>CM040089.1:17222319-19657033 GCA_022496805.1 Pohlia nutans | reverse complement strand
AAGTTTGGTGTGCGATGCCTTCATTCTTCAAAAGCTCGTCAAATTTCTTGGACATGTACTCGCCGCCATTGTCCGACCGAAACACCTTGATCTTCAACTCGGATTGGTTCTCCACCAATGTCTTGAACTCCTTGAACTTCTCAAAGCACTCACTCTTGGCTTTGATAGGGTAGAGCCATATCTTCCTTGAAAAATCATCGATGAAGGTCACAAAGTACTTGCAACCTCCCATCGATGTGGTCTTCATGGGGCCACACACATCCGAATGCACGATCTCCAAAACTTTTGTGGCCCGTGTCGCCCCTTCACCCGCAAATGGCAACCGTTGTTGCTTGCCTTCAATGCAACCTTCACACGTGAATGTAGAAGCATCCACTTTCAATTGATGAAGGTCCATACCGCTTACCATGCCGCGTAGTGTCTTCACACTCTTGATGTTCAAATGGCCAAGTCGACGATGCCACAACGCCAACTTGTCGTCCTTCAAGTTTGAATGCGCCAACGCCGCCGATTCCTTCGAATGCACCTTGGAGAACTTGATGTGGTACAAGCCCTCGTGTTCTTCAATGATGGCCACCTCATCTCGACTCGGTGACAACACATAACACCCCTTATCACTAAACTCAACCCTCAAGTGCTTTGCCACTAATTGCCTCACCGATAGTAAATTTGCCGTTAATTTGGGAACGTGGAGGACATCTTGGATAGTGATTGTCTTCACACGACCCCTCACCTCGGTGTCTACAACAATTTGGCCCTTGCCAACGGCCTCAAGCACCGTATCATCTCCCAAAATCACTCTCCTTGGATTAATGAGAGCATACGAATGAAAACAAGTTTTATGTGGTGACATGTGGCTTGTAGCCCCCGAATCAACAATCCAATCACTCGTACTACCATTGCACGATACATTGCTTGCCATGTTTGCATACTCATCACCAACCTCAATCCAATCACTCATGCTTGCATCACCCTCGATACCATCACTCATGCTTGCATCACCCTCGATGCCATCGCTCATGCTTGCCTCATATCTAGCCGTAAATGCGTACTCATCATCGTCACGAGTTTTAGTGTTGTTTGCACTCTCCCCTTTCTCATCCCTCTTGCGTTTGAAGCAAAATTTGGCAATGTGGCCCTTCTTACCACAATAGAAGCACACCTTGTCGCTTGAGCTCCCACCGCCTCCATTCTTGAATTGCTTCGCCACGAGTGCCGCTCCATCTTCTCGAGACTCGTTCTCCTTTCGCCGCGAAAGCTCGTGCAACAACCGTGAGGTCACATAGTCCAATGTGAGCTCCGTAATGGGTCTTGACTCCATCGCCACGATGAGGTACTCGTATGATGATGGAAGGCTCTCCAAAAGTGTCATCACGATGTCACCATCCGTAACCGACACGTCGCAACCGTTGAGTTGATCCGCGAGAGCTTTGACCTTGTTGATGTGCGCCAACATGTCATCTTCTTCGCCCATCTTGATGGTGAAGAACTTGCGCCTCAAAAACAAAATGTTGGCCAATGTTTTCGCTTCGTGAATGTTGCAAAGCTTGGACCATGCTTCCGCGGGTGTCTTGCACGAACGAATGTGCGCAAGTTGCGAATCCGCGAGGTTGAGTGCCAAAATGGCAAATGCTTTCTTCTCCCTCCTCGTGTACGCTTGCATGATCCTAGGATCCGTAGAAGAGAAAGGAGGTTCCTCACTACCCTCGACAATCTCCCACAACTCCTTCTCGGCCATCACCATCTCCATTTTGAACTTCCACAAGTGGAAATTCACCCCATCGAACTTGTCCACGACCTTGGGACCCTCACCCTCAAAAGATGCCATGATCCTCACTTACGTATGCCTCCCCACACAAATGAAACCTCAAACTCAAACACACAACTTTGTTTTTGTGATTTTTTTTGCTTTGATATTGCACCTTTGTGCACCCAATGGGTTTAAAACAACCCCAAACACTAGATCAGCACTTTTGTGCTCCACACACGCCTCCCAACACTCAAATGTGAGAACCCTCACCCAAAAGAGGCTCACCAAAACCCCTCAAATCACTCAATGGAGCTCAAAACAACTCCAAATGCTTCAATACGACGCCTTAGTGTCCCCAAACACTCAATGCACGTCAATGACACCTTTGTGTCCTTCAAGAGCACTCACTCAATGCACATGAACTCACACAAGTCCCTCAAAACCCCAATCGCATTGAAATTGCTCAAAACCGCACCTTTGTGCACAAACTAGCTCCAAATGAAAATTTGAGCACCCCAAGAGCATGAAACACATGCAACACCTCAAAGCAAGTGCCTAATCACTAGGATCAGATGGTAGACCCTCCACGAGAGCCTTCACACCTCACAAATCACTTGCATTTACTCAAATGCTCACAATTGAACCAAACGAAGTTCCACTCGCAACGAAGAGATAGAAGAAAGAAAAGAAGGAGATCAAGGGAAGAAATTGACCAAAGAGAGTGCTCCAACATGTAACTTCAGCCCATGCACACCTCCAAGAAACACCAACGCTTCAACAAGCTCCAAAACCTCCAACAATGCTCCAAAACCGCCCGTTGCGCACCGACCTCAAAATACTTGCACAAATGCAATCTAATACTCATGAAACACACATGAGTGGGCCCATAACCTATTGAAGGTAGAGAAGATTGCACAAGGCACACACACAAACACAAGGAATGCGTAGAAAGAGATGATCTTTACTCAAAGGCCTTCCACCTTAAGTAGTGTACACTAGGAGGTCACCATGGACAAACCATATGGGATAACTCATCACAAGGACACTCTAGAGATCAGCCCATGCCTAACCCCTCCTCCCACACACCATTATTTAGCACCCGTACGTCTTTGGCTTCTAGCAATACTACGTTGCATCAATTACCTCAATACAATTTTTCTATTATGGTTTCTCCGTTACTATCCTCTCATGCATTCTAAAGCAGGTAGTTCTATCGTTGCAAAGATGGCCACGGCTCCCTTCGACATCATTCTGGATACTTTGAAGAAACACGGGAAGGTGGATCCCAATGCCACGGTGGTTCCAGGCGGTGCTCTTCACCTGCTGCTAAAGAAGTTGGGAATGGCACGCGAGGTGGAAGAAGAGCAACTCTGCGACATGTTGAAGAGTTCAAGCTACACCGACAAACATGGCGCCATGGACTGTGTCCGCTTTATGACATTTGACGAGGATTTCAAGTTTGTGCAATCAATTGGAGCTTCCAAACTCTCAAAGGATAAGGATGGCAAGTTAGACCAAGGGCCGCTGGGACACTTCTTTCGAATCTTGGAAGCCGCCAAAGCCTCCGGATTCGAGTATAGCACCTTTGTCGCTGCGTTTCGCCCTTTGGGTGTGAGACTCACAGATGATGATGGCGACAGCCTTGCGCGGTACGCCGAGCTTCACAGAGCTGTTCCCGTGAATTTCCAGCAATTTCTCAAGATGCTCCACAACGAACATGAGAAGAAACGACGCCGCACGACATTTGTCGGCATAACAATTGGTCTGGACAAAATGCAGCGTCTCCATCGGATGATGCTTTTTGCATCGTCCTATACACGGTCGCCACTCAAGAGGAATCTGCAAGCTATGACTACGCCATGAGAATTGCATTGCGGAAATTAATTACGGTTGTCTCAATAAGAGTACTTGAATGGCACCACGGCACAAATGAACTCTAGATCCCAGGTTTCCCTTCAAGAAAATTAATAGCTGAGAGATGGCAACTGTACAACTAGAACGTTGTACGTTTTGTGTTTTGTTGTGTTTGAATGTATCAAAGCCCCGGCTTCATCATTAAAGTGCCTGAGGTTTTTTACTTTTTTGGTAACCAAAGATCTTTCCTAGAGTCTTGCCTTGGTGATTTTTAATCTTATTTGCTGATTTGCTCGATCTCACGTCGTGTTGCTGGGGTTCCAAATTTTGCATTACGATGATGTTGCAGCATGCAGGTTGTGTTATGATAAAAGAAGTATGTCGTGCACAGTTAGTGAGGTACTCGTTGTGAGACATAATGCAAGTCACTATATAATCAAGTTGAACACTAGTAAATGAACAAGCTGTTGCAATTCTCCACCACATCAACATACAAAGTTCACAATCTGTAGCTTGAGCGATTTGTATTGATCAATTTTTAAGTTTTGTAATCGAGGGAATTTAGCACAAAATCAGGTATTTGTGATCATGGCTCTGGTGCAGACTGAGAATTAATGAACACTGTGGATCCCGAGGAATGTATATACACTCTTTCTTTCAATACCACTATAGTTGCCTTGATTTTGCATTTGTATTTTGCTAATTTCTTTTCTTAAAGTTGGATGTACTTTGCATTTGCGTAGACTAGTCTATCAAAATTAGGAGTTGCATTCCTGGTTGCATTGTCCTCAATTGTCCCTTCAATCTTAGATAGTAAGATTATAAAAACGAATGGACGTGCGTTTGGCAAAATTTGTTCCAAAGTTCAGAATTTAGCACGAATAGTTGTTCACATCCTTGCATGCAGACTTTCAAACTCTTTTGCAATCACACCAATCATGTCACACTATTTGGCTAGCACATTACACATTCACAAAGAAGACACTCTTAGGAAGCCGTAAATATGAAGCTCTTTCTCCCATCATATAGTAACAAGTATCGAATGTTTGTGCTAGCATCACGTAACATCTTACTTTACTAATCCAATTGAAGTCACAAGCTTTGTAATCACTAAACATAAGATCTAACTTTTGTTATTTATCTAGTTCAAGCCACAAGCTTCATGAATACATCTTCCAATTATCAGTATGCACATTCAAAGTACCCATACACACTCTCACAAAGTCATATTATTTCAAAAATTTGTAAGAGCAAAAATAAATAAATACTACATCAAGATTGCAAACCATAGCATAAGCCACCATAGACCTTGACGAGTGTAGAAAAAATACTCATATAATGAATGATATCAATGATTATGTCGGTTTGAGGCCATTGGATATATTTCAACCGAAGGCAAAAGTTTCAAATATTTGGAACAAACTTCAATAGACACCATTCGGGACTCATATTTACTAGTGATGTACACACGTCATATATAGATTATAGATAGGTAAATCCAAATTTTTCACTTGCATTCAAATTGAAAAATTACATACATAAAGTCATGAACAATTCTCTCAAAGGGGAACAATGCAATTAATCAAGATGATTCAACCAACTAACTTGCTTCTTTTTATAACATCTCCAAGATTTCACTTAACGCATACACGATAGCCTCAAATTTTGCACACCCACACAAACAAATGGAGATGTTGACAAACCTAAGTTCGGGTTCAGTTTCACCATGCACACTAAACTTCTTGTGAACCTAACCTCAACAAGATAGTCTCTTGTTACTACATGATGAAACAAAGATGAAAGTAAAGTCCATATAAACCTTCACACCCACATTGAAGTGATTGAACTACATTGAAGGGATGGATTTGACATGATCATTAGAAAGCATATAATTATGACCTTTCTTATTGCGTCATACAAAATGCCTTGCCTTCAACTACTACTGCAACTCCAACTTTTGTACATTCGTCTTGTGTCCTTTTAGATCAAGTTTTCGTTGCAAAGCTCAAACTCTTTGGTTTGTCATTCCCCCCGATCTCATCGCCTAGGTTTCTTTTGTGCTCTTCAAGTGAGAAAATGGCCTCGAAAAATCCTTTGTTCTTCCTCTAAATTCGTTTCTCAACAATCCTTGAGGTTGGCACATGACCTATTGTTTGTGGCACATTTGAAGGTGTCGATGATAAACTTGGTGGCATACTCTTTGAAATGTAGCAATTGACGTTGGTGGAGAGCTTGGTTGAGACGTACATTTATGTCATCATCATCTCCATGGTCTCCTTGTCTAGGTGATAGTGGCTCTCTATCATGATCGTGGTCGCCATTACGATCTCCTTGAAGAAAGTCATTAGGGACATTGTTAAGATTATCTTCTAGCCTTCTAGGAATGGAGGAATGGATGGTCTCTCTGACATGAATAAAGAATTCAACTGATTCCAAAAGGAACATAGTCAAACAAATAACCTTGTTTCTAATAGCTGTAATGCCCAATCTCTCTTGATTGGTAGGCAATCCTCTTTGAATGCTCTGTAAGAAATCACTTGCCCTTCAATAGCTTCTTTCAAAGTACTTGTTCTTGTTTGAAATATGAGAAGCTTATTCAAACACTACTCTTAACACAAAAATATTCAAAAATAATTTTTACAATCATTTGAATTTTCTTCTATCCACTAAAGGACTTGCTTCCATTGTCCTTCTTCTTAGCAGCCTAGAAAAATTGGTGGTAATGACCACTCAAAGAGAACACCTTTTGATACAAGATTCCACCTTTCGTAAACTGGTCTAAATTCTTGTGAGCTAACTTGCAAAATATTTGGTTGAGGAGTCGTTGCATTTGCAAGTCTTCCTAAAAGACATGTTTGCTGAGCACCTACACGTCTGTTGAACATGCACATTCCTTGTAACACATAGAGAAATGAATCTCTCAAAATTCACTTCCAATCTCATGAGACTCTTAAAATCTCACATACATTAACCACACTTCCCAAAATTGCTTAAGTTAGATTGTTAAGAGAGATTAAGAGAAACGATAATTGAGAGACTTGAACTTGAACATGTAAACTCCATAAGAGATTAAGAGAAACAAAGACAAAATCAACAAACTATACACTAAAGCAAGGAATTTTACAAGACAAAAGCAAATGACTCACCAAGACTTGGTACAATGCCTCTCTTCTTGCTCGCTATGTTGTAATCTTGTAGAATGGAGCTTCGGACTACGCACTTCCACCTTCATTACCGAAAACTTGCTTGTTTATAGCATGGATAAACTAACTACATGTTTAAGCATAAAAATTTACACTTGTCACACCAATGTGAGAAAGTAAGCTGTAAATGTGAAATTGTGAAAACCAAACCTACCTATTCACCATTGATTCTCATTTCTCAACTTCCACCCACCATAATACTGAAAGAAATCTCCAAAATAGATGGAAACCACTAAACCTGGTTTCTTTTTCCCAAAACCCACCATCCGATTTTGAAACCCACTATTATAGCCACTTTTCCCATCTTTGTATATTTTGTGCCTATGATTGTAGGAAAACGCTTCATTTTCCCATGTCGAAAATGGAGATGTTCATCTGGGAAAGGAAGATGTACTCTAAAAACAAAAAACAAAAAACGTACACAGTTATCATTTTTTAGCTACAGTAGCCTTTTAGTAATTGTAGTTGCTTGAAGGGAAACCTGGGATCTAGAGTAGATTCACGTCGCAGTGCTGTTCAAGTACCATTATTGAGACAACCGTAATTAATCGCCGCAATGCAATTCTCAAGGCATAGTCATAGCAAGGGATTGAGCTTGCAAATTCCTCTTGAGTGGCAACCGTGTATAGGACGATGCAAAAAGCATCATCCGATGGAGACGCTGCGTTTTGTCCAGAGTAATCGTTCTACCGACGAATGTCGTGCAGCGTCGTTTCTTCTCATGTTCGTTGTGGAGCATCTTGAGAAATTGCTGGAAATTCACGGGAACAACTCTATGAAGCTCGGCGTACCGCGCAAGGCTGTTGCCATCATCGTTTGTGAGTCTCACACCCAAAGGGCGAAACGCAGCGACAAAGGTGCTATACTCGAATCCGGAGGCTTTGGCGGCTTCCAAGATTCGAAAGAAGTGTCCCAGCGGCCCTTGGTCTAACTTGCCACCTTTATCCTTTGAGAGTTTGGAAGCTCCAATCGATTGCACAAACTTGAAATCCTTGTCAAACGTCATGAAGCGGACACAGTCCATGGCGCCATACTCGTCGGTGTAGCCTGAACTCTTCAACATGTCGCAGAGTTGCTCTTCTTCCACCTCGCGTGCCATTCCCAACTTCTTCAACAACAGGTGAGGAGCACCGCCTGGGACCGCCGTGGCATTGAGATCCACCTTCTCGTGTCTCTTCAAAGAAGCCAAAAAGATGTCGAAGGGAGCCGTGGCCATTTCTGCAACGATACAATTACTTGCTTTAGAATTTCCAGCTCCAAATTTGCAAACAATTCTTCCTTTCGTTTCAATTCTGCACAAAAGAAGGGCATGCAACCAATTAGAGCACAATGTGTTTTGACAAACTCACTTTTGGGGTGTTATAATCTCTTTTAATCTCCGAACAACATCAAGAACTACTTTTAATGAAAAGTGAACAAAATTGCAAAACCTAATCAAGAACCTCTTTTGGCTCTCGAAGAGCCCCTCTCCATGGAGTACCTGGCCTGTCTCTACTAAAAATGGATGTTGGGTTCACTGTTCAATCTCCTCAAATAAAAGTAGGAGCGGATCTTTGAAAGACATCGGCCATGGTTTTCAGAAGTGGCAAGTCCGTCTAACCCGTCAAGCACCAGTTTTCTAATCCAAAGCACCAAAGTAAGTTTATTCCTTGAAAGAGCAAGCAGGGGCTCTTCACGGGGACTTGCCCTAAGGATTTAGTCGTGGTTTCACTTGTAACTCTTGGATTTAATCTTACAAAGTCATATATTGAATAGAACGTCACTCAGAGAACAAGCCACAAAGGACATTATGCAAGCAATGGCACCTTTATATAGAAGTTGAGATACCCCTCGGAACCTAATGATGCCCGTCTGCAATTGAACTCTTTCAAAGCCACTTGTGACCTAAACTTTTCTCACCCAAAAGGCCGATAAATGCAAGAAGAAAGAAGAAAATGAAGTTGTAAACAAAGGAATAGAGAATAAAATTGGAAAGAAAGAACCTATAACAAAGGTGCAATTTGAATTACCGATACTGCAAATTTCAAAGCAAATATCTTCTCTTCTTTTGCAAATGTCACTCTCGCAATCAATTAGGGATTTAGGGTATCACGTATTTGAAAAACAATCAACTTTGCCCTTGAAAATATTTGACAAGTTAACTTCCAGGCCGATGCAATAATCTTTCAACAATATATAAACCATATAGATCATCCTAAAAACATGAACAAAATTGCATAACCTACCCAAAAATCTTCACAATTCTACAAGTGCGGTCCACTCTCCTAACACTTGGATTCATTAGTGGCTAGTCAAATGCCGAATCGGTCGTCACCTAAAAATTACATTTTTTAAAAACAAATGCAATATAAATGCAAACTATGGTGTCCTTATATAGAACATGAGGCCTCATTCCCTTCAAACCTAAAAGTTATTTCACATTGTGTTCAATTATAGAGACTACAAAGGATTTAAACAATTCAATTGGTGAAGAGCCAAATTTGACCTTTCGGCAACTTAGCCTTCAACTTCATACCGTGACTCCCAAAAGCCATATTTATCATAACTTTAATGAACGTTTGCATTGTCATCTACTCATTTTGGCCACTTTTAAGCAAAGTTGTTTAAGGTCCTAATTTACCCTTTTACCTCCATCTCCTTCAACCCACGAGCTATGACTTTTGATCTAAACCTCTCCTACCCAACAGGTGGATAGACACAAAGAGAACTTTAGAAGAGAAAATACCCCTAAAGGGAGGTGCAAAGAATAAAAGAAAATAAAAAGAGGGTGTTTTCAAGCTACGGTGACTACAAATATGTAGTAACATTTGACATTCTCGTATGTAGTAACTATGTAGTAACGGTGTAGAATCATTTTTTTGACCCATTTAAATGACAATTTTATGGTGTGGGTAACTAGATTTGAGAATCATACTTACAATATTCTCAAATCTATTTCTCCACACTATAAAATTGTCATTTAAATAGATCAAAATAAATAATAACTATCACTATAAATAAATTGTCATTTGTAGTGACTATGGGTGATTACATATTTTGTTACTACATATTTGTGAAACCATAGCTTGAAAACTCCCAAGAACCGCTTGTAAGTAGGGCGCAAATGTGCATAAAGCTATATATGAATGTGCAAAAGTGTGTTGGGTGTTTTCTAGTTAGGGTGGACACTTTGGTACTACACATAAAAGTGTAGTGGTCAATTTTAATATGTATGGTGTTTTGCAGTGTACATCCCAAATTTGATCATATAGCATTTTTAGAATTGTAGGGGAAACTACAATATTTTCTAGTCTAGTTTCCCACACCATAAAATTGTCATTTAAACAGGTCAAAACAATAATCTTAAACAGTACTACATAGTTACTGCACCATAACAATGTCAAATGTTACTATATGTTTGCAATCAACCTACCTTGAAAACACCATGTTGCATTAAAAAAAAAAGTTCCGGGGAAGCAAGATATAAAGGTGAACAAACACCAATAGATAATGTCGAACCTCGTTCGACCTAGAAGTAGAGAGTTAGGGTTTTAGAGTGGCTAGGAGTAGCCCGGATCCCCATAAATGAGTGTGGTAGTGACCATAATGGCACATTTAGTTATTTATGTAGAAGAGGCGCTCGTGCGCTGTAGAGTTATTGCTAGGGTGCGGTTTTGACGGCTGGTGTCCGGATTGGGCACGGGACCCGGACTGGAAACCGGGTAGGGGATGGACGGGTCAGGGATGGACCCGGCCACGTTTCGCGCCTTGAAATGGGCGGCTTTAATTAGGGCGGTTCACTGTTCATTTTCGCATAGTGTTTCCAGCCCACCCCTGCGCCAGATTTTTGTGTTTCCGGATGCTGTGAGAGAGCAAGGAGAGCGACCGGGTGGCAAGCGAGTATCCCGGGAGATTAGGCGGAACGCGCGCAATCGAGGGAAAGAAGTTTTGGAGCCAGCAGCGATGGGACGGAAGGACGATTGGAGGCTCGGGCTGTCGGTTCTGGATAAGTTGGTGCGCCCGGTTGCTCCGGCCAGTGCGGAACATAGGGAGCAGCTGCGGAAGGATTTGCACAAGATGGGTTGTGAGGAATTGCTGTACCTGCCCTGGGATCTCCACAGTAATGCTATGTTGCAGGAGTTAGGTGGAAAACCGGTCCTGGCGGAATTCCGGGACAGCGAAATCCGGGGGCAATGGACGGCGTGGAATTCGATACATTGGCGCGTGACGTACAAGTTCCCCAACAGCCCGTTTGGGTATGACAAGACCAAGACAGATTCCGGATGGGTGAAGGAGAGATTTTCCAAACCAGTTTCAGAGAAGGACGGATTCCAGGTGGAGGACTGCAAGAACGACCGGGAGAAGCACCTGCTGCGGTTTCTGGTACCCATTTTTAGCCCGAACAAACCCACCACCTGCACAATCAAGCTGATGAAGGCCATTTATGAGGCCTACCTCAACAACCGGAATACCGGATGGGGAGTCATCGTGGACGAGTTGGTGGTCCGGGAAGCGAAGAAACTCGGAAACAAGAAGGGATGTCCTCTAACCCCTTTCATGTTTCATTTGTATGACAAGTGCGGATGTCTCACGGCCAGGGAGAGAGAGCAATGGGAGAGCTGCCGGAGGATCATGGACCGGGAGCCGCCAAGGGCCCGGGAAGGGAATCCGGATGAGAGCGAGGACGAGGACAGCCCGGACGAGGAAGAACGGGAAAGGCAGGAAGGAAGAGGAGCAGACAAGCAAGCAGCGGTCGATCCGGACACGGAGGAAGGCCAACCGGGACCCTCGGAGACCCGAGCAGAAGAGGAAGAACCGGGTCAGAAGACACCGGTAAGGCGGTCCCCTTTAGGGAGCGCACCCGAAACCAGCTCAAGAAACTCCAGGAGACTCCGGACGAATCGGAACCCGAGGATGAACCGGACCAGGAGACACCACCCTGAGGGCAGGTGAGGAGGTGCCTGAGGATTCCGGAAGAAGAGGAGGAGGAAGAGGATGAGGACCCGGACACGATTGTGACCGGAGTTAGGATTCCTCAGAAGAAGAAGCACCGGAAGACGACTCCGGTGGATAGCCGGAGAAAGAGAGGACGGGCACCGGAATCGAGCGGACGTCAGAAGAACGTCAAGGTGAAAACCAAGAGGGCGCGAGGTTCGAAACCGGGGCGGGATGAAGCGGAGTACCAGGAGGGGATCCGGACTTACGAGCGGGCTCCCCGGAGTACAGAACCGGAGCTGGAGGACATCCCCCTGCGGGAATCCGAGGAGGATTTCCTCAAGCCGGTCAGGGAGGCATTAGAGACGGTGGCAGGTAAGTACCACCCCATCTATACCTCTATGAAGGAAGTTGGACGTGTCATCCGGAGTACACAGGTGGAGAGGTACCCGGAGATCGTCTGGAAGATGAGGAAGGAGTTAGACAAGCTCCGGAAGGAAGCCTCAGAGAGGAGTCTGGTACTGCTAAGGCAACAGGATGAGATCCGGACTCTGCAGAAGCAGAAGTCGCCCACTTACCAGCTCCTCGCGTCACTGCTCAAACCGGATGGGGAAGCCCAGACGGAGGCCCGGTTGTACCAAGAGAAGGTGGTAGAATCCGGATTGGACGGTGCTGCCCGAGTGACGAACATGGTAAAGAAGTACGCCGCGAGGGTCGAGGCAGGGGTGGTGGAATTCCGGAAACTGCTGGCGGAGAATCAGGCGAGATTCCTATCCGGGTCCGGCCCGGATGAGAAGGTGGCAAATCAGGGAGGTATGAATGCACCCTTAGCCAGTAGTGAATTGTTGGCCGCATTCCATGTATCACAGGATGCGCCCGGAATGGAGGAGGTTGAGAGGATAATGCCCGGGGGTCAATCTACCCCGGAACAGACTTCGAGACCGGCTGCAGGTCCGATAGTGAGCATGCCGAGGGGGAATCCGGATGTCAGTATCGAAGGAGAGCAGTCGGAGGCCAGCCTGGCCAACTTGGCAGACCAGACTGCTGATTTGGTGGAGACCGGGGTCACTCCGGGTAGGGAGTTAGGATCCGGAGAGGACCAAGAGGTGGACGGCCAACCGGAGACGGGTGGTCAGGAAGACAGGACGGATGCCGGTGAGCCAGAGGAGCGAGAAGTGGATGCCGGCGAATCGGAGGAACACGAGACCCAGGAGGACGAGTCGGACGGGAGTCAACCGGAATCCGAGGAAGAAGGCGACCGGGAAGAGGTCCGGGAGCGCAGGTCCAAGATGAAGGAGGATGCTTCCCCGCAGTCCAACCAGGAAGAGGAGGGGGATTCCGACGGCGACCGGGTCAGTAGCCCGGAGGGGCAGGAAGATCAGTAGCATTAGAGAAAAAACGAGCCTTTGGGAGGGCCCCAGGCTTTGACAAGCCAGTCTATTTATTGTGGGCTAGGGGCCCTAGGAGATGTACACCCAGCTTGACAGTTTGATGTCCCTATCTTGTGTGGTCTGGCCGAGGTAAACAGGATAAAAGACTAGGTAAACATTTGTTTTTCTGAAATTTTTAATGCCCATATGTTAGTGACTTGATGCGCTTGTTGTCCGGCTACAGCATTTGTTTATTTCTAATTGTTCATTCTTTACTGTTTTGCCAGGCCCAAACAGTGAGGTACAATGACTGATACCCGGAACCAAAGACATCTTTACTAAAATACTACATTGCATACAATAAATAATTGTTCTTACCTTAGTAATTAGAGTACATGTGTACTGAGTGGTATTGACTTTCTGGGATTAGAAAATTGCCTGACATCGCGTACACTGAGAAATATCCTCCAATGGGGAGCATCTTGCATGTCCTTGTATCATGATGGTCCGTGCTCTTCAGTGTGGGTGGCTATAGGGTATTAATTCCTTCCTCCATTCATAAGTACAAATTTAATGTAATTCGGGGTCCCTTAGCGACTTTTGAAGGGGCCCTCCCCAGGGTTCACTTTTTCTCTAATGGATCCGGGTTGCAGTGAGAACCGGATCAGGCTAGGGAGTAGGCTTTAGGCTAGGTAGGCTAGCCCGGGTGTGTATAGGACCCTTTTTGTGTGGTAGGTTAGGCGCTTTTTGCCAGTAGGATAGGATTAGGATCTTTTGGATGTGATTTCCCTTGATTTCCGGATCTCGGGTTTGTAGGATCTGGGCGGGAAATCCGGTCCGGTGGTTGAGGACCACTATTTTTCCAGGAATGCTAGGCATTCTTGGGGTCTTCTTGTATTACTGTTTCCTTGAAAGCAAACTGCTGTAGAGCATTATCCGGAAATTGTGTATGTGTTGTGGTGTTGTTTGTGGACTGGTACAGTGGTCAAGAGTCCCTTGGTAACCGGGTAGGCAGTCCGGGTCCTCGAGTGATTCGGGTGTGAAGTTTGAATGTGGTTCTTGGGTGGTTTCAGGACTGTTTGAAAGAGTGGTTTCTAAGTTCCGTACGCTAGGTAATCCGGGTTAGTGGCTGGGCAGTCAGGAGGGGGTACTCCGGGTTGCACAGAACTCCTGGACGGGTAGTCCGGTTGAGGTGCCAGCATTCGGAAGGTCCAGGCGAGGGGAAATACGGGGTTCACGGGAGTAAGACAAGGCGCTAGAATTCCTAAAGGCTTAGTTTCGGACTCCCCGGATAGTGGCTATCCCGGTTAGTAAGTCGTTGTAGTAATTGAGAGAAAGGGGAAACCGGATTGCACTTGCGTGACACAGCTGCCGGTTGTGTAAAACTAGCAGTTGAAGGGCAGTACGGTAAGTACCCGGGATTAGGAGTTTTGTGAGTTAAACCGGAAGGTAGTGAAGTTCCCATCACTTGAATCAGTAGGGAGGGGTGTGTCTTTCAATCCAGCACCACTAATGTGAATGGAGAACCCTCTGAGGGGAAACAGAGGTTAAACGAAACCGGATCAGGTCACCAAGGTGGACCGGGGAGAGGAGGAATAGTGAAGAGTCCTCCCCGGAAGGATACCGGATCTAGTTGCAACCGGGTCAGTCAGTAGAGGAAGATCCGGTTCAGTAGAAAAGAGGAATTCAGCTGGTGACGAGAGAGAGAGAGATCACCAGTCCGGGACCATCTTCGGAAACTTCCCACTTCACAGAATCTCCGCGGAACGATAACCCGGAAATCACCTCTACGAACGTTCTTAATACGAAAAAGTGCGTTCTAGGGGAATATCCGGTATCACGTGCTACGACAGATAAACACATTGATAGAGAAAGAAAAGAAACACTATTGAGCATAAGTTCAAAGAAACAAGAACAAATAATTCACTCCAATGAGAAAGAAGATTGAACATAAAAAATGAAAAAAATGTCCCCTTTATACAAGAATTGAACTCCCCTTGGCTTTGGATTGTTCAAATATAACTTGTTCCTCAAGTCTCTATCCTCCAGACAACCCATAAGCCTCAATTGTCACATGGGTGCAAACGTACTAATAGGATCCACTTGATTCTTATAGTATTGCCAAAATATGGCACAGCTGGTAATTATTATTGCAAGGCAATTGTCCTAAACTACTTTCATAATGCTTTCACACCTCTAATCACAATTGGTTTAGGGTCTTTTATTAAAACAATATATAAGAAAAAAAACATGGCCTATTGTACTGCATATGCCTCCAAACCACATGGTGTCGTTCTTTACATTGTAGTAACCAAGTGCTTCATTTAGGGTACATACTCAAGGGACACTCTTTATATCTTATGAGTATCACATTCAAAAAAAGGGTATTTAAAACTACCCCAAAAAACATAAATGCTTCTCACTATAATTAGTAATATTTCAAGAAGAATCTCATTTTTATTCTTGTAATCAATTTTGAGCATCCTATATTAATATAATTCGTTTATAAAAATTACCTTCAAAGATTTATTTGGACCCTATCATTTCTTTGCACGTAAGCTTATTCGTTTGTAGAGCCTAGTTTGGGAGAGTCTACAGGCATAGATTCTTCGTGCCTTCATAGAGACTCGCCCTAAGAATTTAGACACAATTTTTTCTTCTAATTTTTGGATTCAATATTGAAAAGACAATTACCGAATAGAACGTCCATAAAAGAGCAAGAAAGAACAAGTACAAAGGACATTCTACAAGCAATGGCACCTATATAAAGACGTTAAGATACCCCCTAAACCTAATTTATCCCCGTCTGCAATGGAACGCTTTCTTAGCCACTTGTGGCCTAATCCATTAAACTTTTCTCACCCAAAAGGTCGATAAATTGAATTGTGCAGTTGAATTACGATGCTACAAATTTCAAACAATATATTCTCTACTTCTACAAAAATGTCACCCTCTCAATCAATTAGGGTATGACACATCTAAAAAGCAAGCACCTTTGGCCGTGAAATATATATATGACACGCTACCTTCCGGGACAAACTAACTTCCGGGGCAATGTGGTAATCTTTCAACAATATAATCATTCTAATATTAAAAAATAAGTTAAATTACATAACCTACCCGAAATCTTCCCAACTCTACAAGAGTGGTCGTCTCCCCTAATCCTTGGATTCATTCACATGGCTAGTCAAATGTTATATAGGGTGTCACCTAAAACTTATCATTCAAATAAAAACAAATGCAAATTAAATGCTAGCTATGGCGTCCATATATAGGATATCATGATATGAAGCCACATTCCCCTCATACCTAAAAGTAGTTTCACACTATGTATAATTGACGAGATGAAAAAGGATTTGAACTAACAAAGGATTTGAACTAACAATTCAATTGGTAAGAAGCACAAATTTGACCATTTGGCAACTTGTTTAGCCATATTTATCATAATTTAAAAATAAACTTCTACAATGTCATCTTGTCCACTTTTCACCAAAGTTGTCCAAGTTTCGTTCAACCAAACCAAAGTGTCAATTGGGCTCTACTTTATCCCTTTACCTCCATCCCCTTCAATCCATGAGCTATGACTTTTGATCTAATCCTCTCACACCCAAAAGGTGGATAGACCAAGAGAAAGAAGAGAAAAAAATCTCTAAAAGGAGGTGCAAAGAATAAAAGCAAAGAGAAAGAACTTGTAAGTAAGACACAAAGGTGTATAAAGCTATATATGAATGTTCAAAGGTGTATTGCAAAGAAAGAGAAGAGAATAAGTGGGACATAAAGGTGCATAAACACAAAAAGCTAAACACGCAAAGAAAGAAGATAAACACTATCGAGCATAAGCACAAAAAAACAAGAACAAATGTGCCATACTACCAAGGAACAAGAACATAAAAAACAAAAAAACACAATATGCCCATTTCAGATAGATATATAGAGATAGAAACTATGGACTTCAATCGAGGCCAACATGAATTAAGTGTCTATTTGTCATGACAATGAGCCAATGCCAACCGGACAAAGGGCCATCTGCCCACTTTACACAAGAATTGAACTCCCCTTGCAAACTGTCTTTGGATCGTTTAAATCTAACTTGTCCCTTAAGTCTCTATCCTCTATCTCCTAAGCCTTAATTGTCACGTGGGTGCAAGCATGCTAAAAGGACCCACTTGACTTTTATGGAAAATGTAGTGCATACTTCCGTTACAATCCATGCCAAATCGTGGTACAGTATATTACTGCAAGGCAAATATCCTAAACTACTTTCATAACTTTTTTTAAACCTTTAGTCACAACTGGTTAGTTTTTGGTCTGTTCTTTTTTTTTTACAAAATAAAAGTATGGCCTATTGCATTGTATTGTATGAGTGTCCAAAAACCACATGGTACACTTCAATACACTGTAGTGACCAACTAGCTCATTTAGGACACGTAATCTAATTTCCAAATTATAGAGTCCAAAAGCACATTTGAAGTATGATATCCTAAATTAAAATTTGTAATCAATTAACCCCTAAACGTACCAGGGTGTCCCTAGAATTGACAATTTGAGAAAATTTTAGTACTATTTAGTAGAATGTTTTGGAATTGATATACAAATGAAAGTTCTAGATTTTGAATTTTAGAGGTTGTCTGTATGTTCATTTCACCAATACATCACCAATATTCATAAATTTTTTAAGTTAGGATTGAATATTCTTTCTAAATTTAATTACACAATAATGGAGTAAATTAGTTGGAATGGATTTGAAATGAGATACTCTTAACGTGGTGACTTTTGAAAATTTTGTGTTCCTTAAATGTATGACCTTATTTTGGCAAGGCCGGTTCACAAGAGTCAATGCAATTTTGGCTTGGTCTAGAACTTGACTACTTCTACATTTGTTATTTTTGAAAAAATATGTACTCTAGTATCATCAAATCCAACCATTGGATAGACAACAATTTGGTGAAGTATCTCCAAATATTTGGATGACTATCATCCAAGCATTGATGAGAACGTAGGGTGAGTTTGAATTTGTTAGTTATTTAGAAATTCGATGTTGTGACGTTTTTGGGTTAATCATGGAACAAAACATGGTCTCTTCTACTTCATAACATAGAATTCAAGTCCAAGTTTTGGTTAAATTTATCAACATTTGAGGTGCTAAAAGCACTTCCAAATTAAAAGCACTTGTCCACAACTACACTCACAATTCTTTTTGGATTGCTTATAGGCAAAGCAATTAGAACTAAATTATATTCTATAGGAATCTTAGGGTTAAGTAAAACACTCCAACAAAAATTAGATGATTTGGATTAGTAGGTTGAACATAGTGATTTTTTGAAATTGAGCATGATTGTAAAAACCGCAGTGTCTACATGTGAAGTGGGTCCTTTTAGCACATTTACACCTACATGGACAAAATGATAAATGGAGATGTGAACATAAGCGCAAAAGTAGGAGTTATTTCCAAAACATACATTGATTTTAATTATTATTTTTTTAGTTTTTTTTTTAGTTTTTTTAGTTTTTTTTAATTTCCAAAATGAGTTTGGAATTTAAGTTACTTTGAATAAAATAAACCACAAATTTTGGAATGGGAACAAAGTTAGGCCGTCTCTAGTTCCATTCCATTCACTTTCCTTCCAAAAGGATACTTGAAATCCATGATGGACAAGGGAGATCTTGGGCTCACATCGCGTGCCTTGCAACTAACAAGACGAGAGAAACTAAAGAGGTGATTCAAACGAAATAACACACAGTATCATTTTGTAAAAGACTAACGTAGGGCATACTTAGAAACATTATCAGAGGACACATTTTACACACCTATAGATTCAAAGAACATACAATTAAGATTTGTGAGTGTGAAATGGCTCTTCAAATTTGGCAATGTCCAAAGAAACATAAAATCGTAACTGAAGGGTAGAACTAAAATTTCCAAGGCGCCGTCAATACAATAGGCATATAATACGTCATTAAGAAGCTAAAGAAAGAGTTGACTCAGCAAAAGAATCTTGAAGGCAAACAAGCTAGAATGGGCTGAGAATTGTGTTGGCAGGACTGAAGTTTCCCTCATTTTGCCTCCAAATTAATCAAATATTTAACTAACTATAAACAAAAAAACGAATTCTAAACAATTTGCAAATAATCCAAGAAAATGATCAATTTTGGACAATTGTAACTTTTATCGATGGGCAGCCAAGGATTTATCTCTGGGTGGTCGAGTGTATTAGCGGACATCCAACACATACTAAAAATTCAAATAAAATATAAAATAAAATCCCGTGTACTTAAAAGGGATTCCCAAAAATTAATTACATTTCGACATCCTGTATTAATATGAAAAATTTACCAAAAAAACTCAACTAGAAAAGGCATCTAACCCTACAGTTTTTAAAAGAAACTTGCATATTTCAAATAACCACATAAGTTATTCTTAACTCTTTGACGCTGGAGCGCTCAAATAATAGGTGAAGAATAGATTGTAATTCTTCTATTGACTACATGCAATGACGTTTTACATCCATCCAAATTTTTCTTAGTACTTGTGGTAGTTGACTTCCATTTGTATGGTATGGATTTTCAAAATTAGATGTTGTGAATTTTTGTAAGATAACAAAATTGGTTCATAACTTCATATCAAGTTTCATTCTTAGTTCAAAAAGTGAGATCTTAGAGATGATTTTTAAAAATAAATAGAATCAAATAATAGAAATTATACCATCTCATTGTGCATATTATTCCAAATTCATTATAGAAAATTTCAATTAAAAATCGTTAATTTGGAATTTTAAATTGGATTTCAAAGGAAAGCCTGAAAACTTAATTGAAAAATATGAATTAAAAATATGATAAAGCCAAGATGTAGTCTACACATTGACATTTACAACTTTGTTTTGTATATCAACTCCATTTTTGTTATTCATCAAACATTTTATTACACATCTTTAAAATCTATGCATCATTTGGACCTCAAAAGGTTAAAGCCATTGATTTTGCGGTTATACCTAAGATTTTAATTTTTTTTAATATTTATTGACCTATGATCTATATATGGTACATAAAACTAAAGTCAAATTATAGCTAAAATCATTGTAGATACTCACATTCAAAAAAATCCTTTGATTCCATGCAATCATGCTTGATTTCATGTAGCTATGCCTTATAGTATATATGACACAAATCTACCTTATAGGACAAATGCACGGTAGCGTCAACCCATTTTTTTGTCCCAGTGCACTAGAAGTGGAAATTTTAAAAAGAATGGAAAAACTTGGTGGATTAGGTATGTAAGAGCTTGGTGGTCGCTAAACTCAAGGAATTGTTTTTTTTTGCCATCAAAATAGACGATTTTTTAGTTTTCTTTGAGTTCAGAGATCACCATGCTCTTACACACCTAATAATGAGAGACCACCAAGTTCTTTCATACTTTATAACTATTTGGAATGAACAAATAACAGTATATTAAAGCAAAATTCATGATATCTTGTTCAAACTCAAGGTCAGTTCGTAGATAACTCTATTGAATTCAGGAAATCCTTAGAGATGTAGAGTCTATTGATAAATTTTTTGTTTTGTATCATTCTCACCACAATATAAGTAATCAAACAACCACATTGCAAGTTTCACATGCAGCTGACGACATGCACTTCTTTGAAGCATGCCACAAGTACCGCATCACCAAATTGATACCTAACATACTTGGTATGAAGCTCTCCCTCGGAACCTGAGCCCTAAAAATTGTCAAGACTGTACAAGAAATTAACACCTAAGAGCATTCCCACCCATGCACGTTAGGACTAACTCACTGAAATTATTCATTTACATTTGAAGAGCCCTTGCACCTACACTCCCCCACCCTTGCACGCCCCTCACATATCAAAAGTGCACATCAAATAGTCAATGGACCAATCACAAGTGGAATGTGAGGATATAGTCAACTAAATAGTGATTTGAAGGCCCATTTTCTAACACGCTAGGATTGAGAGTCAAGAGGTATTTTTGAAGGGCACTTGGCACTTTTCATTTACTTCTTGAGTATGAAAGACTCTGGGAGGGCATGGGTGGCCATGCTCTAAAGGACAGGGACTAAAAATACTAAATATCAAATGTTATTTAGTATTTTCTTGTGTACTACAACTTGTTCACATTTAGTTCCAAAATTATGTATTTAGTATATTTTCTTGGCAATTCTTTGGAAAGCTCCACAAAGATATCTTTACAACCTCGTACTAGACATCCAAGTGGTTCCACACAATCAACATAGAGTGCACCTTCTAAGACTTTGTAAAATTCATTTTTCAATTTGTTTTGGTAAATGTGTGTGTCTTCCAATTTAGTTGGTTAATTACATGTTTAAAGGCTTTTTTGAGGATTGGCAAAAATACAAAAAGTAAATAACTTGAATAAATAAATAAGTATTTTTTTTAGGCTTCCTTCATAAACAAATACATGTGTTGTAGCATAATTCCAAAACCAAATATCAATGTGTTGTGAAATTTCCATTGATGGATACATGTTTAGGCCTTGATGAATATAGAATCCTCTTACAGGTAAATTTTTAAAATCCCATTGGTTAGTTTTATTATTATTCATCCACAACACTTTTACAATTTATTTTTTTCAAACACTACTTCTTGAAATTTTAGAAAGTAACACTCCCGGTAACACTTTCACCACAAAATTCTAATATTTTTTATTGTTAGCTACATTTACTTACCATTTGGAATGCACACACTTCCTTTAAATGAAAAGTTCAATACAAAATGATCATTGATCATTATAAGAAAAAACAAGAAATGGATTCAAGTTATCCCATCTTAAACACATAAATAAAAATGTGAAAAGATGAACAAAATAAAAAAATATAAGAGAATAAATACATATTCTTGTCAAAATGTAAAAAAATAAAAAGCTATAAATTTTTTAAAGAATGAAAAATTAGAAATTTAAGAGATTGAGAAAATTTGTGAAATGTAGAAATTAATGTCTAGTAAGAAATTCATAAATTGAGGAATTTTCAAATGAATTTTAAGGAATGCCATAAATAAGAAAGTCAAACCCAAAATCCAAATGAAACCCTACTAAGTTGTAATTGTCAATGTGAAGATCACATGTATAAAGTTAGATTTATCATATTAATTATTAATTATTTTATCAAGGTTTTCTATTTAAATTCAATTGAAAATTGCAAATTAACAAATTTTAATTAAAAAAAATTGTATTGAATTTGGAATGATGTGTACTATGAGATGGTACAATGTCCATTATTTGATTCTACTTATTTTGGAAAATCATTTTTAAGATCTCACTTTTTGACTAAGAATGAAACTTCACATAAACCATTTTTGTAATTTTTCAAAAATTCACAATATGTTATTTTGAAGACCCATACCATACAAATGGTAGTCAACTAGTATAAGAATCAAGAGAATTTTGAATGGATGAAAAACATCACCATATTTGGTGAAGGGACGCGTCAGAAATCATCAAGCATCTAGAATATGAACAATGGTGCGTCAAAGGGTTAAAGTAAGATAATCTAAAATCATGCGCCTATTCAAATGCATGCCCCCAAAATATTAGACAATAAAAAATACCTATAGCAAAATGTAGGGTGTTCGTATGGTATTGTTCACCAACTCAATTTGTATTGCAATGCACAATTTTGCAAAAACTCTAAATTTTTAGAAATTCATAAAAAGAAATCGATGGTAGAAGTTATCAAAAAAATTGAACTACTTTAAACAAAGTGATGTCGTCTACCATTCCCAAAAAAAAGGTTTAAAATAACGTATATGTTAATCTAAATTAATGTTTATGTAAAAAAAAAACTATTACCTTGTCATAGTGCAAAAGTGCACTCAAAAATCTAAAAGAGAAGGAGAAAAGAGGGTTGTGGATGGAATTTTGAGCAATAATTTTTTCTAGTGTTTGAATATTTGAAAAAAAAATCTTTCAATTTTTTAAAAATTTCTTCATTTGAAATTTTAAAAGTGTGTTAATTTTTTGTGGATTTTAATCATTTTCTCTATTTAAAAAAATTGATAGATTTCTTTTTGAGTGTGCTTGAGAATGAAATTTTGTAGGTAAGCTTATTTTCCAAAAACCGAATAATTATAGAATCAAACATGGACTATATTACCATTCAAAGTTTGATGATTAATTGATCATATTGTTATTAGAATGGGAGTTTTGATACTCAAAATCTTCAAGATGAAATCATTTTGATAAACTAAAATTTTATTGTATGGTTAATATGTACATAAATTTAAAAGTTGGTTCACTGCATTTTTCATTGTATTATTGCTACAAGTATATTTTTAAATCAATTTAACCTTTAACTGCCTAAGTGTCCATTTTTTGGACGATGTACACATTTCATCCATGTTTTCTCATCCGTCACCCACTTTTTGCAGTGTGAAGTTTACAATACAGATTTTATGGGAAGTTAGCTTCATGTATGTGTGAACCGATTAGAAAGGGGATAATTTGTGAAACTTTTATGCCTCATTTCATGTTGCACTGATTCACCAAAAAAAATTAAAAATCTTGGTTCAAAAGTGTTCAGAAGTGCTCTTGAAAAAGTCGACTCACAAAATTAAGCAACCAAAAATTCCCCAAAAATCACTACACTTAGAGTATTACATTTCAACCTATCACAAAAAAAATTCATTCATAGATTGTCAATATCTTATTTATAATTGAATTTCAAAAGAATTTTTAATTTTAAGTTTCAAATTTTATACAAAAATATTGGTGATTGCAATCATAGATTTAACTATATGGATAGAATCTAAAATTCATAATGTACAACTTTTATTCATACATCAAGTTCAAAATATCCCTCTTAATTGCATTTTATAATGCATCTTTGCAAAACTGCCCAATTTGGAGAGAGTTGTAGACATTTAGGGGTTAAAAGTTAGGTTTTTGGACAATGCACAATGAGCACCAAAAGCCATGATATTGCACAACCTTAAATTCCCTCAATATGGTGAACTACACCATGCAAACACCCCTCAACAAGTCTAAAAACATCAAAATTAAATCATGGACTTATAACATTTATCAATTGAATTTTGAACTCCAATAACTATATTATACTCAAATAAAATAATTTCCCTTGATTTGTGTTTTGTCTAAGATTCGCTACTTCCAATGAAAATTTCAAGCATCTACAGCCAAATTTTGAGATGCCACAAAAATTTGCTTGGTTATCCCTGAAAGGACCAAGAAACCCATATTGGGTCTCATGTTTTTTAAAAGCAGTTTTGAGTAGTTCCTATGTGAACTTCTATTTATTCAAATTTATTTTCTTTTTTACCATATTAACATAGAACGTTGTGCAGTAATTGCACTAATTACAGTAGAATACAATTCGGTCCCATCCAAAATATATTTTTTACAATATAATTAATGAAATTTGTCATTTTAAAACCATTAATCCTTGAAGGGGTTATAGGTGATACAAGATAGATAGGTAGAAATTCATGTCTTCTTTAGAGGCTAGCGTGAATAAAGTATCTGTTCATAATGTTAGTGACCGAGTGCCAACGGAGAAAAGGCCATTGGAACAAAGTTACTCTCCTCTGTCGGGAATAGACACTTTAATGACCAATAACCAGTGAAAAAGTAGTCATAAACTAATGGTTGGTATATGTCGAGTATAAGTGTAATTTTGATGTGGTGTGAGTCCGTCAAGTCATGAGTTCTGCAGTTGATTGGTGAAGGGCGATGTATCACAATTATGTGGTCCGGGTTCGATTACTGTTGGGTTTGTTTGAGTAGTAATGTGATATACATGACTTAATGCTTCTAGTGAGTTTATCATAGGCAAGAAAGTTGTAACAACAAGCTGGCCCCATCCTACCTTCTTGAGACAAGCGACTACATCGAGTTAACAAAAAATAAAACGACAAAAAAGAAATAAATAGTGGTCTTCACCGCTACCTTTTTTTTCCATTTTTTCATTCTATTTATTCTATTGGTAGTGGTTGTTTATTTTAGGTGATACAACAATACAAAGAGTGTGCTTACAAAAGGTTGAGTACCGTAGTACCATAGTAGATTCGCCACCTTTGAAACGAATAATTAATTAATATTGAAAAATAAAGTTCGTTCAAAATTTTGAACTTTATTGAAAATTCGTTAAGCTTAACATTTTGAATGAATAGTAGCACCTTTTGGATGAATATTGTCACTTTTGAATGAATATCAATCCATTTTGAATGAATATCAATCCATTTTGAATGAATAATACTCCCTCTGTTTCACAAAAAAACGGTGGTTTCCTTTCGAGTGCGGGATTAAGAACAGTGATGCGCTTTTCACCATAATGCCATTTTTAACAGAACGTGCTCTTTGGCTTAACACGCTTTTCAACCGTAACCACGAATTCTACTAGAGATGGGCCCATTAAGTTCCAGAGCCCATTAATACAAGTCTACAGTTTCATGTTATTGCAGGCATCTGTAGTTTCCATAAAAGCAGATTTCTAATACTCCTAATAATAATGAAACCATTGTTTTATTCTGGTACAAAGTTTATGCAGAAACCATGGTTTTTTTGTGAAACAGAGGGAGTAGCATTTTTGGAATTTCATTACTTTTCTAAATTTTCGTTTTGTGAGACCGATAATTATCGGTTTTTTATTTTTTATTTTTTATTTATAATTTTATTTAGAATTATTTTTCGGCGAACCTGCTATGGTAGTACTACGGTACATAAGCCTCGTGTTGACCCATCACAAGAATCCAACTCAGCAGCCTGCCCACCTAGTTGGCAGCTTAGCACCCGCGGAAAATATCGAGCTGGCACAGCGACAGGTCTCACTGACGGCGGGTCCAACGGTCACTCTCCGCCCCCGCCCTTCTTGCATTCAAACCGACCTCGACAGCAGCTCCAGTTTCTTCTGTCACATGACCCACTTCACAGCTTACCCTTGCCCTTGAAGCTCAAATTGTAAATCCTAACATAGAAAATTCGTCGATGAATCTTCCTCCTTATGATCCCCATCCCATTGTTGATCGAGCAGTTTCGTCTTTCAATTCATTCGGTCTAAACTTAGCTATGGTGTGCTCGAAGCTTTGATCGTCATGTTGTTTGTTGTTGGAGATTGGACGTTTTGTTGTGGGAGTTGATGTTGCCTGCGTTCGAAATGGGGGGGGATTGCGGCGAGGGTGAGGAAGACGGAGGTGGCGGGGGTTTTGGGAGAGGCTAAGGATTTGGCATTGAAAGGGACGAAATGGCGGGGTTTGACGATAAGGAGAACGCGCCGGCGCGTGGGAAGGGAAAACAGAGGAGGAGTAGAGAAGGGGGAAGCGCGCGGAGATTAAGCATTAGCGGGCCGCATGATTATCTGAAGGTGATTGCGAAACGGTTTCTGCGAAAGAGAGGGATTGGACGGGGGCGCGTCATTGCGCGCTCGCCTGTGCGATTTGATTGCAGTCCTTTTGAATTTAGTTCGAGGTATGATTACTGCTCGAAAGGCTCTTTGCTTTCAGGAATGCATGAGCAGCCTTTCGAAATTATGAAGCCTTAGAGTAATTAACCCTCAGTTGCTAAGTTACGGGAAAACGGAACATTGTCGTTCTCAGGTTTCTATTTCAGTAACAATTGGAACGTTCTGCAATTTTGTATATGTACATACAGCTTAAGACTGACAGTTTTTAAAGCCAGTAAGGCAATCAGAAGCGCAGTTGAAAATTTGTGAGAACGAGAGTATTTCGTGTTCCAGAAACACAGATCAGTTGATGGATCTGATACGCAAGTCTGAGTTTCTGGTTACATTTCGACTTAGTTGAATTAGTTTCTGGTTACCTTTTGAGAGTAATCTGCAGGACTATTATGTATGGGAGAGCTCAATTTCGTAGATCAAGTTGATATTGGAGAAGTGACAGTTGGCATATCTTTAACAGATAAGAGCATACGTAGGGCCGGCTGGCGGCAGAATTGAACGCTTTGTGGTATTATACTGATTATTCGAAATGATTTGGTCTCTGAAATTGTGACGTACAGAGCTAATAGCGAAGGAGATAAGAGGAATTCCTTCGTAGTTTTTGAAGATGTTGCGGACTCTATAAGCTCTAAATCAAAACAACCAGAGATTGCAACCAAGGAAAATGTTCTGACGGTTGCGGGGTCGAAGAATGCAACAGTAGCGAAAAGTAGGTCGCTGAAGGCATGGAGCACAGGAGAGCAGCTTGTGTCAAAAGCTTCAGCTCAGCAGGTGTCGGAAAATCATATTCCAGAGAGTATTATAGCCTCTCAAGCTCGCAACAAGGGTATGCTGTTATTATTCCTTATGTATCGCTACATGCTAAAGTGTGCGATGAGACACTCTGTAGTTAAACAAGCACCGTCGAATCGAAAATCACCGCCTCAGTTCTCATGCTAGTTTAACTTATCTTGTAGAATTAGTAACCAACCTCTTCTTATAGCCGTTTTTAATCTTCCGTTGTCTTTAATCGCTTAAAATCTTTGTATTGAAGGAGTGCTTTGGTACTTGGGAATCAAGGATGCTTGAGATCTGTTGACATCTCCTTAAGTATGATGGACTTCGACCATAAGGATGCTCACATCTTTGTTACACATTGCGGATTGCAGTTATGCTCTCTGCGGAACTGAGACCACTGGCGGATTTTGCTAACCAGCAAGCGTCTGGCTCGACGACATCCTTGGAGAGCCTTGCAGCAAGATGGCAGCGTGGCAAAAGAGGGAAGCTATATACTCAGTGCTCACTTGACATGAGTGAGCTTGAGGAGGCATGTAGAAAGATAGACGAAGAGGATCTAGAGGAGGAGAGGGAGGAACATAATCTCGAAAAGGAGCTAAAGGAATCGGATGTGGCGAAAAAGAGGGAGGAACAGGTTCTCGAGAAAGAAATTGGGGAACCGGATTTTAAGGAGATAGAAGAACATCATCTTGTCATGGAAATGCAGGAGCAGGGTGTCGATAAACAGGTGCAAGAGAAAGATCACCGAGAGCAAGAAGATCTGTTCGTTGCTGTAAACGATAGTGAGCCCCAAGCGGCAGGTGTGTGAATCTCTTACTGTAATATCATGCATAATCTAGATGTTTCTTGACTAAATGCAAGGATAAATTGTTGTTTCAAAATCAATGTGCTCTTTATTTGCTATTATACCACTACGTGATGTATCGTCTCATTCTGCAATATCTGCATCACAGTCATGATACATGGGGAAGAGCTAGTAAATGCTGTTGAACTCGCGCCTGAGCCTTTCAACAATCGGGAAAGGAAAACTACTAACCCGGCGATTGACGAGCACGAAGCCGAAGATGATATTACAAACTCAGACTTGACCACGCTCCAGCCTACCGGGCTGAAAGAGAAGCTGAGGTTGGACCAGGAAGTACCCCTTCCAGAGTCCACATCTAGCATCTTGGAGCTTGGGGATTCTCCTAATGCAAGCAATACTGGAAAAGGTAACTGAAGCTGTCTCTAGTATACTCTTGCTGCATCTTCTAAATGTATAGAAAATCTGCCGGACTTCTTGAATAAGAGCAGTTGGCCATCTCGGCTTCTTGTTATTTTAAACCATTATGAGGTCGTACGTAAGTAGCAGTGACGATGCTTCAGTCCCACGTGAAATACACATATTACCTGGTTTGATACATGGGTATATTCGCACTTGTTCTTGTGAACATTCTGCCATTCGAACAATCTAATAGAGGGTGCAGTAATCGTGGCAACTGAAGTTAACTGTCTCTTATTATATATTGATCAATTGTGTCCATCAGATATCAAGCAGCTGACTCCTTCAGCAAGGTCCTCATGGACGACTTGCAACATCCAAGACCTAGACACTCTCCAGCACATTTCTGAAGAGTGTGAGTCCAACACTCTCTTTTGCATCCATAAAATGCTACGCTGTGCATGAATTCTATGGAAACTTGATAATTGTTTTGATCGTTTAACTTCGGTAAAGGCATTGTATAAATGGATAATGTGGACGTCCAATTCCAGGGAAGAGGGCAATCCAATCACTATTTAAAAATTGGATTGCATCCCTGTCTCATGGCCGATTGTGTCATTTTCCTTTTTGGATGTTGAGTTGCTCGCACTGGGTGAGACTGGCCTTTTCAGCAGTTGACACAGTTGAGTGTCATTCTGATGCACTAATCTCCTTTATTTCTTGCTCAATCAGTTGAAGCTCAACTTGCAGAGACTGTGGAAGCTGTTGAAGTCTGGTCAGCGGAACTGGATCCCAATCGCAGAAGACAGGAGAACAAGCAGTACCACAGCAACTGGCATACCCCGTTGCCTAAAAGGCTCATCCTATCCTCACTTCACCAATTTTCTGAAACGAGTGACAATAATGCGCTGCGAACACCCAACATGCCAGTGAACCAGTTTGACAGGGTCACTCAACTCAATGGTAGCAAGCCTTTGTCTCCACTCCGATCTAGTGTTCCTTTCATAAATGAACCGGCAAGTAGACTGGTGGAAGCTTATGAAAGGGTTTCTAAATCAACCGATTTTCCCTCTTCTTATGAAATAGATCTCAACGGGAAAGAACAGGATACAGAGAGAGCTCGTTGTGAATTTGAAACTTGTTCTGATCATACTTCTGCCGATGAGTTCGAGACGCACAGTCCATTGACAGGCAATGAAGGAGAAATGCAAACTTGGAGGGATAGTAAAGTGACCCCAAGAAGCACTCGTTCATCCTGGCAAGATCAAAGCCCAATGTATCTTCTGCGTTCATCAGGACAATGTATAGGTAGTTCACATGAGAAGACATCTGGAATCTCTCTTGAATCTTCGCCTCCACCATTAGTAGAAATCCTCAATGAATTTGGTTGCGTGCAAGCCATTCCGTTTTCGGTACAGGCCTCCGTTGACACATCTCCGACGCCTCCAAGGCTTTCCTGCCTTTTGGGAACTCCTTTTAGGCAGATGAGTGGTGAAGAACTTAGCCAAAGGTGGTTGCAGTTCTGCAGCTCTCCTCCGGTTGTTTCAGATACCAGAGCCGGAAACAAAAAACCATGGACAATTGAATCTTCCCTCACTGAGCCCAAATATTTGGAGCCCACGACAAGTTTTCCGAGCGAGCAGGTCAGTCTTTACTGCTGGAATATTTCTTCTGAGATTCATAGCCGTGAAAGATACAGATCTGTGATCGTAGTTTCTATCCGTTCAGGAGCTCTTCGTATTAGTTGAACAGCGTGACGCAAGGGTTAGGTTCGTAATACGCTCAATTTTTATACCGATCCTCAGTTTTCCTGGAGTAAAGTCGTGTGTACTTCTTCTTAGGTATTGCGAACGACTACAGAAGCAGATGTGCTTCCAAGCGTTGGAGAAGAAGCTGTAAGTGACTTTCTCCATGGGAAGACATCAATAGGCGAAGCAGATGAACTTCCAGATGGTGATGAAGAAGCTTTAAGCGACGTTCTCCATGGGAAAATATCAATTGACGAGCCAGATGAATTCCCAGACGCGGGAGAGGAGGCTATAAGTAAAGGCGGTCATGATGCAAAGACATCATTTTACGAGGAAGGTGTGTTTCCAGACGCTGAAGAGGAGGCCCTAAGTAGTGACGGTCCTGATGGTAAGACATCGATTCACATGCTACCTGCTTTTCCTCACCACTATTGTCTTTTTCGCATACTTTGACCATATAGATTTATTGCAATGTTTTATGTCTGAGTGCTTTCGGTCCTGTCAAATTTGGTTTTAGATCTAATTTTATTCCTCGACTAAGCTACTTGAGTACTCCGTCACTTTTTAAACATGTACGTCATTCGATGGATGTAATATCTTAAACTAAAGTTTTGTGAATCTCAGGAGCAATGGATTATGAAAATGATTGCGGTGATGTAAGTAACGACACAACATGCATTGTCCACACGGGAGTACCAAGTGCCCTCAATGACCAAGAAGGCACAAGTGCGTTGAAAGAATACCCACAGGAAGCTGCACTTAGCGATGATGTGCGTTGTGTAGATTTGACACCCACAAGAGGTAACCTGTATTCTTATGCCTATCTTGCTGACTCAAAATCTTTTAGACAATATCTAGAGTGTTGTGTGGAGCGATCTTATATGTTATAATTTCTGAAATTAATAATGTTTTGTGTCCTGGAATGGTCACTGCAGTATAAGACTTCGTCATCGCTATTTCCCTCGGATCTGGCAGGGGCCTTAATGAAACGAGAGTTGTTGTCTATATAGAAGATATAGATATTTGTAAGTTCCTTACTTTAAACTGGTGAATGGAAGCACTAATTTGTCTCCGCTTGCTTGAATTAACAGATAACAATTTTGTGAAGGCGGTTGGTGGGGATGGGTACTCAATAGCACCTCTGGACGAGGAGCACATTGACCAATTCGTGAACTCGCTGCAGGTGATTTTCCCATACATAGAGTAATATATTTGGGCATGTACCATTCGTCCCATGCTTCATGAAGAATGAACTCATTGGTTATCTCTGGAAATGAACATATTTTCACCCCATCAATTGCTCTTCATCAAATTAGAAACAATGGATAGTCCACTACGGTTTAGAAATCTACTAACTTGCCGAAGTTCAACGATTGGTTAGCCCAACCCGTTCTTCTCCTTATCCTGTATGTCAATTGCAACGGAAGACCTTAATTGTCCAGGGCTTCAGTCTGCAATGGGAACCCTTCCAATTCGTCATATACCTTGCACCTATTTGGAAATTCATTTTCATTTGATGGAATTGACCGTTTATTATCATATATCAGGTGACACCAGGTCTGGACGAGTCATATGCGGAAAGGATGACCACCAACGGTACCGACTCTGCCTACCCTTAAATGCAGATTAATATTCACATTTCCTTATCTGACTCTGTTATTTGACGATAGCAGATCATTCCTTCTTTAGGAATCTGTAAATCGGTACTTTCCTCCTCTAAAGGTATTTTGGTGCTGCGTCATGTCCGAACTTCTTGTTGTACTGCTCTCAAGGTGGAAACTATCTACCGTCTAGTACCTATTTGCTACTTCCGATCGACAGCTTTCGTTGAACACTTTTCGATACGTTGGTCCAGGTGATAGCGTTTCCAAGGATGCAACGGTCAACCATATTGGCTTGTCCAACGCTGGTAAGGCTGGAACTCCCAGTCTAGACGAGGAGCTGGTATGTATACCTCTAATGCAACAATTTGATTGAGTCATACGTCTAGGATCGGTACTTGTGACTGAAACACATTTTGGGCAGTGGATTTGGTATGCAGTAGTATGCAGTCAGTATTACACAGAAGATGATTTATCTTTTCTTCCAGTACTGTAGGTTTTCATTATATTCTTTTAGGGTGAAATTTACCTAGGCACGATATTGAAACAACCGTAGACTACAACCAATGAAACAATGATGCATTTCAAATTGAAATTCGTTGGATTTAAATGAACAAAAGATAGTGGGTCATAACGTCATAACACGCCATATGGTCACACGCTGATCATTTGAATGTTTTTATTTATTAATTTGTTATAATTTGCAGATTTCTCCTTCAAAAGATAAGAACGGGGAATCACCTCAATCACAAGATGAATGCACTCCCGTGAAGCAACAGACCAGGACGAAACGGTCAAGAAAGAGTACAAGGACTAAGACAGTTGACAGTCCTTTGGGTAAGATTTTTACTTCGTTTTGTCCGACTGCATGCGATTATGTAGATTGTTTTCAGCTGTCGTTAGCCTTTTACATCAAGGTCTTCAATATATCACAGACGAAGTAATATGATTTTGTCTTCAAGCAGATGCTGGTTCGAAATGGTCAAATGGACAGCGAAGGAGCACACGCATAAGATCAAAGCCTCTAGATTGGTGGAGGGGGGAGAGACTGCTTTATGGTCGTGTTCATTCAAGTAAGAAATTTGCACCGACTCCATGCTGCGTCTTTTCGATCATTGCAAGTTCCCAGACGGAGTGTAGGTTCGGCATTTCGGTCTCATGAAGTTTTTGGTGTTATCTGTGCAGCTTTGAACACATTGATTGGGATCAAACATCTGTCACCTGATCCCGTTTGGCCTAGGCCACCAGGGAAAAGGAACGGCATGGCCGCTCCAAAATTTAAAGTGGATTCATTTGTCTCTGATGAACACTCAGAATTGCTTCGATTGGCAGCACAATGAGCTGTGTTCAATTTCCGAATTCCTGTAACTTTAGTGTGTACGATCAAGGGTTTGAAACTGAATAGAATGGTAAATTTGTGTGTGTTGTGAAGCGCTCCTTGTAAAACTAGTTTGTACAATAGCTGATTGACAGATGAAGTTGCAGCATGACTACAGGAGTACACATAGTGGAATGCAAAGTAGGATAGACTACAGAATTTGCCACATACATATAGTGGGGACTTAATGAGGGAATGTCCAAACCAGATATGAAATCTGTGTCAAGTATTTTTGACTAGGAATTGGGGCTCAAAACTGTTGGGAAGTGTAGGACTCAGAATAGAAAGAGAATTATTTGCAGTTCAAGTCGTGCACTTTCACATCCGCCACATAAGCTGAAGAAGTTTGAATTGGTATTATGATTAACCCTTTAACGTCCCGATTCAACACTGTTTTCAAATAAGGGTTATAAAATGTTTGATGGAAACCAAAAATGGAGTTGATGGTCAAAGCAAAGTTGTAAATGTCAATGGGAAGATCACATCTGTACGGTTGGATTTATTCTATTTTTATTTAATATTTTAAAATTAATTTTGCAAGGTTTTCTTTTGAAATTCAATCTTAAATCCCAAATTAGCACAGAAAATTTTAAAAATATGGTAATAAAATTGGAATAACATGCACTACGAGATGGTATGGTTTCCATTATTTGATTCTACTTATTTTGGAAAATCATATTTAAGGTCCCACTTTTTGAACTAAGAATGTAAACCAATTCTGTTGTTTTTCTAAAAATCACAATAACCTATTTTGAAGATCCAAATTGTACAAAGGATAGTCAACTTGCTCAAGGACCAAAAGAAATTTTGATGGATGAAAACTGTCCAATTTGAATGAGAATCCAGCAGTTTCAATCTGTGCGTCATCCACATAGTGAACGCTGGCGCATTAAAGGGTTAAAGCATTTGACTAAGTGTGTTAAATCGGAGAATGTAGAATTTGAAGACGAGGGCAGTGAAAGTTTCGTTTTGTTACGCGGGTATGCTTCTTATGATGTATCCACCCTGTGAACCTGGACATGCAGTTTACTTGGAAAACTGCGCATCAGGATCTGTCATGACTGGGCTTAATCTGTCTTTGACTGCCCCAAGTCTTTCATTTCATGAAGGTGGCATACAAATCTTTCAAATCACTCCAAATCTTTTGGTTCTTTGGTAAGATATCAATGACATAAAACTTCTGACTTGAGAGAATGAAGTTGTTTTGTAATTTTCCAAAATACTTACAGTTGTCATTCTCTATTATATGTCTGGGAAGCCCTAACTTCAAGCTGGTGGCAGGCATGGATCACTCACATAAATGACTTGTTACATGTGTATTGCTTGAAATACTAATACAGATATGATACAGAGTGTTATTGTACAGAGGGTAGAATGTACAATGCACTTTAATGTTATTACGTAGTTTTGATTTTTTTAAGAATTCTCATTACAACTTGATATATTAGAATATTTGATCCAAGCTTCGACATGTATACATACAATTGTCACTTCAAAACTATTGGCTCAATTGCATTTCAAAACTGAATTACATATCCAAAATTTGTCATTTCTTGATAATACAGTGGCCTCAAATACTTACATCCAGCGAACTTGATCTTGTTGGCCAAGTTGGTAGTACTTCCCCCAACACACTTATCATTTCATAATAATTACTTTTGAAAGTGCCCACCTTGCCTTCCACGCACGGTACTCTTTAAAAAATATGTAGATTGGAATGAAGAGTCGCCCTCAAGTGATATAATTTTTACACATGAAGTGTACCCATAATTTTCAAAATGGGATTACAGGTACACATAATAGCTAACATTAAATTTTTTCCTGCGGCTAAACGTTTTATTTAATTTTTTGTCTATGATTTTTGTTGTGTTATGTTTTTTTTTTTTTTTTTCTTCGGCTTTTTGTTGACTTTATTTTTGTTGATTTCGACAAAATACTTAATAAATTTATTTATTTTTTCGACATGTTTTTGGGGAATTATTTTGTGCCGAACCTGCCTTCCGGTACCTACTTATGACACTAGAATCAACTGAAAAAGCCACCTCTGAAGCACAAAATGTCTCAATTCCCAAAGGATGCTTCAAAAACCACAAAAGATTTGAGTCACAGAAGAATTTTTTTGCTTGTCCATATTCACACTTATGATTGATTGTCCTAAAACCACCAACTTAAGCAATCTGGCCTATTTTTGGCAATGCTAAATTCGAAAAAAAATTATGACTGCACTTGAAATAGGTTTTGATGAGGATTGCAAAAATTTGCAACATTTAATTCGCATTTGTCAATTTTATACAAAATTCCAAAGTGGAAAGTAACCTCTGACCCATACATCACATATCAATTTTCTAAGTTCACACTTTGTTGTTCCTAGATTCCACTCATGAGTTAACCCAAAACCACCACTATTTCTTTGCAATGCTTGGCATGCCATTGGTTTACTTGAATAGTGAAATTGGTGGTTTTGAGTCAACTGATGTGGCCCCAAAAAAGCTGTACATGTCATAATTGGGGAGGTGGTGGTTTTACGACATCCTACCTTACACAAGATTTAGTGATGGTGCCAACTGACAGAAAATGACAACAGTGGGTGTAGTTCCCGTGTGGACTAAAGAAGACACAAACAACATAATTAAGGAAGGACAACAACAATTTCCGGAACCAGGCATATGGAAAATGGTTGATATTTATAAAAGGGATTTCAGTTCGATTTCAAGCACTTCCACCACCTAGATGAAAGCTTCTCCAAGCTTGACCACTGGATATTAGTGTTCCTTCTTGACTGGAGGAATTTAAATACTGGGACTGCTCTTGGAGAAAAAAAAGTTGCAAAAATCCTTGGCACACAGGAAATTGGGAAATATAGATGTTTATCTTCCTCTAGTGGCAAGACATCTCGTAAGGAACAAAACCCTCCAGCTCAGGGCCGTTGAGACGAGGATTGTTTTCAAAGCTGCATCAATACCAACCAGAATCTCCTTTATCAGAAACAGCAGGATCCTTCATTTAACTGTATACAACCTTCCACAAATTATACATGTATACATCATGTAGGTAATAAAATGTATCAAAATGTATCAATAGAAAGAAGAAATCGTGTCCTACATTTTTCAATGTTTTGGAAGTTACTGTAATCAATTATTGGTTCCAAAGTGGACACTTAGTTTGGGCACTTACGGATTAATCCTTACACAAAGTTTTGCAAACAAAATCCAAGCTTGGTATGTTCTGATACCTTTGAAATGAAAGAAAATTAAATCTCTTAAACTTCAAAAAGAAAAGAGAAAAGTAAATGAAAATTGAAGTCAAAGTCGGTTGACCCACCTCTTGTCTGAAAGATGACTGAAAGAGCCGGACACTGGAATGGTGCCGCACAGGTTGTTGTTTGAAAAGTCACTGCAATTTGAAATTCAACCGAGATCAATCAAAATATAGAGCACCAAAAGAAGAAACAAAAGCTGTATGATGAGAATGCAATATCAATCATATAGTAGAATCTTAACCACAAATAAGGAGTTGAGAAAGGTAATAAAATGTACCAAAAGTCAATACCCTACATATTTATATAGCGATTTTGAAAGTTGCTATTGTTGACTATTACCTTCAAAAGCGGAGTTTCTATTTTTTACCTTAGGCTCTGGAATTCAAATCTTCAAATCCTAGTCAACCCACTGACTAACTACGCTTCATGGGCTGGTATGAAAAGGCTTACACAGCTTTGAGAGTTGTGATTGACGTCAATTCACGTGGAATGCGTCCTGTCAACTGGTTACTATTGAGACGTCTGTATTCAATACCAAATTTCATGAGAGAACTGATCCATAGAGTTTGAGCATTGATCCATAGAGTAAAGTCATTTAAAATGTACATTTGCAAATGCTACACCACAGGAAATGGTTAAAGAATCTCACAGGAATACCAAACTGCTCAGCTTTCCAAGAGAGCGGGGAATAGAGCCCGTGAAATTGTTGTGATACAAGTCCAAGCTCACGAGAGACTTCAACAAATCCACAAATTTAAAGGTCAGTCAATCTTCTCACATCATTAGAATGGCATCATGTAAAAAATTAAGTTCACGGATTTATTACCAAAAAACCAACTCACCTTCAACTTTCCAAGTTCTTCAGGAATGTGACCAGTAAGGCTGTTCTTGTACAACTCCCTGCTCGCAACAAGTATGAACATATGTCACATTCTCTGTAAGTGGTCTTAGCTAATTTACATAAAACTTCTTTACTTTCGGCCACAAAATTTTACTAGAGGTATTATTTTTATCAACGTATAGGAAAATGGAAGTACGCCAGCTCTTTCTTTGTTTGATGCTTGCAACGTTAAGGAAACCGTTTTTAGTAAGAACATGTAGCATGATGTAAACCAGTCCGTGTACACCACTAAACAGAATAAAAGAGTAGCTACTCTCCCACAAAGCAGTAGTATTGCCTTACACAAATGACTGGTTATTACGGATTCAGTCCTTCACGACATGGATGAAATTTGCCATTGAGTAATTAATGTATGCTGGGTACTGGATTTTATCACAGTGGTGACTGAATGAAGAACGGGAAGAAAATTTTGAATGAGTATATCTAATCATAGTAACTTTCTGAACATACGCTTTCGTCGTTCCAATGATATATTTTACGACCTTTCTATAAGCTTTCTCAATTATTCATTTCCACCCCTGTAAAGCAGCCACGCTGGGTCATTTAGCACTGAGGGGTTACAGAATCTTACAAGTACTGCAGGTTCTGGAGGACTCCAAGTTCAGGGACCAATGAGCCGGACAAGCGAGCATTTCCAAGGTCCCTGTAAATGCCCAAACGAATGACATGTCAAAAAAGAATCGCTGGTTATGAAATGAACTAAAGTATGCACCGTATTTGTGTCACAAGTCACCCAATTTGTGCCATTATGTACCAATAGTAGTGTGCATATCAAAATTTTATATGCCACCTTATTTGTGCCACTAGTCATCCAATTTGTACCAATATTAGTGTACATATCAAGATTTTAAATGTAAGACACTGATACACAGTGATGACAAAAGTGGCACAAATAGTGAACTCAACAAGGGTGGGATGGGAAGAACATACACTCGGATGACTCGGTTTTGACCGTCACACGTAACATGGAACCAGGTACAAGGGTTGACCAAAGTAGGGTCCCAGCTCTGCAACACATTCGATGGGTCGGTCAAGCTCCGGCGCAGGGCGTAAAGCGCATCCCCTGAAACCAAACGAGCACAACAAAAAAATAATAAGCACAAAAAGATTCAGATAACGAAGCACAGTTGTTCCATTCCAAATTTCCAGATGTTCTCCACACTACATGAAATTCCATACTAACATTTTTTTCACCATGAACCATGTGGTGAGTCCAAACCTTACCTTCAGAGTTTGCAAGTGAGACGGGTACAAGTGCGGCCACCAACAGTGCAAACATCACCAACCCTCCATTTGATTTCTCCATTTTTCCTGAACCCTGAGAATATGAGGAAAAAACGAAACACGGTCAAAGCCGAACAACAGAAAAATCCATCAAAAATCGAATGACAGGAATGCAAGACGACACCCTTCACACTACAAGTGTGACTAATACAAACCACACCCTGACCTCTGTTGTCCTAAAATATGACTGTACTAAACTCAATGATAGTACGCAGATTCTCCCATAATGTAATTTGAGAGAAAATCGGTACTCATCCTAGTAACCCTAAAGCCATGCTCCTCTTCCTCACGATCACATTCCAAACCAAAAACCAAATCATGCACCAAACATAACATCACAGGACTTCCCAAGCTCAACACAAGCAAGCCTAGTAACCAAATTTTCAAACTCCAAAAGCGCAACAAATCAAACCTCCATACAATAAGAAACAAAAACACTACAGAAACCTGAACCCAGTACGCACGCAACTTCCAAGGAGCTGAGCATCAACAAAAAAGGGCGAAATCAAGCATGACAAGGAGCTTTGATGATCGGGCCGATCACTAAACTCACCAAAATGAGAAAATAAAACCCCAAAGAGCTCAAAATGGCACAGGATGAAGAGGGAAGAGATGTGCTTGCTTACTATCAAGGCAAACAAAAGTTGTGCAGTGGGCGAGTTCTACAACACCATAGCTGGAATGAAATGGAGCGGTTGAGCAAACACCTTGATGATCAATAATGGAGTGGGTGAGCTTCACACACGAGAAGCAAAGAGACACAGCACTACAACCGCGCATACAGTGGGCTCACAGACCCTGCGCCAGAGGACCAGTACCACAGTAAACTTGGTGGCAGGACAGGCAGGAAGGGTGTGAGTGACGGAAGCTTAACTTAGTACTACTCAGTTACTGTAGTACGGTGATTAGTGAGTCACTAATAGAATCATTAATGAGTAATTAGTGAGGACAGGGTACTCGTATAGGGAGGCTGTACTGTACTGTACTGTACCGAGACTACTTCATTTAATCACTCCATGTTCTCGTGCCCTGAAAGTCAAGTCGTCCTGCATTGACGATCACAAGATGGAGACTGTTTGGGATCAATTGCCTGCCCAGGCAAAGGCAAAAAAATCAACCCATTGCAATGAAAGTCCATTGGGTGTCATTTGATTTATTGTTCATCTGCCTTCATTTTATCATTTATGGCTACCTGAGTGAGTGACGGAGTGATGTGTGTGTGACCGACTTCAGAGTTGCAGTCCATAAATGACATGTTATGTGAGTGAGGTACCTTACAAGTGTCCAAAAACGTCACTTTGAGCGAAGCGCTGAGATGCTTAAAGTTTCACATTAACTACTCTTAAATTGACCTTATTTGAAACAACATCCGGAATATCCTGCAAAGTTATCTTTTGTTTTTTTTTATTGCAGTACACTTGTCACACATTTTATTTTATTTTTAAAATTTTGAAACAAATGAAACAGAATTTCATTGCATCGTGACACATTTGAATTAACCCTTAAACGTCAAGAGGGCCTGGGCGGGGTAGCCCGGAAGATATCTGAATTTTCGGAGGAAAAAATAAAATTTTAAAAAATTTGAAAAAAAATAAAAAAAACGGCTTTGCTGGCTAGCATTGATGCGGCACTGTAGCACTGCAGCACTTTTCAAAAAATGACCTCAATTGCCCTAACCTCAACTCCTGTTCATTTTGATAACTTCGATTGCTTGCCAATGATTCCCAACTTCCCAAATGAGGTGCAAATTTGGAATTTAGATTGTTTTTTTAGTAGCTTTCCAACGCACCAATCCTCGCTTGATTTGGTTGAAAAAAACTACTCTTTTTCTCAATTATTCCTTTTTAAAAAGCCTGTGGGGCTTTTTTGACATTTAACCCCTAACTGCCTGAGCGACCAAATATGGTTGTCCGAAAATTTCAGCTCAAATCTGTGAGGGCACTTTAATTCCCCTGACCGGTTTAAATTTTTTTACGGGCAGTACTAAGAGTTAAATTTTAGATTTTTTTATTTTCAACCAAAAAAGGTAAATTTTTTATCTTAGGGAGAGACTCAAAGGCACTTATGTCTCAACCCCTAACTGCCTAACCGACCATATTTGGTCCATCAAAATTTCAAGATTATCAAAATTTCAGCCAATTTCAAATGTCCATATCTTATGCAAAAATAACAATTTTTGAGCGTGATTTTTTTCCCTTGTAGATATTCAAATTGATCAACCTTTTCAAATAAAAGACTTTAAAAAATATTTCTTGATATCTTCTAAAGCCCTCAAAGTGACGGTATCTCAAATGGTCACAAATTTGAAAGCTTCCTCGGAATGAAATCTTTAGGTTTTTTATCAAATAAGATTAGCTCTAACATGAACAAGGTAACCACCATATAAAACCAATTTGTTTTACCTATCATACTTGATTCCAAGTCAAAATGACTAAACGTGCATTTTTTATGAATTTTCAAAGATAATTCTTATAAATTGATTATTAAATAATTCATAGCATTTTTCCAAAATTAAATTGTATGGATGTTGTCTTGTTGTTGTGCTTTACATATATTTAAGGTTTGTAAGTCATAAAAGTTGAGTACGATGAACATTATAACACGTTTAGTTTCTTAAGAAAACCCTTGGGCACTTAGGGGTTAAGGCTTAATCCGAAAACAACTTCTCTACATTTACGGTGCTCTATTTTGTCACTCTATAAGTGGTAGTACCATAGCTGATTATGAGGATTGGCAAAAAATAAATATAAAATGAGAAGCCCATATCTTTAAGAAATTAATTTTTCAAAAAAAAAAACTATTTTTATCTTGAAAAGAGAATTTTAGAGAATATCCACATAAATTGACATTTGTTGAAAAATAATTTTTCAAAGAAAATAATTATTTTGGCATAACTTGATGATTGGGTGCGGTACGGTTTTTAGTGCAATTACTATAGGTAAGAATAATTTTAATGAGATTTTTTGCTTTTATATTTGTTTAGGCGTAAAAGAAGTATCATTTATGATTGAACAAATTTCAACAACAACACAACATTCAATAGCCTTCATATTCTCTGCCTTATTTCATGCGTCATCTCAAGACTCCATCTGTCCACTTAGCTACTGATTTCGTCTTGTTGGATGTAGAATATACTGCACCATTTACTCTGGGATAAATCGAAGCCACTACAAGCTACTGAATGTTATCCACCTTGATATTTGGTTGTAAAGTCTATATACCCAAATCCAACACTTACCTAAAACTAACACTTTAAAATTTAAACAATGGGTACACTCAAATTACGACGATGTATACCAGCAAGTAAAAGAAAATTAGTTTTGGCCTTAGGTCATCAACCAATAAAACTTAGAATCCTAATAACTTTTATATACGGTATCAAAATGATGAATTGTTTAGTTTGTCACAATCTTCTTTGATTTTTAACAAAAAAATAAATTAGAATTGAACTTTTTAATGATAGAAAATACGTTCTATTCTTAATATGGCGGTTTTAGATGTAGGCCCCTTAACCCTCTAGCACGCCAGAGTCCATATATTGGACAACGGACATAATAAAACTGTTTGAATTCCATCCAAAGTGAACAGTTTTCATCCACTAATTTTTTTTGGGTTCTCATGTAAGTTGACTATCCTTTGTACAATGTGGATCTTCAAAATAGGTTATTATTATTTTTGGAAAAATAACACAATTGGTTTATGTCAAGTTTCATTTTTAGTTCAAATAGTGAGACCTTAAACATGATTTTCCAAAATAAGTAGATTCAAATAATGGAAACCATACAATTGCGTAGTGCATGTTATTCCAATTTCATTCCAATATTTTTCAATTTTTTGTGTTAATTTGGGATTTTTAAATGAATTACAAAAGAAAATCTTGCAAAATTATTTTAAAAGTATTAATAAAAAATATAATACATCCAACCGTACAGATGTGGTCTTCACATTGGCATTTACAAATTTTCTTTCTACATCAACTCCATTTTTGGTTTCCATCAAACATTGTATAACACTTCTTTAAAAACAATGTTGAATCAGGACGTTAAAGGGTTAAAAAAATTAATTCTCTTACCACTAAAATTCTTTATTTTTGGTAAATCAAGTGGAATTTTTTTATTTAAGTATGCAAAATTTATTGGTAAATAACTTTTGCATTCTTTAGAATATACATTAGAATAACGTTATTTACATTCTTTAGAATATACATTTAGATCATCCTATCTTATAATGTAGTCATCGTTTTGGGACCCCATGTACTCATATTAAAAAATTCATATAGTAGTTTATGTTTATTAACCCCTAAACTCCCAAGTGACCATTTTTTGGTCGCTGCTCATTTTTAGCAAGCTACTTGGAACAAAAATAAAAAGTTTTTGAAAAAATAAAAAGTATTTAAAATACTACATTAAGTCTACTTTCTAACACAATTTGAATTATGTCAATCAAGTTAAACTCCATCAGGGAGAATTTTTCAAAGTGAATCACCTCAACATTGTCTTAGTGTTATAAAATTTTCTATTTGGAGAAAGTAATGATGTTCCCTCCATTATTTCTTTTGCATTTTTGAAATTTACAATAGATAAATCAGTTTTAACTAATCATGTTAAATTTTAAACTCTAAAGGTGAAAATTATAGTTTATACAATTTTCGAAGGTTAATTTTTATAAATTCATTAAAAATTATATCTACAGTTTTTTTTGGGAAGTTTGGCCGTATGGATAATTTGTAGAGACGATGCCCTACATTTTGTCTTTTGAACCAAACTTCATTGAATACTATGCCAAAAAAAATGACGTTTGGTCTTATGAAAGGCACATATTATAACACATCTATGTTTTGTCCAATACCATTCGGGCTTTTTTGGGTTAATACATTTTTATTGCCATAGTGTTCTTTAAGGATTCTCCAATGGCTGTTTGTATGGTACGGTCGACTATAATTCTTGTCCATGTGCACTCTTTTGAGGATTTTGAGAATTTGAAAAATTCATTTCAAAGAGAGAAATATATTGTTGTGAAATCTAAAGTAGTAGGACAAACTATACTGATAAAAAAATTTGATGGAAAATTAAAAATTTGGCATTATATTTTAATGGAAGATGAAACAAAGGATAAACTAATGTATTATCATAATGCATAATATGCACTCTAAATTCTAAAAGAGAAGGAGAACAAAGGGTTGTGGATGGAATTTTGAGCTATGAATTTTTCCAGTGTTCAAATATGTGAAAAAATATCTTACAAATTTTTCAAATTTTTTGAATTGATTAAAGTTCAAATTTTAAAATGTGTTATTTTTGCGAGGGATGAATGGTTTCTCTATTTAAAAAAATAAAATTCATGGATATCTTTTTTGAATGTACTTGAGAATGAAATTATGCAAGTTGGCTTATTTTTAGATTTTTAATATAGAATCGAATTGTGAACTATGTTTACATTCAAAGTTTGATCATAAATTGGTAAAACTGTCATTAAACTGAGAGTTTTGATATTCAAAATCTTCAACATAAAATAATTTTAACATTCTAAGATTTTATTTTTTGGATAACATGTACATAAATTTAGAAGTTGGTTCACTTGTTTTTCATTGAATCATTGCTATATAATTTTCAAATTGGTTTGAGAGTTAGCTTCTTAGATAAAATGCTCAAAGTGCACAAATACACACCAAAATGTAGTTAGTTCACCAAGAGGAGTTAGTAGACCGTACCATACAAACGCCCCAATGTATTATGGAATTCAAATTCATCATTATGATTTTGTTAGATGTTTGTATGAGTTTTGTATATTGGTTTATTGTTTTGCCAATAATTATGTAGTAAAGAGCCACTGTTAGATTAGATCTATTTTACCCAAAAACCTAATCCCTTTGTTATGTTATTAAGAGCACGTCCGATATTTGTGAACAGTGTTTCCAATACTGTGATGAAATATCGGACATGCTCTTAACCCCCAAGAGTCAGAGTATTCAAATTCTATATCACAAATGAATTCAAATGCTTCTATCCCTCACATACAATTACATTTTTTCATCCATCCAAAATTCTTTTGATTCCTGTGCTAGTTGGCTACAACTTGTACAATATAGATTTTCAAATTAGAATAATGTCATTTTAAAAAAAAACATCGTAAGTTGATGTTAAGGTGGTCTCTTAGTTCAAAATTGAGGTTTTGATGATGATTTTTGAAATTAGGTAGAATATCATCATAATTTTCTTACCATGTTATAAATCTTTTATTTTTAACCAATCACAAAAATTCCAGTAACAAAAGGTTATTTATTTATTTATCATTAAATTTCAATGAAAATTCTTTGAAATTTTATTTAAAAATATTGGTGATGAATCTAGTATATCCAACCATACACATGTAATCTACACATCAATATCTACAACTTTGGTTTGTATTATAACTCCATATTTGTGAGTTATCAAGGCATTTATAAAAATAATTAAAAAATGCGTGCACCCCTTGACTTTTGAATGTTAATAACGGAAGAGAGGGAGTATATGTAAAGAGTCACTCATGAAGTCATGCATTATTTGGATACTATATAAGTAAGTAATGAAAGAATGTCATTTAAATTCCATGAATTTTCGGACTACCGTGTCATTGCCACCAATGATTTTTTTTTGGCATTTAAGGGCCAGAAAGCACCAAAATTAATTGGTATGCACCAAACTTTAAGGAAAAAAATTGAAGAAAAAATGGATGAAGACACCATATTGTTCCAATTTTTGAAAACAAACTGGATGAAATTGCCATTTTTAATGAAAGTCATCCAAATATGTGGATGAAAATAGTTCTATCCAAAATATAGATGGATATGAAAATATTTGGCTACCCCATTTTATTTTATGTCGCCACTTTAGCACTTCCTCAGAGACCAAAATAAAGTCCCCGATTGCTACGTATACTTAGTTTCTAATTGTAAGTGAGTGTGGTTCCATTGCAAAAGAGTGTTGGCTCCCATTGCAAAAGGGTGTTGTCTCCCATTGCTCTATTATGCAGTGTGGGTACGATATGTTTTTTCTTTTTCTTTTCTTTTTCTTTTTTTTTCTTTTTTCTTCGAGGTTTGTAAATTCAATCGATCATGTGCAAATTTGATCAGTCAATCTGTAAATAAGGTCAGTTCTCCCCCATTTATTTGGGTGTAACTTACGTACCTTATGGATTCTGTGCATTACAATTTGCAATCAAGGTAGAGCATGTCATAACATTCAGTAGCCTTCATGCACTCTGCTCATCACTTTGAATCTCCACCTGTCCACTTAGCTACTAAGAACTATTGGATGTGGAATATTCCACACCATCTACTGTAGAGCCAAGGCAGAGATAGTGCACGCTACTGAATGTTATGGTAGTGCTGTACTTGTGGTGAAAATGGGTACACAACTACGATATGGAAATAAGCACATTTACATGTCAAGTTGTAGGAGGCCGGCGGGGGCGGGAGCAGCCACTGCAGGGGAGTAAAACTCAACGATACAGTATCACATTGGATCCGAACAAAACGGTAAAAAGAATTTGGAGTCAGACAGAGATGGAGATGTCGTAATCTTGAAACTTGCTTTCAAACTGGAGGGCTACTTTGCAGGTCTGAGTGGGTAGGTCCAACACAAGTACATGGCTGCCTTTGACAAAACTAATTCAAAGAGAATGCCAACCTACCAATGAAGCCTTTGACTGAAGAGTACCACAAAATTGGGAGACTAATAAGTTTAGTCGTCAAAAAAGACAGCTAAACTAGTTGTGCATGAGTTTGAAGACAACCAAGCTCTTACACACCTAATAATGAGAGACCACTAAGTTCTTCCATACCTTATAACTATTTAGAGTAAACCAATAAGAATACATTAAAGCAAAACACATGGTATCTTGTTCAAACACAACTTCTCTTTTAGGATAACTTTGTTATAACTTGGAAGTTGTAAACTTATCATCTACGGAGTATGTACCAAAACAAGTATAATTACTTTGTGTTAGAATTATATGTACATTTCAATAATCTATTACATGACCAGTTTTATATTTTTAATCACATGACGCTATGTGCTCCACATGCATCATGGATCTTGATTTTTGAAATTTTTGAAATTATGATGCATCATGCATCATGGATCTTGTTCAAAACCTTCAAAAATTTGTACTTGTATAGGTTGTTGCAAATTTTATGAATTTAGATTATTTTCATTAATATTTTTTACACTATTCAATAATACCAACTTATAATTTCTAAACATTTCAATAAAAGCCATTTAAAATTGTTTTTTTAATTGTTTTTTAAATCTGATCATTGCGTAGGGTAAAATAGTTGGCATTAATTTCAAAGTATTGAAATCAGGGTCTTAGTGTGCTTATAATGAGTTTTGGAACAAGGACCTTGTCTCCTTGAAAAATGATTGCAAAATCTCGCGGTTTCAATTCAAGTGTAGAAGGCAATTATTTTGGTGAGAGTCTTTTGGTTGTAAACCTGGATTTCAAAATGATGATACTTAAGAACCGAGTCGCAGAGTGTCCCCTCACAAGCATGCACTTTAACACCCCCTCTTATAACATTTGTACCGTAAGCTAATAGTAGTTCCAACATAATTGGGAAATGACGTCAACATTTTGGCCTGCCACATTGACCCTTTCAAATGTCACAACCAATCAGAAAGCGACACGTGGTAGATTCCTAAAATTTTGAATTAGTTTGTGCCAGAATTGCTACCAACCTACGAAACTGATGTCCTAGTTGATGTCACATGTTGTAAATGCTTTGCTGGCAATGTAGTTTGGACTCTAGGCTATTTAGTTTGGATGAATAATTGTACCAAGGAAATGTGATTTTAATTGTAGTTTCACTTGTTTCACATGTGTATCAGCAATTTATACGGTTATACATCTCTATTTGTAACATATGTATGGGAAACTCATATAAGGATCTCAAATAAAAAAATCCTCAAGGCTTAAGGACGTAATGACACATGGCCTCTCTATTTTAGGAGATTTGCAAAGGATTGATATAAAACACAACATGGAAGAATATTTTAGAGTTGTTATGTGAATAAAAGTTGTAGACTTCAAAATTTAAATAATACACGTGCAATTAGATATATCATTTCTATCACCAATATTTTAATTAAGAATTTGAGACTTTAAACTCATAATTCCTTCTAAATTTGGTTTTTTAGAATATTGATAGATTTTTAGTAAAATTTCTTCAAATGCTATGAATTGTGATGATTCATTATGGTAATTTTATCAAGATTTTAAATTACTTAAATCTATAAACTCAAATTTTAATGTCACTTTTGAACTAAAAGTCAACTTTGTCAAAAAAAAATTATACTTCTATTATTAGAATTCTTCTAAAGTGTACATTCTAGTAATGTTAAATTCAATTGTTGGAAACTAAATTAACCTCACCAAACTACTTCCAAAAAACCACACTAAAAATGCTTTAAATTATATAATGGAAATTTGAAAACATCCATCAACCCAAAACAAGTTAATTGATCTTTAAGAAGTTAATAGTGTTGCATAAAATACTCTATTATTTCATAAGATTATGGTAATCACATAGATGAGCCCAAAAATACAAAGCCCTACAAGATGTAAAGTGCAAAAGTTTACAATCACAACACTAAAGCTTTGGAGACAATTTTCTAAGAGCATGTATACAATACTAAGTTCAAGAAATAATTCGATAGCAACTAAAGATTACCATTTGAAAAAAATTCCCACATCCATTTGGCCCCAAGATTCTTTGTGACCTTATTGTGACCCTTACCCAACTCCTACATTTGTTTGTCTATAATGTACACTACAAATTAATAAAGATACATAGAAATTGTGTCATTTATGAAAACTAAGTTTTTTCTTCAAATTTGAAATGCAATAACATGCGCACCATAAATAAATAAATAAATAAAATAAAATAAAAAATAAAAAATAAAAAATCCAAATTCAAAACTGTAAAGTGCATTAAGTAGATAATGAAGTCTAGTTTAGAAAATGAAAAACAATTTTAAAGAAGTTGCAAGATCGTAAGCTGGTAGAGCTTTTTGTGACACATGTGGTGCAACTCTTGTTTCACTTTCTATGTATCTTTATTAACTGATATTGTACACTTTGTGAACATGAGAACATGTCGTTAATTTTGAGTACACTTATACTGAACACTTTAAAAATTCTCAGTTCATTCCTATGATGTCCAAAAACTACATGCTAAGGGCCACTTCACACTATGGCTAAAGGTCTAGAGGCCATCTAATTCCACCAATCATGTTATAAGAAAGACTGCTAAAGGCCATCTCGACCCTTCACACTAAAAACAAAAGTTCAAAGGCCATTACCTTCCCAAAGCCTACATGGAAACACTTTTTTGGCCATTTTGGCTCCAAGGTGACACATATTCTCGAAAAAGAGTTAGTTCAGACAAGAATGAAAATCCAAACTATAGTCGAGAAGCCGTTGAATTCTTTTGATAAAATAATCGGATTTTTTAAATTTTATCAAAGGCTTGGACTTTGAATATGGCCTTTGGGTCTTGACTCTATGCTCGGCCAAAGGCTCATGCTTGGGCTTCCAAAATGGGACTTCGCACTATTTTGGCTGAAGGCTTAGACTTTGGACTTGGCCTTTGGAGCGAGCTTTGGAGGCTTCACACTATGCACCAAAATTCATTTTTTGGTGTTGGGCATTAATTAATTAGTATTGGGACATGTCACATGATGGTTGAAGAGGGGGTACTTGTCACAATATGAGAGAGCTAGGACAAATGAGAATGATTGTGGAAGAATGACGAAGAATAAAGATGAATGAGGATGAAAGAACTTCAGGAATTTCCGACCCCACTGATTCTGCACTGATTCAGTGCGTTTATCGTTAAACACTGATTCCGCACGTCATACGTGCATTTAGAAGTGTCGTTACGGTACGGAAGTGACATGCATTACTAGAGTGTCGATGCAGTGTCTTTTCAATGATTATCAAAAAAGTGTTGTTTCCGCACGAAAGTCGTGCTTGACGGAATCTGTGCGTTAATCGTATATCTACATTACATGGCTAATAAGACATGGATAACATGCGGTTTTAGTTAATGCGGATTCAGTATCGTACACGTATCATTTTAATGCCATTTACTATATTCGTGCGATTTCAGTATCTATTATAATGCAAATTATTTTCGTACGACATCCGTGTCCAATATTTTAATATATTTTTGGAATATTTTGGAATATTTTGGAATATTTCAAAATATTTCAAAATATTTTATATTATTTTGGAATATGTTGGAATATTCCAAGAATCTTCTTTAAATTATACTTACGGTTTAATTTCCCAAAACATTTTTAGATCTACATTTATAGAGTTTAGAAGCAATACACATTAAAATTTCAAAGAAATAACATTTTATATTTTTAGAATTCAAATTTGGTATTATTGGTTATCATTGTACTATTCATCATAGGAGCAAAAAAAAATAGCTCACAACCACCACGATTTTGGCAAAAAATAAAAAAAATTCAAAATATTATGAAAAAAATCCTAGATATAGAAAACGTCCTGCATAATCTAGTGCAAAAATAAAATTTGGAATTTTTTTTTTTTCACATAGTTAAAAACATTCAAAGTCCGTTGAAAAAAAAAAACAGCTCACAGCCATGATCTGCCATCACGATTTTGGCAAAAAATTAAAAAATTAAAAATATTATGAAAAAAACCCTAGATATAGAAAAAGTCCTGCATAATCTAATGCAAAAAAAAAATTGGAAAAAAAGTTTTTTTCACATAGTTAAAAACATTTAAAGTCCGCTGGAAAAAAAAAACAGCTCACAGCCATGATCTGCCATCACAATTTTGGCAAAAAAAAAAACAAACTCAAAATATTCTGAATTTTTTTGTAGATGTAGGAAAAGCCCTGCATGTTGTAGTGCCAAAAAAAAATTTGAAAAAAGAATTATATACACATGGCAAAAAATAGCCAATGGTTTCATTCTTTTATAATTACCAAAAGAGTTCCTTTCTATGCATGAAGAGTTTGAGGTGGTTTGGTGGTTTGGAGCTTCATCGGCAACCGGGAGGTCGTGAGTTCAAATCCTACCGTTGGCGATAGAGGTTGGGAAGCTATGGTGGGCCCCACCATGCGTTTGGGCAATTTCCGTGTAGTTGCAGTGGGTAGCGAGGAAAATAATTATTTTATATTATTATTTTATTTTATTTTATTATATATTTTTTAATAATATTAATTTGATCAAATTTAGATATAGAAAGAAAATAAAATCTAAATATGGAAAAGATGATGTCGCACGAAAAACGCACTAAATCAGTGTAGCTTTAAAGCCGATTAAAACACGACATTTGACGAGTATAAAGAGTGCTGAATTCATACGTTTTCAATGGATGTATCAATCGTGTCGAATCAGTACTATATCTGCTTGTACGAACATCGTGTCATATCAGTGTAGTTGCGATGAATGACGCAACGATGCGGAATCAGTGCGAAAATCGTACGAACCCTTGAAATATCGGAAATCGCACTGAATCAGTGCAGAATCAGTGGGGTCCGAAATTCCTGATGAAGGCTTAAATGGAGGGTGGGGATGGAGATGGTTGGCGGCTGAGATGGATGGTAGAGATTATCTCTCACCTTTATCTCTCACCTTTATCTCCTGCTCCATCTCCATTTTCACAATTTGAGTTGTTGTTATTGCCCTGGAAGTTGCTGTTATTGTTGTGAGAGTTGCTGCTATTGCTCAAGGAGTTGTTTATGTTGCTTTGGGAATTGTTGTTGTTGCTTTGCTTCACTAGTGACTAATTGGACCAAACACTTCACTGGTGAGTAATTACTTCACTATTTCACTAATGAAGAAGTTAATGATTTGTATTCTCAATTTGATTCTCCTCTCGGTGTGGGTATTTTTAATTTTTGTGTATGCCGGTACATAAATAGATTACAAAAATTAGTAAGTGTGCAAAATCCTCATTAATCCCTTAGCTCCAAAGAGACCTTTTTATGGTCGCTGCCCATTTTCCCGGGCTGTCTAAGCCCAAAAAAAAATTTAAAAATTCAAAATAGAAAATACGATGTCATAAATACTTGAGTCTTCTTTCTAATGCAATTGGAATTATGTCCATCCAATCAAAACTCCACTTAGGGGAATTTTTCAAAGTAAAACACCTCAATGTTGAAAGGCAACTTGAACACTTTGGGTAGGGTTGCCAAAAAATTTAAGCCAATGAGATTCATTGGGCACCTCAAAGGACATTTGTCCAGCTCACATGGGTTGCATGCCATGAGTTTTGGGTTCATCCAATTGGAAGAGAGTTGAAGGGATAATTAGCCAAAATCTCTTGCTTCCCTTCATACCCCCAACCATTACAAGGTCTCTAATAAAATGCTAATGAATTGAACGTCTTGTCAAATTGAGCCATGCATCTTGTTAACTACCTCATCTTGAGAATGTCAAAAATGGCACATCATTTCAAAAAAAAAATTGGATTTGAGAGCCCATCAAAGCAAAAGGTGCCCGAATTTTTCAGGGCCCGAAATTTCAAAATTTCAACTGCATTTGCTAGTATCTTGACATCTGTACGGTCAAATGTTTTGAAATTTTGAGGATGGTTTATAAAGCCTAAGAGTACAAGATCCTACAGTTGGAATGTGAAAAAAAAGGTTTTGAAAAGCATTCAGAGATCATCAATGAAAATGTCAAAAATGAGGCAGTTTTGGATGAAGGACTCTCTCAGGCGTTTAGGGGTTACGTAACTCTTCTTGACGAGTTTCCATATCCATATGGGGTCTTGAACAAACACATATCTATGTTAAGTTTCATAGCATTTTCACATTTTCACATTTTCTAGCATTTTTACACTACTACATGAAAATCATAACTCCTAAAGCATTTTGTAAAAAATAACCACATGTTCTTGTACTTACCACTAAAAAAAGTTGTCTTCAATATAATTGATTGTAGTTAATTGTTGTGCATCTTTGGTGGCTTTCTACATAAAACGATAAGTCCAGGTGCATCCAAATGAATCTAAGTGAATTTAGGTGAATTTGATCATTTGGGTAATTTGATGCATAGTAGTCTCTTCTACTTCAACCTTTTTATATTTATATTTTTAACCCTTAAGTAGCTACGAGATTGAGTTCTAATTCTAATTGTAAACAATGGTGAGTTTTGTGGTTGTCTACAATTGTTGTAGACAATGATTCAAGTCATAAAACAAAAAATTGTTGCAATTTAGTCCCTCCCACTTCATTTAGTCCCTTCCACTTTATGTAGTCCTTTCCACTTTATATAGTCCCTTCCACTTCAGCCCTTTTCATTTTATTATTATCATTTGTTAACCCTAAAAGAGCTGTGAGATTGAAGTTTTGGTTTTACTTACTTTTGTAGAAAATGGTGAGTTCTTTGAGAGCTGCTGCAAGGAAAAAGGATAAAAATGTAGCAGCAGAAGTAGCAACTCATGCAGCCGCAACACAAGCAACTACTCAGGGAACCGCAACAAAAGTAGCTAAATCTGCAATAACAACGAAGGTAACAAAGACACTATTGAAGGACAAAAAGAAGGTTTTAGAGAAGAGTGCACCAAAAGTATAGAAGTGAGTGTCATGACTAGTGTAGGAAGCTCGGACATTTCCATTGGGATGCTTAGTATGATAGAGAAGTTTATAGAGGAGCACTGCATGTCTGGGCTATGTGCATTAGAAAGGGGCGGCACATTGTTTAAATTGCATTTACAAATTGTTTGCCGCATCTCCAGCAATAGCATTGTTGCGGTAAATAAACTCATCAACAAGAGTTTGGATGGAATGAGGCTAATACGGCCCTTGCAAGATTCCATGTGCATTGTAAAATTCCTAAAGGCGTGGGTAAAATTCTTAGAGATCCGAGCACTTCTATCCGTCACTATTGTGGATCATTGCATTATTCTAGAAATAGCGGCATGAATTTCTCTCGACCGGAATCCCTTTGGAGATGTATGATGGCACCAAACAGTGTAGAATTGGGAGATGTCACTCGGATTTTCTTTGAGCACATCAATTTGGGGTCCAAATTGGTAGGTCTTGGCAGAGAGAGGCTTGCAGGGGAGTTGGGTGAGGCCAAAGTTGGAAGTGACCATGAGTATGTGCTCATCACTGAAGATACCCAACCTGAGAAAGATGTACCCAATACATCATCTCCATTGAGGGATATGCCCAACATATCAAGTGACACATCTGATAAATTGTTGCTCATGTATATCCCAATTAGAGTTGGCCAAGACATTGTAAATCATGTGTTTTGATTTTCTACATTCTCTACTTTAGTTTTTGTGAATACACTTGAAAACTTATGTATGGCTTAATCATTGTAAATATAACTTGAAAGTGACTAAATAGTATGTTTTGTAACTAACGTTGTACTTTATGAAAGTCTATGTTTTTGTCTTCATCTCTGTCTATAATGTCATGTATTTTATGCATCATAGAAAATATATGGCCTATGATGTATAGGTCATGTGTACATATGTGATGATGTATGGGCCATGATATATGTGTCATGTGCCATGTGACATTGTGACACGTGTCATGTGTATTTTTGTGGCGTTTCGGAAAATATTGTTGGGCCTTCCACACACTAACATGTGGCTGAAATAAAAAATGTTTTTGATTCTCCACACATTGACAAATAAAATATTGTTGATCCCTCTACACACAAACACATGTTATGTGTGCCTAAACTAATTAATTAATTGCAAATCTCAGTCATTCATACTAAATATGCAGCTAGTCATACTATGTCACACTGTGGCCGGCCGAAGGCTCCAATTTCTATATTTTATTATATATTTCAAGCCCAAGCCTTTGGACTCTCAACATCTTTTAACCATAAACTCCTACAACCTCTTGACTTGGACGGCCATAGTGTGAAGCAACCCTAAAAAGAAAATCTAGATTCCTCTTTCCATTACCAACAAGATTCTACAAACACTAACACAATTTAATAATAGATACCATGTTCAAATGCTTATTCATAAGCCTTAGAGAACTTTGATAAAAATATACCACATGATTAAAAAAAAATTGGTAACACATAAAAGCCTCAAAATCTTGATGCGCATGACTTTGTAACACCTCCTTCCCATTTTTGGTCTTCAAAGAATACGAACGTGGCAATTCTCCTTGAATTGTGGAGGACCCATTCTTTGAAGATTAAGAAGTTTCATCCTTCTCCCCAAAGATGAAGAATGGGTGTGAAGATTGAGAAGCCGTGGCCATTCTCATTCTTCACACGGCCTCAAGGAGAGTCACACCTTCAAGGAGAGTCAAACCTTCAAGAAGAATGATGGCCACGATTGGCTCCATGATTCTCTCCCCATGTTCTCAATCTTCAAAGAATCAAACTTGTTGGAGAGGAGTGATACCCCCTAACGATCAACTACTTCAGAACTGAATGAACCAAATCTGCAAAGTTTTCTTCTAATGATTACATCGATGAAGATCTTAAAAAACCAGCAATATACGACAAAGTAAGGGGGGAGGCACTGGATCGAGGGTTTCCCTCGATGGGAAGGCCCAAAGTGTCAATGCCGGTAGGCCGAGGCGTCGAGAGTCCGCCCATCGAGGGCAACCTGAGATGCATCGAGGACAACCCGAGATGCAGTGCCTCCCCCATCGTAAAGGACGGGGCACGATGTTCCCACGCTTGTTCCTGGATCGTTCCCAACTCAAGTTTCGGGCCTGGCACGTTCCCGAGACATGTTTCGATGCCTAGCACGCTCCCCAGACAAGTTTCGATGCCTGGCACTCGAAATTGTGCCATTCCGCTCTATAACTGGCACAATTTACCATTGGAAAATCGTGGCCAGTGCTTTACGGTCAGGAGAAATGAAAAGTAACAAACACCAAACAAGCCTGCAAACAAAGAGTATAGAAGAATTCCGCAAGTTTCTTTCTCATTCCTTCCGGTTTCCCAGTTGCCACATATCTCTGCAGTGTCTACACTAATTTACATCTGCTCTTACTATAGCATGAAGCTTCTACATATTCAAAATATCTTGACTATGTTCACAGAGCTTCATATACCCACTGACGGTCAGGAGAAATGTAAAGTAACAAACATGAAACAACCCTGCACAGTGTCATTGCAAAACTCTGGAGCAAGAATTGATATGATTTCTTCTGGTTACCTCCTGGGTTTTGATCCAGTGCTCAATGTGCTGAAGGAAAGTGCGGTTCTGGGGTCGGTCTTTCCTGCGCACATACGTGGCGAACTCCTTGTCGGTGAAGGCCTCAATGTGAGGCGCTTCTGCCAGACGTGAAGCATACGAAGGGGCTGCGAAGTAGACTTGGGCTATCAGTTCTACCGAGCTGGTGAACTCGTGCTCTACTGCAGGTTGCAGCTGAAGGTCGGAAAGCACAATCGATCGTCTCACGTAGTTGCCCTTGGACACTCCTTCTAGCTCGTCCAGTCGCTCAATCGCATGACAATCCACCTGTGCACATCAACCTCATGTATATTCAGCACTGCTAGCCAAAGCACCCCAATCTCTTTTGTGTCACAGCCTAGGCGCCCCAAATCCCTGAGATTCAAATACAGGATACTGAAACTGTTCTCATCTCCTATACTGACCCTTGTTACATACATTTGGTTGGACTTATTAGCAAAAAGATGCAAGCATGATTTAGCTAAATGTTTATGACCACTTGTCTTGGAAATGCTGTCACTTATAGTGATCTACAATGACCCAGTTTGAAATTGAATAAGAAATTCGAACATAGCGATAAACATTTGATCAAAACAAATTTGGTCCTTGAATCCTGTAGCTCTTTACTAATCTCCACTCCTTGACATGTTATAGTAACACAAATAGTATCCTCTATCTTATATGGGGTTGTACAATATAGTGTTGCATACGAAAGTGACATTGAAGAAGTATTTTGATTGAGGAGAGCCGGGAAGGTGGTCTAACAAACTTGTCAAACTCCATACTATCAAATTTGTGAATTTTCAACTAGCAATGTCCATTACCTATGATTTGGTGAGGGGACATTGGTATTAAATAAACAGTAGAAAATGTGTTAAAAAAACAAGTGTAAAATGTTGGTTTTGCATTGAAGCTGGACTAAAACATTGTCGCAGTTTAGGTGAAATCTGTGTTACGGTTCAAGAGGAATGTCTGCGAGACTTGGCTTCTGCAATAAGACGCAATTCACAATCAAGATTTGAATGAGGGCTAAGAGGTCAAGAATTTGTGGCTCAGAATTACGCAGGGCTCAAAATGGAAAGACGAGGGCTAGCATTTTGGGCAACTCAGAATTGCACAGGGGGCTCAAAATGGAAAGAAAGAAGAGAATCTGGTACTTGAAGTTGCGCACTCTGACAGCCCTAACGAGCTAATTCTTGCAAAGAATAATTTCGAAGAGAAGAACTGGTTTACAGAGAAGAGAAAAAAGAAAAGATTGAAAGAAAACAAACTGACCTCGTAAAGCTCGCCACGCACATGATGCCCCGCGGAAGGCACATCAATGAGGAACGGCACTTGATACGGCCCACACACCATGGGATACGTCTGCTTGGTCCTGGCGGTCCCCAGAAAGCGAGCATGCCCCTTGGCCACCATGTCCTCCATCAGCCAGTAATTCGAAAACCCCTTCTTCAACGTCCCGTACACAAACGCATACGCCGTGGGCGGACATTTCAAAGTGGCCCCCGCGCTCGTCGACTTGCTCCCCTGCTGCTGCTGGTACAACAACTCTCGTCGGTTGCCATCGTGGTGATGATGATGATGATGAGTCTCTTGCGCAACGTGAGGCTTCGATTTCGAAGGGAGAGCCGTATGGCGAGGCCCTGCGACCACCATGGCTGCAACAATAAACGAAATACTAATTCTCTCTGGGAAACTCGTTTCAGCAGCGAGTACTTGCGCAACTAATTAATCATAGGCTACGACGAGGATGTAGGAGCTGGTCATTGAAGAAATGGTCCGACGCTAAAGCCCGGTCGTGTCTCAGCAGGGCTCCATTGCAAGTTCCATCTGGAATTGGCAGAAGTATGAGCTGAGTGCACCGAAAACAGCCTAGGAGAGGCGGTTTGGAACGGATTTCGGCGCCGTAAATTGGAATGCAGGAGGCGGGACGCAACCAGGGAGATGAGAAGAGGAGAGAAGTGATCGAGGGAGCGAAATCGGTGTATTGGGGTAGCTGGATTCGGGTAGAAGTAAGGCGGGGCTTGAAAGACGGGCTTTCCTTTCAGGTCCGTCTGATGAAGACGACTGGCGCCTCATGAAGGGGATGAAAGTATATGGATGAATATGTCCGAGGAAACGGATGAAGACGAGCCCCTTTTCTATGTTGGGGGGTATTTGTTTTTCACTTCGGGGTAAATTGGTTGTGGGATTCAGTTCAGGTCCCAGTATGGATCAGGGTTTTTTTTTGGGTTTTCGGGTACAAAGCTACAAAGCTCCCATGCAAGTGAATGAGGTGGCTTTTCGATCCTTTATTTATTTTTTATTTTTTTTGAAAAATCCGGTGATGGATTTACGATTTTTCATAGATCCTATCTTTTTCATCCAATATATTGGCCTTTTGCAAAACTCTTCATACATCCTATATTTTCTATTCAACATCTTGGCCTTTTCATCCACAACGTGTCACACACAACGTCCCAGCCTGGATAGCAACCGGTGTAATCGATTGCCTTGGTGGCATTTTCTCATTATATTCCCACATGGTGATTCTCCCAATGGATTTTTGTAGCAAATTGGCTATAAAAAGCCAGAAAAAAAAACCCCTTGGTATGGATCGGTACCATACCAGGAAGGCCCATCCCTTTGTTATGGGCATGTTAACCCCTAAACGTCCATTGTAAACGTATTTTCTGTAGTGTAGAAAAATTGAACACCCTGCTCTAAACCATCAGTTTGTGTGAAAATGACTTCAATTTGACAAGATTGGCACTGCTGATCTTGTAGTATAGAACAAGAGCTTTAAAATGATGTATTGCAATCAAAAAACCAAGGTAAAATGAGAAAATGCCACCATTCCAAAGTTCAGTGATGCAGATGGCCATATTGGGTATTTTAGACGCTTAGGGGTTAGTCTTTCAAGGCTAGATGATCCTACGGCCATTTAGTTGAATAGACTTTGAACAGTGTTTATTATCGACCAAGGTAACGATGTAGAAATTCATTAAAATATAATAGATATCGCATTCAATAAATATATGGCCATATTGTGAAGGTCCAAAAGACAAGTTTATTATTCATCACATTATGACCACTCACAACCTATATTTTTGTCAATATTTAACCAAAAAAATGAATGTCCACTTCATCAAGGATTGGATTTCCATTCTCATTCGGTCCAATTCTTTGTCGAGCAAACAACTCCTTGGTACCAGAACTGCCAAAAAGTGTTGCCGTGTAAGTACTTTTGAACAAAGTGACTTTCGCCGTTAGCCTTTGGACAATAGGCAACATTGAATGCAATAGCAACCAAGGGAGGGGACCTCAATTGAGATTTTTTCTAAAAAGAAGGGATCACAATTGAGATTTTTCCTCGACAATTGAAATTACTCTCCTTGTGCGGCCTTATGTTGAAACCATTTTCAACCCAAAACCACCTAAAACTTTCAATGCAACCCCCTTATATAAAAAGATAAACATTCCTAGTGCGTTTAATGTAAGAATATCTCTACATGTGGCTCGGCCAACATGCATTGGGAAAGTCTTTTGGCCGAGCCCTTCATTCTTCGCAAAGCCCGCTTTAGACGCTCCCACGTCTCCACCTCCACCGCACACATCCCAATTGCAAAAAAGTAGCAAACAAAGCTGCAACAACTTCTTGATATAGTTGCAAGGTCATGAAACTCGTCCCCAAAACCTCATGACAAGGGCCCATAGCGTGACAGAGGGCTCTGCAAAGAAAGAGGTTTCGCCGTGACCTGGTTCATTTTCCTAGAACCCCTTTGGACGCTCCCGGGCACAAAACACCGGTATGAACATGGTAAGTGACTGTTTTTTGTCCAAAAATACCAACCATTAATCAATAACATTATGAACCAAGGCTGGAAAGTGGACCCACTTATAGTCATTACGGTAGGAGCAAAAGGAACAACACATGCCCCTTCTATGAAACTCCTTGAAAAAAATTTGACATACCAGAAACCTATATTAAAAATACATTCAAAGAAATAAATATCATTGCTATACACCATGCTCGTTCAATTTTATTACATAAAAGAAAAATAGAAAATAACCAACCACTGCCAATTGAATACAATTAAATGGAATAAATAAACAAGAAAAGGGGGGTAGTCGTTAACCCCTAAAGGACTGGAGTGTTTTTCCTCCATAAACACTCCAATGCTGCCATTTTTACTCCCCCACGCAAATATTCCCAAAAAATGTCATTTTTTACCTTCTAACCGTAAGGTCTTGTCCTAAACTATTTGAAAAACATACACTACAAATTTCGTTGATTTTGACCGCACGGATTGCAAGATAGTTGCGTTTGATGGAAAAAATCACCCCAAAAAACACATGCCCGAAAATTTCAAATGCGTTTGACCGTGGCTACATCAAAAGAACCTCACTATCAAAACCTATCGCACTTCACTTTCACATTCTTTATGATGTTACTTAGTTGTGTACCAATTTTCGTTGCGTTTGGAGATGTTTAGGATGTTGAAGAACACCCTGCACTTGTTGGGGGTTTAAAAGTTTAAAAAGAACTCTTTGTTTTTGGAAATGCAATATTTTTGTAAAAAATATTGCAATTCATAAGTACATTCCACCCTCTATAGAATGGCAAAAAAAATTTGAAAAAATAAAAAATCTCCAAGTTTTAAAAGACATATAGCATATTTTCTAAGAATTTTGGAGGTTAGGGGGGAAATAAAGGGTAGAGGAAGGGATTTGAAGTGCCACCTCACCCAACCTATTCCAATGTTCATGACCCCACTAACTCTCAAGGTCGACTGCCACATGGCAGTCTTTCATTGGAAAATTTGTTTATTTTTTATTTTAATTTTTTTATAAATAATATTTTAAAATTTTAAAATTAAAATTAAAATAATAATTTTCAATTCAAAATAATAATTTTAAGTTTAAAATAATAATTTTTAATTATAAAAATATTATTTTTTAAAAATATTATTTTTAAAGTTTTTAATGACTGCAGAAAATTGGGTGGTCTTCTGCCCCCCACAGGCCACTCCATTTTCCACACTCCGCCCAACTTGTTGCCCTCCCCCAAAATTCAACTATTTCTCTACTGCCCCAGTGCCTTTTCTCTCGAAAAAAACACATTTCCCCTCATAACTTCCACATACGGTGCCGGAATTTAAAAATGTGTTCAATAGAACCTACCCGGTTTTCTAAATGTCCTAGTTAGGACACTTGGTCCTTTAGGGGTTAAGATCACCACTTATTTATTTTTGTGTTTTTTTTATTAGCTCAACGTAAGCACTCGTCTCAGGGAGGTGGGACGGGGCCGGTTGGTTGTTACAACTTTCCTGCCTATGATAACTCACTAGCAGCACCAAATCATGATTACCACATTACTGGTCAGTCAGATTCAACGGGAATCGAACCCGGACCATATTAATGTAATACAACGTCCTTCACCAACCAACCCAGGAACCATGACTTGGCGACCACCAACAATACAAATTCCAAATTATACTCAAGTGGAATTAATCATTCGTTTAAAGTTACTGTTTGTTACTGGAACTTGTTACTACACTAAATAGTGTATTTAGTGTGAGATAATTATAAGATTTGAAAATGTTATAGATTTTTACTCTCGACAGAAAAATTTACCAAAGACATTGATTCCAATACTATTGAAAGATCTCCATCTTGACCAATATAGAGGGTAAAAAAATTGGTCAACAGTAAAAACTTACAACATGTTTATGTAAATTAGTGTATCTCACACTAAATACACTATTTAGAGTAGTCACTTAAAGTGTCAATTCTCGAAAGGGAAAAGTAATCTTTCACCAATGGCCTTTTGTCCGGTGGGCACTGGCTCATTGTCAAAACGAACAAGACGAACAGACACTTTATTCACGCCGGTCTCGAAAGAGGTCCGGAGTTTCTATATATTTGATTATCTATTTGAGTTTCTTTCTATCTATTTTCCGGTGGAGAGTAAGAATTTCAAACTTGAACATCCCTACGGAGTTCCTTTCCTCATCAACAGTATGAGATAAGTGTGGAATGAGAAGTCGTTGAAATCCTTCCTGCCTGACTAAGTGATTCTTCACAAGGCTCATGAGGGGGGGATCATCATCCAAACACTAACTTAAAGCTGATCCTCTACACACAGCCCACAATCTAGAAACAGGAAGATCTGGTGCCTGTGGGTCCATGGAATCGGTAGATTTGGGGCGATGACGTTGTCAGGCGCTCCCATACCCTTGGGGATCCAGCGCCAATCCCAAGGCCCGGTGGGCCCTTGTCCATCTCAGCGTCCCGGATTTGCCAGCTGGGCTTTTTGGACCCACGAGAATCACACCTCCGAGTCGCCACATACACCCCTGGACTGAAGACCCTCACGGAGGCCACCTTTTCTAGGCTCCCTGTTTTTCAATGGCGGTTTCCATGTTGGGTGAGACACCAAAACTCACTACACTCATAACTTTTTTATATCACATCTTTGGTAACTAACATACGTGAGTTCAAATGTTTACATGTGGAAAGTATTCAATTACTCCCTCTATGCTGAAGTTGTTTGAAGTTGTTGTTTTACAGATTCTAACAAAGCAAGAATGTCACAAGACAGGTACACAGGGAGTGCTTTCTGTCTGTGAAGCTTGTCTTTGCTCTTGTGTGGAACCGTGGAATGGAACTCGAGACCTCTCCAATGCTAGAGGGGAGTTTCCACAAGTTCCCCTAAGCCTACGCTTTATTCATGAAGGGACCAAAGGACTATTCATGTGTAAGTTGTGTCAGAAATTGCTTATACAAGATTCTTGACTCCACATAGACTCTCTAGAGAACCCTCAAAAATTGCAGCAATATCAATGCTCTAGTTGCTCGCATGTACCCTGATACTATGATTGCTCTCATGTGCATATCCATACTCTAAGTGCTCTTCAAAAATTGTAGTATCATACTCAAAAATTGCAGAATCATGCTACATGTCACATGCCACATGCTACACATGGATATGATTATGATTAAACAAACAACTACTCAAAAATCATTTTAGTTGGCTTAATATATTTTTTTCGTCCAAAGCATCACCTATTATGGGACGGAGGGAGTACATGTGTATACAATAGCAAACATTCTTTGCAAATACATTGTACTTGAATATGATCTTGAAGAGTGTGATATTAATGAACAATATTCTATAAAAATAATTTTTGGTGTAGTTGTTAAGATTTTTTTTTAATGAGAACGGCTTAAAAAAATTAGCAATGATGATATTAGCCTCGGTGGTTTAACTTTCTTTAAACAAGCTTTGAAGATAAACAAAAAGTTGAGGTCAAAAACATGACTATTAGGGCTAACGGAATTAGATGGCAATACATTAATCCCTAAAGTTCCTCACTTGTTTTGTAAAAGTCAAAGCACTACAATCTACATACTTGAAAATATCACATTGTGTGATTTATAATTTTGCATAGATAGTAAATTAACATTAAGGAGGTATGACAAAATTTCAACATGATTGGAAGATTTCTTAAAATATTTACAAATTGTATGATGTAAATTGGATTATTTTTTATCTTTTTCAAATTTTATATTTAAAATTTTATTTAAGGTAAATAAAATTTATGTTTACAAGTAATTCAAAAGTTAAGTTAGTTTAGTATTGGTGAAAATTTTGTAGGTTGATGGGTTTTGAAGCATTTAAAAAAATAATTCATTCACTTAGCATATTGTGTTATGAACAACAAAGTCAAAACACAAAGGTCCAATGGGTGCTAATCCATTGGATTTGCTTCTTGTTAGATAGTAAGGAATTGTTTTGTCTGTTTTTTGTTCTCAGTTCTCAGTCAATTCTTCTCTATAAGGCATTGGTTTATGATTTGAGGTGGCTTGTTATACTAGGTTTTTGCAATAGTTTTTTAATTAAAAAAGAATTAATTGATTTTTTTGCAAATAAAATGAAATAAAAGAGGTGAATGGGATAAGACTCCTAGCAAACAATGTTTCTATGTAGGTGTCATTAGGGGGGAGTAGTCTTACACCAATAGTTCTTTGTCCTCTTGGTTAGACGAACATACACTTTATTCAGGTCGGCCTTGAAAGAGGACCAAACATTCTATTTATCTAGGTGTCATTTTTATTCTTCATTCTTCTTGCCAAGTTGCTTGTTTTATGGTTAGTGAAAACAAGATAATGACTAATGGCCTTACCACATAACAACACTTTTGATATAGTTTTTTTTCACCAATATAGCTTTGCATCTAAAGGTTCAATCTTTATTCTTTGTTTCATTACAAAAATAATACAAAAACAATGTTGTTGTGTGATTCAGTATTATTCAAGTTTTTTTTGTGAATGATGATTAGATAACGGATTTAATGCTTCATGACGTTAAGAATTTAGATAATCAAGGGATTCATAGAATATTACATCTTTGCACTATTTCAACAATGTAAAAGTTGTTACATAATTAAACAAGTTAAAATCAATGAAGAAGGAAGTTTATGATGGTTGAAAGTTACCAAGGAATAATGCCTACAAGGATTACCGCCTACCAAGGACTCAAGTTGCCAAGAGGTACAAGTAGCATTCTTCTATAAAGAAGAATTAGCAACCAAAAGGTTTCAATAATAGTGTCTATTAAGAGGCCCTTACTACCAACAAATACCAACCAATTGCCATTAGTTGTCAATGATACAAAATCTCATTATCAAATGTTTTGTCCTTGAGGTTTGTAAAAGCCTTTCTACCTATATCTTGTTGCAATAGATTTCTTGCAATCATTGACACAAACTTAAGGAATTAAAATGATACTTCTTTTGATTTTTGGGTATTTGCATTAGTATTAGCACTTTGAATCAGTGTTAACTCTTAAACACCTAAGCACTTAAGTATTTTGACCAAATCCAAATATACAATTATATATAACTTTGACTTTTTCCTTCTTTAAATTTGAATTGTAAACATTTTATTTTAGAAATTTTTATTTTATTTTTCATACATTTATGAGAGAATTTTATCAATCTACATTACAAATATTAAAAATATATTAATTTGATTTTGATTTTGATACAATTGGCTAAAAGCCTATGATTTATGAAATATTTAGTTTGTTCAAGCATTTTCCATATTGGTTTGTAGAAATGTCCAAATTTTAATTTTATAATGATTAAATGTATTTTTTGAAGGCTCTAAATAAAAAATATATTGCATCTTCAAATATATTCTAAATTTCATGGGTTAACCCTTAAAAAGCCATTGGGGTCCCTCTCTACAACCTGTATTTAGTCTTATAATTGTTCAATTGTGATTTAATATATGAATTGTGATATATTTTAATATACATATTATCATGATTATTAATTTTACTTTGTAACGAAAAGCGCTTGGTCATTGTTATTTTGATGAAATACCACCGAATACACAAAATATACTATACGGCCGCAAAAGGCTTTCAGGCTGTTCAAGGGTTAAGACAATTATTCTAAGATTCATATTGAAATAATTCATTTTGTATTTATGATAAAATTTAAATTTTAGTTAAATATTTAATATATTTTACGATAAAATCTTGGGAAGGTCACTCCTTTATGAACTTAAAACTATTTGAATTCAAAATAAAACTAACACCTTAAAATATACATTGATATATAGTCAAAATAATAATAATAATAATATTTTTAATTTTTAATTTTTTTGTGTATAGATATGAAATATAATAGATAGTAACCCTGGCTTGAAAGCCAACAACGTAAACGAAGAGTATGTTGGGAGGAATGGTGCAAATTGGCCACCAAAATAAACACTGGACCTTTGGTATAAAATCATATTACCTGCTAGAGTTCTATGATAAAATTTGACAAACTTCTCTTTTTACAAAATCTCAATTGTTTGGAATTATAATCATAGAATTTTTTATAAAATAATTATTTAAAAATCATATTGAAGAGTGAAAACTTAAAAAATTCACAAAATATAATTCCAATTTAATAGTTCTAAGAGAACTATAAAATTTAGAATAGTTCTTAGCATATGGTATAGGGGTAGAAATTTTGGATTTTCATAAGGAAGAAACCTCTCCCCCCACCCCAAAGATGAAATTTATGAATTGCACCGTATGACCTAAGGTATTCAGATAATTGTGTGGGCACTTCAAGTCTAAAGAATTAACCAACCACAATTGCTTGATTTTTTTGTTTTTTTCCAAAATTTCAATTACAAAAGATTTATAACTTGAATCATTGTGCCAATGTGTGTAAATTAAAAATTTCTATAGGGTGGACTCATGTCCTATACAAGGCATAGCTTTATAAAATCAAAGGAATTTGTTAAGTGTAGCAATTTATAATGATTCTAACTATACTTTGATTTTCACTTTTGATGTGTTATATTTTAAAGAAATATTTGACAATTTGTTGTTGAAATGTTAACAAAGTCTCTAGTTTTAAAGCCTTAGATTACATCTATACAAATGAATCTACAATTTTCATCATTCAATGAAAAATAAATAAATTTACAAGCATTTTGTTTTCAAAACATACTATATTAAAAAATAGTAATAATGAAATGTTTGCTTAAAATTGTGAAATCTGCAATATACTCAAAGATGCAAAACGTCTCTCATTTGGAGCCTTGAAAATCTCGATTTGATTATTATAAAACCAAAATTTATACATTTATACAAAACATTGATAATATTAGTACAATTTAATCATAAATCTCATATTTTTATCTAATTACACCAATTTCAAACTAAATTATTTATTTTTCATATTTTATATATATATATATATATATATAGTGAATGTCAAATTCCAATTCTTTATTGTAATTTTTTTTACAATTTAAGTTGATAAAAGTTGTAGTAGTCCCACATAATTGCAATATTAGGTTTGATAAAAATGCTCACTTTTTTCGGTATTAGGATTAAGTCAAATGGTCAAGTTATAAAAGTTGGAGTTGAACTTTGTAATATGGTATGCTGCAATAAGTTAAGTCCTTTGGTGTTTTTGACTCCAAAAGTTGCAAGAAAATAGTCATTCTGGAATATATTTTTTTGAATGGAAAGAAATGTAAGAAGATGAAATTGTAACTAGAGATGTGTTCAAAAAGATCCATCCCCAATAAAATGCATTGTCTATTGAGCAATTTCACTTCAAATTTGATAAAAGTTACACTTACAAATGCTAACAATGGGGATTCAACCAACATTTATTTTTACTAAAAAAAATGCATCCAACATGAAGATGTTCACATTTGAAAATAATGAACAGTTCAATTTTTTCCCATTTTTTGGTCGTTTCTAACACTCCTTAGTACATTTTGTTCATTTTTATTCACTCTAGTTAACAATTTTTTTCTTCAATCGAGGAAGAGAATTCCTAATCTTAGTATCCTCCAATCCAACTTTTGATTTGAAAATAATTTATTTTTCTATAACCTTTAATTAAAAAAATTGTAAAATTAGTTTTAAAGTTTTAAATGTGAATGTTTTCTCACTAAATGCTTATTTTTTCTTCAAACAATCAATAGCTTCATCTTCATGTTGTGAGCTTTCCAAGCATATAAAAGGATTATAGAATTTGGAACAAAATGAACATAATATGAGTCAGTTCTTTTGGGAATGAATCTTTTTAACCCCTAACTGCCTGAGCGTCCATTTTTTGGACGATGTACAGATTTCATCCGTAGATTCTCATCCATCATGCACTTTTTGCAGTGTGGAATTTTTACTGTAGATTCTATGGGAAGTTAGCTTCATGCACATGTGATCCGATTAGAGAGGGGATGATTTGTGAAATTTTTATGCCTCATTTTATGTTGTAATGATTCACCCAAATTTTTGAAAATTTCAGTGTTAAAATGCTCTAAAAAAAGTCAACTCATAAAATTAAGCAACCAAAAAATCTCCAAAAATCACTACATTTAGAGTATTACATTTCAACCAATCACAAAAAATTTCATCTGTAGATTGTCAATATCTTATTCGTAATTGAATTACAAAATAATTTTGAATTTCACGTTTCAAATTTTATACAAAATTATTGGTGATAGCAATCATAGATCTAACCATATGGATAGAATCTAAAATTCATAATGTACAACTTTTATTCATATATCAAGTTCAAAATATCCCTCTGGATTGCATTTTATAATGCATTTTTGCAAAACTGCCGAATTTGGAGAGGGCTCTAGGCATTTAGGGGTTAAGCCAAACTATATATATGTGATTTTTTTTTTCTAACCTGATGTAGAATATGCTGAAGAAAATTCAAAGTCAAATTCTTCATCATTTATGATAATTATGCAATCAAAGTACCAAGTTCATTTTTTCACTGCATGCCAAGGGTGTTTCTACACTTCAAAATTCAATAAAAATTAGATTGAGTGGAATTGATCTTACTAATATATTCATGGTGTATATGCATGGGTTGACAAGTGCTATTCCAAAAATTAAGCCCGGAATGCAATTTTGAGGGAGTAATGATTCTTGCATAGCTAATTGGTCCTTATTCATTCACTATTCATCAACCATTCATCCAATCAATTAGTGTGATGGAGTTTTGCACTAGTTACCATATTCAATTTTTTTTCACTAATTGAATTAATGTGTGAATTTTTCTTTCCTTGCTCATTTCTAATTGTGATTGCTGCTTTGTAAAAAGGGAGACTTGGATGGTGGTAAAGTAAAGGTACCTTGAACCGTGAAGTTAAGGGATTTGGCATTTATTTGCTAAATAATGTTGTAATCGAGGAGTAATTTTTCACTCGTGGAAAGAAAGAGGACCTAAATTATGCACATTTAAGCATAATTTTTCATTCAATGATGAAATTATCAAATTGATACACATTTTCAAAGCAAAACAGTAAGCTAGCACCCCAAGTGATGAATAGGCTTGCCTATAACGAAAAAAGTGAAGTACTCGTTCTGTAACGTCCGTGTACTCAATTTTGTGAATACATAAACTAAAAAACAAGTATAGTGAAATAGCAATGATTGGACGCACTAAATTTGAGTGAGATAAAAAAAGTTGCTACAATAGATCCAACTTGCTACAGGTGCAAGGGAAGTCTAGATTGTCATTCATCCAAGGGGTGCACTCTGCATTATGTTTGAGAATCATGTGTGTTTATGGACCCCTTTAAAACCTCCCCTATATACAAAGGGTTACATGTCTAAAATCCTTTGTATACAGATCTAATCTATCCTAAATATATGTTTAATGTCAGTATATGTCAATATTTTCATCTCTAAATATGTATATTGTATGTATACGTCATACGTCAGTGTTCAGATTAATACCCCTACTGTGCACCCATGTATACTTCCCGGTATACTTGGTACAGTGCATCCCGGGGTCGTTCAAGGGTATTAATCCCAAATGCATGCAACAACCTCAATGTGCTCTATTGCTTTTCACTACCATATTTGTACAGGAAATTCTTTCACTGTTTTCCACAGAAGAAAGAATTCTGAAAATTTTACAGCAACACGTCTTGTAGTTCTTATAAGGCTGACAAAAAAATAGATCCTACAGGACACGTTATGCTACAGTAAACGCCACCAGTATGTGAATGTCTTCCATGTATGCGCACCGTATGAATAAGGGAAACCTCCTTTAGAGGTTAACGGTTTCATTCAAAGGGTTCAAGGTGCCTCTACATTTGAATGGTGCACATGGAATTGCAAATACTGATTGGGGGCAGGTAGGGTTCACCCACCAGTGGCTGAACATGGAAAGAGGCCCTTATGGTATCATGGCACTGCCGTACTTCCAGTACAACCAAACTCACTCACCTCACTGCAATCCAGTTCTGCACAGCAACACCAGAAACTCCATTTGTCAAACATTGGATATCAGCCAGGGGCCAAGACTCCACTTGTCCTCTGGAAAATTTTGTATTGGTGTCAATAAGTTTGATTTGCATTGGTCGAAAATGCGCCAACTTGTCATTACAATTCCAGGGTCTGAGCCAAGCCTTTGATTGGCAAATGTACACTCAGCCACACAAAATTGTCCACAAGTCGATTCCCCACAACGTCCCACACAATTGGTGTGCATGTAGGCCGACTTCTGACACGCAACAATCTACCAAGTTTGGTGCATTCACAATGAAAGAAGCCAAAAGCGATTCACAAAACTACAAAATTCTAGTGAGAGCTTAGGCAACGAATTCTTCATATAAATACTCCCTCCGTTTCATAACAAGAGTCCATTTTTTTTTTGGCATGTTTTAACTTGACGTTTCTTTTGCCAAAAAAAAGTCATCTCATTACTCAAAAAATGAGCTATCTTTAATAGTAGTATGTAGTTTTTGTGTCACTCTCATTGATTGCCATGTTTGAAGTGAACAGTGCACATGTTTTGAAGTATTAAACATAGGACAAAAACTAGGAAAAAAAAAATGCCAAAAAAATGAACTCTTATTATGAAACGGAGGGAGTATAGATAAAGAATGTGAGTGCTTAATCTATGAAATCTTCAGGTTATGTAGATTTTTTGAGCTTAGTAAACCCTGGTTACACCTGTGTTCTAATCCTTTATATTACTAAAATCCACAAACTAAATTTACTGAAAATTTGGTACAGAATAAATTGTCATAATCTTGATTCATATTGCCTTATCGATGCAATTAACAACATTTAAAATTGATAATTCAAAAAAATTAAGCATTGATTACATTTTGGTTGACTCCTTTTATTCACAGTGCACATCAGTAAAAACAGGGGGCATCATTCTGATGTGAAAATGGTATGAAACTCACATGGACCTTGACATTGAAATCACACGAGATCTAGCATGGACCTTGACACTGAAATCACACGAGATCTATGGTTGCCAGAGTTTACATTAGAATGATGGCATGATTTCTATGTTAATATGACACAGATTATCAAAATAACTAGTGTTTAGCTCCTTTGTGTCAATAAAATTAAAAAAGTAATTTGTGCTTGCCAATACAACATGAACCTCATGTTACAAAGTGCATGAGCTTTGTATGAGATGAATGTCAGAATGATGTTGCATGATTTTCACATGGAAATCACATGAGAATTGCCAGCCCGATGGCCAGCCCTTTGATAGACTACAAACCACTAAGAAAGATATCTATTCATTCGCAACTTTCTTACTTAAGCATATCGGATCTTTGTTCAAATTTATTAAGATATGATGAGAAAACTGACTGAATACAACAAATTGTAAGGTTGTACAGAAGGCCCATCAACAACCTGCATAAGACCACCTTGGACAAGCGTTGCTTACTACCAAGTTAAGGTAGAGGCACCAATCTTTAAACTTTCGACCTATTTAGAGTGATGGTTTTAATTGATAGAAAATTGCAGCACATAAAACTTTGGGTTTGATAACCAAGCCAATTTTTATTTAATTTTGTCACAATGTATGATTTTGTTCTGAATTTTCAAACTTAGGGGCGGTTTACACTATGGACCAAGAGCCATGTCCAAGAAAATTAAATCATTTTCATGGTCATGGCTCTTGGTCAAGAGCCGTGACCATGAAAAATCAAAAATGCAATTTTAAATGACTTGGTCACTCTTTGTAGTGTAAAGTGGATTTAGACCGGGACAAGTTTAAGCTCATCATTCTCTCTTTTATCCTCCCCTTTTTCCTCCTTTCTCTTTAAATAATTGAACACTAGCCAATCAATGATTTTTGAGCCCCATGGTCTCCTAGATTATAGTTGAGTCGAGGCATTTGCTTCGACTCAACTATAATCAAGGAGACCATGAAAACATTATCCATTTGGGAAATTTTAGCATTTTTGGGGACCTCAAAGTTAGTGGTCATTCTCCTTTTTTCAAGGTAGTGTAAAGCCAAATGGGACCAAGAGCTCTTTTTGGGCCAATCACAGATTTTAGAATTCCATGGTCATGGCTCTTGGTCCATAGTGTAAACCGCCCCTTAATCTGTATAGACCAATATTGATGTTAGTAGGGGAGCCAATACTCGTCTTTCATTTCTAGTCCAATCAGTTTGTTAACTTGACATTCACAATTGATCACCAAAGTGCTACAACTAATGATTGTGATAATTTGATTGGGAACTCACAAAGTTGGAACAGGTGACTGGAATTGGTCCCTAAAAGCAAGCCCAACAGTTCGTCAGTGTGCACCAAGTCCACATCCAAGGTGGTGTAGAAGAATTAAGGTAGGAAAACCAAAAACGGTGAAAATAAGGTGATTTGACTAGAAGGAATGGAGTTAGAAATTATGTGAAATTTTTTTGAGATGAAGAAGAAGAAATGATGAAGAATGCAAGTTGTTTCGTATTTTTATTCCCCGTAAATAATTATCTACAATTTCTCAAAGTGGGAAGTTTGTCAAACCCCCTTCTTGTATACTAGACTCTTCCTTTTCTACACATGAAAGCACCAAAAACGGTTAACTAATATCACAGAAAACCGCACACAAGATTCCAAAAAAATTAGCAATTTTTAGTAAATTTTTGGAATCCTCGTCATGCAAAAATTCTCCATTTTTGGTCTTCCACCTCCCTGCTTTTAAAAAACTCTAGTGCATGCCTTGAGGGCATTAACCGTTTTTGGTTTTCCTACCTTAGGAACCTCCCCAGCAACAAACACCAAGCGTGCCTAGAATAAAGGTCATCAATCAATTTTAAACTATTACTTTTGTCACAACTTGGAACAATCATAATGATGGAGAATAAGTTTACTAAAGTTAACTTCATAAAGTGGGAGCATGGTCTTGTCACAGAGTAGGACAAAGTGCTTGATGTGGAAACCACCTCCGCCATATGGACAGTATTTGGTGTAGAAATATCAAACTCCAAACTAAATGAGGCACTTTATCAATCAAAAATAGTGTTGGTGAGTGAAAAGAGGATGCTCCTGGGCCTGCTCTAACAGGTTCTGATGCTTCTACCTTACATCGTGGAAATTAAGTAGCATGTTATATATATAGCACCATGAGCAATCCGTCTCTACTGCATTGACAATTGACATGTCCCAATTGAATAAGACCACAAGCACCCCAAAAGCACCCTTCAAAAGAGAATCAAGAATACATTAGAGTTATTTGTAAAGGGAACCAGTCTTTTGCCCTCCTTTTTTCATGGAAAAGAACATCTAAATTGTATTTGAGTGTAGCCGCAAAGTAATCCTGTGAAATAAACTCAAGATTTGAGTGTTTTATGGAGGTGTCAGTTGCCACAAATGGTACAAATCTCCCAAAAAAAATCTCCACAAATGGCACAAATCTCTGCTTACTACCACTACCTCCCTCATTTAGATCTGAGATTTAACTTCGAAATCCAAGTCCCTCCCATCAACCAACGTCCCTGACACCACCACACAAGGAATTTGTGACTTGACTTGGTGTCCAGTAAAAGCAAGGACAAAACTAGTGTTTTGGAATTCTTGACGGCTGAATTGAGTCTTTCCTGAGTTCTATTTCTGGTCTACAGTGAACCCTGCCAGTGGCATCGGCGACCCTGTGCTTTTCAATTTAGAGGTTACAAACCCAGGGTTTGGGGTACTTTGCGGATAACTCTATTATTGCAGGAACTTTGTGAAAATTATCAACACCTTGAGCAAAATTGTAGAGCAAGCTAGTAGCACGACATAAATCTTCATCACAAAAGCGTTCACTTGTTTCCAATTCTCAATCCTCCGTCTGTCGTCGTATGACTTGTATCTCACCCAATATCAAATACACCGCCTGCATAAGGTAGATGTACCTTAAACCACCGCAACACCTAAAACCACCAACTTCTACACCCTTTCTTCATTTAACCCTTAAACGACAATTTGGGTCCTGGGTGGGCAGCCCGGAAAGAATCTAATTTTTTTTGAATTTATTTATTTATTTTTTCAAAAATGGCTCTGCAGTGCACTGCGGCATGCACTGTAGCACTGCTGAACTTCAGCTGCCCCAACCTCAAAACTTGTTCAATTTGATAGCTTTGATTGCTTACCAACGATTCCACAATCTCTCAAATGAGGCGAAAATTTGGAATCTAGATCGCTTTTTCAGTAGCTTTCCAACGCAACAAGTCTCGCTTGATTTGGTTGAGAAATGAAACCTCTGTCTCCAATTATTCCAATAAACCAAGCCCCTGGGGCCGGGGTTGACGTTTAAGGGTTACGGAAGGAAATGTAAGTTGTCGGTACATGACTTAACTTTTGAGCAATTGATGCATAAGTCATGTAATGAAAGCCTACATTTCCTTCCTGAAATGAAAGAAGGATGTAGAAGTTGGTGGTTTTAGGTGTCATGGTGGTTTTAAGGTACGTCTACCTTAACCCTTAAACGACAACCCCAGCCCCACGGGCTTGGTTTAAAGGAATAATTGAGACAGAAGTTTCATTTCTCAACCAAATCAAGCGAGACTTGTTGCGTTGGAAAGCTACTGAAAAAGCGATCTAGATTCCAAATTTTCGCCTCATTTGAGAGATTGTGGAATCGTTGGTAAGCAATCAAAGTTATCAAATTGAACAAGTTTTGAAGTTGGGGCAGCTGAAGTTCTACAGTGCTACAGTGCTACAGTGCTAGCTAGCAGTGCACTGCAGAGCCGTTTTTGAAAAAAAAAAAAAAAAAAAAAAAACTTTTTTTTTTTTTGTTTTTTTTTTTCAAAAAAATTTAGATTCTTTCCGGGCTGCCCACCCAGGACCCAAATTGTCGTTTAAGGGTTAAGTAGATCCGAATCCAACAGAAAAGTTCACCCTGCCATCCTCACTGTCCACATAATGTAGGTCAGGGCTCTGCTGTAGATCACGATTCACAGTACCACTCACACAGTAAATTTAACATAAATGCCGCTCATGTACTTACATGAACAGTACAGTCGATTGCTACACGACTTTCTTGCACATGATACTGACATCACCTCTATTAAACTGGAAACCAACATCGTCGTAAAACTATTTAAAAAATGGCAAGGGTACGCTTCCCGAGTTTGCACTCAACTGCATGCCTGATTGAAGTCCATAAAAGGATGTGTACTAAAGAATTAATTATGAATTAGTCCTATTAATAATATTTAAATTAGGTTGAAAGACTCATTTATCAGTGAAAAAGGAATGTACTTTTTCATCTCAGCCCAGCAATCATAGTGCCCATGGATAGACCAATTTCTGTATACAAATAGAGAGTATTTGCAAGCAGTTTTGATGACCGTGCTAGTTACTAAAATGCGCCTTTTATTCAGTTGCTAATTCATGCACCTGGCACCAGCCTTTAAATTACTGGCGAATTTTCGCCTAAAACTTACCTGGGGTAATTGCTGGCGATTGATAACCTGTTCTGTTGAGGCTGATATCCGGTTTAGGTCGCCCGGATCTCACCCGCCGCGGATATGGCAAGCCAGCTGAAGTGGGTCATGATTAGGTTTAGTCGCCATCCATACTCGTCGTTGGCTTGTCAATGGAGCCCGCCGCCTCCTCATCCTGTTCTTTCAGCGCCACCCCCACTCCGCTTCCATCACGCTCAGGCTGCGCTCAGATCCAATCTTGAAACTTTAGTAGCCCGCATTTAGCGCTTGTGTTTCATCCCTGGCTCGCCATTTTCTTTCTCGTCGTTGATGGCAGAGGCCAACGCCTTGAGCGCGCTTGGCGCCTTCACTGTTTTGGAGATGGGAGCCTGTTTTGGAGCTCTGGCAGAGTTTTTTGTGGGCGCTTGGGTTTTTTGTGGGCGCTTGTAGGTTAGGGTGGACGCTTGCAGGCTTTCCACAGTTTCCAGGCGACGCATGAGTTTGAATGCGTCGAGGTTTAGGCGGGGAGTCAGCAGACGCAATTTATAAAGATCGGTGGCCGCTCAGCAGAAGGGGCGTACTCTAAACCTTCACTCTCAGTTTTTCTACGTTGTCTCAGTTTATCTTCGTTGATTGAAGTTTTTTGAATGTTTTGAGTCATTGTTTTGCTTGGGCTCGTTTGAAAAATGAAAAAACCCGCCACTAAGGTCCAGGCGCCGCTCCGTAAGTTTCTTTACAAGGGCCGCGTTGTGAGTGTTATGGAGTCTGAAGCCGACTTGGTTGTGGCCTTGCGTGATGGGGTGAAGTTGGACGTCGGATCGACCCCCGATGACTCCGCTGCAGGTTCCGGTGGTAGTTCTGACTGCCAGATCATTGAGACGCGCTCCACACCCGTGAAGCCGCGACACCATGATCTTGCCATTGTCGAGCTTACTGCAAGTGAGCAAGTGGAGTCCAGAAAGCGGCGGAAAAATTATGACCAAAATCGTCACTTTCAGGACTCTTGGGCGGCGAAACTCCCTTGGGCAAAGTCGGTCGTGGGGGAGTCTGGTCTCATAACGCAGGTTAGATGCAAGATTTGCAGTGATGTGGAAGGAAGAGAAAAGCTCCTTGTGCCCAAGCTTGACTCTTTGTACAAGCACGCTGGAAGGAGGAGGGTCTTAGTGGACATGGGAAAGGTGAGGCGTGGGGAATACTATTACCTTGGTACCAATCAACACGTGAAGAACGAACGTGTTTTCTTTGCAATGGGTGGCCAAACGGTGATCACCAAGGTCTTGGCTGGGGTCACAAAAGAGAGAAGGAGAAAGATTGTTCAGCTTCGTTGTTGTCTGCAAGTTCTGCAACAAGGACGGCCGATGGCTGATTTCAGTGCCATGCAGGAGCTCCTCATGCAACTTCAGGTAAGTAAAAATTTCCTAAACCCTTTTTTTTCATTTCAATTTATTTGCAATGTTTGTGTAATTGCTGCGTGTTCTAGGGTGCTGTTGGTTTGCTTTATTGCTGTTGGTAGAGTGCTTTATTGTTGTTGGTTTAGGGTTTAGGGTTTTGAATCAATTTCTGTGACTGCAGGGGCCGGAGCTTCCTAAGTAAGAAGCATTGGAACCAAGTCTCGGGTTGGGAATTTGCAAATGCCATGGCAAAAGTGTGCTCTGACCGTTTGAAGCGTGACTTGGCAAATGCAAGCTTCATTTCAGCCAGTGCGGATGAGGTAACATCAATAGACAATTCTCAATGGTTATCCGTGCATGTTTACTTCCCAGTGAATTTTTCACGTCAATCCCACATGATCTCAGTTCGCCGCGTCGATGTAGACGCCAATGTTGCCAACCTAACCGCGTTGATCACTGAGCAACTCTTCCATCATGGAGGAGTTAGTGAGCAAGAATTGGCAGAAAAACTCATATGCTTTGGGGCAGACGGGGCAGCGGTGTTCCAAGGTGCTCGGTCTGGTGTCATGCAGTGTTTGAAGTCAGAGTATGCCCCCCACGTGATCCCAGTGCATGATTTTGCACACCGGACGAATTTGGCAGTTGAGGCCATGTCCGGTTTGCCATTTGTGCAAAAGTTGGAGGGTTTGTGCAAAAGCTTGCACTCTTATTTTTCAGTGTCTCCTAAACGCTACCTGGAGTTCACAAAACTTGCTGAAGTTGTGGAGACAGAGGGGCTCAAAATCCTTAAGCAGGTTCAGACTCGATGGATTTCCCTACTTGAGCCCCTCAAGCGCATCTCAAGCGAGTACAAGACTTTGATAGTCAAATTCGCACAAGATGCGGCTAAGGAAAGTGCAACTAAGAGAAATCTAACCCTTCTTCTTGATGTTGCAACCTTATTGGCTTTGCCTTGCATCTTGCCTATGCTTGAGTATATACAATCTTTGATAAAGTTTGCTCAGGCCCGAAATGTGTTCATATCAGACTTCATAGCAGCTGTCAAAATCTGTCAAGGAGAATTGTACATGATGTACATTGACTCCGCTACATCTTACCAGCCCTTGCATTTTCAGGCTTTCCATGACGTGATGGATGATTATTCACACACCATTAGCCATGAGTGGGTGACTGATCTTAACAATGGCCATGAGACTCTTGGGTTTCGCATTAACGGCCATACTTATGGTGCTCACATGGTAGACGCTTTGACGGGGCAGCATGTCTCGGTCTCACGTGATGACCTCCTAACTGTGGTTAGCGCTGTGAAGGGACAGTGCTCTGCTGCGGCAGAAATGCTGATCTCCCAATTGGATAAGCGTTTCCCAAACTGTGACGTCATGGAGGCTTTAGGTGTTGTTTTCCCACAATATTGGTTGCAAGAGGGGTGTGATGAATTATTTCCTTCACATCTGCAGGTGATCAATGAGTGGTTTTGTGAGATGAAGTGTGTTGAAGGCATTGGCAAGGATGGCCAGTCTCAGATCAAGGCTCCTTTGGATTGGCATTTGTTGTCAATGCAACAATGTCTCTTCAAGTTGACAATGAAGTCCCATGCCTCTAAAGCTATGGAAAAGCCTGATGATGTGAACCCTGTCACTAAAATGTGGCAGAAGTTGGGGTGCAATGCCTTGTTGTTGAACAAACTTTCAGAGTACATGAAGCTTGCTCAAATTGCGGTGACTGCAATTTTGGAGTCTGTTGAGGACGAGAGGACCTTCTCTACATTGTCCTTCATGAAGAACAAGGTTAGAAACCGCCTCCAAGGCAACTTGGACACTTGCATCAAGATGTTTTCACAAACATGGTACTCTCTTGAATCCTTCCTTTATAGCGAAGCGTTTGATCATTGGAGGGAAGCAAAAGAGAGGGTGGCTGATATGTGAGATCCTTTGTCTCCATAACATCCGCAAGTTTTTGCTTCTGGATTACGTGAGTCTTTCTCATGAATGATACTAACTGGGTTGGGGGTGGGTGGGATTAAACGCTGCAGTGGGCAGATTCCTTTGGAGTGGGGTTCGATTCCCCCGTTTGATGCTAATTACTTGAGTGTGTTTGCAAAATTTTGATGCTTATGGTGTATGATTCAATCAAATTGTACATGGGTGTATGTGTTTGTATCTTGAATGTGTTTTAATTCTTTTTGATTGTGTTTCAAAACTTTGTTATTCATGTGTTTATATGTTGAGTGTGTTAATGTTAGTGTATGTTCATTTATTTTTTAAACATACACTTACAATTGTATGATAATGCATTTGTGCGGATTTTGTGAGCATGGATATTGATTTATTGTTTCCGTCACAAATTTATAATGGTGTTGCCAAAATGTACTCAATAAATGCACACAAGGTGCCACAAATGAAAGATATTTTGCCCACTACTCGCCGTCATAGTAGCAGCATAAAATTTTATGACTCGCCACTTGAAAAACTTCAGGAATCAATTGGAAGCCCGTTTAGCAACCATATAATCTGCTAAGTGCCTTATTTGCACACTTTAAAAGTAAAAGCAGTGCCATAGTGGCTTAGGGCTACAGGATGGAGGAGTGATTCGCGCTCCTCCCAAAATTCAGTAATTTAAAAGCTGCCTGGCACTCCCGCGATCAAAGATTAGCAGCAAAATTAGAGTAGCCATTGACCTAAACCTTGATATTAGAGTTATTTGTAAAGTCCCTCAAAACCCTTCTTTTTGACCTGTAATTTGGAAAGGACAGGATCGGCATGATCTCACTGTAGACCCAGAATAGAACACTGGATAGATTGAAATTTTTATTCATAAAAATTTGGAGGGAGGGAGAAGAATTGGGTAGTGGGGTGGGACCGTGAGGAGGAGTGGTGTCAGATTGATGACGACCAGCTCTGGTACCAGCTCTGGTCCATGAAAAAAGGAGGACAAAAGACCGGATGCCTTTACAAATAACTCTATTGGCTCAAAAGCTTAAGCTTTCATGGCCTACTTTTTGTTTCACCTCAGTAAGAAAAAGATTGTGCGAAGGCCTCATTTCTTTCACACAAAATTACTATATGCACATTGAGAACTGAATTTTGAACGCAAAGAAAATGAGCTAAAATACCAATGAGCCTATATTTCGTTGCCAAATTTGACAATCTGCAACACCTCTGGCCATAGTTCCTAACAAGTAGAGATTGATTTCCAATACTTTCTTCACTGTTTATGAGGCTCCCATGGGAATTATACCAATAAGTACCATAGTCAACTGGTAACAAGTTTAACCCTTAAACGCTGAAGGCGCCAATTTTTGGCTTTTGGATGACTTTAAGTGCTGAGAAAATGATGTATAATGTCGATTTTTCATCCAATTTTTTGGTGCACGTAGTTCATTGGATTGCATTCATCATCCAGTTGATAACTCCCTCCTCCACTTGTCCATTATTTTTATTGGGTCAATACAGTCATAAAAATAGGTGCCGCTGATTTGACCATCACATGCATGCAATAATTTTTTGATACTTGGATGTGTTTTATTTTGGCAGACCCTGTAGTTGGGGCATGTTAGGATTGTGCAATAAAATATATGTAAGCCCACTGGGCAGCTTGCCATGTCATCTGTGGGGCAGTTCCCAGTGCTAGGAAATGTGTTAGTTGGACAGTTGCCACCACTTGCTGCAATCCACAGCAAGGACACTACCCATTCATAACTCATTGAGCCGGCATGTAGACAAATTCCAAAAAGCCAATTTCCATGCACGCAATCCATTGCAAAATTCATATACACAAACACAATGTTCAACACTGTTGTTCCCAACAGAGCATAGGACACTTCAGTGTAGTTGAAGAACAAAACTTTGGTTTATCTAAGCAAAAGAACTTGCATTATGAAGCATAGAGTGAAGAAGCAGTGTGTCAATCTACCTCATCCCCTCGTGCTCCTAGTTGGTGTACTTTTGAGGCTGGAGTGATTGCAGCTCATCTCAAAAATGATCATGGAGCAAAGGCATGACAAATTCAATATATGCTAGGCATGCTAACAGAGAATTACATAGTGGAGTTGCCAAGATTGAAGAAAGACAAGTCCAGCCCATTTGATCGAAGTCCGTAGCACTTGCGTTGGTTGTGGTACTCGTGGGGAGCAAAGCTGTTGGGTTGGAAGGAGCGTAGGCCGGAAGGGCACCCACACGGATTCTCTGCAGCCGTATACAACGCACTTCGTACAAAAATCTTCTCATTTCCAAAGGTGGAGCGCAGCAAGGAACATCACAATGTCGCTGAAGAACTTCGCAAGACAACATAAACATCTGCCTATGGCGAACCCTCCAGCCGCCGAGCAACACGGGCGTCAACTGTAGCAGGAGCTCATCAAGCAGCAGCAACCTCAACCGCTGGAGGTGCAAGTACTGAACCCATTGGATCTTCCTCTATCTCAGACACAAGTGCGACCGCAACCGTATCACCACCACACCCACAGTTGGTAGAGGATTGCCTACCGCAACAGATGCATAGGTAGATCGCGGAGCTCAATGGATCGAAGGCTGCGGCAAATGGGAAGATGGTGGCGACGCCCTCAAGTGACTGCATACTACGGATAAGTGCGCGCCCAAACTCAAAACCTGCAATTCAAACTCGTATTGTTCAAGCACCTGTAAAAATTCCAGAACTTGTGAGGGTCCAGCGGCTCATGCATAAGTTGGATATCTCAAAAGATTGCGATGACTTTCAGAGTTGGACCATGGCGCACATCATTAGTGAGAGAATCGATACCAAAAGTAATGAAAAGAAGATTCGGGTTAGGTTTGCTTCTGGGGAAGAGGAAGAATTCTAGGTCGGACAAGTGCATAGAGCAGCAAGTACAAATACCCACCTCATGAATCTGACCTCCCCATCACCGCAAGACGCACCCACCACTTCTGGTCCGCTTGCAACACATGTCCGCCGCGCAATATCTCCAACCCCAACGTATATGGGCCACCCCTCCTCTATAGAGGAGACTACTTCAGATTCTTGCACATCCGATGCTATGGCCGACTCCGGCGGTCAATCAATGGCTTTAGCATCCACGGGCAGTACTACCGTCGACGACAACTGCACGGCACCCACATTGTGACCACTACAGCCTCGGGAATGTAGTGGCAGACGCTGCGCTTCAGATTCAGAAGCCACGCACTTCGACTCTGAAAATGGTAGACATGGCGGAAGAAGTACAACAAATGGCAGACTGAGGAGGACGTTTGACCATTGTATAGCAAGAGGCCGGGATGGACGGGGCACGCGGCGCGGTGTGAGGTGCAGGAGGCCAACAACAATGGGCGTCTTGCCCATGAATTCTGCGGCCACCACTCTGGCAGCGGAGAAAATGGGAACCAACAACACTCCAATGCGGGGAAGGGCAATGCGGCTCCCATGGACGCTGCCACCACGTGTGACGTATATGCGACTAACCCGAAGGCGCCAGCAGAGTCAGACGAGAGTGAGGATTTTTGGTATCACACTCCAGAAAAGCGAAAACCACAAAATGGACGTCGTGCTTCGAGCGGTGGGAGGAAGGGCAGAGGCACGAGAAGCTCGAAGAGCATGTCTTGCACTGTAGCAGCTACACAGTCTGTTGGGCTATTAGGGATAACAATTGGTGATGGCTAGGAAACTCCTAGCATGGGGCAAAAAAAAAAAGAGCCTTTTGGACAGAAAGTATAGGCCCTCTACATAGAACAAGGAAATACATTCATATAAAGAGCCTTTGGAAGTTACGGGTTGAAAACCAGGATGCGCACACCCTTATAGTCGGGTGTCCTCACATGTAGGATTGTTTGAGAAATTTTGGTCACAAAATTGCAAAGGCGAATTGTGGCGAAAACGAACCGTTACGCATCGGAGATTGTGGATGAGGACATGGGCAAAACCAAGGTGGCTTGGATTGGATGCCCCTTGGATTGGAGGAGTTTGGAGCCTACATTTCCATATGTATGTACATGGGGCTCAAGAAGTTACCATCGACAAGATTATATTGGTGCCGTGATGAACCTTTATTCTATTGTCCAGTCATTTCGCAATTGATGACAAGGGATAGATACGAGGCAATCACGTGATGCTTACATGTGGTCAATGTTGCGCCCAATGTGGCAGATCGAAGTAGTCCTACGTATGACAAGTTGAACAAAATCCGATGGATGTTAGATGAAGTGACAGAGCGGTGCAAGGCTATGTGGTCATCTAATCAACAAATGATAGTTGATGAGTCAATGATACGGTATAAAGGGAAATATTCCCCGATTTGCATGTATATGCTAAAGAAACCAGTGAAGTTTAGTATGAAGGCCTGGGTGGCAGCGGATGTAGTGTCGAAGTATGTATGGAATTTTGATGTATATTGTGGTAAGACCAACAATCCTCATGATGATGGCAATGTCTTGGAAAGTGGACTATGTTCAAGCAGTATGCGGGTTTCTAGTGATGATGAGGAAGGAAGGGGCAAGGGTGTTGGCTTACAAGGGAAGAATGTAGTGAAATACCTTCTAGCAGATTTGTGTGGAAGAGGACACATTGTGACCATTGACAATTTCTTTACTTCCGTTCCATTATTCACTAACCTCTTAGCGCATAGCATTATGGCAACCGGTACATGTAGATCAGATAGAAAGTATTTGCCCAAAGACATGTTCGCCAAGGCAGTCACAAAAAATAAAGACATAGGCTGGGTAGATTACCGCATGCATGAATCTGGTGAGGTGTGTTGCGCGGTTTGGAAAGATAAGACCCCGGTTCTACTTCTCTCTACACATACGGAACTGATATCACCACCGGGTACAAAACAATTTGTCTATAGAAAATTTGGGGGCAAGAAGAAAAAAGTACCAACCGGTCTAATGCACCTGCAATATACAAAAAATATGAGAGGGGTGGATATGGCGGATCAACTGAGGGGGACATATTCATGCTTGACCAAGAGCCACAAATGGTGGCACAGGCTCTTTTATTTTCTACTTGATGGATGAAAGCACGAAAAAGTGTACCACCTCTAACTCTTATGACCATTCAACAGTGCAGGGTTCAAAAATACATTATAAATTTGAATTTTGTAAAAAAAAAATAACAAGAAAATAAAAGACCTATTGTTTTATAAATTCTACCAAAAACATTTGAGAAAATGATCTTCAATAAGTAGTTATAAATTTTTTATTGACGTAGAAGTGGCCAAAATCAAAAAAGTAGTTACGTATAATCAACAATGTTGATATAAAACAAACAAAATGTTTATCAAAACATATTTTTTTCTACTTTCTTTTTGGACGAGGACCTCAATTCTATCATTATCTCAAAGGTCATAAAAATTATATTTATGTTGAGTGTATTTAAGGTCATCAAGTTTGCAACCGAGATTGGATTTAGGCATTCATTTTCAAACACTACTTTTTGTAAACTTTTTTGAAGATTTTGTTCTGAAAATTTGGGTTCAAGTACCTATAAGAATCTAGAGGGCTTCATGAAATTAAAACCAAAATACAATATATTTTGATATAAATTTATGGCCTTTGACCAAAACAATTATGATTTTAGTATAGCAGACTAACTTTTTGGTACAGTTTTTTGTGCTTTCACCTTGATACGGTTCTGGTGAACGCATGGATCATTTATAGTGATTTGAGTTTTAGAATCCTTAAGGAGCCTCAAACTCATCTATGTTTCCATTTGCAGTTGGCGCAGGATCTTTTTGCGAAATGGACTCGCAGAAAGCATGGATACTCTATTATATCACCTTATTTCCCCTCTGTCCACTGATATAAAAGCATGGGCACGAAGCGGAAGAAATGCCGGTTTTGTAGAGATTGCACGAACCAAATGTGCTGGGGGTGGGAGGGCCTTTTCATGTGCTGGAGTCCTTGCTATTGGGATCATCACTGGTGACCGTGTTCAATGTTACTGCTGGTTTCCTCCTTTTTTGCTTCTACTTTATACATACAATTTTTTCCTAACCGCTTTGATTGCTACTATGTAGAATGACCTTTGAAAGTTTTAGTTTTGAGCGTAATGTCTTATGTACATAGTACAAAGAATGACAACAAATACAGCTTAGGAATCGGTGATTTCCATTTTCTAAAAAATGACAAAGAAAACTAAAAAAATACAACTACACTACGGTAGAGTTGAAAAGAACTTAAAAATGTAAAGAAAACCTAGAAAATCCAAAAACTAGGACTATGTGACAAGGTATTGGAAGTGAAAGTGGTCTTTGGAGTACGCTACCTTAGTGGCTGCAGCAGCTGACAGGGAGCCTTACTTTTGAAGGGGCAATACACGTGGCAAAACCTCCGGGCATCGTTCGCCACGTCGACTGCAGCAGGTAGCTTGTCAACTACGGGCATCATGTATGTGGGCTGGTTGTTACGCAGTTTGGGCAGCATTGAACAGTAAAGCCGCCTCAGTCCTTGTCCTCCCCTTATTGCCCTGCAATAGAGTTTGGATCCGTGGGCTCTCTCGCCACTGACATGCCAGATTCACCTCATCCAAGCATGTAAGCATCCAAACATGTGGTCCGGATCGTGAATAGTAAAGTTGGAGTATTCAAGGCAGTTCATGGCCTCATGTACGTGCGGTTGGCCAATTTAGAGGTTTGCTTGCTTTTTTTCCAGTCTTTGAATAGACGCAATACAAGGCTATTTTTGTGAAGACTGTCATTTCTTTTCTGAATGTCAACATCGGTGGCACTTTATTTTTACTTTGTTTAACGCTAATAGTCCTCAAAAGATCCGTGTCAATTGATGGGATCATTGTATTTGCTTTTTTTTAGAAGTTGCCTTTACTCTACAGAATAGAGCCACCGTCATTCAAATCATGTTGATCTTCAAGTTCTTTGACTTCTGACTTTAAGGCCATATTTGTTATATTGAGACTTTTCGCAGTCTCATTTTTATCTTCGACTCGAAGATAAACCGTTTTATCTCCTTACTACTATTTTTTATAAATATTTAACAACACCACCTTTTGGAATTTCATTATAGAATCACTATTTGAGCATTAATTTTTTTTTGGTTTCAATTATTATTTTTTAAATGAATTTTTGAATAACTGGGATTCTGTCTCAAAATCAGCTAAAAGTCTCAATATAACGAATATGACCATCTTTGCTATTTCTATTTTCTAAAAGCCAACCACCACCATCTTCTAATGAAACCGCATTCTTTTCTTGTAAATGTTTGTTCGTCGTTGGTGGTTGTTGATCTGACCTCCCATGGTCATAGGCATCATTCCCTCTTTTCCTCCACGGTTATAAGACCGTCGTTTGAGGATTAACATACAGTGTTTTCACACTCCCAAGATTTTTTCCACAAGTGGGTAGAACAATTTTATTAGAACAACTTACATTTGAAACAACGATGTGATGTTGTTCTAACCACATCGTTCTAACATGTTGGAACAACAAACGTTTCAATGTTTTTCCAACAAGTTAGAATGATATTTCATTGTCATTCTAGCATGTTATGTAGAAATGTTGTTCTAAGCACCTGCTCTGAGTTGTAGGACAAGCATGGGAGACGAAAGAAAGGATGGGTTGTAGCAGGTGCTTTGAAGGAAGTACACCTGGATGGTGAGGGTGGGGGTGCCTCCCTCGATGATGAGAAAATATCCCTTCCGGAGCTCACTGAAACTCCTTCAAATTTTCCAATTTTCCAAATTTCGACAAATATTTCCACTTCGATTAACTAAAATTAATTAATTTTAATTTTAAAAAAACCACACTTATATGACATAAAATAATTTAATTTAAGTCCAAGCTTTTAATTGAATAAATTAATTTTCATGTTCTTATGCTTCTTGGGAAAAACTGACAAAAATCAACATTTGCAGGCATTGTAGTACAAAATGAATAATATTTTTGATCCTTCAAATTAATCATTTCAAATAACACACATCTAAATGTACTTTATATCAAAAATTGGTACCAAAATCACGTCATTGGATATTATAAACAAATGTTTTGGATTTTTTTAAGTAGTTGGAACAAATTATGATTTTTGTACAAAAAATCACTTTTAAAATCTTTAAAACTCTTCAATTTTTGCGCGAATTTCCTTTTTTGTGTTCTTCATGAGTGTAGGAAATCAAAACCACATTAACCGATTCATTTTTTTATTTTGATTTAAAGAGGGACTCATTCAAAGTTGCCAAAGGGGTTAATTAAAGAGTTAAAAGGGCTTTTCCGGGTACCCATATAGACCATTGCCTCCACAAGCACTATACATTTAAAACACAACCCATACGACACAACACCAATAAATAAAGTTCATAGCATAGTGGAAAAGTGCAAATGATGCAATGATACACGTACCAATGCTGAAAATCTTTGACCATGTCACGACAGTCCGTTATTGTCGATGAACTATGCAATTGCAAGTACTTTAATATGCGGTACTTCATATAATCTTCACAATTTGCAAGTGCGACATCCATACATACTATTGTCTACATTTGTTCATTATCATACATTCTCCTTCACTAATCTTATGTGTTAGCCTACTATGTACACCACTCATTGAACAAAAATAGTTTTTGTCTTGAAACATGTTAATATAGGTACTAGGTACTTACAACTAGATGATCAAATTCCTACAAAAATAATCCAAAATTCCAATCATGAGGAGGGGACTCTAACATAAAACTTGCAAACATGCATACTAAGTGTGAAGGTTAATCAAAATGATGCATAGTGGGGACTTTAGTCTGCAAAGACTTCCTTCATGCATTTGGATTCCGCTATACAGACAATTTTCCCCAAGAGCAGAGGGCAACAATTATGGTACAAAACAAATCATTTGTTTTTTTGTATCAAAGAGACAGACAATGAGCTCAAATTTAGTATCAAAATGCCACTATTGATGGCCTCGGTAGTTAATCAATTACCAAAATTCTTAACCAACCACCGAGTCTAAATCTATAGTTATAGCCTCGGTTGTTGCCTCCACATTTAGCCCAGCTATAAATTTGCACACTTCCATTAACATGGCACAATTTGTTCAGTGTACTCTTCTCCTCAGTGTCTCTTGACTTCTCCTCAGTGTGTCTAGGGTTCTCGACAGTGAATGTGTCTAAGGTTCTCTCTAACGAGTCTTGAGTTCGCCTTCGTTAAATCTCAACACCATGCCCGAATATTTACAACCCCTCATTGTACAGCCCTTCACAGTGGAATCGGACTCTCAATTCAACATACCGAACACCAACGCTGTGATGTCCGTCCAGCTTAATGATGGTTTCACTGCCTTTGAGGAGTGGATGCATTTATTAGATGAAACTCCTTCCCAACCTACCAGCGCCCAAGTTGACTATGGCGACCTTATGTATGTGATGGATGATCCGAAGCAGCCGCTATCCGAGCCTCCAAAAGAAGACCTTCAACAACAATCGCTTCCCACGACGATCCAAACAATGCCGGTCCCAACCTATGGCGATCAATCTAGACAGATCGCGGCATCACTTCCCTCACACAATTCCATTGATCCCAATGGGACGAATGTAGTGCTTGATGATTTAAATGCCCTTGTGAAGCGGTTGTTTGATGATGAACCTCCATCTTATAGTACCGATGCCCAGGTCAGGCATGTGATGGGTGACCAAGAGAAATTGATATCCCAACCTCCAATAGAAGACTTGCAGTTGTCGCTTCCAACAACAAATCAGACAACGCCGGAGATTCCGACCTATGGTGATCACTCTAGACAGATTGATGCATCACTTCCCCTTCACGGCTCCTTTGATCCCAACGGGTCGAAGGTAGTGCACTCCCAAAATTTGGGTTCTTCTGATAGCATAGACAATGACGCCACGATCGTCCAGCGTGATGGTAGCTTTGTTAGTACAAGTCCCATTGAGGTGAGTCCACAGCAGTTTCTTGATGATGAGTCAGACCCTCCTTCCCACAGTACCGGCACCGAGCTCATGCATATGATGGATGACCCGCCACAGATCCTACTCAAACCTACATTAGAAAACTTGCAGCGGCTTCCCCTAACAATGGAAGCAATTCCGGAGATTCCGACCTACGGTGATCACTCTGGACATATTGAGGAATCACTTCCCTCCCACGATATCCTCGATCCCAACGGGATGGAGCTAGTGCACTCCCAAAATTGGGGTTCTTCTCACATGATCGACAACAACTCCATGATGTTTGTGGGATCTGATTGTAACAATGCTGCAGGTTTTGATATTTATCAGAACATGTTGTATGGTGAAGACGGTACTAGTGTTGACGATTACGGCGGCAATATGGATATGCAACACGTGGGTGACCCGGAGCTATTGCCTCCCACAATTCCCACAATGCCGGAGTTCCCCACCGCTGATCAGTATGGAGAGATCATAGAATTACCAGAAGATGATGCAGAGGTTCCGATAGAATTGGAAGATGATGTAGAGGATGCCCAGTTCGAGGATCAATCTATAGAAGAGGAATCGACATCGGAAGATGACGTCGATGGAGCCGCAACTATAGGAGATGAGGAGGCGCTCGCCGCTTTGCTAGCCCCACGACCCGTGGTAGAGAATAAGGGAATTACGTACCACAAGAAGAACAAGCAATGGGAGGCACATGTGTGGGTCAAGAGCCATCAGTTGCCCAAACGCAACAAAAAGGGCGCATAAATCTTTTTGGGTTGCTTCGACACTAAAGACGAGGCCAAACATGCACATGATAGGGCCGCCATCAAACTAGGGGCGCGAATCACCTCGCGCGGCAAGCCATACCCGTTGAACTTTCCCGTGGAAGAGCACACGAGCTACATTGCAAAGCATATGAAGTTGACCCCTCGGGACTTCTTGTGGAAGTTGAGACGCTCCACAAAGAAGTTTAGCACGGGCAAAAGCCGCTTCAAAGGCGTGTGCGTGAGGAAGCGGACAAGGGTACGCGGAGAGCCGCTGGTGGAGTGCTATGAAGCGAAGGTCACTCGGACGGCCGAAGAGTTGAAATTAGCGTCGATGGGTGACGGGAAGCGAACGTTTTTTTTGGGCACATTTGAGAGCGAGAAGGAGGCTGCCAAAGCGTATGACAAGGCGCGATTGTTTTTATACACTCATCTAACGGACGTGCAGCAGTACCGTTGCGTGACCAATTTTCGGCCAAGCAAGTACTCCCAAGCCAAGATTGAAGAAGCCGGAAGCAAATTGTTGATTGAGTGAAGGCATGCCTCTAGTCTATCAAAAGTATTATGCAGGCATGCATGCCTACGCACATGGATAGCATAGTACGTACGTACATATTATACGATTCAATATGCCTAAATTGACTTTATTACTAAGATTGAACAAGTTCTCATTACCCATCTAACCATACGATTAATTGTACCTGTTAACAACAAGTTGGGTGTGAACATGACTTTGCTAATCAAACGTCCAAGGCCACTAATCTTTGAATGAGAAAGTATTGGATTTATCTACTTTGAGAGTCTCAGAATCTCACTCACAGCTAGTGAAATTAAGCCTTTGATATGAAATTGTATATGAAGCTCATATATGTACAGTACATACTTCAATGATAAATATCTACTCTCAACAAATTTGGCTCTTGAACCCATAGATCTTTCCACAATGAGCTCCAACTTCTACACATTTTTCAAAATTCACATTCCTCTGTATGGTGTGTTAACCCTTAAGTTGACGTGCACGCGGCCACTATATGGATGATGAACAGATTCAGATTATTCTCTTAACTACATACATGGACATTTTTCATACATCCATATTTCTCTTGGTTCTTGTGCTAGTTGTCTATCTTTTGTACGGTATGAATCTTCAAAATAAGATATTGTGTTTTTTATAAAAATAACAAAACTGGTTTATGTCAAGTTTCATTCTTAGTTCAAAAAGTAAGACCTTAAACATGATTTTCCAAAATAACTTGAATCAAATAATGGAAATCATACCATCTCATAGTGCATGTTATTCCAAATTCATGACAACAATTTTTAATTGCTCTTGGTTACTTTGGAATTTTTAACTCGATTTCAAAAGAGAATCTTGAAATTTAATTACAATTTATTAATAAATAAAAAATGATATATCCAACCGTTCAGATGTGATTTTCACATTGACATTTACAACTTAGCTTTGTAATACAACTCCATTTAAGGCCATATTCGTTATATTGAGACGTTTCGCAGCTTTTGAGACGGATTGCTAGTTATTCAAAATTTCGTTTAAAAACAAGTAATTGAAACCAAAAATATATAATGCTCAAATAGTGATTCTATAATGAAATTCTAAAAGTTGATATTGTTACCTATTAAAAAAAAAATACTAGTAAAGAGATATAACGGTTTATCTTCGAGTTGAAGATAAAAATGAGACTGCGAAAAGTCTCAATGTAACGAATATGGCCTTATTTTCGTTATTCATCAAACAGTTTATAACGAATCTTGGAATCCAGTGTTGAATTTGGACGTGAAAGGGTTAATAAAAATGCTCAAACTAGTTTTAAAATAATTGTCTGCCTTAGTATGAATTCCTCTGGTCGTACATTTTAAAAGTGCACAGGTCAGGGGCTCGATCGAGTGAGATGCAAACTTGCCACCTCAGCATGAATACAAAAACTAATTATCTCCTCAGGAAGGCCTTAGCGTCTAGATCTTGCAGGTCCAGGCTGATGATTGATGCCATTGTTGTCCAGAGTTATACTCGGGGTTACCCGAATTGGGGATCTGTCCCCCGCCTCTTCTGCAATCTCCTAATGGTCACATTCATGAAACAACTCAGTAAGTGAATTCACCAGCAATGACTGTCAAGTGAGTCGCGCTTCATGTACGCAAAAATGATCAAAATGATGATGCACAAACCAGGCATGTATTCCAACAATCATTGAGTTGTCATAATAAAACAACATAAGCGGAATTAATCACCAACTAGAGATTCACAGATTTTCTCGAATCGTGTAATGAACTATTTTCACAGAGTAATGAATGGACACCAGCTTAGATAGAAACATGTAAATATTGCACAAGTTTGGCACCGTCGACCGGTGTTTTATGTGCTTACTCCTGGTTATGGTCTTGTATGGACTTCCTGCACAATCTGCCTCTTTTAGTTTCAGGTTCGCCCTTCTTCAAAGGCTGGTTCTGTACTTGTTTATCAGTCTGCCCTCTGCTGGTCCAGCAGACCGCTGGTGCCTCGGAACCTGCCCGTTTCTTCGGACGTGCACTGGCAGATCCTGCAGAACTTCCTGTACTCACATTATACAAATAGCATTCATTTGGGATCAGAAATGTTATGAGATGTAGCTAGATGGCGTGCTAGTACATAATTAAGAGTTTTTGAGGGCTGGCAGTATGCCAATGCTAGCACAAGGTGAATATTCAGAAAGGAACTCGAGACCATCAGTGAGAGACAACATTTATTAATTTGCTTCACAAGTTACAGGATCCACTTAGGGAATCGTATCATTGATCATGGACGTTCAAGTTGTATTTCTTTGCACAACTACTGACTGAGAAGAAAGAAATGAAACGGTTATGAACTTGACGAATCGAAGATCACCTGCAGAACTTGGCAATGTGACCGTCTTCACTCGCTTCCTGGCTTCAGGGGCTTTCATGTGTATTTTCCTGCTGGCTTTCTCTGTTGTACATGAAATATCACATAAATTGAACGGTTCCAAGCAATCATGTCTTAATAAGATACTTTGCGCTACCAACATATCTAGTATGTGAACAAAGCATTGAATCTATTACTTCAATAATACATGCAATAGATATGTACTACGTACTGACTGATATTCATGTAACTGTGTAAGTTCCTAAGTAGGAGTAGTGCAGCAGAGGTATGGGGTAGAGCCGTTAGACTAACTTGCATCTTCCTCTTTCTAGAGCTCTCTCAGGCGCTTCACACCCTCAGTTTTCAATTCCTCTTGCTCCTTTATCTTTCCCTCAACGATTGACAACTTGCTTCATTAATTAGGCATAGACTAGTTACAGACATATGCGTATGATTAGTCAATAAATATTAGTCGGTCAAGCCGATCAATAAGTCAGTAAATATTTGGAGATTGAAACATAGTAGAACATATGTACCTTGTATAATCTCCTCCATTTTAATGCCTGGCCTCGTTTGGTCATCTGCTCGTGGACCGTGTCGGCAATGTCCTCTCCAAATTTTCGGCCATAATAATGCTTCCGCCACAGCTCGTCTATAATAGAAGTCAAATCTCTTCCCTGCATTCAGCTAACTATTAGTCGAAAACGTTGCTTGCTCAGTCTCTGCCACCAGCGATTGCACACATCTAGTAGTCTCGATCCAATCTTTTAACACCAACAAATTAACGTGATCTCGATGAATGTAATCGGTAATTTGTAAAACCAAGATCGGTGTTCGACCCACAGGTATGTTCCGGGCCCAGCCAGGTATTATAATTTACGAATTGATTTCGAATCGTTAAGATGAAAAAACAAAAGTCGGATTCTTACTAGGGGGTAAACTGCAGGCATACTTGGAACCGTTTCTCGTTTTCTAAGCATTGTGTTTTAAATGTAGGAATTTTCTTTTTATTGTTATGAACGATCGAGTCATTAACATTCTGTAGTTACTTCTAGTCATCAACTAGTTGCAGTGCAGCCACGGATTCAGTTCAATCTTGCAAGCTAAGGGCCATGATCATTCGCAAATAGAACATACTCCCTCCGTCATTCCCATGACAGATGATGCTTATGAAAAATATCAAAAAATTAAGCAAACTAGATTGGTTTCATTAAATTAATCTCTTAATCCTCTAAGTTTCTATTTTGGAGTAGCTGTCTGTCCAAACATTATCATACTACACATGGCATGTGGCAGCATGTGGCAGCATGGTGATCGATGTCGGTTGCAAGTGTTTCCTTGAGTTCACAGCATTGTTAGTATGGTAGAAACTATGAAAATTGGTGGTTGCAATAGTTATAAGGTTCCTCACAGGAACAAAGACAAGCTTCACAGACAAAAAGCACTTCCTGTATACGGTACACGTCTTGTGATTTTGCTTTATTAGAATCTGAAAAACGACAACTTCAAATTAAAGAAATGATTTGCATAAAGTAATTTGGGACAAGTTTTTTCTCAAGATGAACTATTATGGAACGGAGGGAGTATATGATTAGTAGTACCTTGGTAGAGATCTGGATATGCTCAAGTCGGTCCGCCGTGGCATGCGGCAGAATTCTCCGCAGCCGGAGCTCATGGTTAGTACCTTGAAAACCCTTTGAATATGCCCTTTGAATATTCCGTGAAATCCTTGTTTCTTTTTGCAATTCCTCATTTTTGAAAAAACAATTTCCTAAACTTTTGGCATTTTTGCCAACCTATCCTTTGCCTACGGTAGTAGTAGTAGCAAGAACCCTAATCCTTTTTCAAGGCCGTTGTGAATAAAGTGTCTGTTCCACCCACCCGTGGTTCGATGTCTACCGGACAAAGGACTATTTCCCTCCCTCAAAAATTGACACTATAGTAACCACTAATCAAGTAACTAAGTAAGATATAATGGTCCAAAAGTCACAACCATGTTTCTTTCTCTCATTGGGGCCATAGGGTCCCAGAGTCATAACTATATTTCTTCCTATCATTGATGCCATGGGGTCCAAAAGTCGTATCTATGCCATTTCTTTCCATTCCTTTAGGACATGAGTCCAAAAGTCATAAACGTGTTTATGTCGGAGTTAGGTTCGGTGGTTAGAGTTAGGATTAATCTCTATGGTCCTTTTTCTTTGCTTGGAGTCTTGCTCTAGGATTCTTGAACTCAGGAAGAAAGCTCTTAGATGACATGGGGGCAATCGCAATAATGAGTATCACAAAAGTGAGATGTTAAAATTAAAAAATGATCCATGTCTACATAAACACCAAAAAGTGAAGTGATGGCTTCGATTAGCTCTTATCACACCATATTGAATATGTTGGCCAATCCTTGTTAATTTCTAGTGTGATAGGTTGCATGTTACCCTAGAAATTAAAAAGGATTGGCATAAATAACCTATATGGCATTTTATGATTCTAACATGCATTGGCATTGTAGGAATGTGTTTTTAGCCCAAGAACCATACAACCTTTAGGGTTTCATAGCGTCGAAGTGAATCATAGTAAACAAGGAATTATACAAAGCTCTTGACCCTTTCAACCATTATGAAGCACACCATTTTAATGAATTTTGACAGATAATAATTGTAATGTAGGTCCAAAGTTTATTTAGCCATGTATCAAAGGCATGAATAGCTAGGTCTACCGTTGATACCTCCTTTGGAAGTTATTTACCAAATATGCCAATACTTCCTACCATATTCATTCAAGCTATCTAGATTCATCTTTTCAAATTACATGACGTAAATACAGTTGCCACATTGCCCTATGGATCACTTGTCTATCCATGCCCACTATATTAACTTCCCGATGATCCAATATCAAAACATTGAAGCATATTTGAATATATTGTTAGAATATTTGAGCAAATTCACAAATTGTTCTTATCAAAATTCTAATTTTTCCAACCCTAACAAGACAAAAGAACCAACTTGTCCCCCCGTCCGTGTCCAAAGGGGTAGAAGACTACATTCAATGATCCAAAATTCCAAATTTGCCCAAAATGACAACCTTGGACGTACTTGTTGAGACAAATAATTATATTGCAAACTAGCCTAATTTATTTTTGTGGCATGATACATAGTGGTACAATTTCAGAATATTAGCACATTCACTAAAGGGCTCTCAACTACGAACCAAAACCGTTTGACACACCATGATGTAGTCATATGGAACTAGAGCAAATTGAGACACTCATCTAACATCTTGATTTCATACTTGGTTTAGAATTTTGAGCTTTGAGGTAGGTTTGGTGAATGAAATATTTCAAACTCTATTGACATACTAATGTAGAAAAGAGAGCTTAGAAAGAAAGAGCTTTTCATTTATTTTGAATAAGTGCATCCATTTTGCACTTCCAAACAACCATAATTTTCAATTAATTTATGCCCAAAACCACAATAGAGCAACGGGACCACAGTCTAGTTACAATTAGAAACTAAGTTTACGTGGCAATGACACAAGAGTCCCAAAATTCATGGAATACAAATGACATTCCATCATTACTTAACCTTTTAGCGCACCAACGACAAACAGATTAAAGTTGTTCAAATCTCATCCAGATTGGACATTTTTCATCTACCAAAATTACCCTTGGTTCTTGAGCAAGTTGACTATCCTTTGAACGGTTTGGATCTTCAAAATAGGTTATTATGATTTTTAGAAAAATAACACAATCGGTTTATGTCAAGTTTCATTCTTAGTTCAAAAAGTGAGACTTCAAATATGATTTTCCAAAATAAGTACGATCAAATAATAGAAACCATACCATCTCGTAGCGCATGTTATTCCAATTTCATTACAATTTTTTGAATTTTTTGGTGTTAATTTGGGATTTATAATTGAATTTAAAGAGAAAACCTTCAAAAATAGAAAATAAAAAAATAAAAAAACATGATAAATACAACCATACAGATGTGATCTTCACATTGACATTTAGAACTTCACTTTGTACATCAACTCTATTTTTGTTTTCATCAAATATTTTAATAACACTTCTTTCAAAACAGTGTTGAATCGGGACGTTAAAGGGTTAAAAAAGTGGATCCAAGTGGAGATTCTCTTCCGATCCAGTTTTCAAAAGGGTGCTCCATTGCACTGCTCTATTACGCTATGCCCTACCACAACATATGGTAATTCAAACACATAATTCAACGACGCAATGTAGGATCGAAACAAGTAAATGGAGACTGCTAGTTAGAAGTCAGAATCTGATCCTAGTAAGGACCGACAAGACCAGCAACAATCATTCCGTATCTTTATTTAGACTTGAATGGGTCATTTGAGAAGCACAGATCTGGCATTGCTAAAGCAAGGCCCTGATGAAGGGAGTAATCACCATGTACTGAATGTTCCAGAATACCGACAATGCTAAAGTACAAAATTTCAAATGCAGTAGGCTGACCACCTGGGGCCTGGGGGTGCTCTCAAGTTACCGTTTAAAAAATGCTCAAAACACTAATAACCCTAGGGACACTAAAAGGGTCGCTCAGGAGGCTGTTCAAAACTGTCAATGTTTTTCTCATTCTTCAGGATGCCAATGCTCCCCAGTCTCATGGACACTAATAACAGCTACACCAAAGTCCAAATTCAGATACTGTATACGTTACATTTGATCTTGGAGACTCGGAGACCAGCACCTGCTCTTTCGTTTAAATGACATGGTTTATATGCTCAAATGAGCACAGGCAAATCCAGCTAGGCCTCCACAGCAGCCCACATGCTCAGCCTCCAGCAATCAATTTGTCTTCTCATGATGTCTGCAATTCAATCCACGAAGACACAATGCACAGGCTCTATCCCTGCAACTGCTGTGGCCGGGGTAGTGTCTAGTTCTTACACCCCCAGTCTTTCTGAGAGTGCAGTCTCTTCCTAACCGTCCAGGCAGGTGGTCACACCCAATTAGGTGTCTCAAATCCACCTCAACTGTCTAAGAATCAGTGCTAACTGTGCTTGGTCTAGAAGTACTTACATGGTCTCCATTAACTCTGTGGTCTTCACCTCCATCTAATGAATGCCCGTTCTCCAGTACAGACAGACCAGCATATCCATCCCCATAATAATCCTCTCCGGCAAGAGAAGGGGAGGGTGAGTTGCTTTCGCTCGGACCTACAGACCCTTTCTTGGGTCGCTGTCTCTGTTTGGCTGACTGAGGATCACGAGGTGCTCTAGGTTTCCTTTCTCTTGGTGGCTTCACTGGCTTTGGCTTTGCAACTTTGGGCTCCTTTGCTTTTGGTTCCTTCCGAGGTCTTGGAGGTCTTGCCTCTCTCGCAGGTTTTGAGGATTTCGGGACTTTGGCTGCTTTGTCCTCTCCATTTTGTTTTCTCTGAAATCACACAACTTTCCCAAAATTTTAGCACTCACAATCAAAGAGCAAGTGCAAGATACAAATTAAATGGGTGGTGAAGGGAGCTTGAGAATACTGAAGAAGGCACTGAGTGCCAGCTTTTCAGCAGAGACACGAGCAGATGACATCATGAAAGAGGTAAAAAGTATTTCATCACCGCTGACCTTCTTGCTGTTGATGTCCGACGCATTAGCATCTCGCCCGTCCTCTGTGACACCAGGAGTTTCAGTGAGCTCCGGAAGGGATATTTTCTCATCGTCCAGGGAGGCACCGCCACCCTCAGCATCCAGGCGTACTCCCTTCAAAGCACCTCCCACAGCCCATCCTTTCTTTCGTCGCCCATGCTTGTCCTGCAACTCAGATAGATGAAACACTCAATACACTCGGCATCATTTTGCAACTGTCTATTGTACAAAATATCAAAAATGTTGAAGAGGTTTCTAATGAGAAAACATTGAATAAATCGCAGTCTAGGTTGCTAATGAGAGAAGTAACGCCACTCAAAGAGACCTACTAAAGTAAAGGGACAGAAGTTTCCCGTTCACTCAGTGGTCGATCATTAACTTAATAGCTTGATCCCATCTCGAATCTACTGTAAAAACCACATAAAATATTTGGCGATAGAAAGTACAATTAAGACAATAATTGATCGCGGCTGCTGGCACAGGGCTCACCTGATCTCAAAATAGACCCTCTCAATTACTCACATAACAACAGTCTATAAAAGCAGAATTTAAGAAAGTACTACTCACAGCTTGCTTGGAAACTTGTGCCTTGATTTTTGCTTCCATCTCTGCATCGTCCAGTAGAAGTGAAACTACCTCTTCCGCTTCCAGGACATCACCTTGCGAGGCAGCAGTATTTCCAGTCATGACTAATTGCTGCACCGTGTTCTTTTGGCTTGCCCGTTGCATTATCTTCTCTTCAACTGTACCTTTGCATATTAACCTGTACACAGTAACCTGCACCCACCAATAACAAACACCACTGACATGTGTAAAAAATACACATACTATGAATGTGATAATTAAATTAAGGAATAAGAATTTGAATTCCAGAATCATTCCAAAAAGCTACACAAGTCTCAGGGAGGCCGTTTACAACAAAACATACAAGGTTCAATAACTGGTTCGCTTTATGAATCCCAGCTGACTGACCTCCTTTGTTTGCCCAAGACGATGAGCACGATCCATGGCTTGAAGATCCATGGTTGGATTCCAGTCGCTTTCATAGAAGATAACAGTATCAGCAGCTGTCAAATTGATTCCAAGCCCTCCAGCTCTTGTACTCAGCAAGAACACAAAAATATCCGACCTGCGCACACAAAAAGACAAAAAGTCTCAGTCCAACATTCATTAAATGCCTGCTTAGACGAGATAGAACCCATAGGCCCTATACATTAAAAACACAATCGATACCACACAACAAAATAAAACGAATTTTACAGCACGCTGGAAAGTGCAAGTGATGAAATGATGATCCCCGTACCGATGCTGAAAATCTTTGACCATGTCACGACGGTCCATTATTGTTGATGAACCATCCAGTCGCAAGTACTTGTATTTGCGGTAGTTCATATAATCCTGACAATTTGCAACCCCGACATCAATAAGTACTACTGTCCAAATAGATGTTCATCGTCATGCGTTTTCCTTAACTAATCTCATTTGCTGGCGTACTACAGCACTCGATGAACAAGAAGAGTGTTTGTCTTAATTGAGACATGTTAATATATGTACCTGGTATTTACAACTAGGAGAAAAAGTCCCTACAATAATACCCCCTAAACATAGGATAACAAAGCCTCCAGTACTCAAAAAGAACATTAAACAAACCCATATGGAGAAACAATCACATGTACAAATTCACATGGGACACATATGGACTCAGTGAGCACTGACGAACCTCCAGAATGTTAAGCATTTTAGTCATCTGAGCAAAAAGAAGCACACGGTGGTTCCCAGCCCGCAGGCGCTTCAGCAAGATGTCCAACACTTGCAGTTTCCCAGAATCCTGTTCACAAAAATGTGTCAACAACTAGACGTCATTGAAGGGACGCGAACCACAATATTACAACTGACAGAAACGGTATTATTCATGCAGCGTCACATTCCAAATGCAGCTACTGACATCGCAATCATTGAAAAGAAGTGACAGCACTGCCTGCAAAGACCAAAACAGAGTTGCCTAATGATCAGTCAGCACTGTCGCTCATATCACACCAACTGCTTACCGTGAGCATCTTCGCAAAATCAAAGCTCTGCAATGGGGGTGCAGAGCCAAATATTCGGAAAGGTATTCCAAGCAGAGGCTGTATGAGACGAGCGCGAACTTGACTCTCTTCGATGGGTGCGGACAACGGAAGAGGTACAGCCGGTCCATTGTTATCCGAAGTGCGAGCAAAGCCTACAAGAAACCGCTTCACTCGTGGGTTCTCCAGCTCCTCAATGCTTTGTGAAACCAGCCCACGGTCTGAACACGTCACATTGATCTGCAACCAACCATCGGAGTTGGTGAGCAGAAGCAGAAATGAAAGCAGAACAATTCTACCTCAACGCTGAGGTGCAATATACAGGTGAAGGCAGCAGTGGTCACCAAACACTCCGAGCGAAGTATTTGAGTCACTACTAGCAAATGCATGGATTCCAAGAACAACAATACCACAACCAGATCGAAACAAATCCAGACACTTTGACTGACTCGTGATTAAAACTAGGCTAACAACAATCGTCCTCAAGCAATGACTAAAGACCTGATCTACCGACACTTTCATCCAAAATGAAGAACTAAAAAACCATGCTGAAACTAAGAGCTAGGTTATGAAAACACAAACAAGCCAAACTGAACAAATCCATTTCAGAGATTGTTAGAAATGCTTCATCGCATACCTGTGGAGCTCGTACTGGTGGCATGTACTTGCGCACGGATCGTAAAAGCCCAATGGTGCCAAGCAGTCTGTCCTGATGTGAGACAACCAGCGATTCAAATGGTTGCCATTCCGGGCCAGAGGAATGCTTCGCTCGCAAAACCTTTGAACTTGCTCTACCAGGTAGCATCAGCATCCTCTGCACGCATCTCGTCCTTGCATCCCAACTGTCTTCATCGTCCACAAATTCCAACGAGCTACTTGAATGGTCTCCACCTGAAAACCCATTGCCATAAATATCTGTCTTCTGCTCATTCACTGTTATGACCTTGCTCAAATCTCCATAACACTCCACAGATGGTGGTTCCTCTGATTGTAGGAGAGCAAACAACAACCTTTCCAAACTAGATGCCCTGGATAGGAATGAGGCTTCAGCAGCTGAAATATCGACCATGCGGATGAACCCAAAAGCTCCGCTACAAGATGAACTCTCGTCTGAACGCCTCCCGCCCACAGACGAAGAGTGGACATTCTCCGGTGAGAATATGCTCAAGTGAGACTTGACCCATTTCTCATAAAATCCTTGTGCGGATCCAGAGCTCTCACTGGGTAAGCAGCGCATGCCATCTCTGAACAATAATTTTGGAATCTGCAAAACCCGATAAAACCTCTAACATGATCAATTCTTCAAACGCAAGGTAATTCCACACCCACTCTAAAATATATTGGTTATCATATCAACGCCTTATTGAAATAAAGAAAAACTTGCCCTCCGAAATAATGATTGATCTTACAGAGCACCACTCAGGAACAGACCAATACCTTGTATGAGAGAGGGTTGGATGCTCCTGCATAATAAACATCCTCCAGTTCTCCGAACGGAGGTGGGGGCAGTGGGTGTGGTATGGCCGCAAAGTGTACCGAAGACTGTCCTTCGTTGCGCTCAAACAACTCTGGATGATTACAGACCTGACAAGTAGACAATCCAACCATCAGCACTGAAACAAAATGTGAACAGGTGGCCCTGTCCTTCATGAACTCGACACAGATGCATAAAGTGATGAAAGTGTTAGCAAACAATGCCTGACTGGTTTTGACTACAGTGCACAATTAAGAGCACCGCATTAACCAACCGCCTGCCCTTGCCAATCAAACGAAAATACATATCAAAACTCAATCGTCAAGATATTAACGACCTCCAAATACTGGAGGATGAGATGAAGGGTGTACCTTCCGCAGCTGAATGACGATGTTCATAAGGTTCAGGACCTTCTTGTCATTCAGCTGACCTCCATTGCCGAAAAGGTCAGCCACTGATATTTTATTCTTGATGGCTCGGTAAAAAGCCTGCTGCCGTGAGCTCAAGTAGCATGGGACCATCACCTCTTTCTTATTCGTCATCTCTGTGATCACGTCCTTCTTCACTCGCCGCAACATGAAGGGTTTCAAAATTGAGTGCTGCACTTACGCACAACAGGAAATTAACAACCGTGCTTGCAGGTAAGTACGTATATAAATCAAATCCTGAGCCATCATAATCGGTGGCAATTACAAGTCCCCGCAATCGACCTGTGTAGAAGACCATGTGGATCTCCGCAACATGACTATGACTCAATTTACAAAATAACGACGAGGACGTAAACTAACATCTTAGGAATCAAATTTCTCTTGAAACACCTCTCTCTGACATCATAAACAATACATGGACGTAGAGCCATAAACCGCACGACCTCTTCTTCACCACATGAAAGCAATGACGGAAACCTTGACAAGACGGTCTATCAGCAAGTCAACTAGCAACCTACGGATTGACATGACACTGGAAACAGACGGTACCAGGCGGGTGAGTTGGTGCTCGTTCAGTGTTCCACCATGCTCCGCATGGCCTTCGATCCTGTGATCAACATCCCACAATCATATGGCTGCCGTGAGCGAAGGGTAAATTACAGAAGAAACTCAGATTCCAGTTCAGGAAACATAACACATGAAACAAGACCAAGCATTAAGATGGATATAGGATTCCAATAAGGACAGCTATACAATGCATTAACCAAACGTTCTAGATACTGTACAGCGGAAGGGTCCCCGGGCACTGAAAACCAAGACATGCCACCTATTCTGAAGGTTGGTGATCGTTAGTCCACCCCTAAGATTCTAGAATGTCGTGTAAACAAGTCAAGACATGGTCCGGTATCTACCCCTTGGAAAACCATTCATTGAACTGCTCGTGGCTGTCGAAAAGAGTCGGCATGATGAAATGCAGAAGGGCCCAAAGCTCGGCCATGCTGTTCTGTATGGGTGTTCCCGTCAAAAGGAGCCGATTTCGACAGTTGAAACTGAGCAGGGTCTTCCAACGCTGGCTGCAACGATACAACCACACACGCAATCGGGATTCCTTTCATCAGTACAATGACAGAACCTCCATCTCGTTCCTCCGTTCAGCACCGTCATCCCTGTAGCACCCTTTCATTGAACAGTTCACTCAACAATTCTTGACACCTACCCTAGTTGGCAGCTACCCTGAATAGACGGACAGAACCCATATATCTGTGGACCAAGGAAAATGGCCCCCAGGCGCCTTCACCATAAAACCGTCGAGAGTTGAGACCCATTATCAAAAACTCGTAGAATGCCATTCAGGGACTTCACTTCAAAGAAAACCTGTCACTGTTGATCCCCGAACGGACAATAGCACCTCACCTGCTGGCACTCTTGATTGCTTGGGCTTCGTCCAGAACCATGTATTGCCATTTCACGCGCCGAAAATACTTCTCATCCGACACCAGAAGTTGATAGCTAGTGATCAACACGTGAAATCCTGCCTCCCTGAAAACGCAAGTCCCCACCGTCGGTGACATGTTTCAACGACATCATGAATCAATGCGGAACATGTGAAACGAACGCCACATCCATCCCTGCTACAGCATTTCTTCTCTTACCTGCGATAGAGTCGGTTGGGGTTCATGTTCTTGCGCAGCACAATCCTTTCGTTCAGAGCTCCCCAGTAGGGTAGAATCCTCAGGTCCGGGCAAAACCGGTTCACTTCGTCTGCCCAATTATTCAGGACAGAGGCTGGTGCAACCACCAGGAAAGGTCCCCAGATGTTCTTTTCCTGCACACCAAGCCACGCATGTCAAATCCATCTCCGCATGACACCTTCGTCACACGGCACTTGCCTCTTCTTCCCCAATCAAATGCACAGGCAGGTGAACCAAATAGATACATCCAATGTCATGCGAGCTCAGCCTTACCTCAGCCAAATGCCCGAGGAAAGCCATTGCCTGAATCGTCTTGCCGAGACCCATTTCGTCAGCCAGTATACCATTCAAGCCCTGTTCCACGCAGAACAGCACTTGGAAACTCAGTGGCCAATTGCCTTGGTCGAATCGAACATAAAGACTGACCACACAATTCCTACGATGACCAGAAAAACAGATTTCTCAACGACTGGAAACAACAAAACTACAAAAAAACATATTCGTTGGGATGGCTTTAGACAAGAACTCATGTTTGACACGAAATTGACGATCGCTCAACATTGCACTACAAAGCATTTTGCTGCACGACATTGACAATGATGCAAGCCATGTGTCGGACCTGCTCGTAGCAATTAACAAGCCACTGCAAACCCTTCAATTGGTACTCTTTCAACACGCCCTGGAACATTTTCGGTTGCTGCACGGAGGAAGTTGTTGGCATGGTCGACCTGTGAGGATGCGATATATCAGTTAGGTCCACCATCACAAAAATTCCAAGCAGGCTTCCCCGACTCCTAAGCAACAACAGTCCTGCACTAGAACTTCCAACGACGCTACTTGGATGTTTTCGACGCTTACGGGTGCAGCAAGTCCATGTCTTCCGCTCCTTCGCCCGCCTCACCTCCACCAGCGGCTGACCGAAGCATTTGACTCTCGTTGTCGAAAGTATTTGTTCGGTTTCTCTGCTGCGCAGCAGCTACTTCGGCTGCTCTCACGGCTTCCATTTTCAGAGCGGCCTCCTCTTCGGCATCTTCGGCACTCACGCTTCCCGGAAGACCTTCCGCGTGGTTCATACTCGATGCAACTTTCCCAGGATCGTTCAATGCATCCTGCCCACCCTCTCCCGGCATGCCAGACATTTTGTTCTGCATGAAATGACTGTACAGCTCGGTCTGTGTCAGGAGAAAATTCAGTCGCTGCTGTTGCCGTCTAGCTTCTCGGAGCTCCTGGTCGCGTTTCAGAGCTTCTGCAGCTTCCTTCTCTTCCTTTTTCCTCACCTCCACCTGTTCCCAACAGTTTCAGACCCGTCAGCAACTCGTTTGAAATCAGCATGTCAGAACGCAGCCACAGACCAGGTCCTCTTCCATCGGACGAAATATAATGACGACCACCACTGAATCATAGTCTGTACAATCACAGTGAGTGGGCGGCATCCACCAAATCGATCGGTAAAACGAGCCACATTCGGCAAACGAATCGGTCCAGTTCCTCAAACACCTCACTCAAGGAGCAAACTCCAGTCACCCTAGTACTTGACGTCTTTCCGAACTAACTTGCAAACAAAACATCCACACCAACCGGTACGAAGAAACAATGCACACAATGCTATGCACCACACACCTGTTCTTTGTCCCATTTCTTCCAGAAAATGATCATGTCCCGAGCTAACCTCCTCGTTCTCATAGGGGCAGCTTTCATTACTTTCAGTGACCGGGCATTGCGATTTTTCACCTGCAAACCCCGACCAATGACGTCAACAACCATGCTCCATTCAGAAGTACACCTAGAGATTTCCAACAAGTCATGTATTTCGCAAAGCGGAGATCCTGGAAACCCAACGCCAAAGAACAAACGCAAGCTGTACCAAAGAACAATGCTACTTCAGCTGACAAAGTTGGAGGTCGCACATTCAATGAGGAGCACTCCTCACGGTGAATGCGCACACCATGTCAGACATTGCCACTACCACGACGAATCGTACCTCTCTCTGACAGAGTTCTGCCATTCGCTTGACATCTTGTATCTGCTTCTTGTAATAATTTGCAAAATGTTTATGATGCTTTGGTAGATCCTTCCGCACCAGATTCACCCAGTACTTGTGGATCTTCTCTCCGTCCTCCGATGCTACCTCCACTGGGTCCCGTCTCGCGGGTTCGATCTTCAGTTTTCTTCGTTCCACGACCTGTTTGGTACCACCGCACTTGTCACTTCTGAAACACGAGACCCGGTGGCTAAAATAACCTCAAAAGGGACATGAAACTCGATGGACGAGATGCAGTACCTCATATCCGTCGCCATGCTCAAGAACCTTCACTTCACAACGCCTGGTCTGGCCATTTTCTGTCGATATATGACGGAATGTGACCAGAGATTCGTCCAAGAAACCAGCCTCCTCGGAACCGACCCCCACATCGTCCTCAGGGTCCTCTACTGGCGGCGGGTTTATCACCACAGGCGTGTCAATCACCTGCAACGCAGACGACTCGCTATCATTAACAAACGGAAGAAATTGCATTGTACCCGATTTACAAAACGGGAAAGAGCATGACAGCTTCGCGAGAGCGTAATTGCATGCACGTGATAGGAGCGTATCACCAAAAGAACGAGTAGGGCTCACCTGCAAGCCGAACCTTCTCTTCTCAAGCAACCTCCGCTTCGTTTCCTTCTCCCCCGTATCATATTTCTTGCGCCACAGCGCAGTCCAGGGATCAGCATCCACGATCGCAAAGAAGGCGGTTGCTTTGAGTCGGCCATAAACAACCTTCTCCTCAATCTGCAGCGAGTCGAACGAAGGAAGACGAAGTGATGGGGCGAATTCGTCGTAGTACTGGGGGATCTCGAATTCGACACCATCCTCCAGGACCAAATAAGTGCCGGGCCCTCTTTCTCTGCTGCTCGACAGCATCGCTACATCCCTCAAGTGGACACCTTTCTGCTGCCAATGCGGTCGTTCTGATCCCCTTCCATGATAGGAACCTCCTGATTGCTCCTGACCCGAACCTTCAGAGAGGTCATGGTAGCCACCCCCTCCGGATTGCTCACGATAGAAACCTCCTCCAGATTGCTCCCGATAGGATCCCCCTCCAACAGATTGCTCCCGGTACGAACCACCTCCAGCAGAGTGCTCGCGATAGGAGCCTCCTCCAACAGAGTGCTCTCGGTATGAACTCCCTCCAACAGAGGGCTCTCGATAAGATCGTCCTCCAATAGAGTGCTCTCTATAAGAGCCACCCTCAACAGACTGGTCTCGGTACGAACCCCCTCCAACAGAATGCTCTCGATAAGAGCCTCCTCCGGAATGTTCCTGGTACGAACCACCAGAATGCTCCTTATAGAATCCTCGGGAAGGTTGGTGATAAGCACCACCTCGTTCAGGGCGGCTCTCTTCGTAATAAACCCGACGATCCTCGTAGTCATACTCTTCCTCTTCTTCGTCATTGCTGTCGGCATCATGTCTAGGGGCAGAATTGGAACCTGCATACGCTTTGATGGGCACTCTCTTCCTCTTCAATGTCATTTCGGGCCGCGTCTCGGCGTGTCTCTCCGCATGTCCATTGTTACGCCAATCCTCTGAACGACCAGATTCCTCATCAAAAACGACATTCACAGTAGAAATTCGAGAAAGAAAAAAAAAAGCACTGGAAAATTTCCAACCTCCACTCCGCTCCAGAAATCGAATGAACGATAAACACACCAAATCACCCAAAAATATATATTAGAAAAAAAAAAAAAAAAAAAAAAGCAAATTGTGAACCTTGGCTGTACTCAGTTCGACCAGACGAGCTGCTCCGGCTCGGAGAATCATAATCGTGCGCAGGTGATTCATTTTCCGGCGACTGCACCCACATTATGCCAAAACTGATTCAAAGCTTTCTCATCCCCTCATAAATGCCGCGCTCTCTCCTCACTTCGCGCTCCAAAACCCTAGTTTCCGCAACCACTAGGAAGAATTTCCGAGAATCTCCGGCTTCAAAATCACGCAACGCCGGAATTCCGAGAAGCGGACGAGGAGCAATCAATCATTGCGCGGCTACCGACGAGGTCGACTGCGTGCGGAAGAGAGAGGGGGAGGGAGGGAAAGAGCGAGCGAAGCTAGGGTTTCGGGGCACGGCGGGCGAAACAGACTTAAGGGGACAAGGGGATCGCTAATGGAAAGTGACGGGGTGCAGGACGGGGAGAGGCGAGAGTGAGGCGAGCATGCAGGCCCCGGAAAGCGGCAGCTGCTGCTGCTTTGCTTTGAGGGTTGCGAGGGCGAGGGCGAGGGCGAGACGACGATGACGGTGGGTCTGTGGTGCAAGAGAAAAGGAAAGTGCGGGCCTCCGTTGTGATGCGGGGGTGCCGTTGCGGGACGCCGCCCGCCATGGCTGGGCTGGTGCGCTGCCTGGCTGGGCTGTGCAGCTGCGTGGGGGCATGGCCACCATGGCCAGGCAGCCACCATGGCCTGCATTGGAGCTCGCCCTGTTCTGAGGGCGTCGGAGTCGTCGGTTCCCTTTGCCTTCCTTTCCTTTTCTCTCTCGTCCCTGCCGCAGGCCCCCGCCTGGTCCCACTCCCTCCGTCTACGTGGCACCGAGCTCGCACCTACGTGGCTTGCCACGCTGGCCTCGCTTCTGCCATGAAGACCAATAGAACGACAGATTCCATGGCTCACTTCCATTTCTCTCTTGTGTTTAGGCGGTTCTCCAGTGCCTGACCTAAAAAGAGAAATTTTGCTTTGGAAACAAATAATAATTAATTATAGGAACTTCTAAAACATGTTACTGTTGTTTGAAAGTGTAAAAACATCTCTTTATTTGTGCAAGAAAGAAAAACAAAAAAAACAAAAAAAATTATTTTTTTAAAACGTAAATCATCATTTCTTTTTTATAGAGCTTCTTAGATGATTTATTTCAACTTTCATGACTATGAAGGCCACCACTTTTGGCCACTTACTAAAGATTTAATGATTTGCAATAACGTGTAATAAAATGATTTTCAATTCATGGCAAAGTTTAAATAAAATTTATACAGTGACTCTCTACACTAAATCAATATATATTATATATAAACTAGCAAACACCCTGTTGCAACACACGTTGCATTAGGAACCTGGGAATCAATTGGAAACATAAAAGGAACATGAAAATTTTGGGAACATAAAAGGAACTTAGGAACATTAGGAAACACAATCATGGGAACTCTAGGGAATATGATGCAAACCTTTGTAGAAGGATTTGAAAACACAATGAAAAATTGAGATGAAAGGTATGAATGTAAAATGTGAATAATTTTGAAACATGGTATTGTAAAGCATATCAGGCAAAGTAGTGACATGGTATTGTGACAATGTGTACTTAATCATGAACGTTGTTGTGTTTAGATTATAAACACCGAATGAAAAAAATGGCTCTTGCAATCTCGTTCAAAGGAGGATGACTTTCATCCAAGACTTGTTAGAACAAGCTTAAAGTCCTATGTCCTGTGTAACAACTAAAATTCAAAGTTGATCATTTGATAATTGTATAAGTGAAAATGAATCAAAATATGTCTTGACTCTTCAAAGAGGAATATCTTTACAAAGTAGAGATTTCAAAAACAATTGCATGGTAGTACATATGATTCTATTGCATAAATGCTAATATCTATATTTCAAGGTCTCATAAGTTCAAGGATTAATATAATACATGTAATTATCATATGCATAGTTTATGTACATGTGGTATGGTGATGCTTCAAATTCAAACCCTTTTGTGCACTCACATGATTCCAAACCATATAACTAGTTCCCATGAGAGCAAATTTTCAACAAAGCTAAATAAGAAGTCGTCCTATGCCCCTTTAAAATTTGTAAATGGCCTATGAACTTCTTTTAGAACTACTTCGGTTTACACTACTAGAAAAGAAAAGAAAAAATGAACATGGGTGTCGAGGTCTCCAAAAGCCCTATAAGGTGGCCTAGTGGATAATGCATCTCTAATTTACAAGGTTCATAGGTTTGTGCAAATACAACACAAATTTTGTTATTTCATAGGTTCGTGTTAGCACGTATTACCACACATTTATTGCACAAAACAATGTTGTTACAATGTTTACTAATAACGTATGGTTTCTGTACTCTAACAGTATTGATATGATATCCAAAATATACAACAACCACATTGGTAAAATTACAAAAATTGTACGTTATTGATGGGTATTATTTTTGCACTGATTTAGTACGTAGAGTGCACGTAACATATGTGAATATCGCACGACCTCCATACACACGTGAGAATAATCCATTTTTTTGGTCACGACTTGTAGTCCATGGTATAAACTGACCTTAAACACAAGAGACAAAAGACACAAGTTAGTCCAAGCAAAAGAAACGAAATAATGAGATTAGTGAAAGAATAAGGTCTTGAAAACTCGTACGTGTACTAGTAAAGCTTTGAGCTAGGGAAGGAACTATTGTGTATTAAATGGTGGCCATTTGATGAACTAGGCCAAATGTTGGGTGGTTGCACACTATGTGTCACCGATGACTAGTTGACCACTCTCAAATTTAATTTGTATCAGAGAGATTATACAAATCAATTTTGAAGATAACCATTATGGGTTGACCACATATTAATTTTGATTTTGTATCAAGTGGATACATTCAAATGTCTGGTTCACTTTTAATTAAACCTTTTAAGAGATTGTTTGGTTTTCAAAAAACACTACAAATGCAATGGGTACTTCAATTATAGCGTGTATTTAATATAGATGAAAATTTTCCTCCACTTGTACAATATCCAAAAAAAGAAGCATAACAAGTTCTTCCATTTTGCAACCTTGGGAAGAATTGAATTCAACCTAAAAAATGGTTGGCTTTTATTGTGATGCATAATCAACTTTCATTTTCATCCAATCTCTAACAATCATACAAACTTTACTTTCAAATACAGAATTTCACTTTTGAAGTTTTAAAAAATAAATGAAATTCATTGCCTTACAAAATATTTGATAGAAAATCATTAGAGATGAATTTTTTAGAATCTGATTGCACAAGTACTTATAAAACATTAATATGTAACTATTGTAAATACTCTAAATATAATATATAAAGACTATTCAATGTAGAAGGGTAACCTATAGAAGGATAACCTATTCAAATCTTATAAAATAGATATTACCAAATCCACATTTATAATGTTTGTAAATTAATGTTTCCTACATACTTATTCAATCATATTTTAGAACCATGAACAATGTTTTTCAATAAAATATTATATTAAACAATGAAAATTTGACCAAAATGAACAAAATTGAAGATATTGCATTCAAAAATGAAATTTGGTATGATTAATGAACATTGCAAGAGAATGAATGTTGATTGTGCATTGCAATGACTGCCAACTATTACTGATATTGAACTTAAAACTCAGCCACCGGGGGGGGGGCACACATATAATTCTGAATGGAATGATTAAGGGGTATTTAATTGGGATTATCGCATAATTGGAATATTCTACAATTTAAGATAATATTTAGGTATATTTTAAGTATTTTCTCATAATATTCTTTATTTTATTTTATGTCACCCTATATTACATCTAAAATTTTATAATTTGGTAGAAATTTTACCTTTTGATGAATAAAACCCACTCTATATTTTATTACATGTTGTTTTCTAATTTTTTTTGCTTGTGCACCCTTTTAGAACCTGACGGATTCACTGTGTGGAAATATTTGAAATCACGTGCGAAAAAATAAAGGGTAATATAAAAACATCGTAACAAATATTTTAAATATTATCACATGTAATATAGGGCATTTAAAATGGAAGAAGAATAGTCTAGCAAAATATAGGCTTGTATAAATGTTGGAGTATTTGGTTTTATTATAAATATTGTAGCCATTCCAATGACTGGACATTTAAGACTTTGGTGTCCTTCGTTACCCCTTCCTTCCTTGCTATCCCCCTCTTCCTCCATAGCTACCCTAAATGATCCCAAACCTAGGCCCTTAAAGAAGCCGTAATGGCCACTTGAATGCACGACAAGCAAGCGGCAGTGAGTCCGGGTCAACGGTAGAATCATGATCTACATCTCAAAAATGTAAAAGTGTAACTTTCATGTAACATCTACATAATTTACACATTGTAACTTGCAACATTGCGTGTTATGTAAAAGTTACATGAATGTTACACTTGTAACTTTCATGTGTGCTTTCCATTGTAATTATCTTATAAATGTTTTGAATATAAATGTTACAAAAAATTTAGGAATATTTTATATAATTTTTACATAATGTTCATGTAGATGTTCTATGAAAACAATTGTAAGATTGTTACATGAAATTTATGTGGATGTTTCAACAAGATTATGATAAACAATCAAAATTGTTATATGATATTTACATTTGAACGATTTATGTAGATGTCATATAAAGTATACAAGCAAAAGTTTGCATAAAAAATATGTGCAAAGTCCATTTATAAATTCTACACAAAAAATCTATACTTTTTATATAAGAGTTACATATTTTTTCCAATTGTAACATATTTGTAACATTTACATGATTTGGGAGTAGATTGCACATTCCTAAATAGTATATGCAAATCACAATGGAGATTTCATGTAGATGTTACATGATTTATATATTGTTTTGCTGTAAATGTTACAACTTGTAACATCTACATGATTTCCATATTGCATGTTACACTTCTACAATTTTGAGATGTACATAGCAGCAGGAGAAAGTGAGAGCGCGGACACAAGTAGGATATGGCTGCAGCTATAGCCAAATGCAACAATGAAAGAGGAGAAAGATGAAAGCGAAGGGATAATCTTTGCGTTGGGCTCAATGATAAATAAATGATAATTTGTGTAAGCTTTTAATTTGATATGACCGGTTGGTGTCCTTGCGCGGGGCTTTATAATAAATAAATGATAAGCGTAGCGATAAGCTTTTAATTTGATATGACCGGTTGGTGTCCGGTGAGGTGCACGATTATTAGAGGTGTTTGGTTATAGGCATATCAACGATAAGATAGGATTCAAAGTCATGGGATTCTTGAAAGAGTTGTTGTAGGGGGAGTAGTATGGTTGATTGGATTTTGGCATGTCTTTGCAATTACTATCTTGTAAAATCCACATGAAAACATATAGAATCTAAAAACTCCATAAACATAAGTTTATACTTTAGAAATACCAGAAACGTAATTTAGATAAACTTAAATTACAACTAAGATAGGGTATAATTCATTTCAATTTAAGAATATTAGAACTATATGTAGGGTCACAAAAATACACATTATTAGGTTATTTGTTAAAGATACGGTACTTTCAAATGCTCTAACCAAATCAAATAACCCCCCCTTTTAGTATTTGATTTCTACATGTCATTATAAAAATTACTATTATAAAAATTACGTGACTCAAAACTTTGAAAGGTTAAAACTGGAGATTACAAAAGTATTGTTGTTAATGACATTTAATTGGATTGAGCTTCTAATATAAATTTGGAAAGCTAATAAGACGTAGCATCTAATAAAATAAATATGATTTCACCAAAGATTTCACATTTTTTAAAATAGAAACAACTAAGGGTCTCAACGTGGCATACTTGAGGTAAATTTATACTTTATAGAATTTTTACACAATATATTGTGAGAAGTTGAAGAAGTTTTTGAAAAATTAACCAATCCATATTACTTGGAGCATGCATTTTTCACTAACATACTTTGAAAAATCTAAACATCAACGTGCAATTGTATAAAATAGTATAGAATCCGTATTCAAATTTGTACAAATGTATGTTATATGTATTCAAAATTTGAATACACTTCCTTATGTATTATCCCTAAGGAACTAAGACCTTTGTGGAAAAATCAAACTACACTTTTATGCACAATTTAGTCTTCAAGATTCATCAAAATAGATTTAGTAATGTTTTCGTGCATGAAATTATATGTTTACTATTAGTTATGAAGTTTTCAGATTTTTTAAATTTAAAATAAATTCTTTGCAAAAAATTTAAGTCAAATACTTCAAAATTTAGATTATTTTTAAAAAAGCTTCAAAAAATATAACTATTTTGGAACAAGTGCAAGTTACAATGGAGAATCACATGATAAACCGGCTACAAAAGTTTTTGATAAAATTTTGAAATTCGAAAGGTAAACATCTTTTGTAGTGCAATTTAGACCTTGGGTTACAAAGGTTGCAATAGCAATAAAATATTCAATACTTGGAATTTTTAAGATTTAAAAAGTAGAGTGCAAACTAGACCTGATAAACTTTTCTTTTTAAGTTAGGTGAGTTTGCAAGAAAATTCATATTCAAGGTCAAAATTAGGTTTGACCAACAAACAAACACTACTTGATTGCTTAGTCTCTTAGAGGTTTGTAAACTTAGATGAACAAAAGCCTAATGAATATATACAATGATGCAATAAGAGAAAATAATTGAAAACAATTTGTTGACACCCTTGCAAATAATAGAGACAGGAATAGAGAAGAACATTTGAATCTTTGGAACTAGTTTCAAATAGTGGAAAAAAAATTGATTATAAAATGGCTCACTTGTTTCCAAAAAAGGTGCCTCCTTTTCAATTGTTTTGAAATCATTGGGATTAGGTGTCATTTCACAATAGTAATACGGGTAAATGTTTTTGTTTTTGAAATCCATAATTATATTTACCACTCCACAATCATCTATCATGATGCCTTCTATTATGATACTTGTAATTTCAATGAATGCCCAAATGAATCAATGTGTGACAAGTCAATATTTTGTCATCATTCCATGTTTGCTTAGTTGAAGTTAGGGCTATCCTTGGAACATGTCATGATAGAGAGAAACAACAACATAATGAACAAGATTTTAAGATTATAAAAATGTGTTATTTTTTCAGTGGGTAATTGATACTTCTCTCGAGGGTGTTTGCAAAGTACTGGTATATGTAAGGATGGGCATAAGCAAGAATGAATGGGGCACTTATAGGATAAATGGTAGCACTACTAGAGAGTGCGTAAAACCAAGACACATCTGTTGGAACCAACAGAGAATGGGTTTAACGTAGCAAACATTTAGTCAAATGCACATAACCAACAAGTTTTATCTTGGAACCAACAAAGAATGGGTTTAACGTAGCAAACATTTAGTCATCTGCACAGAACCAACAAGTTTTATCTTGGAACCAACAAGTTCCTGTTGATTTTCCTCTTGGAACCAACAAGTTCCTGTTGATTTTCCGGAATCAACTGTTCCTAACCCGCACAGAACCAACATAATTTCTGTTGATTTTGTGCTGGTTAGGAACCCCATTTCTCTAGTAGTGTAGGGCCACTTGTTATTGTTGGGCATGGTGTAAAGAAGGCCGGTTAAGAATGTTATGAAGGTGAGTACAAATGCAAACCACATCACTCACATTAGTTGATAAATGCGCCCCTAACAAACTTTGGATATAGACAATGTGATTAAGGAAATGATAATCTTATAGAAGAGGAAGAGCAAGCAACCATGTTGTCATTGCTAGTTCAATATATAATACTCTAAATCCATGTACACTACCTCTAGTAGAGCTTCTTGAGTGACCATCTTACAATCTTTGAATTGGCTTTCAACTAAATTATACATAATGATCGTTTAATCTATAATCAAGGGATTTCTCTAATGAGTCCCGTTCTGACAAACTAACCAATATACGCGTTTAGATACATTTATCAACAATATTCATGTACAACAAATTTTTTTATATTCAAGCTTGCCAGTGGTCCAATTGTAATAGATTGTGTGTACAGAATGTGATACTTTCCTATGTTTAGACTTGCCAGTGCTCCAATTATAATGGATTTGGCGTACAAAATGCGGCACTTTCCTAGACCTTGGGATTGATGTCGATGGCGGAGCAATCTCTTCTCCTATTGTGAGTACCTCAAGAAAATTACGACCATGCACACTTGGAATTGTTGGAAGTTGCCGTTGCTCCTCTTGCGACATCTTTCTTGATGTAGCGACATTCCCACGATGATGAATGGATTCATCATTTGCAAGCATCTGTTCTTGGAGATGGCACAAAAAATCGGACACCGAGTTGTTGGATTTTCCGCTAGTCATATGCATGGTGTTGTAGTCTAACGTGATGGTACCGGGGATGGTATCTCAATTGTGAGACTCTATTTCTATGGTTGCACTAAGACTAGCGCTAAAATTGAAGGAATGAGACAACAAGAAGAATTGTAGTTGAGTGGCTATAATCACACACAAAGAAGCTCTCGCCAAAGCTCTAATCTATAACACTCAAAAGTAGAATGTGTCTCTGGTTTCAAGGCCTTGCCTTTATATCAGCCTTGGTGTATGCCTCGGTTGTCAGTTTTGTCACAAATTGCTCTTGTTTAACCTCGCGCAACTAAACAAGACTGAGATAAATCAATGACGTAGATTGAATGTGGTAGACGCCAACGACATTGATTTTATATCAAAACCATAAAGCTCAACAAGGAAAAAAACTCAAGTTGAATCTCACAACCGAGGAATTTTGTGTTTGTGTCTCGAAAATGCAATAATATATACAAATTTAAAATAACAACTGCTAGGAAATTTAGAATTTATTAATATAAAAAGAAAAAACGATTGTATTATTCCATGTGCAATTTCACTTTGCAAATTATAAGACTCATTTTCAACATGCAATTTCAGTTTACAATTCATAGTTTTCATTTGAAACATGTCTAAAAATTTGAATAAAAACATGGATTGTAGTAAAGGTAGACTGGTTTAAGAGTTTTTACATGATAATACTAATAATTATAATCTTTTCCATCATGGGGGGAATTTTCTATGGTCAAGGTGATTATATGGAGGCACTTTTGATACGGGGGGTTTGGAAAGCACTACTGGGATATTCCACCCAATGAACCTAATCATAATATGAAGTTCTTTTTAGTAAAGCTACAGATACATACATCACTACAAATTCCAAGGTTCTAGTAGAAGTAGGAAATTTGGTCCCCTTTTCAAGGCTGATATGAATAGTGTTTGTTCGGCCCACCTTTGGTTCGATGTCCATTGGACAAAGGACCACTTCCAAGGCTCTAAACATGACATCTACATTTGAAAAGATTGAAATTAAATCTTAGCATGTCTTGATGTAAGAAGGATGAAAAATAAGAAATAACCATATAGGAATAAATAAATTTTGTCACAATTTTAATATCAATTTTTTAATTTTCAGTTATACTCAATTAAAAATTGGATTATATGTAATCAAATCTCTTTTCACTTTTTAGATCTGTAGTTCCTTGTAAATCAACTCTTTTATAGTCAAATGATAAATCAATTTTTTTTAAAATTTTGTATTCAAAATGTGCACAATTATTGTAATAACCTTGGATTGAATTCTAGTTTTATTTATTTGATTTGGTTTAGCTTGTCTTCTTTCATGTGCAATAAGTGGAAATTTCTTATCATTGTATTTTATAATTCACAATCTTTTGTTTGAATAAGTGGATTTTTTTGCCAATTTTGTATGAAATCATTGTACATTGTCAAGTAAAACCAAATTTTTTTGGCTACCAAATCAAAAAACACATCCAATAGACACTCCTATATTATGCTCCTTGTCAAAAATCACCCATAAGTGACTCAACTATATTCTATGTATAACTCAAAAGCTATAGTTTAACCAAAAGAAGTATCAAGGATATTGTAGTACACGATCGAATTCATATATAGAGTACCCAATATTTAATTAATTTTCTAAAAGTAGATTCGGCACTCCTACTTTCTTAAAATTTTCTTCTTTCGGGTGAAAGCAAGGTAAAGTGGACCACTAATTTACACTATGAAGTTCCAACAATGCAGGGTTCAAAAATGCATATTAAATTTGAAAATTTTGAATTCTTTTTTTTCCAAGAAAGTAATATATGTATTGTTTTACAAAGTCAAACAATTTTTTGGAAAAAATTATCTTCAAATGAATTTATACATGTCTATACAATTTGAAAAAGTAGCACAAATTGAAAAAGAATTTGGTGACAATCAAGAAAGTTTGCAAGAAATAGGCTAAAAGTGCATTAAATTATTTTATTATTTATTTCTTCTATATGGAGCCCTCAACATCATCATGAACTTCAAGAATATTTATAAAAAAAACCTAATTGAAAGTACTTAACATCATCAAATTTGCGTTTGAAATCAGATTTAGACATTTTTTTCAAACACTACTTTTAGTAAATTTTTTTGAAGATATTCTTTTGAAACTTTGGATTTAAGTATATAGAACATCAATAAAGGGCTCCATGAAAAAAAAAACCAAAATAAAAGATAATTTGGTATAATTTTATAGCCTTTGGCAAAAAAATCGGATTCAGCATAGCGGCGCAACTTTTTGGTACAAAATACCATGGTTTCACCCTTTCAAAAGTGAAAAAAATTCCTAAAATTTCGGACCTTATTAAAATAATGTAATTAGTGCAAAAGCCAATCATGTACTACGATAGTATTTGCTATCTTAGTCCATGTGGCTTAATAAGTAGAATACGTAAACTACCCTCAACAAGCTTTTTAACCCTCGGTGGTCTTTGCTTGTGGATAACAATTTTTTTCTTTGGTATAGCCCCCCCTTATCCGACAAACAATTGGAGACATTGGAGTTCATATTAAAAACTTCACAAATCAATAGAGTTAACCGAAATGAGTGTCTCAAAGTAGAAAGAAACCTTAAACTCACCTTAGACTTGTTTTGAGTTCAAAAAGACTGTAAAACTAGTCTATGGTGAGTTGGGGAATAATCTAAATCAAGGCCTTGCACCGTCAAGAGGTGTAGAACTCATAACCTCCCCAATGCTAGAAGAGAGTTCTCACACGTTCCCCAAAGCCAAGAGCCCCGATCATGGAAACTATTCATGAACAATGATTGTCAAAAATTATAATTATAGGAAATGAACTTCACTTGAACTCCGCTTGAAAACGAGTTTTGTTTTCGGATAACTCAGTGACCAAGGGAAATCACCCTATGAGTATCATGTAACTATTTGTGCAATTTTGTGAACACTTGACTTTATAATTTTGATATGTACATAGTGGCACAGATAAGGTGACTCCCAAGTGGTGGCACAGTTACCGAATTACTCTCTAAGTACCACTTTCCAATAAAGGATAAGTGGATTCATCACTTCATGTTGAGTCCAAAAGATTCTAAGTAATCTTGAGTTTCTCTTAACATTTAAGTACAAGGTATTTTCCAACTATTACATATGATGGGCTTAGTATTTACAGCCCTGTGGAGTATGTTTCATCAATACTGAAACTAAACTCCACGAATCTGTCAATATTAAGTGTACTGTACAATAGAGGTAGCTAATTATATCAATGTCATCCTCAAATTAGAGATCAAAACTGACTGAGTGGTAACTAAAGGCGACTTTGTGGGGGTTGTAGTCGATTGTGTTGAAGCTGCGGCATATCTCAGCAACACTAGTCTGCAGGGTCTCTGGGCCACATATGAGCACACCTGCATTTGTTCCAGGCCGTTGTCGCTTTGCACACCCTTCAAAAAGCTCTGAATCAAAGTAGATTTTCATCAGTTAGAAAGGAATTCATATATTTCAAATCCACAGATTACTCAAGCCTCTGTGCTTACTAAACATGCTGAGGTCAAGAACTGTCATAACTCATCACAAAACAAGAGCTAATTATGCTGTAAAGGAAACCAGTTACAAAATACTTCAATGATGTAACCACTTTTCAGGATTAGTGATTGATACTAAACCATTGCAAAAAAGGATTCATGACTGTAAGTTCTATCTGAATTTGATAATGTTATAAATCACCATTTGTATCAACTAAATCTTGAGCATGATGTCCTGTAAACGTAGGATTTGATGTGAGAAAATATTAGTAAAGTTGAGTTGCAAAACACTTCAATGATGTAACCTCTTTTCAGGATTAGTGATTGACACTAAACCATTGCAACAAAGGATGACTATCTGAATTTGACGATGTTATAAATCACCATTTGTGTCAACTAATACGAAGAGAAAAGGGCATGTAAACGTAGAATTTGATGTGAGAAAATATTAGTAAAAAGTTGAGTTACCTCGTAAGTTAGGCCTGTGACCAAACTGCGTGTTGGAAGGATGCACCAACCGATCACCACCCTCATTAGCGAGCGTTGTGCCATCATCGTCAGAATCCAGCAACGTTTGAGTCACTTCATCGTCTGAAACTGCGGCCCTTCCAAAGAAAGACCACAACGCAATAACAGCACCTCCGAAGGCCACCACTGCTAAAATCATGTTCATAAAATTGAAAAGCCCCTTGATCCAAAGAGGCATACCAGAGCCAAACTCTGGAGCATCCAAGCCTTTCTTTTCCTTTGGCTCGACAACGTAAGAGCTGACCAAAATGGAGATCAGGACGTAACCCAACAATGAAGCCAGCAAACTTGCACCGACCCAGAAATTGCTGCCAGTGCCTACTAATACCGACATGGGCCGTTTGGAAGCCTCTACATTAGTTAGGGAGGAAAGAATGCGGGATTTTTGGAAGTGGTCAGGATTCTGTTCTAGAGTTTTAGGCTCCGTTTCCCGAGTGACATAGGCATGTACATGAAGGTTAAACTTTTGGTTGTAATCTGGGCATATTGCTGATGCGGAAACTAAGTCCAGCAACTGAAGCTCCTCTGATTTCTGGACAGCCCAAATGAGAGTCACGTCGGATGGAAGGTTGGCTTGGTCTCTTCGGTATCGGTGGAGCAAGTCACGTAGGATGGCCACAAAGGGGGAGACACCAATTCCTCCTGCTACAAGGATAAGTGTCTCGTAGCTGCAAAGCACACCACACTCTTGTAATTAACATTAAAAAGAAAGAAACAGAGAGAAGAAAAAACTCTCGAAATCATATCCATCAAGTAAAAGGGTTTTCAGTAAAATTAGACTATTGAAATTCAGGAACTTGTGGATGGCAATGGAAGTTAATTACTGGAGAAAGTAGTCCAACTCGTGACCATAAGGGCCTTCTACTGCAGCTTTGGTGGCGAAGGGGCAGGGCCCAGGTTTCACAGCAGCGATGACCTCGTCTTGCAGTTGATGTGTCCATTCTCCGTATGGCTTGATCAGCACCTTCAACCTGTCGTCACCGTCGAAAGGACTCGAGGAAACACTGAAAGGGTGCCATTGAAGTGCAGAGATTCCCGGAACGTTGAGGAATATAAAGCTCAGTGCATGGTACTTCATACCTGTGATATCACAATACCATTTCCAATCAGTGCTTTTTTTGTTGCTAATTCTAGCCACATTGCTACATAAAATTTGGGCTGGCTAATTGATACAAAGGATTTTTGAAAAAAAAAGAAGGAATAATAGCCAGATTTCCTACATGGAGTCAAGATGTGTAGCCTCTTTAAACCAAGGCATCACCCAGGAATTGCCTAAGTAGCACCTAGGTAGCACATGTGTATTACCTATATTAATATGAAAAGAGTATCCAAGGAGCCTGGATTGCTCCTCAAGCCATGGAAAAGTAGCAAAAATGCTAAACTGTCTCGTGAACAAAAGAAATCATTGTTTCCAATATCACTTCAATGTTGACCAAAGTTGAAGCTAGATGCGCTTCTTCAAAGACTCACGGATCATGACAGAAAATGATTTTGAAAGATCATACACCTGGTATCTAACCTTGTGGTTTCGCAATCACCAATTCATATGTTCCACAAGGCAGCAACTTGGTGGAAAGGAGACCCGTGCTTCTTCGCGACTGGCAGAAACGCAAGAATCGATCGAAGGTGAAGAGGAAAAGGCCGGCGAATGCCATGTTGAAAATGAAGTCCCCGACATGGAAGGCCATGAACAATACGAAGATGATGTACAGCTGATGCGTGTAGAAGAAAAGCTCAAAATACTTGTTTCGTACCCACCCGAACGATGTTACCCACATCGCAATGCCTGCTAGTAAAGATATTACTCCTGGCAGATTCGCTATCATATGAGATTGCCACTCCAGAAGCTGCACAATGACATTTGCACCCGAATAATTTTACCGTCCTAAAAATCATAATCCAACCAAGGATTCACGGTTTTCAATGACCAATTCAATTGCGCATATAATGAAAAATACAATTTAGATGGGACCAAATTTAATACACCAAAATCAGTAGAGATCCATTCGTTCGTCAATTCACTAAACAAAATCAAACGATAGAAAGTCTCCAAATGACCTACTCGAAAACAAACATGGACCTTTTTTTTTCTTTAGGAGTTAGATTGATGTACCGACCCTTTCAATGAGGTGGCCTTCGGAGTACCAAGCAATCATGTAGAACAGACCATGCAGAGTGAAAACGGTCATCATGAAGTGACCCAACCAAACATGATATTTGGTTGCATGCTCAAATGGGATGTCTATGGCACGGAGAAGAACCGATCCACGTCCCACGGGTAGAAACAGCAGGTTCAAACAGACGATGCCAATGAAGCCTAGACGCAAACCAGTGAGCTTGAGTTTCAATCCCCACCTGTAATAGAAATTCACCAGATCTTAGTAAGCCATACAGCAATAAATTGTGATTGAAACGTACAAAAATAATGAGATTCATGACCAAAGTTTTTGTTTCGTGGTAGGCTATTAGGAAGTACGTCCAGAACCAATGGCCAGATGGCTTACACGGATTCGTAAGGCTCCAATTTCTCAACCTCTGCCCTTTTGAAGTCGTTGACCATATAATTTGCCATCATCCAGACAAACAGGGCCAGAAAGAATACAATCCACAGCAGCTCTGCAACAGAGACGATGCCCATCAAGCTTTCTGTGACCATCGGCTGTTGTTGCAGGTGAGCCCGTCCTTTCACCTTCTTTCTGCTTCCACATCGCAGAACATGAAAACTAAGCATGTAGTCTTTTTCCAGTTAATTCCCTCAGCCTTACAGATTTATTAACCAACCCCCGACTCAGAGTCTCTCCCAACACATGGGATACGAAGGTTTTGTAATGCGGGAGCTAAAAGCGGACCTCTTAGATTGTTAGACTGTTTCAAGAACTTTTAGACAACATCATGAAGGGAAAATTCCCATAATCCATGGAGAGATCTTCCTGTAACCATGCTCATGAATCATAAAAGACTCATTTTACTGAAAACCTTGGTAAACGAATGACTTAAACGTACTGTTTCAAAAGCCTTACAACGATATGAATCGAAGGTTTGAACAAGGAGCAGTGCATATTCTAATCACGTAGATAAAAAATTTATCATTAATTTCGTTCAAAGTGGGAGGCTGTAGAATATCATTGAAGAGAGAATATATACTTTGCGGTACAGTTTGTCAGCTTGAAGCCCAGGCTACAAACTCTTCAACACGGTTGTCAGACGTTTATTGCAACAATTGAGCTCTTAACTACTGCAGTGAAATGGCAGGTAAGTGGGTGTTCCAACAAACCCTAAAGATCGAATTCCACTGCGAAAGAATCCTTACTTGGTGGCTGCACTGCGCTTATTGACCTCCAAGCTTATGATTGCGAAGATCGTGAGGAGAACGAAAGGCCCAGCAAATAACACCAAAATAGCTCCTGCAAATAAGCAAGTTGAAATGATACAAGAATGTCATATATCCCATGAGCAAGGTTATGCATTGATAAAAAAATAAAATATAGAAATGCATTGACTGAGTGGGAAAAAGACTTACCAGCGAACCCAAACTTCTGCACGGCCGACAACAACACCATTGTCCTCATCTTCTCCAAAGGCGCATACGGCCACACGAAAAGCATCGCCAAATGCAAGCCAATGAGCACACACATGGGCAGCCAAATCGCCCATTTCATCACAGCAGCCGTAGCCCACAAGGAACCCTGACCATATTACAAGAATGATGGTAAATTCTTGGTAATCACTTGCTAAATTGAACAACCACTTGCAAAACTTGCTAAGAACAGCAGTTCGGCAGCAATATTTACCTCTCCATGCTTCTCCTCATCAGGCAGAAGCGCCTCTGTGGTTGCCATGGTAAAGAAATCAACGGCGGGGTTGATCACAAAAGCTTGAAATTCTACGGTATCATAGAGCACATGAAATCTGCAAAAAACAGTCCTAAAAATGCACACTCAAGGTGATCGGAACCCAGCGATGGAGATGAAGCAAAACTTAGAGCGCACTACTCCAAAATTAAAAGCTGACAGTCGAGATTTGCTTCGATGTTACGACACAAAAGTGGCCACAGCTTGGAGATAGTAGTCGTGCATTGTGCATTGCTGAGCTCGAAAATTACATGCAGAGTGAGTGACGATCCGGCAAATGCACCGTTGATGGGAAAGGTTACGGAAGCGACGGATTGCAGTGTACGTGATGAAGCCAGTGCCGGATTTCTCGGGACTTCTCGTTTTTCCTTTTTCGTGCATGATGAACATTGTTCCGTGCATGAACTGATGAATGAAGGGAACATGCGGCTCGATAACAGCCGGTGCTTTTGAGAAAGCGGCAAAGTGGAAGATCTTCCACGGTGACCGGTGACCGGTAAAAAAATCTCTTACCACACAAGGCAATCGTGCCTTTTCATCCCACTCTTATCGAAGTGATCAATGAATTTTACTTTATTTTTGGGTTGATATAGAAAAATGTTTTTCCAACTTCAAAATATGTCTTAAATTTGTGTTGACTTTTTTGCAATATGTGGAAGTTTGTCCTCATTGTCTTGTACAGTACCCACCAACAAGTTTACGTTCATTCAACTTTTCAGAGAATTGTCAATAAAATTTACAAAAATTATAAGCTTTGAGCCTAATTTGGACAAGTTGTAGTGCACAAGATGAACCACACATACAATTGAGTTTTGATAATAAAAGATAATTCTAAAATCTATTTATATTTGAAATTATAACTTTCATTTTTTACGCTTAATTCAAAAAACTATGTATACAAATTTTGTTACTTATGGTTTATAAAACTTTCAATGGAAAGAATGCAAATCCTTTGTAGAATCGTGTAAAAACAAAAATCATGAGTTTTGGGGTCATATTTACTAAAATATCAATGTTTGAAGTTTTTAGTTCAAAAATATTCAATTTGAATACAAATATTGTATCTTTTTAATATTTGATCCAAAAATTGTCCAAAGAAGTAAATTTTCACACTTCAAATGGTTTAATAAATATAAATATAAATATAAATATTTTTTATAAATTTAATTATTTGATTCAATTATTTGAAAAACTCAATGAACATAAACTTATTGGTGGATACTGTACAAAGTCACCTTAGTGAATTCATTCGAGAATTATTGGATTCTTCTCATTTAATTATTGAATCTCAACCCATCAATCTTTTGACCACCAATAATATCTATATCACTACTAAATTCCTCCAAAGTAGTAGATCCATCTTCTTTTTCTATCTCTACAAACCATTATAGCCAAATGTATAGCACAACTATGACCATTTGTTACAATGATCTAGTAGAAGTTGATGCATATGAATATAATGAAAATGACTGAAAATGGAATAAAAATGATGGTCTTTTTTAATTGGTTCTTTTACAAATCAACATAATGGAACTTAGTAATTTTATATGAAGCGATTGTCACCATTATAAACATTTAAATACATGAAAAACACTAAGTCCATATATAATGTAGACTAGCTCAATCCTTAACAGACATAGGCCTTCCAGAGGGGGGCAACCTGAAGGAATTAAAAAAAAAAATACTCCTCCAAGCAACACTTAATTCTTTGCCCCTTGTTCCATGCAGGACATGGAACAGTCAACTCTTGAAAGCTTTGCCCTCCCCTCTTTATAGTTTGTTTGCCCACGTGCTTGAAAATTTGAGTCCTCTCTCAAATATTCCCGCAAGCAGAGAGTTCAAATATTTCTCCTTGAAGAATTTGGTCCTCCTGCAAGTGCAATTATCTTGAATTGAGTCCACGGCCTCGATACTCCTTGTAGCTACAGTTTGATATCCTCCGAGTCAAACTTAGTTTATTGAAGCAAAACTCAATATGCTCAAGATTCTCTTGGGAAGAAGCTAGAAGGGCTCTTTGGGTCCATTAAAGGTTAACCCATGCAATGAAATACACTCGCTTGGAAGTGATTAAGAGTGCTCGCATTTATAACGATTGTACCTAAAATAATTAAAAATTGGAATTAAAGTAGCAATTTTTTTAATTTTCAAAAGTAAAAAGAAATAAAAAAAATTCTCACAAAAATTTTAAAATAACTATTCTAGAAAATGAACTAAAATATAACAAAATGCAAAAATAGAATCAAAAGCACCAATTCCACAAGTGAAAAAAAAAAACACACAGGTACAATAAAATAAATTAAAATTTATTTAATTCACTAATTAAATAGGATTTTTCATTAAAATGTAATATATGTAGAAATTTTCATAATTAATCATCATTATTAGCACAAACTTAATAATTATTACACTATCAATTTTAAAGTTTATGTGTGGAGTTATAATTAATATAATTTTTGAGGTTTTGAAGTTATAATTGATAGGCTATTATGAAATGTTATGGAAAGAAGTACAATAAGATTATGCATTAAACCCAACTGCCCAACTATGCATATTTTGCATGATGTAAAGAAGTAAACTTCGTTTTCTCATTCGTCATACACTTTTTGCAGTGTGAATTTTTATTAATATTTTTTAAAGTTAGCTTCATGCATGTGCGATCCGATTAGAAAGGGGATGATTTGTGAAACTTTTATGCCTCATTTCATGTTGCACTATTTCACCAAAAAATTTAAGAGTTTAGGCTAAAAGTGCTCTTGAAAAAATAAACTCATAAAACTAAGGAACCAAAATATCTCCAAAAATCACTACACTTAGAGTATTACATTTCAACCCACCACAACAAATTTCATCCATAGATTATCAACATCTTGTTCGTAATCAAATTACAAAAGAATTTTGAATTTTAAGTTTCAAATTTTATAAAAGAATATTAGTGATAGCAATCACAGCTTTAACTATATGGATAGAATCTAAAATTAATTTTGTTCAACTTTTATTCATACATCTAGTTCAAAATATCCCTCTTAGTTGCATTTTATAATGCATCTTTGCAAAACTGTCTTAATTTAGACATGGATGAGGACGTTTGGGGGTTAACCCCTAAATGCCCAACCGTCCATTTTTGGGACGATGAACAAATTCCATCCAATTCTTCTCATCTGTCATGCAATTTTTGTAGTGTCCACGGATTTCTTACTATAGATTTTATAAGAAGTCAGCTTCATGCATGTGTCATCCGATTAGAAAGGGGATGATTTGTGAGATTTTTTTGCTTCATTTCATGTTTCATTGATTCACCAAAAAATTCTAAACTTTTGGTTCAAAATAATTATAAAGTGCTCTTGAAAAAGTCGACTTATAGAATTAAGCAACCAAAAAATCTCCAAAAATCTCAGCACTTAGAGTATTACATATCAACCCATCCTAACAAATTTCATCTACAAATTTTCAATATTTATCTTGCTTGTAATCAAATTAAAAAATATTTTTGAATTTTAAGTTTCAAAATTTATACAAAAATATTGGTGATAGCGCTCATAGATCTAACCACATGGATAGAATCCAAAATTCATAATGTACAACTTATATTCATACATCAAGTTCAAAATATCCCCCTTAGTTGTACTTTATAATGCATCTTTGCAAAATTGCTAAATGTGGAGAGGGCTGTGGGCATTTAGGGGTTAAATTGACACAATTCTTTGTTCAATTGTATTTGCTCAAGGTCAAATGGCTTGCATATTCGCATCCTTTCCAATGCTCACAAGTAGGCCTAAAAGAGGCATGAAGTTGAATAATTCACAAATACATATTATTTGGATACCATGTTTTTGCTTATAACTTCTGATGATAGAAGTTAACCCTTAAACGTCCACACTACATTTACCTAGTCAAACCACATCAATTTCTCACATTTTAAAATTTATCATGTTATTTTGGTATTCTTCTCATATAAATTTATTCTTAACCCAATTTACACTACTATTTTCATAATTATTTAAATGAAAATGAATTTTATAAGATTTTTCAACTGTTTTCTCTTGTAATAGCCATAGTAATTACAAAAATACCTAAAATAGTATGATCTTTTTAGGAAAAATGAAAATAATAGTGATGAACAACAAGGTGTAGTTGGCATACTTTTTGAGCTTATATAAATAGAAACTCGATTGAAAAGCATTTTTTGCAATGTATATTGGAATTTTAAGGTTTTGAGCTTTAAAGTGTTGTAATAAACGCAATTTTAACAATTTTGAAGAACCTTAAATTGGAGTAGAAAGCAGAAGATAGCTCCTACACTTTCTTAGTTGGGACCATTTTCATTTGAAATTAGAAACTATGTGAAAATCAACGTTTGATTGAAAATGATCAAACATGGCTCCATGGGGCTCCTTGCACGCTTAACCCCTAAAGGACCAAGTGTCCTAACTAGGACATTTAGAGAATCAGGTAGGCTCCGGTGAACACATTTGTAATCAAATTTTGAAGAAAATTTAATAGTAGATTCCCCAATGTGCCACGAAAATGGGGATTTTTTTTTTTGAATTCCGACACCGTATGTGAAAGTTATGAGGGAAAATGTGTTTTTTTTGGGAGAAAAGGCAGCGGGGCAGTAGAGAAATAGTTGAATTTTAAGGGGGGGGGGGGGGGGGGGGAGGGGCAACAAGATGGGTTGTGTGTGGAAAATGGGGTGGATTGTAGGGGCCAGAAGACCACCCCATTTTCCAAACTCATTAAAAAAAATTAGAATTTTTTTTTAGGAATTTAAATTTAATTTATTATAAATAAAAATTATTATTTAAAACTGAAAATTATTATTTAAAACTAAAAAGTATTATTTTAAATTAAAAAGTATTATTTTAAACTAAAAGTTCAATTTTATAATTAAAAAGTGTTATTTAAGATATTGAAAATTAAAATCGTTTTTCAAAATAAAAAATAAAAAATAAAAATCGTCCAATGAGGGACTGCCATGTGGCAGTACACCTTGAGAGTTAGTGGGGTCATGAACATTGGAATGGGTTGGCACTTCAATTCCCTTCCTCCACCCTTTATTTCCCCCCTAACCCCCAAAATTCTTAGAAAATGTGCTACATGTCTTCTAAAACTTGGAGATTTATTTATTTTTCAAGTTTTTTTTCGCCATTCTATAGAGGGTGGAATGTACTTGTGTTTCATCGCTTGGATTTGTATTTTAAATAAAGAAAGTCGAAAATATTGCAATTCCAAAAACATAGTCTTTTCTGAACTTTTAAACCCCCAACAAGTGCAAGGTGTTCTTCAACATCCTAAACATCTCCAAAAGCAACGAAAATTGGTACACAACTAAGTAACATCATATAGAATGTGAAAGTGAAGTGCAACAGGTTACGGTAGTGAGGTTTTTTTGATGTATCCATGGTCAAACGCATCTGAAATTTTCGGGCATGTGTTTTTTTTGGGGTGTTTTTTTCCATCAAACGCAATTATCTTGCAATCTGTGTGGTCAAAATCAACGAAATTTGTTGTGTATGTTTTTCAAATAGTTTAGGATAAGATCTTATGGTTAGAAGGTAAAAAATAACATTTTTTTGGATTTTTTGCATGGGGGAGTAAAAATGGCAGCATTGGAGTGCTTTTGGAGGAAAAACACTCTGGTCCTTTAGGGGTTAAGGGTGAGTTTGGCAAAGCTTCCTAAAAATTATGTGATAACTTTGAAGTTTTGATAACAACTTCGTATGATAGCTTTTCCTTTAGCCCTTGCAAGGATTCATCCTTTTGCTCACTACGTGTAAGATACAATAATCAAATCATGTGATTCTTGAAGCAGGCCTACTATGGACTTCCAATTCTCCACCATCATTCTTTAACTAAAGTATAACGTGTCGTGTCCAATATTCTAGAATCCTCTACAACAATTCTGAAAAATATAAATAGGTTATATGTAGCCTATGAACAAAATTTCATAACGTCAAAATCCAGATAATGCATTGGAATATTCTTGGAAATAGGGAAAAGATCCATAAAAATTTAGTAGTTGTAGTAATAACAAGCGGCTAGTCATGTAGTCTCTCCCTCAGTATTTACACCAAATTACTTTTACAACTTGTTTTTACTATTCAGTTGTGTACTCCTGAAAAAAATTGTTTTCGTAGTCTCGCCCCTTGTGGGAGACAAGCTTATATGTTATGCTGCCATGAATTCTGGGGCCTATTTTTGGCCACGCTTATTCCTGCGGTATACTCCATCCAACTTCAAACAACGGCGAGATAAACACACCACAACAACTCCAAGAAAAAGTCTGCCTGAACAATTTCTACCTAGGACAATGTTATACCAGATATGATTTGTCAGATCTAAAATGCCAGATCTGAAATCAGTGTTATGCCAGATCCAAAACACTGTTGTGTATGCCAATGTCACACGACAAGAATAAGATTGAGTGAAGTTATTATATAAGGTTTGTGACATTCATAGTCATAGTGAGGGTATATAGTGTTGTGGGTTTGAAGGGAGAAGCACACCTTTCTCGGCCTTTTAGCTAAGATCAAGTGTCGTACTTGTAAACAAACAACGCGCTATAAACATTGCGTAGTAACTCTAGAAAAAGGTCTACCGAAACAAATTCTGTCCAGGATAGTGTTATGCCACATATGAATTGTCAGATCTGGAATTAATGTTTAGTCAAATCTAAAATGTTAAATCTAGAATGACATATTTGAAACCAATGTTATGCCAAATCCAAAATTTTCAAGGTCTGCCTGTACATTCACTCTTCGTATCTATACCATATATGCTATCTCTTCCTACATTGTGAAAATATGACACACTTTCCTAATTCAAAATACATATTTCAAATTTGTATACTGCACCTCCCTTACACAGATCTGTCAACAAAAGGATGCAGAACTGTGGCACAGTCTTGAAGCAACCGTAAACTTGTGCCTCTGAATCACAACATATTTGCAGGAAATCCCATCTTTACCACCTTCCATACCTACGATGAAATTCTTTGCACAAGTCGAGTTTATGAAACACTATTAAACAACCAAAGATTTCTTGTGCAATTCACACTCACTACGCAACTTCATATTCCAATCAACATCATGAATTTTGGATTTGGCATAACATTGATTTCAAATCTGGAATTTTAAATTTGACATTTCAAATCTGGCGTAACACTAATTTCAAATCTGGCAGTTTAGGTTTGACATTTCAAATTTGGCATAAAGTGGAAGCACCAATACTTGTCAGTTTAAGGATTTTGACCTATTTAGAGCAATGGTTTTCAATGATAAAAAATAGTAGCACATAAAACTTCGAGTTTAACCCTTAGGCGTTCACACTACATTTACACGGTCAAACCTCATGGATTTCTCACATTTTAGAATATTTTATATTTTTTGGATATTTTTTTCATAATTTATTGTTAAATCGATTTACATTGATTTTTACATGATTATTTAAATGGTAATAAATTTTGTAAAATTTCTCAAAGCTTTTCTCTTGTAATAGTCATACTAATTATAAAAATGTCTAAAATACTATGAGATTTTTAGGAAAAATGTAAAAAATAGTGATGAACAACAAGGTGTAGATGGCATGCTTCTCGAGCTTACATAAAAAGAAATTCAATCAATTTTTTTTTCTATAGTGTATACTGGAATTTCAAGGTTGTGAGCTTTCAAGTACTGTTAAAAACGCAATTTTAACAATTTTGAAGAACATAAAATTAGACTAGAAAGTAGAAGATAGCTCCGACACTTTCTTAGTTGAGACCATTTTCATTTGAAATTAGGAACTAGGTAAAAATCAGCATTTGCCTAAAAAACGATCAAACATGACCCCACAGGGCTCCTTGCACACTTAAGTGTCAATAACCAAGCCCAATTTTTAATTAATTTTGTCACAATGTATGATTTTATTCTGAGTTTTCAAACTTAATCTGCATAGACCTCTATTGAAGTTAGTAGGGGAACCAATACTTGTCTTTCATTTCTAGTCCAATCGATCTGCTAACTTGGCATTCATAATTGATCACCAAACTACTACAACTAATGGTTGTGATAATTTGATTGGGAACTCACAAAGTTGAAACAGGTGCTTGCATAGGTGATTAGAATTGGTACCTAACACGTTCTGATGCTTCTACTCTAACATGGATTTCGAATCTAGCATTTCAAATCTGACAGTCCATATCTGGCATAACACTATCCCGGGCAGAAATTGTTCAGGCAGACTTTTTCCTAGAGTTACTGCGTTGTGTTTACCCCAATGTCATTTGAGGCTGGACAGGGTAAACCGCAGGAATAGGCGTGGCTAAAAACAGGCCCCAGAATTCATGCCAACATATAAGCTTCTCCCCTAAGCTTCTCCCCTAAGCTTCTCCCCCTTGTGGCGTAGAGACAATACCACGGGAATGGGTTCCCCACCATAACTCGGTGGCTTCACACAACATCAACATATAATGTAACATATAATGTAGTATACAGGTATTCATAAATAAATGCACTGGATAGAACTGAAACATTGACAATGACATCTTCCCTGAGTCAAAAGCTACTCTCTGATACATAATCGACATTCACAAAAACTAGTACATAGTACAGAAGAGGATATGAGAGAAAATGGTGAAAATTGCATACCTGAACCTGCTAAGGCAATTTTCGGTATGCGTTTGTGTTCACAACTCGTAACATGGATGCAAATAGCATCAGGATATACAATGCTAGCCTAGTTCAAGAAATATTGTAGTTTAATGCAAGTATCATTTAATTGTTTTCTTCCAAATGAATCTTTGATCAGTCTACAAATCTAAGAAGTGTAAGAAACTTCCATCATGTGTTTCAACAACTCATGATGCTTTACTTGCCACTGGGTACAGGATCCAGTGGGTCATCTCTTTGAATCCCACACTTGTGGAATAGTTGCTGTTGAGATTAAATCAGATAAGTTTCAGAAACAAGGAAAGGTGTCTCAACTTACATTAATAATTTAATTTTCAACCTGTATGCTTGCACCAGTGAGCCTTAGAAACATCGACTTGTCACCAAGCTAGTTGTTGGCATTTACGGAACAGCCTCAGTTGCTTGCAGAACAGTGACATGTCCATCATCCTCTTTCGCAAGAAGTTCTGCTGGAACTAGTTTTGGTTTGGTTTTGTTGCGGGTAGTGCCATATCCAAGTGAGGTTCCGCCTTCCATTGACAACTTCACATGATGCACAAGTGATTTAATTGTCAGTGAATGTTAGAAACACAGAAATAAGAACAAGTTCCACATTAAAGAGTTCACAAAAGAGTGTACTGTTGCAGTCCCTGCTCTATGCAATGCCGTACCATCAAGAAATTAGTGAAGGATCTTTAAAAACAGAGTTGAGCCATACCTCGGTAAGTTCTGACAGATGGTTGGTTCGGAACTCATCAATTGCGGCAGCAATCTCCGAAGGAGGTAATTTAGCCTGTGTCAAGGTAAGCATTAAGTTACTACCGGTAGTAAGATCCAATCTCATTACTGTAAAACAAGATACTACCTAGACATATGCAAACTAAAAACACATGGGATAAGTGGTAGCGTTAATGAAAGAAAATGCTCATACATGAAGATTGAAATTAAAAAATACATATTGCATGACACTCTCTGATAAGTTACGCAGACAACGCCTTCCCAAAGCATTAGAAGAGATGGGAATGCCCGAACCTGAGCAAGAATTGCAGCTGCAAGCTGCAAACTAGGCTCCAGTGTTTCAGGCACAACCTAGAATACATCACAGAGAAACAGAGTCGATTTCAGAATATACAGACGCCAAGCCCATCAACAGGAGTACATGTTAGCAAAAGAATGTGGCATTAGACTTTTCATCAGCTACAGCAAACTAGATTGCGCACCTCATGATGCACACATATAATAAGAACTCTAATGACCGCACAAAACATACCGCAGTTGCTCCGGCCTTCTCTAAGCTCATTCCGTGATCCACATCGTGAGCACGCACAAATGTCTTCACATGAGGATAGTACTTGCTTAAAGCCCACACCGTTCGGTAGTTAGCTCCAGGTGTGTCCAATGCAATAACAGCTGCGGATGCTCGTTCTGCTCCAACTTTATGCAATATCTGCAGTCATTTCACCCACAAAATGATCTTGTAAATATTATAATGACAGGCATGAAAACAATTGTAGCGAGTATGTTATTAAAAATATAAGATCACTAATACTAGACATCACTAATACCATTTCAACAATTGTCTGCCCAAGGCCAGAGTTGCATCAAAATATGTAGTAGAAAGACCAAGACAGGGCTTCCATTATGACAGCCACTTATAAGCTGTCATGGCTGAATACAATCACAGCATTTGAGGGGTAAAGATGTACCTCCCGGCTGCCTGCGTCTCCAAAAAAGACAGGCAGATCCAGTGCCCGTCCCATGCTAACACGCTCACTGTCATATTTGAAACATTTCAGTTATGTAAGCATCTCTGCGTTGTTATCCTGGGGTATCTTTTGAAAGACGAAACCCAATCATAGTGCTAAAGCTCGTTACAATCATCGTATCTGTTATTCGCAAATTCAAAATATCCAGAGGTCAGAAACATCTATCGTTGAAAATTTGAGAAGACAGACCTTCGCACATCAAGTGCAACAAATGGTATCAATCTCTCGGCCAATAATTGGGAAATGATCTGTACACCAATGGCATATCAACATCAGTTAGCTGCTTGAAGGCCAGAACTTCCAACTTCCTCACTCTTCAGTTGTGCAAAAATAGCTCAACAAGAAGATGGAAGCCTTTGGAAAGCTGGTCAAATTTCCTGGAATCCTCTATCTTGGAACTGTTGCGTAGTCTGGGACAAAAAATGAGAATTGAGTTGCATAAAGAAAGCGCACCTGTCCTACTCGTCCAAATCCACATATAATCATGTGATCGTGAAGATCGTCAGTCTGTATGCAAAACATTCCATGGCATCAGAAAACGGTCTTGTATTGTTCCCTAATCGATCAACTGAAGGATGAGATAGGAGCAAACTTAGTCTTCAAACAACTGCTGAAGAAAGTACCTCGTTTTCTGCTGGTAGTAAGCTGCGAACATCTTGTTGATCAAAGCGACTTGCAATGAGCTGACCGCCAGCAGCCAGCCAAGGAGTGATGGCCATTGACAAGCCCGTCACCAAGAACAGCAAAGATGACATTTCAGCAGACATGATCCCCTGCATTAGGTAGCCCACCATCGAGCATGAGAGCAAATATAAAGCAGCAGAACAATAAATAATGCAGAATGCACAACTCTGTCCTTCTAAAGAGATTGATTAAATAGACATAAATCTCTTCACATCAAACCATGCTATGGTACTTGCCTGATTCACTGCTTCACCAAAAGCGACAAATGCGAACTCTCCTCCAGGGGCAAGGAAAAGCCCAGCTCGTACAGCAGCCACGGTTGAGAGACCGAAGCAGCGGCCCAAGCCAGTCACAATCAAAGTTTTACCCACAATCAACAAAGCAAGTGCTCCCATAATCATAGGGAACTTGGCCACTAATAACTTTGGGTCAATGGACATGCCCACCTGCACAAAACATCACCCAGTTCAATAAGCGCTGGGGTCTTGTTACAAGTAAATCTTAGAAACAGAAAGATAATCAGGTAGTTGATAATGGTCTAAGTTCTATTAGTTAAAGGTTCACCACAGGAGATAAATTGCAAATCCTGTCTTGTTGTGCTCCACCATTTTAAGAAAATTAGAGGTCTAAGATCGGATCATAACATAAGATACTACAAAGTTAGAAATATATGGAAACCTCTTCACTTTACAAAATCTTCCGTCATCGACCAGTAAGAAAGTTACCGTCATGAAGAACAGGCCTAGTAACAATCCTCGGTATGGGGCAATATCCGACTCCACTTGTAAAGCAAACTCAGTTTCAGCTAACAAGAGCCCTGCTAGGAAAGCTCCAAGTGCCATTGACAAGCCAGCCTGTTCCGAGAAACCAGATCAGGTAAAGAACAAGATATCCTAGCAAGTTGCACCAGAAACGTTATCACATTTTCAGAACAGGGATTCCTAAGGCATTTGGATGCTGCTGTAGGACATGGAATGCTTGTAGTACAGTACAAAGGGCACATGCTAATTACATATATTTAACAAGTCTAAGGTTAGTCCAGATGATAAAAGGACATTAAGAAACTTTCACGTACCCGCGCTGTTAAGACACTTGTACCAAGAACCACCAAAAGTGTGTTGGCTGCAAAAATTTCTGCATTGTGATTATCTGCCATGCGCTTGTAGATAGGCCGCAAAAGCTGCACATCAAAAATCATCCTAACATTAATACTTCGTTCCAATCTGACTTAACAGAGCATAAAATCAGCCACACGTCAAAGTTTCAAAGCTGAACAGCCAGAAAAAGGCTAACAGGACCACAAATACTGGAGCGTCTTGCATAGAAAAATTAAGTTGCATGGTTTGCTTCCTTGCCCATCTTAGAGTGCTCAAAGTGCTAGATTGAAAGCAAAAATATCATACGAACCAGCCGGCCTCCAGCAATTATAGCTGATATTGCAACAACGGCCTTGACAGCTGCCAATCCCAAAGCCTCTGCAATAGCTTGAAATCCCACCTGCAGAGGACAACAGCAAAAAATAAGCTTGCAGATAAAAAAGACAAAAATTCAAGGCAAAAATTAGAACTATCAAAGAACGAAAAGGAACTGTCCATCATCCGGTTCAGAATTCCACTTTGAGCCTACTGTTACTTCTGGTCTAGTTGAAGTATTGCCTCTACAAGTTTCCGTGCAATTACTGTGGGTGCGGAATTGGTGGTGTTCAGTTATGTTGTGGGTTGAAATATCTCTAAAAACTGAAGATATCTTCACACCATGAAGATTCTGAGCTCGTAAAAAGTAATCTCTTTAGAATTAGCGTGGTCCACAGTAATAGCACTGAAAAGTGTAGTGCAAAGACAAAATTAAAATTTGTCTCAAGCAGAGAATCATTAACATATAGGTCCTAAGATAATTACCACAATTATGCACCTTGTTTCACACACCCAGATACGAGTCTAAACAAATAGGATAGAGTTTGTGAACGTACCCCTCCTTTAGACGAATTGGGAGATAGAAGTGGAATCAAAATAAGCAACACCACTACTGCGAGGTCCTGCACATTCATATCAATTATCATATCATTTTTGAGAACAAACGTAATAGGCTATGTGAAGTTCAATTTAAATTAAACGGCATAATTTTGTTGAATGAGTATATAATGCATGTATGAGCATGACTGCAAACGATAGCGAAAATGGGTGCAATCGATACAAGAAAAAAAGATTGAAACAAATAAATTCACAGAAACAGTCCAAGGAGGCCACTTGTTGTCGACAAGTTGATAGCTGCAGACAAAGTTGAAACAGTGGTCTGTCTAACATACTGCTCGTGTCTGTAGAGCAAATTTACAAACCACTCAATTTATTTAAATTGGTACGTCAACACAGCGCAAGACGTTTCTTGAGACAGTTCGTGAGACTGACCTGGAACAGTAGTACAGAGAAGGTAGCCCGGCCATGTCTAGAAGTACTCTCACCGCGTTCTTGCAGTACCTGCATATTAGCACATCACCTCTTAAGAACAATATCACACAATCTAAGCATCATTGAGATACCTTGATGGACAGGCCTCGGCAGGTGAAAAGTTGGACAACCTTAGCTACAATCACGTTGTGAACGCTTGAAATAATTGAAGCAAAAGCAAGTTGAAAGGATGTAGACCTGGAGCACCACCGCAGTTGAAGAGAGAGCCAGGCCGTTTCCAATGACGATTGCAGCAGGACCAGATGCTCCAGATACAAGGAATGTGAAGTAGCCAACAGCCAAAGCAGTTGCCAGCACCTGAGTATTATCAGAAGAGAACCCATAATATTCAGTTGGGAACACAACAAAATGGGAATGACATGCCAAAGGTCAACCGTAATTTCCTCATATGAATACAATAGGTCAACGATATCTGCAAGAATCTTAACCGAATGATAGTGGCGTAAAAAAGAAAGAATTACCATACACATTACTTTTCCTCTCACTTGAAAATCCAGTGAACTAGCATCAAAGAGAAGGCCAACTGTTATGCATGGCTCATAATACACTGATTTAATGGAGAAGATAACAATGGTTTAAAATCTACGATAGAGATTCGTGTTGCTTTTTCACGCGACACAACGTGGATTATTTAAATTTTTGAGGGGCTAATATTACCATATAGTAGAGAGAGAGGTACCTGAGCGGAACCAAATCCAAACACATATTTCTTCATGGAGCTCAATCTGTCCACAGATAACTGCACAAATACAAATGTCCACAATAGCAGTCAATTCACATCCTATGGTTACTTCGACAAACTGGACTTAAAACACTCCAGCAAAACCTCCAGAAGCACAGTGACCTCCAAATTAATTGTTTAGAGAACCATTAATCTAAAAAGACTTCGATAGGAAACAAATCTGTTGACAACGTTAAAATGGGCAAATTTGTGAATAGAGAAGGGATCTGTAAGGCTATGCGGAAACGAGTGTGTATATGCTACAATTCCAGACATAAAAAACTCGACAAAAAGTTGCATTACACAAAGATCACAATGTTAACAATTATTAAACTAAAAACTACACAGATTAAATGGCAATTGTAAAATCGCATCCCCAAACAGTTTATGCGTACCTCAAGACCAATATTAAATAGCAAGAATACGACTCCAAATTCACCAATAGCCTTAGTTCCATGGACATTCCGAATGATTGAGAGCGCATATGGCCCAATCAACACACCCGCGGCAAGATATCCTAGAACAGGACTACCTGTCCACAAATAATGCGAAAGGTTAGTATACAGGGAGCGCACTATTGTCCAATGCTGTTCTCTGCTTTAGAGATTGTCGATTGTACATAATTTACAAGTGTGCTCTAGTCATAAACTAATAAAAGAGAACAGACACTAAGCTAACAGTTTCTTGTCCCAATAACTAAAAGAACACACAATATAAGCAGCTCAATGTTTTCAGGATCATCAAAGATGTAGATGTCATAGAATTCCTTAACACATAGTACAGCCAAAGCAAAATGACATAAAAAAATGTTTAAGAATGCAGGTTCAAATTCAATGATTTACCTCCTGGGATCTTTTGAACAATGGGCACAAAAACAACACTGGCCAAGAGCAACCAAAGGACATCAAACAATGATGTTTCTTCCTCATTTAACTGCATTCACAATTTGCATTATGTATTAGGTCTCCAGAACCAAAAAGGTAAAAAAAGGTCTCCATTACAAAGATGGGCACAACTGTGCAGAATTTGGTGTTTAAAGGATGACACAGAGAACTAAAAATCAACAGCTTACCTCTTGATGAGGAAGCTTTTCAATTAACTTCTTCACCCGTTTTGGAATTCTTTGGATTTCCTTGAGTAGTGGCCGTGTACTCCGCGGAACCTCTATGCTAGTTGTAGTCGGTGGTAGCTCAGACAACAGAGCCCGCTTCTCCATGCGGTTATTAACATACAGTCCTCTACACACCATAGGAGGATGTCAACAAAGATATTTCTATTGAATCATAGACAAAACTATCATCACAATAATCGTTGTCAAAAGGATATTAACCCATAAAAGAATATGCGGATACCAAACAGTACTAAGTGATCGAATGACAGAATAAACATCTTGAAACATCAACTTTCATGAATACCGGTAATGATAAAACAATAATCAAAATGATCTTACCCAGCAAGCAATAGCGCTGCACCAATCACCACCTTGCCAAGTTGTGCTCGAATTACAGTTGCAAATTCCGAAAACACCATAGAAGGTGTAAACTCTCCTTCATCGTCCGTAGAAAAATACGAGGCAGGAAAGAATCTTGATGATTTCTTCGTTGAGGATTTTGGTTCCGGCTTCTTGGAGACTTTGGCTTCAGCTTCTTTTGCAGGTTCTACCTCGCTCTTTGAGGTAGACTCATCGTCACTTTGTTTAGCTTCTTTCTCCACCGGAATTGTAACCTCCTTCACATTTGAAAGGCTTGAAGACGCTGCTCTTTCATGAAGATTCAGGATTTCCTCAAGCTGTAATGAACGAATACAAAAGTGCTGAATGAGCATAGAAGTTTCAAAAAATGCTGATACACCGGGAGTTCAACTGAAATCAAGGAGCACCCTCAACATCTGTATGGTTAAAAAGCGTGATGATAACACCGAGTCCCTAAAACATTAGCATAAAGAAAAAGGTACTAAAGAAAAGACAAAAAAAATTGCAAGTAAGGCAACTACCTTCTCCTCCACCTCAGCTGCGATGCTTTCCTGTTTGATAACATCTTCCTGTTTCAACTCAGTTTTCAGCAAGAGCACTTCAGCTGTTTTGGCCACTTGTAAAGAGAGTTTTTCCGCTATGTCCACAGCGGCAAGAACAGATGTATTCTCTTTCTTCAATGCTTCTCCCTCAGCCTTCTGAAGGGCAATCTCGCCGTCACTAACTCTTTGAGTGGCTTCAACCTCCATGGCTACAGATTCTTCTGCAAGTGACATGGCTATGGCCACTTCGGCATCGGCTGCAGTTGCAGCATTCCTTGCATTTTCAAACATCTCAGTCAACCGCAATGCTTTCTCCTGAATCTCAGCCTTCAAAAACTGAATTCGAGATAGTTCTTCCCCACGTTTAGCACACTCAGCTTCTCTTTCTTTCAGTGCTTCAATTGCAACTTCTAACTCTTTCTCACACTCCAATGTGGCAGCGTCCTCCTGTCCATCGTCAGTGATCCCCTTCTCCTGCACTTTAACAGTTTCAACACCAGCTTCACCTTTGACGTCACCAACTGAAATCTCTACTTTGTCCTCAGTTGCAATGTCCAGACTCCCTTCAAGTTTTGCCTCCTCAGCGCCATCGGGTCCTTGCAGTCTAACTTGAATTTCCTCAGAAGATGGTACAGCTGTACCATTCTCTTCACCCCTAACTCTTGACTGTGCAGTTTTCAAGGCCTTTTCGACCTTTTCTAAATGCTCCTGCGCAGCTTTGCATGCAGAACTAGCAGACGCCAGTGCAACTTCACCTGCAATATTCCTCTATGTAGGTTCATTAGGGACACTATATACCAATGTAGGATTTTGAAGCTAATGCGACAGAGCCAATGATTGAGAGGAGGATTGCAATCCACAATGCTAGCCTTCTTAATTGTCCTTAAGACCTGCTATAGAATCTGATTTAGAAGATATGCAACCAATGAGATTCAAACGCCTAAACTTAACCTCAATATCAAAGTGCAGCGCTGAATTTTATTATTATGATCTTCTATCATACTTAGAATCAATGGCTGAAATTTCGAAGGTAAGACAAAATTAACGTGATCTTCAGATGGATTTAAGAGACACCAAAAATTAAATTTGGAAAGATCAAATTCTAGTTGGTTATAGGTTAAAAATGACATTTGACTTGGCACTATGGACTCAACACCAGGGTTATCAAAAATAATTTGCAAGTTAGTAATTACCTTGCAGCTCGGTTGGTGCTAACTTGCAAATTAACCATGTCCTTGATTGCCATTACCTAGTCCATAATTTCTGAGCATATTTATTTCCATTAAGAGTTTGAGCAGACCTTCGGATTCTCGCTGGAGAATGTCGTCCATCTCGGCCTTGGCATCATCAGCCACTTTTTCTGCTTCCATTGCCTCCTCTTGCAGAGTGACGGCCTTTTCAGCCACCTTCCGCGCTCTCTCTGCCAGCCTCTCGGAATTTTGCCTGGCCATTTCGAGATCCTCGTGCGCCAATCTCAAAAGCTCCTTCAAAATCGTGACTGGGGACTCGCGCTCCTGGGGACACGGGTCGTCGGGAATTTCAGCTGCAATAGCGAGCAACCACACACAAGGCTCAACTCTACACCATTGAGTGAGTCTCATGAAATTACAAACCAAACAAATGGTTTGAGCACAGTCTCTGACCTAAAGATTGCCCAGCAATCGAGCTCTTCGATTCTTCAGCCGCGGCGGTTTCGAACCCCTGGTCAACTCCATCCGCCTCACACCGCACCAGAACTCTCCACGGTCTGCCATTCTTATTAGGGCGATGATTCGGTTTCCGATACGCCCTAGTGAGGCTGCTTTGCCCTGACCCCCGGAACGAAACACTCGTCTCACTTCTGCATGCAATCTTCTTATTCTTCGATGGCTGCAACGGAGAGGCTGAGACTTGAAGAAGCGAGGACCTGCAGTCCAATATCCCCGGGCCTATCATCTTCTACCACCCGCGCTTGTTCCGCAACAATTGCCCGTGGGGAGCAAATCAATCCATTCTAACCTCGAATGTCAAATTCCCTGCACTCAATCTTCATGCGATCGTTCTCCAAAAACCCTACACAAACCCTCCACAAGCGCAAAATAATGAAAACCAGCCAGAAATCATCACACATGACCTAAAGCTGAAATTCGGCAATCCATCTACAAGAGTACAGGCATGCAAAAGATCTGACGGAAGAGCGGGCGGGGGTGTACAGGAATTGGTGTAGCGGAGGCTGTAGAGGACCAAAATGCGTGAGACTAGGCTTGAAATGACGAGGGGGAGATGGGAGAGGCGATGGGGCGGAGGGATGAGGGAGCGGAGAATTGCGAGGGGCGATTTCTGGTGCAGCGATGGCGAGGGAGGAGGGCGAGGCACGAGAGTGGTGATGAGGGACGAGTGGCCCCCTCGGCACTATGCGAGGTCGATGCCAGATGCGAGGCCGCGGAGGGGCCCGGCGGCTGCCCGCTGGGGGCGCTGCCCGGCTGGCGGCGGTGGGAGCCGCATTGAGGGGGCAGGGTCGCCTCGCTGAAACACCGGAGGCCGGCATAACAGTCCATTCTACAGCAACCCAAGGATTTTTATTTCTTTTTGGTTTCTCTACGCCTTTCTGGCATGGTAGAATATTCCTTCCCTTTATTCCTGTATTCAACCTTAACGACTGCTTTACATTTAGGACACTTAGATATTTTCACTTCATACATGGTACACTAGAATTGTGATTTTTGTGTCCAGGACACTCATGGCATAACAATGCAATGGGAGTCAACATCCTTTTGCAATGGGAGTCAACACCCTTTTGCAATGGGACTTTAGTCTTGAATTTACAATTAGAAACTAAGTTCACATGGCAATGATACGATAGTCCCGAAATTCATAGAATACAATTGGCATTCCTTTAGTACTTTAAAAAGTGAATCTAACTAAAGATTCTCTTTTGATCCAGTTTTTGAAAGGGTGCTCCATAGCACTGCTCTATTATGCTATGATATTTCCCAACACGGACACTATTAACATGCAACTCCCTATTTTTGCACTTGGCCATATAATCATGCACCTAGCTTCCGGGCGCACTAAAAATTTAGTCTGGTGGAAATTGCATGAAAATTTCAGCCAAATTTTTTTTCCCACAGCTTTGGTTGAAGAAAGGATATATTGCAAATCCTTGGGAATTGTCAAGTTTTTTTTCTTTTGAAAAAACCATTACTTGTATTTAGGATATTTCATAATTAGATTCTATATGCAACAAATATCTCTCATGAAATCGATTCTGGAACAATTCATAAGCAAACGACGAACCAATTTTTTAAAAGAGGTGATGGAGAACTCTTGTTGGGGAGCAGTCGCAACACGCGACTCTTAAACATACAATTCCCAAGTCACGACAAGCTACTCCCAACTGCCCAGGCCCAGCCAAGCCCCTTACTTCTTTTTTTACTCATAAATTTATTTATATTTGTTACTTACTTTTTTTTACTCATAAATTTATTTATGTTTTTTTACTTACTTTTTTTTTTGTCCTACGGGGTCAAGGGTGCGGCCAAGCTAGAGCAAGGCCTTGACCTTGTGGTCATGCACCCTCCACACCCTAGAGAAAAAAATAATAAAAAATTTAAAAATTTAAAAAATTTAAAATAAAATTTGCCCTAAGGGAGGGAAGGATCGCAACCGCGCATTCTGTTTCACAGCCCCAACCAAGCTAGAGCAAGGCTTTGACCTTGTGGTTGCGCACCCTCCACCCCCTGAGGTGCACGAAAAAAATTTAAAAAAAATAAAAAAATAAACAATTAATTAATTTAATTTAAAAATTCCTTACTGTACTTCTTTCTCTTCTCACATTCCACTACATTAGCCCTTGCATTTCCCTCATATTGCAAGAGCGGCAACGCACCTTTTTCTTTGTTCTATGTCTCCTTTTCGAGTCAGGTTTTTTCATAACAATGAACAAAATACAATTTTTTGTTATTAAAAACTTGAAATATTCATATTTTGTTGCAATACACTTCATAGTTCAACAAAGACAAAATCTGTTGTTTTTTCTCAATTTTTTCTGATAATTTTTCTTAGCACAACTAGGTCCCGAAATGAGTGCACTTGACCAAGTGCAAAAATAGGGATTTGCGTGTTTTTTGTACTTCACTTCCTAGTTCGCATAAAATAATTCAAAATTCCAATAATTTTGTCACGTGTCGTTTCCAAGTTAGTTGAGACCCAAGTGAATTCTAGTACATAGAAATCACATTTTGGCACTCAATGTACCAAACTAGAAAGTGACGTACGGTATTTGACTTTTTCAAGATTTGTAATCAGAACTCAACAAATTTGTGTGTTGGCAAGTTCAAGAGGATTCAAGGCCATAACAAGTGGAATTTTTCAAGCCCAATCTAAATTGAATAAGATCTTGAACGCCGAAGTTAAAATTGGTGCTTGAGCAGACATGTTTTGACGTACGACAGTAATTCCCTGTAGATGATGCCTACTTGGATGACCCTAACTGTAAGTTAACACCCACCCAAAGTAACAGTAAAAAATAGCTCCCTTCTGTACATATTTGGCACGGATGAAAATCAAATTTTAGTTTCTTTTTAAACATTATTTGTTTAGTTTACAATAAAATGCCGCATTCTTTTGGTTCTCCAAATGTGAATTAATGGCTTCTCCTCTTAGGTATGTTTTCGAAGTGCTTATATCTCTAATTTACAAGGTTCATAGGTTTGTGCAAATACAACATGGTTTATTTCATAGGATCGTGTTATATTTGCAAGTATTACTACAAGTTTCATGCACAAAAACAATGTCGTTACAATGTTTATTAAAAACATATTGTTTATGTACTTTAATCGTACGAATGTGATATACAAAATGCACAATAATCACGCTGACATAGTTATAGAAATCGTACGTTATTGATAGGTATTGATTTTGCACTAATTTACTACGTAGAATGCAGGAAACATATGCAAATATGGCATGACCTCTATACACATGAAAACAATACAATAACTACATTAATTATCCCATTTAGTGATGGGGGTTTATAGTGTGTGTGGGAAATTAGTGAAGGTGATACTAAATATCATTATGATGTAAAATTAGCGTGATATGAAGATTTAGCCACTCAGTAAAAAATTTAGCCCTCACTAATTTTGAGATTTGGCAAAATAGCGCGTGCTTTGGAAATTAGTACTACACAACTAAATGGGATAATCAATGTAGTGTTTTCACATGACAAGCCACATTTGAGGTGAGTGCATAGCAGGTGCATTCAAAAGGTAGCCTTCAAATTGAGCATTACTGTTATTATAACTTACATCTCTACAAATATCTTCATAAATGGATGCCACTATGTCGAAATTGCATTTGTATCATTTGCTTTTATGTTCCCAAACATGTAATATTATCAAACTTCTACTTACTAATGGTGGTGACAAGGATTACCAGTAAGTATCCAACTCAACAACCAAAATCAATAGTTAATTCTTTTAAATTTATCATCAATGACATGCAATTTACTAGTGAACAATGCACTATTTAAGTGAGTTTGTTTGTAGTCCATTTAAAGAAATGGTCACTTTAAAGTGTAGTTATCTTTGTGTACACTTGGTGGCTCATTTTTTCCCACCATAACTAATAAGGGAGTGTATTCTAGTAAAATAATATTAACTTCAAAGAATATCAAATGCGAATGACATTGGCCAAATTCCTATGTATTGTTGGAACACTATTTCTCTTTACTTCACTACTTACCCCTAAGCGTCCTTAGCGCTATTGGGTTTTAAAACATCATTGCTTTGATGTGTTATAGGTCTAAATGTAAGTGAGGTATAAAAACCTCAACTGTACAATCTTGTAGCATACATATTGTAGTGATGAAGGAAATACAAACCCCGAAGTTGCAGCCATCAAAATGCACAAAAACTATCCTAAAAAAAGACCCCTAAATCACAAAAATTCAATATATCTGATTGACCTGAAATTTTTACCACTCAAACTAGACATCATGAAGAGGGTTTCTCCAAAATTTCATTGAAATCAAACATTGTATGCAAAATTTACAACTATTTGAAGTGAAAGTAACTCCAAAATCGTTCAAACTATGGATGTCAGGATAGTTAGGGGCTAAATACATTGCAAAAAAACCGCAACCAAAATCAGCTGCGGTTCTTTTGATCAGCCTGATCTGCAGTTGCTATTAGAGTACAAATTTCTTACTTTTGTTTTGCAACTGCAATTTTTAGAATATTGGGACGTGTAGTATACCGTTGGAAACGTGTAGTTAGACTTTAAAGTAGAAAGAAACCTTATTCTAGATTTTTTAGGAAAAGTGAAATCATTTTACAAAATAAATTTAAGACTAATTAAAAATATATATCAAAAGTTTAAATTATTCTAAAAGTAAGCTAGGGGTGTTAATGCAAAGCAAAAATTTACAAAGCAAAAGTAAGCAAAGCAAAAGTTTCGAAAAGAAAAGATACTCAAACGGAGCGAGCCGTTTGCCAAAAGACACAATGATTACGCTTGAGGTGTACGAAAGCAGTTGAGGAACTGCCATTTTTTAGCAATTGGCTTACGAGCATGGTGCACATTGTCTTTAGGTTGTAATTTGCGTTTTATGAATAAAAATTATCTCGCGCATTAATGTTGGCATTAATGTGTAGTTTTTTTTTCCCTTGTTGCATTGTGTTTACTCGCATATTAACACCCAATTCGCTAATTTTGCACTTGGCCATATAATCATGCACTTGGCCCCCAAGCGCATTAAAAAAAATGTTTGAAAAATTCTCTAAAAAACAGCCATTTTTGTCTTTCTACAATCCCTTACGTTGTAAAAAAACAATTTTTTAATTTATTTTGTATTCTCATTTTTATCTTTTATTTTATCTTTATCTTTATCTTATCTTTTCTTTTCTTTTATCTTCTTTTTCTTCTAGTCTTCCTCTTGTCTTCCTTTTTCTTCCTTCACTTTGCCATTTCTGAAGTTTAAACGTTAAAAAAAAAATTAAAATAAATAAATTAGGGAGCAGCCGATGGCTGAATCCAATACATGCCAATATATATATATATATATATATATATATATATATATATATTATTTATTTATTTATTTATTTTTGTTTTCGCTTTTTCCGGGCAGAGAGGGTCCGCGCGCACGGATCCTACTCTAATTTTCAGCCTCCCCCCTTTACTCCCCCCTCTCCCCTATATAAACCCTCTCTCACTCTCCCTCCCTCACACTCTCCTTCCTCCCCTTTTCCTCTCTTGTCCTTCTCCCTCTCTCCTTTCTTCCTTCTCCTCAATATAAAGGAGGAAGAGGGAGGACGAGTGAGGGAGGGAGAGTGAGGGAGGGTTTATATAGGATAGAGGGGAAAAAAAGGAAAGGGGAGGAGGGAGGGAGGGAGGGTTAAAATTAGAGTAGAGTCCGCGAGCGCGGACCCTCTCTGCCCGGAAAAAGCGGAAACAAAAAAAAAAAAAAGTTTTTTTTTTTTTTTTTTTTTTTTTTTTTGGCTTGTATTGGATTCAGCCATCGGCTGCTCCCTGATTTTTATTTTTTTTGAATTTTTTTAACATTTAAACTCCAGAAATGGCAAGGTGAAGAAAAATAAAAGGAAGACTAGAAGAAAAAGAAGAAGGAAGACAAGAAAGAAGACAAGAAAAAAAAACAAGATAAAAGAAAAGAAAAAAATATATAAAGATAAAGGTAAAGATAAAAGATAAAAATAAGAATACAAAAGAAATAAATAAATTGTTTTTTACAATGGAAGGGATTGTAGAAAGACAAAAATCGCTGTTTTTTAAAGAATTTTTCAAACAAATTTTTTTAAAGCCAAATTTGCTCATGGAATGAGTGCACTTGGCCAAGTGCAAAATTAGGGAATTGGGTGTTTATTGTGTATTTGTGCTATTGGTGTGTAAGGTATTTTAGCCTTGGCAATTTCTGTGTTGGAATTTGTGCGTGGAACAGAGGCTGGAGGCGCATTCAATTTTCATTTTTGTTTTCTTGTTTTCTCGTGTTGTAGCTATGACGAAGTAGGTGTGGAGTTGGTAAGCGGCAAAGTCTTGCAAGCAAAGGCGTCGGGATCGGCGTCGGTGTCGTTATTGTGTCATGAACAACCTATTTATTTTGCATCGAGAGATTTTTTGATACCGAATTGTGAAAACACTGCATGAGTACTGGAGTGGTAATAAAGTGTGAGCGCCGGTACTTGAACAGTGGTGGCTATTTGTTGTTAGGATTGGAGAAACCAATTACATGCACGAAGCTGGGGAGATGATATGAAGCCAAGTACATTGATGGGGTGCTCAGAAAGTGACGGAGTCTCGGTGAAGGCTGCGCTGCAGGATCGTTGTTGCGACGTGGTATGGTGACGGTGACTGTAATCGCAAAGCGACCGTAACAACACCAATAGTGATCACATTGTGAGCACTTTGACCGGCTAGCAACCAATGCACCACAAGAATAAACCGGAAGTGGTTGGAATGGACTCTAAAACGCTTCTAAGCATGGACTCCTCAACTAATCACAAATTACTATATTTAGACGCTACCCTTATAGATCACCTACAAACAATGCATTGCAATTGTGAAACTTAATCGTAAAACACCATTGTATATCAACAATTCAAGTGTTAGAAAACACTAATACAATCCTCTAAAATCCTATCATTGTGGTTAACACCACACAATTAAGACAAATGGTTACATCTCTAACGCATCGTTCCAACCAACACAAACACAATCAGGCGGCCTTCGGCACCATTACCCAAACATACAAATTCAAAAGGCAACTACTTCTAGTCCTACTTACTACTATGATAATAACACTACAATTTGATAATCAAGAAAGAATTGAGATAATTACAAACCACAATCAACAAATGTTGATCTCATAGTAGCTGAGCCCTTAACGCTCAAACGCCCGCCACTGCCTTGTCCTAGGTCCCCTTAAAACAAGCTTAGGCTCTTTAGAAGCATGACTTGATGATCTAGCACCTCTCCAAAATCTAGCTCCTAAGTCTTTATGTCCGTCCGATATCGTCCTCCAAAGTTGATTTTGAATGCCGCACTAAAGTTGAAGACAACTGACCTTCTAATGCTCAAATGGGCGCCAGTGCCTTGTTCCAAATCCCCCTCATGTAAACTTAGGCTCGTTGAAAGTCTAGCTTGATGATAAAAAAAACCCTTCCAAAATCTAGCTCCTAATTATTTGTAGTACGTTCGATCTCACCCTCAAAAGTTGACCTTGACAGACTGTCCTAAAAGTTGAGGGTAGCTGACCACTTGATACTCAAATGGCCGCCATTACCTCGTCCCAAATTCCTTTGAGGCGAACTTAGGCTCGTTGGAAGCCTAGTTTGATGATCCACCATTCTTTCAAAAATCAGCTCCTAATTCTTTGTGGTTCATTCGACATCGCCCTCCAAAGTTGGCCCTTGACAAACTGTCGTAAAAAGTTGAGGTCAGCTGACCTCTCTCACTTACTCATACACCATGGCTTCGGTTTCGCTCCGATTGGAGTGAGTTATAGCTTTTTGGAAAAATTACAACACGATCTACAAGTACTTCAATTCTCAAAACCTATATAATTGCTTACTAGAATTTACACTGAAAGAAAATCTGCCTATAACTATGTAGTTGGACTAGGAAGAAGAGATCACACACCCACACACCAAGAGATAAAACTCCCCAAACACTAACTCTAATGGTTTGAACAAACCAATTGGAACTTCTTTCACGAGTTTCATCCAACATTCTATTCTTAAACTAACTTCTTATTAATTCTAACTTTAACCTTAGATAATTCTAGGTCAATTCTAAATCTACTCATATAATGACCTATTACCTTAATTTCTTCCACGGATCAATTGCCCAGTCTAAACATCATCAGGAATAATTACATAACATCTCATACTGTAAAATCCAAATCACATAATAATATGCAAAAGCTACAGCTAATCTATCAAAATTGTACCAACTCACACAATTCATACAAAGAATCAATCTCATGGTAAAACATCTAACCGCCTACTAAATCATCTACCAAAATATCACCAATAAATGAAATTTAACAAAACACCAAGACTAAATATTAGGAATATAGAAAAATCACTAAATACCACGGTAAATGCTTTACCGTGGTTTGTGAACCGTTTGGACGGTTCACAGGTGTCGGCCATTTGCGGGGCACTTGTTAGAATACAATGGACCGAGGGTCTCGAAGCTCGCAGGATACGTGCTATTCCTTGGGCCCACATGGTCACACGTTGTAAATTTTGCACTGACTGACGTTGGTCCGAGAAGAAAATTTGTTTCCATCAAGTATGGCCAATTGCACCGTGTTGTTCGGGTAAGTTCCAAGCACCCTATAAGGACCAAACCACAGTGCATCAAATTTCTCAGGAAAATCTAGCTTCTGGTCATCACAGAGCATGACCATCGTTCCTGTAATGAGAATCCGATCCCAACTTGTGGAACTTGTCAAAATCGACCTTACGGTGCCGTTGCATAGTCTCAATGTGTTGAGCACTAAATTGCCGAAACTCATTGAGCTCCTTTAATATCAAAATCCTATCCCGAAGTGACTTTGAGACCGGTAATTGAGCCTCGATGGTAATCCTAAGGGAAGGAATCTCGAGCTCTATAGGTAAAACGGTTTCTAGACCATAAACTAAGGTAAATGGGGTTTGTTGTGTAGTTACCTTGAAGGTAGTTCTGTAGGCCCACAAAGCAGCGGGAAGCTTGGAGTCCTAACCCCGCTTATAATCGTGTATGATCTTTTTCAAAATCCGCATGATGGTTTGGTTGACTCGTTCAACCAACCTGTTAATTTGAGGGTGATAGGGTGTGGTCTTACGGTGGTCAATATCGTAAGTGGCTACTAGCTTCTCGATTAGACCGTTGAGGAAATGAGTTCCCCAATCACTAATCAAGACCCGTGGTACATCAAACTGGCAAAAATGTTCTCAAAGAGAAAAAGAGTCGTGGTCTTTTTGTTGGCGATTCTTATTGCCTTGGCTTCTGCCCATTTTGTGAGATAATCGACTGCGATGATAATATACGCTATTTAGCATGAGGAGTTTGGGTGAATGGGGCTCACGTAATCGATGCCTCACGTGTCAAAGGGTAGGAGAGGAAGAAAAGGGACGAGCGGGAACTTCATGCGGAGATCATTGCGTGCATACCGTTAGCAAGCATCGCACCTAGTGGTATGGTGGTGGGCCTCTGTGAACATGATAGGCCAAAAATAGCCGGACTAAGGGCCTTTTGGGCTGTGAGGCGCTCGGAAAAATGTCCTCCACATGTGCCTTTGACTCCATGAATAAATCATAATGTGGTATTGATTTTCCTCATTCCAATCCGTATTAAGGAAGTTGTGGATTCTTGAAGATTCAAATTTTGTGAAAGGTAGGTGTATTTTTTTTCTCTATTCTTTTGTTGAGACATATCTTATAATTCCATTTTTTAAAATTCTCATGAGTCTAAATAGCTCTTTACCACTATAAAATTTGAGCACTTAGTAAAGCTTTTAAATTTATATATGAAAAGCGATTGGGTGCCTCTACTCAAAAGAATCCTTGAAAATTTTAAGTTATATCCTCAATCTCAATTATTTATCCCATACACAAGGAAAAAAAAAGACATTCCCACATAGGATTTCATATGGGAAATGGGACGAAATTTCCACAATTGTAACTTTCTTTAGATGATTTCAGTGTATTTTTGATCTGGAAAAGTTACAATTGTGGGAAATTTGTCCGCGTTTTCCATATGGGAATCTTGTATTTATCTTGATAGATGCTTCCCAATTTTAAAGAGTCATGATTTCAAAGTCATAGCTTTGGTTCACTTGTTCCTTGAATCGCTAGATGTGTGCTCTAATAAAGTTTCCAATCATTTATGGCATAGCTTCATTTTTTCCTTTTCACAAAATGTTATTGCATCTTATTTGTTCATGACACCTTTTAGTTTCCCCATTTTGTCTATTGCAAGGCCCGGGACTTCATAAATTTCAGACTTCCGGTAGCATCCCTTGCTTACAAAGCTCGTTACAAAAGTGTGCAAGCATTCTTTTGTAAGGATACGACATACGGTAGCGCAATTATTATTTTGTAAGGATGCAACATTGTGCTATTGTCCAATTGTGATTGATGTCTCATTTACTCAAAAAAAATATGTGTATCTATACGGAACAATGGGCCTAAATTGTACCCCCCTTATGATTTGACTTGTTTTTCTCATGTACGGTAGTTAGGCCATGTGCCAACTAAAATCCCCATTACCGTATATCTGACCGTCATGGTCGACATTGCATACCAAATAATTAATTTTTTGAAAAATCCCTTTGCATCAAAATTCTTTTTTTCACTATACAATTTTATTTTATTTTGAAAAAACAACATAATTTTTGCCGATCCTGTCATCCGACTATGGTAGACTTATTTGAATTTCATGCAAAGAGTTCCATGGGAACAACTTGATATTATTTGGATGAATATGTATCCATGCATATATGGATGAAAACGTGACACGACTTCGTGACCAGAAGTGCAGATCGATAGGAAATAAAGCTACCGACTTTTCTCAGATATTTCCCTCAGTCGACACTGCTACGATTTCTACCGATGCCACAAATGAAACTTCAACGTTGAACCGGTACTCTACAGCTGAATTATTCCTCAGTCTCTAGTTACTTAGTAATAACTAAATGACAAGAAATTAATTTGAAATTAGTCAGGCCTCATTCTGTTTAATTTCTGTTACAGACTTGACTGTGTATGCATAATATTACGTTCCCTGTGAAGTACAACGTCGCTACGCATCCATGAGGACGTACAACTGACTCAGAATCGAATGGAGAATTCATCGTAGTTTCCTCTCATGCATGTCCAAATGACAACATCAATTTCAGTTGGTGGATCGATCATCGCTGCATGCATGCATGCATTCTTTGTGTATATATTTTTTCGCGTAATTAACTTCTTCACCGGAGATCGATCCATGCAGGTCGATAATCTTCCACGTCCACGCAGGCATCCGCTGGGGAATGATCCGGAGTGAGTGACGGGCTCTGTCCACTTCGATTGCTTGGCCATCGATCACCATGGCAGGCCGATTCCTAACGTGATCGTTGCTACAGAGACTTCGGTGCCAATACAATCCCAGGCTGGCAACTGCTGCAGGAGGGGGTACAATCTGATGTTCAGTTCCAATTGACATCAATTTCAGATGGTGGATCGATTATCACGTACTGCAAGCATGCATTCATTATTTGTATATATTTTCACATAACTTCTTCACCGAGATCGATCCAGGTCGATAATCTTCCGCGTCCATGCAGGCTTCCAATGGGGAATAATCCGGAGTGAGTGACGGGCTGTGTCCACGTACTTCGATCGCTTGGCCATATATCACCATGGCTGGCCGATTCCTGGTGAGATCGTTGCTGCAGAGAGTTGGGAGTCAATACAATAATCCCAGGCTGGCAACTGTGGGATCGATCCAGAGTCAGTTTAGTTCGATGTGTGTAGTGGACGAGAGGTTCCAGCGGTACAACTCGCCGGCGGCGAAGGACATCGACCACACGGGGGTGCTGGGCACGCCGGAGACGAAGGTGACGACGCTGTCGAACGGGCTGCGCGTGGCCAGCGAGAGCAGCATGGCGGCGGAGACGGCCACGGTGGGCGTGTGGATCGACGCGGGGAGCCGCTTCGAGACGGCGGAGACCAACGGCACGGCGCACTTCCTGGAGCACATGATCTTCAAGGGCACCAAGAAGCGCAACCTGCGGCAGCTGGAGGAGGAGATCGAGAACATGGGCGGCCACCTGAACGCGTACACTTCGCGCGAGCAGACCACGTACTACGCCAAAGTGCTCAAGAAGGACGTGCCCGTGGCTGTGGATATCCTCGCCGACATCCTGCAGAACTCGAGCTTCGAGGAGGACCGCATCAATCGTGAGCGCAACGTCATTCTGCGCGAGATGGAAGAGGTCTGTAACTGTCAATTCTTAACTTGTCACGCTGAATTCAATCCGTTTTGCAATTGCCAATTCAGACTTCGATCATTTCTGCGGGATCAATAACCCTTAAAGGACCAAGGATTTACAGTTTTCAAGTCACAAATTCAATTGATCATATTGTGATAAATATAATTCCGATGGGACCAAATATTATATCATTATAACTAGTGAAGATTGGTCACAAAAACAAATAAATTTGAACAAGAGGAAGTTCAAATAGGACCTCGAAACTGTTTAAAAAAAAGATGGTGACTTTCTGGTCACCGTGGACGCTTAGGAGTATATTTCATTTGTTAGGGTTGTGCTAGAGCTGTCACATGTTGACATCACATTCTTAATAAACAAATGCCTGAAAAAAATAAACCTTTGGGATTATTATTTTTCAATAGAGTTATTCGTAAAGTCCATCAAAGTTTGAAGAAGATACTACGAATTTTGCTTTATTATACTCTTATTTGTTCACTTTAAATAGTTAAAAGGTATGGAAGATTTTGATGGTCTATCATTATTAGGTGTGTAACAGGTGTGTAAGAGCTTGGTGGTCTTCAAAAGTTTTTTAACTCCTTTCTTGGTGTTAAAAAACTTTAGAAGGTCACCAAGCTCTTACACATCTATTACTCATCTAATAATGATAAACCATCAAGATCTTTCACATCTTTTAACTATTTGAAGTGAACAAATAAGAGTAAAATAAAGCAATATTCATTGAAAATTCTTCAAATTCAAGGGGACTTTACAGATAACTCTAGTGTCTTTGGGATTTTGAAATGTTTATGGGAATAAATCATCTCAGAATAACTTCACATGGGAGGTGCCAGTAACCACATGCCTGCATGCATTGCATTGTATTTGTCAATTCCAATTTGGTATACTTGTATTTTTTTGTTTGTTTGATATTAAATTTGACAACATATCTCCCTCCTACTACTGAGAGCTTCTAACACTATTTTGGAAATGTCTGATAGTCATATTTCATTAAAATATTTATCTTGTGTTTTGTGGAAAAAAGAGAATTAGGAAAAAAAACATGTCCAAACAACCCAAAAAAATGTTCCAAAATGATCCAATAACGCTTTTAAACAATTCATAAATGCTTAAATACAATCCAAAACAACCCCAAACAACGTTAACAATCTTAAAAGATTAGGGTGCGTGCCGTGATTTCTCACTTGAGTAAGACACCCTAAACTTCTAAACATGAGTTCTTTTGGCTTGCTAAATAATATTTTGAGGTTCATTTCTGCTACAAAAATTGCAACAACTTGAAATCCTGTGAAATCTAATTTCGGCTGTTTAAACCGCATGTTCCAACCGACCAATCTGGTTTGATAAAGAATTGGATAAAAATAGTTTGTGAATCACACATTTTCTGACTATTGAATGTGATTAGGGTACTAATTGATCTTGCACTTTATGAGGAATCGATCAGACCTTTCAGAAGTGGGTCTCTGAATTTCCATTGCTGGTATAAACCAGCATTGCAACTACAGTAAGGTGACTTGGTATTCGATCCACAGACCCATTGATGATGAAATCATTGATATTGAAATTCAACTTAAAAGATTAAAATTTAATTCAAATTTGTGAAGTTGCAGTTATCAAAAGTGAGATGAATCTCAGTCTCTTATTGTGTGAAGTGACCATTGATTTCCTTTACAGTAGCGCTCAACACCTTCAATTTAAGACATTTCAACAAATTTGTTGTGACATTTTGGATAATTATTAATTAATGCCAAATGTCAAATAAATAAATAAATAAATAAATATTAATGCCAAATAACATATCACCCAACAATACTCAAAATTTTGTTTGTCACCAAAGACATATCCTGCAGCTTACAAATACCAGACATAAATGTGCAATGTCATTCAACTCATGGCTTTCAGGGTTGCAGCTAACGCAACTTGGTAGAGATTTTTAATTTTTAATTATATTTTCTCCCATGGTTGTGAAGGCTCACTGACATTACCGGTATAATTAATCTTACTCTATCTTTGTTGATCCTGATTCTGGTTGATGAAGTGGCCATCAGGTAGAAGGCCAAGTGGAGGAGGTGATGTTTGATCACTTGCACGCAACAGCATTTCAATACACCCCTCTGGGACGCACAATATTGGGCCCGGCAGAGAACATCCGCAACATCACCAAGGAAAATTTGAGTGATTACATTTCCAAACACTACACTGGACCCAGAATGGTAGGTACCGCGTGTCTTTTGAACCCTAAAAGGGATGAGTGTACATTGTGATTGTAGTGAAGTTTTGTTGAAAATCCCATCATTCATTTGATATGTCTTGCAGTGTTCATAATTAATTAGGGCTTTCAGTACACTGTTTAGACAACATCATAAAAAATTCTTCTCCACGCACATAACAATCATAACAAAAATTTCTTCGTGATTCACGGGGAGGTCGATCTACCTAAAAGGGGTGTAAAAGCTTAATTTTTTATGATTTGGTGTCAAAGCCCTGTTACTACTAATCGACAGGTGTGCTTGAAGATTCCTACTTGTTTTTTAGGAGCGCATTCTTTTTAGCATCTACTCGAGCATATTGCATGCAATTGTGTGTCGTCCTCCAGCACATGGATGGGTATTGAAGCTCATGGTTTGAACACACTTTGAGAGCTGTCTAGGGTAGCTCAATATTCATGAATGGCAGTTGCAAAGTCGTCCTCAGCGATGGCTTCTGAACGCTTAATGTAGAGAATTTTAATTAAGCATGTAACTACGGTATCGCAAGGGCTTGATATGCCCAATTCAAATGGGTTGCAGGTCGTGGCAGCCGCTGGGGCTGTCAACCATGACGAGCTGGTAAAAACAGTGGAAAAGTCTTTTCAGAATCTCTCGACCGATCCCACCACAGCTGGAGAACTTGTAATGCAGGAGCCTGCTAGTTTTACAGGGTCGGAGGTGGGTGTCCTATTGAAGCTCTCTTTTCGTTTAGGGTTTTCATTGACCTAATTTTCATTCATAATTTCCAGGGTGCTGAAGATGTTCTTGCCTTTGATAGCCTTTAAATCAAAGATCACATTATTTTCCCTCAATAGTGAATAGACACTCGCATGTAGTTCCACTTTCGTTGCCGAGATTTATACCAAACTCCAAGCAAGCTTAATTTCTGTTCTGCTTCTGCATTCGTGTGACAGGTTCGTCTTCGAGACGATGATTGTCCATTGGCCTACTTTGCTGTAGCAGTAGAAGGTGCAGCATGGATTGATCCAGATTCCATAGCCCTAATGGTTATGCAGACGATGTTGGGGTCATGGAACAAGAGTGCTGGCGCCGGGAAGCATATGGGGTAGTTTTGTTTACCTTTGCTTGCTTTGAAAATGGGTGTGCACTGTCTCATTTCTACGTTGAGCTTGCTATTCTATTGACGATTACTGTTGCAAGAACTTTCTGACAGCGTCAGAAAAATATTTTTTTCCCATGGTAGACCATACAAAGGCCTGTCTGTATCAATTGTGAGGAAACCTCCGTATGATCATAGGGAGACCTCCTCGTGATCGATTTATGATGTTGTTGAAACGGCTTATTTTACTGAGGACCTTGTTTATTGTTAGAGAGACTCTTGTTGAAGGGCGAAGGAGATCTTTTGGGTGAATGCACACAAGGGTCTACCAACTTTTCTGTCGTGGTGCACTAGTGCTTAATCTTTTGAAATCAATTAAGACAAATGTAACAATTTTTTTTAAAAAGATTCTATGGTGTGCATAGAGTTCTAGAAAATTAAATATCCTTTAAAATATTTGTTGTAACATTTGTCTTAATTAATTTCAAAAGATTAGGCACTAGCGCACCGTGACAAAGAGGTTGGTTGACCCTAGTGTGCATTCACCCTCTTGGCTGAATACCAGATGTGTTTTGACAATTGTTTGTGAGTTGTATTCATACAGGTCAGAAATGGCGCAACAGATTGCAGCAAATGGTCTGGCAGAGAGTGTGATGGCATTCAATACGAACTACAGCGATTCTGGACTTTTCGGTGTGTACGCAGTTGCCAAGGTTTGCTTTTCTTCCTTCGATCAATCGCACGGTACGATTATTGATGCGTAATGGATTATTTATTGTCCCTGCACGTGTTACTTCATTATTTTAGACTTGGTTAAAATTACCAGATTAAAACAAAGTGTTCAATACTAAACTCTGCAGGAAGAGAACCTGGATGACCTATGCTACGTCATCATGCACCAGATGGGAAGGCTGATCTACCGTGTCGACCCAGAAGATGTAGCCCGTGCACGAAATCAGGTCTAGTTTTCAATCATGCTCTTGGCTGTTGTGTTCAGGATGGAGGTTTTTGAATGTCTTGAACACCAACATTTAATTGTCAAGATGTAGAAATTCTTGAAAGTCTGAAGGAGAAACTGTAGCCTGGCTTGAACAGTTTGAAGCAGTTTTGAAATATTTCTAACCTGGTTTTGAACAAATTTACACTGTTTAAACAACATCATACCCAGAATCTTTTCTATGATCCATGAAATTTTCACAATAATCGTATATTCTAAGCTTTCTTATGTATCATGTGGAAGCATCCACTAACCATACGGAGACCTCCCATGACGTATGGAGAAGATTATCTTTATGTTGCCTAAAAAGTCTAGTTTTACTGTTCAAAACTCTAATTTCTAAATGGCTGTAGAGTCTGAATGTAACACTTTTTAGGGATGATGCAGTTGAAATCATGTTTGCTTCTTCACCTTGACGGAACAAGTCCTATTGCCGAGGACATTGGTCGGCAGGTGGGTGGAACAATTGACACTGGATGTCCTGTTTTATGAAGTCCTCCATATCCTTGCTTTGTTCAATGTAACCTTGGAGTGTAGAAGGGAGGTAACTGATTGACCGTTTCTGTACATATTTTCTGTGATTAGTGCTTCTTACTTGTTACTAAAGAAAGAATACGTATGTTACTTATCAGTGAAAAGAATCCAAAACATGTAGGTTGTGCATGATCGATGGTATTAATCTAACTTGTCCTAGACAGTTGTTGACCAGTTTAATTCTGTGCTATTTCTTTGATTCTGTTCAGCTGTTGACTTATGGAAGACGAGTTCCCTTAGCCGAGCTTTTCGCTCGTATTGATGCTGTGGATGCGGAATGTGTGAAACGAGTTGCAAGCCGCTTCATTTATGACAAGGTTCGTCCCCGAGTTCGTCGCTGCTTGTTCTTGATAAGGACTCATAACTCTTCTCCTTTCCTTTATGTCTCTTCTTTGTCTGGCCTTTGATCATTAAAAAGCACAAGCCTAGACGTTGTAGATAAAAACTTCAACCTGACATTATGTTTGATAACCCACTTGCCGCTCTTGTGGCTTGTTGATTATATAGTCCAATGAGAAATCTTCAAGTGTACAAACTTACTTCCAAGATCAAAATGCAGTGCTCAAGTTTTAATGTCAAATTTGTTTTTACCAATATGATCTTCAAGCATATATAGAATCAACAGTAGCTCAAACACAACATGATCTTCAAGACCATATGGTTAATTTCTTGCAAAATTAGGTGCAAAAAGTTAAATTTTGGAAGCATCTTAGGGTTTGATCATAATTTATAAACGTCATTGACATTGGCATTATCTCTAGTAATGGGAATCAAGGACATGGCTATCAAAATTTAATTGCAAGTTAGTACCCTAACAAGTCACACAGCAGCTCAGTAGGTACTAACTTGCTAATGTTTTTTGATAACCATGTCCTTGATTGCCATTTCCTAGTCCATCCAGCCTTAGACTGGACTGTATTTCTACCGATATAATCCCGGTGACTGTCTATATATACACACAGATATATGTGGCATTGTTTAACTGTTGAAGGGATCAGTGCTTTGAAAGGAGATTTGCAAGGTTTAACGATTCCTGAACTTACTGTTTCTAGTGCAGGAAGTAGCCATTGCAGGCATGGGACCTCTCTCTGAGCTTCGGGATTACACATGGTTCCGGCGTAGGACTTATTGGTTAAGATACTGATTGCAAACGACCGTTCAATTGCATTCACAAGTCATTTTCAAATTAATTACTTTCTGGCACCTGTGCAAACAAGGCAGATGTAACGATTCTTACAGTTTAATAATTGTCAATTATAAACTAGATGGACAAAATTGCTTTCGTGATTGTTTCTACTGCCAAATTTACAGATATCCTGTTCATTTCACGATTTCCAGTTACTAGTTAGGCTAAGTTGTCATTTACGGGTTAAGGGTTAAGGACTTGAACTATTGTCATCTGATAAACTTGGGAACGCTGTGGGAACACGCAGAGAGGGGGTCCCACTCCCAATTTGTGTGACCAGTTCAGGGAGGCTGTGTGAAAGGGGTGGTCGTAGTTTCCCTTTGAGAATCCATTTGATACTCTAAAAGAGTGCTCTGACAAGGTCCAGTAAGCCTCCATCATGCATGACTGTGCTTGCTGCGGTCTGCTGCATTCGTGATCCGTTCACGACGCATCTCACGTCACGACCGTGTCTGCGAGCGAGTCGGCTGCAGTCGCTAATTCACGCATCAACCAACCGCAAGCTCTGCAGCACCCAATGTCAATCTGGAAGCTGTGTATACAGACAGACCTCACTGGCTCCATCTGGCGATTGGGGGTCCATAAGTATATATCGCCGTTGCAGTTTGAAATTGGTATTCATGAAGCAAGCGACGACCCAGACTTGTTGTTGGCATGATCCCTCGACATCATGTTTCTTGAGACGAGTCACGACGAACTCTGCGTCTTCCTAGTGACGCCAGGGTAGCATCAGTACCCAGCCATATATAAACCCAGCTTCGTCTTCGGACTATCAGCATCTATCTAACAGCGTCTATCAGCATTGAGTTCCCGAGTGAGTTACGTACCAGTATTTAAGGCTATCTTCCGCGCAGTTTTGATTCAACCAGCGACGTTTACGTCCAGCACTGATTGATCAAAGCAGGCGAAGATCGATGGAGTGCAGGCCGGGTCGGTTGATGATCAGGAATACTCTCCTGCAGTACTAAAATATCATTGTAAGTCTGCTGTTGAATCAGAGTCTCGAGTTTTAATCAAGTAAATGCCAGCTGGGCCAAACAAACAATTTGGAACGTGAAATGTGTTATGCATAGAAGGTTTTGGAATGTTTGTCCTTGGAAAGCACTTTCAGAGTCCTTAATCTTGTTGGTCAATGCGGACTGTCTTCAACTTGAGTTGTTGAATGATCTGACTCGTAGAGAATTCAACGTAAGCGTGACAGTATCTTAATCGTCTCTTATCCAGCTTGTACAAGTTTAACTCCAGAATTTCTATTTCAAATTCAGTCAGTGCTTCTCATTCACAATCAAATCAATAATAGAAGCAATATCGTCCTAAAGAGAATACATCAATTGAGCTGCTGTAGTTTAATTTTCTCTGTGCGAATTAAGATCATACTTAAGAGAACTTGAAGAAATTAGCAAATGGTAGAATTCGAGGACCACCATCAGGCCCAAGTAAAGTGTTGGGTTAAACAGTAGCAATGTACCCAACCTTCAAATGTCAAACACAATTTCATCGTCGTAGCACTTGGATACTTGGAGTTTTAACACCTCCTAACAAACTCGTCTACTAAATTTTCTGTACATGTCTGTTTTCCACAGATGTCCACAATTTCCAGAACTTCTCCATTGAAAAATTTGAGATTATCATAGGTAGAGTTTGCAAGTCTCTCTCTTACGTGAGATCTAAACATCAACTCTCCTAACATGGATCCACTGCAACTACTACTTCATTCTAAAGTTTTTCAAGCAATTGCAAATTATCATTTCATATCTACAAATACAGCATTACTTTGACACTCAAAAACCTCTTAAACAAACAACCTATCATTTAATATCTACTTTATACAGCAAGACATTAAAGCAACATAATAGATCGATAGATTACTAGCCGTTTTTGTAATCGAAGCTGAGCGATCAGTTCAATATCTTCCGGTTGCCAGCAACTGCAGGAGAGGCAATTTCAGCCTCGGCAACTTTCATGAACCCAACACCCATAACGCCAGTGTGAGGACCATTCACCTTGGAATACTTCACTTGGAACCGGAGCTTCTCGCCCTTCCTGATCTTCCCCAACCCATTTCCATTCCGAGAAGGATTGCAGTGGCGAATTCCAACAACATAACCCTCCTCGTTACCTGGCGCAGTCAAAATCAAAAGATGCTCATCTTAATTAGTTATAATGGCAAAATTCCGGCAATTTTCTTTGCGTTTATATGAAACCTCGTAGCTATACCGACCGTCTTAGTTTTTTGAGCTCAAGCAAGTTTGGTGCTTTGAAACACATCAACTTAACTAATACGACCATATGGAAAAATTATCAATAATACTTAACGTGCAAAGAATGTTAAATTAAAAGCATTGTATTGCTTTTGTATTCTCTCTTTATATTGGACGGTCTCACCAAAGTTGTTTTCTGCTTGTAGGTGGAAGAAAGTGCAACTTTTCAATGCCAAAAATCAAAGGGCTAGAATTTAATTGCAAAACCACTGACCTGGGGTGTTTGCTTCATGGCCGTAAATGGGTGAAGAGTCACAGATGAGACGGCCGTCTTCGCCCCATACGGATGACCCCAGGCTGTACGTATGCAAGTGAGATACGACGTAGACTACGTCGCCCCCGTGCTCCGCCTCTATGACCGTGTCACGGACATCCACGCACTCAGGCTTGAGGAAATCTTCGGCGTTGCAGTGACCTTCGACCGTGTACTCCACGGTATTAGAGTTGTCTCCCAGCACGTCCAATCCCACGTGCTGGAGTGGGACCACGCACTCATCGAAGGGTACGTATGTCCACGTATACTGGCAACATAAAAGGTAGTAAAATACCGTGGGCTCAAAATACTGTGGCCTCACAATACCCACACATTGAATGAAAGAGCTCACAAGTTATGATGGACATATAATTATTCAAAAATGGATTTGTTGTGTGCTTTTGTGTTACCTTCAAGTGAATAGTTCGTTCCAGTGTTGAATCATTATTGGTGAAGTTGGCTTGAACAGAGCAGCGAGCTCCATCTGGGCAGCATTTCATGCCTCCCAAGTAACCTTCTGGTAAGTTGTTGTGGACTCCGCCATTGAACAAATCACACCTGCACCAACATTCAGGAAATTGATAGAATCAACAAACAACCTCTGCCTGTCACTCATCACTCACTACACAAAGCACTAAATAATTACTAACTCGTTACATTATATCCAAAAGAAATCCTCAAGTTCTTTAAAAAAAAAATTACATGATTTGAAGCTTTTACAACCCACATTATCTTTTCGTGATACTGTGTTGTTGAAGACATGTTCAAGGTTCAAAATACTTTTGCCTTATCCTGGGATATCTCAAATCTAAGAATGGTGCAGATCTGAGATACCCTTGACGTACACCAACGTGTAGACCGGTACAAATGAAGCCTTCATATCAAACTTGAAGCTTTCAAAAATCAACTCTCCTTCAGCTTCTAGATTACTCCCTTACACTCAAATCTCTTTAAATGTTATATCACCTTTTCTCTCATCTTCACTAGAATGACGTTCTAAAATACAGACTTCATTAACTGTAGCCGGGGTTCTTTTTTCTGCACTATAGCAGTGCTCCATGCGTACAATGGAGAGTGGTCCCTCCAGATTTAGACCATTGTGACTGTGCCACGACATTGGAGTCTGGCATCATGATGCCTAAAAAACACCTGACTGTAGCATTTACATAGAGAAGAACTTCAAGAGATCCCATTGATATGGTAAGATTAAGGAGGTATTAGTGTTACATTCTGAGTTGTCCAAAAATGTGAATAATATTCTGTTCTCAAATTTTCTTGAGCATCATTTCCGGTGACGTCCTGTGCGATTCTTCTGAACCAGATCGCGCGTGTTCTCAACAGAAAAGGACACAGATGAAGATTGGAAAACGTTCAAAACAAAACGTTCGGGGATCAATAGGTGATGGAGACGGACTGACCGGCATTCGTAGCACCCGAGCTTGTTCAGGGCGCCTCGCATGTCGACGCTGTGCACGTTGAGCACCCACTGGCTCCCGGCGTCACATTCCAGCCCGTAAGGCGCGGGCATTTCGAAGTTGAGGCCCCGCGTCTCGCCGCCCATGGCCCACGCCTGCTTGAGCTCGCGCCCCACGCCGTCCCACGGCCGCCGGTGGTACACGTGCGGTGGGCTGGTCCTCACCTGCCCGGGGATACACTATGTCAAATTTGTCAAAGTATATGTGCGTGCATAGAAGGGGTATTGATTAGAGCATTGTTACACAAAGTGTACATACAACAGACATATCTAGAGCTGATAATATTGACGTATGTACTTACATTAAACATACATTTAAGATGGAATAGATCTGTATACAGAGGCTTTTAGATGTCCATGATATAAACCCTCATATACATGGGGATCTTTAGAGAGGGGGACTCATAACCGCATTAGAGAGGGGGACTCATAACCGCAGATGATTCTGAAAGATAGATAGAAACTCCGTCCCTCTTTCAAGATTAACGGGAATAAAGTGTCCGTTCGTCTTGACAATGAGTCGGTGCCCACAGGACAAAGAGATGATTCTCAAACATAATGTAGAGTGCACCCCTGGAGCTCACCTGCTCCTCGATCTGCTCCCCGGCCAGCTTCACCTCGCCTGCGGGCACGGCGTACTCCAGCATGCTGTAGTGGTGCAGGTACACGTCCGACTGGAGCACGGGCTCCCCGCTGTCCGCGTACACGAGCTCCGCCTGGAAGTTCACGGTGGCGAATCGGCCTGTGGCGACCGGCGCCGCCACGTCGAAGTACTTGTTCTTCACGTCGCCCGGACGCAGCGTGATGGCAGGGGAGAGGAACGTCGCCGCGTGCTCCGAACGGGGAGAGCCTGCGCAATCCTTGCCTGCTGTTGTGAGTGCCATGGCCAGCACCACCGTGAGCAGCAGCAGCATCGTCATCAGGGATCCCATCTCGCACAACTCAATGCAAATTTCCGGGCGTCACTCGTCCTCGCAACAGATCAAGTCTGCGAAGCAAATGCCAGTTATCAGATTATATACACACTCGTCTGCAGCTCAGTATTTCCAACCGCGGTTAAATTTAGCAAAGTATATACCCACAACACAGAAGTGAAACTTCAGGTTAGCTAGGTAATGGGAAACGACAGGTTAGCTTAGAAGGACATTTGGAAGGACATTTGAAATGACTTTTAGAAGGACATTCATTTTCAATCACATTCTAGCGTGTTCTATATTGATTTCCTCATTCTTACAATGTCATTTTGGGCACCTCCAATTTGTGAAAAATCGTCCACAACATTCACTAGCCTTCATGCCCTCTCACTTTCCTTCATGCACTTTGCTCATCACCTTGAGCCTCCACCTGTTCACTTAGCTATTGATGAAGTACTGTTGGGTGTGGAATATTTCACACCATCTACTATAGAGCCAAGGTAGAAACAGTGCATGTTATTGAATGTTATGTCACTACGAGAATTATGGGTTTTGCATTCATTCAACGAGATCAACAAAGTTCATTTAAATCAAAATTCTATCCGAGATTAAAGTTTTTAGTTCACTGAAAGTTCTCATAAATTTGAAGCTCACCAACGAATATAGTTTTGAAGTTTTGTGAATTAATTGTTTGCCTACTACAAAGCGAGTGTGAAATCCCAAAAGAAAATCGGTTTAAAACATAATATTTAAAAGAATTGTGAAAGTAACGCTGTTGATTTCCAAAATCACGTCTGACTAAGAAGTGTGCAACTAAAATCAACAATTATTATCAATCTGCTAAAACTAAGGGCAATTTGGAGAAGTAATATTGTATCTCTCTTTGCAAATCACTAAAGAGACTTAGGATAAATCACCTTAAAAATTCAACCTACGATATTCACATTTGAAGTTGAATTTAGTAAGGTACAAATACCGTACCAGGAAGGCAGGGTCGGCAGAAAATAATTCCCCAAAAAAATGCCGAAAAAATAAATAAATTTATCAAGTATTTTGTCGAAATCAATAAAAATGAAGTCAACAAAAATTGTAGACAAAAAACAAAGGAAAACGTGTAGCTGTTAGTAAAATTCAATGTTAGGTATTAATAGCCGAATTTTTAATAATTATTTTTGAAAGTGCCGACCCCTACTTTTCAAACTTTAATTAATTATTCGACATGAAAGTGCCGACCCTGCCTTCCTACTACGGTAAGTCAACCAAAATTAAGCTGCAATATTGATCAATAGTGACCATTTACCAACCTTTTATTTGCAATTCGTGATTCATAATAGGGGTCGATATGAACGGTTTTTTTGGAACAACAACCAACTCCTTCTCTATCCTCATTTCACTCAAGAATATTTGGAGGAACCTGACCACATAGGTTCAAATCTGTCACAGTGGAATATTGCCCCAAAAATATACCTGGTTGATCAATGTTCTGGCAAAGTCGTGATCACGTGACCTTAAATATGGTTTTCTGCCACATCGGTTCTGAAGAGAAAAAGGATTCTAGCACTTGGAGAGTCGACACTCAAGACCTCAGTCAAGCGGTCCGAGTGAGTTACTATCAAGCTATAGTGGATTGTTAGCACTGTGAACAATTTTAGGAGTATTTTGAGCACTTGAGAAAGGGAAGATTAATTGGTGCAGCCACCGCAAGAGCAGGAGAGCAGAATTCACACGCAATTAATGAGAAACGCAGCTCGCCCATGCAGTGATAAATTGATGTAATCCAAGGGCGTACTGCGGCTAGCGTTTATTATTGCAAAGGTGGGGGTGGATGAGGTTTGATCCCCTGGGAGGAAGTGCGGAATAGACGATCCAGTAAAGATGCTGTGTAACGAAGGTCTGGAGAGCCATGCGCGCATGCTTAGGAGATGGAAAAAGAGGAGGACTGGGCCAGTCCAGTCACAAGGCCACAGGGAGACAAATACAAGATTCTCATATGGAAAGTGGGATAAACTTTCCCACAATTGTAACTTTCCCAGATCAAAAATACCCTACAATCATCCCAGGAAAGTTACAATTTTGTCCCACTTCCCATATGAAAGCCCATGTGGGAATGTCTTTATCTCTCCCTGTGGGCATGGGAAAGAGCGACGTCCGAGGGAATCGTTTGAAAGCGGACGCAGGCTACGTGATGCTCGTTGCTTTGTTGTTTCTGTCCACGAGATTCTGGTTTGGGATCGAAGTAGCCCGGGCGGTTCCATTGTAATGTACGTGACTGTTCTGGACTTGCTTATTGGTTTCTTTGGAGTCTCCACTGGAGCCATGCATGCACCAAGTCCTCTGAAACAGTAAGGGCCTCCTTAACTTACATGTCAACCCGGTGGGTAAGGATACACTAGTAGCAGACCTCTAGTTTTTCATTCCCCACTTCCCGAGAACAGTGAACAGTGACGGAATATTCGAGAAATTCTCAAAGTCCCTGGACCACTCATCCACAATTGCACTTTTCATCCTCTATTTTATAGATATCCGCGAAGTGTTTGTCACAAGCTCAAGAGAGAAGATGCCGGGTGTGTCGGACTAGGATTAGAAGCCCATGAGGCTTTTGGGGCCACAAGGTGCAAGGTTCACACCTTGAGCATGGTACTATACCGGTTATGTGGTTTAATTTCGGACGGGCTCTAGCGCCTTCCCTAGTGGCGCGCCTTGACACGGGATCAAACCCAGTCATTCAAGTTTGTTTTCCGGAAATAAAACTCATCTGGTTTTATTATTGAAAACCCAACATTCCCTATTATTTTTTGTCTTGTGGGCCAAAATCTTGACTAACACAGTACCGGAACCCAGAGATTTCATGATGTTATGAATTTCTCTATTATGCCTATATTTATGTCTTCTTCTGACTAAAACCACTCACTTGCTTTAACAGAACCCATGTGTCTGGCACAGTTTCATTCTTTTTTATTTATAGTAAGTGAAATACGACACATTTCCTACTAGTGATAGCGCTAGAGGACAAGAATGATTCACAAAATGACAAAGCTTTCTGCACTGATCATCGGTAAGCATGAAAATCGGATTAGGGCCTCTTTCCGTGTAGAATCAGGCTGGTCTAGGAATCTTACTCTCCACAGATAAAAATAGTGCAGAGCACTTCTATGCACACCTCGGTAGAACAATCAAATAGATATAATTAGAAAATTTCCACAACGTAATCAATTATGTAGCCTACCAAGGAGAGTGAGAGTGGGTGCAATGCAAAGTCTACTTTCAACATTCACCAAGCATCAGGGTGTTTTGTACTACGGGTGTCTTGGTCGTGAACAAATAATGTCTCTAATATTGTGAAGCAGTTGATTTAAAGACTTAATATAATAAATAAGGAAAATATCAAAATATTATATAATATTGTTTAAAAAGATAGAATCTATTTGGAATATTTTAGCATATTTTATATAATTTTAGAATCTTTTGGAATATTCTTGTTGATGTCTTTTTATCCACTTACAAACCACGTTGAATGCATATTTCAGCCATACCACACGCTTTGTTTTTATTAGCCAATCAAACTCGCAAGATTTTTTTGGAAATTCACTGTTATTAAGGCCATTATTGTAAAGGATCAAAAATTGCCGCCATAAACCTCTAATATCCACCTTACTCACTAAATTTTTTGGGAATATTTTTTGAGTACGATACCTTTATGTAATAGGAATTGAGGAAAATATTGCCATTACTATATCTTCAATGAAACGTATCAATTAACACATTAACGTACATATTGTGCGGCGTCACGGGACACAATGTGTTACATTTTAGTCCAAATACTATTGTATGTTATTTTTGAAATTATATATATATATATATTCAATCCTAAAATACCTTTTCATTGTTGTTAACATTTTTGCCAAAAAACCAATTTCAATGACCAATAAAAAAATGTTTGCTGCCAAAATTTCGCTTATTACGCGATGTCACACTACACATTTTGAATGCCCTACCATAAAAGCTTCTATGAATGGACGTTGGAACTTCATTTTTTGTCCCATAGCTATATCCACCGGCTCGATGCTCATATGGAAGCTTGCCCTTAGTCTCTTTGTCCACATTAGTGCTCCTCACAATGTTCCTATCCATTAGTAGATTCCAAAATAGTTTCTAAATTTGTGTTCTACGTGAGCTCCAATTGTGGAGCCATTAAGTACATAAAAGTTGTTTTGAGCTCTCGAGCAACTTCTTTGGAGCAAATCCAGGACTCACTGGATCCCAGGGGAAGTTACTATCAAAATTTTAAATAACATGAAAGAACAAATATAGAGTGTCTTTTATTCATTTGAGATAAAGCTTATAAATTTTTAGAAATAATATAGGGTGTTTTTTAACCAATTTGAGAATATTCCTGTAATATACTATAAATATATCCTAGATATCCTATAAATAATAGAATATTTCAACTATTTCATAGCCCCCTATAAAATACCTTTGTTCGCTCATGCATACCAAAATTTACACTAAGTGACTTCCCCAAGACTGAATCGATATGTAAGGAGGCCCTAAGAGCCAACTTCCATAGATTTGAGAAGTTGCACATGGAAGGAGGCAAGAGGAGGGAAAAAGTAGAATTATAGTTTGTCTTGTGTCTGTCCACGAAGTGGTACATACTTCCATGGACTTGTATAATGTGAAACATGAACAAATTTGATTAGTTAACCCTTAACTGCTTAACAGTCCATTCTTTAGACGATGTACAGATTTCATCCATGTTTTTTCATTTGTCATTCCTTTTTTGTAGTGTGGATTTTCTACTATAGATTATATAGGAAGTTAGCTTCATGCATATGTGATCCGATTAGAAAGGGGATGATTTGTGAAATTTTTATGCCTCATTTCATGTTGTAGTGATTCACCCAAAATTTCAAAGATTTCAATGTCAAAGCGCTCTTTAAAAAGTTATAAAATTAAGCAACTAAAATATCTCCAAAAATCATTAAGCCTAGAGTATTACATTTCAACCAATCACAATAAATTTCATCCACAAATTGTCAGTATCCTTATTTGTAATTGAATTACAAAAGAATTTTGAATTTTGAGTTACAAGTTTATACAAAACTATTGGTAATAGCAATTGCAGATCTAGCCATATGGATAGAATCAGAAATTCATAATGTGCAACTTTTGTTTATACATCAAACTCAAAATATCCCTCTCTATAATGCATGTATGCAAAACTGCCAAATTTGGAAAAGGCTTTCTAAGGCATTTAGGAGTTAAGGAGAAGTTGTCATAAAGTCGAGGGCTTGAGAACCCTCTATACTTCATAACAACTTCACCTCCACTTTTTGTCCAAATCTCACTTGATTTGTAGAACTTGGTCCCCAAAAGTCGTTAAAAACCTATTCTTTTAATGAGAAACTTCAGTTCTTACAACATCCTTTCTCGTTAAAGTCCCCGAATGAATAAATGATATTTTATTTTTTTGCACGCTGTATGACTTGTGATTAGTTGAAAACTGTATGTTTAATGACTTGCATAGATGGGATGAATAAGTAGCTAGTCTTCAAAATCCAACACCATATATTTTTGTTGTTCATAAAGTTTAATTTGTTGCACTTAGATGTTTGCTGAGTATAATTCACCATATACTTTGTTATACAACATTCATTAAAACAACATCATTTTTCTTTGTTGTTGCGAGTAATCTTGTACTTCTTTTATAATGAAATCATATTAACTTTAGTATTGCATTTGACAATTTCTCTTGCAATACTTATCTAGGTTTTGCTACTCTCCATATTAGCAGTAACAACCAATTTAAAATTACAAAGTTTGAAATTTTGAAATTTGCACCTCTCAAATTTTTATTTTTTTTTTCATTTTCTGTTTTAATTTTTAATTTTTGATTTATTTTATTCATTGCCTTCTTTTGTTTTTTCCTTTTGATTGTTTACTTTGTCTAAAGCTTGTCAATGGAATAATAAACCAACTGAAAAATTAAAATTGAAATATGACTAATGTTAAGAACCTTAAAAAATTTGTATTTCATCAATATTCTAGTCTTAAATAATTTTGCATGACACACTTTGAAGACGTGTTAGACTATATAAAAACATGAGAACTTCTTAAGTTTATATATTTTTAATTAATATAGAAAAAAAAAAAATTCTTAAAAAGTCATTGTTATAACTACATTAATATCATATAGATGCATGAATGCAGTGCATATATTCATTCATTCAAACATCTTTTGGATCCATTTTCACCACTTTATTTTTTTTAAATGACTCTCACCAAACAATAGTCAATAATGAAAATAGGCATCATTGTATTTAGTATTTAATTTATTTTGAAATGGGCGATGAAAAACTTCTTCAATACCGAGTACAAGCAAGGATACAATGTTGAGAGGATAAATGCATAAAGTTTATGATTCAAATTTTGAAATCAACTAGTGAAAATGATTTTCAATGGATTTCTAATTTTTTTTTTGTAACTTTCAAAAAAATTAATATTTAAAATAAATATATTTTACCCTAATTTAATCTGCACATAGAGTACTTAACATTATTAACCCTTTAGTGCCCAGAGTGGTTTTGGAGAAACCACACTTTTTTGGGTGATGTTTTCTTAAAAATCTCACTGTCGAAATTAGGGATACCATTAACAGTATTCAACCGTATGAATGTAAGCATAGCTTAATGAAACATGTGTCGGTTAAATCTTGGTAAGATCGGATTGTTGGATTGGAAGATTATAGTATGTCTTTGAACCGTATAATGAACACTCAAAAATGAGATTTTGGGGGGTGTGCGACTTCAAAGTTAAACAAAATTTGGTTTAAATTTTCAAAAATGAAAGTGAAGATGTTCAACAGTGACTTGTGCCAACACCTTTCCATTGCAATCTTTCATGTCAAGAACGGACTCATACTTAATTATTGTGAATTTTATAAGTGAGAGTGACTTATCCATGTACGGTTTAGGACAAAATTTATACGTTAAAATAAGAAAGGAGTTGGTACATTGATCCAGATCGGACTACATACACTAATGGAACATGAACAAGAGAACACAATCCAAAAACAAATACAATAAAACAAACTTCCAAACACAAGAAATACCACATAGTACGTGTGTTGTATTTGTAAGTATTTGCTGCATTTTGAGGTATTTCCAGTATTTTGGTGTTTTGTACATAGGTATTTGGATAGCTAAGAAAGTCAGATTCCAATGTTTCTTTTTGCATCATCTTCAGAATCAAAAGTTACACATTTAAACTTTAGACACTAGACTGAGATGGTTCACAAATTTTCCAGCATTTCATTTTCTAGTGATCTAGTGACCACTTAGTGGTCACCTGGGCACTAAAGGGTTAACCAATGTTGGAAGGTGCATTGTAAACTGAGAACATAAGAGAAGTACAAAAATGTATTCATGTTCCAATGAAACGTCAATCGAAGGCCCGCGAAGAACACCTAAAAAAATATTCTCCATTATACCATATGTGGAGGACAAAATCAATACATACGTGTAGAATATTTAATTATTTTTGGAAAAAAAGGACGTATAGAATATTTAAGAATATTCACCATGATTCTCTTTTCCACCTTGTAAAAAGATTTTTTTGCAATAATAATGGAAAAAAAATTCCCAAGAATTTACATATTTATTTTTAAAATATATTCTCCACCAACCTTGTGCTCCACCTATAGACTATGGTAATATTATGGTCTTAAAAAATTGTGGCGTTGTTTATTGTTACCGTACCGCTTGTCAGAGTCAACATTGTCGAAGAATTTTTTTTTTTTGAAATTTGAATATCCAAATTCTTTGAATATTCTTCAAGATTTTATTTTCACCACAATTTTTTTTAAATTGAAAAAATAATTTCTTAAAAAATTTGGCTTCTCTTCTTATAGTTATTTTTACCAAATCTGACTACGATATCTAATGTGGCCTCTCATAAATATGATAGTCTACCCCATATTCTATCAAGATTCAAAATCACAAGAGGTTTCTGCCCAAAATCTCAGAAATTCAAGAATTATAGTGAATAGAATATCAGAAATTAACTATGAAGTAAGATTTAAGATTTGCCTTGAACCGTTATAAGTTGCAACGGATGAATGATTTGCAATGGTTTTTCTATTACAATGCTAAAAAAGTTCAAAAGTTACTCGTAAAAATTGCCCACGTTTTTCAAAATTTTCCTGACACTTAAAAATAATTTTTAAACAATTTGTTAGGCACTTTTTTCCCAGTACTATAGCCTACAGTATATAGTGATTGACGCCATGTAATTAGGGTTGGGATTTAGGGGTTCTGGAACTCACGTCGCAGAGCTTTTGACAAATCTTCGATCCATCGGGGGCTTGCAGGAGAGATTGATGTTTTGAATCAATGCGAGTGGTTCGGATTGAGGTGGAGATGGAGTAAGAGAGACAGATACAGAGATTATCGTTCAGGGTTTGATTTGCAGCTATGGCGTCCGGATTGGCGAAGTGGGCTGGCGAGCTTGCGAAAGGCGTGCACGGCTACTGGGCAAACGGGCGATGGACACCTCTAGCTATCAGTGCAAGGCACCGTGCGAAAATTCGGAAAGAAACTCTTCTCGCTGGCGGGTATGCTGGTTCATGCCATTTCCTCCCTCCACACCAGGGCTTCGGGATTAGGGTTTGGATAGCGAAATTGATCGAGCATAGGGATTTAGTTTCTGGAATTTCAAGAAGAAACAATGTGTCGTGATTCTCAAGAGATTTGACTTGCCGCATTTGTGTATTCCGGTTCAGAGAGTGGCCGTTTCCCGACACCAGGGCTTAGGGTTTAGGGTTTGGACAGTGAAATTGATCGAGCATAGGGTCTTGGAGAGGATTTAGTTTCTGGAATGGCAAGAACAGTGATTTGTTTTTCAGTTTTTCAAGGGAATCCCATTAGCGATTTGAAAATTGAAACTTGAAAAATAGAAAGCATTGTTTTGGCGATTTGCAAAAAAAATTCACTAAAAACACTTTACCCAATTTTTCTTATAGCAACATAGCAAGCTCATTTTTCAAAATAGCAAGTTGTCGATATATAGCCGCGAAAAGAATTCGCTGCGGCAAGAAGAATGATGTGTATATGTGATTCTCAAGAGATTTGACTTGCCTCGTTTTTGTATTCTGGTTCAGAGAGTGGCCGTATGATGCTCCACGAAGGCCTGAGAGAACGAAGATGAAAGGCCACAAAGTTGATCGTGAAGCCGCGATCAAGTAATGTTTTTAACTCAATGGGCTCCGACTTTGTTTCCTTTCAAATTTCTGTTGATTGCAGAATTCCAATCATGGGAGTTCTTGGCGAACAAGAAGTTTATGTTGGAAGATATCTTACTTTTCTTGGGCCGAGACTAAGTGAAATTATTGTTGTTTCAGGCGAGCTCGCACAGTGGAACTTATGGAAAAAATGCCACAGATGTTGGCTGATATGAAGGTAAGATGTCAGCCCTGTTTGAGCATGTTTTGGTTTCCATTGGCCTCTTTTGATTTTTGGGCTAGTTTGTATTATAGGAGGAAACCTAGCGTACTTTTGGACCCAATGCTTTGAAGACCTCCAACTCTGGTTTCAGGATGCTCCTTGAAGACCCTAGTAAATCACAAACCTCATGGAGTGAAGCGATTGGGGTTTGTGATAAGTTTGGCATGGTTGTCCTGCCTAGGCTCTAATAATTTCTTTACAAAAGGAGTGTTCCCCTAGGGGTTGATCTCATTGACTTTCGGTTTGTATAAATAAGCTAAGGTCGTCTATAGGACTTGATATATTATAAGATGTTGTTGGATCCTCCATGCTACTCCTGTCTTGATAGTCTTAGACAGCTGACATTTTCGTTGGAAGGTACTTGTCAGAATTCATGCATATTCTAAATGTTTCCAATTGTAACGCTTGCCTCTTTGCAGAAGAGGAGGTGGGAAAGGAAATCAGAAAAAGAAAAAAAGTGATGACATTAAGAGTCTCACCAAGCAAGAACCAAATTCTGGCGCACTATCGAGGGAATATCAGATGCCGAGTATGATTTCTGCTTTCTACAGGCTTTGATTATTTGTGAGATAACACCTAAGTTTGGTTTACATCCTAGCAGTAGTTGGGCTCTATCAAAATCCGTTCTATGCTAACTCTGCATTGGAGTTTAGAACTGATATGAAGGAATTTCTAGTTTCTCGCAAAAGATTGTGTTGCAGTTTGACTGTTTGATGGTTTTTTTGAGGCCAGTCTGTCGTTGCTATCTGCAAACCAATGTCGTGCTTCTGTGCTAGGATGAATAGTACCTTCACTTCAGATGACCATATTTCTGATTTTAAGCATTACTGCAGAATTTTGATGTTCATTACACACATGAAGCTGTTTGGGTCACCGAAACAGACTCTATCTGTAGGATTGCTAGTCTAATCTCTCCAGTTTGTATGTATTCTAACTTAAGCCTCGTAAATTTGGTGAACCTGTAAAGGATGGAGATTATTCGTGACCTTGTAATCAAAACTCAACTCTGTATGGTCCATTTTCTCATTGTGCAAAGAAAATCATTTTTTTGGATGATATCATAGCATAATAGAGCAGTCACCCTTTTGAAAACTGGATCAAAAAAGAATCTTCACTTAGATTCACTTCTCTTAGTAATGAAGGGATGCCATTTATATTCCATGGTTTTTGGGACTATAGCCAAACCTTTTATAATGCAAATTCCCTACTTGTAATTCTTTTTTTTCATATTCCTTGTGTTTACAAAGTCAAGTACAATGGAGCCAGCTGTGATAGACCACCATAACATTCAGTCCTTCCAAGAGGCTGGCTTTTAGATTCATCCATCTTTATGTATGGAGTGACCAGTGTTTTGTAATTGAATGGACTATTGAATCAAATAAATAATTACAAAATGTTGTTGAATTGTGATTGAGTGCTTTTGATTACTGCTCACCATGGTTGATTGTTCTTGCTCAATGCCACGTGCCCCCATAGCTACTGATGTGATGTGGAATATCCCACATCATTTCATTGGGGGGATGAAATGATGTGGGATATTCCACATCATTCTGTTGGGGGAAGGCAACACTCACAAAGACTACTGAATGTTATGACTTGTACAGTGCAATGTTTCAAAAGTTGTAGAATGTAAATTAAAATACATCTGGTGTTTTCGTTTACAATATATGTGAACTAAATATGGGTAAGCTAGTAAGTTTTGGATCCAAACAAAGATGCTACTTAGCTATCCATCAGGTCAATGCAAAGTATTCATTACATGTGCATGAAACATGAGTGCATTTGTGTAATAAGTAAATAATTTCAGGCCTGTCGAAATTCGTGGTTGCTGGCAGACCCTATCCAAACTAGGAATGTTTTAATTTAAATTAATTCGTATAGCTGTAGTTCTCAGTACTGTTTAGAGAGTTCAAAATGAATTTATAGAACTGTGATTTGGGTTTCCACACCGGGCCTTTGTTCTCCATATGTGCATATTTTCTCCACTGTTCCCAACTTCCCATGCAGTGAAGGTGGGGAATATATGGCTCATTAGCAAAAAAAGGCTTATAGGAATTTTTTTTTTGCAGCCTTAACCCCTAAACGTCCACGCATCCAGTTTCTGGATGTTTGTTGGTCAAACCCAATTTTGATCTTGAAGATGACTTTTGTTGCTAATACACCCAACTAAGAAAATGAAGTTTATTAAGTCTAATTTGTACTCCACTTTTCAAATCTTAAAAATTCCAATTATTGAGTATTTTATTGCTTGTGCAAGCTTTGTAGCTCAAGGTTTGAATTACACTACATAGGATGTTCACCTTTCGAATTTCAAAATTTAAATAAAAAATTTCTATGGAAAACATATCATGTGATTCTCCATTGTAATTTGTACGTGCTCCCAAAAAAATATTAAATTTTTAAAACTTTTTTGTAATAAAAATTATTTTTTGAAGTATTTGACTTAAAAATTTGTTAAAAAGGCCGTATTAAATCAAAAAATCTGAAAATTTCAAGACTGATAGGAAACATTCAATTCCATGCATGAAAAATATTACAAAATATATTTTGATAAATCTTGAAGGCAAAATTGTGTAGTTTGACTTTCCTACAAAGGAGTGGTACGTTTAAGGGTTAAGGGTTAAAGGCTGAAGCCACTTTGCTTTTGTTGAATACCGAAGGCTGCCTACCTTGTGGAAGTATGACGAATGGGCTACAGTGATGGATTTTATTAAGAGCAAAACATGCGAAGGTCATACGTTGTACGTTGAAACTTACTCTAAATCTTCAGCCGTGTACAATATATGACCGTCTTGGGCTCAGAAGGAGGCGATTTAGGGTTCAGGGGATGGACGTCACGGCCAACAAAGGTAGTTGGCAGCATGTCACAATGATGTCACTAGGTGGCAATCAGGCCACGCATCATCCGATGGTAAAAAGCATCAGGCGATTATTCCATTTAATTTTAATTTTTTCCTTTGTTGCAATTAGCCACATGAATACAAATGTTGCCATCTGGCGAAATTCGCTCACTTTAACTTCATCGTTCCTATGCAACAAGAGAGGTTCGATTTTACTGTGTCATTTGAGTTAACCCCTAAAGGTTGTGCCTATGACCATGGAATCATGTTTTATCTCTCACACTCAATTTTTCTACTAAAAATAATACCATAATTCAAATTTATAGTTTTAGTAGATGAAGTCACACGTCTACTACAAATCATGATTTTTTCATAAATTTTGGTGAGAATTTGAAATTACTATGGTTTTATGAAGTGATTGTAAAGAAAATCTATATCAATTACAAAATGTACTAGAAAATTCCGATTTTTTTACCTAAGGTGTAAATTACAATAAAGAAAAGTTTAGTTAGTGAAAATCATCCGTGTATCTAAATTTATAAATTTTGCTACACCTTCGTGATACCTACCAAACTTGTAACTACAATAAAACACTCAATTTTTAAATTTTTCCAAAACTTCAAAGTGGAGTAGAAACTAGATTTGGCAAGCTTCATTTTGTTAGTTATGCTCAAATGCAATGGAACTCCTTTTCATGGTCTAAATTTAGTTTAAGTAGAACAAGCAAAACAATTCAAAATACACTACATGGTGAACCGTTTTTACGACTCTTTTGTAGTTGGGACCCCATGTAATCTAAAAATAGCTTGAATGATTTGAATTTAACTTGAAGGGGTGGCATCACCAAGCAAAGCCCTTCACATAAAGAATTGGATGGAAATCATCCACGCAACAGTTGGAATTGAATAGTCAACTTCATTCATAAGCCATTTTTTGGTCTCGGTTGCGTTTAGGGGTTAACCGAAAAGAGAGGAGTTGAAGAGGAGTTTCTTCTTTATTATTATACTTTCTGACAAATCATTGTTTATGAATAGTCCCCATTGTCGGATCTCTTGGCTTGGGGGAACTTGTGGGAACTCTCCTCTAGCATTGGGGAGGTCACTAGGTCCACACTTCGTGGTGGCGCAGGGCCTTGCTTTAAATTATTCTCCAACTCACCATAGATTAGTTTGGTAGTCTTTTTGAATTCAAAACAAGTCTTAGGGGAGTTTAACTCCTAAAGGACCATGGGGGTGTTGAACTTAGCTCTTGTTTTCTTGACTAGCTCTTGTAGCAAGCTCAATTCCTCATTGGTGTGGGGTAATTTTGAAAATTAGCACCGTTGAAATTAAAGAAGACTAACGTAGCTTTTTTATGAAAAAAAGACCAACAAAATCGCACAATTTTTGAGAAAATGCCACCGTTGAGAAGATTGATGGAATTTTTTTGGGATATTTTGTACACATTCTGAAATCGGATTGTTCAAAAGTGCTCCAAAATTTTTGAAATTTTTACTGTGAGTAGAAATCATCATTTTAAACATGTGAAAAAAATTTCAAGTAACTTGGAGGTGTAAGGAGGAAAATATGAGGGTCTGAAGTGACACCTAAGTACCCTCCGTGCAACTCAAAAAAATCACCAAAAATGGTTCACTTGATGAATTTATAATCAAGAAGTACCTACAAATTCGGCTCTCAAAAAGAGCCAGGGTCTCTTTGTTGCTCATCCTACAATTCAAAGCCCAAAAACCCAAAATTTTCTCACTTTTTAGTTCCAGAAGCCGTGTGGGGGCCTGATGGTCCTTTAGGGGTTAAGGTCTCTTTCCACTTTGAGACACTCTTTTTGGTTAACTCTATTGCTGCATAAACTTAGTTTAATTGTAACTAGATTGTGGTCCCATTGCAAAAGGGTGTTGGCTTCCATTGCTCTATTATGCAACAATCACATGCCTTCTTCAAGTCTTAAATTTTCATTATTTTTTGGGAAAATTTGAAATTATTTTGATCTTTTGAAGAAAAAGTGAAGAAAATTCATATCAAATAAAGACACTATCAAAAGATTTGAATTTCTTAGTGTGAATAAAGTTATTGTAGTGTAAAATATCATTTTGTGATGTACAATAGCCTCCAACGTGTCTTGCAACCCCACTTTCAAACCTTGCACTAAAACGTTTATCACACTCACTACGACAATTTGCCGACCATGAAATTTTGCATATACTACCGCTTGGGCATGAAGCATTTATGGACCAAATTTGGTACCTTGAAAATGTGTGGTTTATAAAATAATGCCAATTTGCCAACTTTTAGGCCTTTTAAAAAGAGAAATCATATATGCTACACAATAGAGTGTTCCGCAAAGTTGTTGGTTTCTTTAGGGTGACTAGACCTTAGTTTGGCATATTTTTGGGAAACAAAAAGTCGGTTGAGAGAATTGTAGAGCAAGTAATACAAGGTGAGTGACCGTTGTAGCTTGTGCATTGGTGGCTAAATAAAGTTAGAAGAGATGTTGTCAGAAGTGACGAGACTGGTCCAGCCTAGTGGGCAATGAAAAGAGGGTGGAAAAAAATTGGGCACTGTTTTTTCGTGCCTCCAAACTTTAAACCTCCAGTTTTATAAAGCAACTGACACGTCTAATTTTATTGAGTTTTCAACCCCTCTTTTCAATAACTAAGGTCCAATCTACCTACTTTGAACCACTTTGCAAATAACTCTAATATTTGCCAAAGATCCAAATTTTTGTTAGCAATAAAGAACAATATGATGTTATAAAAGATAATAATATTATCAGGTATTTTTGTGTCCACATGCAATTCAAAATTTAAAATCAACGCCAAGTTTTAGTTCAATTATATAATAAAATAATTTTCATAATTTTGTCATTTTCTTTTGTAACGCCATGTTCTCACAGTAAGGAACAATATGGTGTCACAAAAAAAAATGAGAAAAGGTCAATAACTTTAATATATATTTTAAACTAAAATTGGGCATTATTTTTAAAAACTTTGAATTGCCCATCGACACAAAAATACCTAGGAATATTATTATCTTTTATAAAACCATTGATATTTTTCCTTAGAGTGACTTCAACCTTCTATCCTAAATTTGGATCATTGGCAACTATTGTGTAATAGATACGATTCTTTTTAAAAGAGGCCTAAAAGTTGGCAAATTGGCATTATTTCATAAACCGCACATTCTCAAGTTACCAAAATTGGCCAAAAAATGCTTCATGTCCAAATAGTGGTATATGCAAAATTTTGTAATAGACGAACCGTTGTAGTGAGTGTGATGTCCAATGGACCTTTGTCTGGTAGACACTAGGTCACTAACATTACGAACAAACACTTCATTCACGCCGGCCTCAAAGAAGACTGGATTTTCTATCTATCTTTTAGTATACATAACATTCTTTAATAACCCCGTTGTTCACCCTTGGAAATTAGCATCACATGTCATAATCATTGCAGGAATTGTAATCTTATGGGGAATAAAAGCCATCTAGTTACCTAATGATAACTTGGCAACTCAACAAAATTCTGTTATATATATATATATATATATATATATATATATATATATATATATATATATATATATATATATATATATATTGTTTCTACAAGTTTCACATCATCAATTTCCTATTCATATGTTGATTCTCTACACAAGCAAAAAGGTGTGTTATAGTACTAGCTAAAGAATGTAATGAGCTAACTATTGTACATTAAACCAAGTTAATTATATCTTTGTTATTTTACATTTCAAAACATGGTCGTATTACTTTAACTTCAAATTTTTCCAAAATATAATTTTTTAAGAATTGTTCAAAAATTTCAAGCATGGTAGAACTAAGTTTGGTAAGCTTCGTTTTCTTAGTTTAGTTCAAATGTTAAAATGATCATATTCAAGATCAAAATCAAGTTTAAAAAATGAGAAGCCAAAAATGCTTAGATGCATTATTCAATAAAGATAGTTGTAGAGTCAAATGTATATGACTTGTCCCCTCTACACAAGTTTATACACGAAGTGATATAATCTAATCTATATACTAAAGAAGCTCTGTGACCCAAAGAAGCCTTTTGATTAGCTGATCGCAACGGACAAATTTTTATTTTTTTATGTGGTTTGGGTTTTGTACTAGTTTTAGTATATTAAAATAAAAGTAAACAAGTCATTTGCGTTCAACTTCACAACTATGTCTAATATGTCATTTAAAAATACATAACTTTGTGTAAAAGTAAAATTTAAAGAAAAGTTGTGAGTTGAACTTAACTTTTAAGCGTAAAAGCAAGCCCCATGGGCATTTTATGAAAGAATAATTTAGAAAAAATATTAGTTTTCCTCAACAAAAACAAGCGAGGATTGGTGCGTTGGAAAGCTACTAAAAAAGCGAGTTAAATTCTCGACTTGCTTTTCATTTAGGAGATTGTGGAATAATCCACAAGCAATCAAAGTAATTGATTTAAACAAGAGTTTAGATTTGGGCAGCGAAGGTTGTTTTTAAAAAAGTGCCACAACAGTGGATGGCCAATAGAACCGTTTTTCTTTTTCTTTTTCCAAAAATTTAGATGCCTTCTGGGCTGCCCCAACCAGGCCTTCTTGACGTTTAAGGGTTAACTCAATGATGGAGCAAGAGTGGGGTTGAGTTGCAATAGTCGAAAAGTTTGACTTAGGTACCATGCTCCTACCAATGCAAGAGCATGGTGCTAAAGACTAATAACTTTGACTATGGCTATTAATGTGTGTGGGCAATTAGTGTCACAAGAAATTAGGTGTCTGTGACTCTATTAGTAAATTTGACATTAATGTCTGTGATACTAATTGTAAACTTTGAAATTCATTTACTTGTTTTAATTATTTGTCTTATAATTATAAAATTAAGTTTAAGAGATGAATATGAAATCTAGCACTTAAAGAATTTGTTGGTGAGAATTGACTTAGATGAAATTTTCCTTTCATGTATGATCTAACATACGAAAATCATTTTCTTTGAACATGATTATTTGAAATCCTTCCATTTTCATACTTAACCCCTAAACGTTCTCACCCTTTTCAGATTTGGCAATTTTCCAAAGATGCATTACAAAATGCAACTAAGAGGGATATTTTCAACTTGATGAATGAATAAAAGTTGTACATTATGCATTTTAGATTCCATCCATATGGTTAGATTTGCGATTGCTATCACCAATATTTGTGTATAAATTTTCAAACTTAAAATTTAGAGCTCTTTTGTAATATGATTACGAATAAGATATTGACAATCTAATAATGAAATTTTTTGGGATGGGTTGAAATGTAATACTCTAAGTGTAGTGTTTTTTGGAGATTTTTTGGTTGCTTAATTTTAGTAGTTGACTTTTTCAAGAGCACTTTTAGACTAAAATCTTCGAAATTTTGGGTGGAACACTACAACATGAAATGAGGCATAAAATTTTCACAAATCATCCCCTTTCTAATCGGATCACACATGCACGAAGCTAACTTCCCATAAAAGTTTCAGTAAAAAATCCACACTGCAAAAAGTGCATGATGGATGAGAAATTAGAGTTCAAATCCGTACATCATGCAAAATATGCATGGTTGGGCGGTTAGGGGTTAAACACACTCACTAATTTTGATACAAAGAGGAATTAAAGGCATGGATAACTGGCAATTAGCACCACATAGTTAAGAAATAAGCCCCGTAAATTCCAAATTATTGAAATTAGTGTGTGTTCTTGCAATTAGTATCACACACACTAATAGCCATGATCAATGGAGTGCCCAAATGGGCCTTTGGCACCTCGCTCGAGATCGCACTATAACATGGTGCCCAAGTACAACTTTTTGGATAGTGTTGAATTTGAGTTGAGTTATTCAACTAGGATGAGTATTTTCAAGCAAACTCAATTCAACTAAAGGTCACATAGAGGATTGGATTGGGTTAAGTGATTACCCTAATTGTATGTAGTTACCATCTCTCCCTCCTTGACACTATTGATAGCCCATTCATCGCCCATTCACACCAGTCACCCAACGCAAGTGCGGCAAAGAATATGCGTTTGTCAAGTTAGTTTTTGGTAGCTACAATGTGCTCTTTTAAAATTTATATTTTTAACATGACGCATGCAATAAGCTGCTCTAATGCATTTTGGGTGTTGCAAAAAAATCACACTCCGCCAATTTACATGCGTTGGTCAAAAGCAGGAAGAGACAAGGCTCTGACACGGCAAGAAATTGTATATTATTTTAGAAATTTACCTTGCAGCATTCCAGGAACACAATGCAAGTGCTGGAGCTTCTTGTGTGAATGGGCCGTCACATACACCAATGTTGCGGCATGCATGCATACGTCAAGTAACTTTGAGGGAATATGTTGTCAACCAAGAAATATAAAATACGCAATTATAAAATTACTCTATCACATGATAGAATGGAACGCAACCAAAAAAAGGAGCATGGCTTTACTTGTGGCGTTGCAATGTAAGGTTGGATGTCCTAAAATCACCACCTCTCCCAAATATGACATGTAGAGTTTTCTTGGGGCCACCACAATTGAGACTCAAAACCACCAATTTCACTATTCAAGTAACCCAATGGCATGCTAAGCATTGCGAAGAAGTAGTTGGTGGTTTTGGGTATCATTATGAGTGAAAGTTAGTACCACATGGTGTAGACATGGGGAAACCTAGAGGTTTGATTTGGATCATGAAGTTCTTTTCACTTCAAAAATTTGTATCAATTTGAATATTGGAAATTAAATTGCGAAAATTTGTGCATTCTGTGAGAAATCTTCTTCCAAATGACCGAAAAATGTTCCTCATAAAATAACCTTGTAAAAATGAGGCCATATTTCTTAAGTTGGTGGTTTTAGGACATCCAACTTTAGTTGCACAGTGTTTGAACAATACTCTAAATAGTGTATTTAGTGTGAGATACACTAATTTACATAAACATGTTGTAAGTTTTTACTGTTGACCAATTTTTTTACCCTCTATATTGGTCAAGATGGGGATCTTTCAATAGTATTGGAATCAATATCTTTGGTAATTTTTTTTGTCGAGAGTAAAAATCTATAACATTTTCAAATCTTATAATTATCTCACACTAAATACACTATTCAGTGTAGTTGCAGCAAGAAAAGACAAGGCTTTGAATAATATTTTGTTTCTCAATTTTACCTTCCTCCATTTTAAGAACGCATATGCAAGTGGGGCAGGGGCTTGGTGTGAATGGGTCATGAGCCATGTGAGCCATGTTCCATTGGCCCAGTGCAGCAGGCCCCTTGCATTGGCTTGAACAGGAATCCCAACTGCCACCCATGAGGCCATGACCCATTCTTCGCCGCAACCAGGGGCACACATCAGGGTGCATGCATACCATATAACTTACAAATGACTGGGACAATACACCAGTAGAAAGGGTGGCACTGTGGAGGGAGATGCCTAGCAAGTAGTTCCCAATTCCATGCATGCATAGTGATTTTGTACCGTACCCGGAAAGCAGGGTCGGCAGCGCCTGTCCGATATTTAATTTTATTGTTGAATTTATTTCAATATTCTTGAATAGTTCGTGTATTTTTTCTAAGATTTTCATTTCACCATAGAAAACAATTGTTTTTTGAAAAAATAATCTCTTAAAAATTTGGGCATTTCTTTCTATAATGATTTTTGGCAGAACCTGCCTCTCGGGTACCGCATACACTCGGTTATATAGGAGCACTCTTTTTTCATTTTTCATGAAATGCCAAAGTGGTCATAAAAATTGTTATAGTGGTGCTCCATATTTCAACATACATCCACATATTGAATAGAAAATATCACATTAGAAGATATCACATATCCATAATTTTTATTAATTTCATTCACAATTTGGTGATTTCATCTAAGATGTTTTTTAATTTGAAATTTTATGGTAAAGAACTTCGTGGGTATTGGTCATTGTTTAGCCTAATTATTTTTCTGGGTGCAATTTGGCAATATTTCGCCCCAAAAAACTCCTACTATAATTTTGTTTTTAAACACTCCTACAAGTAGACTATATAAGCATTGACATTTATTATATTAAATACACATTGTCACAGGATCAGTCACGACCCCGAGATCACAAGAACGGTCCTTAATGTACAATATACCAAGCCTCCTCTCGAGGTCAACTAAAAAACTAACACGTAGGACGTTGATGAAGGCGCCTACTAGCGAGAAGGGTACAGTGCACGGTATATAAACTTGCACAAACGTTCAGTCGAATCCTAAATAGCATCGCACACGCGCGGCAGCGGCAGACGGCAGACTGCTTGGAAAGTAGTGATAGAGCCTTGCACTTGGGCAGGCCTTCCTCTCTTTGTGAAGCACCGGCGCCGCTCCGTTCTTTCACGACACCGCCCCCTCGTTGCCAAGGATCTCCCGACGTCTCACCATGTTGGTTTACCAGGATTTGGTCTCAGGTACTGCGCCCGCTTCTCCCCTGTCCCTAGTTCCTGATCGCGTCCCGTTTGGTTGTGTGTGCAGAGAGTTCTGAGGGTGGAAGCGTATATTAGGGTTTTGGCGGGCTTAGCTGTTTGCTTTTGTATCTGGCGTCTTCTCAACGGAGAAGCAGTCGTGCAGCTAGAACGCACTCTTAGTTTTGTTTTCGGGCGGCTGGACGACGGGGTAGTGTCAGGCCTGGATCGTTAGGGTTTGTGGGGAGGTTTAGGCGGTGCTACTTTTGGTTGGTCTACGTGTTCATGTTCTCCTGCCTTGGTTTGGTGGTGTGTAGCTGGTTTAATTGTTTCGTGAGTTTTCTGCGTAGAGCAGATTTATGCCTGCAGCGATTGCAAGGAATCATCTGTGGTGGTTCCGTAAAAGTGATGGGGGTTTTAACGAACTTTCCATTTTCACGGAGTGGTTTTGTTCTGATCTATTGTCGACGTTTTCGCAGGAGACGAGCTCCTGTCGGACTCCTTCACCTACAAGGAGCTTTTCAATGGTGTGCTTTGGGAGGTCGAGGGCAAGGTAGGTGTTTGTTTGCCTCTGCGTCGCAATATTTTTATGTGTTTTCAGATGTCCATGTTTGTTCGGAGATTAATGAACGCACTCTGGAGCTTTCATCTGATGCTGGTATTTTGGATTTCGTTTATCGGAAGTGCACGAGATCGATTTGGATCCGTCTTGAGCTTCGTTTAGGGAGATTTTGATGAGAATTTTTAGTGACGACATGCCCGAGATATCTGGCCAAGATATGTTTGTTTGTGGTTCTGTGGTTCGATAACAATGTGTGCTGACTGGGTGGGGGTGTGTTTTGCAGTGGGTGACGAAGGGCGCCCTGGACGTTGACGCGTTGATCGGAGCCAATGCCTCCGCCGAGGGTGGTGGCGAGGACGAGGGTGTGGAAGACGCGGCTGTGAAAGTGGTGGACATCGTGGACACGTTCAGACTACAGGAGCAGCCTTCCTTCGACAAGAAGGGCTTCATGGCATACATGAAGAAGTACTTGAAGACGTTGACCCCACTGGTGCCCAAGGAGCGCGAAGGCACGTTCAAGGAGGATATCCAGAGCGCCGTGAAGTTCTTGCTCTCGAAGCTGAGCGACCTGCAGTTGTAAGTGTTCTTTTACTTCACTGGGGCCATCCAGACATGATGCGTGAGTTGTTTGGGGCAGGGAAGTGTTTTGGTATTTGAGGTGTTGTTGACGCTTGACCGTATGGGAAGGTGGTAATAAGAGGTTTGAACTGGGTGGCGTGGGTTTGCAGCTTTGTCGGCGAGGCGATGAAGGACGACGGGACGATGGTTTTCGCTTACTACAAGGAGGGAAGCACAGATCCGACGTTCCTGTACTTCGGCGATGCGTTGAAGGAAGTGAAGTGCTAAACGCCTAAATTATGGTTTGGGTGGATATCATATGACATCAATTGTACACCCGTTGTTTCCAGAAGTGGGACTTGTTTGGCACATGCAGGTCCCTGCGGTGATACATGGGATGGCTATTTGTTTAAACAAGTACGAGTTTGGGTGGGAAGCCATATCGGCGTAGAAAAGCATAAAGTAGGACTGTGATTCTGGTTCTGTTATATCACAGAACAAATTAGCGAAGCGGGGAATGTTTTGTCATGACATTTTTCATGTCTGAGTGGTATTGATTGATACAATTTAACAGCGCAACTGGATTTCAGTATGCCGTTGAAACCTGTGGAGTGTGATGGACGATGCTCTTGGTGAAGTTGGTTTGATGTTTATTGATCTGCAAATCCCTCTCGGGTATGCCGCGTAGGTGTATGAGGCCTGGTTACTGTCAACCCTTGTAGCCTGGGCACTTACTTTATGGTCGCTGTGTTCATGTTAAATGCAATAGCAGAAAATCTGTATGGAATGTGAGTTTGCGTTTCGTAAAACGGAAGTAGGGAATTTCGTTTAATATCTTTTTGGAATGAAAACTACCACAATCGGATCTTGAGAAGGCGTCCAATTGTAATGTTTCATATGTAGCCTCCTCATACCAGCAGATAACTTCATAAACCACTTTATACCAGGACGTATGGTTGTCTTCTATTCTTGGATAGGATTTTATGGGGTACCTGGATTCCCTCATATTGATGAAAACTTTTTGGTTTACTGTTCGTCGTAGATGCCTCGGCTGAATAAAAGCTGGTTTGGTACCTAACGAGTTGCAATTCTCTATCATTGTGCTGGCCTCCTGTACAGAAATTTGTTTTCTGTCATTTTTCAGTGAATGCTTTGAGCGGACACAAATGAATGCAGTGAGCAGAGCTCAAATTTGATTTGCATATTTGTGCCTTATCCTTGTTGGAATCTATCGATATCTGAAGCTTGTGCTTTTTCATGTTCGACGTTGAAGTTTGTGATGAATTAACGCTTGAACGCCGTGAAACGTCGCTGGAGCCATATACCGGCAGATGGATGTAACTCATCCAAAGTGAACTGAAGTATCATAGAGTAGATGAAGGGTTTCTCATCCAATTCTTTTCGTGAAGGCTCTTGGAGATTGGTCATGCCACCTTTTCAAGTTAACCCTTGAACGGCCCGTAAGCCTTTTGTGACCGTATAGTATATTTCGTATTTAATGGTATTTGATCAAAATAACAATTACCAAACGCTTTTTAATACAAAGAAAAATTGATAATCGTGATAATATGTATCAAACAATATAAACTACAATTGAGCAATTATAAGGCTAAATACAATTGTAGAGAGGGACCCCAATGGCCTTTTAAGGGTTAAATTAAGGTCATTTAAGTTATTTTTGAAGTTTACAAAGGGTTTCAACTACAGAATGAGTAGTAAATACGGTTCATCGTGTAGTATATTTTGATTTTTTTTGTTTCTTCTTGCTTAAACTAAATTTAGGCCATGAAAATGAGTTGTGCATTTGAGTTGCATTTACAAAATGAAGCTTACCAAGTATAGTTTCTACTCCATTTTGAATTTTTGGAAACTCTCAAAAGTGAGTATTTTATTGGAGTTACAAGTTTGGTGGGTATTACCATGGATTAGGGAATTGTTCTAAGTTTAGATACACTGATGATTTTCATTTAATTTATTATTCTTCATTGTAATTTACACCTTGGGGTAAAAAATCAGAAGTTGAGTACATTTTGTAATTGATATGAATTATCTTTACAATTACTTTGAAAAATCATAGTAATTTCAAATTTTCACTAAAATTTATGAAAAGTTCATGATTTGTAGTAGACACATGACTTCATCTACTAAAAATACAAATTTAATTTATTTATTTATTTATAGTGCCAATACTGAGTGTGACAGGTAAAACAAGATTCCATGGTCTTAGGCCCGACATTTAGGGGTTAAGGTATCAATACTGGTATTAGAAACATTGCAAGAAGACCCCACATCAAGAATTAGACTAGTTGTGGGTCTTTTTGGACATGCTTCTCTACTCTACGTGAGTGGTGTTTCTACCGGTGTATGGGGAATTGAATGATAAATAAACTTAGTTCTGAAACTGAACTTAGATAATTTATTGCAAAAGATCTAGCCAATATAAATTGAAATATATATATTTACACATGGTGCTTTGTTGGAGCGGTCACCTAAATACCTAGATTGGTTCCCAGAAGAGTAGTTGTGCAAATGTTAAGTGGTCTTGAAACATAGGTTTTGAAGAATGTTGGGTGTAGGTGAATGAGTTTTCTAACCTCAATAAGGTTGTAAGACATCTCTAAGTGCACATTTGAAGTGTTTGTGAGCGTTTATTGCAAAAATTGAGAAAGTTGAATAGTCCACATAATCGACATAAAATTGACACAAATTTGACAAATATTTGTTGATTTGGACATTGTATATATTGAGTCCACAAATTCCGGACACCACTATAAAATGAACTAATGAAGTTTATCTTAATTTGGACTAAACCTATAGTTTACCATATTTCTGAAAGAACAAGCCCACCAAATTAACATAAACTACACGTATGTGTATTAGAATCTAAACAACAAATCAAAGTGAATGTTAAATTTAAGTGAGATACATAAGAAATTTCACCATTGACAACAATGAAGTATGAACTTTAAATGAAAAATTAATGTGATTAGGTGAGGTCTTAATTTAAATTCACTAATAAAAGATCAAAATATCAAATATTTTGATTTACTCTCACCAATTTTTACATTGACCCTTTCACGTCTTAATTCAACGATGATTTCAAAGATTTGTTATAAATTGTTGTTTAAAATAATTATATTATTTCTTATTAATATGTTTTGATTAATTTTGCAAGGCTTTCTCTTGAAATTCAATTACAAATCCCAAATTAGTTACACCAGAAAATTAGAATATATTGTAATGAAATTGGAATAACATGCACTACGAGATGGTATGGTTTCCATTTTTTGATTCAACTTATTTTAGAAAATCATGTTTAAGGTCTCACTTTTTGAACTAAAACTAAAACTCGATATAAATCAATTCTGTTGTTTTAAAAAAAATCATAATATCTTATTTTGAAGATCCGTACTAAACAAATGATAGTCAACTAGCTCAAGAACCAAGAGAAATTTGGATGGATGAAAACCATCCATGTATATAGTCAGGAGAATAGTTTGAATTTGTTCATTGTCCAGATAGTGGACGTAGGTGCTTGAAAGGGTGAGGATAGGTTGATAGTTTGTTTTGTTTTGTTTGTTTGTTTTGTTACGTTGAGATCTCTCCAACCATGCCTCTCCATGGTCACGTTCTTGGTACCGTCAAAAAGCTCCTGACTAGGAGGGTTGCACGGGGTTTGTTTCATTGCGTATAGACATACGGTGTAAAATTTATAGATTTTTAATGGAATTTTGTCACAATAAATTTGAATTAAATTTTGAAAAATAGAATATGGGGGTTTTCGATGTCATTCGTGGCATCATCAAAAAGTTCTCCACAAGTAGGGGTGAACTAAAGTTGTTGTTTAGCTTTGGGACCACCGGTGTCGAAGTTATAGATTTTTGATTGAATTTTGTCACCATAAATTGAATTAAATTTTGGACAAATTATTCTAAAAAGCAAAAGCACGGGGGACACGGGAATGCACAAAAACACAAGGAACAATGGGAGGATGTGAAACACAGGGAGCACGTGAAACATTTGGTCCAACGACATAGGGCCACACTAGTCTATACATCAAAGAAGGTTGTTTGTTTTGTTTTGTGATGTTACGGTGAGATCTCCCAGACCAGGAGCCCACTGATTGCATTCTTAGTATTGTCGGAAAGTTTTCAAACTGGAGAGGTGCATGGAGTTTGTTTTGTTGCGTGTGGATTTACGGTTTGGGAGTTGTGGATTTAAAATCAAATTTCATCATCATATATCAAACTAAATTATGACAAATGGAGTATGGAAGTTTTTAGATGTTTTACTCTAAAATACTCTATTCATAGGTTATTTCTTTTTTTTAAAAGTTGTTGAATCATGAAAATAAACCCTATTATCTATCCAATACACATTAGAAAAGAAATTAGAGCTTCAGAAGGCCCCGTCATTGAGATTTGATGTGATTAAAAAAGATTAAAGAAATCCAATCTGACGTGGATGATGAGTGCTTCCATCAAATTGGATTATATATATATATATATATATATATATATATATATATAATATTTTACTTATTTTTTATTAAAATTAATTATTTTTTTGTTACTTTTTCCCGTCAGATTTGCATCAATAGATCTCAAAGGGAAGGGGACTTATCAAGCCCCAATTCTGTCATAATGCTTCACGATTATTGAATTGAAAGATTTTTTAGTGCAATTTCGAAATTCTCCTTGCTGCCATCATTTTGGGAAGTGACCAATACTTATTGGAGGGTACTGTACATTATATTCAATCCTCAAGGTTAATAAATATGACGTCAATGGTACATTGTATTCAACCCTCGAGGTGGGCATATATGAGGTTGTAAGGGAATTGTATTCAACTCTCAAGACTATTGAATATGAGGGTATAAGTAGGTTGCATGCTATTCCTTAAGTTCATACTAATCGCCTTGGTCAAATCGTGTAATCTTTTTACCACAACGAGTCTTTTGATTTGTGGAGCAACCGTGTAGACCAACATATTGGAGGATTGCAACTTGCTGGACTTAGTGAGCACTATGTTAAAAGAGTTCAACATATTGGACTTAGTGAGCTCAATGTTAGAAAACTTCAGTATGTCAGACTTAAAAGTCAACATGTTGAAGATGGTAATTTACTAAATCAAGTGACTAATGTACTTGGCTGTCAAGATCGGCATGTTATGTCAAATAATTGATTCTTTTGCCCAAATGCTTTTCAACAAATGCCAAATTCTGTCGAAGATTCTCTTTTTCACCATAGAAAATAGATTTTCTTAAAAGGAATAATTTCCTAGAGATTTCGGCTTCTCATTTTATAATTATTTTTTGCCAATAACCAAGTACAGTATACGGTTACTGTTTCAAAATGTGTTTCTCTTAGTGAATACCAATAGGGACCTATATTCATGCAATACATGTTGGACTGTAGCATAAGCCTTTGAGGAAAATCCATATGACATGGATGAAGTTCTTCCACACAAACAAGTGCATGGTTTTCAAGGCATGTTATTTTTGTTTATTTTTAACGGTGATCGTTTATGCTTTTCTTTTGAGCATTTCTTGTAGGACTATTTTCTTCATTCCAGAGTGCCATTTCACTGAATGCTACACTTTTGCTTTTTGTTTAGGAGTTTGAGGCCCTTTTAGGAGGGTCGTCTCGGTCTTCAACCAACAAGACTAATTTAGAAGCTCCTCCCAAACCCACATTTGTGATTGAGGAGCATAACACTGATCTACCTTTACTAATCATAACACTGATCTACCTTCACTGCTAATCCACACACATAGGAGTTGCATCCACTTTCATTTGCTTCATGATTTTGAGGTGTAAATTTGTTCATGTAATTTGTTTCTTAGGAACTTTCTTCTATGCACTTTCTTCTTAGAGAATGAGTCACTTATGCATGTTAATTCGATATATAACATATTAGGTAAATTAGTGTAAAAAATAATTTAAAACATATAGTAAATTTTAGTTTAGTGCTTTGATAATTTTGTGCATTTGTGATTCTATAAAATGCGCTATAAACATTCTGAACCATGCAAACTTCTATCAACTAAAAAATTTCATAACAATTCCAAATTTGTGCTTTTGATATTAAAATATAAGAATGCAGGCCTTGAATTCTAATTTAGATTGAAGTCATCAAAATTTAAGTAAAATTCTATACATTTTGGTAATCATAAATCCTTTAAGCAGACAGACAAAACATGTAAGGCACACTCTTATTAGAACATGATTTTGTATATATATTCTCTTTTAGCTCTATTGTTTTTAGACATATATTGGTCTATATTTAAGTTCAAACCATAAAGACTATTTTCTTAGTTTTTATGAAAGTCCTAAAATTTGAAAAGAATGAAATTGAATTTTCACGTGTAAAATTAAAGGAATTTAATTTGGGTTCACCAACTTTACTTTACAACTATGGAAGCGACTACTAACTAGGATAATGGTGTTTCACTGACTAAATGGATGTAATTTTAATCTAACAGTTGTCACCGTAGAAAAAATAAAGGAAATCAAAGTAAAAATAAGTAAATAAGGTCTAAATAATGTCGGCTTAAAAATAATCCAAATTCCTCCAAATAGTCCAAATAATTGATTATAACTCTAATTTACATAGGCAATGCACAATCCAAAATCAAAATTTTGATAAGTCATTGTAACCATAGATATGATGTCATTTTTACATCCATCTAGTTTACAATGTGTTAGCAATTTACTCATAGTCAAACAGTTGCAGTCAAATAGCTGTTGTCATAGTAAAATTAATTCTAAATCTTCAAGATCTTTGTTGTAAGACGTTTTGTAAGAGTAATTAATGAGATGTTGTGCAGTATTAATAAATTATCTAACAAAACAATAGATTTATCCTTAAGCCACGTAGAATAATAAGATCTTTGAAGATTTAAAATACAAATTTCAAACTGTAAAATCTAATAGGTCATTGTGAGCCCTTGCAACATCTCACAAACCACAATAAAGCATTTATCGTGGTATTTGATGTTTGTATTCATTCCGAGTATTTAACCTAGAATAGTAAGAACACCCAATTCCCTAATTTTGCACTTGGCCAAGTGCACTCATTCCATGAGCAAATTTGGCTTTAAAAAAATTTGTTTGAAAAACAGCAATTTTTGTCTTTCTACAATCTTTTATGTTGTAAAAAACAATTTATTTATTTATTTTGTATTCTCATCTTTATCTTTTATTTTATCTTTATCTTTATCTTTTCTTTTATCTTGTTTTTTTTTCTTGTCTTCTTTCTTGTCTTCCTTCTTCATTTTCTTCTAGTCTTCCTCTTGTCTTCCTTTCTTTTTCTTCACCTTGCCATCTCTGGAGTTTAAACGTTAAAATTTATAAAAAAAAAATTAAAATTAGGGAGCAGCCGATGGCTGAATCCAATACAGGCCAAAAAAAATAAAAATAAAAATAAAAATAAAAAAATAAAAAATTTGCTTCCGCTTTTTCCGGGCAGAGAGGGTCCCCGCGCGCGGACCCTACTCTAATTTTAACCCTCCCTCCCTCCCTCCCTCCTCCCCTTTCCTTTTTTTTCCCCTCTATCCTACATAAACCCTCCCTCACTCTCCCTCCCTCACTCTTCCTCCTTCTTCCTCCCTCACTCTTCCTCCTTCTTCCTCCCTCACTCTTCCTCCCTCTTCCTCCTTTATATTGAGGAGAAGGGAGAAAGGAGAGAGGGAGAAGGACGAGAGGAAATGGGGAGGAAGGAGAGTGTGAGGGAGGGAGAGTGAGAGAGGGTTTATATAGGGTAGAGGAGGGAGTGAAGGGGGGAGGCTGAAAATTAGAGTAGGGTCCGCGTGCGTAGACCCTCTCTGCCTGAAAAAAGCAGAAGCAAAAAAAATTAATTAATTAATTAATTTATAAAAATAAAAAAAAATAAAAAAAATTGTTTTTTTGGCCTGTATTGGATTCAGCCATTGGCTGCTCCCTGTTTTTTTTTTTTTTTTTTTTTTTTTAACGTTTAAACTCCAGAAATGGCAAGGTGAAGAGAAAAAAAACGGAAGACAAGAGGAAGACAAGAAGAAAAAGAAGAAAGAAGACAAGAGGAAGACAAGAAAAAAAACAAGATAAAAGAAAAGATAAGATAAAATAAAGATAAAAGAAAAGATAAAGATGAGAATACAAAATAAATTTAAAAATTATTTTTTTACAACATAAGGGATTGTAGAAAGACAAAAATGGCTGTTTTTTAGAGAATTTTTCAAACATTTTTTTTAATGCGCTTGGGGGGCCAAGTGCATGATTATATGGCCAAGTGCAAAATTAGCGAATTGGGTGTTCTAGATATTTTATTAGATTTAGATTTTTGATAGAATTTTTGATAGCATTTTCAGTAGAATAATTAGCATGAGGTCATATGTTTACCGTGAGATGGATTTTTGGTGTGATTGGTGTGTATTTGTAAAAAGTAGATGCATTGATCATGACATTTTTGCAAGTTATTAGGCAATGTGCAACTAACATGTTTGATGGTAAAAGGGTTAGTCAGAAAGAAGATAAGAAGGTAGGAAGAAGAATTGGTTGGTCCATGCCCAACCAAATGAAAGGATAGTTGGATGTAGGATAATTGGATGTTCGGTTAAAGGAGGCTTAGAAGAAAGGTTGACACCTCTCTCTCTATCTATCATTGTTTTGTGTGAGGAGAGAACATGGGAGGAGAAGGCTAGAGGTAGGGAATTAGAAGAAAAGACCGTAGAGGAAAACAAGGATAACTTCTTAACCCTAGTGAGGGTTGAGTTGAAATTTTAGCACAACTTAGATCAGAGCTTTAGCTTTCTAGAGACACCTTATACACTGGATTTGGAGTTACAACAAAGGAGTGACGGCCAATCAAGAACGAGGAGGTTGGCGGCCGCAAGAGTTGAAGATCTGCAACTTTGGAGGCTCGTATCTTTTGATTGGTAAGAGTTTTTTGAGTGAAGTTTGCGCGTGTTAGAGCGGAGTGAAGTCTTCTAAGCGCTTGTCAAATTTTGTGATCTTTGGAGCTACAACGAGGCGATGACGGCCATTCTAGTGGCAGGAGGTCTGTTGCCATCTAAAAGGAGAGGTTTAGCTTATGCTTACTTAGTTTTTTTTCCCCTTTTCGTTGCTTTTTTGGGGCCTAGCATTGCATTTCATTAATTGTAATTTTCATTGCATCATCTTAGATTCTTATTGGTTATCTTTTCATTTTATGGAATAAATTGGTTACATTGGCTATATGAATGATTTTAGTTGAGTCATTAGTTAGTCAAGTTAGGATTTTTTGACGTGGTATGTATGAAAAAATTGGGTGATTAACTTTGCGGGGACGAGTTCCTTACCATGACCCCTTTGTTCACACTTAACGCTTGAAAGTCGATTTTGCCGGGAACGAGTTTCCTCGCTGTTGGCTCCCAAGCAACCACGTAATAGTTAGGAGTCTATCACTTCAAGACATTTAGATTGCACCCCACTCCTCGGCCCAATAGTATGACTAGTTGACCGGTTGCACAGTCAAAGTGCTCATAGTCATTATATCATAATCGGTTGTAAGAAGTCCCTTAGTAGTATATATAAGAACTAGTCTCATTCCGCTTTGAGTGTGTTGTCCAGTTTCACTGCTTTTAGTGGTCTCACTACGTTGCTATCAACGCTGTCTCCATTGGCTTGTTTTTTTACATTGTCTTCATTGTATTTCTTTTATTGTTTTCATTGTTTTACTGCAGTGGTTATTCCCTGCGTTTCATTGTCTTTGATTTTGCCTAGCATTTTAAGACTATGGCTTGTAGTGACATCTTGAAGTTAAGAGTGAGGCTTGTGGTCTCTTTAGATAACATTAGTTATGGGATTCGGATGTGGCCTTTGAAAGGAAAGTGCTTTCTCGGTATAGAAATTGGGATGCCGACAAAGAAAATCCCAAACACCCGTACCTTCACTGTGATCTCATTGATAGAGTTGGTTATACTACTATAACAGTCAGTGTTACGAGTTCTAATATTGAATAGCATGAAGCCAAATTGCATGTTGGGTCTTTTGTGAGAATTGAGAATTTTGCTATAGTAAACAAATTAGAAAAGTCATTCGAAAAAGGAGATATGCATGTGGTCTTGAAAGTCCAATCCACAACGTCAATCCATGTCATTGATGTTGTAGACTATGACTTCATTCCAAAGTTTTATCATAGTGACACTAAAAATGAGTTTAAGAAACGGTTACGTGAGCAATGGGCGACATCTACTATTACTGCATGTATAATTGGTGTTAGGGGGAGATATGGGAAATTTGAGCAGTTACTTATTGCGGATGGTGAAAGTGAAAATGATAATGATGTTATAGGTCTGGGTTCTCAATTTACTAAAGAATATACCTAGATTGTTGAAGCTTTCGACAATGGGCAATGTGTGATGGTGCTCTTAAAAAATGTAGGAGTTACTCAGCAAGGTGATAAATACCTTTGTACGGAAGGTAGTACAATATTATCTATTGTAGGAGATGACTTTATTAAAACACAGCTTGTTGGTGTTTACAACAAGTTATGTAAAGCATCACCAACTTCGACTAGAGAGGTATGTATTATTGTATTTCTTATTTATTTTTCATTTTATTGAATTTATTTTCTATAAAAAAAATTTGATTTTTTTTATTCTCACTTTTGAATTGACTAATTTATTGTTGTTGCCTCTTTTTTGTACATTTTAAATTTATTATTTTGTGATTGATTTTATATTATTTCAATCAAAATATTATTGATTGGATTCTTTTATTAGATTATCTCATTCAGTTTTAAATATTTCAATTAAACATATTATTTTGATTTATCATTTTATAATTTATTAATTTTAGTTTTTTTATGGTTTCAAATTCATTATTATTGTTATTTATTCTATTTAATCTGATATAATTATTTATTTGTTTATTTGTTTAAAAACAAATTTAATTCATTTTTGAAATTCTAATAATAGAGTTTAATATATTTTTGTTTTTTGAATAGGTATATGGAACAATGTCTGTTACCAGTCCTACTGTGACACCTTACAAACATGTGTGTACAAAATGCAAGTTGTCAAATCTCATTCTACTTGAAGGGGGATATTATTGCTATATTTGTCACAATCAAGAAGTTGTTATCAAAAAAGCTCATGTACGTGCGAAAATCTCAACCATGTTTTCTCGAAATGTCTCTATCTATCTTGAAGGTCAATGATTACAAACACTTGTACACATGATTGAGAATCAATTTCTCAGTCTTATTTGTGGACAACAAACCAAGATCCTTTCTTCTATTCGTGTGAAAGGAACCTTTTCACTAACACCTATGTCTTTTTTAAATGGTTTTGAGGAAGATTTAGGTTAGGATATAGACCTAAATGTAGATAGCAATCCAATTGCTTATAGCTCTTTGCAAAATGGAAGTACTCCTCCTCAATCTCAAAAGAGAATATGTGATAGTGTAGGAGTGTCTCTCGAGACAACCTCTTCTACTAAAAATAGAAAAATGTAATGCATTAATATGTATTCTTTATGTTTATCATAACTTTTTAAGAAAGTATATATTTAGTATTAAAAGGGGCATGGCTCCTCTTTCATCTTTACATCCACAATCGGTTTTCATCCACAATCCATTTTCATCCGCAATCAATTTTCATCCGCAATCTTTTATCATTCACTTTCAATTATCATTCACAGTCTTTTATCATCCGTAGTCTTTTTTCATCCACAATATTTTTCATCTGCAGTCTTTTTTCATCCACAGTATTTATTCACCCACAGTATTTATTCACCCGCAATCATTTTTTATCTGCTGCCATTTTTCATTTGTAGTCTTTTTTCATCCTTAGTCTTTATTCATCCGTAATATTTATTCATCTCACTGTCATTTTTCATCTGCAGTTTTTTTACATCCTTAGTCTTTATTCATCCGCAATATTTATTCATCTCGCTGTCATTTTTCATCCGCTGCCATTTTACATCCGCAATCTATTTCCATCTGCAGTCATTTTACATCCAACACTTGTTTTGTTAAAAGTGCACGTGCCATATGAAAAGTGCTTATGCTGAAATTTTCTATGTTTGAAGAAAGTATAGTCATACTTTACATATAAAGTGTCAAAATTGAATGTACATTATATTAAAAAAGAATGTAGTGTAAATTTTAAAAGGGGGTGGGTCTGTACCCACCCTCCTCCCTTTAAGATTGAAAGAAATGTAATGCAAATTTTAGAGAGGGGTGCTTATGTTCCCACCCCCCTCTTTAAAATTAAAAGAAATGTAGAGAGAATTTTAAAGGGGGGTGGGCATGTTCCCACCCCCCTTACCTTTTTTGATAAAAAGAAATGCAATGCACATACCACTAAAAAATAGTGTACATGGCTATGTGCACTTTTAATGAATCAAGTGTTATCCACAGTATGTTTTCATCCACAATATGTTTTTATATTTGAGGTCTTTTTACTTATCTTTTTGACATCTGGCTTTATAGTGCCGCGGTACTTTTACATTTGCGGTGTATTTATATTTGCAGTTTTTTACATCTGCATGTATACATTTTTCTTTTATATAGAAAGTTTTTTACTATTTTTTGGAATCGATAACTTTTCATTCGCAATTCTTACCTATTGTTTTGTATTTCCAGCTTAATTTTTCATTTGCAATTTACACTTGTTGTTTTACATCTGTGGCTTTACATTCTCAATTGTCATCCATTTTTTTCATTCAATGTTATTAATTGGAGTGTTATAATCCTATTTTATCTTAATTTACATGCATTATTTTACATCTATTATTTGTTTTTACATTACTCTTTTGTATCTCTTGTTTAACATTTGTAATTTTCATCGTGAGTTTTGCATCGGTTTTTTTACATTTGTGATTTACCTTAACCATTTTACATCTACAAATTAGATTGTAGTTTTGCATTCACTTTAATCTTATTATTAACAATATTGCTTTACAAGTTTTTATTTTGAAATTAGTTTTTCATCAAAATTTGAATTGTTTCTTTTTTATTATTAAGATATTAATATATTTTTATCTTAACTTTTGATGTTCATTTAAGAAAATAAATCCTTTTTTCAAAAGAATTTCCGTATTTTAAAATATAAAGTTACCTTGTTTACTTTTATAAAACATCCCTACAAAACTCATGTTCATTAAAATGGCATATATAGATAGGAAACTTTTAGAATGCAATTTACGACGCAATACAACATATAGATATATTGTTGGTGATTGTTTATTTGACTCTATATCACATCTTTTAAATTATGAAATTTCTTCTATTTCACTTAAAATGAATTCCATGCGTCATCTTGCATATTGTTTGTCTTTGAATATACCAAAAGCCCAGCAAACACGTCAAATTCAATTAAATCCTGAATGGTTGAATGATTTACATTGAGGTGTTTTGAATGAATATCAATATATGCAAAAGATGGCTATTAGTGCTACACAAGGTGAACTTTGGAGAGATTTTACAGCGATTAAATGAATCTCTGACTATTTACAAAGACCTATTTATATGTGGTCAAATGAAAGTGGAATGATTATGAACAGACAAAGGTGTGAGTTTCAATCAGAACCCTTGCATTTAGCATTTGGTTCAAGTCATTTTGAATCTATAGAAAAAAAAAACAAAACTTATCAATAATTTTACCTATAATAAATAATGAACCTGAATTAATAAATTTAGAATCAGATGCATATGAGCCAAACTTTTTAGATTCATGAACCACATGGAAACATCAAAAAACTCAAGAATCACCATCAACGTGGAAATCAAACTCTAATTATCAATCTATAGGAATGAATACTCAATCAAAAAAAATTGATAGAATTGATATTGAATCTACATAAGAGGTTTAACCAACTACTTCACTAACTAGAATCTCTAGAGAAAAAAATAAAAATAAAAGTTGGATACATATCAAAAAAAATGAAAAGTATGAACAAAATTGTTGTCAAAGAAAAAAGAAATGTTTTGGACTTACGAGCTTAATGATATTTTAAAAGTACTAATGTCAAAATGCTCATGGAATAATGAAGTTGCTACAAAATTCTTGTTAGAAATGAAGGAATTAAACTTAACAACTGACCAAAAAATTCAAAATATTAGAAGAATAAAATATGGCAAAATTAAAAACGTTTCTTTTTCCATCTTTAAAGATGAAAATAACATCGCTTGTAATGAAATCAAAAGCAACAGTGTGGCTTATATACTTTGAATAAAAAACGTCCATGCACTAAATGGAAAGAAATAGATGAAACAATAAATTCCATACTAAATGATCACAAGCATACATCAGGAATTTCGGACCCCACTGATTTCGCACGATTTCAGTGCGTTTATTGTTGAACACTGATTCCGCACGTCATACGTGCATTTAGAAGTGTCGTTATGGTACGGAAGTGACATGCATTACTAGGATGTCGATGCAGTGTCTTTTCAACGATTATGAAAAAAGTGATGTTTTCGCACGAAAGTCGTGCTTGACGGAATCCGTGCGTTAATCGTGTATCTACATTACATTGCTAACAAGACACGGATAACATGCGGTTTTAGTTAATGCGGATCTAGTATCGTATACGTATCATATCAACGCCTTTTATTACATCTGTGCGATTTCAGCATCTATTATAATGCAAATTATTGTTGTACGACATCCGTGTAGTTATAGTACAAGTTTTCAATTTGTGAATGAGTGACTTATATTTCTCAACGTCACTCGCGTTCAAGGATGTGTTTTCGCACTACAGTAGCATGTCATACTTCTCGACAAAAAAGGTTTATAATGTTTTAAAACTATTGATTTATTGATGAAATATAATAAATAGAGAAAATACCAAAAATGTTTTAATATTCTCTTTTGGAATCTTTTGGAATCTTTCAAAATATTTCATATATTTCAAAATATTTCAAAATATTTCATACAGTCTAATTTCCCAAAACATTTTTAGATCTTCATTTATAGAATTTAGAAGCAATGAACATTAAAATTTCAATGAAATTAGATTTTATATTTTTAGAATTCAAATTTGGTATTATTGGTTATCATTGTACTTATCATCATGGGAGAAAAAAAATTGTACAGAAAAGGACAACATTACTTTTTCAAAATAGTAAAATTTGTAACACGAGACAATGTAGAGGTGTTGTTTTTTTGAAAGTTTCCCTAGGCGGAGTTTAACTTGGATTGGCACGATTCAAATTGGGTTTGAAAGCATACTTGATTTGCTATTAGAAAATAATTATAATTTAATTTAATTTTTAATTTTTTTGGTCTCGGGCAGCTCATAACGAGGCATCGACCAAAACATGATCTCTCGAAGCATTGCAAATTAAATTGAGTCTAAAATCAGACTTTCTTTGAACTCAATTTGAGCAACTTTTCAAAAAATAAAATTGCAAGAGCTTTTAATAGCTTGCTACAACATTCAAACCATTGATTTTTTTTTCTAGGTATAGAAAAAAAGCTTGTATAATGGAGTGCAAAAAAAATTTGGAATAGAAAGAGTTTTTTACATTGCTAAAAACATCTAAAGTCTACTGAAAATAAAAAAACAGCTAACAGCCTTTAAGATTTTGGCAAAACAAAAAAACAGTTCAAAAAATTTGAATTTTTTTTTAGATATAGAAAAATACTTGCATGATCTATTAAAAAAAAATTGGAATTTTTTTTTTTACATCGCAAAAAAGCATCCAAAGTCTGCTTACAAAAAAATAGCTCACAGCCACCACAATTTTGGCAAAAAATAAATAAATTCATAATACTCTAAAAAAAAATCCTAGATATAGAAAAAGTCCTGCATAATCTAGTGCAAAAAAAAATTTGGAAAAAAAGTTTTTTTCACATTGTTAAAAACATTCAAAGTCCGCTGAAAGAAAAAATAAAACAGCTCACAGCCATGATCTGCCATCACGATTTTGGCCAAAAATAAATAAATCAAATATTCTGAAAAAAATTCAAGATGTAGAAAAAGACCTGCGTGTTGTAGTGCAAAAAAAGATTTGAAAAAAGAATTACATATACATGGCAAAAAATTGCCAATGGTCTCTTTCCTTTATAATTATCAAAAGAATTCAAGTGCTTGCATCAAGAGTTTAAGATGGTTTGGTGGTTTGAAGCATGGTTTATAGTTAGGAGGTCTAAAGTTCAATTCCTACCACCGGCAATAGTGCTTGGGAAACCATGGTGGGCCCCACTGCTGGGTCGGACAGCGCGAGTAGTTGGTCCAGGCAGCCCAAAATAATGTTCGAGTAGAGGAAAAAATATTTTTTTATTTTTATTTTTTTAATAAAATTATTTTGACCAAATTTAGATATAGAAAGAAAAAAATCTAGACATAGAAAAGATGATGTTGCACGGAAAACACACAGAATCAGTGTGGGTTTAAAGACGATTAAGACACGATATTTGACAACTGTACAGAGTGAAGAATTCGCACGTTTTCAATAGATGTATCAATCGTGTCGAATCAGTACTATATCCGCTTGTACGATCATGATGTCATATTAGTGCAATTGCGATGAATGACGCAACGATGCAGAATCAGTGTGACAAATACACGCACCCATGAAATATCGGAAATCGTACTGAAATCGTTCAAAATCAATGGGGTCCGAAATTCATGATGTAGTACATTTATTACAAATACAAATATTCAAAAGACTTTCATATAAGTGCTTAAAAGAATGAAACTTATTTCATCGAAACTCAATAAAAATTCCACAATAAATAAATTATGTTCTAAAAATGCTTTTAAAAAACCATTGAAAAAAAAGAGAAAAACTAGTATAGGAAATCTTGCGAAATATTAAGAAAATTGAATGATACTCCTATTTATTCATGTATTTGTTGTGAGATATTAAATTTTCTTTCAAAATCTACTTTAATCAGTGAAAAGATTGTAAAAAGGATTAATGGTTTGTTGCATTCTAATTTACAATTAACAATAGAAGATAAAACATATGTATGTAATTTTTGTTAGAATTTAATTTAAAAAAGGTTCAATTCCTAAATATTGTGCTCTAAATAACATCTGTAGAAATTCCATTATTGCATCTGTGAACAAACTTACAATATTGGAAGAAAGATTAATATCTCCACATCTTGCATTTGCACAAATTCATAAACTATACAATTATGGTCAATATAAATTACACGGAAGTATTATAAATGTGCCTGCAAATATTGATCAAACTGAATCTTTGCTTCCACGTTTACCTGAAGATGGAACAATTGGAATATAGATCTCCCTATATGTTTGGAAACATACGACCAAATATTACAATGCTAACTTTAAAGGATTTAATTGAAACACCTCTTTATAAAGAATGCAATGTTCTTATTCGTCCACAATAGAATAGTTTATTTGCATTGCATATGCAATCATGTTCTAAAATAGATGTAAACATGGAATTTGAAGATAATTCAAATGTAGACAACATTGAAGAAGATACAAAAGATCATTCTAGTGAAACACTAGTTCATAACTTTTTGGACTCAGAAAAATTTATAATAATACAAATTTTAATACATCCAATTTTTGTTGCTCTTAATAAAAAATATTCCCCTATAGGAATTTTTAAAGACAAACATAGTGAAGAATTGAATTATCCAACATTATTTTATGGTCATTCACGAGATGAAAAGATTATTAAAAACTTTTCTATCATCAGATAGCTAGTTGGGAAATTTTATACAAGAATCATGACTTTGCTACAAATATACAAAATTTATTCTTCAAAGCTATGAAAATTTGTATTGATAAAGTTAGAAATTCTAGTTGGATTCAAATTCGTAAACAAAAGTTATTCGGGAGAACACTAATAGCTGGCCAAGTTTCAAAGGAACCTAATCTTGATAAAATATTAGAATCACATATAGGTTTTTGTGATTTAGAAAAACTACAAACCTCACCTGATTATGTTGAGGCATTACGAAAAAAATTATTTGCTATGATAAGGCAGTTAGGATCTCCAACATTTTTTATTACATTAACAAGTGCAGAGCGATTGTGGAATCCATTGATTGAAGCTTTATACAAATTAAATACAACACGTCTCAATTTGGCAAATTTGGCAAATTTAGATTTTACTCATATTGCAGAATTAATAAGGTCTGATCCCGTCACTTGTGCATTATATTATAATCACAGTACAAAAGCTTTTCGAGAATTGCTTCTAAAAGAGTATTCTTTTTAAGGTGAAGTTGTAGATTTGTTCTTTATTACTGAATTTCAACTACGAGGAAGTGCGCATGAACATGCACTCGTTTGGATTAAAAATGCACCGGTGTTTAAATTAAACTCTACACAAGAAATTGAAGAATTTATTGACCAATACATAACAACTAATAAAAGTTTATTGCCTCGAGCTTTGCAAGAAGCACAAACTCACAAACATTCACGTATATGTTGAAAAAAGATCAATCTATATGTAGATTCCACTATCCTCTTTTCTCGATGAAAAAACAATGGTTTTTAAACCTGTAGAAAATCTGGATGCCAAAAAAAGAAAAAATTTACAAAATAAAGCTAAAGAGAATTTTTTTTATTTAAAAGATTTGAACGCTGGAACTGAAATGAAATTTGAAGATTTTATTCAAAAATTTCAAATCAATGAAGACACCTACAATACACAATTTGCTATTTACGCACTTGGCCATATAATCATGCACTTGGTCCCCAAGCACATAATTTTTTCTTGTTTAACTTTTTTTTTAAAACACGACGATTATTGTCTTTCTTCAATCCCTTACATTGTAAACAAATAATTATTTTAATTATTTTTTATTCTTATCTTTATCTTTTCTTTTATCTTTTCTTTTATCTTTTCTTTTATCTTTTCTTTTTTATCTTGATTTCTTTCTTGTCTTCTTTCTTGTCTTCTTTCTTGTCTTCTTTCTTGTCTCCCTCTTATCTTTCTTCTTGTCTTTCCTTTGTCTTCCTTTTTGTCTTCCTTGTCCTTTTTTTCTTCTACTTTTTCTTCAGTTGTCGCTTCTGAACCCTAAACAATGGGAGCAAACCCAAAAAAAAAATTAAAAAAAAAATTAAAAATAAAATAAAATAAAATAAAACTTTTTTTTGGGATGCTGCTGAATCCAAAATGACAGCCGCCAAAAAAAAAAAAAAAAAAAAAAAAAAAAAAATCTTCTTTTGGTTGGCCGTGCGGTGTTGCTGAACCCTAAATGGCAGCCGCCCAAAAAAATAATAAAATAATAAAAATAATAAAATTTGGGTTTTTTTAAAAATCTATTTTTAGCCGCTAGAGTGCACGGCCGAGTACCCTAAGACCCTCCCATCTCCCTCATTTTCATCTTCATCTCCCTCTCCATCTTCATCTCCCTCTCCATCTTCATCTCCCTCTCTATGTTCATCTCCTCTCCATCTCCCTCCCCTCTCCTCATATATATAGGGGAGAGGAGAGGGTCTCTCCCATTCATTCTCCTACTCCCTCTCCTTCCCCTCTCCTCTCCCCTACATATATGAGGAGAGGGAAGAGGGAGAAGAGAGATGGGAGGATTTTAGGGTGCATGGCGGCGCATCCGAAGCTAAAAATAGCAAATTAAAAAAACCCCTATTTATTTATTTATTTTGGGCGGCCGCCATTTAGGGTTCAACAGCACCCCACGGCCAACCAAAAGAAGATTTTTATTTATTTATTTATTTATTTTATTTTTATTATTTTTTTGGCGGCTGCCATTTCGGGTTAAGCAGCACCCCATGGTCAACCCAAAAAAAAAAAAAAAAAAAAAAAAAAAAACATTTTTTAATTTTTTTTTATTTTTTTTTATTTTTGGTTTGCTCCCATTGTTTAGGGTTCAGCAGCCACAACTGAAGAAAAAGTAGAAGAAAAAAAAGACAGGTAAGACAAAAAAGAAGATAAGAAGAAAGACAAAAGAAAGACAAGAGGGAGACAAGAAAGAAGACAAGAGGGAGACAAGAAAGAAGACAAGAAAGAAATCAAGATAAAAAAGAAAAGATAAAAGAAAAGATTAAGATAAGATAAAGATAAGAATAAAAAATAATTAAAATAATTATTTATTTACAATTTAAGTGATTGTAGAATGACAACATTGATGTTTTTAGAGAACTTTTTAACCAATTTTTTTGAAAGTCTAGTATGTTTATGAAATGAGCGCACTTGGCCAAGTGCATAAATAGCGAATTGTGTGTTCTACATTCTAACTCTACGTAATCAACTAAAAAGGCCTCAAATATTTTTTAAACGAACATTAAATAATATATGTACCAATGCATTTAATAAAAATATAGCACATACATGGTATGCAAATACAAATATTCAATTTTGCTTAGATCCATGTGCGGCAGCTACACATTGTACAGTGGGGTGACACCGAAATTGGCACCTTGTGCAATTCTAGGGATAGTGCCCACACTGCTGCCAACTTTGACACCCTCCCGAGGGCTCAAAAATTGTTATTTTAATATGAAATTTTAGAAACAAAATCATTATTATGTTGAAAACATGTGTACCAAATTTCAAGACTAGAAGATTGATACAAAAAGAGATATTCAAGATTTACTAACAAGGGGTAGCTGTAAGAAATGTTTCACAACTGCCAACTTTGACACCCTCCCAAGGATTGAAGAATTTTTTTTTCCCATGGAATTTTTGGAGTAGAAACATCTTTACGATGTTTACACATATGAAAAGATTTAAGTCCAAAAGACCCACAAAAAAAATGATATTCCAAATCTACCAACAGGAGTAGTTGTGAGAAACAAAGAGGAAAACCGCCTCACAACTTTGACAGCCTCCCTAGAGTTGAGTATTTGTTATTTCAACATGAAAGTTTTTGCACGTGTTATCAACTAAAAAGTGATTTTGTGCCAAAAATTCCATTTTAAAATAACAAATTCCAAAACCCTAGAGAGGTAGTCAAAGTTATGAGACAATTTTCCTCTTTGTTTCTCACAACTACACCTGTTGGTAGATTTGGAATATCATTTTTTTTGTGGGTCTTTTGGACTTGAATCTTTTCTTGTGTAAAAAACATAAAGATGTTTCTACTCCAAAAATTCCATGGGAAAAAAAAAATTCTTCAATCCTTGGGAGGGTGTCAAAGTTGGCAGTTGTAAAACATTTCTTACAACTACCCCTTGTTAGTAAATCTTGAATATCTTTTTTTGTATCAATCTTCTGGCCTTGAAATTTGGTACTTATGTTTTAAACATAATAGTTATTTTGTTTCTAAAATTTCATGTTTAAATAACAATTTTCCAGCCCTCGGGAGGGTGTCAAAGTTGGCAGCAGTGTGGGCACTATCCCTGGAATTGCACAAGGTGCCAATTTGGGTGTCACCCCATTGTACATCATACATGACAAAAGTTGATAAATCTATAACAACATAGTTAAAATCAATCTTACAAAAGTGTATTGCAAATAAAACTCACTAATGCAAATTCGAGAATTTTAAAACTTGGCAATGCTTTTTTGAATGCCCAACAAATGTATGCTCATTTAGCAATTTACGTCATTTTGACTATGCCCTTGTATCATTGTTCTTGTTCATGTTTCATTTATAAATACTTCACCGTTACAAGAACAAGCATTTGTGTTAAAACCTCAACAACAATTCCTTAAGTTGAATACAGAATCTACAAAAATAATGTGCAAATCTATAATTGACAAATATATGAAAAGGCCAAGTAACTTAAGAGACATATGTTTAGCAAAATTTGTAGCAAATTACAATCATAATAAAATCGAGTGTCTATTCAAAATATGTAAAAAATAATAAGATTTGTTAATTACAATCAATTTAAGGATTTAGAAAATTGGTCACGTGAACAATTATTGTTATTTTTTCCATTCATTGGAATAGAAGAATCTCAAAAACGCGACAAAGATACTTGGAAAGAAGCTTATGAGGAACAAATTGAAACAATTCGAGAAAATAAGAGAGATTTCAACTATCAAAATCAAACTACTTCATCAAAGAATTGCGGTGATGAGTGGATAAATTTACAAAAATATGCATCATTCTAAATTAATAGCTTCAAAAGATTTTAGCGTGTGGAGTGATTCATCTATAGAAGATAGAGAATCAATGCTTATAAATATGAATGCAAAAAAATATGACTTAGCTACAGACATTGTTGTTAAACCCCATTCAACTAGTACGTACAAAAGTACACTACAATTTAATATTTGTATTTTGGAATTGATGGAAAATGAAGAATATTTTAAAATATTACGATCATTAAAATGAAGAACAAAGGGCAATTTATGATGACATTATGTATAAAAAATGGGTTTATGCTGATGAACCACTATATTTATTTCTCACTGGAGGAGCAGGAACTGAAAAGACTTTTACTCTTCAAGCAATTGTGCAAGGATTGTTACACATGCATCATAAAGATTTAAAATCAGATCCTTTGAAAGCAAAAGCATTGTTATTGGCATTTACACGCAAGGCCGCGTTCAATATAGGCAAAACTACTATACATTTAGCCTTGCACATTCCTATTAACTAATCTCTTTCAAATCTTATAAAGTTGTCATCTGAAACACTTAATAAATTATATGATCAATATGAACAATTGCAATTTGTTGTACTTGATGAAGTTTCGTTAGTAAGTGCAAGAATACTAGATGCTATAGATCAAAAATTGTGTTCAATCAAGCATGTGCAAAATAATGTTTTTGGAGGTTCGGATGTTATTATTATAGGTGATTTCTACCAAGCTCCTCCAGTACGAGATAAATGGGTATTTCAAAAACTTGACTTTGGCCTTAGTGCTATTGCACCGAATTTTTGGCATGAGCACATTAAATGTTATGAATTAAACAGTGTTATGCGCCAAAGTGATTTAATGTTTATAAACATATTTAATAGATTTAGAAAAGCAACACATACAGTGGATGATATCGATACAATTAATAACTTGTGCTTAAAGCAACCTCCTAGTAATTCTATGATCCCTTATTTATTTTATACTGATAAAGACATGCGTGCACACAATAGTGAAATATTTATTAATGCTAAAGGACCTACATTTCATTTTGAAGCAACTAATATTTGACATCATTCACTAACGGCATCCTTCCAAATTCCAAATGATCCAAATAAAACTGCAGGGCTTCATACAATTATCAAAGTTAAAAAAGACATGCTCGTAGAACTTTGCAACAACTATGCTATCTCTGATGGACTTGTTAATGGAGCTAATGGTTTATTCCAAACAACAACATCATTTAACAATAAATCCTATATTTGGATTTTTTTTTTAATGCAAACGTAGGCATTGCCACTAGATTTTCAAACTCTCATTTATATAAAAATTCAGACATTGATTCAACATGGACTCAAACATAATCAATTGCTAAAGAAATTAAGATTGGCAAAAAATAAACTCATCTCATAACACGTATTCAATTTCCCGTTCAACTAGCTGCAGCAAGAACAATTCATCGATCTCAAGGTTTGTCATTAGATGATGTTGCTATTAATCCATTTGGTGTAAATAAGCATGGATTAGCTTACACGGCATTATCACGTATACGCACCAAAGAAAAGTTGTATCTACTTGCTCCATTATCAATCTCCAATTTTCAAGTAAACATATCTATGCTTGAAGAAATGGAAAGATTAACAACAAATGCAAGGTGGAACTTATCTGTACCAATGTTAAAGCCAATGCGTCATTCACATATAATTATACAAAGCATCAATATTGATTCTTTATAAAAAGCATCATTTAAATTATAAATGCGATCACAACATGTAAACTTCTTATATTTTGTGTTTGCAAGAAACAAAAATAAATCATTTAAATGACATAAGTGAATATATTGATACGTCTAGATATAAATACATACATAATTTTGATAAACATGGTATAATTATGATGTATGATCATCAAATGATATGTGCATCATTTCAAACAAAGGTATGTAATGGATCAGAATTTTTGGCAACTTCTTTAAATTTAGGCACTCGTATTGCAATATATGTTATTACTCTATATCGTGCTCATTCAACCAAACTTACGTTATTTTTAGAAAATTTACAAGAATTGATTAATGAAGCGCCCCTAGAATGTCCAATCATTATTTAAGGCAATTTCAATGTCGATACATCTAATGACACAACTCAACACTATGAAATTGAAAAAGTCTTTTACTGTATGAACAAACACTATTTAAAACAACAAATTTCAACACCTACGACCCAAAAAAAATCTTTAATAGATCATATTTGATAAAACCTTACCGGGAACAAATACCAAATATGGAGTTACAGATGCATATTGGCCAGATTATCACAAACCTATATATTGTGCCTTTAAATTACCTAATACACTACCAAGGTATATAAGACGATTTCATTCATATTGTTTTACGTAACATTTTATAACTGAAGCAAATTTAGCAAATTTATTATTAAACATTTATGTCATAAATGTTATATATGCCACTAAATAAAATGCATTAAAATGTTACAAAAATTAGTTTCATTAATATAAAGAATATTAAATTTCACACTTATCATGAAATTATAAAATATTTAATATTGTGTTACTTTATGAATCTTAAATCTCAAATGTGATTAACTACTTCTTAATTTGTTCTTAAATCTTGTAATAAATTCATTGAATACCGTAACAAGTATTTTATAAGACATAAGGCATAAGACATTCATGACATTATTCTTAAAATTATGAACTTTTATTATTCAAATGTCTTGTAGCAATAAGAAATTGTCGACCAAGATTGATTGTAAATAATGTGGATTAGGAGGAAATATGTAATATTGTTATGAAACATATTAGCATAGTCAATTTTACTTTTATATATGTCAATCATCTTGTACAACTTAGTTTAGGTTGACTTTGCATAACACAATTAATTACTATTATTGAATCATTTTGATGAGATTGAGATTATAATTTTTGTTTTGCCAAATGCCAAACTAAAATCAAATTACTTTTTGCACGAACACTTGTCCCCAAAACACAACATAAACTTTGTGGTCAATATTGCAAAAAAGACTATAAAAAAACATATAAAGGAATGTTATTTTGCAATTGTATACAAATTTATCTTCACAAGATGTAATTTCAAAACTTTAATTGGCTAATGAGCATAGTCCAAAACATAAAATGTTGGTAAAGACATTTTTTCAAAAACATGTCACAATATGCAAGGTGTTTTAAGATTTGATCAATTCAATAACTTCTTTTCAAGCACATAGTGACATAGTGCTTATATTTTCTCATCCAAGCAAATAATCCATTACAATGATTTTCCTCATCAAATTCGTACAAATTCTTTTTTAATAAAAGATAGTAATAATGGAGAGAATTCAATTGGAAATATTTTTCTTAATTAGATCCTATATGTTTAATGATCCGTTATGTCTTTAAATGAAGTTCTAATGTATTGAATACATTAAAAATAATATCCATCAAAATATCAACACTATATGTCATTGCTTCATCAAATGAATGACTTAATGAAATAATTAGTAAATAACTCCACCGGTGCCCAAGACATAGCTATAATCAAATTAGTGAGGATTTTTTTTAAATGGTAGATTTATTAAAATATAAATATTATTCTCCAACATAAAATAGAAGTACTTAAATATATAATTTTGTAATTTGTATGTATTTAATATACCGTAGTTTACTAGCAGGTTTTGACAACCTTCTACCTAATATTTAATTATTTCTAAAAACAAATTTAAACAAAATAAAATATTCTATGAAATTCATTTTTTTCCATTACAAGTTTTTTTTTGAAAATAAGTTCCCTACATTTTAGGCAATTATTTTTCAAATTATGTTCTACCAAAACTACTAGTAAACTATGGTATTTTATTTTACTACTAAAAGATTTGTATCCTACGTATGTGTACAATACATGTGGGATAGAGCCTCACGGTTGCACCGTTGTTATTTATGATTCTGCTTGAACCATCACGTACTACAGTACTTTTCTGTTAATAGTGAGGATGGGTCTATAGTGAAAGAGGGTAAATAGTGAAGGTGACACTAAAATGTAAAATCAATGGAAAATGAAGACTTTTTCCACTCAGTAAAAATTTCAACCCTTGCCAATTTCATGGTTTTGCAAAATAGAATGTTTTTGGAATTAGTACCACACACCATTAACAAAAATTAGTGTAGTAAAGAAGATTTTTTCAATTGTGTCATAATTGGACCTATTTGTATTTCTTGCTATGATGTTTATCAGGAAAGACCTAGGTCTGTTGAGTTTGGTTTGCCATGTGTGGAATGTAACTAACAAATCACTAGCCTGCCCGTTAATTCTTTGTTGTGTAAGAATTTAATCTACATTTGATATGCCCAGTCACTAGCAGGGGCTTTTCTTTTACACAATTTTATTTCATGGCCCCGTTTTACATGCTCACTGTTTGGTGGTTTTCTTACTGATATATGCGACAGTGGTGTTAGGTTGCTAACTGCGGAACATCGGGACGAGAAGCAAAAGCGTGCTAGATTTGTACAATGGCCTCCAATAAGTCTTGCAACCCCACTTTCAAACCTGATACTAAAACATTTATTTCACTCACTACGACAGTTTGCTGACCATGAAATTTTGCGTGTACCACCGCTTGGACATAAAGCATTTTTGGGCCAAATTTGGTACCTTGAAAATTTGCGGTTTATAAAATAATGTCAATTTGCCAAGTTTTAAGCCTTTGTTTAAAAAAATCATATATGATACCCAATAGCTGCCAAGGGTCCAAGTTTTTGGTAGAAAGTAGAAGTCACAATAAGGAACAATATGGTGTTATAAAAGATAATGGTATTCCTAGGTATTTTTGTGTCCACATGCAATTCAAAATTTTAAAAAGAAGGCTAAATTTTAGTTTAATTATATAATAAAGTAATTTTCTACTTTTGTCACTTTGTTTGTAACGCCTTGTTGTCATAGTAAGGAATAACATGGTGTCACAAAAAGATGAGAAAAAAGGTCAATTACTTTATTACATGATTAAACTAAAATTTAGCCTTCTTTTTAAAATTTTGAATTGCATGTGGACACAAAAATACCTAGGAATACCATTATCTTTAATAACACCATATTGTTCCTTATTGTGACTTCTACTTTCTACCAAAAATTTGGATCCTTGGCACCTATTGGGTATCATATATGATTTTTTTTAAACAAAGGCTTAAAACTTGGCAAATTGACATTATTTTATAAACCGCAAATTTTCAAGGTACCAAATTTGGCCCAAAAATGCTTTATGTCCAAGCGGTGGTACACGCAAAATTTCATGGTCAGCAAACTGTTGTAGTGAAGGAAATAAATGTTTTAGTGTCAGGTTTGAAAGTGGGGTTGCAAGACTTATTGGAGGCCATTGTACAACAACTTGTTCTATTGACCTTTTTGGGTCATGATTGATTACATGGTCCGTCATTATATTGGCCATGTATCAATGGGCAATAAAGTTCTTTCATTTTTTTTAATGAGATACCCAAGTAAAATACAATCCTTGTGACCAAAAAAGTATGTTGGAAGAAAAAGTTTCGTTTGCTAGGATAATTATATAGTTGGTTCTAACTTGCCTGACATTAGAGTTATCTCCAAAATCCTTCAAAGTGGTGTGGTTGGACTTTAGTTTGATTAATGAGAGTGTGAGATCCCAAAAAATAGGTGTGTTGGGCACTAAGAAAACTATGAAGGAGAAGTTTTGGGTTCAAAAATGGAGTCCAAACAAGTTTGACCCTAGTTCACATTGACACTCATGGGCCTAAAGCTTCATTATCAAATTTATGCATCAATTTGGGCTTCATGATATGTCACCCTTCATTTTAGTTCCCTGTGTCAAGCAAGTTTTTCATCATGTGAGGCATCATATTATCCCTTAATAGACGGAGGGTTTTGCCAAAAAGTAAATGTATTATAAAACGTGTCTTACGTGATTGTTTTGAAGTTTTATAGGATATGGAAGTTGTGATGCACAACCTCTAGGTTCTATCTATACAAGAAAATACCACTGAAACACTTTAGAATTTTTATAAATCCATTTTGAAAAGAAAAACTTTTAATATTTGTAAAAAATACATTTTTAATCTTATCTTTGAATTTAATTATGATCGGTTAAAAGTATAATGTTCATAACATGGTCATGTGTTGCCAAGATTTAGGATCTTTTATTTTGTAGGAATACCAATTTAAATAATTTAAGCAATAATCGAATAAAATAAACACTTCAAATGGGATGAACTCTAATGAATGTTTAAGAATCTTATTAAACATTGTGATTTTAGCAAGTCATTATGAAATTTAAGAAATTATTATTATTTTTGTATTTTGAATTAAATTTTGAAGTGTTTACTTTATAATATATATATAGTCATTTATGATAAATTTATAAAATTCAATTTGATAGAATTGAATTAAAATTCAAAATCTAGAATTATTCTTTACACGTCTTTGCAAAATTGATGCATTATAATGCAATTTTTTCAAATGTTTACAAATCTGACAATTTTATAGATTACTTTAGGAACCTTCACTACCAACTTTCTTTGTTGTTTATAAAATCATTTAAAAAATATTTTCACTAGTCCAAACACATATTCTTATAGCCAACATGATTCTAAAGAAATTAGGCTTTTGAAACATGCAATTCAGACTCTCATTAGTGCAACCCAATTTGGGTCGTTTGTCCTTTAATCCCTGAAGGATCAAGAGGACACATTGTGCCCCAAGAATAATTTCATCACTTTAGTAACTTATTTGGATTCTATAATTTTGACTCAACGTTTGCTAGAGAATTTTAAATGTCCGTTACAAGAACACAAAAATCCTTTGAGATTTGCAATTACATTGATCGATCTACTCAGAAAAAATTAATACATTAAGACACATGATTTTAAGGCATGATAGTTAGGGAGGTTGATGACTTGGAGGGCATGTTGACACTAGGGAATCAAATTTGTCAAACTAAATAAAGTGTACAATATGTAAAACATTTGCCATTACTACGTCATTAACAATATATAATAATTTTGGAAATGTTTAAATATATTTTAAATGGAATCTTTTCTACATACTTTATATTATTTTAGAATATTTTAGAATATTCCAAAACATATTTGAAATCTTTACACATTCTATGCATGTAACAATTAATAACGATCACAAACACCGACTCAACAAGTCATCAACAAGTCACTTCACCCAAACATAAATCTTTCAAAATCAATCATCGTTGTATTTAGTTTTGAAACACCATTTTTTTGTAAGCATTTAGATACAATACATCTTTGTATGCTCTTGAAATTTCAAACGCTGATCATGATTTTAGAAAATATGAAAATGTTTGCACTGAATGACCTATTGATTTTGCTTTAAGATTTCAGGAAAAATCTCACAATCAAACCTTATAATCATGTAATATTTACGGTAGATTGTCCTAAAAATTTATATACAGTCCCACAACTAAGTCTTCTTTGAGCTTTAATGGTGAAGTTCTCTATATGAGCACCAATTGAGAGATACATCTGCGTCCTTGAAAGCATCACGAGAAAGTAATAAAATCTTAAGGATGAGCATGGTCTTTTAGGGATTAAGGGCTAAAAGAGATTGAAACATATAGTGTATTCTTGTGTCAAGAAATGAATAGTACCATGAAAGCTTTAAAAAGTAAGAACTCACATGTTCTTTATCACCCCTGATTTTTTCAGAGGAATTGTACATTTATCAAAATTTCATTCAAACTCATCCTCTAAACTCCCTCTACTTTATGAAAAAACTCTATTGCATCTTAGTTATAGAGTAAGGAAGGAACCCATTATTGGCTATTTTGAGATTTTCCTACTATTAGAATGTAATATTTTTTGTGCTCTTGTCCCCATAGTTGCAAAGATTTCATTGTACTAGAATTCACATTTTTTGGATATTGTATGGATAAGTTACAAATTATTGAAGAAGTTTGAAGTAGTAATTTTTATATTAAAAACCTAGACTACCTTTGAAGGATCCTATGATTCTTTTGTACACAATTGAGTTATCTTATGATGTAGTCAGATTTGTTAAAAAATAATCCAACAAATAATAAAAAATGGCATGTACTAAAAAATTTAGAAATTATAAGGTGATATAATTGAACACTGTAGAAAATAGTAATGAAAATAATCTAAATTCATAAAAATTCAATTTTTTTGCAAACAACATACTCTAGTACAAATTACGACACTTTCATCAAAAAACCAATACAAATTGTTATAGGAGCAGAATGAAATCATCTTGTGCTATATCAATGTTCAAATTTTTTAACAGTGAAAAGTTTAATGAGGTGTAACAAATAGAGCTTAGGATCAAAAGTCACGGGGAAATATTGGATATTACAAGAAATTAAAATTGAACAAAATACAATCTCACTTAATCAATGAAAAATAACTCTAAAAATAATTCACTTCGTATTGGGCCTATGAATTTAACTCAAGGGTACGGTATCCTTAAACTTTTTCATCTTGTGATTTTCCTTTGACCTCTTATAAATTAGAGTATTCAATCATCAATGGAGTACCCCAATTTAGACCAATTGAACCCCTACAAGAAACTACATTTTATAATACATATGGGTTATGTTTGAAAGCGCTATGCATTTAGGAATTAAGTTTTTAAATGAGAATATATTCACATTTAAAGTTGAATTTATTAAGGCATAAATAAGTGATAAAATTATAGTAGGGACAACCAAATTAGAAGGACAACACGTGCCAAAACGAATATCATAAATACCAAAAATGATAACCTAGCGGCATGACACATCAAGTTGTATGAAAATCCAAAATTTCCTTGTACTTTTATACCAACCTTTACTTTTCCATTTAACCCCTAAATACTTGGGCCTATGACTGTAAAGTCAAACTACAATTTGTATTCATTTGAATGTTTCATATCATCACAATAAATGAATGATATCGTTCTTCTATTATTTTTTCAAGATGAATGAATATGATATCTACAATATACAACTTTTTTTGTATCTTTTGTGAGAATTTAAAATTATTGTGATTTTCTAAGGAAACTTTTGAATTTTTTTAATATTAATTATGAAACATACTCAAAAAATATAAATTTTGTACCATAGGTTTAAACAACTATAAGGAACATTTGGTTGGATGAAAGTCATTCATTTCCTACTAATATTATATCATATTACCCTTCTTTTAAACATGGAGTGATGTGATCTAATCCATATGATTAAGAAGCTCTAGGACATAAAGAAGTTTCATGACATAAAAAAGCCTCCTAATTGGCTATCAGACAATTTTTTTTTTTGAGGCGGCACAGGTTTGTGCTAGTTTTAGTATATAAAAAAAGGTGAACAAGTCATATGCGTTTGACTTTACAACCATGTTTTATGTCATTTAAAAAAATATAACTTTGTATAAATTTATTTTCAAACGAAAAGTTGTGAGTTGAACTTAACTCAATGTTGGAGGGAGAGTGGAGTTGAGTTGCAATAGTAGAAAAGTTGTACTTAGGCACCATGCTACATGCAATGCAAGAGCATGGTGCTAAAGACTACATTGACTATGGCTATTAACCCCTAAAAGACCACGTGTCCTAACTAGGTCATTTACAAAACCGGGTAGGTTCACTCAATGTCAATTTTGAGTCTAATATTTTGAGATGTTTTAATGAATATGAAGAATTTCAAGCTAGAGCTTTGAGTGAATATAGTATTTTTTCCCATTGGACATCGGTAGAAAAAGTCATGTTGCTCGAAGCTACTTTTTGCAAGATCAGGTAGCTCAAAAACAATGCTACACTACTCCAGTTGCTTTAAATTTTGATTTGAAAACAAGTGACATGATATTATCCGGGATGGTAAAAACAAAAAAAAAACAAAAAAAAAAACTCTTTGTAATTCAAAATATTCATTCCAAATAGTCAAAAAATTCTAGCCGGTTGAACAAGGTGGTCACACACACACATCTTAGTTAGAACTTTGCTCTAGCTGACTTCATTGCTTTGCTTTTGCGTTTGCTTTTGTCGTGTTTTGTTCTACTCGGGACCGCCAATCTCTCTATCCCGATCTACACCACAAGAGGTGAGCCTCCATCCATGGCTTGATTGTTTAATTTTCTGTTTTGGAGTTCGATCCAGTTGCTTCGATCCATTCCCCCGTTGCTTGCAATTGATATCATTGAGGTGAAATGCATGTGCAGATCCTCAGTCATCGATCATGGCTTTGACGCGGAGCCTGCTCGTGTCGGTTTTGGTGGCACTTCTCGTGCTCACCCCTCCTTCTGCAGTCGACGCTCGACTAGTTCCTACGCCATGTTGGCTGCTACCCATGCTGTACACATGCGAACCTTCCCAAGTCCCCGTTCCTCATCCGCAACACCCACGGTCTCTACCGATCAGGGCACTGTAATGTTGATCGCTGATATTGATCAAGAGACCGCAACCTTGATCGGTGATACTGATTGACAGGGGGCTGCAACGGAGGCATCCGCGGCTCAGCTTCCAAACGGTGCCTCCGGACCTTGAGCTTACAACACTTCAACGATGGCTTTGTAAGTATTGAGAGAAAAAGCAGTGAATACTTTTTAGGGAATCCGGTCAATGACTTTGTGGAGATTCATTGGTAGTTGCTTTGTTTGTAGACAACTACTTAATTTCCTCCTAAATAAAAGAACCAATTGAAGTTCTTGTGTTTCTAAGTTGGTTGAATTGTTGTTATATTCTTCCCATTTGTTGTTCGATTTGAAGGTCTCATTTATGAAGTTCACCGCGTTATTATTGTCGTGTATTTTGGGTATTTCTGCTTGTTGTGCTTAAACTAAATTTAGGCCATGAAAATGAGTTCTATTGCATTTGATCTTAGCCAACAAAATGAAGCTTTCTAAGTTTAGTTTCTACTCCACTTTGAATTTTTGAATTTTTTTGAGAATTGAGTGATTTATTGCAATTACAAGTTTGGTGGATATTACCCTGGTGTAGCAAAGATTTCCAAATTTAGATACACAGATGATTTTCATTTACTAAACTTTTCTTCATTGTGATTTACATCTTTGGTAAAAAAAATGCGGAATTTTTTAATACATTTTGTAATTGATACGAATTTTCTTTACAGTCACTTCCAAAATTTCACAAAAAATTTACGAAAAATTCATGATTTATAGTAGACACGTGGCTCCATCTACTAAAAATACAAAGTAGAATTCTTGTATTATTTATAGTGGCAAAATTGAGCGCAACAAGTAAAACATGATCCCATGGTCATAGGGCCGACCTTTTGGGGTTAATATTGGATTTTAGTTTTTATCCTTTTTCGATCCTTACCTTGAGCATCTCAAATTCATCATGACACTACATTCAAGAATCCTTTGACCAATACGGTAGTACACGCCTATCAAGTGGTTAAAGCCCGATTCTTTAAAGGGGCAATTTTTAAAAATCAAACTAGACAAGAAAAAAGAAAATTAAATAAAAGAAAACAAAAGAAAACAAAAGAAAACAAAAGAAAACAAATGGATGTGGTTGGTTGTCTTCCAAGTCTCAACGTAAAGAGAGGTCATATTGGACAGGTTTGGATCATTGAACGTGACCTTCGGACACAAACCACAATTCTTAAATTCCATTTTAGGATTGGATAAATTAGGGTTTAAAGAGAATATACTCTAATATTTTGATATGATTGAAGCAAACCAAATTAAGGCTAACATTTGGTACGGGCGAATTGGACCAACGAGCAAATGACCCGTTGAGCGGTTTGACTGCAAACCTAATGGCCGACAGACACCCTACTTGATGTCTCAATAACAACCCAATAGGGTATGAGCCATCGTGGAAGGACCACAATTCGGGTATTTATTCATGAGAGCGCTCTCCTCTCTCTATCTCTGACACACACACATCTAAGTTAGGACTCTGCTCTAGCTGACTTCAGTGCTTTGCTTTTGTTGCGCTTTGTTCTACTCGGGACTGCCGATCTCTCTATCTCGATCTACACCACAAGAGGTGAGCCTCCATCGATGGCTCTAAATAGTTTTTATGTATACATTTATATAGTTTTTGTATACATTTAAAACGACCAACCAAGAGATTGAGATCATTTGGAGTATTTATCTAAATATTATGATTTGTTATATTAGATTTATTATATTATGATTTGCATATTAGATCTTAAGAATCACATTAAATTCATTTTAGTTTCAAGATTTTTGAAAAATATAGGATGAAAAAAAAACATGCAATCTCATCTATATAAAATATTTTAAAAATAAGTTCACAATATTTTATTAGGAAAATTGCTCATAAAAACGAAGTTTGACCATTCTAAAAAGGATCTGGTTTTGAAAGGGTTGAGTAGCAATGACATTTCATTGTTGGTATTTCCTATTCTAATGAGCCAAAACATGAATGTAGTTGGTTTAGTTTGTTCACTAATAATAATAATAATACTAATAATAATAAAGGGCAAAATTTTGTTAACATTTGACAACTTTAACATTTTTAATTCGCTATACATGAAGAGTACAATATTCATCACAAATATGACAATTTGACATTTATACAAGTAAAGTATATGTAGGGCACAAAAGCCTTCTTTTTTTACATTTTTTAGAGGGTCCTTAATTGACAACATTAATTAATATGATAGAACCACATATTTATACATTCATGCATAATTTGAATAGAAAATATTTTTCATCTACATTTTAATGTAATTTTCATCCAACTGTGGCAATTGCATTCAATATCTTGTAAAGAATTATATATATATATATATATATATATATATATATATATTTGGGAATGAGATATCGAGGATTTGGTCATTTTGTAGCCAAATGATTTTTTACTGGTGCAATCTAACACCAAGAAGCCATGTCCAAGAAGGACAGGGGTACAGTATACCAAACCTTAAAAATTACTAGTTATTAAAGTGTTTTCTCTTGAAAGGGGTAATATTCTTGCACCAATAGCCTTTTGTTTGGTAAGAATTTACTCGTTGTAAAGACAAACAAACTCTTTATTCACGCCAACTTCAAAAAAGGATTAGAGTTTCTATCTATTTACTCCCTTCGACACATAATAGATAATATTAAAAACATAAAAATAAACTAAACTAGAAACACTAAATTAAGAACAATTTCATCAAATCTCTAAATACAACAACTTTCTATTTCAAACTAGTTGTTTATCAAAACAATATCATACTGCACATGGTATGTGTGGCATGTGGCAGCATGGTGATGTTCGTTGTAGTGTGTTTTTTGATACAACAAATATGTACCAATATTGAATTTAGTTAGCTCATATGTTGTTCGTGATCCACATATTGGCAAAGACAAGCTTCACAAACAAAAAAAAACTTCATATGCATTTGTTTTGTAATTTTGCTTTGTTAGAATTTATGAAACAACTTCAAATTGAATAAATGATTTGCATAAAGTAATTTGGGACATTTTTTTTCTGAAAAGCACCATCTATTATGGGATGGAGGGAGTACCAACAAAAGCTCCTCTTGAGATCAATTGAAAAAAATAACACATTGGACGTTGTATAAAGGCACATACTAGCGAAAAGGATACAATATACCAGTATATCCCCTAAAGGCCCAACTGATCCGTATGGTGTTGATGGATGATTATTTTTCATTCATGTCTCCTTCATGGACAATCTTCACTATGAAACATTTTTTGGAGATACTTCATCAAGTTGTTGTCCTATTCACAATTAAATTTGGTGTTACTAGAGTACATAATTTTTTTAAATTACAAACATAGAAATATGTGAAATTTTGACCAAGCAAAAATTGCATTAACTTTAATTCAAAAGTGGCCTTGCAAGAATGAGGTCCTAAATTTAAGAAACACAAAGTTTAAAAAAAAACACCATGTCAAGAGTATCTCGTTTGAAATCCATTCCAACAAAATTTACTCAAAAATAAATTATTGGTGATAGCATTGGTGAAATTAACCATACGAATTAAACTTTAAATTTAAAATCTACAGCTTACATTTGTACACCAATTCCAGAATATTCCTCCAAATAGTACTTTAAAATGGATTTTCTCAAATTGTCAAATCTAGCGACGCCATATGACCTCCGGATACAGTATACCGGTACATAAACTTGCTCAAACGTCGATTCCTACATAGAATCGCACACGCGCGACAGCGGCAGCGGCAACGGCAGCAGCAGACGGCAGCGGCAGCGGCAGACGGCAGAACTAGTGAAGCCTCTGAGTTACAGCCTTGCACTTGGGCAGGCCTTCGTCTCTTTGTGAAGCACCGGCGCCGCTCCGTTCTTTCACGCCACCGGCCCCCTCGTTGCCAAGGATCTCCCGACGTCTCACCATGTTGGTTTACCAGGATTTGGTCTCAGGTACTGCGCCCGCTTCTCCCCTGTCCCTAGTTCCTGATCGCGTCCCGTTTGGTTGTGTGTGCAGAGAGTTCTGAGGGTGGAAGCGTATATTAGGGTTTTGGCGGGCTTAGCTGTTTGCTTTTGTATCTGGCGTCTTCTCAACGGAGAAGCAGTCGTGCAGCTAGAACGCACTCTTAGTTTTGTTTTCGGGCGGCTGGACGACGGGGTAGTGTCAGGCCTGGATCGTTAGGGTTTGTGGGGAGGTTTAGGCGGTGCTACTTTTGGTTGGTCTACGTGTTCATGTTCTCCTGCCTTGGTTTGGTGGTGTGTAGCTGGTTTAATTGTTTCGTGAGTTTTCTGCGTAGAGCAGATTTATGCCTGCAGCGATTGCAAGGAATCATCTGTGGTGGTTCCGTAAAAGTGATGGGGGTTTTAACGAACTTTCCATTTTCACGGAGTGGTTTTGTTCTGATCTATTGTCGACGTTTTCGCAGGAGACGAGCTCCTGTCGGACTCCTTCACCTACAAGGAGCTTTTCAATGGTGTGCTTTGGGAGGTCGAGGGCAAGGTAGGTGTTTGTTTGCCTCTGCGTCGCAATATTTTTATGTGTTTTCAGATGTCCATGTTTGTTCGGAGATTAATGAACGCACTCTGGAGCTTTCATCTGATGCTGGTATTTTGGATTTCGTTTATCGGAAGTGCACGAGATCGATTTGGATCCGTCTTGAGCTTCGTTTAGGGAGATTTTGATGAGAATTTTTAGTGACGACATGCCCGAGATATCTGGCCAAGATATGTTTGTTTGTGGTTCTGTGGTTCGATAACAATGTGTGCTGACTGGGTGGGGGTGTGTTTTGCAGTGGGTGACGAAGGGCGCCCTGGACGTTGACGCGTTGATCGGAGCCAATGCCTCCGCCGAGGGTGGTGGCGAGGACGAGGGTGTGGAAGACGCGGCTGTGAAAGTGGTGGACATCGTGGACACGTTCAGACTACAGGAGCAGCCTTCCTTCGACAAGAAGGGCTTCATGGCATACATGAAGAAGTACTTGAAGACGTTGACCCCACTGGTGCCCAAGGAGCGCGAAGGCACGTTCAAGGAGGATATCCAGAGCGCCGTGAAGTTCTTGCTCTCGAAGCTGAGCGACCTGCAGTTGTAAGTGTTCTTTTACTTCACTGGGGCCATCCAGACATGATGCGTGAGTTGTTTGGGGCAGGGAAGTGTTTTGGTATTTGAGGTGTTGTTGACGCTTGACCGTATGGGAAGGTGGTAATAAGAGGTTTGAACTGGGTGGCGTGGGTTTGCAGCTTTGTCGGCGAGGCGATGAAGGACGACGGGACGATGGTTTTCGCTTACTACAAGGAGGGAAGCACAGATCCGACGTTCCTGTACTTCGGCGATGCGTTGAAGGAAGTGAAGTGCTAAACGCCTAAATTATGGTTTGGGTGGATATCATATGACATCAATTGTACACCCGTTGTTTCCAGAAGTGGGACTTGTTTGGCACATGCAGGTCCCTGCGGTGATACATGGGATGGCTATTTGTTTAAACAAGTACGAGTTTGGGTGGGAAGCCATATCGGCGTAGAAAAGCATAAAGTAGGACTGTGATTCTGGTTCTGTTATATCACAGAACAAATTCGTGAAGCAGGGAATGTTATGTCATGTCTGAGTGGTATTGATTGATACAATTGAACGAGGCAACAGCAGTTGAATCCTGTGGAGTGTGATGGACGATGCTGTTGGTAAAAGCTGGGTTGATGTCTATTGGTCTGCAAGTCCCTCTGGTATGCCGTACAGGTGTGTCTGAGGCTTGTTTATTTTTAAGTCGTTGTACCCGAGGCGGTTACGTTATGGTCGCTGTGTTCATGTTAAATGCAATAGCAGAAAATCTTTATGGAATGTGAGTTTGCGTTTCGTAAAACGGAAGTAGGGAATTTCGTTTAGCATCTTTTTGGAATGAAAACTACCACAATCGGATCTTAAGAAGGCGTCCAATTGTAGTGTTTCATATATAGCCTCCTCATACCAGCAGATAACTTCATGAACCACTTTATACCAGGACGTATGGTTGTCTTCTATTCTTGGATAGGATTTTATGGGGTACCTGGATTTCCTCATGTTGATGAAAGCTTTTTGGTTTACTGTTTGTGATAGATGCCTCAGCTGCATAAAGCTGGTTTGGTATCTAATGATTTGGAATCCTTTGTCGTTATGCTGGCCGTACTGTTTCGAAGTTTGTTTTCTGGCATTCTGGCTACTAGACTAGCTGTGGGTCATTTGGGCATGCTTCTCTAGTCTACAGTGGGGAATGAATGATATATGATCTTGCTTGTAGATCCAAAATTGAACTTTGATAATTCATGGCAAAAAATCTATGCAGTATAATTTAAAATATGTATTTGCATCTTCGTTGAAGTGGTCACCTAGGTACAAATATTGGATTCCAGAGGAGCATTCTCGAAATGATAGTAGGTATGCAAATGTCAAGTGATCTTGGAACTTAGTTTTTGGAGAATGTTAGCTGTAGATGAATTAGTTTTTGAGCCTGAAATCTCTTTTTGTAAGGTTCTTAAGGCATCTCTAAGTGCAGATTAGTGATTGTAGGTGTTTATTGCAAAATTGGAGAATGAGCACACTATTAGAATATCCACAAAATCAACTTAAAATTGACACAAAATTGACACATATATGTTGGTTTGGACATTTGAGTTAACCGAAAACAAATGGTGAGTTTAACCTCTCTACAATCGCGGAAATGGATTTTTGTGTGATGTATGAGTGTAACCGAAAACAAAAGTGCAGTTTTGAAACTTCAGTTCTCCATGAACTTTGGATGATGTCAGAAGTTAAAAGCAGTTAAAAACAAAGCAGTTGTGATGAGGTTGGATGAGGCTGGCCGTAATAGCTAAAATCAAGGCTCGATGCATGAGCTGGAATCCTACCTCAATGCACGAGGTCTGACAGGTGGGATGCTGTACACGTTTTTAAAGTTAAATCCCTGAGGTGGAAAGAAGGAGGGAGGGAACTCGCAAGCAACATTATTCAACCAACGCATCTACTGACACAAAACTCTTAGAATGAGTTTTGCAGTCTTTTTGACGGCAAAACTAGTTCACACTATTTTCTATATTGGGATTTATTGGAAATGCTGCCAGTAGATTCGACTGCCCCTAACTAAGGTCAGACTCCCCTCACCTAAGTTGTGTTTGTTCTTCTTTTTGGTTAACTCTATTGTATATATTGGAACTAGGAACTAACAAAGTTTATGTTAATTTGGACTAAACCGTAGTTTACCCTATTTTTGAAAAAGCAAGTCCACCAAGTTCACATAAACTTCGTGTAGGTGCATTAGAATCCAATCAACAAATTAAAGTAAATGTTAAATTTAAGTGAGATATATAAGAAATCTCACCATTAACAACAATGAAGTAAGAACTTTGAATGAAAACTTATTACGAATAAGTGAGGTCTTAATTTAAGATCTTTGATAAAAAAATCATTTATTGTGATTTATTCCAAGAACAAGATTGGCAAAAACAATCTTGTTCTAAGAATATAACATTTATTAGAATGGATTCTTTTAAATTGTTTGACGGTCTTGAATTGAACCTACTATGTGGATATGGTATTAATCCATTTACAAATTCACATATTCTAAAATTAATATGAGTTAGTATTTTTAGTGCAAAGTGTGATAATTGATAAAAAAATACATAATAATGTGGCCCTTAACTTCAGCGTAAATATTGTGGCTTATGTATACCATGGTGTCGTGGCAAGCCAACCTTTTTCTTATTGAATTGTAAGTTATTTATGTGCTACCAGCGCTTTATATGTTGTAACCAATATTCAAATGACTATTTGCAAATTCAACTAATTGATATTGAATCTACCATGTTACTACGATTTGAAAGGTGATTTCAATATACATATCATCAAATCTATCCCTCATAATGAACCCAACATTTTTACAGGAGTTAGGCAATTAAGGGTTATATGAAAATCACCAATTAAAACAAATATTGTTATCCTAAAAGAGAAGTTGTTTTTGCTTTAATATACTCTTATTTGTTCATTCTAAATAGTTCAAAGATGTAGAAGAGCTTAGTGGCCTCTCATTATTAGGTGTGTAAGAGCTTAGTGGTCTCCAAACTCGTGCACAACTAGTTTAGCCGTCAAAAGAAACGGCTTAACTAGTTTACCATGAGTGTGAAGACCACCAAGCTCTTACACACCTAATAGTGAGAGATCACCAAACTCTTTCAAACTTCATAACTATTCATGGTGAACAAATAAGAGTACATTAAATCGAAACACATGGTATCTTACTCAAATACCACTTGACTTTTGGGATAACTCCATTAGGTCATAAACAAATCGTATTCAAACCATGACGTTAATAATAAACATAACTAAATCTCAAAACCAATAAAGAGACAATTGTTTTGATACCAGATTCCAAGTTTGAGGATGAAGGTATCGTTTGAAATTTGAAATGAGTGTTATGGAATGAGAGAACCACAATTAATGCAGGTTGTTGAATATCCACTACAAGAAAGACTGTGTCCGAATTGACAAAGACTTGACAAAAGCTTGTCAACTGACTTGTCAATTAGGGCACCTTGATTCGGTCACTTTGTTGACAGAATTTTGTAGGTTCGACTGTCAAATCGGACACGGATACACGTCAGACTCAATGTCGCGAATCTTGTTGGCCACGCTGGTTCCAGCCAGCCATGTCAGCACTGAAATTTACGGCACTGTGGTGAAACCAGGTGGCAAAAATATGTCACTAACTTTCGAGGAAGGTTCGTGATCCTGTAGGTAGACTTGAATTAACCGAGTAAGTAATTCTTTAGATTCTCCGTGGGAAATGCTTACAATACCGAATTTATTGCACGAGTGTTTCGAGGAATATTTTTCTCATCGTATCTGGTGGTTACAGGTGTTGATATCACCACTTCAAACGCATTTGTGGACCCACTCCGAATAGCAAGCTACTGTGGACGTGGAGGTCGTGCCGACCAATCAGATGCTCATACTTTGTAATACGTGGCATTTACATACATTGTTACGATTACAGTAATGTTTTATAGGGTTCAGTTTACACTATTACAGTATTGCAATTCTGGGTTCAGGGTTTTATCATCCCTCTCTCTCAACATACATACATATGTATGTTACACTGTCAGCATTGTTTTCAATTTCTAAACCTGTACAAGACATGCATAAGTATGTTTGTTGCATGCTAATTTACCTAAGACTCACACATTATGTATAAGCCAGTATTATAGCTAGATTGTAACACCTCTAAATCCCTACACATGACGTTCTTAAGCACTTCAGCAAACGGGACTGTATGACCGTCTGTCGCCATCTCTGATACAATTGTCAGTACATATGAACTAATGAGAAGCGATGTGAATTAATTTCTCTTGGCTTTCTTCTTTGCACGCACTGCCTTTATCATTGGTCGAGTGCTCCCAGGTTCAGCCACGTGTTCTTCACACTGCGAAACACACTCCATGCATGCTCAACAATACTACACTGAATGGAAACAGTCCATTCCATAATTGCACTTTCATCACAAATGGAACAATTCAATTGCCTAAGTGAGCTATCAATTGCACACCCACATCCGAATGTGTACAATGGACTCACTTTTTTGGAATAAAACATATATGGCTATTCGTGTGTCGGCTATTTGCAACATTGGATATTCTTGAACAAGACCGCAGTGCTCTACGTCACAGTACAAAATGTGTGTGACAGACATCTATCACTCTAAATACTGCATACCCCTCTATCCTCATTCTCTCCTCATCTCACACACTTGATTGGGCTCTGACATCTTTGCTTGTTGTCTTGACTGCATGGCGGCTCCCTGTTAATACAATACATGTTAAAATAACATGGAAGCACCGTATGACAGCTTGTCAAAGCGTTCTCATACTCTTCAAACCTACAGTAGTGTTTCCATTTCTCTATGTTCATTATCTTATGGTATTTATTCTAGATCTCTTATACGTTGAAAGAATGAGTACACAATGCATACTTCCTGTACAATAAGGTTGTTATCAACTTTAGATGATTATTAAAATCCACAAACTTTTTTAAAATTCAGTTCTATTCATGCACTACTTATTTAAGGCATGTTACATCCCCATATATGAAACTTTTACGCAGTTACATCTACCAATTCCTTATGCCGAGCCATGCTGATGTCTTATGATCTTCTCATGTAACATTATTTCTCATGAGAACTAAATCATGCAATGTCCCACCATTCGAGTCCTGTTTAATGAGTCGAATCACTGACCTGTTTTGATGGCACGTTAAGCTTAGCCGTTCCTGCCCCCGTTGCTTCACTCTGCAATTCACTTTCATTATTTAATTATAATACTCATGCGCGCATAATATTCTCACGTGAATTCAGTCGAAACACTGACACTGTTGTACATACATCGAAGCTTTCCACTGCACTAATTCTGTGCTGAATTACAACCTAGCAACCACTGCCATCATAGCGCACTCATGAAGCACATCCATCACGTCAACCATTTCACCTCGTTTTGACGTTGCACTGGTATTAGTACTTGTTCCATTTCCTTCTCAGCGATTTCTTCAGGACGACACGGCGTTACAGCTTCAGGAACTCCTCCAAGTGCCGATGATTGACGCCGTTCCAGTGCTACGATTCTTTCCAACAATTCCATCACAAACGGGTTAGATGCAAGTTCTTTCTCTGACACAGCTTGTGAACGCCCCTGCTCACTACTCATAGTTCTCACCGCTGCGTTCCTTTGACTGTTCTCTTCAATTTGAACTTGAGAATCACATGGTGCTTTACCAACTCCAGTGACCTCTTGATCACTGGTATCTTCGTACGTGTTCCCATATGCGTCTGTTATTCGTGCTACCTCAAAAGACAGTGGCAATGCAGTATCACTGCCATGCATGATGTTGTCTTGTACTTTGGGTTTTTTTGCACGGCCCCCATATCCTTTGTTCCTCGCCATCTCAAGCTGTAGTTCATCAGGATCTGGGGATCTATTCCAACGCTTCCTAAGTCTCTCTCGTACACCGACCTCCCCAGAGGGTCCTGTTCTCCCAAAGTTCACTCTGCTCGCATTTGCCTTGCTGCATATTTCGGCTTTTCTTTGTGTTGCTGGATTGTGTAACTCCTTCTTCAGTGAGCGCCAGGTGCGGTCGGACACATCATCTGGTTTTGGCTCCTGATTTCTAATTTTCTTCCATAAGTCTGACCGCCTTAGTGACACTCCCCGTGCTATCATAGCTTTGATAACCTCAAACTTGATCGGGTGGCTGTATTCCCAGGTGTGTTGGATCCACTCAACTATTTCGAGAATGACATCACGAGGTTGCATATTAATTGCTGCTATGGCTGGATCCAATTTTCTGGAGAGTAGCATCACCTCCTTTCGCCATGCATTTACGCCAACACTATAAGGCTTACCCGTGAACTCATCCACCAATAGATAGTTTCTTGGCAAACCTTCACGACGACGCCTGTCCCCTTCTTTGTCCCGCGCCAGCTTTGCGTGCCTCCTCTCTTTCCTTTTTTCTGCTTCAGTTTCGCATTGAAAATTGGGTGGGACCATGTCCTGTGCACCTTCATATTCCTCCTCTTCCTAGTCCTTACCTTGTTCTTGTTCTTGTTCTTGTTCATACTCCGATGCACTGTCGTCACCACTATCCGTGTCATTCTCCTCATTGTAGAAAGAGTAAGTCTCAGGTTGTTGCTGCTGAGATGAATGGGACCTCTGAACTCTCCCTTGCACATTCCCCTCCATTGCGTTCCCAGAATCCTGTAATCATTAATTATATTAAAATTTTGGATTTCTACAGTCTTGGAACAGTTACAATTGTAATACCTCAATATTAGACACGTCAATCCCTTTGACTCCCTACGAATGGGAATGACATCAGCACCAAAACAATCGATATGGAACTGTCATACAATTCTCTGTACTAGTACATAACATCTTAAAAGTTCACCTTACTATGCAATAGGTGGTCATCAGCTACAGTTCATAACATTGACTTCCAAATCAGTGTCCACGTCTTCAAGAACTACATCTCTGACTAACAAAATTCAGATAAAGGCATTTTCTATCCACTACTTGAACGCCACTTACTATGCGCTCTAATTGCAACCCTTAAATGAATTTCTATTTTACAATATCACAACATAAATTTAACACTGAAATGTAAGAATATCGCAGAACCTGAACATGCACTCTTGCAGCGCTTGTAGTAGGAGACTTCCTTCGACATTTCGGTACAGACGGACTTTTTCGTGTACCACAAGACGGACTCAGTGGTCGTACTTCGTCATTTTGACGCATTGGAGTACTGGGGGGTGAACTATGATCTCCTTCTCGACTTGAAACGGGCCTACTTCGCAGCATCGTTATAGCGTTCATATCAGCATCTCTTTGCTCGGGCACTGTGTGCTTTGTTCTCCTCGACATATCTTTGGCATAAGATGCTGAGCCACTTGCCATTGCTGAATGTTCTCCCAACAAATCTTCTTGTACTGGTCGGGCCCGGCCGTTTGGATTCATAATCCGCAACATTCCTTCCACTACACCAATATTATTTATAGTACTCATTCATATTCACAGTCTGTACTGGTATAGAAAGTAACATACATTTCAACTGCTGTCACTGTTTTATTATTTCACTACTAATGGTCAAAATGCATCTATTCTGTACATCTCGCTATTATTTCTCCTTACAACAAATACAATTCATTTATCCATTACAACGTTGCATGATCGGTTTTGCTCTTCATAACTGACACAAGTATTGTACTGTACGTAGTGAATTGCCTGACCATCAAAACATTGACTTCTCCATTACACTGACCTATCCAAATTATTGACCTTCCTCATTCCGTCCACTGTCAGAACACATTTACAGTGACAAATTTCATAGAACGATTTATCTGCCTCCATGACAGTAATTGTAAATAAATGTTTGCCTTACCTTGGGGCGGTGTCTTCTTACGTTGCGTTCCCGTACCATCACGTACATGTGTTGTTGACTCTATTTGTTCTTCTACTATCTCCCTTGGTGGCGGCATGCGAGATATACGCTCAGATACCATGTTTGATGTCTGTTCAGGGCCCCTTTGATGTACAACACCTACTGGAAGCCTGACGTTGGATCTCGTATTCGGATGTTGATGAGGTGCTTTGAACCGTGATGGAGGATTTCTAGATGGTACTTCTCCATCACTCGCAGCCAAATTCCCACCTCCTTGAGACTGTGCTGCACCAGTGCTCCCTGCATGCACAAATTCCACAAGCCCTATGTTCTGAATTGATGCATCTGCCTCTTTTTGTCCATCTGTCACTCTTCTTTTCCGCTTATTCTTTCTGCCCTTCATTGTCGAAGCATCATCATCACCAAATGCTTCTCGTCTTGACGGCACCGGTTCCTTCCATTGCACAAACTTTTCATTTGCTTTTTGAGAAGTAGCAGGTGGAACCATGTCCTGCCCACAGGACCAAAAAAATGTGAATTTTTTATCTCATACTTTAAGATTTCTCCATGTCACTGTGGTGCCAAAAAACTTGGTATATACTTAGCATTAATAAAAACGTATATATTACATACACTGCACTGGGGTACTGCATTGAATATTCTATTCACAGCTACATATACTTACATGTATGTGAGTGTACTGAGCAATGTTCTAATGAACAAAGACGAGAACCAAGTGATGAACCACGCCTTCCAAAATGGAATCCAATGAACAAAAGTACTTCTCAGAGTTCCTACAAAATGAGTAATAATAAGAGATGACTGACGATTCACAAATGACTTAGTACAAGTAATGTTTTTCAATGCCATTATCCCATTCCGCTATTCAGATTCCAACTTCCAAGACAGTTATCTATCTTACAGGAGACTTTTTTCAAAATTAGACTTAGTGCTATTTTCTCTTCTCAAACTACAGGTACCTTGTATGTAACTGTACATGACTATGGTCGGCATCTTCACAGTGACGCCAAAATGATTTTACTGTCCTCATTATACAAACTGTGTATTGAAGTGTACAACACGTGTTTTCACACTACTTTGCCAAATAACTGTTCTAATCTAGATTTAAAATATACATCTCATTCATGGTTCTCTAGATAAATTCAAGTTCACCAATTCAAGTATAAACATATAGTAATCCCATTCTTCAATGAGTATACAATATCCCAAATTCTGTAATGTGGTACTCGCACAGTAGAAGAATCTCAGCACGGTTCAACTGGACTCTCTTGACTCTGTCTCTACATACAGAATTTCAAATACTGAATTCCCATTATTCATTGTCATAAAAAAGTTATACAATTGAACAAATGACATACCTCAGACTGCTCCTCTGTTGAGCTTGATTCCTCTGTAGTGCTGGTATCGGCTGCCTGCCAACTGTCTTCTGGATCAGTGGTGTCCTCAGTAGAATCGTCCTCCTCCTTGCTTAATTCTTCTTCTGACTGACCGCTTGGAGTACCGGGTTGGTCCTCTTCTTTGCTACCGTCGGAAGACTCGCCGCTGTTCCTGTGAGAGTTGTTTATGTCGTATTCCTGTTACCACAAGTACTGCCTTCCAACTTCAAGTCTTCACTCCCAGCACAACTGTTAGTCGTCCACCTAGATGCCTGTGACGGAGTCCGGATTTCCCCGGTGTCTAGCGCAGTTTGAGCCTCCTCGAGAGCTTTAGCGTTTTGCACTGTGTACCTGCGGTTTAGGGTTTAGGGTCTTTCGTCATCAACAAACAGATAGCAAATTTGCTACGTACTTAGCATGTCAAACCCGTGCAATGCATATTCAGCATCAACGCAATGCGCTTAGTTTACGAGTCGCTCGCAGTGGCTCCTACACCGCTATTACTTTACAAAAACTTCACAACTGTTATTCACGAATGCGTTCACAATAGCAATTGAATGCATGTCATAAGAACGGCAAAAAAATTGACGTAACCCTCGCCGCCATAGAAACTGCAAGAAGTCCCCTCAATTGACAGAAGGCATGCATAGAGAGTGGGGGGAAATGACAGAAACCTAGACAGGATTCACGCACACGACAGTGTCTGCGTCGCCGTTTGCAAGCGCACTTTTTCATCCAAAAAACCCTAACATCCACATCACTGTAAATTTACGTACCCGAAGAGCCCTGTCCAGTTGAATCTCTGACACCTTAGTTTCTATTTCTAGTATTCGCATAGAAATGCGCGATGAAGACAACGTACATGCTAGAACGGCCTCATTTTTCGCAATAGGATCTGTGCTGTAGTGGCTACTGTGGTGGGGATTACCCTCTCCTCGAAGTGCTGTACATCTCTCAATTTAGCATACTACGACGTCAACATTGCATTCTCTCCGCCGCACCTGCAGACTGACAAAATACTATTCCTCCACGACTGCCAATATAAGCGACAATGGCGCAAGGTGGTTGTAGTTACAGCCAATTCTCTACTCCCGTTTTCTCACGAAGTAACTTGTCGTTCTCCAGAATTGTCGCATATCTCTTCAACTCGTAGGGGAGGACCTTCATGCTAATACCTACAACTTCTGTTTCAGGGAGCAGATGCGCTTGGTTTCCACAGTTCGACGTTGTCTTCGGCCAAGACTACGCTCTTCTCTATTGTGCACACTATTCTACACTATCGACTTCGGTGGCGCCAGAAGAGAACACTGCGGGTCGTATTCTTAGCGACGACAACGTGCGAGAGAAACCCATAATTCAAGTCCCGGAGAGCTGGGGAGACTTCTGCAACGTATCACTGGTTGCTGGTAAGCCCCTGAATTGTAAACCTTGCTGTGACCCACCGTGAAGCTCACTCCTTCTACCCATTTAATTGCGTCCATAAATACAACCCTGGTTTTCACTTTGAACGTCTTGTCATTCACACCAACCGGCGCAATTGGTAGCCATGAGTTTCACAATGACAAACCCTATGTAATCCAGTCTCTGTCTCCTCGCCCTTCACGCACGCATCATTGACAGTGGATACTATTCTGAACTCATGGATTCTAATATATTGCTTTTATGGCAGTTGGTCATGAGAATATGAAATGTAAGAGGAATTGCGATTTGTAATAATCTGTCTATGATTCTGAGACTGGACGCCATGTTTTTTCCACTTCATTTAGTTCTTAAACTATATTCCAGTCCTTCAAATTATTATTGGGTTAGGAAGTTTTTGTTGTTCCTGCTCTCATATTTTCAATAAAAAATATACAGTGCCATGCATGCTATTCTCCACGTTACTCTCTGTTATTCATTGAATGTAGACAACTTGTTAGACATAGTAGACACCTCCATTCATACACATGATTTGTGCTGTTAGTGTTACTGTCTAATACATATATAATTATATATATGTATACTAAACAGTTCTATCATTACAAATAAGGTGTGTATAACTGTTTCCATAGCAGTCCGTGTTCGTTGATTTCCACTACCGTATAATGTGCAGTATCATATTTCTAACTGCAAACATTGTGACAAAAAATTTGCAGCACATCAACTACACCCCGTTGTGCTACTACGGCAGGTCAAGCACTTGTCCATCCCCGAACTCCAGGTGCCACGCACAATGTCAACAACAATCAAATTCTTAAGAAAGGGGGGTTTGGAAACTTACAGAATATCACTTTGTCGTTGCAGGTGGAGCGCGACTATGCCACTTGGTGCTGCCCTGCTCCTCAAATACCCTCATCTTCTGGACTTCAAAGCCGCTGGTACGCGACACTGAGGTACTATAACACTCGCAGGAGAATCGGTCCAGCGCACAACTTCGGCAGGGGTGTGTGAGTTACAACATTTTCAAGGCACAATCAATCGGCAAACTATCAGTCCAGCGCACAACTTCTGGAGACGGGGGGGGGGGGGGGAGAGTTTCACAATAGCCTTAACTCACGATCACTGTGCGAACTCACATTGCGGCTCAGAACATCGGGAGGCGTGGGGGGAAGCGCAAAACAACATACTACTATCGATGAAAGGGTATGCGAGTGAATGTGGGAACCCTTAAGCGACCCACCGTCAGGTAAACCACTCCTTCCACTCAGTTTCTGCATTTATGTCCCCATAATTGGTCACGTTCACTGCACTCTAGAAGTCACACCATTGCCACCAACTCGCTCAAGCTAATCCGTTGTCTTTCCAATTCAAATGACCTGTGCATTCATAGCACTGTTAATTTCATGTCATACATGATACAGGGAAGCTATGCTTATAGAGTACATTCAGTTTTCTAAACTGTATATTATGTAATGATTTTGGACCTTGTTAGTTATAAATGTAACATAGATTTGTCAAGTGCAACATTATTTTCATAAAACTTGACAACGCATTACTTGCTTTCTGTCGTTGGTACTTTGCTTATGCATGAAGCTACTGTTTACATTGTATGGGGATATTGACGGCTTCATGTTTGATATATGTGCATTACAGGTACCTCGGTAGTAGCAGTGTGTACCAATTGCTAGTATCACATACGTGCACAATTGGTACACTAGTACAGTAGCAAGGGTTCAGGTATGTAAAATGTACTCTGTTTTTAATTCTATTAAATTGTATTACTATTAGGAATGTAATGTATTATAGTCCCTGTAATATCTAACCTTCTCTTCTGAAGTAGTAATCCACAATTCCACATGCCTAGTTGTGATTAAATTACATCTGACATTTACAATTTCCAGACGGTGATTTAAGATGTCACCTATGTTACATTATTTGTTTCATACAATTTTATACTACAGGGATATGTGCTTTCCTTATGAAGAATTGGTGATAACATACTGTACGTGCTACATAATCCACATATAGGATACACATGAAAATTCACAACAAATAAACGATTATTCAAGCAAGCTGCGGGTACCCTATTTGGTAGACCAAGTCCGCTCTGTGAAGGTTGGCAATGACCGCTGCAAACCATTTGTTTGCCCTGCAATGACTCTCGTGATAGTTTTTTTTGTCATATGACTGAAGAATCCAGGTCCAACTGTGACAACGGTATTGACTTATACGTCTCAAAAGTAGTGAAGAAGATGAGACCACATCTACATTTCACATGAATCAGTTAATACGTTTGCCTTATTAATGAAAGGGTAATATCCAGTGAACAAGAAGAACATAGTGTTGGCAATACCCAAAACGGCTAAAATGTAAATGCTAATGAAGATGTAATAACTCGTGAAAATCTGGTTCTTCATAACATCGATGTAGACAGTGAGTGGAGGACGCGGCAGGGAAGGCAAGTGGACATCGACACATTGCTTCCAAGGAGGAATCTCGCTACATAAAGTGCGTTTTCTATACCTTTATATTGCTATTTGAAAAACATACATTATTCCCGTTTGCTTGCTATTGTGTGAGCTAGGCATCGTAAAGATAGCTTGGCGTTTGTAACCATTTGCTGAGACAGTTTTCACTGTGTCATGGTAATTGCGATGACTGTTGTCTGTTAAACCATGAAAGCATATAAATTACCGAGACAGTATTACATACAGAAATTGATGAGTTTCGTATTTGAGATAAACATGTCACCTTGATACTGCATACAATACAAGAACAAATCTTAGCATAGCATATGAAATATAAAGATGGAATTCTGTTTGCACATGTTCTAGGGTATTCTCTGAATTTCTGACAATTGTGAAGGCTTTGAATTGTGACTTTTATTTCAGAGTATACATTGGACTGCTTGAAATCGGCTACCACAGGGGTCACTGCTGCTCACTCACAGGTGCAAACTAAATCTTTTGCTACCTAGTACTTTCTTCATAGCACAACATGGCTAGCTATGCCAACACTACGCTCGAGCCTCTGTATGTCTTGTATAGGTTTACGTCGTGCCCATTGGTGACCCGTATGTATATGTCTGGAAATCATAGGCACGTGTGTGATGACTGTAAGTGCATCCGCTGTGTAGTGCAACGTTGGGTAAGAACTCCTACGTGCAACTGTAAGCTTCCTCACCCTCGGAAAGGGTTGACATTGGACGCTAGAATTAGAATGAAACGACAATCTTGTCGACATGAACCTCAGTCAGTACCTGTATTCCCTGATGAGTGGTGCTTTTGTAGCAATCCTGAGAAGCGGGAAATTCAGTTGCAATTGGCAAATCCCAATCGTAGTATCGCAAGTGGCTCAGATGAATATGATCCTAATTAGTAGTTACTTATATGGAGAGGACTCGTCTGAGGAATCTGAGTGTGAAGTTAGTTCAGATTCCGAGGTGACAAGTTTTAGAGACTTGAGGGCCCCCCCCCGAGGAGAAGTTCTTCGACCTCAGTGTTATTCCTGCTTTCTATTTGAATATTTGATGTTTCAGCAAGAACCATCCTAAGTACAGACGTACAAAGCGCGAGGTTACGGTGCTTCACATCTATAATTCTTTTGAAATGATGGGTGTACAATGATAGCAATTCTGAAGACTTTCAATTTCTCACAGTTCATACAGTTCTTGTGCTTCTCTCATTGCACGTAAATGTATTTAACCTGCACACGTAGAATTGAAAAGCAAGGATTACATACGGAACGTATTGTGATGTATGAGATTTACTAATGTATGAGATGTAGTCGATTTAGTGTTGTATGAGATTTAGTCAATTTCCTGATGTATGACATTTAGTCGATATCATTCTGAAGTTATGGTGCTCTGTCAATAACTAGGTGCATTGCTATACTGCGCTTACTATTGTACAGAATTAGAGCATACGAATTATGTATTTCTCTTTTTTGGCATTGCTGTAATGCCACATCATATATTTCTTACAAATCTCTTGTGCTAATTATCTACATTACAACGTGAGCACAAGTGAGGTGTGCTGAAATTGAGCATAGAATATTCTGAACACACATTACTGGACTTGCAGAGAGACACTACTGTGATTACACTGTGCCCGTTTAATTTCTGGATTATGTACTACTTATATTCATCTGTTGGTATGTGAACTCCAACTTAGTATTGTTCTCTGTACTATAAAAACTGCAGGGAGCAATACAATGAGGCCAGATCGCCTTGGAGAGGCCTACCACATCGAGAGGGCATTGGCGGCTAGGCAAGGCATTTCGCGCTATCCATGTGGATGCGAAAAATGCCATGGATTTAAGACACAGTCAGTTCAGAGAGTTGAAACTCACCATCGAAAATACGGACGGGACATCACACTGGATGAACCCCTTTTGGTGAGTTCAGTCGAGCCCTTCAAAATATTCTGTACTGAACTTATAAATGAACGACACGTTTTCTGTTATAGTTTTCATTATGTAACCCTCTGAACACAGCAAATCCAAATAGTGTATATATGGTGCTGAATGCCAGTTTCAGAATTATCATTACTGCTATTGCTTTCACTTAAGAAATGAAGATCATCGAGTCCTGTTTTTCACATTGCTCTGCAGAATCTTATCAATTTCTAGAGGCAAATATTGTGTTTCTGCTCAGAGCTACGTAATGGAAGGTTTTACTATTTGTGCATATGATGTTCAGATTCTGAATTTCACAATGACAATTAAGAAATCGTAGAATCATGTTTCAAGGGATTCAGTATTAGGTTTTGCACTAGCTCTAGAAATTTAATATTTTTTGAAGATATGATGTAATTGAGATGAATTTCTAGAAGTATGTGATACAGAAGTTTTAAAAAATTTAAATTTATAAACTAGAAATGGAAAATTTTAAGACTAGTAAGAAACATACATTTTAATGCATGAATAAAATTTACAAATATATATATATATATATATATATATATATATATATATATATATATATATATATATATATATATATATATATATATATATGAACGAATATAGAAAGAACACTCTGTATAAAAGTGCAATTTTACTATAGCAGAAAGGAATGGGACCTGAAAGCGTTAACGAAAAATGTATATTGAACAATTGAAGAGCATCAGAAATCATTGTAACCATTAAGAAGTCTTACACTAATATTCAGAAAGTCATTACTTCATCCAAGTAGTCAAGTACTCTATGGTCGTCAGTGTGTTCCTCCAATTCGAAGGGGCAACATAGAATTATAGTTTCATTATTGAAACGAATTTTTGAATCGTTGTTTGGTTCACGGCAGTCCGTTTCGTGTGATCATAACATTCTGTCACTCAAAGTTCCTAGCTCGAAGACACGTAGATAACTTAATTTTTTCCTGCTTTACACATGTACGTACAGTCGTTGATGTTGTTCTAGGTGTATACTACTTTCAGCCCTTGCCACTGATTTTCATGTTGAACACGGGTGTTTCAGAGAAATCCGAATGAACCATTCCAGCGTAGGGAGGAGCACCTTCCAGTACCTGGTGATGCACCGACACACGAAGATGGGGACATAAACGAGGAAGAGGAGTTTTTAGATGCAGAGGATTACAATGCATTTGAACCAGCCCCTCCAAACACAAACATCAACTTTGAAGAAATGGCGGAGAATTACTTTGCAAGGGTGGATGAAATTCACCAAGACTTTGAAGAGGAGGATGAAGTTGTGGATTTCGAGGATTTGTCAGACGAGGAAGAGGAGCCAGACGAAACACCGATTCTTGAGTCTATACTTCGACAATCTATGGAGCCATTGTTCCTTGATTCGCGAATCACCAGGTTACAATTCAGCGTCATTCTCATGTCATTGTGCACGTTGTTCTCAATCAGCCATCATTGCTTGGACGAGATTCTTACCTTTCTAAAATTTGATGTCTTACCCGTAAACAATAATTGTCCTAAATCTTCTTATGAAATGAAGGCAGTGCTAATGAAGCTAGGGTTGTCTCATGAAACAATACACTGCTGTGAGTGTGGGAAAACATTGTATTGGAAAGAAAAATCACATTTACAAGAATGTCCGTACTGTCAGAAATCAAGGTACATAGCAAGATCTAATACAGTTCCTGTTAGAGTGCTACGTTATTTCTCTCTCATAAGAAGATTGCGGAGAATGTTCCGTTGTCCAGAAATTGCGAAGCATATGCGCTGGCATAGTGCAAATCACTCAGTAGATAATAAAATGAGGTCGGTGGTAGACAGTGAACAATGGCAGTTCATTGATGAAAAATTCCCGAGCTTTAGCAGGCATGAAAGGAACATTAGGATGGGGCTAGCTTTAGACGGTGTGAATCCACATAGCCTGCAGTCATCGAGACATTCTGTTTGGCCTGTCATGATAGTACTGTATAACCTTCCTGCCTATTTACTAACTAAGAGGTTTTTTATTAGTTTAAGTATGATAATACCGGGTCCTACATCTCCAAGTGAAGAAACCATAGACGTATACTTGCAACCACTTGTGCACGAGATGAAAAAGCTTTGGGTGGGAGTAAAAGCGGTTGACATGTCAAAGCCGGTAGAAAGGAATCGTAATTTTAAATTACGGGGCATGCTAATTTGGACAATTCACGATTATCCTGCCTATACTTTGATTTCTGGTCAATCTGGAAAGGGTTACGCCGGTTGTCCCATTTGCGGGGAGGGAACTTGTGCGGATTATTCCAGACAGGCACGCAAGACAGTGTTTCTTGGGCATAGGAGGTGGCTCAGGCACAACCACCGCTGGAGGGCGGCTCGTGCAGCTTTTAATGGCCGCTCAAATCACGACCCTAAACCTCCCAGACAAACTGGCCTAACAGTGAGGGAAAGAGGTGCGTTGCGAGAGTCTTTTCTACAACTCGGTGGACGTAAGAACTCTAAACATGATCCCATAAAGAAGACTGGTGTGAAGAGAGTGAGCATTCTGTTTCAACTACCTTATTGGGAGGTAATTTTCTATCTACTCTTGATGTTTTGTGCAGTTCATATGGTTAGACAGAAGTGTATAGGCTGGAATTTTTGTGTGTGGACAAAATGTATACAATGTACTTCCTCTTCATCCGTGAAGCTGAAACTGTCGTAACTAATAATTTTGGTTGGTCGGGTAGGTTCCCATGCTGTCAATGAGTATTTTTTTTTTTTGAAATAATTCAAGAGACTTTTATAGTGGAAGGTTATAGCAAGAAGGAATTTTATAAGAAGCATGGGCAATGTTGGCTGCGATTAAAATGAACTTCAAATATTATAGTATGTCGATTTTAAGTGTAAGTTCTGGTTCTACAGTAGCAACAGAGTGCATGTTCACATTTTCATGTAATTAGGGCCGCTTTATAGTATGGATGTCAAAGTGAACAGGCCGTGGGATGGAGAGTGCAAACGTTCTTGAGAGTGCAAATAAATGAACTGAAATTATGTGTAAAATATAGTTGAAAATTTTCTTCTTAAAAAGAAATCGAATGCCTTAAGACCAAAGTGATAGGTATTACAAAATGCATGCATGACTGAATCTTCCTCTTGAAGGGCCGTTACCGTGGGAAAAAAGTGTACCCATGTCAGCATGTTGACGGTCCATGGCATATGGACTGTGGGGTCTAGTGTGAAGGCTGGTGAGGACGAAACCATAATTTTTTGCTTTTTGAATGGCGGAAATGGACGGCCTGTGACGCTTGGCCATAGTGATAAGCGTCCCGTAGACAGTACAAACTGCTAGAGTAAAGCGTTTAAAGAAATAAAATTACTTTGATGAATTTTTTTTATCAATTGACCGTCATTGAAGACATTGGAAAATTTGTTACATTGGATTAAAATAATAGTAAATTTAATGAAAATGTACCATGTGGTATTGTCTATGAAGAGGATAACATTTTTGCACAAGCAAATTCAAACACAAAGTTGAAACAGATTATAAAAACAGGAAGAACCGCGATCCAATACGGGCTAAAAGGACGTTGCAGTGACGCCGTGGAAGTTGAGTCCTTGGTTTTTGATATTCTGGAAATGGGTTTCAGGTATCCACTGTAATTGGAATCCTACAATTCCCACTGCCCCCTTGACAAGCAATAACTGATATGTTATGAAGTAAGGACAGAATAAGTGGTCTGTCATGTGCAGTACCCCGATATTCTGAAAAGCAATTCTAGAACGTCTCTGGGATTGTAAAATAAATTTTCTGTAGATTTTTGTGGTACAGTATATGTTGTAGTTCTCTTCGATTATCGTACTAAGAAGGAAGTCGCAATTGCTGTATTCACATGTTTTCTGTTATTGACATGGGTTTTTTAAATGTGACAGAAACTTCCAGTACGCCACACCTTAGACGCAATGCACTGTGAGAAAAACATTTGCGAGAATTTGTTACGAACTCTTTTCGGCGAGACAGATGGTGCAAAATGTAGGGAAGACATGCGAGCTCGAGGAATCGGGAACCATCTGCACTTGCAGCGGAATCCCGATGGTCATACCTATTTCAAACCGGACGCACCTTATGTTTTGACCAAGGAGGAATGACTGGAGTTTCTTAGTATTTTGAGGGAGCTAAAATTTCCATCGCATTATGTAGGACCCTTACGCCAAAGAATTCAGGATGGGAAGTTACGTGGTCTAAAAACACACGATTTTCATATATTGCTCCAACAAGTCATACCACTGTGCTTGCAAAACATAGGTAATGTTCAGGTCGTTGGAGCCGTCATGCGAGTGAGTCGGTTGTTTATAAAAATTTGTGCAAAGGCGGTTGATGTAGATAAGAAAGTGGAACTACTCGATGATGTTGCTGAGACCATTTGCTCTTTAGAGAAAGAACTGCCACCATCAGTGTTCGTGATTATGATGCACCTCCCCATACACTTGGTGGAAGAGCTATACATTTGTGGCCCAGTGCATACGCGTTGGATGTACCCATTCGAGAGGTATATGAAGGGGCTAAAAGGATTTGTGAAAAACAAAGCCAAACCTGAAGGAAGTATGGCGAATGGTTATTTGACGGAAGAATCAATTGGCTTCCTCAATGAATTCCTATCAGAGTATACTCCAACAACAAAGCGTGCATGGGACGATAAAGAGGAGCCAGCGATGTATGATGAGATATTAGAAGGTGCAAAAAGGGACCGACCAATGACACCGGAATTCATGAAGTTCATACATGGCTTTGTCTTAAACAACAGAGAGCACATGGATTCCTACAGAAGGTATGCTTTCTCTATGTCGAGTAACACTAACTATAATTAACAGTTTCTGTTGCATTTACTGTAGTATGCAGAGTGAAGGATATGAACCGGAATAAGTATAGTTAGCATGCAGGATTGGGTAGTATTTATTATTTAACCCTATCATTCCCCATAAAACAAAAACGAAATTTTGTGTTGGACATGTTTTCAGTAGATTTTTTGTGACGTTTTTATAGGTTTTTTTTGTTCCTTGTGGTTAACACGTGCAATGATATGTACTTATTCTGATCATATAGAACTTGTTCATCTCTGGATTGTACTGTTCAGTATATAGATGATTTGTGTCGTCGTACCCTAAACCATGGATTTTTGGTCAGTAAAGGGTTACTCTTTTAAAGATTTAGCAAATAAGGCAGACCGCAATGGACAAGTCGGGGTGCATGACCGACAGGTATCGTACACAGTGGACAGGTTCTCCATGCATTTGGTGAAATGTGTCCAAACGTATCATATCATATAGTTCAGCATTGAAAAACCCATGTACGCGTCATGCAGTTTAGATCACCGGACAGCACCGTATGTGTAAAAAATGAACACAACATTGTTGTGAGGATGAATATGCATAGTACTGACTCATAGTTTGTTGGATACGGAAATAATAGTGGTATGTGAATGTCAGGAAATATGAGGCGGATAAAACTGAACGGTGTCGCAATGCAAATGCGCATATAGTGTAAAAACTTATAGTATTGTTATTTTGATGAGTTTTAAGATATCTCATTTAAAGAAGAAATGAATAGGGAATATTTGAGAAAGATTATGAATTGATTCATAATCTCTACAAGGTTTTAATTGCCTTGTGTTTTGACTAATAAGAGTCAAACTTTACATTTATCTTCTTAGAATGAGTTTTGATATTTAATTTGAGTTTTGATAGTTGTTGAAAAGAAAGGTGAAGATTGTTTTACCTTTCTTTTAGTTTTTTGTGAGTTTATCATTAAAATAAGCGAATGGATAGAGGTATGGGAGACTTTTGGGTCACCCAATTAGTTTTAGGGTGCCCATGTGGCTAGGTATGGGCTGATGTGTTCCCCCTTGTGGCTTGATAAGGGGGGCCTTCTTCTCCCGAACCTCATTCTTCTTGTGTTCATGTTTTAGTTTTTTAGTTTTGTGCCGTGTGTTTGAGGACAAGTGACTTACTGTGTATAGCTCGGATTTCAATGAAATTTTGAGAGCACGTTCCTCTTCTTGTTGTGATTCCAATGGTGTGTGGCGCTTGTCATTTGGAGTTAGTATGAGAAAGTTATGCCTTGAGAAGTGAAAGAGGGTTTAGTGCCGTCGAAATTCAAAGGCAGTCGCTTTAAACTCTTGTAGAAATTTTTATAATGATCGATTAGTTTTGAAATTTTGTGAGCACATGTGTTATGTTGATAGCTTTCTAAAAAGCTATTAAACTCTTGTTTTGGAGTTAGGACGTGAAAGTTATGCTTGTAGAAGTTTGAGGGTGTGAAACTGCCGCTCAATATAGAAGTTCCATTTTTGACGAAGTATAGAAAACGGACAGTATGATAGTTTAAGCTAAGATTTACAGGCAACGTAGATGGTGATGTTAGCTTTCTAAAAAATTATGGCATCATGTATTTGGAGCTTTTATGAAGATGATATGCATCCCGAAGTGGAGAGATGTACAGCTGCCGTGAATATTTGGAGTCTCAACTTCAGCACGCTATAAATATTGAATGGTAAATCATTTTCTCTTGAAATTTTTACAGATTGTGTAGCTTTGTGTTAGCTTTCCAGAAAGTTATAGCACACTTGATTTGGAGCAAGTATGTGTCTGTGGCATTCATTTGAATGCTGACAGTGTTTTTAAAGGTTTAAGCCTTTACACGGTTTGCTATTTTGCAAAATAAAACATAGATTTGGGTTTTTAATGGTATAAACAATAAATTACACTATCATATTTCCCCATACCTTGAATTCAAACTAGTTGCAGCTAGAAACCCCGCGTTTTCCCAGAGCAAAACCCTCTCTACCCGACAACGGGATAACGAAAGAGAGCAATTCCGACGAGAACAACGTCGACGGGGCAGGAGAACCAGGTTTGCATTTCCACCAAATCTCCGACCATTACCCAAGTTCGCAGTGTGGATTGAAGAGGAGGTAAGACGTGAGCAGCAAGCTGGAGTTCCAGTAGATCAGAAGGTAGTGGACACAGCAAGAGGTCCATTGCATATGGCAGCAGCATATAAATCGATGTATGCATTTGGCAACCATTATCGAGTTCTAAGCTCAGAAAGACCATACAAAACATGTGATAGTGGAGTTGCAGCTACATTTAGACAAGTCTGTAGAAATAGTACTCGAGATGGTACCCAAATTCATGCGGATGTGGAATATGTTGGACACATAGAGGAGATCTTAGAACTAAACTATAGACGTCATTGCTTAGTAGTTTTAGTGTGTGACTTTGTGAAGGCCAATTACAATGGGGAAAATGCAACAATAAGAAAAGATAAATGGGGATTCACATTAGCAAACTACGATAGAAGATATGGTAGAGTTTGCAGCGATAGTTTTGCTTTTCCAAGGCATTGTGAGCAAGTGTTCTATTCAAATGCTAGAGAGTCTCCAGGTTGGAGAGTGGTGTTGAGGAAAGAGGTCAGAGGAAAACGTGTAATTCCAAACAATGGAAGCGATGAGGAGGCCGGCATGTTTCATATGGGCCGCGACGAAGATTTCGAGGGGTTGCGCCCTGATCGGGAAGTTGGGGAGCACGTGGTAGAACCAGCTGCAACAACGGAGACTGTCGTACTGGAACCGGTGATTAGAGCGAATAGAGGAAGACAGGGAGGACGCGGGGGTCGTGGTGGTAGGGGAGGTGGCAGAAGGGGCACTCGTGGCGGACGTGGAGGTCGTGCCAGGGCTCACAGACCTCAAGCAGAAGAGGCAGAAGCAAGTTATGGTACTGATGAGGATGAGGAAGCGGAAGAAGAACGCTTGTTCAGGGGAAATGTTCGATCCACCACAGAAGTCCGCAGAAGGGCAAGATCTCGTGGTGATGAACGTGAATGCAAGAACATACGACGGAGGCAAGAATCAAAGGAACAGAGTGTAAGCAACGAATCTACCAGTTCGGAGGAGGAATGGAGTTCTGGTGACACCGCATCTTCTGAAGGTGCTTCCACCTTTTCAGAGCACACCGAAGAGGACCAGGTCAGGAAACTTGTGGACTCTGCGACACAGCAAGTTTTGATCTTCCGATAAGTCTGATCGTCACTGGGCTTCAAGTCATGCCAGCTTGAAATAAATATGTAGAAATTTATTTATTTATTTTTCCCCATCTGTTGGATTTCAGGTTCCTAATTAACATTAAAGATTGCCATATGTTAACACTGTAGGTATGTGAAATGTTTTGCTAAAGTAGGTAATTGTTGATACATTTTTTCGTAGTTCAATAACTATAAACAGTATGGAATTAATAGCGTCAAGGCATGGGAAGTTGGACTAGTGCCGAAGCGGCCACATTGAATGTACCGTACAGAACTGAATAGTATTAATTGACAACGATTTCTAGATTATAATGAATAAGTAGTGTGGGACACAGTAATCGTGTAGTCACTGATGTCTAAAAAATTTATTTCAAACTACATAGCAGCACTAACACTGAAGTGTTGGGTTGATGAAGTGAACGGAGTAACGGAAGGTTACTGAAAGTCATGCATGACGTTATGAAGAATGAGAATCAACTTTTACAAGTGCTACGAGTTCCAAAAGCAGTCACTACAGAAAGATCTTCCTCGCTGGAAGCTGCAGCAGTGGTCAATTACAAAGGTAAGCATTAACCAACCCTGACGCATTTAAGGTCTTAATTCAAAAGTGGTTTTAAATATTCGTATGAAATGGTTGATGAATAAACGACAATGTAGTTGATATGGAAGGCGAAGTTGTGGATGTCAATGTGAAGATAACATGTGGACAGTGGGATTCAGCAGATGCATTATTTTATTTTTAAAGAATGTGCAAAGTTCTCTGCAGAAATGCAATTAAAACTCCAAAATAAACACGAGAATTTTTAAAAATATTGTATTAAAATTGGATTAAAATGCAGTACAAGAGGGTATAGGTTCTATTATTTCACAGGGTTAAGTACATAGTTCCAAAACAATATTATTAGGTTTTGTATTAATGTTGTCCATTCACGCCTCTCTGAAGTATTCCTTTTTACAGAAGTCGGTATTCACTGTTGTGGCACTTTTTGAAATCGTTCGTGAAGACGGCAAGCTATACCAATCAACTGACATACTGAAGTGGGTACTAGAGACGTAAAGGCCACATCTTTTAGCTTTTTGAAACACCATATTACAGTGTTTTACATGTCAAGCTATAGTTGCAGCCTTCATTCTATGCGTATTTATGATCATGTTATGATGTTGGTGGAATTATTAAGAGTCATATTCATGTTTTTTTCTTCTATGAGGACATTTATAGAACCGCTCATTTTTGGTACTGGAAACTAGGACTACAGAATACCCCAATTCCATTGGAATGTGTTCTTGTATGTAGAAGGGTGCCATCTATTACTGTCTTCTAGTGTGTTAGGAAATAAATGAATTACAGCAAGTACACACTTCTTTTTGTATAGTGAATGCATTTGTATTTTCGCCTTCGCGGAAACTATTTTTAACCACATGTCCAGGGTCAACAACAATGGCGTACAAACCCTCTGCACGGATTTATATGGTACTAAATTTGCAATCAATCTAACTCTATGAATGGGATGTTATTCGTGTTTTTTGCTGAAAAAGTAGTTGTTAAATTATTGAGCATATTCTATGGTTTGCTTACTGAAAGTGGTGATGTATGTTCATTTGTGAACATTCTGTCAATAAGGGAGTCCAGGTTACTGTGCTTATTATACGGTATGTAGATGAATGTCATTCATAGTGAAATTTCCTTACATTCTGTTAGTGAAATTGAAGTTTATTGACGCAGCATGGTCAACTACACAATTGCACAGTGAAACCAACAAAGGTAATACTGGCGTTCGTAAAAAAATAAAATTGTACCCTTGTTACCCTCTGTAAGAGATAGAGAGAGCGCTTCTTGACACCTGTCCTCTTCTACTCGGATACGCTAAATACAGCGGTATCTGGTAATTCACTATACAGAAGGAGTTCCACGTATGGACCCTTGAACCTAGCAGTAAGAAAGTCCCACTCATTTCCAGGCAATTCGGCGAGTCCACGGTGTAAAGTAACACGAAAGTTGACAGGAAGTTCACGTACGCAGTCTTGAACCAAGCGGTAAGAAAGTCGTCCCACTCATTTCCAGGCAATTCAGCGAGTACACGCTGTAAAGTATCTCGACAGTTCACAGTAAGTTGACAGCAAGTTGACAATAATAATAATATTGTCCAAAATGACAGAGGAACGCATACAAAATGTTCAATTTGTCATCTCGGACATTTCTCTGTCATCTTTCTGTCATTTAGACACAGATTTCCTTGTAGTGATCTTTCAATACTCTAATATTCTATGAATTTTGATTAGAGGTTACTTTGAATTGAAAACCCTTGAATTATCAAATGTCTCAACTCCCATGTAATGAACTCTTCAACTTCCATTGGTTACTTTTAAAAGTATTGTTGGTTTTATAGACTACAAACGTTTTTTAGTGCTAATTGTAGGTGGTATCATTCTTAAATTTGATTACCTAATGAGGTTATAAGTAGATTGTATCCAACCTTTGGGGTTATAATTAGATTAATATATTCAATCCTTGAGGTTGACGAATATGAAATCAATAGTATTGTACATCATATCCAAGTGTCAAGGTTAATGAATATGACGTCAATGGTACATTGTGTTCAACCTCAAGATGAACAAATATGAGGTTTTAAGGGAATTGTTTCCAACTCTCGAGACTAATGAATATAAGGATTTAAGGGAATTTTTTTCAACTCTCGAGACTCATGAATATGAGGATATAAGTAAGTTGCATGTAATCCTTAAATTCATAACTGCCGTAATCACCTTGGTCAAGTTGTGTAATGTTTTAAGCACGACAGCTTTTTTGGTTTCTAGAGCAACCGTGTAGACCTACATATTGGTGGATTGCACCTTGCCGGACTTAGTGAGCACCATGTTGGAGGCTCATAGCTTGCCGGACTTAGTGAGCACTACATTAGAGGAGTTCAACAACATGTTGGAGGATGGTGATTTACTAATTCAGGTGACTACCATACCCGGCTGTCAAGATCAACATGTTATGTCAAAAAATCAATTATTAGGCCAAATGCTTTTCATAAAATGCCAACTTTTGTCTATGATTATTGTTTATTACCATAGAAAATAAATTTTCTTTGAAAAAAATAATTTCCTAGAGATTTGGGTTTCTCTTTCTATAGTTTTTTTTGGGATGACGACCAGGTATACGATTACTGTTTCAAAATGTGTTTCTCTTAGTGAATACCAATAGGGACCTATTTTCACAAACAAGTGCATGGTTTTCCATGCATGTTATTTTTGTTTATTTTTAACGGTGATCATTTATGTTCTTCCTTTGAGTATTTCTTTTAGGACTATTTTCTTCACTCCATAGTGCCTTCTAATTGAATGCTATGCTTTTGCTTTTTGTTTAGGAGTTTGAGGCCCTTTTAGGAGGGATGTCTCGGTCTTCAACTAACAAGACTGATTTAGAAGCTCCTCCCAAACCCACAGTTGTGGTCGAGGAGCAACCTGCAAAGTTGCCTTCTCTCAGGAGCCAACAGTCAAAGGCCAGGCAAGTTGCCGCTTTTCTATGTTTATGCTTGAACCATCACGTACTACGCTATTTTTTTTGTTAATAGTGAGGGTGGGTCTATAATAAAGAGGGCAATTAGTGAAGGTGACACTAAAATGTAAAATCAATGCGAAATGAAGATTTCAGGCACTCAGTACAAATATAAACCCTCACCAATTTCATGGTTTTGCAAAATAGAATGTGTCTTTCACATTTTAGTATCACCTTCACTACTAGCAAAAACTAATGCAATATATAAGTTTTTTTCAACTGTGTTAATTATGCCTAGTTGTATTTCTTGCTATGATATTTATCTAGAATGACCCAGGTCTTTTCGGTTCAGTTTGATTTGTTATGTGGAGAATGTAACTTACGAATCACTAATCTGCCTCTTAACCCTTTAATGTCTTCATTTAACACTGTTTTAAAAGAAGCATTATAAAATGTTTGATGAAAACCAAAATTGGGGTTGATGGTCAAAACAAAGTTGTAAATGTCAATCTGAAGATCACATTTGTACGGTGATAAATTTTAAATTAATTTTGCAAGATTTTATTCTTAAATTTAATTTAAAATCCCAAATTATCACCAAAAATATTAAAAATATGGTAATGAAATTGGAATAACATGCACTACGAGATGGTATGGTTTCCATTATTTGATTTTATGTATTTTGGAAAATCATATTTACTGTCTCGCTTTTTGAACTAAGAATGAAACTTGACATAAACCAATTATGTTGTTTTTCTAAAAATCATAATAACCTATTTTGAAAATCCAAACCGTACAAAGGATAGTCAACTTGCTCAAGAACCAAGAGAAATTTTGTGGATGAAAACTGTTCAATTTGGATGAGAATCTAGCAATTTCAATTTGTGCGTCATCCACATAGTGGACGCTGGCCCATTAAAGGGTTAATTGTTCGTTGTGTTAGAATTTAATCTACATTGACATGCCCAGTCACCAGCAGGGGCTTTTTTTTTCACACAAGTTTATTTCATGGCCCCACTTTACATGCTCACTGTTTGGTTGTTTTCTAAGCAACGCTATTTTCTGATTGATATATGCCACAGTGGTGTTAGTTTGCTAACTGCGGAACAGCGGGACAAGAAGCAAGAGCGTGCTAGGTTTGTACAACAACTTGTTCTATCGACCTTTTTGGGTGATAACTGATTACCTGGTCCGTCATTATATTGGCCATGTATCAATGGGCAATAATGTTATTTCATTTTTTTGAATGAGATACCCAAGTAATGTACAATCCTTGTGACCAAAAAAGTATGTTGGAATAAGTTTCATTTCCTGGAATAATTATGTAGTTGGTTCTAACTTGCCTGTTAACCCTAGAATATGCATTCATTTGATATTGCATGAAAAAGTTACAAATTATTTAAGTAGTTTGAAGTAGTAATCTTTATATTAAAAACCTAGACTACCTCTGTACTATTCTATGGGGGGGGGGGCCGCACAGGGAGTCCAGTTCAGTTGAGTTGAACTTAGCCAGTTGAGATTTTCAACTATAAGTTGAAAGTTTTCAACTGAACTGTAGGCCGCACATGCAATTCAGTTTAATCAATCTAGTTGAAAATTTTCAACCCAAGTTTGAATGTATTTCAATTGTAGGCCGCACAAGAAATTCAATTGAAAATAAAGCGATGGATGAGAATTCATAATTCATCAATGCACCTTTTAACCTTTCATTCATAGAGATCATTTAATTGCACTTATTAATTAGTGTATGAACCTATGCCATCTTACTTTTAAATTTGTACTTAATTGAATAAATTATTTGAAAGCCATATTCAAATGAATAAAAATGCATTGTTATAAGTTGGCATATATTCATTATTTTGGAATATAATGATATGTTTTAAGACAAATTAGATTGTTTTTTTTAAATTACAGTATTTTGATTCAAATTAACCTATTTTGTTATAAATTGGATTATTTTAAAAAATTAGATTATTTTTTTCATAAATTATATTATCAAAAAACTAATTGAATTATTTTTACACAAATTGGATTGTTGAGACATAGATTATATTATTTTATATAAATTGGGTAATTTTGATACAAATTGTGTTATTTTGACATATTCTATATTATTGACACAAGTCAAAATATTTTGACACAACTCAGATTATTATGACATAAATTAGATTACTTCAAGACATATTAGATTATTTCAACACAAATTAGATTATTGAGATATAAATTGTATTATTGAGACTAGATTGAATTATGAAGACATATATTGGGCTATTGAGACATATACTAGTATATATTAGATTGGATTGGAGTATTTGGAATTAATTGAGAAAAAAAATCATAATTCTTTATTCAAAAACAAATATGAACACAATCTTTGAAAATTTGGAAATCATTTCAAATGACAACTTGCACAATCCTAAAAATGCATATTAAGCTAAAAAAAAATTAATCATTTTTAGGTTTCTCTTTCATTGAATTTGCAATTGTGGTCGTTGATATGTGTACTTGACTTCCTGGACTCACCGCACTTTAGAAAAATGTTATTTTGGAAATGGAAAAAATATTATAAAATAACGCGGTATTGTAGATGAGATTTTAGTACGCAACAATCATGAGTTGTATAGGTCAAATTTAAAAATTGAATTTTTTCCTAATTTAACTAACTTAGCACTTGGTGACATTGTAGTAGTGAAAGAACTATTTATTTAAGTTTTTCTATTAAAAAAATAGTCATAAACTTCATTAGTACCCCAAAACTCATTCCTTTATCGTCAAAATATTCATTCATGTTGACATATTTTTATTCATTTTCATTCGAATATTAAGCAAATTTTCATTCAATTATGACGTCTTCATCAAAAATCTACATGAATGTGCTACTCTTGTTTGTTTAGTTTGTGCCACTTGTTTAAAATAATAATAATAATAATAATAAATAAAATAAAATAAATCAATTACCATTAAATACATATATATATATGTAATTTTAAATATATATACTTAAATTACTTAATAATAATACAAATACTTAAATACTTAAATACTTTAAATACTTGATTCAAATACTTCACAGGGCCTGTGAGGGGGCTTGTGAATTGATTAAACTGAACAGTACTGCACCTTACCTGAACATGTTCAGTTTTCAGCACAAAACCCCACTCCCCCCCCACACACACAATTATTTATTAAAAAACTGGATTATGGAAAATGGGGGGGAGCATTTTCCGTAAGCGTGAGAGAAATCATCCAAAAACTTCACTCAACGGTGGGAGGGAGCACCGTTGAATTTCGTAGTGTAATTTTCAACCGTGGTGTGGGGGACCACAGTTGAGAAATTTTTTCACTTGGGGGGATCACAGCTCGGGGAGGTCACTTCCAAATATTACGTAACAACGTGCGAACAAAGATAGGGTCCCAAAAATTCTTTGAAGATAATTTTTATAAATGATTTACATTAATATAGGATGCTCACAATTCATTAAAAGATACAAAGAGTGACCTCCCTGAGGATCACAGTTGAGAATTTTTCTCCCAATTCAACTGGGCCTCCTTGTGCGGCCTCCGGTTGAAATCAATCTCAACTGGAAAGCACCTCAAATTTCAACTGAACGGCCCTGTGCGGCCCCCCCCCTATGATAATTTCATATACAATAGAGTTATCCTTAAATTATTTCATCTTGTGTTTTTATTTTGAGATCTTCTAAATGAAATTATTCAATCATCAATGGAGTACATTAAACCATTTTAGACTAATTGAACCTCTACAAGAAACCTTCACTATAGTACACAAGTGTGGCCCTCTCTCGTTGACCTAAATGTTCCACGTGCTCCTTGTATTTCTTGTGCTCCATGTGTTTTCCTGGGGGTATATTCTTTTATGTGTGTAAGGAATCACTTGAGTGCACAAGAGGGGGATTAATTTAACCCCTAAACGTATGAGGGTGTCCCTGGAATTGGCAATTTGAGAAAAATCATCATAAAGTACTATTTAGAAGAATATTTTGGGATTAATATACAAATGAAAGTTTTAGATTTTGAATTTTAGATTCCATCCGTATAGTTCAATTCACCAATACTATCCCCAATATTTAATTATAAAATTTGAAAATTAAAATTAAAAATTATTGTAATTTGTACGAATCCAAATATATATATATATATGTATATATATATATGTATATATGCATATATAATTTAGCACTATATTTTTGGAGTTCAGTTATCAAAATAGAGTGTGGTTTTTGACACTTAAGTGATGAAACATTGTTGCAAGAATCTTTGTTTTTTAGACATTTTAGCATTAAGAAGACTATCAATACTTTTTGTCAAAAAGAATGTCAAAAAGAGTGTTGCAAAATTTTCATTTTTATTTTTTATAATCTTGTGTAGGAAACTCCCTCCCTCGAGCAACTTATTCCCGTGAGTTTGTGCTTGGAAATAAAGATTCTTACCTTGTGATAAGTCAAATTTCTAAATATGTGATTCTTATGTTTTTTTCATTAATTTATGTAAGGTGGGATATTTACAAGTTACTTTCTTAAGATTTAGCCCCTTTTAGAAAGTGCAAATTTTTTCAATAATGTTTCCTAGAAATCTAACTAAAATGTTTTATAATCCAAACCTAAGTCAAGTTGTAACATAAATTTCGTTCATTTTTATAATTAGTTATGAAATTTAAAATCAACAACATTTTTTTCTTACTTTTTTGTCATTATTTTTTTACATTCTTTAGACATTGTTTAGCCACTTTTTTTCAACAATATTTTTGGTTCTATTTTCAGTATTAATTTTTTTTAACACTATAATGTGGCATAAAGGTCATTTCAAGTTTTTTGGTATTGTTAAAAATTCTCATTCCCTTTTAACAATTCATTTTAACAATTTTGGTCAATTTTGATTATTGCAATGTCAAAATCGTAGCCTTGCAATCTTGATGAAATTTTGTCAATTGACACGGAATAGAATCTCCTCCTAGATTTTTAATTACTTTGTTGAATTGAGCAAAAAATTAAGATTTTTAAAGAAGGTTATGTAACATTTGGGGTTCATTTTAAGTTGTAAATGAAAGAGAAGCTTGTGCAATAAGGGGTTAACATATAAATTTAAATCAATGTCCATTTGTTCCCAACCCCACACCCCACAAAATCATAGGGGAAGTGGGTGTTCTCATGGTACGAGTGAGTGGAAGTATAAATTTCATGTTTCACTAAATCATCAGATGTACATGTGTTTTAAGAAACAAAACCCTTTATATGAGTTTCATGATCTTGCATATTTTTCCGTTCTTAGGTTTTTGAGGCTTATTAAATATCATGAAATAAAAGGATTTTAATTTTAGAAGATAACTTTGTAATTATTCAACATCTAATCACATAAGACCATGTAAAAATTTGACTAATGAAATTCTAATTATCTACGATTCTTTTTACACTACATTTAGTTGAAACACTACATTGTATTTTCTACTAATGTGGTGTAGCGGGGCATTGGCCCAAAAATTGACTAAGCCAAAATATCATTGTGTTGATATCCCTCATACCCTTAAACTTTCAAAATCTCATACGTACATCATTTACAAAAAATTAACTAGAATTTTCCAAAGTTGATTTTCTCCAAAATCCATCACTTTGGACTACTTTTTTCACTCACTCATACCATAAGAACACCGGAGTGATGATAAGGGTTGCACTCGTTAAAGAGTTGTGAGGTGGTATGTGAAGAATAAAACTCAATGTTACTTCTTTTGCTCTTTATATGCTACGTACATGGCTATAAGACTTGCTGAATAATTAATTTTTTGTTGAAATATTCTCTAAGGTTATACAAATATTCTTTAAGATTCATATTACCATAGTAAACATATTTATATTGAAAATAACTAGGGCTTTGCTTCTCTCCACACTACTTGTGACAAAATATTAATTGTATACATGGTGTTTATATCTATCAATTTTTTTAATTCAAAATCATAATTATAAACATGAATTACCACTTTATAAATTAGTGTTGTACTTCTCTCTCCATATAAAAGGCTATGGAAATGAAAAGACGCGAAAGGCCATGTTACTTCACATAATGAATTAGTCATGAGAAGACCATCCAATAATGTGAAAGGGTAGGTTACATCATAGAAAACCTACCCTGGAACTGTCAATTGACGGCTTGCAGCTCATTTACATATCCTACAAGTATTGGAAATTCACAAGTGGAACTTATAGTCATTAATACCATTTTTTCTAAACCAGTTCCAACCTAAGTCGCCACTGGAATTTCCTAAAGATTTGGGCTTCTATTTTATAATTATTTTTTGTAGACCCAACAACCGGGTACGGTACAATCCACCATGTTTAATATGACACTCTATAAGATGGCAATATTATTGTTTCAAGCAATATCCATGTGGCAAGTCATTTTTGTGACTAATCCATACATGCCACCTTAAAGTTACATAGCATACTAGAGCAACAAGAACAAACATCTTTTTAAATGAGACCACAATCTTGTCATGATTAGAAACTAAGCTTACATGGCAATTACAAAGCATTCCCACAATTCATGGGATACAAGTGGCATTCATACATCACTTAGAAGAGTGGATATTGTTCTTGAGATTCACTTTGAAAAGGATGCTCCCTTCCTGTGGTCTATTATGCTATGTAGAGCTTTCCAAACATACAATCGTACTATAGCAGGTTCACTAAAAGAAATTTAAAAGAAAAAGAAAAAAACTAGAAATTATGAAGACAAAGAACGAAAAATAGAATAAATTATTTGTAGCTATATTTTTCTATTTCTAAGCTAATTTGGACCATTCGGAGCCATTTTTATTCATTTCTTTCCTAAATTTTTTTTAAATTAAAATTTTTACTTATTTTTCAAAAAATATTATATATTCATTTGCGAGGTGGCGCCCTACTATAGTACTATGATAAGATAGAAACATTAGAATTTGTTAATGTTTGATTCTAGTCACCTATGCAAGCACATGTTTCAGCTTTGTGAGTTTCCAATCATATTATCACAACCATTGGTTGTAGCAGTTTGGTAATCAATTATGAATGCTAAGTTAGCAAATTGATTGGACTAGGAATATTAGAGTAGCATTGGTTCCCCTCCTAACATCAATAGTGGTCTATGCAAATTAATTTCAAAAATTAAAAAAAAATCATTGTGACAAAATTAATTAAAAATTTAGTTGGGTTATTGAATCCAAAGTTTTATGTGCTGTAAATTTTTATCATTGAAAATCATAGCTCTATATAGGTCGAAATCCTTAAACTGATAGATATTGGTGTCTCTGCCTTTACTCCTAAATGACAGAGGGGGTAAGGGGAAAACCTAAATGTGTTATAAAATGTTACTTTTGCAACTTTGATGAAGTTTGGTCCAAAAGAGAAAATGAGGAGCATGATGTTTAGTAATTATCTGTACAATCAAACATTCAAAAAATGTTTTAGACACTCATTTAATTAATTTAGAAGCATTTACCATTTAATATTCACCAAAATTACAATTTTTATTTTAAAATTTGAAATTTGGTATGATTGGTTAAAACCGGGCATTCCATTCTAAAATTCAAAAAGGAAATTTTTTCAAAGGAGAGAACGTCATCATTTTCCCAAAATAGAAAGTTTTATAACATTAAGAATATGTTGAGGTGTTTGTTTTTGAAAAATTCCTTCAATATTGCAAATGAAATGCATCAAACAACGTTAAAACAAGATCTCTACCCCAGTTTTGACAGAAAATCAAAACTCGGAAAATGTCATTTCCTAATCGTGCCCAGTCACTGCTGTTTGGGCTGCGACCACAAAATGGTCGATGGATCACTTAGGGGTTAACCCCTAAACGTCCCAGCGTTTAAAAACTGGATCACAAATAGATTCAAAGCCTTGTAACTCTCTCATACAACCTCAGATGACTTTCATCCAAGTCACCTTTGTAAGCCTATTTAATTCTCTACCAATTACAATATATCTCTTATGATGGGCAACTGTTGATAATATTGTAGAGGCCTCCAACTACAAGTTTGTCAAATTTTTTGGGTACATTTCATGCTTGCAATGGTCCTCTCATGTACACCACATGTACATCTGAGCCATGCTAATATCTATTTTTGAGGCTAGCATCTACTTGTGTTCAAAGGGTTGGTACGTTTAGGGGTTAATAGAGAAGGACAACAGCCCCTGTCTTAAATCCATAATCCGTAATGACAGCCTTGAAGCGTGCTCAGCAGAAGCACAGCCCACGGTGGCAAGCCACGTTGGCAAGCCACGTTGGCAAGCCACGTTGGCAAGCCGCGTTGGCAAGCCGCGTTGGCAAGGCACAAAGGTAGAGGCGGGGTGCCAGGTAGACAGTCACGGGGCGGGAGTGGGACAGAGAGAGGGGCCGGGGGGAGGCGCGAGAGTGAGGGGGAGAGAAAGACGACGGAAGACACTCAGGCAAAAAGCTCAAAGGAAAAGGGGAAGCTCAGTGGAGTTGAGCTCAGCTCAGTTCGTGACTGGCGAAGAGGACGAAAGGAAATGATCCCAACCAACGACTACCGTAGCTTAAGAACTCAACCATGAACACCACCAACAACTGCAGCAGCATAGCAGCAGCAGCAGCTCCCTCGTTACCAGGGCGTGCTGGCTGGCTGGCCATGGTGGCCATGCCATGCCCTGCCCTGCAACTCCACCTCCAACGCCGCCCATGGCCACCTCCACACCTCAACTTCATCGGCACCACCATCGCCGTTCCCCTTTTCCTTTCCATTCCCGCCCCGCGCATTACCTCGTGCCCGCCGCGACCAACAGCATCAGCACCAGCCATGGCCCCTGCCTTTGCTGCTGCTGCTGCTTCTTTGCCGGAGCACCTTCACCCTGGCCCCCCGTCTCCAGCGCCTCGTAACTTTCCATTCCCCAGTCCTACCACCACCACCACAAACAGGCCTGCCCTATAGACCGACTACTCTGTCGCCGCCTGTTCCGTCCGCCCGCCCGCCGTGAGAGCCGCCCGCCCAAACCCTAGCTTCAGTTCTCTCTCGCCTCTCGCTCTTCCTCATGTAGTCCGCCGTTGGTAACAACCGCGTCTTCACTGCCTGCTCTCCGTTCGTTGTCCGGAATTCCGGCGTCGAGAGATTTCGGAGGAAGAAATTCATTACACTCGTGGTTGCAAAAACTAGGGTTTTGGAGCGCGAATTGAAGGGAGGCGAAGCGCGGCGGTGATCGAATCGTTCCTTTATGAGGGGATGAGACGGCTTTCTGGAGTGTAGGATTACCAGATTTGGCATAATGTGGGTGCAGTCGCCGGAAAATGAATCGCCTGCGCAAGAATATGATTCTCCAAGCCGGAGCAGCTCGTCTGATCGAACCGAGTACAGCCAAGGTTTGCTTGCGTCACAATATTTTTGCTTTTTATATTGTAATCCTGATTGGTTGTGATTTGGTGTGATTACCGTGCATTCTAGCTTGCGAATTTTGGAGTTCGGATTGCCGGCGGATTATTCGAGTTCTTTTTGTATTTTCGGATTTCTACTGTGAATTGATTTAGACGAGGAATCTGGTCGTTCAGAGGATTGGCGGATCAATGGACATGCAGAGGCAGAGGCGCAGAGACACGCGGAGACGCCGCCCGAAATGACATTGAAGAGGAAGAGAGTGCCCATCGAAGCTTATGCAGGTTCCAATTCTGCCCCTAGACATGATGCCGACAGCAATGACGAAGAAGAGGAAGACGATGACTACGAGGATCGTCGGGATTATTACCAAGAGAGCCACCCTGAACGAGGGGTTGCTTACCACCAACCTTCCCGAGGATTCTACCAGGAGCATTCTGGTGGTTCGTACCAGGAAAATTTCGCCTATCGTGAGCAATATGGAGGAGGCTCTTATCGAGAGCCCTCTGTTGGAGGGAGTTCATACCGAGAGCCCTCTGTTGGAGGAGGCTCCTATCGAGAGCACTCTGCTGGAGGTGGTTCGTACCGGGAGCAATCTGTTGGAGGGGGATCCTATCGGGAGCAATCTGGAGGAGGTTTCTATCGTGAGCAATCCGGAGGGGGTGGCTACCATGACCTCTCTGAAGGTTCGGGTCAGGAGCAATCAGGAGGTTCCTATCATGGAAGGGGATCAGAACGACCGCATTGGCAGCAGAAAGGTGTCCACTTGAGGGATGTAGCGATGCTGTCGAGCAGCAGAGAAAGAGGGCCCGGCACTTATTTGGTCCTGGAGGATGGTGTCGAATTCGAGATCCCCCAGTACTACGACGAATTCGCCCCATCACTTCGTCTTCCTTCGTTCGACTCGCTGCAGATTGAGGAGAAGGTTGTTTATGGCCGACTCAAAGCAACCGCCTTCTTTGCGATCGTGGATGCTGATCCCTGGACTGCGCTGTGGCGCAAGAAATATGATACGGGGGAGAAGGAAACGAAGCGGAGGTTGCTGGAGAAGAGAAGGTTCGGCTTGCAGGTGAGCCCTACTCGTTCTTTTGGCGATACGCTCCTATCACGTGCATGCAATTACGCTCTCGTGAAGCTGTCATGCTCTTTCTCGTTTTGTAAATCGGGTACAATGCAATTTCTTCCGTTTGTTAATGATAGCGAGTCGTCTGCGTTGCAGGTGATTGACACGCCTGTGGTGATAAACCCGCCGCCAGTAGAGGACCCTGAGGACGATGTGGGGGTCGGTTCCGAGGAGGCTGGTTTCTTGGACGAATCTCTGGTCACATTCCGTCATATATCGACAGAAAATGGCCAGACCAGGCGTTGTGAAGTGAAGGTTCTTGAGCATGGCGACGGATATGAGGTACTGCATCTCGTCCATCGAGTTTCGTGTCCCTTTTGAGGTTATTTTAGCCACCGGGTCTCGTGTTTCAGAAGTGACAAGTGCGGTGGTATGAAACAGGTCGTGGAACGAAGAAAACTGAAGATCGAACCCGCGAGACGGGACCCAGTGGAGGTAGCATCGGAGGACGGAGAGAAGATCCACAAGTACTGGGTGAATCTGGTGCGGAAGGATCTACCAAAGCATCATAAACATTTTGCAAATTATTACAAGAAGCAGATACAAGATGTCAAGCGAATGGCAGAACTCTGTCAGAGAGAGGTACGATTCGTCGTGGTAGTGGCAATGTCTGACATGGTGTGCGCATTCACCGTGAAGAGTGCTTCTCATTGAATGTGCGACCTCCAACTTTGTCAGCTGAAGTTGCATCGTTCTTTGGTATGGCTTGCGTTTGTTCTTTGGCGTTGGGTTTCCAGGACCTCCGCTTTGCGAAATATATGACTTGTTGGAAATCTCGAGGTGTACTTCTGAATGGAGCGTGGTTGTTGACGTCATTGGTCGGGGTTTGCAGGTGAAAAGTCGCAATGCGCGGTCACTGAAAGTAATGAAAGCTGCCCCTATGAGAACGAGGAGGTTAGCTCGGGACATGATCATTTTCTGGAAGAAATGGGACAAAGAACAGGTGTGTGGTGCATAGCATTGTGTGCATTGTTTCTTCGTACCGGTTGGTGTGGATGTTTCATTTGCAAGTTAGTCCGGAAAGACGTCAAGTACTAGGGTGACTGCAGTTTGCTCCTTGAGTGAGGTGTTTGAGGAACAGGACTGATTCGTTTGCCGAATGTGGCTCGTTTTACCGATCGATTCGGTGGATGCCGCCCACTCACTGTGATTAAACAGACTGTGATTCAGTGGTGGTCGTCATGATATTCGTCCGATGGAAGGGGCCCTGGTCCGTGGCTCTGATCTGACATGCTGATTTCAAACGAGTTGCTGACGGGTCTGAAACTGTTGAGAACAGGTGGAGGTGAGGAAAAAGGAAGAGAAGGAAGCTGCAGAAGCTCTGAAACGCGAGCAGGAGCTCCGAGAAGCTAGACGGCAACAGCAGCGACTGAATTTTCTTCTGACACAGACCGAGCTGTACAGTCATTTCATGCAGAACAAAATGTCTGGCATGCCGGGAGAGGGTGGGCAGGACGCATTGAACGATCCTGGGAAAGTTGCATCGAGTATTAACCACGCGGAAGGTCTTCCGGGAAGCGTGAGTGCCGAAGATGCCGAAGAGGAGGCCGCTCTGAAAATGGAAGCCGTGAGAGCAGCCGAAGTAGCTGCTGCGCAGCAGAGAAACCGAACAAATACTTTCGACAACGAGAGTCAAATGCTTCGGTCAGCCGCTGGTGGAGGTGAGGCGGGCGAAGGAGCGGAAGACATGGACTTGCTGCACCCGTAAGCGTCGAAAACATCCAAGTAGCGTCGTTGGAAGTTCTAGTGCAGGACTGTTGTTGCTTAGGAGTCGGGGAAGCCTGCTTGGAATTTTTGTGATGGTGGACCTAACTGATATATCGCATCCTCACAGGTCGACCATGCCAACAACTTCCTCCGTGCAGCAACCGAAAATGTTCCAGGGCGTGTTGAAAGAGTACCAATTGAAGGGTTTGCAGTGGCTCGTTAATTGCTACGAGCAGGTCCGACACATGGCTTGCATCATTGTCAATGTCGTGCAGCAAAATGCTTTGTAAAGTGCAACGTTGAGCGATCGTCAATTTTGTGTCAAACATGAGTTCTTGTCTAAAGCCATCCCAACGAATATGTTTTTTGTAGTTTTGTTGTTTCCAGTCGTTGAGAGATCTGTTTTTCTGGTCATCGTAGGAATTGTGTGGTCAGTCTTTATGTTCGAGTCGACCAAGGCAATTGGCCACTGAGTTTCCAAGTGCTGTTCTGTGTGGAACAGGGCTTGAATGGTATACTGGCCGACGAAATGGGTCTCGGCAAGACGATTCAGGCAATGGCTTTCCTAGGGCATTTGGCTGAGGTAAGGCTGAGCTCGCATGACATTGGATGTATCTATTTGGTTCACCTGCCTGTGCATTTGATTGGGGAAGAAGAGGCAAGTGCCGTGTGATGAAGGTGGCATGCGGAGATGGATTTGACATGCGTGGCTTGGTGTGCAGGAAAAGAACATCTGGGGACCTTTCCTGGTGGTTGCACCAGCCTCTGTCCTGAATAATTGGGCAGACGAAGTGAACCGGTTTTGCCCGGACCTGAGGATTCTACCCTACTGGGGAGCTCTGAACGAAAGGATTGTGCTGCGCAAGAACATGAACCCCAACCGACTCTATCGCAGGTAAGAGAAGAAATGCTGTAGCAGGGATGGATGTGGCGTTCGTTTCACATGTTCCGCATTGATTCATGATGTTGTTGAAACACGTCACCGACGGTGGGGACTTGCGTTTTCAGGGAGGCAGGATTTCACGTGTTGATCACTAGCTATCAACTTCTGGTGTCGGATGAGAAGTATTTTCGGCGCGTGAAATGGCAATACATGGTTCTGGACGAAGCCCAAGCAATCAAGAGTGCCAGCAGGTGAGGTGCTATTGTCCTTTCGGGGATCAACAGTGACAGGTTTTCTTTGAAGTGAAGTCCCTGAATGGCATTCTACGAGTTTTTGATCGTACGATGATGGGTCTCAACTCTCGACGGTTTTGTGGTGAAGGCGCCTGGGGGCCGTTTTCCTTGGTCCGCAGATATATGGGTTCTGTCCGTCTATTCAGGGTAGCTGTCAACTAGGGTAGGTGTCTAGAATCGTTGAGAGATCTGTTCATGAAAGGGTGCTACAGGGATGACGGTGCTGAACGGAGGAACGAGATGGAGGTTCTGTCATTGTACTGATGAAAGGAATCCCGATTGCGTGTGTGGTTGTATCGTTGCAGCCAGCGTTGGAAGACCCTGCTCAGTTTCAACTGTCGAAATCGGCTCCTTTTGACAGGAACACCCATACAGAACAGCATGGCCGAGCTGTGGGCCCTTTTGCATTTCATCATGCCGACTCTTTTCGACAGCCACGAGCAGTTCAATGAATGGTTTTCCAAGGGGTAGATACCGGACCATGTCTTGACTTGTTTACACGACATTCTAGAATCTTAGGGGTGGACTAACGATGACCAACCTTCAGAATAGGTGGCATGTCTTGGTTTTCAGTGCCCGGGGACCCTTCCGCTGTACAGTATCTAGAACGTTTGGTTAACGCATTGTATAGCTGTCCATCTTAATGCTTAGTCTTGTGTCATGTGTTATGTTTCCTGAACTGGAATGTGATTTGCTTCTGTAATTTACCCTTTACTCACGGCGGCCATATGATTGTGGGATGTTGATCACAGGATCGAAGGCCATGCGGAGCATGGTGGAACACTGAACGAGCACCAACTCACCCGCCTGGTACCGTCTGTTTCCAGTGTCATGTCAATTCATTCGTAGGTTGCCAGTTGACTTGCTGATAGACCGTCCTGTCAAGGTTTCCGTCATTGCTTTTATGTGGTGAAGAAGAGGTCGGGCGGTTTATGGCTCTGCGTCCATGTATTGTTTATGATGTCAGAGAGAGGTGTTTCAAGAGAAGTTTGATTCGTCAGATGCTAGTTCACTTGCTGGTCGTTATTTTGTAAATAGAGTCATAGTCATGTTGCGGAGATCCACGTGGGTCTTCTACACAGGTCGATTGCGGGGACTTGTGATTGCCACCGATTATGATGGCTCAGGATTTGATTCATATACGTACTTACCTGCAAGCACGGTTGTTAATTTCGTGTTGTGCGTAAGTGCAGCACTCAATTCTGAAACCCTTCATGTTGCGGCGAGTGAAGAAGGACGTGATCACAGAGATGACGAATAAGAAAGAGGTGATGGTCCCATGCTACTTGAGCTCACGGCAGCAGGCTTTTTACCGAGCCATCAAGAATAAAATATCAGTGGCTGACCTTTTCGGCAATGGAGGTCAGCTGAATGACAAGAAGGTCCTGAACCTTATGAACATCGTCATTCAGCTGCGGAAGGTACACCCTTCATCTCATCCTCCAGTATTTGGATGTCGTTAATATCTTGACGATTGAGTTTTGATATGTATTTTCGTTTGATTGGCAAGCGCAGGCGGTTGGTTAATACGGTGCTCTTAATTGTGCACTGTAGTCAAAACCAGTCAGGCATTGTTTGCTAACACTTTCATCACTTTAGACATCTGTGTCGAGTTCATGAAGGACAGGGCCACCTGTTCGCATTCTGTTTCAGTGCTGATGGTTGGATTGTCTACTTGTCAGGTCTGTAATCATCCAGAGTTGTTTGAGCGCAACGAAGGACAGTCTTCGGTACACTTTGCGGCCATACCACACCCACTGCCCCCACCTCCGTTCGGAGAACTGGAGGATGTTTATTATGCAGGAGCATCCAACCCTCTCTCGTACAAGGTATTGGTCTGTTCCTGAGTGGTGCTCTGTAAGATCAATCAGTATTTCGGAGAGCAAGGTTTTCTTTATTTCGATAAGGCGTTGACATGATAACCGACATATTTTAGAGTGGGTGTGGAATTACCTTGCGTTTGAAGAATTGATCATGCGAAGGTTATAGCCTGGGAGTACACATTATTCATGTTAGAGGTTTTATCGGGTTTTGCAGATTCCGAAATTATTGTTCAGAGATGGCATGCGCTGCTTATCCAGTGAGAGCTCTGGATCCGCACAAGGATTTTATGAGAAATGGGTCAAGTCTCACTTGAGCATATTCTCACCGGAGAATGTCCACTCTTCATCTGTGGGCGGGAGGCTTTCAGATGAGAGTTCATCTTGTAGTGGAGCTTTTGGGTTCATCCGCATGGTCGGTATTTCAGCTGCAGAAGCCTCATTCCTATCCAGGGCATCCAGTTTGGAAAGGTTGTTGTTTGCTCTCCTACAATCAGAGGAACCACCATCTGTGGAGTGTTATGGAGATTTGAGCAAGGTCATAACAGTGAATGAGCAGAAGACAGATATTTATGGCAATGGGTTTTCAGGTGGAGACCATTCAAGTAGCTCGTTGGAATTTGTGGACGATGAAGACAGTTGGGATGCAAGGACGAGATGCGTGCAGAGGATGCTGATGCTACCTGGTAGAGCAAGTTCAAAGGTTTTGCGAGCGAAGCATTCCTCTGGCCCGGAATGGCAACCATTTGAATCGCTGGTTGTCTCACATCAGGACAGACTGCTTGGCACCATTGGGCTGTTACGATCCGTACGCAAGTACATGCCACCAGTACGAGCTCCGCAGGTATGCGATGAAGCATTCATAACGATCTTACAAATAGATTTCAACATGGCCGTGTGTTTTCTGACACTGTGATTTGGCGTTTAAGATTTTAGGGTTTAGGATATATGGTTGCAGTGTTCTTTTTGAATGGAAGTGTTGTTAGAAATGCTTGGTCATGGCTTGAGGGCGTTAGTGTTAGGCTACACTTTTTTTGGCTAATAGTTTCACCCACAGTAACAACTTTTTACACAACATGAATGTTTGTACCAAGAGAAAAGATATTGAAACTATACGTGTAGGATGAACTCCGTAACATGTGAATTGCTAGGAGTGACTCAAATGCTTCGCTCGTAGTGTTTGGTGACCACCGCTGCCTTCACCTCATGGTCCTGTGTATCGGACCTCAAACTATTCGTTGTAACTGTCTGCAATGTTCAGGTGAAGATATGCTGCTCACATATTCTGTTGTTTGGTTGCAGATCAATCTGATGTGTTCAGATCGAGGGCTGATTTCTCAAAGAATTGAAGAGCTGGAGAACCCACGAGTGAAGCGGTTTCTTGTGGGCTTTGCTCGAACTTCGGAGAACAATGGACCGGCTGTGCCTCCTCCATTGTCCGCACCTATCGAAGAGAGTCAAGTTCGTGCACGTCTCATGCAGCCTCTGCTTGGAATACCGTTTCGAATATTTGGCTCTGCACCACCGTTGCAGAGCTTCGATTTTGCGAAGATGCTCACGGTAAGCAGTTGGTTGGGATATGAGCGTCAGTGCTGATTGAACTTTGGTTTACCCAGGTTTGCTCTCTGTGGGTAGTGCTGTCACTTCTTTGCAACGATTGGGAATGCAACACGTGAGTTGCTGCATTTGTAATGTGATGCTGCATGAATGATATCGTTTCTGTCAGTTATAATTGTTTAGTATGGATGAAGAAACTGAGATTTTTATATAGTTATGGTAATCGACAAGTTGTTGACACATTTTCATGAACAGGATTCTGGGAAACTGCAAGTGTTGGACGTCTTGCTGAAGCGCCTACGGGCTGGAAACCACCGGGTTCTTCTTTTCGCTCAGATGACCAAGATGCTCAATATTCTGGAGGTTGGCTTATGGTTACCGAGCTTACATTTGCTTCCTCTCGTTTTTCCTTGTAATTTCCTCGTAATGGGTCTCTTCATGTGTGAGATAGTGTTTTTATGCACTAGAATCTCTATGATCCTATGTATTGGGAGAGGTAGTGTAGAGGCTTAGTCATTTATTTGCAGACACCTGGTTCATGTGACACGATGCAATGCAGTAGTTGTCTTGTTTCGTAGAAGGCCAGCATAAGAGAGCAGAGAAGGGGAATGCTTGTCGATGGACATCGTTGTGGACAGTACATATTGATATTGGAGTGGCGAATTTTCAGGATTACATGAACTACCGCAAATACAAGTACTTGCGTCTGGATGGTTCATCAACCATAATGGACCGTCGTGATATGGTCAAAGATTTTCAGCATCGGTACGTGGATCTTTGCATCGCTTGCATTTCTCAGGGTGTTACTAACTTTGTTTAAATTGAAAGGAATTTGTGTTGTGCTATCGTTTTCGTCTTTTATATGTAGGGCTTATGAATTTTGATTTGTTCAAGCAAGCTTTAGAAAATGTAGGACTGAGACTCTACGTGTGTGCAGGTCGGATATTTTTGTATTCTTGCTGAGTACAAGAGCTGGAGGGCTCGGAATCAATTTGACAGCTGCTGATACCGTTATCTTCTATGAAAGCGATTGGAATCCAACCATGGATCTTCAAGCCATGGATCGTGCTCACCGGCTTGGGCAAACAAAAGAGGTCCGACATCTATCATTGATCGATTTCACCATTCTGATTTCATCATTATAACCTTTGCATTATGCTGTTGGAAGTTCTTTTCGTTAGTACAATTATGGTATTTAAATTTTTTTATTTTATTACAAGGTTAGTATCTGTATGTTACACGTGTCAGAGGTATTTGGTATTTGTGCGCTCATGCGATGGGTTGGTGCAGGTTACGGTGTACAGGTTAATATGCAAAGGTACAGTTGAAGAGAAGATAATGCAACGGGCAAGCCAAAAGAACACTGTGCAGCAATTAGTTATGACTGGAAATACTGCCTCGCAAGGTGATGTTTTGGAAGCAGAAGAGGTGGTTTCGCTTTTACTGGACGATGCAGAGATGGAAGCGAAGATCAAGCAACAAGTTTCCAAGCAAGCTGTAAGTCTTGTTTTTTCCACAAGGCTTTGGAAGAAGATCGTACTGACAGCGAAATATTTTATGGTCTTATACAACGTGATAAGCCAATTTGTTTTTGGTTGATGAGTTTAAGTAGCCTTGGCATTTAAAACCTGATTAGGTGTAGTTGTGTGCCATTTTTGACGACTAGGGATGAAAGAACAAACCAAAAATTCTATTTTTATTGTTTGTAATGCCCACAGAGATGAAGACTGTATAGAAAGTTACAAATGATTTTGATAAAAAATTATGTTTGTTCTATTTGAGTTGCAGGACAAGCATGGAAGACGAAAGAAAGGATGGGCTGTAACCGGTACTTTGAAGGGAGTTCGCCTGGATGCTGAGGGTGGGGGTGCCTTCCTCGATGATGAGAGAATAACCGTCACGGAGCTTACTGAAACTCCTGGAGCACCGAAAGTTACAGAGGACGGGCGAGATGCCAATAGCTTGGTAGCCCCCATCAACAGCAAGGTCAGTCACGATATAAAATTTCCTGCCTTGTTCATGATGCCAATTGCCTGTGTGTGCTGGGAAAGCACACAGCTGGCACTGTGTATGTCCTTACATATGTAATATTCTTGAGCTTCAATCGTTTGCTGTTTTTCCCATTCTCTTGTCCTCGTAGAACTAATGCTTTTCCTGCCCCTTGAATGCTGAAGTGTTAACAAACCTGCATGTCTTCATTATACAGAGGAAACAAAATGAAGAGGAAAAACCAGCCAGACCCCCTAAAATGCCAAAGCCTGCGAAAGAGGCTAGGCCTCCAAGACCTCGCAAGGAACCAAAATTGAAGCCTGCGAAGCCAAAGCCAGTGAAGCCACCAAGAGAGAGGAAACCTAGAGCACCTCGTGATCCTCAATCAGCCAAACAGAGACAGCGTCCCAAGAAAGGGTCTCTGGGTCCAAGCGAAAGCAACTCACCCTCCCCTTCTCTTGCTGGAGAGGATTATGGGGATGGACATGCTGGTTTGTCTGTACTGGAGAACGGGTATTCATTAGATGGGGGTGAAGACTACAGAGTTAATGGAGACCATGTAAGTACTTCTAGACCAAGCACAGTTAGCACTGATTCTTAGACACTTGAGGTGGATTTGAGACACCTAATTGGGTGTGACCACATGGAAAAATTAGGAAGTGAATGCATTTTTAGAGAAAGGTGTAAGAACTAGACACAACCCGCAGCAGACGTTTAGCGGAAAGAGGTGGATTGCAAATTCGTGGATTGCAGACACCCGGAGACGACAAATTGCCGGAGGCCTAGCCAGATTTGGAGCTCATTTAAACGAAAGAGGAGGGGCTGGTCACTGAGTCTCCAAGATCTTATGTAACGTATACGGTAACTCAATCGGGGGAGTTGGGTGCCCATGTGTCATAGGATTGAGAAGTGTGCTTTTTGGGCTTGGTGTGGCTGTTATCAGTGTTCACAGTTCACAGCATGAGGAATGTAGTCGGCCATTTTGAAGAAGGTTGCATTGAGCTGAAATATCTGGAATTTCTACTGATTGGCCCTTGCTGTTGCAGCTCTCATGTCAGGTTAGTTTTTCATACATTTCTAAATTCTCAATTTAAAGCTCATGCACAGCTTGACAGCCGGAAAGTGTATCAATTCTTAGAACTCCCTCTGTGCCACTAAAAAGTTGCGATCAAGTCCCCACGTCGAAGGAGAGGGCGATTCGCACGCCAAAATTTTAAAAACCAAAATAAAAAAGTCAACACTAAAGTCAACTCTCACTGTTGACAAGTTCAGCATTCACACGCTAACATTCATTCATACTCATCACCTACGATCTCATACAACACATTGAATAAGCGATGTATTGATGGTCATACACCATATGAACATGAATCATGACTTTAATTTAGGACTAGTATTATGTTCAAATCATAACTTTTTAGTGGGACAAAGGGACATAAAGGTTCTTTTGCTCCTTTGCAACACATCAAAATTTGACCACTATTCCCAAATCACTGTAGCAAATCCCCGAATCATGATAAGTCCACATCATTTTTAGCTAAAGAAGTTGGGTGGTGAGACTCTTGAAGCATCTATAGTGATATTGTTGAAAAGGGTGGATTTCACCAATTGTTAAAGAACCTTGTGGAGTATAGCAAATGTGTGTTTTATAAAAGCAATTGTTGGGAAACTGCACATTGAGTAAATTTGCTATTATTTATACTCAATGTAGATAAAGTTTGAGAGGATTTTAAATTTGAGACTGTTTTCATGAAAATTACAGAATATGTAATTCAAATGAGTGTCATGTGCGATGCTATATAGACCAAGATCTTTTATCCTGAGATCTTTTTGGTGAATGCATTGTATGCATGCTCCATATAAATTTCATTATGAATGACTGATGAATATGACAAGTTTCCATATAAATTTAATTAGTTCTGAATGATCAGTGAGTATGATATATTTCTTCAAAACTCTATAAAGTGCATGCAACTACTACACTATTTATGGCTATTAATTTGTTCATTCAACGATCATTTTAGCTGGCAATTACGAATCATATTTTCCCGCTCTCCTCCCACCCACACTAACCGGTGCCGTCGATAAACTCGACCATTTCCTCTACCTCGACCAATCCGACTCTGCGTCACTTGCTACGATATCTCATACCCCGTCGCATCAATTCTCTCGTTACTCCGTTGCATCAATTCACTCATTACTCCGTTGTATCAATTTTATTACTTTCATTGACAAATTCGTCACTTGCATCATTTGAACCAATTGTAGGTAGTCGAGGTTCGTCAGCCGATGCCGGGTATTTTGGACAACCTGCTCGATTCCACGCTATTATAAAATGCTTGCACTAGGACACCATAAAATCACCAAACGATTCATTAAACAATCCCCGAGGATTCAGGGCTTTGTAATACGGCCACCACGACACCTGAAGTCTTGAACTTCAAAAAAATATGTGCTCTGGGGAAGGAGCGCATACAAAATAAAAGTCCTAATGTCATGTGGCAGTCGAGCGCAATCTCCAAACCTCACGGATGGGTTCAAACTTCCTGAAGCTTCAGCTATCCAGCCAATCAACGATGGGGGATGTGATTCATGAATTGCTCGAAACTCCGCTAGTACTCTTGATTTTAGATCTGCAGGTGTGCGTATCACATGAATCCATCCAGGATCGACGCTCTTCTCAGTGTCTCTCGCATCCAACTACTACTTACTGTCACAATACAACATTCTTCATCTTGGAATGCCAGGGAGAGTACAATGTTACCGTTCACGGTGGCCTCGGCGCTTCCATTAGGGCGAGGTGGGATGGAGCTCTCTCTAGAATTTCTTGTTCGACTTCCATGAACGGGAATGGTGTTGCCTAATCCTATTTAACATGATTTTGCACACCAGACAGGTATTGGCTTTGGTTTTTAGCCACTGATACAGGCACAACCAATAGAATATGTGTCTACAGAGGGTCACGACTGAATCTGTTGCTCGTTCCTTACAGATGTAGCATAAAAACTCATTTGAGTGCTTGTCCCCCATATCAAAGTCTATGCAAGATAAATTGCTTCTCAATTCTGCAGCAACACTATTAATCTATTATTTGTATTTCGTGATAAGCTTGCACCTGTCTAGTACATTTGAAATTTCAAATCATGGATCATACAAGAAACCATAAAGTGAAGGGCGGAACTGAGGATAGAAGGAGAAAACGAAAATGACCATGCACACTAAGCTTTAATGATCCTATAAATGTCGACTCGACCAATATTCCCTATCGCCAACCAGCCAACCCCTAGACTTAGTCACTCTTCAGGTCCCTAGGCTTCGGTTGGATGGGCTTCTGATCGATATTAACATGTGCCAATTATACATGTACACGTCCCGATCCTAAACCAACAGGTATCTAGCTATCTACGTCATTATAATATATATTTCAGCCTTGTTTACTTTTATACGTAACCTAGCATTGACCCATCTTCTATTCCACTTCTTACTAAATGAAATTTGACAAGACACTCTGAAAAGTTGCATGATGTCTTGGGAAGGATGATCAGAATGAATGGAATATATTGATGAATGAGCTTCTGATCGAAACATGATGACATCAAAAAATCCCAAGACTATGTGCACTACTTTAGGAAGTTTTGTTTTTAGTGTTAATATGATTTGTGTGCAAGTTGCATAGTTTGTAATGCAATCAATAATGGATCTGATGTATCATCTTATTTAAATATTACGAACTTCTCGAGTCCACAACTGAATCCCGATTGTATCCCAGAAGAACAACACGTGTTAAAATGCCAAAAGCAATAAACACTTAAACCTTGTCAAAACCATAAAAGAACAATTTGGAAGAAAGAGCAATTTGGAAGAAAGCACAATGGAAGCTTTCATATAGTAATCTCAAAAGCAACACAAGCATAGAAAAGCAAAAAGAAAACTATGACGACCACCTATAACCCACACTAAATTAAATATGACTAGTAAACTCAGATCGATTAGAATGCACGATCCATCATACGAAGGTGAGATACTATTGCAAGATCCAATAGACAGAATGATGACCACAGTTAGTTAATGATGAAACATAGCTCCTACTGGTGCACGCAGTAAGGGAGTGCCAGAAACCATAACTCTCCCAGGCTGCGTTTTTTTCGATAGATTTCTCCACAGCTAGTGCTAGTCTCGCTTCACGCAGCCTTAACGCCACCATCTATCACATGGAGAGATAAAGACATTCCCACATAGGACTTCATTAAAAAACCTCCACATATTCAAAAAACACCACACCGTACTTATCACAAAATCCCTCAATTCATCCCAATTTATCATAAAATTAGACGCTGAAAAAATAGAAAAATGCACTCAACCTAGAAACACATAACTTTTAAATTTTGCATCCCCATAATATACACCTTGTTTTTTACAAAAATCCAAAGTTCACAAAATATCAAAACCCAAAGCTTGTGACAACATTATCCACTTCACCCTTTTATAAAAACGTCCTATAGGCCTCTTTAGATTTGGAGAATTGCAAAGATGCATTATAAAATGCAACCGGGAATGCAACTAAGAGGGATATTTTGAACCTAGTATATGAATAGAAATTGTACATTATGAATTTTAGATTTTATCCATAAGTTGAGATCTTTAATTCCAATCACCAATATTTTGTATATAATATGAAGTTTAAAATTCAAAATTCTTTTGTAATTCAATTACGAATAAGATATTGACAATCTGTGAATGAAATTTGTTGTGATGGGTTGAAATTTAATACTCCAAGTGTAGTGATTTCTGGAGATTTTTTGATTGCTTAACCCTTAAAAGTCAAGGGATGCAAGTATTTTTAAGATGTATTTGTAAATGCCTTGATAACTCACAAATATGGAGTTGTAACAAATTAAAGTTGTAGATATTGATGTGTAGAGTACATATGTTTGGTTGGATTTACCATCTTCATTACCATTATTTTAAAAGACTTTTCAAAGAATTTTCATTGAAATTCAATAATACATTTAAAAATGACTTTTGTTTACTTGAAATCTTTGTGATTGGTTAAAAAGCAAAGATACTTAAAATGGTAAAAAAACTGTGATGATATTTTACCTAATTTAGAAGATCATCTTCAACGCCTCATTTTTTGAACCAAAAGACCACCACACGTGACATCAACTAATTATGTTGCTTTGCAAAACTAACATTAGTCTAATTTGAAGATCCATACCATACAAGTTGTAGCCAACTAGCACAAGAATCAAGAGAAATTTGAGTGGATGAAGAATGCAAGTGTATAAACAAGTTAAGTATTTGAATTTGTTCATGAGCCAGATAGCTTTAAACATTCATTTAATGAACTTTTCACCAAAATTACAAATTTTATTTTTAAAATTTGAAAGTTGGTATGATTGGTTAAAATTAGACATTATATTCCAAAATTTTAAAAGCGATTTTTTAAAAGGAGAGAACATCATTAGTTTCTCCGAATAGTAAATTTTATAACACTAGGACAATATTGAGGTCTTGTCTTTGAAAAATTCTCCTTGGTGGAGTTTAACTTGGATCAACATGATTCAAATTGGGTTGGAAAGAAGGCTTGATTTCCTATTTGAAAATATTTTCCATTTTAATTTTTTTTTTCATCCTAGGCAGCGCGTAAAAAAAGGGCAACGACCATGAAATGGTCTTTTGGTGATTTAGGAGTTAAGGATTAATTTTATGAGTTGATTTTTTCAAGAGGACTATTGATTTGTTTTGAACTAAGATCTTAGAAATTTTGGTGCAACATTGTGGCATAAAATGAGGCATATTTTTTCATAAATCATCCCCTTTTTAATCGGATCACACATATCTTGCCATAGAATTTTGTAGTAATTTTTTTAATTGCAAAAAGTGCATTATGGATGGGAAAAGAAAATTCAATTTTAACACGCAATTCGCTATTTACGCACTTGGCCATATAATCATGTACTTGGCCACATAATCATGTACTTGGCCCCAGACGCATTAAATTTTTTGCCTAAAATCTTCTTCAAAAAGCAACAATTTTTGTCTTTCTGCAATCATTTACACTACAAACAAACAATTTTTTACCTTATTTTTTATCTTTATCTTTATTTATCTTTTATCTTGTTTCTTTCTTGTCTATATTCTTCTCTTCCTTCTTCTCTTTTTCTATTTTTTCTTCATTTTATTCTTTTCATTTTTTTCTTCCTCCTTCGCCGTTTAGGATTTAGCCATCGGCCGAACCCTAAGTTTTTATTTATTTTTTCATATATTTAATTTGTAGGATTTTTTGCCACAACGGCAAGTTTGAACCCTAAACAAAGAAGAAAGAAAAAAAATGTTTTTTTTATTTCTTCTTCATCGGTGCGAGTGTGGGGTTTGCGGTTGCTACGAGAGGAAGAAAAAAACTGAAAAGATAAGAATGAAGAAAAAATAGAAAAAAAGGATAAGAAGGAAGACAATAGTAAGAATAAGAAGAACACAAGAAAGAATACAAGAACAAAACAAGAGAGAAGAAACAAGATAAAAGAAAAGATAAAGGTAAGGATAAAAATATATAAAAAAATTGTTTGTTTACAATGTAAGTGATTGTAGGAATACAAAAACCGCTATTTTTTATAGAACTAGTTCTAAACAAAAAAAAATTAAGCCAAATTTGCTCATGAAATGACCGCACTTAGGCAAATGCATAAACAAGGAATGGACTCTTTTTGTGCATCACGTAGAAAAAGAGGGCTTTCACAGTTAGGGATTAACCCTTAAGCGTCCACACTATAGTAACCCGGTCACATGTGTGAACATGTTTGAATTATTTGAACATATTCACAAAAGATTCTTATCAAAATTCTAATCTGATTGTCCAACCCTAAGAAGGCAAGAGCTCTGCCATGTCCACCCGTTGAAAAGGGCAAAAGGACTGCCCCTCTTGATGAGTAGGGATGCACCAAACTTGTTTTGTAGCTTTTGAATTTACGGTATAGAAGTTACAAATTTTTAATTGAATTGCATGACCATAAATTGAATTTACTTATGGATAATTATTTTAAAAATTAAATTAAAAGTAAAAGCACAGCTAAATCATGGGGGACATTGAGCCAATGACATAGGGCCACACTAGCATATATGACAACAAAGATCCAAGATGATCTACATTAAGGACTAGCCTTAATTATGATTATGATAAAAGTCAAGCTAGCCAATACCCATCATGTCTGGAGTCAAACTGCATTTATACATGTAGTACAATCAATCATCAACAAATTACATAGTAATTCAACAACCGTTCTAGCTAGCAATCAAGAATCATAATTTTCCGTTTTGATCTCTTCATGCCCGCACTAAAGACGCCGATGCCATCGAATCACTCGACCATTTTATCTTCCTCGACCAATTTGATTCTGATTCACTTCCGCCCGTCTAGCATTGTTGCGATCTCTCGTACTCTGTTGAATCAACTCGATCCTTCGCTTTCACTGAGAGATTCTGATGTAGGCACTCCAGGACGACCTGCTCGATTCCATGCTTCGTATAAATGTTTGTACCAAGACTCCTTAAAATCAGCGTACATTTCTAACTCCAATCCCCGAGGATTCAAGGCTTTGTAATACGGCCACCACGACACCTTGAAGTCTTGAGCGGTCGGGACATATTCGTTATGGGAAAGGAAATAATTGGTAACAAAACCGTTGAGGTCTAAAAGTGACAATCGAGCGTTGTCTCTAGACCTCACGGATGGGTCAAAACTTCCTGAAGCTTCGGCTATCCAGCCAATCAAAGGTGGCGGACGTGATTCACGAATTGCTCGAAACCTCTTTTGTGCTCTTGATCTTAAGGTCTGCATGTATGCGTCTCGCTCCAAACCCTCCAAAAGAGTCGTTCTTCTTAAAGTATCTCGCAACCAACTACTACTTATTCTCACAGTTGGGGTCTCCTCATCTCTAAATCCCGGGGAGAGTACAATGTACCCTTCCACAACAGCGTGGTCGCTTCCATGATGTTGTCTTGCACTGGGGCGGGGTGGGATGGAGCTATCCCTAGAACTTATTGTCCGGCCTCCAAAAGCGGGAACGATGTTGTCTATTCTCACCATGACTTTGCACAACGGACACGGTTTGGCTTTGTCTTCTAGCCACATGTACAAGTACGGCCAACAAAACATGTGTCCACAATGGGTCACGACTGCATCTGTCGCTCGTTTCATACAAAAGTAACATATGAACTCACTTGCGCGCTTGTCCTGCATATCGGAGTCCATGGATGACAAACTGCTTCTCAATCCTGCAATGGACGAATTCAATACTTTCAATATCTTATTATTGTTTTGTGATATGCTCACATCCTCTAGGACATTCAAGATTTCAAATTGTGGGTTATACATGAAACCATAAAGTCAACGGCAAAATTGGGGATAGAAGGAGAAAATGCAAATGACCATATGCACTAAGCCCGATTGATTCTATGTCGACTTGACAACTGGTAATATACCCCCTATCGCCAACCGACCAATCCCTATAATTAGTCACTCTTCATGTCCCTAGGCCTCAATTGGATGAGTTTATGATTGATATTAACATATCAATTAAACACATGTCCAAGCACTGATCCCAAACTGAAAGATGATGACATTAAAAAAAATTATGACCATGCACACTACTTTAAAGAGGTTTGTGCGCAAGTTACTATGATTTGTGCACAAGTTGCACTTGTATTGCAATCAACAATGGATCTATCATCATATTTAAACATCATGAACCTCCAGAGTCTACAACTCAATCTCTATTGTATCTCAAAAAGACAACAACTGCAGAGAAGCCAAAAGCAACAAGCACTTAGAGCTTGTCAAAACCAAAAAGACCAATCTAGAAGAAAGCTAGCACAAGCTTTCTTTATTGTAATCCCAAAAGCAACACAAGCGTAGAAAAGCAAAAAGAAAATTGTCACCACCACCTATAGCCCTCACTAAATTAAATATGATGAATAAACTCAAATCGATTAGAATACACGATCATATGAATGTCAAATTATATTGTTGCAAGCTGCAGTAGATAGAATGTTGATCACAGTTAATGATAAAACCTGGCTCTTGCTGCTGCAAAGGTGCATGTGGTGTATGAGTGCCAGAAACCGGAACGCTCCCAGGTTGCGTCTCCATCGATGGTTTTCTTCACAACTAGTGACAGTCGCACTTCACGCAACTTCACGCAACTTCAAGGCTAGGCCACCCTGATGAGTGTCGGCTCACCCCACAGTGATAGTCTCGTGCACTCCAATACAATCTCGCTCTAGAACCCTCAAGAGCTTGCATGCAAGTGATTGTGTCCGGGGATGCGGCTCATGGTTGTATTTATTGCCTCATAAGATGAAGCCTCGGTAGAAGGATGCTTTTATCGCCCAAATACCATCTTTCAGGAACCCTAAACATGCTCAAACTAGATGGATGGAATTGACGCGGTGGATGTTGTTTAAGCAATAATTGTAATTTTTTGGGCTTCCCATACAACAATCTATATCCTCTGCCTAATTATTAAATTGAACGCCTGAAGATTGACGGCCAGATACAATGTGCTCTCGAAATGGACAACTTCATTTCTGAGCCCCCAAGTGACGTGTATACCCTATGGTAGCATGCCCTACATTAACCTACAAGGTGCGTGCTATGATCACGTACTCATATTGGCTTATAGCCTTTCTCCCCTTATACATATAAATCTCAAATACTGTAACAAAGCTTACATGCCAAACATGTGAAATCCTCATAATTTCTAATCAGACATGTCCAATCCCTACAATCTCTATAACATATTCATGTTAATGTTCTTAGATAACTGAAATATAACATGATCCGAATTACTTAACTACTGAAATATAACAAAATCATATAACAAGATAGATTACCGAAATAATGAAATATAAACGTGGAATATTTCAATTTTAAATCTATGCTTGTGAGCGATCTTGTATTCAACTCCTCGAGTGAATAATTTTGGCTCATCCATTGGATTATTCCACATTTCACATTATGTCATAAGAATTCAAAAATGTGTTTTTGATTGTTGAGAATGGTTGTAGTGTCTTATTATGCTATCCACAAACAATCTAGCACATAAAAAGATGCAAATGAATTTCATTCCATGGATACAATTTTAAATCCTAAACTGGAGTTTGCTACCTCGGGACCAATACAAAACTCCATACCAGCACTATAGGCACTGTTTTAGTACTAGATCTCATCTAGATGATGATCCCCCAATAGATCTTGTTGTTAAGCTTGGGCGTGCTAAAACTTGAATTGTTATATACCAGTGCCGTTGTTTATTAGTTTCAATACAATTGAGCATGATCTCTGAAAAAGATATCCACACCTTGATGACATGAAATACCTTAATTCAAGAATAAATCAATTTTCATTTTTTAATGCTTTGGGAAAAAGATTGCCGAAAATCATCATTTACAGGCATTGTAGTACAAAATAAATAATATTTTTAATCCTTCAAATCAATCATTTCAAATAACACATATCTAGATGTACTTCATATAAAAAATTGGTACCAAAATGACGTCATTGAATATTTTAAACAAATGTTTTGGATGGTTTAAAGTAGTTGAGACAAACTTTGATTTTTTACAAAAAGTTTCTTTTAAATCTTTAAAACGCTTCAATTTTTACATGAATTCTTTTTGTGTAGTTCATGAGTGTAGGAAATCAAAAACCACATCCGGTCGATTCATTTTTTTTATCTTTTTTAAGAGGGAGTCACCCAAAGTTGCTATAGGGGTTGATTTAAGAGTTAAAAGGACTTTTCGGGGTACCCATATCAAAACATTGCCCATGAGGCGGGCCACGTACCTCGTCCTTGCAGTCGAAAGAGAAAGATGCGATAGTGGAGTAAAATGTGGAGTGCAGTGTTACCCGGGGACATTGCGCGAATAGTCCATTTTGCCATCATGGCATGGAGCATCTCTTCTAAATCCACTAGATTCAGCCCACCAACATTACGTGAGGCACAACAATCCGTCCAGCGAACGCGGATTTTGTGTGCGGTACTGGACCACAAGATGTCCCGCAATCGTGCCCTAATTTCACGCACCACCTTCATAGAGCCTCCCCAAATATTAAAGAATTACCATAGTGAGGAAAGGTGCACGGAGTTGACGATGACGGCGCGACCAACAAGAGACGAGTGTACCGACCAATATTCTAATTTCTTGCGAATTTTGGAAGCCCGAAATTCATTGATGTCCAAAAATGTGTGCCTTCAATGATGCCATGAAATCCTTACACAAATTGTGATTTATGATCTCAAATCACTTTCTTCCGATGCCTTGTTATGTTACAAACACATGCCTCCCCCCCCCAAAAAAAAAATAAAAAAAAATAAAAATAAAAAATAAAAAAATAAAAAAATTGAGTGGACATTCGAAATCATGAAACTTTCAGGTGGTTTTGTAGGCAAAGGTCAGTTTTATTGAAGGTTAGATTAGAATGCCAAAGCCTCACACAAACACTTGGAATGCATAGGAAAGAGATGATCTTTACTCATGGGCTGCCCCTCTTAAGTAGCACACCCAAGGGAGTCCCCTTGGCAAACCATATGGGACATCAGCCCATACTCCACTCCTAGTACACTAGGATCAGCCCATATCACTTGGGAGACCCAATTCTCATTATCTCTAACTAGTACCACTTCTCTAGTTGCTAGTCTAGCTCATTCGCATCATCTACTCTAGCTAATGCGCATGGCTATGAGCAACTTCAGCCCACGCAATCATCCTACTTCAACACTCCCACTTTGCGAATAGCCAAAGCCTTCGAGCCCAAATGCCACCACTAGTCTTTGATGTCGATCTCTCGCAAGAGCCTTTGTGAGCACGTCCGCCACCATGTGCTCCGTTGGACAATACTTCAACTCTATCACCTTCATCTCTAACTTCTCTCGAATGAAGTGATATTGCACATCAATGTGCTTTGTACGTGAGTGATGCGTTGGATTCTTCGCCAATGACATACTCCCTTGGTTGTCACACATGATTGTTGTAGCCTCCTCTTGAGTGCATCTCACATCCGCCATTAGTTGCCTCAACCAAATGGCCTCCTTCGTACCGTGGCTCGTCGCCATGTACTCCGCCTCAACCGTTGACGTGGCCGTGGTTTGTTGGCGCTTGCTATTCCATGAAACGGCCCCCGATCCAACTTTGAACATGTACCCCGTGGTGGATCTACGATCATTGGTATCACCCGCATAATCCGCATCACAATACCCACTCAACACAATGTTGTCACCTCCAAGACACAACCTCACATCACTTGTGCCTTTCAAGTACCGCATGATCCTCTTGACCGCAACCCAATGACTTGAACCCGGTCTTGCCATGTGTTGACTCACAACGCTGATTGGATACGCAAGGTCCGGCCTTGTTGCAATCATAGCATACATCAATGACCCTACAGCTTGCTTGTATGGCACATCCACCATAGATTGAGCCTCTAATGCATACTCCTCATCGGTGAGTTTCACGAGTTTGGAATTCACATCCAATGGAGTGCCAACCGGTTTGCAATCCTCCATGCCAAAGCGTTTGAGAACATCCATAACATACTTGCTTTGATTCATTGTTATGGTGCGTGTTGCTCTATCTCGCACAAACTCAACTCCTAAACAAAAGTGCAACTCACCCAGATCACTCATCTCGTACTCGTTCTCAAGCATTGCCTTCAATGCCTTCAAAGAGCTCATACCACTTGCAAGGATGATCAAATCATCCACATATATGATCACGATGACCACATGTTGCCCCTTTTGCATGAAATACAAGCTGTGATCAGCGATGCTCCTTGTGAACCCGATATGAACAAGAAACGTGTCAATCTTTTGATACCATGCGCGTGGAGATTGCTTCAACCCATACAATGACTTGTTCAACTTGCAAACAAGGTTCTCATTACCTCGTTGCACAAATCCTTCGGGTTGTACCATGTAGATGTCCTCGTCCAACTCGCCGTTCAAGAACGCCGTCTTCACATCCATTTGATGCATTTCCAAATCCATGGCAGCCCCGATGGCCAAAATGCATCGAATAGTGGTGAATTTCGCCACCGGTGCAAAGGTCTCATGAAAATCAACACCTTCGATTTGTGAAAAGCCCTTTGCCACCAATCTTGCCTTATAACGAACCACATCACCCGTTGCATCTCTCTTTGCACGAAATACCCACTTACAACCGATAGCGTTGCGATTCTTGGGGAGGGGAGTCAATTCCCAAGTGCCATTGTCCATCAACGATTTGTACTCCTCTTGCATGGCTTGCTCCCACTTGTTTGCATCATCACAACTCAACGCTTCACGAATCGTCAATGGAGCATCTAAAAGTGCAACGTTTGCATGCTCCTCCTCACCTTGAGGGAGAATATGATTCTTCCACCACTCGCCAAGTGGTCTACGATTTCTCTCTGGATAACGACGATCGCTCGAGGATGCATTGTCTTCAACCGCCGTTGCTTGTGCCTTTTTCTCGCCATTCTTCGTCTTCAAAGGTCGCTCCTCAATATGTTCCTCATCACCACCATCTTCGTCATCTTCGTCTTCATCAACAATATCAATAACGGGAGATTTGGAAGATTGGTCCACAATCGCTGGTTCATCGCCGCTTCTCCCACTTGGACCATCGTCCAAATTGTCTTCAACCTTGGAATTCTCGCAAAATGTCACATCACGAGCTCGAATGATCTTCTTGGTCTCGAGCGACATGAGCCTGTACGCCTTGGTACCTTCACAATATCCAAGAAACACACATTTTGTTGCCTTGGCCTCAAGTTTGGTTCTTTGAGAATCGGGTACCTTTGCAAATGCGATGCATCCAAATGTGCGCATGTGCTCCACGCGGGGTGGCCTCCCACTCCACGCTTGCTCTGGTGTCATGTTTTGAACCGCACTCGTCGGGCATCGGTTGCGTGTGTACACCGCAGTCACCACCGCTTCCGCCCAAAGGTCCAAACCCAAATTTTGTGCATGCAACATACTCCTTGCCATTTCCACAATTGTTCGATTTGCACGCTCTGCAACTCCGTTTTGTTGTGGTGTATATGGCGTTGTGGTTTGTCTAGCAATGCCTTCTTTCTTCAATAACTCTCCAAATTGGTTGGACAAGAACTCGCCGCCATTATCCGATCGAAACACCTTGATCTTGTGCTCGGATTGCTTCTCAACCAACGCCTTGAACCCTTTGAACTTCTCAAAACACTCGCTCTTTGCTTTGATCGGATACAACCATATCTTCCTCGAAAAATCATCAATGAACGTCACAAAATACTTGCAACCCCCCATAGACGTGGTCTTCATTGGACCGCACACGTCGGAATGCACAATCTCAAGAACCTTGGTTGCACGAGTTGCCCCATCAACTGGAAACGGTGAGCGTTGTTGCTTGCCTTCAATACAACCCTCACATGTGAATGAACTAGGTGCGACGTGTGATTGTGCAAGATCCATGCCACTTACCATTCCACGGAGTGCTTTCACACTCTTGACATTCAAATGCCCGAGACGACGATGCCACAACGCCAACTTGTCTTCGTTTGAACTCGATTGCACCAACGTTGCCGATTCCGCCGCGTGCATCTTGGAAAACTTGATTTGGTACAAGCCGTTGACTTCGTGTATAATGGCCACCTCCTCACGACTTGGAGACAACACAAAACACCCTTGGTCGCTAAATTCCACTCGCAAATGCTTCATCACCAAATGTCGCACCGATAAAAGATTTGCCTTCAACTTGGGAACGTGGAGGACATCATGGATGGTAATTGTCTTCACACGACCCTTCACCTCGGTGTCTACGACGATGGATCCTTTACCCACGGCTTGAAGAACCGTATCATCACCCAAAATGACATTCTTTGGAGATATGACGTGATATGATTGGAAACAAGTCCTAATGGGCGCCATGTGACTCGAGGCTCCCGAATCAACAATCCAATCGATCACACTACCATTGCATGACACGTCACTTGCCATCATTGCATACTCGTCCCCGTCATCACTACAAGAAGAGACGCTAGTCATAAATGAGTAATCATCACCTGCATCGTTGACCTTTGTATTGTTGGCACTTTCCTCTCTCTTGCGTTTGTAGCAAAATTTTGCCAAATGGCCCTTCTTACCGCAATAGTAGCATACCTTGTCTGTAGAGCTCCCACTGGCACCGCTCTTGGATTGCTTCGCCATAAGCGCCGCGCTATCGCCACGAGTCTCGTTCTCTTTGCGCCGCGAGAGTTCATGCAACAACCGTGATGTCACATAATCAAGAGTGAGCTCGCTAATGGGCCTACTCTCCATAGCAACGATAAGATACTCGTACGACGGCGGCAAACTCTCGAGGAGCGTCATAACGATATCACCGTCGGTAATGTTGACGTCTGCGCCGTTGAGCTGATCCGCAAGAGCCTTGACTTTGTTGATGTGTGCCAACATGTCGTCGTTTTCTTCCATCTTGATGGTGAAAAACTTGCGCCTCAAAAACAAGATATTGACCAAGCTCTTTGCCTCATGAATATTGCAAAGCTTGGCCCATGCCTCGGCAGGAGTCTTGCACGACCGAATATGAGAAAGCTGGGAATCAGAAAGATTAAGAGCCAAAATCGCAAAGGCCTTTTTCTCTCGCCGAGTGTACGCAGTTCGTACCCTAGCCTCGGCGTCGGACGAAGGCGGTTCCTCACTACCCTCAACTATCTCCCACAATTCTTTTTCGGCCATGACCATTTCCATCTTGAATTTCCACAAGTGGAAGTTGACGCCATCGAACTTGTCTACAACCTTAGCACCTTCACCCTCAAATGTAGCCATATCCTTGATTGAAGGACGTACGCTCACAAAATTCAGCCCCTAGAAAGCTAAGAAAAATTGTTTTTATGATTTTTTGACAATTTTGTGATTTGTGAGGCAAATTGCACACGTACGTGCTTCTAATGCCTCCAAACTAATTCCAAACACTAAATCAGCACCTTTGTGCTACACATCAACCTCACAACACTCAATCGTGATGGTTCTTAGTGAATTTGCACAAGATCATACCACAACACCCTAACTAGGAGAATTGCGCACTCGTTGGCTCAAATCCACTCACATCAGCACCCTTGTGCTTCACAACACGTAATGCACCCTATGGACACCCTTGTGCCTTCCAAGGACTCTAAATCAATGCAAATTCAGCCCCTTCAAGTCCTAATTGCATTGAAATTCATCAAATCAGCCCCGTTGTGCATTCACTAACCCAAACTCTAATTTTGAGCACTCCAAGGGCATAACTCACATTCCAAACCCTTGTGCAAGAATTGCAATACCAAAATCAGATTGTAGACTCACCCCAAGAGCCTCAAAGCATAAAAGTGCCTTGCAACAACACAAGTGCACAAATTGAGCACAAATTGAGCCAATAAGCTCCAATAAGCTCCAATAAGCTCCAATAAGCTCCAATCAGCTCCAATATACTCCAACAAGCACCAATAAGCTCCAAAGCTCCAATTCAGCCCTTGTAGACGTGTATAAACTCCAAAGTGCTCCAAAGTGCTCCAAAAGCTCCAAATCAACAAATGATAGCTCCAAAGTGCGAATTCAGCCCTCCAACACGTAGATCAAAGGTAGGAAGATTGTAATACCTCCCAATGTCGAAATCAGCCCACCAAAGCTCGAATTCAGCCCTCCAAAGTTCCAAATCAGCGCTCCAATACTCCAAAATCAGCGCTCCAACGCACGACCTCCACACAATGAGCAATCTAATCTTTGACTCACGCAAAACACATGAGTGGGCCCATAACCTATTGAAGGTTAGATTAGAATGCCAAAGCCTCACACAAACACTTGGAATGCATAGGAAAGAGATGATCTTTACTCATGGGCTGCCCCTCTTAAGTAGCACACCCAAGGGAGTCCCCTTGGCAAACCATATGGGACATCAGCCCATACTCCACTCCTAGTACACTAGGATCAGCCCATATCACTTGGGAGACCCAATTCTCATTATCTCTAACTAGTACCACTTCTCTAGTTGCTAGTCTAGCTCATTCGCATCATCTACTCTAGCTAATGCGCATGGCTATGAGCAACTTCAGCCCACGCAATCATCCTACTTCAACAAGTTTCAAATTTGAACATTACATTTTATTGTGCTCACTCCTACCGTATATATAGTAATGTCAAATCTCAGATTACAAAAAATCCCAAATCTTATGACATACAGTCAAAATACATTGACAAATTCATTTTCAAAATTATTATAGTTTATTTTGATGCAAAATGGAACATATTGTGATAGATGGTGACTTTCAAAACACGGTCACGATCACAGGCTTGAGGTTCAAGGAAAATTCCCTCCAGCAAAATGTGAAGGGAATGTTGGAGCCTAGAAGCCAGGGGATTAATTCTAGCTTGGAGCGACAGTCTTGACTTCGCATAGTGAGTATAGTGAGTTGCCCTTAAACTCAAAAAGTACGCAAATATCAAATTCAAAGTTGACATGCCATCAAAAATGTCCTCCAACAGGGCTAGAGGAATTTGTCGAGCAACATGTGAATCTATAGAACAATAGGTGAGAAATTTTGATAGATGTTTAATTCTCTCATTGATATCAGGAATATCTGTTATGCCCGTGTGATCAAGTTTGGAGCTTCTGCAGGTGCATTAATATTTCAACTATTATTCATTTTGAATGTTGTTGTTGATCCTACATTTCCATTTAATTTTGGGATTCTTCCGCAACTAAGTAGCTGCATCCATTTTGTGTAGGTAGCTTGACTCAAATTTTGGTTCTAATAAGCAGGCATTCACAGATGGAGTACAATAGTGCCAGGGCATACTAGTGGTTTGGAGGGAGAGGTCTAAAAATCTAAAAATCTGGGACAAATATAGATTTGTGTCTTGATTCAGTCAGGCCACTGGAATTGCATAAATTTCACTGATACTTGCCACTATTGACGATTAATATGGAGTTATATTCCAGTAACTTCGACCGTAAATCAAGATATAAAAACCTGTGGCAATTAATGTTGCACAACCAATTGACATTTGGCTTGTATGTCGAAAACATACGTACTATTGCATTTTGCAACGATGATAGTCTAGACAAATGCAACTTCAAAATAATGAGCCTAGATGCTCAAAAGTCCATCAAATTGAGAACCATGAAGTGCAATAAAAAGCTCTTACATTCTACTTTTCAATTTTTGAGCAGTAATTTGTTAAAATTATTAAAATATACATGGGCTTTAGTCAAAGTCAATGTTTGTTCTATGACAATAGAGGAAGTTGAAGGACAATGTCTGAATCTTCACTGTTGGGTACTGTAGAGTTTATTAAATCGATTTGACCCCAATAGTTGCAAGCAAGTACTAATCCACAAAAACACTATGGCAATGCTCAAAAAATGGGCCCACCGGATTCCACAACTTGCCAAATGTGTGCCGGCAGTGGCCAACTGCACCAAAATCAAATGCGTTACGTTCATACATGCAGGGCTAGGCAGAGAGTATGCACACCCAATTGTATTGAAATTAATTAAACAACGACACTAGTATATAGCGATTTGAGTTTTAGCATGCCAAACTTAACAACAGGATTTGTTGGACATTGTCATCTAGATGAGATCTCTCACTAAAGCAGTGCCTACAACATTTGTATGGACCCAATTTTGTATTGGCCCCGTCCCACGGGATAGAACGGTTAGGGTAACAAACTCAGTTTGGGATTTAAGATTGTCTCCGTGGAATAAAATTTGTTTGCATATCCTTACGCGCTAAACTTGATATTTGGCATGTCGGGTTATGAAATGATGAAATTTGATCCGACTTTAGCAAAATCCCCAAACTCAATTCTTTGCATGCAGTCTGAACGTGATTAGGGTTCTTGAGCGATCGAGTTTGTGCGATAAGAGCATCCTTCCACCGAGGCTTTGTTAAGAGCATCCTTCCACCGAGGCTTCATTTTCTTGGGCAATTAATACAACCATGAGCTGCATCCCCGGACGCAATTACTTACAAGCAGCGTGTTAAATTTTCTGGAGCAAGATTGTGTCTGAGTTAAAACTTAGGGCCGAAACCAACACTCATCGGGGTGGCCTAGCCTTGAGGTTGCGTGAAGCAAGACTATTGCTAGTTGTGGAGAAAACCATCGATGGAGACGCAGCCTGGGAGCGTTCCGGTTTCTGGCACTCAGACACCGCATGCACCTTTGCAGCAGCAGGAGCCAGGTTTTATCATTAACTGTGATTAACATTCTGTCTACAGCTTGTAACACTGACAATCGTGCGTTCTAATTTGTTTGAGTTTATTAGTCATATTTTGTGAAAATTATAGGCGGTGGAGATAGTTTTCTTTTTGCTTCCTTAGGCTTGCATTACTTTCGGGATCGGTCTTTTGGGTTTTTTCGGATTGGTCTATTACGTTTTGAGGAGCTCTAAGTGCTTGTTGCTTTTGGCTTCTCTGCACTTGTTGTTCTTTTGGGATAGAATAGCTAGGGATTGAATTGTGGACGTTGGAGGTTCCTAACGTTTAAATATGATGATAGATGATCCATTACTTTCAAATGCATTACGAGCGCAGCTTACGCGCATATCATGATACCATCAGGAATTTCGGACCCCACTGATTCTGCACTGATTCAGTGCGATTTCCGATATTTCAAGGGTTCGTACGATTTTCGCACTGATTCCGCATCGTTGCGTCATTCATCGCAACTACACTGATATGACACGATGTTCGTACAAGCGGATATAGTACTGATTCGACACGATTGATACATCCATTGAAAACGTATGAATTCAGCACTGTTTATAGTCGTCAAATGTCGTGTTTTAATCGTCTTTAAAACTACACTGATTCAGTGCGTTTTTCGTGCGACATCATCTTTTCCATATCTAGATTTTCTTTTCTTTTTATATCTAAATTTGATCAAAATAGTATTATTAAAAAATATAAAATAAAATAAAATATTAAAAAATATAAAATAATTACTTTCCTCGCTACCCACTTCAATTACATGGAAATTGCCCGCACATGCGGTGGGGCCCACCATAGCTTCCCAAGCTCTATCGCCAACGGTGGGATTTGAACTCTCAACCTCCCGGTTGCTACTCAAGTTCCAAACCACCAAACCACCTCAAACTCTTCATGCATAGAATGGAACTCTTTTGGTAATTATCGAACTTTTTTTTTCAGCGGACTTTGAATGTTTTTAACTATGTGAAAACAACTTTTTTTCCAAATTTTTTTTTGCACTAGATTATGCAGGACGTTTTCTATATCTAGGATTTTTTTCATAATTTTTTGAATTTTTTAAATTTTTGCCAAAATCGTGATGGCAGATCAGGGATTCAGGGCTGTGAGCTGTTTTTTTTTTTTCAGCGGACTTTGAATGTTTTTAACTATGTGAAAAATACTTTTTTTCCAAATTTTTTTTTGCACTAGATTATGCAGGACGTTTTCTATATCTAGGATTTTTTTCATAATTTTTTGAATTTATTTATTTTTTGCCAAAATCGTGGTGGTTGTGAGCTATTTTTTTTTGCTCCTATGATGAAAAGTACAATGATAACCAATAATACCAAATTTGAATTCTAAAAATATAAAGTGTTATTTCTTTGAAATTTTAATGTGTATTGCTTCTAAACTCTATAAATGTAGATCTAAAAATGTTTTGGGAAATTAAACCGGAAGTATAATTTAAAGAAGATCCTTGGAATATTCCAACATATTCCAAAATATTCCAAAATAATATAAAATATTCCAAAATATTCCAAAAGATTCCAAAAAATATATTAAAATATTGTACACGGATGTCGTACAACAATGATTTGCATTATAATAGATACTGAAATCGCACGAATATAACAAAAGGCATTAATATGATACGTATACGATACTGAATTCGCATTAACTAAAACTGCACGTTATCCGTGTCTTATCAGTCATGTGATGTAGATACACGATTAACGCACGGATTCCGTCAAGCACGACTTCCGTGCGGAAACAATACTTTTTTGATAATCACGGAAAAGACACTGCATCGACATCTTAGTAATGCATGTCACTTCTGTACTGTAACGACACTTCTAAATGCACGTATGACGTGTGGAATCAGTGTTTTACGATAAACGCACTGAATCAGTGCAGAATCAGTGGGGTCGGAAATTCCTGATGACGAGGTATCGGATGTTGAACCTCGGTTGCCTACAACTGGTTCAGATGATGCAAGCTACAAATCTGTCAGTGATAGTGAGTGGATTGATGCAACAGAGTACGAGAGATTGCAGCAAAGCCGGGCGGAAGTGGAGCAGAGTTAGATTGGTTAATGTTGAGGTAGAGAAAATGAGGGGCTTACTCTACGTGAAGGACAATTCAATTTCTTTTCATGCTCTACTTCCTGTAAATTACTTGACAGCTTTACAGTAGATTGGAGTGGCGCGTAATCCATTATAGAAATGTACTGCATAAACTACATAAATAAGGCCATCTTGTATTCATGTTCCTTTCATCATAAAAAATATAATTGTCCTTTACGGTGGAGTGAACCACTAGCTACCTCATTAGTGTGAGTGGATAGAGAGCGGATACATATGATTTTTAACCCCCAAGCGTCCCGGCGGCCATGTCTGGCCGTTTTCAACTTTGAAGTGCATTAACTTTTTCATCCATTGTTAGAATTCAATAAAACTTGTTGGAAAATCTGCGTTCTCTCTTCTAGTTTTTGTGATCAAATCAATCCAAGATGTACTGAATGTTTGAGTGCCATTTTAGTATAAAATGTTCAATTTTAGTTCACCAAAGTGCATTTTTATGGCCAGAACTTTGGGGCTCGTCTCTCCTTCATCCAATGTTTGTTTGCAATAAAAATAAAAATTGGGTTAAATTCCTGTTGAAGTCTAGTTATTATGGTAAAAAATTTATGTCAATCCAAGTTGTGAATGTTTGGGAATCATTTAAAGGTTTAAATCTGAAAAACATTTTTTCCAATGTATATTGAAATTTTAAGGTTTTGAGCTTTAAAGTGTTGTAAAAAATGCAATTTTAACAATTTTGAAGAATGGTAAATTGGACTAGTAAGTAGAAGACAACCGCTACACTTTCTTAATTGTGAGCATTTTCATTTGAAATTAAGAACTAGGTGAAAAATTGTGAAACATGTGAACAATTTTGATGTGACTCTAACTTTCCACCTTCACGAATAAGATATATTAATATATCTTTAGTACTTGAAGAGTATGCAACCATCTACCAATTGATGAACGAGCACTTGGATCATGAATTTTGGGTCAAGTGGTAACCTTCAAATTGAATGTAATTCTCCCTATCAAATTGGAGGCTAGAAACAATTAGGCATTCACAAAACTTGGCCAAAATTAATTGTACATTAGAGCGTGCGTGCCATTTTCCTTCAATTGATCCCATTGCAGAATAATTATATTTAAGATTTGGTGTCTGAAACTATCTTCTCCGCACCCTTAAACTGCTATAATCACCCTCTATATAGTGCATGAATCAATCACAATCACTATATATATGGGTAATCATTTTTGTTCATCAATCTAAGATACCGAGCCCTTCCTTGAATTAGCTATATAGAGGGGCTATAAAGGGATGTATATATTGGTTTCCAACATATTGATGGCCACTATCAACAAAAGGATCCAAATGCGGTGCAAATACTGATGGCTTCAACATTAAAGATATATAATCTATCTATTATGTAATGAATACCGTACACGTACACGTGAGGACGGTTTCACCGTTGGAACTGTGATACTAGACTCTGGTATATAGGTCAACCTAGTCAATTATGTAATACAGACCATGTACGCACGCAAGCACACATGAATGCGAAGACGGTCCGGATCCGTAGTTAACCCTTAAAGGTCCAAAGAGCCCTTTCCGACCAGTATAATACACTAATATTCCTTTGTATTTGGCATGGTTCTTCACTTCCTATGGGTTTACGATCAAAAGTGAAGTTAAAATTCACGTTGATATGATTTTAATAAGCTATTGAGGTCTCAATTTGGAGCTTTCTATATACAACAAATGTCGAATATACGCCAACGTATATACTATCCCCATCAGCCCTTTAAGGGTTAAAATTTGGAATGATTGGCCAAAAGTGCATAATGTACAACATTGAATCGTCTTTTGCATAATGTGCAATTGTCAACTTATTAAATTATTTTTTGATTGCTTACAAAGAGATCTCAAAACACCTCTATCAAACTACAATAAAACTTATGCATGTAAAAAACTCAGGAAAAAACTTCGTCGCTATTGAAGCATAATGCTTTCAATCAATTACAAGATGAAAGTATTAAAATTGTAAACCCTAAATCACAAAGTATCAAATCACGATGCTATAATCACATACATCCTTCCAAGTTTGGAATTGAGCATTGCAAAATTTGAGTGATGTTTATTCACTCTTAGTGTACACCAATTGACAATTGAAAGAGCACATCTACATACAATACACAACTAAAACAAAATCTCCAAATCAATAACATCAAAAACAATTATTACACATTTTCTATGGCTACATTGACCATGATGAGTGCTATGTCACGAACTTGTTCAAAGCCTTTCTCATTTTTTATCTTGCTTTTCACATCTTCTAAAGTGCCAAGTTGCTGAAGCGGATGAGCTAAACTAACCCTCTTGCATTGCCAATCTCTACAAATAGCCCATTGTTTCATGAGAAGACTAGGTGCCACATTGCTCCCTCCAATCAAAGTAAAAACTTTAGTAATGCATCATTTAATGCATCCTTTTCTTCCTTTCCAAGGAACTTGTTCTCCACTCTGTGAAGGGCTTGCATTACGTGATCAACTCGGCCCAAGCCTCCTTCCTCCAAGATGCTGTTAAGCTGCAAAGTTAATAAATACTCCACACGATACATCAGGTCTGCGATAAGAAGCATTTCCTCGCTAAAGCCAGGCACGAGTCGCGTCACTGAATCCCAGCAACTGGCTTTTTGAGCAAGTTTTGGGACCTGCGAATCTACAACTTTCTCTTGTCCATTGTCGTAAACCATGATGTTATTTTGCTCCTTTGCATCCATAGGCAACACCTCCTCGTAAACCTTCTTAGTTGGATCAAAATCCCAAAATCTCTGCCAAGTTGCAGTACTGATTTTGCCCTGAGATACAACGAAATGGTCTCCTTCGGTATATTTATACTCCCATAGCTCGCTTGCTTTTGCCCAAGCTTTGTCTTCCAAAAATCTACTTCATTTTCCACGTCTAAATGAAAAATGAAGTCTATATACTTAGAGAAAAAGTAAAATAGGGAAAAAAGTAAACTCTACACTCACGTCACACAGCACACACTACCACTAATAGAATCACTAATAGACGCACCATCTCAAACCCGCAAACCTGATGCAACTCAAAATTGAAACCCTCAACCCTACCACTAATCAAGACACTAACGCACACCGTCTCAAATCACGCACCGTCCACCCACGAACCTACTGCAACTCAAAATTAAAACCCTAAACCCTACCACTAATCAAAACACTACCACGCACCGTCTCAAATCAAGCACCATTAACCCACAAACCTGCTGCAATTCAAAATTCAAACCCTAAATCCTACCACTAATCAAAACACTAACACGCACCGTCTCAAATCAAGCACCATTAACCCACAAACCTGCTGCAATTCAAAATTCAAACCCTAAATCCTACCACTAATCAAAACACTAACACGCACCGTCTCAAGTCTGCAAACTTGCTGCAACTCAAAATTGAAACCCTGAACCGCAAATTGGCGCCCTAATCGTCAACCCCGCGCTGAAGTCTCCTAGTTCAAACGCCCGAAATAGCGAAACCAGCACCGAAGTCCAAAACTAAACGACCGTCTGAAATTGTGATACTCAACGAGCGCCAAAGGTATAATACTAAACAATCAACGACGGTCTGATACTAAACGAGCGCCAATGGAAGCTCTGGACAAGAGTGGCCACGCACAAGAGTACTAGAGTGGATCCCAACGCTGTTCAGGGACAGGATCGTCGACCAATGCCAAGGGGGTTGATGCGGAGCTCTAGATCTTGGAGCTAGTGTACAGGGTCAGCTGCTTTTGATTACCAGCTTTCGGGTCTAAATTGCTCCGCATCGTGGGGCCATATGTTGGAGCTCATGCCCAGCTCCGTGTGGCTGATCATCACATATGTGAAGGCGGGGATGTCGTATCCGGCTACTTTAGCAGGCACTATGTTCATACGAGGCACTCCGAATGGTCCCGCTGGGTGCACCCAAAACACCTCCTTCACAACGCACTTGAGGTATGGCAGGCTGTGAATGTCGGATTCTTGCATTGCTCGACCGTGACCCACCACGTCGTCTATCTCTTGTTGTAGCTTCTGCTGGATTTCGGGGTGGCGCACGAGCTCCGCCATGGCCCATTCACTAATATTCACAGGCACGTCTAACCCCGACCACATCATGTCCTACGAAGCAATTTGAATATCAATTGGACAATAAACAGACTGTTTCAACAATCGACAAGTAATTGAATGTATCATAAATTCTCAATCTGAAATTAGAAAGAGACACGAGAAATTTTTTCTTACAAGAATAAACGCCTTGATAGTGCTGTCGTCGAGGTGCTCTTCCCAATTCTCGCCGGGAATATCCAAAAGCACGTCAACAAAGTCTTGATTTTTGTGCTTGTCGTCACCATTTCCATCGGTGCTTTCTTGATTTCTTGCTTCTCGGTGTTCCTCGATTATGGCTTGCAATCTCTCATCCAGCTGCTTATGCAACTGCCGCGTCATTGCAGACAATCATCTATCGGAATCCATTTGCAATTCAAATTTTCTGAACCTTCATATATATATATGAAAGGGAAAAAAGATTTAAGACCTTCTTCATTGCCCTCTGCTATCCTTGCAAGTCGAGGGGTGCAAGCCAGGGGATGAAGTCGCCGATATTCAAGACACCGAAGAACTGAAAACTGGCCATGATCAGATGCATCACTTGATCGTTGTCATCCTGACCAGCTGCTTGTGTGCCAAAGTATTTCTTGACCAGGATCATGTCCGTTATGATGTTCATTGCAAAAGTCTCGATCTTGGAACGGAGGTCCACTTCTTTGTGATCCCGAGACAAAGTCCTAACAGCTTGCACCAACAAACGAGATTCCTCGTGCCTCGTAGGCGCGAAGCTCTCAAGCCATTTCGAGGAGAGCAGCTGTAGCACACAGATGCGACGCATTGTTCGCTAGTGGTCACCATAAGGAGCCATGATGAAGTCATAGAGGTCATATGTCAAATGCTTGGAACAAACCGTCTGCGGCCGCGATGAAAACACCTAGTCCTGCACTTTCATGATGTCCTTGATAATCTTGGGGTCACTAGTGATCACTACTGGCTGTGAGACTAATTTGAGGAACACTATGGGGCCATATGTATTGGTAAGCTTTGCCACTGTTTTGTGATGAACGGGCCCCAACTGCAACAGGTTGCCCACTATCAGCCATGGTTTCGGACCTGGAGGCAAATTTAGACTACGCTCCTGGGAAGCATGCTGATACCAAAGTTTCAATAACGTTATGAATGCAATTGCTGCTATTGCTACTAGAGCCTGCAGTAGTGGTAATAACCTCCAACTGAGAGAAAACGGCAGCTGAGCTTGGCCCAAAATCACAGAGGCCATGACTTGTGCCCTCTCTGTAATTGGTGCTGCCGGTGCCAACATCTTGCGTAACGTAGCAGGAGCAGGAGTGTTGTCTTTGTATGACTAGATGCAGATCTTGCTTTTGGGCACGAAGTACTCGAGCAACGGCGGCGGCTAGAGATGATGACAATGACGATTATAATTTGGCACCACTGTTGCTCTGGGGTTTTTGTCTGAGAGGAATGCTTCCTCAGTTATGCCGTTCGATGTTGATGTTACGAATTGTTTACATAATTGTAAAGATTGGCAGCTCAGTAAATGACTAACTTGAACTAGGATGTGGATAATTTTAAGAGAGAACTACTCATTTTCTAAAATTTAAGTAACACCTACTTACGGCCTCTTTTTTGAAACCATCTTGTTGTGATAATTTGCAGTTGCATTTGTCACCCTAGTAGTGTATATTCTCTTATCCGCACCTTAGTTTTGTAAGGGTTAAGAAACAGGTCAATGGTCTAGAACTGAACTAATGGCTTGAGCTGAATTAGGATGTGGATATGGAGAGAGAGAATTACTCTTCCTCTCTGAAATAAATGAAGCATCTACCTACGGCTTCCTTTTTGGAGTTCTAAATGTTATGATTCTGTGTAGATTGCTAGCCTCTTCTTTGATAACTTGCACTTCCATATGTGATCTTAGGAGTTGTATTTATATTTTCTCTTGTCCTCACCATAGTTGTATTATAGTTTGGATATTGCACTTCGCTACCTTAGACTACAAGGAAAGGGTGGCATTCGAATGCACCTCCAAGTCAAACGCTCCAAATGCAACCTCACCCTGCCAGCCCAACTACAACCTCATAGAATCGGCATCTCCGCCGCGTACACAAAGACCAACAATACGACGAATGAAACTCATCCACACATCTCATTTTATTTCTGTTTATTATTAAATTTAGCTTAAATATAAATTTAATAATAAAAAATAATATATATCAATAGTATAATAGCTATAGATATATATTTTTATATTAAAATTAATATAATATTTATAAATATATAATTATAATTATTTATTATAATAATCATATAAATATTAAATATTATAATTATAAAACGTTATAATAAACTGATTATTTGATTATAATAAACATTTAATAAATTATTAATAAATTATTATTTAATTATTATATTCGTTATTAATATAATATTTTATAGTAAACTGATTATTAAACGTTATTTCATTCAGAGCTTAAAATGATGAGAACATATCTTCTATGATAGGGTTGGGCTATAGATTTTCACCTTTATATCCTTCAATCCAAGCTTGTGACCAGCAAACGTGCCTTCCCCTACCTTCTGGAATTCTAAAATTTGAGCTTGTGTCAATGCCTTCACTTCTTTAGCAACTAAGCCTATGGACTTCCCTAGTTTCTTCCCCAATCTATTGCACATGAGTATTTGTCTGGTTAGTTAGGTTCAACAGAAACTTTTCTTGTTAGCTAAGCACATCTATAGTATACAATCACATGTTGTCTTTTGAAAACATAGGATAAAACATACATACATGTAATCAGGCTCAGCTCGCAAAGACGCGCACTTGAGAAGATCGTTACAAGGCACTATATTCTGTACATTAAGCTCCTCTCTTACATACTATCAATCAATGCATTATGTCTTAGTCTTACAAAAATCAAGAACACCAATCATTTTGTTGAAACCAATGATCTTGATACACATAAAATAATTAGCTACTATTTAAGATATTGGAAGAATTCATGATACAAACAAACTTCCTCCCTTAGCCTAAAGGCAGTGAGAGCACCTCGCCAAGGGAACCCTTGATATCATCGTGATATTTCTATTAAATTTTATTCGGAACTTTCAGATATGTCTTATTTCCTACTGTCAATGTCTCAAACAAGGAAGTTAGCGCGACTGTTGTGTAGCGAATTGGTTCCGAGGTGCCAAGTTACTTGTTTGACGTGGAGGATGTATCTCCCTAGTTTATTATTACAGCAGATCAAATGCTCATGTTGGGCATCTGATGAGAACGGATCTTTGATAGGATCAGGCCAGCAGTGGCAGGGTACAATCCCGATTGCTGGAACGTCGTATCTATAGAGCAGCATTGCAACACGGGTTCGACCACTTCCCATCTCGACGTGGACATCATGTCATTATCAACGTACAACATGGGATATTCAATGTCCATCACGCCATATGTAATGGGTGTCTGAACAGTGGATCATCAGTTGCAAAAATTCAAGATTGAAATCAGTATCAGTACAGTTGTCAGCTGCATTTTTATGAACAATGTCGTTCACAAACAATGTGAAACTATGCTCTACTTCTGGCGACGACGACACCACATGTCGCTAGAACTAGTTAACGCAACAACTTTCATGATCGTCGTCAGAAAATCAAGAACATTGATACTAACACTGGTTCTGGGGAAGTATGAGAGCTGTATCATTGCAGTCCACTTGCAACTTTTCACGAGTCTTCGTATCCAACCGTCCATTGAATCCATGTTGGCATCATGAAGCGCTCCAATATTGGCAATGCTTTCCAGCAAAATCATGCATGCGCATGCATCTGTCTTTCACCACTCCATAAGAATATTATTGTGTCCCAAGTCGAGGATCCAAATGCCTGGTGGCAGGTGTTCTGAACTTGATCCCGACTAAATCAACCCATAATTTAACATATTCGTCATCCAACTGTTCAGAGAGCTTCGCACACGATTGGTATTCCAAATTGATGCTAAGATTAGAGATTGGAGATTTGTATTACAAAAAGTCATTCCCGTGTATAATAAATGCTTCAAAACGCTATGCAAAAGGACATTCATCCACTCTTCGTGATCAACAAACAAACCCACTTGACACCAAGTTGATCTTTGCTTTTCTAGAACTCGAAATCTAGAGCACCTTATCTTATCCAACGAGCGCTCTTGCTCCAATTGTCAGCTTCAGTGCACCGTCAAATCTCCTTCTTCCATTTCATTTATAGTTCCCTTCACCCGTCCATCACGTGTCATATCTGCTTCTCGTACTTGAAATTCCTTCGTCGTCGGAATCATCAGCTGCAACCATGGCCGCCGCTACCGCATGCGCCTCGATGGCTTTGGCTGGGCAGTCTCTGCTCAAGCCCGTGAACGAGCTCTCCCGCAAGGTTGGCAATGTCGAGGCCCGCGTCACCATGCGCAAGACCGTCAGCAAATCCACTGGCAACGACAACATCTGGTATGCTTCATTCGTAGACACCGGTACTCCGTGAAAGTTGAATAGATAGTTACTTCTCCCGACTGTAATGTGTCTCTGTTGAGTGAACCCGACATAGCTCGTATCCACAACTTCGTAGACCATAATGCAATTCCAGCTTCCTTATCTGAAATTTTCTATAGATTGCACTGAAGTCAATATGATCTAGAATGTCTGTTCAAGGGTGTCCATGACTCCATGCTAGTCTTGGAACGAACTGATTCAAGCCATGAGTAAAGATACAATCATTCGAGAAAATTCTAGATATTCAAGGGGGCTGATGTGGTTGAACCTGTTCAGGTATGGCGTTGACTGACCCAAGTTTTTGGGCCCCTTCTCCGAGAATACCCCGTCTTACCTCAATTGTGAGTTCGCTGGAGACTACGGCTGGGACACCGCTGGGCTCTCCTCCGACCCCGAGACCTTCGCCCGCAACATGGAGCTCGAGGTCATCCACACCCGTTGGGCCATGCTCGGAGCTTTGGGGTGCCTTACTTCTAAGCTTTTGGCCAAGAGCGGTGTGAAGTTCGGCGAGGCTGTGTGGTTCAAGGCCGGAGCTCAGATCTTCAGCAATAGAGGTTTGGACTACTTGGGCAACCCCAGCCTTGTGCACGTTCAGAGCATTTTGGCCATCTGGGCTTGCCAGGTGATCCAGATGGGGTTGTGGAGGGATACCGAGTTGCCGGTAGACCCTTGGGTGATGTGACGGACCCCATGTACCGTGGAGTATCATTCGACCCCTTGGATTTGGCTGACGACCCCGCACTACTAGAGAAATGGGGTTCCAGTGTAAGAGAAAATCAACAGAAATTCTGTTGGTTCTGTGCGGGTTAGGAACAGTTGATTCCGGATCACAATGAACAGAAAATGCAGTTTGATTTTTGGTAGTAGCACATAACGCAACATACAGTTATTATGTAATCGAAGCCACTATATTGAAATGGCCATGCACGCTAAACAACGAGAAAACTTGTTGGTTCTGTGCAATGAATTCGGCTTTGCTACGTTAAACCCATTTATTTGTTGGTTCCAACAGATGTGTCTTGGTTTTGTCTTGGTTTTGACGCACTCTCTGGTAGTGCCGACACGTTCGCTCAGTTGAAGGTGAAGGAGATCAAGAACGGGCGTCTGGCGATGTTCTCGATGTTCGGGTTTTTCGTGCAGGCAATTGTGACCGGAAAGGGCCTATTGGAGAACTTGAACGACCACTTGGCCGACCTCGTTGCGAACAACGCATGGGCATACGCCACCAACTTTACTCCTGGCAACTAGATTCTGGATTTGTAAAAATGAATTTTGTTTGGTTCGAGGTGATCTGCTCTGTATCATAGATTGAGGGTCGTTTAAGTTTTATCTCGGTGGTTCATGTGTATCGCCGGTGATGTTAATAAAGAAAGCATCTTTTTTGGAACTGACTGTTTGTGTGGAACCTTCAAAATAATTGAGTCGATTGTGCGTTCTTGGCTTTAACCTTTGTTAGCTCAACATCGTATTAACTGGTACGATTTTTCCAGTGGATGGGACACTGAGAGTTTATATGTCTTATACTAAATTTAAACTAAGTGAATTAAATAAATTATGGTTAATATAACAAACTAATAATCACTAAATTAAAAATATTAAAAAATATTAATAATAAACCAATTATTATTATTATATTATTATAATACATAATTTAATTATTAATTATTAATTATATAATTAATAATAAACTAATTATTATTCAAAATAATATATTATTAGTCGTTTATAATAATATAATAATATAATTATTAATATTAAAGTAAATATATATATTATAAATTATATTATAATATAATAAATTATAATAACATTATCTATTAGATATATTAGAGAATTATAATATATATTATAATTGAACTATATATAATGTTATATTTAAGTAATATAATGTTTATTAATATAGATCTATATTAAAGTATTAGTATTTAAACAATAAAATATAATTAATATATTCAAATTAAATATAATAATATTGTTATTATATAATTATATTATATATATGTATAATATAAAATAGATTATAATTAATTATTATATAATATTATATTTATTTATAATAAATATTATATTGCATATAATATAATATAATGATTAATCTAAATATATTGTTATATTACTTATATATATAATATTTATATAAATTCATTATAACTACTAATTAATAATAACATAAACATATATATCAATAATATATCAATATACATAATTAATACTATTATATTAATGTATAATGTCAATACATTATTTAATATATGCTATATTAGATTAAACAATTTAAATTATTGTTCATTATTTAATTAATTGAACTAATGTTATAAATTATTTTTTAACTATTTGAGGAAATAAACATGGTGACGGAAATTGAATTATCCTATGTTTGACAAAGTCACAGGATTGTTTTTCAATTTGGATACATATGGGATCTTTATTAGACCACAGCTGTGATGCAACAAACATTGCACTGTCATTGGCATGAAATCACCTCTTAAGATTTCCTCCTTCACCGTCGGCATTGGAATAGTAAATCTGGAACTACCGATATCTTTTCGAACACATTATTCATTAGCCAAATAGCCAATTGACAAATATACATTGCATTACGTGAGTACCCCTTGCAAGAAGGTGAAATTAAGTAATCAGTTACGCAGTTCCAAAAACACACTGTGTTCTAAGGTGTAACTCCTTGACGTGGTTGATAATTTAATAGCTGATCAAGAGACCATGCTCTTTTTTCCTACAAAATGTCATTCCATGTCATGAGCATTTGTAGCTGCAGAAATGGAAGCCAGGCAGTGTAGGATGCATGCCCGGGATGAGAATAGAAACTATTAGGAATTACGGCTCCAGGGCTCGTCTACTAGCTCCATGATGTCACCTTGCGCACTCGCATCCGCCCTACCCGACCCCGGAATAGTCTTTCATCAGCCTCTGATACTGTCCCACAACAACACGTAGACCCGCAAATTCTCCGGGAGGTGCGAGGACGGGTGAAAAATTAAAATGGTAGAAAATGGGGAACAGACACTGTGAACTGGTGTGAAATCATCCAATTCTCACCGGTTGCCACCAGTTTCCGGACTTAATTTCGATGCATGGGAGTGAAACCGTGAAAATGCTTTGTTGATCCTAGACGACAAAAGGCAGACTGAACACCTGCAAGTTGGATCACCCGGCGGAAGGGGAAGTAGTGTGGACTCATCGCTACTGGCTAGACTGCGATGCAACGCTATCTTTGGATTCGGAGCCAGCCGCGACGGGTTGGTTGCCAAGTCCCACCACCAATTGGCGAGCAAGGAGCACCAAACTGCGCTTGCGCTCGCCCTGGGCGACGCGGTGTCGTGATGCAAATTTTTACATCATATAAAATATTATTAAGAGTTGTTATTATGATGGTTTGATATGACCTTATTAAATAGTAGATATAGAACTATTACAATTAATAAAAAGCTTTTGTGGTGAGAACCACAATATGAGGTTTGCGAAGAATGAACAACAAATTCTTTGTAACAAGCTCATATCTTGGTAGCGCTGCATCTTGTCACAGTCTGGAGGTAGGGGCGCCGGTTGGTGGCATTATTTCCTGCCGTTTGGTCTCGCCAGCAGGGCCAAGTCGCGAGCCGATACTGTTGCTCAACGAGTTCAGCGGGATTCGAACCCGGACTTATGAAGTCAACCAATTAAGTCAGCGATTTGGCGATTGTAACCGGAGTCGCGGTGTATTTAATCTGCCATCGGGATACTTTTGGATCTCAATTGATTTGATGGGGTGAGCCAATCTAGTGAGAACTCAACTAAGTATCTAGTTGAAGTTGTTTAAAATTGTTTTCTGTAAAGTATTAGTAGTTAGTGTTATTCTACGGTGGAAATCCAATCTTTGGATTGATTACCGGTAGGTATAGTGATAAAACAATTAATGAATAGGTAGAGAGGGAGTAGGAGAAGTTGATAAGGAGGAATTTGTAAGCCCAATGGCATTAAAGTTGCCATATGGGCATGGCATGGCTCCAAGGTGGTCCCCTCCTTCTTCTCCTTCCCCCTTTTGTGGTGTGCTGACTTTGAGAAGGGTGTGTGTTGTGTGTTTTACGAGTTTGGAGTTGGGCTTGGCGAGAATTGTAGATCTGGAGGTTAGCTTTCCGAAATGCTATCATGAGCTTTGAGAGGAGTTGTTAATAAGGAGAAGCGCCTTTTTGAATGCAAGAAGGTCTGCTGCCATGTACTTGAGATGCAATAGATTCAGGAAGCCTTTTTGTTTTGAGAATTTTGTATATTGAAGTGATACTTAGAGGGTTTATGTATCTTGAAGCTAGCTTTGTAAGAAGCTATTGTGTGTATTATTTGGAGTTAATATGAAACCGTGACATTAGCTTGAAGGAATGAGGGTTAGTAGTTCCTAACACATTGGGCAGTTTTGAAAGGGGTATGTTTGAACTAACATAAAAAAATTTATGTAAACTTTCTAAAGCTTAGGTTTTTGAGGGTTGTAGTATAGTTTGTTAGCTTTCTTTAGAACCATTATATATCTAATTTGGAATCTTTATGTGTTTATGGCACTAATTTGAGTGATAGGAGGTCTGCTGCCTTGTGTTTATAAGGCCTTAACTTTGACTGTCCATAGCGTGTGATGTATTAATCATTAGGACTCAAAATTTAGCATGATTGTAGTATGTCTTATTGGCTTTCCATGAAGCCATTACTTGTTTGATTTCAATACTGTATGAGGATGTAGTGTTTAATCAAAGTGGAAGGAAAAAAGATAGAGAGTATTAGAATTCGGCTTAACTAACAAAGGGGTATAACAAGGGTATCAAAAAGGTGAAGGGTCTTAGAGGAAAGGGTATTGAAAAATCAGGGTAATTAATGATAAGGACTTAAAAGGGTTAAGGGTAATTAGAGATAATTATTTTAATCACGTTTGTTTAATACTAATCAAAATTAATTAACTTTAACCATGTTTAATTAACATAATCATAGTTTAAGACTAATTAAAATTACAATCTAATTAATTATGCTTAGTTGAACTAATTTTGATTATTTACTTATAATTAATCATGTTAACCAAATGTTAATTAGGGTTTACTTAATCATAACTAAACTAATGATTCTAATCTATGCCTGAGAGTAACTAAGAGTTTGTTAAGATGACTCTTATTACTTAATTCTTTGATTCTCCTACTTTCCCATTGAGTTAAGTGCAGCCAGGAACCCAGAGTTTTCCTAAAGCAAATTCTCTCTATTCGACAGCGGCCTGGATGGCAGGGCCAGGGCAGAGCAGTAGGATGCGAGGATGCGCTAAGTTACATGAAGCCAGCCCTGTCTTGCCATCCCAGTCCCCCGGCCACGTGTAGTATCACGTCCTCCATTCCCTCCCTCTACCCCTTGGGCTAAGTTAGCATCCTAGTCAGTTTACTCCACCTGCCCACCTTCACAGGCTCGTCCGTTCATGTACTTCGTATTTCCAACTCATGTACTGACTTCAGCCATGGCATGTTGTGTTTGCTTCTCGGTCGAGAACAGTAAAAGTTACGAAGTAGGGATAAAATGCATTCTCTGCTCATTGAGTCCATGGTTCTCAATTTTCTGTTTTTATGACATAGCTCACATTTGAATCACACTGAGATTATGAAGAGTAAACTAATGTCTAGTGAACATCCGAGGATTATGTTGGGAAGGAAGCTGTCCTGTATTTGAGTTCTTGGAAAGCAACACGCGATAATTTAGCAAATCAGAATTATTGAATACGTGGTCCTTGAGCAGTTGTTGCAAGAGGAGTTGAAGAAATCGCAACAGAAGAAAGAGTTAGTGCAACAACGAACTAGGTGCGTGGCATCAGCAATTAATTACCATCTCCTTTATCTCTATACAAATACATTTAATTTTCTTTATTAAATGTATAATCATTTACAAAATAAATTATTAATAATTCTTAATTATAATTATTAATAATATTATAAACTGTTATAAATTATTATAACTATATCGCAATAAATTTAATAATTATTATTATATTATTATATTAAAATAATATAACTGAATAATAATTATGATTATAATTATTAAACTAGAACCAGATAAACATATAATAATAAGTAATAATCTTAATATATTGATAATAATTAATTTAATATACTAATGATATAAGTATTATACATAAATATTATACTTTATAACTTAGATTATTATTATAATAATATTATAATATACTAATATAATATATTAAATATAAAAATTTATAAAATATTAATATATATAATATTAATATAATACATAATATTAATATAATACATAATATTAATATAATACATAATATTAATATAATACATAATATTAATATAATACATAATATTAATATAATACATAATATTAATATAATACATAATATTAATATAATACATAATATTAATATAATACATAATATTAAATAAAATATATTGCAAATATTAATATTATAGTAATAAATTATATAATTATATTATATTATATTATATATTAATTAATATAATTATAAATGTATAATCATTTGTACATTATTAAGTATAAATACTTGATAAACAATTAGTAACATAATTTATAATATATTATAATTATATAATATATTATAATATATTAGAATATATTGTAATTATATAATTTATTATAATTAATTATTTATTATTGATTTATTTAAATTTATAATAAATAATGTGAGGAAAGAGAACGCAATCGATTTGATTCTTTGGATCTCGATTGCTTCAATGCTGTGAAGGAGTATTCCAACACTAGGAACAAACCTACATGCCAGACAACCTCTCAGCAAACCAGCAATAGGTCATACAACGTCACTGCATTTGAATGCCACCCTTTCCTTGTAGTCTAAGGTAGCAAAGTGCAATATCCAAACTATGATACAACTATGGTGAGGATAGAAGATGTGAAAAGCAAGATAAAAAATGAGAAAGGCTTTGAACAAGTTCGTGGCATAGCACTCATCATGGTCAATGTAGCCATAGAAAATGTGTAATAATTGTTTTTGATGTTATTGATTTGGAGATTTTGTTTTAGTTGTGTATTGTATGTAGATGTGCTCTTTCAATTGTCAATTGGTGTACACTAAGAGTGAATAAACATCACTCAAATTTTGCAATGCTCAATTCCAAACTTGGAAGGATGTATGTGATTATAGCATCGTGATTTGATACTTTGTGATTTAGGGTTTACAATTTTAATACTTTCATCTTGTAATTGATTGAAAGCATTATGCTTCAATAGCGACGAAGTTTTTTCCTGAGTTTTTTACATGCATAAGTTTTATTGTAGTTTGATAGAGGTGTTTTGAGATCTCTTTGTAAGCAATCAAAAAATAATTTAATAAGTTGACAATTGCACATTATGCAAAAGACGATTCAATGTTGTACATTATGCACTTTTGGCCAATCATTCCAAATTTTAACCCTTAAAGGGCTGATGGGGATAGTATATACGTTGGCGTATATTCGACATTTGTTGTATATAGAAAGCTCCAAATTGAGACCTCAATAGCTTATTAAAATCATATCAACGTGAATTTTAACTTCACTTTTGATCGTAAACCCATAGGAAGTGAAGAACCATGCCAAATACAAAGGAATATTAGTGTATTATACTGGTCGGAAAGGGCTCTTTGGACCTTTAAGGGTTAACTACGGATCCGGACCGTCTTCGCATTCATGTGTGCTTGCGTGCGTACATGGTCTGTATTACATAATTGACTAGGTTGACCTATATACCAGAGTCTAGTATCACAGTTCCAACGGTGAAACCGTCCTCACGTGTACGTGTACGGTATTCATTACATAATAGATAGATTATATATCTTTAATGTTGAAGCCATCAGTATTTGCACCGCATTTGGATCCTTTTGTTGATAGTGGCCATCAATATGTTGGAAACCAATATATACATCCCTTTATAGCCCCTCTATATAGCTAATTCAAGGAAGGGCTCGGTATCTTAGATTGATGAACAAAAATGATTACCCATATATATAGTGATTGTGATTGATTCATGCACTATATAGAGGGTGATTATAGCAGTTTAAGGGTGCGGAGAAGATAGTTTCAGACACCAAATCTTAAATATAATTATTCTGCAATGGGATCAATTGAAGGAAAATGGCACGCACGCTCTAATGTACAATTAATTTTGGCCAAGTTTTGTGAATGCCTAATTGTTTCTAGCCTCCAATTTGATAGGGAGAATTACATTCAATTTGAAGGTTACCACTTGACCCAAAATTCATGATCCAAGTGCTCGTTCATCAATTGGTAGATGGTTGCATACTCTTCAAGTACTAAAGATATATTAATATATCTTATTCGTGAAGGTGGAAAGTTAGAGTCACATCAAAATTGTTCACATGTTTCACAATTTTTCACCTAGTTCTTAATTTCAAATGAAAATGCTCACAATTAAGAAAGTGTAGCGGTTGTCTTCTACTTACTAGTCCAATTTACCATTCTTCAAAATTGTTAAAATTGCATTTTTTACAACACTTTAAAGCTCAAAACCTTAAAATTTCAATATACATTGGAAAAAATGTTTTTCAGATTTAAACCTTTAAATGATTCCCAAACATTCACAACTTGGATTGACATAAATTTTTTACCATAATAACTAGACTTCAACAGGAATTTAACCCAATTTTTATTTTTATTGCAAACAAACATTGGATGAAGGAGAGACGAGCCCCAAAGTTCTGGCCATAAAAATGCACTTTGGTGAACTAAAATTGAACATTTTATACTAAAATGGCACTCAAACATTCAGTACATCTTGGATTGATTTGATCACAAAAACTAGAAGAGAGAACGCAGATTTTCCAACAAGTTTTATTGAATTCTAACAATGGATGAAAAAGTTAATGCACTTCAAAGTTGAAAACGGCCAGACATGGCCGCCGGGACGCTTGGGGGTTAAAAATCATATGTATCCGCTCTCTATCCACTCACACTAATGAGGTAGCTAGTGGTTCACTCCACCGTAAAGGACAATTATATTTTTTATGATGAAAGGAACATGAATACAAGATGGCCTTATTTATGTAGTTTATGCAGTACATTTCTATAATGGATTACGCGCCACTCCAATCTACTGTAAAGCTGTCAAGTAATTTACAGGAAGTAGAGCATGAAAAGAAATTGAATTGTCCTTCACGTAGAGTAAGCCCCTCATTTTCTCTACCTCAACATTAACCAATCTAACTCTGCTCCACTTCCGCCCGGCTTTGCTGCAATCTCTCGTACTCTGTTGCATCAATCCACTCACTATCACTGACAGATTTGTAGCTTGCATCATCTGAACCAGTTGTAGGCAACCGAGGTTCAACAGCCGATACCTCGTCATCAGGAATTTCCGACCCCACTGATTCTGCACTGATTCAGTGCGTTTATCGTAAAACACTGATTCCACACGTCATACGTGCATTTAGAAGTGTCGTTACAGTACAGAAGTGACATGCATTACTAAGATGTCGATGCAGTGTCTTTTCCGTGATTATCAAAAAAGTATTGTTTCCGCACGGAAGTCGTGCTTGACGGAATCCGTGCGTTAATCGTGTATCTACATCACATGACTGATAAGACACGGATAACGTGCAGTTTTAGTTAATGCGAATTCAGTATCGTATACGTATCATATTAATGCCTTTTGTTATATTCGTGCGATTTCAGTATCTATTATAATGCAAATCATTGTCGTACGACATCCGTGTACAATATTTTAATATATTTTTTGGAATCTTTTGGAATATTTTGGAATATTTTGGAATATTTTATATTATTTTGGAATATTTTGGAATATGTTGGAATATTCCAAGGATCTTCTTTAAATTATACTTCCGGTTTAATTTCCCAAAACATTTTTAGATCTACATTTATAGAGTTTAGAAGCAATACACATTAAAATTTCAAAGAAATAACACTTTATATTTTTAGAATTCAAATTTGGTATTATTGGTTATCATTGTACTTTTCATCATAGGAGCAAAAAAAAATAGCTCACAACCACCACGATTTTGGCAAAAAATAAATAAATTCAAAAAATTATGAAAAAAATCCTAGATATAGAAAACGTCCTGCATAATCTAGTGCAAAAAAAAATTTGGAAAAAAAGTATTTTTCACATAGTTAAAAACATTCAAAGTCCGCTGAAAAAAAAAAAACAGCTCACAGCCCTGAATCCCTGATCTGCCATCACGATTTTGGCAAAAATTTAAAAAATTCAAAAAATTATGAAAAAAATCCTAGATATAGAAAACGTCCTGCATAATCTAGTGCAAAAAAAAATTTGGAAAAAAAGTTGTTTTCACATAGTTAAAAACATTCAAAGTCCGCTGAAAAAAAAAGTTCGATAATTACCAAAAGAGTTCCATTCTATGCATGAAGAGTTTGAGGTGGTTTGGTGGTTTGGAACTTGAGTAGCAACCGGGAGGTTGAGAGTTCAAATCCCACCGTTGGCGATAGAGCTTGGGAAGCTATGGTGGGCCCCACCGCATGTGCGGGCAATTTCCATGTAATTGAAGTGGGTAGCGAGGAAAGTAATTATTTTATATTTTTTAATATTTTATTTTATTTTATATTTTTTAATAATACTATTTTGATCAAATTTAGATATAAAAAGAAAAGAAAATCTAGATATGGAAAAGATGATGTCGCACGAAAAACGCACTGAATCAGTGTAGTTTTAAAGACGATTAAAACACGACATTTGACGACTATAAACAGTGCTGAATTCATACGTTTTCAATGGATGTATCAATCGTGTCGAATCAGTACTATATCCGCTTGTACGAACATCGTGTCATATCAGTGTAGTTGCGATGAATGACGCAACGATGCGGAATCAGTGCGAAAATCGTACGAACCCTTGAAATATCGGAAATCGCACTGAATCAGTGCAGAATCAGTGGGGTCCGAAATTCCTGATGGTATCATGGACGACCTGCTCGATCCCACGCCGCATAAAAATGTTTGCTCCATGACTCCACAAAATCGTCAAACATTTCAGAACTCCCGACTCCCCGAGGATTCAGGGCTTTGTAATACGGCCACCACGACACCCTAAAGTCTTGATAACTCGGAAAATATTCGCTCTGGGGAAGGAGCACATCGCTAACAAAAGACTTAAGGTCATAGGGCAATTGAGAATCAGCATTAGACCTCACAGATGGGTCAAAACTTCCTAAAGCTTGGGCTATCCAGCCTATCGACGGTGGCGGACGTGATTGACGAATTGCTCGAAACTCTTCTAGTGCTCTTGATCTTAAAGTCTGCATGTATGCGTCTCGCTCCAACCCCTCCACAAGCGACAATCTTCTTAATATTTCTCGCATCCAGCTACTACAAACTGGCACAGTTGGGATCGCCTCATCTTGGAATTCCAGAGAGAGTACAATGTACCCGTCCACGGAGGTGTTGGCGCTTTCGTGTAGCTGCGTTGCAGTAGGACGGGGTAGGATAGAGCTCTCCCTAGAACTTCTTGTCTGGCCTCCATAAACGGGAATGATGTTGCCCAATCCCACAATGATGTTGCATAGCAGGCACGGCCTAGCTCGGTCTTCTAGCCACCTAGACAGACACGACCTACAAAATATGTGTCCGCAAGAGGTCACGACTGTATTTGTCGGTCGTTCCATGCAGATGTTGCATGTGAACTCATCTGAGCTCTCGTCCCGCATATCGGAATCCATGGAAGACGAACTGCTTCTCAATCCTATAGCTCACGTATTCAACACATTATTAATCAGTTAGTTATATACTTGCAACCTCTAGTACATTTGAAATTTCAAATCATGGATTATGCATGAATCCATAAAGTCAACGCAAAACTGAGGATAGAAGGAGAAAATGAAATTGACCATGCGTACAAAGCCTCAATGATTATATATATATATATATATATATATATATATATATATATATGTGTGTGTGTGTGTGTGTGTGTGTGTGTGTGTGTGTGTATCTCGACTTGACAGATATTCCTTGTCGCCAACCGGCCAACCCCTAGAATTAGTCACTCTTTAGGGTAGCTAAACTTCTTATTGATATTAACATACCAATGAAGCATGTACCCTAGGCATCCATGGAACTATGCTCTATCACCCTTACTAAGTGAAATCTGACAAGATATTCACAAAAAATGCATGACGTACTGGAAAGGATGATTATAATTCGATGTCTAATGCATGCCACATATTTATCGATGAGCTTCTAATCAAAACATGATGACATCAACAAATCCCTTGACCATGGATTGCGCACTACTTTAGAAAGTTTTGTATTTAATGTTAACATCAGGAATTTCCGACCCCACTGATTCTGCACTGATTCAGTGCGTTTGTCGTAAAACACTGATTCCGCACGTCATACGTGCATTTAGAAGTGTCGTTACAGTACAGAAGTGACATGCATTACTAAGATGTCGATGCAGTGTCTTTTCCATGATTATCAAAAAAGTGTTGTTTCCGCACGGAAGTCGTGCTTGACGGAATCCGTGCGTTAATCGTGTATCTACATCACATGGTTGATAAGACACGGATAACGTGCAGTTTTGGTTAATGCGAATTCAGTATCGTATACGTATCATATTAATGCCTTTTGTTATATTCGTGCGATTTCAGTATCTATTATAATGCAAATTATTTTCGTACGACATCCGTGTACAATATTTTAATATATATTTTGGAATCTTTTGGAATCTTTTGGAATATTTCAAAATATTTTATATTATTTTGGAATATTTTGGAATATTCCAAGAATCTTCTTTAAATTATACTTCCGGTTTAATTTCCCAAAACATTTTTAGATCTACATTTATAGAGTTTAGAAGCAATACACATTAAAATTTTAAAGAAATAACACTTTATATTTTTAGAATTCAAATTTGGTATTATTGGTTATCATTGTACTTTTCATCATAGGAGCAGAAAAAAATAGCTCACAACCACCACGATTATGGCAAAAAATAAATAAATTAAAAATATTATGAAAAAAATCCTAGATATAGAAAACGTCCTGCATAATCTAGTGCAAAAAAAATTGGAAAAAAAGCTTTTTCACATAGTTAAAAACATTCAAAGTCCGCTGGAAAAAAAAAACAGCTCACAGCCCTGAATCCCTGATCTGCCACCACGATTTTGACAAAAAATTCAAAAATTCAAAAAATTATGAAAAAAATCCTATATATAGAAAACGTCCTGCATAATCTAGTGCAAAAAGAATAATTGGAAAAACAGTTTTTTTCACATAGTTAAAAACATTCAAAGTCCGCTGAAAAAAAAAAAACAGCTCACAGCCCTGAATCCCTGATCTGCCACCACGATTTTGGCAAAAAATTCAAAAATTCAAAAAATTATGAAAAAAATCCTATATATAGAAAACGTCCTGCATAATCTAGTGCAAAAAAAAATTTGAAAAAAAAGTTTTTTTCACATAGTTAAAAACATTCAAAATCCGCTGAAAATAAAAGTTTGATAACTACCAGTGGAGTTCCATTCTATGCATGAAGAGTTTGAGGTGGTTTGGTGGTTTGGAACTTGAGTAGCAACCGGGAGGTTGAGAGTTCAAATCCCACCGTTGGCGATAGAGCTTGGGAAGCTATGGTGGGCCCCACCGCATGTGCGGGCAATTTCCATGTAATTGAAGTGGGTAGCGAGGAAAGTAATTATTTTATATTTTTTAATATTTTATTTTATTTTATATTTTTTAATAATACTATTTTGATCAAATTTAGATATAAAAAGAAAAGAAAATCTAGATATGGAAAAGATGATGTCGCACGAAAAACGCACTGAATCAGTGTAGTTTTAAAGACGATTAAAACACGACATTTGACGACTATAAACAGTGCTGAATTCATACGTTTTCAATGGATGTATCAATCGTGTCGAATCAGTACTATATCCGCTTGTACGAACATCGTGTCATATCAGTGTAGTTGCGATGAATGACGCAACGATGCGGAATCAGTGCGAAAATCGTACGAACCCTTGAAATATTGGAAATCGCACTGAATCAGTGCAGAATCAGTGGGGTCCGAAATTCCTGATGAATATGATATGCGCGTAAGCTGCGCTCGTAATGCATTTGAAAGTAATGGATCATCTATCATCATATTTAAACGTTAGGAACCTCCAACGTCCACAATTCAATCCCTAGCTATTCTATCCCAAAAGAACAACAAGTGCAGAGAAGCCAAAAGCAACAAGCACTTAGAGCTCCTCAAAACGTAATAGACCAATCCGAAAAAACCCAAAAGACCGATCCCGAAAGTAATGCAAGCCTAAGGAAGCAAAAAGAAAACTATCTCCACCGCCTATAATTTTCACAAAATATGACTAATAAACTCAAACAAATTAGAACGCACGATTGTCAGTGTTACAAGCTGTAGACAGAATGTTAATCACAGTTAATGATAAAACCTGGCTCCTGCTGCTGCAAAGGTGCATGCGGTGTCTGAGTGCCAGAAACCGGAACGCTCCCAGGCTGCGTCTCCATCGATGGTTTTCTCCACAACTAGCAATAGTCTTGCTTCACGCAACCTCAAGGCTAGGCCACCCCGATGAGTGTTGGTTTCGGCCCTAAGTTTTAACTCAGACACAATCTTGCTCCAGAAAATTTAACACGCTGCTTGTAAGTAATTGCGTCCGGGGATGCAGCTCATGGTTGTATTAATTGCCCAAGAAAATGAAGCCTCGGTGGAAGGATGCTCTTAACAAAGCCTCGGTGGAAGGATGCTCTTATCGCACAAACTCGATCGCTCAAGAACCCTAATCACGTTCAGACTGCATGCAAAGAATTGAGTTTGGGGATTTTGCTAAAGTCGGATCAAATTTCATCATTTCATAACCCGACATGCCAAATATCAAGTTTAGCGCGTAAGGATATGCAAACAAATTTTATTCCACGGAGACAATCTTAAATCCCAAACTGAGTTTGTTACCCTAACCGTTCTATCCCGTGGGACGGGGCCAATACAAAATTGGGTCCATACAAATGTTGTAGGCACTGCTTTAGTGAGAGATCTCATCTAGATGACAATGTCCAACAAATCCTGTTGTTAAGTTTGGCATGCTAAAACTCAAATCGCTATATACTAGTGTCGTTGTTTAATTAATTTCAATACAATTGGGTGTGCATACTCTCTGCCTAGCCCTGCATGTATGAACGTAACGCATTTGATTTTGGTGCAGTTGGCCACTGCCGGCACACATTTGGCAAGTTGTGGAATCCGGTGGGCCCATTTTTTGAGCATTGCCATAGTGTTTTTGTGGATTAGTACTTGCTTGCAACTATTGGGGTCAAATCGATTTAATAAACTCTACAGTACCCAACAGTGAAGATTCAGACATTGTCCTTCAACTTCCTCTATTGTCATAGAACAAACATTGACTTTGACTAAAGCCCATGTATATTTTAATAATTTTAACAAATTACTGCTCAAAAATTGAAAAGTAGAATGTAAGAGCTTTTTATTGCACTTCATGGTTCTCAATTTGATGGACTTTTGAGCATCTAGGCTCATTATTTTGAAGTTGCATTTGTCTAGACTATCATCGTTGCAAAATGCAATAGTACGTATGTTTTCGACATACAAGCCAAATGTCAATTGGTTGTGCAACATTAATTGCCACAGGTTTTTATATCTTGATTTACGGTCGAAGTTACTGGAATATAACTCCATATTAATCGTCAATAGTGGCAAGTATCAGTGAAATTTATGCAATTCCAGTGGCCTGACTGAATCAAGACACAAATCTATATTTGTCCCAGATTTTTAGATTTTTAGACCTCTCCCTCCAAACCACTAGTATGCCCTGGCACTATTGTACTCCATCTGTGAATGCCTGCTTATTAGAACCAAAATTTGAGTCAAGCTACCTACACAAAATGGATGCAGCTACTTAGTTGCGGAAGAATCCCAAAATTAAATGGAAATGTAGGATCAACAACAACATTCAAAATGAATAATAGTTGAAATATTAATGCACCTGCAGAAGCTCCAAACTTGATCACACGGGCATAACAGATATTCCTGATATCAATGAGAGAATTAAACATCTATCAAAATTTCTCACCTATTGTTCTATAGATTCACATGTTGCTCGACAAATTCCTCTAGCCCTGTTGGAGGACATTTTTGATGGCATGTCAACTTTGAATTTGATATTTGCGTACTTTTTGAGTTTAAGGGCAACTCACTATACTCACTATGCGAAGTCAAGACTGTCGCTCCAAGCTAGAATTAATCCCCTGGCTTCTAGGCTCCAACATTCCCTTCACATTTTGCTGGAGGGAATTTTCCTTGAACCTCAAGCCTGTGATCGTGACCGTGTTTTGAAAGTCACCATCTATCACAATATGTTCCATTTTGCATCAAAATAAACTATAATAATTTTGAAAATGAATTTGTCAATGTATTTTGACTGTATGTCATAAGATTTGGGATTTTTTGTAATCTGAGATTTGACATTACTATATATACGGTAGGAGTGAGCACAATAAAATGTAATGTTCAAATTTGAAACTGACCTTTGCCTACAAAACCACCTGAAAGTTTCATGGTTTCGAATGTCCACTCAATTTTTTTTATTTTTTTATTTTTATTTTTATTTTTATTTTTATTTTTTTTGGGGGGGGGAGGCATGTGTTTGTAACATAACAAGGCATCGGAAGAAAGTGATTTGAGATCATAAATCACAATTTGTGTAAGGATTTCATGGCATCATTGAAGGCACACATTTTTGGACATCAATGAATTTCGGGCTTCCAAAATTCGCAAGAAATTAGAATATTGGTCGGTACACTCGTCTCTTGTTGGTCGCGCCGTCATCGTCAACTCCGTGCACCTTTCCTCACTATGGTAATTCTTTAATATTTGGGGAGGCTCTATGAAGGTGGTGCGTGAAATTAGGGCACGATTGCGGGACATCTTGTGGTCCAGTACCGCACACAAAATCCGCGTTCGCTGGACGGATTGTTGTGCCTCACGTAATGTTGGTGGGCTGAATCTAGTGGATTTAGAAGAGATGCTCCATGCCATGATGGCAAAATGGACTATTCGCGCAATGTCCCCGGGTAACACTGCACTCCACATTTTACTCCACTATCGCATCTTTCTCTTTCGACTGCAAGGACGAGGTACGTGGCCCGCCTCATGGGCAATGTTTTGATATGGGTACCCCGAAAAGTCCTTTTAACTCTTAAATCAACCCCTATAGCAACTTTGGGTGACTCCCTCTTAAAAAAGATAAAAAAAATGAATCGACCGGATGTGGTTTTTGATTTCCTACACTCATGAACTACACAAAAAGAATTCATGTAAAAATTGAAGCGTTTTAAAGATTTAAAAGAAACTTTTTGTAAAAAATCAAAGTTTGTCTCAACTACTTTAAACCATCCAAAACATTTGTTTAAAATATTCAATGACGTCATTTTGGTACCAATTTTTTATATGAAGTACATCTAGATATGTGTTATTTGAAATGATTGATTTGAAGGATTAAAAATATTATTTATTTTGTACTACAATGCCTGTAAATGATGATTTTCGGCAATCTTTTTCCCAAAGCATTAAAAAATGAAAATTGATTTATTCTTGAATTAAGGTATTTCATGTCATCAAGGTGTGGATATCTTTTTCAGAGATCATGCTCAATTGTATTGAAACTAATAAACAACGGCACTGGTATATAACAATTCAAGTTTTAGCACGCCCAAGCTTAACAACAAGATCTATTGGGGGATCATCATCTAGATGAGATCTAGTACTAAAACAGTGCCTATAGTGCTGGTATGGAGTTTTGTATTGGTCCCGAGGTAGCAAACTCCAGTTTAGGATTTAAAATTGTATCCATGGAATGAAATTCATTTGCATCTTTTTATGTGCTAGATTGTTTGTGGATAGCATAATAAGACACTGCAACCATTCTCAACAATCAAAAACACATTTTTGAATTCTTATGACATAATGTGAAATGTGGAATAATCCAATGGATGAGCCAAAATTATTCACTCGAGGAGTTGAATACAAGATCGCTCACAAGCATAGATTTAAAATTGAAATATTCCACGTTTATATTTCATTATTTCGGTAATCTATCTTGTTATATGATTTTGTTATATTTCAGTAGTTAAGTAATTCGGATCATGTTATATTTCAGTTATCTAAGAACATTAACATGAATATGTTATAGAGATTGTAGGGATTGGACATGTCTGATTAGAAATTATGAGGATTTCACATGTTTGGCATGTAAGCTTTGTTACAGTATTTGAGATTTATATGTATAAGGGGAGAAAGGCTATAAGCCAATATGAGTACGTGATCATAGCACGCACCTTGTAGGTTAATGTAGGGCATGCTACCATAGGGTATACACGTCACTTGGGGGCTCAGAAATGAAGTTGTCCATTTCGAGAGCACATTGTATCTGGCCGTCAATCTTCAGGCGTTCAATTTAATAATTAGGCAGAGGATATAGATTGTTGTATGGGAAGCCCAAAAAATTACAATTATTGCTTAAACAACATCCACCGCGTCAATTCCATCCATCTAGTTTGAGCATGTTTAGGGTTCCTGAAAGATGGTATTTGGGCGATAAAAGCATCCTTCTACCGAGGCTTCATCTTATGAGGCAATAAATACAACCATGAGCCGCATCCCCGGACACAATCACTTGCATGCAAGCTCTTGAGGGTTCTAGAGCGAGATTGTATTGGAGTGCACGAGACTATCACTGTGGGGTGAGCCGACACTCATCAGGGTGGCCTAGCCTTGAAGTTGCGTGAAGTTGCGTGAAGTGCGACTGTCACTAGTTGTGAAGAAAACCATCGATGGAGACGCAACCTGGGAGCGTTCCGGTTTCTGGCACTCATACACCACATGCACCTTTGCAGCAGCAAGAGCCAGGTTTTATCATTAACTGTGATCAACATTCTATCTACTGCAGCTTGCAACAATATAATTTGACATTCATATGATCGTGTATTCTAATCGATTTGAGTTTATTCATCATATTTAATTTAGTGAGGGCTATAGGTGGTGGTGACAATTTTCTTTTTGCTTTTCTACGCTTGTGTTGCTTTTGGGATTACAATAAAGAAAGCTTGTGCTAGCTTTCTTCTAGATTGGTCTTTTTGGTTTTGACAAGCTCTAAGTGCTTGTTGCTTTTGGCTTCTCTGCAGTTGTTGTCTTTTTGAGATACAATAGAGATTGAGTTGTAGACTCTGGAGGTTCATGATGTTTAAATATGATGATAGATCCATTGTTGATTGCAATACAAGTGCAACTTGTGCACAAATCATAGTAACTTGCGCACAAACCTCTTTAAAGTAGTGTGCATGGTCATAATTTTTTTTAATGTCATCATCTTTCAGTTTGGGATCAGTGCTTGGACATGTGTTTAATTGATATGTTAATATCAATCATAAACTCATCCAATTGAGGCCTAGGGACATGAAGAGTGACTAATTATAGGGATTGGTCGGTTGGCGATAGGGGGTATATTACCAGTTGTCAAGTCGACATAGAATCAATCGGGCTTAGTGCATATGGTCATTTGCATTTTCTCCTTCTATCCCCAATTTTGCCGTTGACTTTATGGTTTCATGTATAACCCACAATTTGAAATCTTGAATGTCCTAGAGGATGTGAGCATATCACAAAACAATAATAAGATATTGAAAGTATTGAATTCGTCCATTGCAGGATTGAGAAGCAGTTTGTCATCCATGGACTCCGATATGCAGGACAAGCGCGCAAGTGAGTTCATATGTTACTTTTGTATGAAACGAGCGACAGATGCAGTCGTGACCCATTGTGGACACATGTTTTGTTGGCCGTACTTGTACATGTGGCTAGAAGACAAAGCCAAACCGTGTCCGTTGTGCAAAGTCATGGTGAGAATAGACAACATCGTTCCCGCTTTTGGAGGCCGGACAATAAGTTCTAGGGATAGCTCCATCCCACCCCGCCCCAGTGCAAGACAACATCATGGAAGCGACCACGCTGTTGTGGAAGGGTACATTGTACTCTCCCCGGGATTTAGAGATGAGGAGACCCCAACTGTGAGAATAAGTAGTAGTTGGTTGCGAGATACTTTAAGAAGAACGACTCTTTTGGAGGGTTTGGAGCGAGACGCATACATGCAGACCTTAAGATCAAGAGCACAAAAGAGGTTTCGAGCAATTCGTGAATCACGTCCGCCACCTTTGATTGGCTGGATAGCCGAAGCTTCAGGAAGTTTTGACCCATCCGTGAGGTCTAGAGACAACGCTCGATTGTCACTTTTAGACCTCAACGGTTTTGTTACCAATTATTTCCTTTCCCATAACGAATATGTCCCGACCGCTCAAGACTTCAAGGTGTCGTGGTGGCCGTATTACAAAGCCTTGAATCCTCGGGGATTGGAGTTAGAAATGTACGCTGATTTTAAGGAGTCTTGGTACAAACATTTATACGAAGCATGGAATCGAGCAGGTCGTCCTGGAGTGCCTACATCAGAATCTCTCAGTGAAAGCGAAGGATCGAGTTGATTCAACAGAGTACGAGAGATCGCAACAATGCTAGACGGGCGGAAGTGAATCAGAATCAAATTGGTCGAGGAAGATAAAATGGTCGAGTGATTCGATGGCATCGGCGTCTTTAGTGCGGGCATGAAGAGATCAAAACGGAAAATTATGATTCTTGATTGCTAGCTAGAACGGTTGTTGAATTACTATGTAATTTGTTGATGATTGATTGTACTACATGTATAAATGCAGTTTGACTCCAGACATGATGGGTATTGGCTAGCTTGACTTTTATCATAATCATAATTAAGGCTAGTCCTTAATGTAGATCATCTTGGATCTTTGTTGTCATATATGCTAGTGTGGCCCTATGTCATTGGCTCAATGTCCCCCATGATTTAGCTGTGCTTTTACTTTTAATTTAATTTTTAAAATAATTATCCATAAGTAAATTCAATTTATGGTCATGCAATTCAATTAAAAATTTGTAACTTCTATACCGTAAATTCAAAAGCTACAAAACAAGTTTGGTGCATCCCTACTCATCAAGAGGGGCAGTCCTTTTGCCCTTTTCAACGGGTGGACATGGCAGAGCTCTTGCCTTCTTAGGGTTGGACAATCAGATTAGAATTTTGATAAGAATCTTTTGTGAATATGTTCAAATAATTCAAACATGTTCACACATGTGACCGGGTTACTATAGTGTGGACGCTTAAGGGTTAATCCCTAACTGTGAAAGCCCTCTTTTTCTACGTGATGCACAAAAAGAGTCCATTCCTTGTTTATGCATTTGCCTAAGTGCGGTCATTTCATGAGCAAATTTGGCTTAATTTTTTTTTGTTTAGAACTAGTTCTATAAAAAATAGCGGTTTTTGTATTCCTACAATCACTTACATTGTAAACAAACAATTTTTTTATATATTTTTATCCTTACCTTTATCTTTTCTTTTATCTTGTTTCTTCTCTCTTGTTTTGTTCTTGTATTCTTTCTTGTGTTCTTCTTATTCTTACTATTGTCTTCCTTCTTATCCTTTTTTTCTATTTTTTCTTCATTCTTATCTTTTCAGTTTTTTTCTTCCTCTCGTAGCAACCGCAAACCCCACACTCGCACCGATGAAGAAGAAATAAAAAAAACATTTTTTTTCTTTCTTCTTTGTTTAGGGTTCAAACTTGCCGTTGTGGCAAAAAATCCTACAAATTAAATATATGAAAAAATAAATAAAAACTTAGGGTTCGGCCGATGGCTAAATCCTAAACGGCGAAGGAGGAAGAAAAAAATGAAAAGAATAAAATGAAGAAAAAATAGAAAAAGAGAAGAAGGAAGAGAAGAATATAGACAAGAAAGAAACAAGATAAAAGATAAATAAAGATAAAGATAAAAAATAAGGTAAAAAATTGTTTGTTTGTAGTGTAAATGATTGCAGAAAGACAAAAATTGTTGCTTTTTGAAGAAGATTTTAGGCAAAAAATTTAATGCGTCTGGGGCCAAGTACATGATTATGTGGCCAAGTACATGATTATATGGCCAAGTGCGTAAATAGCGAATTGCGTGTTAAAATTGAATTTTCTTTTCCCATCCATAATGCACTTTTTGCAATTAAAAAAATTACTACAAAATTCTATGGCAAGATATGTGTGATCCGATTAAAAAGGGGATGATTTATGAAAAAATATGCCTCATTTTATGCCACAATGTTGCACCAAAATTTCTAAGATCTTAGTTCAAAACAAATCAATAGTCCTCTTGAAAAAATCAACTCATAAAATTAATCCTTAACTCCTAAATCACCAAAAGACCATTTCATGGTCGTTGCCCTTTTTTTACGCGCTGCCTAGGATGAAAAAAAAAATTAAAATGGAAAATATTTTCAAATAGGAAATCAAGCCTTCTTTCCAACCCAATTTGAATCATGTTGATCCAAGTTAAACTCCACCAAGGAGAATTTTTCAAAGACAAGACCTCAATATTGTCCTAGTGTTATAAAATTTACTATTCGGAGAAACTAATGATGTTCTCTCCTTTTAAAAAATCGCTTTTAAAATTTTGGAATATAATGTCTAATTTTAACCAATCATACCAACTTTCAAATTTTAAAAATAAAATTTGTAATTTTGGTGAAAAGTTCATTAAATGAATGTTTAAAGCTATCTGGCTCATGAACAAATTCAAATACTTAACTTGTTTATACACTTGCATTCTTCATCCACTCAAATTTCTCTTGATTCTTGTGCTAGTTGGCTACAACTTGTATGGTATGGATCTTCAAATTAGACTAATGTTAGTTTTGCAAAGCAACATAATTAGTTGATGTCACGTGTGGTGGTCTTTTGGTTCAAAAAATGAGGCGTTGAAGATGATCTTCTAAATTAGGTAAAATATCATCACAGTTTTTTTACCATTTTAAGTATCTTTGCTTTTTAACCAATCACAAAGATTTCAAGTAAACAAAAGTCATTTTTAAATGTATTATTGAATTTCAATGAAAATTCTTTGAAAAGTCTTTTAAAATAATGGTAATGAAGATGGTAAATCCAACCAAACATATGTACTCTACACATCAATATCTACAACTTTAATTTGTTACAACTCCATATTTGTGAGTTATCAAGGCATTTACAAATACATCTTAAAAATACTTGCATCCCTTGACTTTTAAGGGTTAAGCAATCAAAAAATCTCCAGAAATCACTACACTTGGAGTATTAAATTTCAACCCATCACAACAAATTTCATTCACAGATTGTCAATATCTTATTCGTAATTGAATTACAAAAGAATTTTGAATTTTAAACTTCATATTATATACAAAATATTGGTGATTGGAATTAAAGATCTCAACTTATGGATAAAATCTAAAATTCATAATGTACAATTTCTATTCATATACTAGGTTCAAAATATCCCTCTTAGTTGCATTCCCGGTTGCATTTTATAATGCATCTTTGCAATTCTCCAAATCTAAAGAGGCCTATAGGACGTTTTTATAAAAGGGTGAAGTGGATAATGTTGTCACAAGCTTTGGGTTTTGATATTTTGTGAACTTTGGATTTTTGTAAAAAAACAAGGTGTATATTATGGGGATGCAAAATTTAAAAGTTATGTGTTTCTAGGTTGAGTGCATTTTTCTATTTTTTCAGCCTCTAATCTTTTGATAAATTGGGATGAACCGAGGGATTTTGTGATAAGTACGGTGTGGTGTTTTTTTGAATATGTGGAGGTTTTTTCATTGATGGAAACTCTATTTTCACGGATTAATTTTTTGCTCTGATCCTTTTACCTAAGCCATGTCGTTTTTGGATTAATTTTTTTTAAATGTTATTTTTAATTCTTGAAAAGTTTAAAGTAGGCTAGAATAAAAGAAAGTTGTTTTGAATGGTAAATTCATGTCACATAAAAAAATATTTCTTGAAATTCCTCATATAGTCGTATCTTAATATATGCATGTTATTGTATTTCTAAATTTGGCCTTCTTTCATTGATATGTAAATAAACTCACTTTTACTTTGATATTGTAATTGATCGTACAACGTCAATGATGAACTTGGTTTCAAGTTGAAATTTTCAATAATTTGTTAGTTATATATAAAGTATAGTCTAATTGGGGATCCATATCTAATTATAGAATTTTGAAAAGTCACTTTTTACCACATTTATGGTAAAGGTGTGGTCATTGAATTTCAAAGTCAGGACCTTAACCTACCATGAAAACACCTTGTAGACATTTAGGAGTTAACCTTTGCTTGTTAACCTTTGCTTCTCTTATTGTATTACCCAAGTTTGGAAGAGTTTAGTTGATTAAATATGATAGGAATAACCTTTGAATTGTGAACTACATTCATTGCAAAGAAGTTAAAGCAAAAATCACGTGATGAAATCAAGATTGGGATTTAACAAATATTACTAATAGAAGGGTCTAAATCTACTTTAAAAATCTATATTGATGTATGCTGAAATTTAAAGAGAAAATTTTCCTAAATCTTAGGTACGAGTTTTACCAATTTTTTACAATGAAATTAACATTAATTTGTGCCAAAATAGTGTTTATATTTCACCCCTAATTGCCCAACCATGCATATTTGCATGATGTATAGATTTGAATTCCGTTTTCTCATCCATCATGCCCTTTTTGCAGTGTGGATTCTTTACTGAAACTTTTATGGGAAGTTAGCTTCATAGATGTGTGATCTGATTAGAAAAGGGATGATGTGTGAAAATTTTATGCCTCCTTTCACGCCAAATTGTTGCACCAAAAATTTCAAAGATTTAAGTGTAAAAGTGCTTTTGAAAAAGTCAACTCATAAAATTAAGCAATCAAAAAATCTCCAAAAATCACTACACTTGGAGTATTACATTTCAACCCACCAAAACAAATTTCATCCTTAGATTTTCAATATCTTATTCGTAATCAAATTACAAAAGAGTTTTAAATTTTAAGTTTAAATTTTATAGAAAATATTGGTGATAGCAATTGCACATCTATCCATATGGATAGAGTCTAAAATCAATAATGTAAAACTTGTATTCATACATCAAGTTCAAAATATCCCTTTTAATTGCATTTTTTACTACATTTTTGCAAAACGACAAAATCAGGAGAAGGTGAGGACATTTTGGAGTGAACCTAAAGCACCAAAAATAAACTTCGTTATCCACAAAAAGATTCCAAAAGATTTTGTAAGCAAGGTGGATATTAGAAGTTTACGGCGGAAATTTTTGTTCGATTACATTATACGTCCCTTAAAACGGGGTGTTCCCAAAAAATTCTTACGAGCTTGGTTGACTAATTAAAATAAAGCCTTTGGTGTTGCTTGAATATGCATTAAACGTAGTTTGCAAGCGGATTAAATGATATCAGCAAAATATTCCAAAAGATTATGATAGTATTCTTAAAATATTCCAAAATTATATAAAATATTTTGAAAAGATTCTAAAATATTCCACTTTTACTATAGTAAAATGTTTTTTATTTTCCCTATTTATTATATTACGTCGTTAATGCAACAGTTTTACAACATTAAAAACCTTTTTGTTGAGAACTATAACATCCTAGTGCAAAAATACTCAAAAATATTCACAAGAGTTTCAATTTGATACCAAGTTCAGGACTTGAGACACGACTTGAGGTTGCTAATTGTGTCTGCAGTTACCAAAAAACAATAGACACCACAAAAAGAATGATAGATCTTCAAATGCCCATCGTGCATAAACCACTTTTAGCTAAAAATGAACTTAGGCTCTTTGAAATCCTCTTGGGATGTAATAAATGATTGCGTGTTTGTTTGTCTCATTTAATTAAAAATATTCAATATACATTAACGTTAATATTTCTTTGTTTACGTGCTTAAGTGTGCAGTTTTTGAAATGAGCATTTTCAGGATGCGGTTCACAGGGCCCTATCTACTTTTTTTTTATAGTTGAACACCCTGTTTCATCTAGTGTCAATTCCATCTAGTATGGCAACCTCATTACATTACTACAAAAGGGGCGACATAAATGAAAAATTATCCTTGCATGTACATTTCTCATATATATTGTCCCTGTTACAATGATGAATTTAACCGTACAATCTTCTAGTATCCATGATGTAGATGATGTGGATCAAATTTGGAGTCATTTGGCCACATAGATTGCAAGAACATAATGTTTTAGTGTTCAAAAAGGATGTTGATATTTTCCTACTGTAGCAACACATTAGAGGTGAAATTCAATTTCTAAACCTACTCAAATGAAAAAAATTAAACTATAATGTGGTTAAAATCATCATAAAACAAAAGGGTATTAAAAAAAACTCATGAATAATTTTGATGTGCCCTAAAATGGCCTTGCAATGTCAAAAAGTAGCCCAAAAAGTGACCCATTTGACCCAAAAAGCAAAAAGTGTCCAAAATAGACCCGTGCACTAAAACGACTTCCAAACATTCATAAAAACTTGGATTGACATGAAAAAATTACCATGATAACTAGACTTCAAGGGGAATCTAACCCAACAATGTTTATTTAAAACAAACATTGGATGAAGGAGAAACATGCCCCCGAAGTTGCAGCCATCAAAATGCACAAAACCTGTCCAAAATTAAGACTTTGAGGACTAAAATGACTTCCAAAAATTCATTACATCTCGGATTGATCTCAAATTTTTACTTCACAAACTAGACATTATAACACCGGGGGGGGGGGGGGGGGGGGTTGGAAAATTTAACTAAAACGGGACACTGTATGCAAAAGTTACAGCTCTTCAAAGGTGAAAGTGACCCAAAAAAAGTCCAAAATATGGACGTTGGGAAGATTAGGAGTTAGGTCAATTAAATTTTGACCATGCATAATTCCATGAGGTTTTGTTCAACCATGGCTATTTTTTTCAAAGTGAGTCAAATGAATATTTTGTTGTTTTAGTTTTTTAGTTTTTTTAATTTTGGATTCATCTTGTCATCCAAATCGAGAAAATATAAAATAAAATAGATCTCAAAAGCACCTGAAAAAACAATTAAAAAACGGCTAATTTGATTAATTAAGGTAATAAATTACATATTTAGCTTCATCTTGGTGTACACTACAAAAAGAAATTCCTAAAAGGAATGAAAGAAAAGTTGTGAATGTAGTGCTAACAAATGAGCAAAACCCTTGACCTTTGGCTAACCTTTTACAACCCACACAACCACATTGTAGATATAAAGGCATGTTTTTGCAACCAATTGTAAGATCTATTCCAAACCAAGCACCAATGCTTGAAGTTTAAATGTGGAGATCCATCTCATGTAGAGAATTCAAAAATAAAATTTTGATTTGAAGTTGTCAAGCTATCAAAACACCTATCTACAAAAGCCCAAAATACTGCAACTACCTCAAAATACATCAAATAATTACGAATACAACACATGTACTATGCGGTATTTCTCGTGTTTGGAAGTTTGTTATCTTCTTTTAGTTTTTGGATTGTGTTCTCTTATTCATGTTCCATTAGTGTATGCACTCCGATCTTGATCAATGCACTAACTCCTTTCATATTTTAACGTATAAATTTTATCCTAAACTATATATGAATAAGTCACTATCACTTATAAAATATACAATACTTATGTGTGAGTCCATTCTTGACATGAAAAATTACAATGGAGAGGTGTTGATATAGGTTATTGCCGAACAATTTTTCTTTTTTTTTTGAAATTTTAACCCAAATTTAACCTTTGAAGTCCCACATCCTCCAAAATCTCGTTTTTTAGTGCATTATACGGTCCAAAAAGACACTATGATCTTCCAATCCAATTGTCCAATCTTACCAAGGTTTAATTTACCGACACTTGTTTGCTATGCTATTATTTATACGGTTGAATACTATTAATAGTATCCCTAATTTCAACAGAGAAAAGGAGTTAAGGGTTAAGGAGGAACTCCGCAGCTTCCTAAAATCCCACACGGCTCCCGCCACAAATATCAGGGGAAGTGAGAGCCGTGGATTCAACCGACGTCCACATGTACGACTACGATATGTCCAGCGGGGCACAGAAGGGGGCATCAGTTTGAACGAGACTTCAGTTGGAGCTTCTCAGGGTTTCCAAAGCCTTCCAGAGCTTCCCGGCCGTTGCCATACTTAGGTCTCGCCTCTTCTCCTCCGGTCTTCATTATTGAGTTGCTCCATCTCTGACTTGTTTTTGTGATCTAGAACGCTGAGACCCATAGTTTTTGCAGTCTTCACGTTAGCTTCGACAGGGAGCAGTAGATTCTGACTTCGATTTGACGGAGCGCAGCCATGGCCGGCAAGGGCGAGGGTCCTGCCATCGGCATCGACTTGGGTACGACATACAGTTGCGTGGGCGTGTGGCAGCATGATCGCGTGGAGATCATCGCTAACGACCAGGGAAACCGCACCACGCCCAGCTATGTGGCCTTCACCGATACGGAGCGTCTTATTGGTGACGCCGCCAAGAACCAGGTGGCCATGAACCCCACCAACACCGTCTTCGGTGAGCTTTCGAGCCCTGCTCTTTGCGTTGTGATCTGTGTTGTGTCTGAATTTTTTCTCTGGAAGAAGTCTTTTGTGCAAGGGTGAGAGGAAAGCGAGTAGCTTGTTTCCAGTAGAGTGCGTGTTCGCCTTGCCCAGGGTGGGTTGGGCGTGGTAGGGCACCCGTGGATGCGAGCCGGGTGTTGTAACGAGGCACATTGTAGATCTGGCGTGGGAAGGTGTCGGTTTCTGCACTTTGGGTGGGATTTGGGATATGCCCTCTTGGGGACCTACGGTGCTGACAGTGTTTTGTGGCGTGTTGTGTTGTGTAGATGCGAAGAGGTTGATCGGAAGGCGGTTCAGCGATGCTTCCGTGCAGAGCGACATGAAGTTGTGGCCGTTCAAGGTCACTCCCGGACCGGGAGAGAAGCCCATGATCAGCGTCCAGTACAAGGGCGAGGAGAAGACGTTCGCGGCAGAGGAGGTGTCGTCGATGGTATTGATCAAGATGAAGGAGATCGCGGAGGCGTACTTGGGGTCGACGATCAAGAATGCCGTGGTGACGGTTCCGGCGTACTTCAACGACTCTCAGAGGCAGGCGACGAAGGATGCGGGAGTGATCGCGGGACTGAACGTGCTGCGTATCATTAACGAGCCGACGGCCGCGGCCATCGCGTACGGTCTGGACAAGAAGGCGACGTCGGTGGGTGAGAAGAACGTGCTGATCTTCGATTTGGGAGGCGGGACGTTCGACGTGTCGATTCTGACGATCGAGGAGGGTATCTTCGAGGTGAAGGCTACGGCGGGAGACACTCACTTGGGAGGAGAGGACTTTGACAACAGGATGGTGAACCACTTCGTTCAGGAGTTCAAGAGGAAGTACAAGAAGGACATCAGCAGCAACCCTAGGGCGCTTCGCAGGCTGCGGACGGCGGCGGAGAGAGCTAAGAGGACGCTTTCGTCAACGGCACAGACGACGATCGAGATCGACTCGTTGTACGAGGGAGTGGACTTTTACTCGACGATCACGAGGGCCCGGTTCGAGGAGCTGAACATGGATATGTTCAGGAAGTGCATGGAGCCGGTAGAGAAGTCGCTGAGGGACGCGAAAATGGACAAGTCGTCGATTCACGACGTGGTGCTGGTGGGCGGGTCGACCCGTATTCCCAAGGTGCAGCAGCTGCTGCAGGACTTCTTCAACGGGAAGGAGTTGTGCAAGAGCATCAACCCAGACGAGGCGGTGGCATACGGAGCGGCGGTGCAGGCAGCGATCCTGTCCGGTGAGGGGAACGAGAAGGTGCAGGACTTGCTGTTGCTGGATGTGACACCTTTGTCGCTGGGTCTGGAAACGGCAGGAGGCGTGATGACGGTGTTGATCGCGCGTAACACCACGATCCCGACGAAGAAGGAGCAGGTGTTCTCGACGTACTCGGACAACCAGCCGGGAGTGTTGATCCAGGTGTACGAGGGTGAGAGGGCGCGGACGAGGGACAACAACTTGTTGGGCAAGTTCGAGCTGTCGGGGATCCCACCGGCGCCGCGAGGAGTGCCACAGATCACGGTGTGCTTCGACATCGACGCGAACGGTATTTTGAACGTGTCGGCGGAGGACAAGACGACGGGGCAGAAGAACAAGATCACGATCACGAACGACAAGGGGCGGCTGTCGAAGGACGAGATCGAGAAGATGGTGCAGGAGGCGGAGAAGTACAAGTCTGAGGACGAGGACCACAAGAAGAAGATTGAGTCTAAGAACGGTCTCGAGAACTACGCGTACAACATGCGGAACACGATCAAGGATGAGAAGATCGCATCGAACTTGGATGCGGCGGACAAGAAGAAGATCGAGGCCGCTGTGGAGGCCGCGATCCAGTGGCTGGACCAGAACCAGCTGGCGGAGAGCGATGAGTTCGACGACAAGATGAAGGAATTGGAGGGCGTGTGCAACCCGATCATCGCCCGGATGTACCAGGGAGGTGCCGGGGGCGGCGAGGGTGCGGCTCCGTCGTATGGCGGGGACGACTCGCCCCCGTCGGGTGCTGGACCCAAGATCGAGGAGGTCGACTAAGTGCAATACGTTGTTGGTCGTGTAGTAGGAGTGGGAAGTTGGGATTGACATTGGCAGCAATTGGGTCGAATTTGACGAGGTCGGATTTTACATTTCATTAGAGCATTTTTTTTTGTACGTAAACATTGTAATCGTGAGGCTCCACTGATTATGTTCAGCGTGGGCATTGACAACTATGCGGTGTGCATTGCGAGTCCTTTGTTTGTATTGAAATCTGCGATTATCTGTCTCATGACACATTATCGACCTGAGTTAACTACATACGCACAGTAACGTACTCGATTTCTCCTTTGATTGTTCTAATTTTTCTCAGTGAGCATATTGGTTCTTCGTGCCGTATCCCAGTGTTTAGCGGTGCATACTGCTGGTACTAACCTCGGCATTCGCAATTGCAGTGGAATTGAACATCTAACTGAACCTATTCGTTTAGTGAAATGCTCCGTGAATACTTCTTGTCGCCAATCTTCATGTGGGTATTCTGAAATGAATCGTTGTCTTGTGGACGACTGAAGGTTCTTTTACTGCGGTTGTCTGTCTGTACTTCCCAGTGCTTGTAGCACATGGTGTAGTTGTAACCATCGGAGCTACTAGTGAAGGTCTGGTGGAAAGTGGAAGAGGACAGGGAACATTTGGAATATTATGTATGTTTGGAGAAGGCAGTTGAAAGCTGATGAAATAGAAACCAAAGTGCGCTTGAATGAAACTGCTGAAGCTGGAGTAGTTTAAAATGTTTTTTGTAGAAAAGTTCTGCTTGTGAACTCTTTTGATCGTCCGGAGAACTAGTAGATTGGTGTGGGAAATTTGAGTTCTTGGGTGAACTGGTGGCTCAAGTAATCATGCTCCTTGATCGGCTCTGGAAGTTAGCCCAGTGTTGACATGAAATGCTGGGATTGGAGGCTGTCTGAAAGATTTGTGACACGAGGTCTCATATCCATTGAGCTTCTATGGGCCTTTGTCATTACTCAAACTTATGTACGAATATGTTTCAACTTTTGCATTGAAATGAAAGACCTCTGTATTTTTCAAAATTTTTTGAAGCCCTTGGGTTCTTGGTTGTGTCCCAAAAGCGAGTGATCTCTATGGATTTGTCTGGGCCCAGTTCCCTAGTCAGGAACTCCCTCACACGGCGCTGTATGAGCGTAGCCGCCTTGTTCTCCTTCCATAGCCTAAGCACTTGCAGGCTCGATCCAAGTGTCACCGTGATCATCACCATCCCCACTGCTGTGCACTGCAGCGGATCAAACACTTGGTGCAAGCCCTCTGCAACAACCTCAGGCCCTGTTGCACAGATGCAATGGCAGTCAGCGGGTGACACAATGCCGGTTGCCAGCGTCAGAGGGGCTTTTATCAAGCCAACAAGCTTCCATGTAGAGTCAACGCTGTTCACCACTCCCGCATTATGCCACACCTGCAAGGCAATACGCTCTTGAATACTGTTGCTAGATCTATTACTATTTGCAAGTCAGAAATTTCTTAACTGATTTATAAACAGAGAACCAATGGCATTTAAGTGCATTCATCCGAGGCCAGGGAATTGATGGAAACGAACCTCAATGAACACGACCGCTTTGCTAGTTTTTAAGAGTTGTGAAGGTGCTGGTAGAACTCCACCGGTACTATTGCCAGGGATCTGAATGCGCAATCCGAATTTCTGTGGAAAGGGAACTTGAACGACTTGCTCTGGTCCTGATTTGACCACCAAAAGAAGATGAGGAGCTCGTACTTTAATGTTTGAAGAATACTGGGGGGAGCTCAATACATTTTCAAAACAATTGACGACGTCGTGGACAATGACGTGCAACCACCAATCCTGCAGGTAAGCAAAAAGAATATTATTTAATACAATTTAGAGAAGCGCCCTTTCAATACGTAGTGAGTCCTGGCAAGCTCACAACGATTCTCATCTGACAGACATGAAACAGGTTGTTACAATGGGGGTCGATGGATCAGTCAGCTTACAAATTGGACGTGGAGAGATGCACCGAGGAGTGTTTCACACCTGAGAATTGCCCAGCACTGGAGCAGAATTTGTCAGCACGCGTCGAGGTTCCGGCTTCTTTCCGTTCATTCTTGACAGTCCTTTTGTCCGAATTTCCTGTTCTTAAGACACCTGAGAGTTATAGGCTTTAATGTGAATCTGTCACGATGGATGAAACCTTTCCGTGGCCTTGGATTGCCTACTTTGAGAGTTCTTGATCAAATTCGCATTCATACAATTTAACAGTGGACTTGCATTTACGTTAGAGCCACAAGGGAGAGCACTTCAGTTAAAAAGAGACGCGGTCAAGGAATGTGAACACCATCGGTATACCTAGTGTTGCACATGCATTATCTGATAGCATTGTCCGAAGGACTGGGGGCTTGCAAGTGTAACTACCTCAAAAGGCTCGTGTTTGATTGCAAGTAATGGTTTGTCATGACAAAGCTGTATCGCCACGTCCACTCTTGCAACTGCATCCTTCTGGGCAGAGGCGAGTCTCTCCGAGTTTTCTGAACAGTTTCTTTTTGAGGCACCTCCGGGGTGCTTCAGTCCGGGCTTCAAAGTCTGCTTCCCGGATTTCTTTGGACTACGTCCTTTGGATGGACTCCGTGACCTATTTCTCTTGTGCGCCAGATGGGATGTGAGCACCAGGGCCAGGCTGGTTCTATAGATCCCGGGCATTGAAGTCACAACCTTCTCCAATGATATGTAGCCCGCACATTCCATGGTATCGAAGCGTTGCCATGTGAGGAGGACAGCCACGCGGAGATCTCGAGACTGCCAGTCTTGTAAATCATGTCCGGGGAGTGTGTTCCACGGTAGCTGCGACTGGTGATCAAACACTGCCTCACGCGTGCCAAACGAAACTGGGGAGATGCAGATTCGTTGCTTTGAGGAATAGGGTGGAATGAGTGCTGGAAAGGAGACCGTCAAAGAGCAAGTACAGGTAGGATGCATTACGGGTCCTTTGGAAGCTCTGCAATCGGCCAAATCCCTCACCATCGGCCCACACAACACAAGCTTGCCGACCGTGAGTCGCAAGCTGAGAGGCTGGTCGTGCTTTGACCCTGGGAAGGTAACTCCCTGTGCAGGAATTCGATCATCAAAAGACATACCATCGTGTTTCGTGACGTTCAATATGTCTTCCTCAGGCCAGTACATAGGATTCTTCGAACCGTTATGATGTGATTGCAGATAGTCGTCGTGCCAGTACCGTTCTATTTGATGTCTTGCTTTACACAAGGCAGGTTCCATAGCCACAGAGGAGGAAACATTGGCAGTCTTGTCATTGTCCACGTACAGGGCTTCAAGTAAAGCTGCCGTCATAACGTCAGTGGCGTCATCTACATCCTCCGCTAGGTAAAGATCCTCTACATGTTTGTGTACCTGCACGCAAGGGTTATTTTGAGATTGCTCGAATACCAAGCAAGCATCTGCATGAAATTCAATTGACTCTTTACTAGGGTACCTCCACTAAAATTTCTCTGGCATAGGTTTCTCCTATGTGGTCTTCGTTCCCTGACCCAACAACGGACCGAGCAACGGACGGCTATAAAGATATGAAGTGTATCAAACCAAGTGTTCCACTTCTTCACCTCATACACCCATAGTGTTCTGGTTTCTTGGAAGTTGTGTTCATCTGCTTACGGTACGTTGCATCAACTATGAGTTGAAGGTATTTCCTCTTTAAAAACATGACATCTTTGTGTTTGGACAGACGACCAGTAAAGTGACTTGAAAAATGCATACCTTAGTTGAAAGTTCACCATCATGGCCCTTGTCGTTGGCTCCAAGAATATTAGCCAACAGATCATCTGAGCTGCTATTCAGGCCAAATGAGTGCCCACTATGTGATCTACTGAGGCGGATGCTCTCTGCTGAGGGGATGGGTGAGGAGGTCATTAGTCTCGTCTTTGGAAAGTCCGGCTTCTTCAATGTATCTCGACATGCCTCCGCTCGCTTTATGAGCTGCTTTATGTCGTCAATCACTGTTTGAGGGCTTGAACATGGGCTACAGAGCTTCCTATTTCCAGGCTCAATCCCGATGCTAGCTTTTGGTTGAAATGACTGCTGCACAGAGAAACAACTTCTTCCTTCCAAATTATAGGAATTTGTAGGATCTGTCCGGTCTCCATTCAACTGAATGGCTAAGTTCGTAGTCTTTGTTTGAGAAAGAGTGGGAATTGATGGCATTGAAGGGTTGCGCTTCCCACTAGGATCAAAACCAAAAGGAGATTGAGTTCCTGATGAAACACGTCTTGCTGGATCTGAGATATTTCTTTCAATAAAAGAAACACCCTTGGGCATCACTTCGTCAGCTTTCTGCTCTTCGTCTCTCCTCCAAACATTTGGATTGGTCGGGTTTGCTCGATTCTCGAACAAGTTGTTGGTATAGCATGTGGAGCGCGACACGCTTGAGGTTGATGGCAAGAGCAAGTCTGACAATCCTCCCCTTTTTGCTTCATCTGTGGAGAGCTCTAGTGCCCTCAAGCTACTTTGGGGGTTATGCTCCTCCAATCCTTCCAATGCATCGATTGCTGAATCTCTTGAGAAACCCCTCAAATTCCTTATCCTCTCGGATGTACTCAAATCACTCGACTGCTTTCCATAGTTGTTATTCACATCTGTATCATCCCTGACATATCTTTCGCGTGACAAGGCATAATTATCCAATCTGCCAACCTTCAAAATATCTTTTCTAGGTTTTGTAGGGAGGTCATGGTCATTTTCAGGAATTGAGTTTATGGTACCATGACGCCCCTTTCTGCCCAGGTCCTGAAGCCGATTTGAATCCTTCAGTGCCATCTCATCGCAGGATAGATCGGCTGATTTGACACTAACATGTCTTGCAGAGTCACAAGCAAGACTCTTCATAAGGCGTGCAGATTTGGATATGACACAAGACAAGCTGGATTCGTCACTCCCGCACAAGGAGTCCGTCTTCTCAGCTTCGAGCTCGTCCAATTCGCAAAATGATGGATCCAAATATGGATTAGCAGGACGAAAATGAGCTTCATTTGTTTCATTCTCTCTCTGAAGGGGTGAAGAGTCCACATCTGGTACTGTCGAAAGGGTCAAATCTGACTCTGATGACAAAGAGGATTTGGTGTGAGACAATTGCTTATTGCCAATCATTTGTACGGTCTGGTCAAACGTCGAGCTCTTTAATCCCTTAAGCGAGCGCTCAGCGAGCTTAAACTCCCGCTCCACAGATGACCCAGAGCTCCGTTCTGAATTAGATGATGAATAAGAGTTGAAGTTCACGTCTCTCCGCATTGGCTCCCGGCGAGGGCCAACGCATGATGAGAGAGGATAGAGAGGGAGAGTGTTTTCCATAGACGCAAGCGCTTCGTTCCGCTCAAAAGATGAAACCATATTTGGTTTTGCATTCTCACATCTAGGACCCGTTCCGCATCTACTTGATTTGACCGCAGGTTGTCCAACATCTTCATCAGCTGTACGGTTGTAAAACGTGACTGTGATGCCGAGTGTGAGTGAGCCGATGAGCCGATGACCATTAGCAAAAATGGGATAAGAGCCACGTACAGGGTGACCCTCTGCCAAACTTGAAACACTTACCGACAGCTTGCCGAGCATAGTGCGTGAGACGTCTTTCAGGTCGAAAGTTGTGTTTCCGTTAACAAGCGTCAACTCGAGAAAACCCATGTCCTGCAAGTACCTGCACGAGAAGATCCGGAAACAATACATCATCAATCTTGCGCATCGTCGTTGTTAGACTTGATCAATGACCATCATACTAGCAAGGTATGAATTACATAATCAAATACTGCCATCTACCCTAGATGATCCATACTGGTGACTGTATAAGAGCTACATTTGTGAGCAGGACCTTATCGTCTGATTACAGAGCATTACTGAACAAGGGCCTTCACTACGCATAATACATCAACGCCTCGCTATGTGGAGCAGTCAATGGCGTGATTCACGGTGCATGGTAAAAATCTCACAGTAATTGTGTTCCAAGGACAAACAACCTCTAATGTACAAACACAAAGAATGGAATCACTCTCGATCTGATCACATACACATAAATATATTGTTCCCAAAATACTCCAAGCTGCAATTGAATGTGGTAGTGTGTACCTTTCAAAGCGTTTTGCGCTGGAGTGCACGGAAAATATTGCGGTTGCAGGTGAAAAAGCCAAAGATGCAGACAAAGGCATCAGTAGGCTATTGTAACTGGCTTGACCCCACCACGAGATAAGCAAGCTACAGCAGGCTGGCGGCCGGGCTTCAAATGCCATGTTTTGCCAGTCGAATCCTTCTACCCGCAAGTGCAGCTCTCCTTTCTTAGGTGTCTTGTTGTCAAGGTTGCACCAAAACATTAAAAAGAAAAGGTTGCAGAGAAGAAAGTATTCATGAAGAATCTCTCAACGATCATCTATCAATGGAGATCTTAACGTATCACACAATGCATGTTCAAGAATCCATGAAAGCTGAGAAAATGCTTTACAAAATACCTCTTTAATGAAGCATTCACAGTGCAGTCCACATCTTCATTTCTCATATTAATTTCAAAACAAAGTATCTCAGCCATACAGACAATGCAGATTGAAGTTTACAACATAATAGCAAAATGGAGTCACAAGTGCATGTTGAGTGTGGAGGATTTCATCTAGAACTGTTGCTATGCAACTCTGCGAAGGTCATTTCTGTGGTACTCACTCTTAAACTAGCATAACCTCTTGAAATTCGTGCCTTGACAAAATCCACGCCTGTTTGATACAGAAACACTTGAAGTTTTGATTGGAAAGTATACAAAAGGTTCCAAATTTTCCGCCCGCCAATATATAAGATCCCCAGCCAAGCATCCGAACACATTATGTCACCAGTGGAACACAAAGGAAAAATAAAAATAAATTGGCTGCCCAAGCGTACTCTAATACATTGTATAAAATATGTAGGGTTTAACTCTGAATATGCAAAAGTAGGTCAAAACAAAGAAACCAATGAAATGGATATGAGGAGGAACTCCTGGTGGCAGAGCTGAACCTCGGTGCACTCCCAGGGGCCTCGATGGCAACGTCATTGCTGCAGAGGAAAGAGCTCAAGAGCGTTAGGTGAGCTACGGGTACAACATGCTCAGTAGGCTTAGGTCACTGAGCTAATTGTTGCATCTAAACGTGCAGAATTCTAAAACCAAATAAGGTACTGAACATACAGTGATCGTCAACCTCTGAGACATGAGGTGTTCGATTTTTCTTATTCGACTTTTAAGCTTCTAAAGCTGATTACTGAAAGAACGACGCATTGGCAGAATGACCTTATTTTTCAATAGTCAGAATCTCCGCCAATAATTACGCTACTTTTTAAATTCATCAACTAAAAATTGAAGAACGCAAACAAGAAACTGCAGAAGCGATCCTCCCAAGCGAAATCACGGAACCACGGAGCGATTGCGCTCAGAAGAGGTCAAATGCAAGTCGGCACCACATACTGATGAGCTAAACCATAAGATCTACAGTCTCCAAGAAGTGCAACTTCATTTCGATTGTGAAAGCATAACAAAAACGAAGAATAAACCTTGCATTACTATATTAAATTAAGGCGACATATTAATCTGAAGAAATGATCTGAAATTTAATGACTAAATCAATCCACTTCCCTGTTTCAAGACACAACCAAAGCTATCCTTGCAAACGCAGAATTTAGGGCAGAAAAAGCCTGAAACCTTACCTCATTCACCAATCCCTCTCCACCCGCTTCACCGACGAACTACACATAGACAATCGACGATCACTCAATGAACCTGAAAGTTCCTCAATTTCCACGCCTTAAATTTCAAAAGAAAAAAACCCTACGCCAGCTCAAATAATCCAATAACTCCACACCCGGCCTGCATCCTCATTCACCTGTTGCTACAAAAATCACCACACAGCGACTTCACCTGCCACAAAATCCATCACCATTTCAACATGGAGATCCTTTAGTTAGAAAAAATCTGCTACAAAAATCTCAAGTAAATACGAATGAACCGATTTCCAGCAAGAAAATTTTGAAATACAAGATTGTACTTGTCCTGTCAAGATCAAATCCATGTAGAGACTCCCATGGACCGTTCTTGCCAGAAACTGAACCATTGGCAAAAGAATGAAAGTTACAAAGAAAGCGGCGATCAAAGAGTTTCTTTCAATTTGCGTCAAAATTCATAGACCAAGATATGTGAGAAATTGGTGAGAGGGAGAAATCGTGCGGGAAGAAGCGCAAACTTGATGCGGCTGTCTCTCCTCGTGTCGAGGGCAGCCTCGAATATAAGGACGGGCTCGAGGCCCCGCACCGTCGATCCCATCATCAACGGTGCAGATCATTCGATGCATGCTGCCCGTCAACCGCGAGCGAACTGCCCACTCATGTGACAGACCGATCTGCGACCTTCCGCATGTCTTCAAGTTCTTGACGATCCATGCATGTCTCAATTCTCGGCCCACTTTATACACAGGCTGGGGCTGGATGGAAGCCCGGCCCGATTCAATCCGGCCCAAGTTTGGAGGTCGGGCCAAGGAAAATTTTGTCCCGATTTCAGGAAACCGACCCAAAGATTTGACGCTAAAATCATGCCACATAAGACACCACATAGGAAAAATTGCTCGTTCCGGCCCGGTCCTAGTATAAAGCCTTGGGCCGGATTTGAAAAAATCGAGTAATCCTATTGGTTGAAATTTGAAGAGTTCGGACCGGCCCTCAATCCGGACCTAAATATAAAGTGGGCCTAACCCCTAAGCGTCCAAGGATCCCGTGAGACTATACTGGTCGTTTTTCCAGTACAATGTTGATTTTCATCTAATCACTAATTTCAAATGAAAATGATTCCAATTAAGAAAGTGTGGGTTGTGTTCTACTTTCTAATCTAATTTACCATTCTTCAAAATTGTTAAATTGCAATTTTTACAACACTTTAAAGCTCAAAATCGTGAAATTCCAATATACATTGCAGAAAACGTTTTTCTATCAAATTTCTTTTTATGTAAGCTCAAGAAGCATGCCAAACACTTGATGTTCATCACTATTATCTACATTTTTTTCTAAAAATTTCATACTATTTTATGAATTTTTGTAATTACTTGTACTATGATTATTACCAAAAAAAATTTATAAAATTCATTTTTAATTATATGATTCTGCAAAACTTAGGATAAAGTGGTTCAACAACAACTTATATGAGAAAAATTTCCAAAAAATATAATATAATATCTTTTCAAATGTGAGAAGTTGATGAGGTTTGATTGAATAACTATATTAAGGTTTAAGAGGAAATTAATTCGACCATGTCCCATGTCTGTGTGCTAGCATACTTTAACTCTTAAAAGTCTGAAGGGTTATTGGATAAAACATAAATGTGTTATAATATGTGCCTTCCATATATTTAATGAACTCTGGTTTGATAGAAAAAATGTAGGGAATTATTTGTACAAATTATTCATACAGTCAAACTTCCAATATATATATATATATATATATATATATATATATATATATATATATATATATATATATATATATATATGTAATGAATTTAAAAGCATTAACCTTTGAAAACTTGTATAAACTATAATTTTCACTTTTAGGGTATAAAATTTAGCATGATTAATTGAAATTGGTTTATTTATTGTAAGCTTCAAAAAAGCAAAAGAAATAATGGAGGGAACATTATTACTTTCTTCCAATAGCAAATTTTGTAACACTAAGTCAATGTTGAGGTGATCCACTTTGAAAATTCTCCAGGGTGCAGTTTTACTCGGATTGACATAATTCAAATTGTATTGGAATGTACACTTGATGTAGTATTTTTAATTTATTTTGTATTTTTTCAAAAACTTATTTTTTGTTTGAGCAACCCATTTAAAACATGCAGCAACCATAAAATGGTTGTTTGAGCATTTAGGGGTTAACCGTTTAAGAGTTAAAAGGCCTTCATTTAGTCTCATGTTTTTTCAAAAAAATTGAATAGGTTTAATGTAAACTTCCTTGTTTGAATTTATTTGTTTTTTTATCAACACAAGTAATGTAATCTTCTTCATTGATTCAAGTAATATCAAATCTAGTTCCATTTTGTCATATACCTTTGGAAATATAGTTGATACCATGTGGGGCATGGTAAAGTTGATATCTTGAGGGATATAATTGATACCGTGAGGGGTAGAGTTGAGATCCTTAGGGATTGTGATGTATCTCATGTGGCAGTGTGTAAGTAGAGGATGACGAGAGTAAGACAACTCCCAGTTGAAGATAGATGGACTGGACTTAGACAACTTCAAGTTGACAACATGTGCATTGGAGTTAAACAACTCCACATTTAATGCACTGGAATTAGATCACTTCAAATTGAGAACATGGGCACAAGAGTTAAACAACTCTAAATGAGGTGCACTAAAATTAGACCACTCCATATTTAGAAGTTGAAAGACTTAAAGATCTATGGACTAGATCTAATTTTGAAATAGGAAAAGTAAAACGACTAGATCCATGGACTAGATCTAATTCTAAAAATAGAAAGTAAAAAAATTAGAGATAGACTACTAGTTCCTATGGTGAAGGGACTCAGGATATAAGGTTGATTGACCTAAAACCACCAACTTAAGCAATCTGACCTATTTTTGGCAATGCCAAATTCGAAAAAAAAAATGACCGCATTCGAAATAGGTTTTGATGATGATTGCAAAAATTTGCAACATCTAATTCGCATTTGTCATTTTTATACAAAATTTCAAAGTGGAAAGTAACCTCTGACCCATACATCATATACTAATTTTCTAAGTTCACACTTTGTTGTTCCTAGATTCCGCTTATGAGCTAACCCAAAACCACCAACTATTTCTTCGCAATGCTTGGCATGCCATTGGTCTACTTGAATAGTGAAATTGGTGGTTTTGAGTCTCAATTGTGGTGGCCCCAAGAAAGCTCTACATGTCATAATTGAGGGAGGTGGTGGTTTTAGGACATCCTACCTTAAAGCTCGGGGGTGAGAAGGTAGAGGCTCTCTTTTGTAGAGATCTCTTCTCTATCGTTGAGTGGCTGAGCTTGGACCAAGATATTGTTGATCTATGATTGTAATAGATGTTATTTAGAAGATAATTTAAGTTTTTTCAACTCACCGTTGGATTGATAATTTATTATTGTGAAGTATTGTGAGAGTTGGTGGCAAATTTGTGGGAGGTTCGTTACAATTGGTATTAAAGCAAGGTTCAATTGCAAGGTTCAATTTATTTAGCACATGGTCACTACAAATTCCAATATATAAGATTATTTGTTCATGATTTTCGTCTAAATTTCACAAAATTGAATAACAATTAAGCTTTTTATTTATTATTCAACTTTGTGGAATTTATGCAAAACTTATGAACAAAACTTTATATAAATAAATAAATAAATAAATAAATAAAATTTTGTGGTGACCATGTGCTAAATATGGGGGAGGTTAAAAAAATACTCATATATGCATGATGAACATAAAGCTCACCTTCATATCGCACTAAAGATTCCAAATTGAAAGCCAAATATTTTGCCCAATTGTAATTGTGGAAGGATCACTTGAAAACGTGGTTGAAAACATTCAAGTTTAACATTCAAAAAATTTGCAATTCAAAAAAGGAGTCTAGATGGGAAACGCAAGAGGGCTAAAGAAAACTTGAATGATTAAAAAAGAGAAGTAGTTTGTATGTATACAAAAGATTTTAAAAATAAATAAAAATCATAATTCTCTAAATTTATTTAGGGTTTAAGGTGAAAGTAATTATTTGTATATTTTTATATATAAAATGGGTGGACTAACCAATTCCATCTAAAACTAATTATAACCACAACCTTTTATTTTTATAACTCTTTATAACTGGCCAATTCCGTTTAAAATCAACCACAACCATTTTTTTTGATATTATAAAGTTTATAAAGTTTTATTTATTTATTTTAAAACTTTTTTAATCGTAAAAATTTCTAAATAAATCTAGAGCTCCCTTCCCCGGCCATGGGGTTCTAGTATTGTCATAGTGATGATATAAGGATATTGATGGTATGGTAGTGTGATGATATTAGTTGGCGTTAATATTGATGGTATTGTGATATCAATGGTATAATTGTGAATTTGTCAATAATATAGTGGAATGTGTCCAAATTTAGAGAAATACAAAACTTCAAAGGAGAGCAATAATTGATATGGAAAAACATCCAAAATGAAGAAGAATAAATACCTCATATGTGGTACAAATGAAGAAAACAGATCCATAAATTATCATCATATTTATTTATAAATGATTAAATGTTCTTTTAAAAATATTTAAAAATATATTTCAAAATAAAAGTAAAAAGTAAAAATAAAAAATGATGAATGATAAATTATTACCTTTGAAATATTTCGGTTGATTTTGATGATATCAATTGATTTTCAACCCCTAAAGAACCAAGAACTTCATATTTTATTTTAGTTTTGAGTGGGTTTTATGTGAAGTTCGTTTTGTTCAGTCAGTTTGGTTAGGCCCTCTTTACACTACAGGCAAGAAGCTGTGAAGAAAACCTCACAAGGGCCATGGCTCATTCTTGAGAAGCCAACCTTTGAATTTGACGACCTTTGGATATAGTGTAAAGTGAGAAGGGGCCACAAAATAAAGTGCCAATTTTTTAAAATAAAGTTCTTACATATTTCTTAAAAAATAAAAAATGATTGCTTGTGAGAATTTTGGCCAAACGGCCCCCAGATTTTGTGTTAAACCCACCTCTTGATGTGGGCTTGATGCAAAATCCAGGGGCCTTGAAAAATGTTCTTTTTTCTTGCCACGAAGAACAAAAGTGTTGTCCATGTCATTTTCTCCTCCTTCCGTCCCTTGGACTGAAAATTTCACGTGTAAAGTAACATTCTTTGGTCTTCTCGGTTTTTAAGCCTCCCATTGGCTGAAATTTCTCTCTTCACGACTTCACGGCTTCTTGCCTCTAGTGTAAAGAGGCCCTTAGGTCGGCCGATTCCCCAGTCAGGTCGGTTGTCCGGACGGGCAGGGCAGTCGGGCAGTTTGGGTGCTCGGGCAGGGGGCGATTCCCCTGCTGCGAGGCGCTTTAGGGACGAGGGGCTGCAAGAGAGGGTTTAGGGTTTCGAGCTTCGCCTCGCACTCGGACCCTCTCAGTCCGGAAGGTGTGTGTGCGGGGACCTTCAATTTTGCCCTTTTTTTTTGCATTGAGTGGAGCTATGGGGGGCTCGAACAAGCAGAAGACGAAGAAGGCTGCTCCTGTGAAGGGGAAGCCGAAGCATTCCTTGGACGAGGGCCGCCGCGATGGCAAAAATGGCACGCGGACTGCCGCGACCGTGCGGCGTCTCAAGATGTACAAATCGCGCCCCGTGCGCAACAGCAAGGGCCACATGCTGTCCAACGAGTACCAGTCGCACGCGCTGCCGTCGACTCGCATTCAACCCGACCGCCGCTGGTTCGGCAACACTCGGGTGGTCGGGCAGAAGGAATTGGAGACTTTTCGGGAGGAGATGCGGGAGCGCGTGTCGGATGCGTATACCGTCATTTTGAAGGACAAGAAGCTGCCGCTTGCTTTGTTGAACGACAATCAAAAGGTACGTTTAGGTTTCTACGAGAAATTAGGTCTTAAGCACTTTTGAGTAGGGACTTGCTTCTGTTTTTATTTTTTTCTGACCAGCACATGCAATTTTCACTGATACTGGTGATATGAAACTTGGCCCCATCTGAATTATTGAATTTTCACAGTATGATCAATCAAATTGGTCATTTTAAAACCGTGAAATCTCTGGCTTCACTTGTGAAGGGCTTTATAATTCATCTCAGTGAAATTGTGTGCTGAAGTGACCCTCTGTGCACAATTTGGCAGCAAAAGAAGGTGCACTTGCTGGATACGGAGTCCTTTGAGGACACTTTTGGACCGAAGAAGAAACGTCGGCGATCCAAATTAGCTGTCGAAGATTTTGCTGCTCTTGTGGAGAAAGTTGAGAAAGTCCGAGGTATAAGCATTGTCTTTTCTTCTCTTTAATGTTGGTCAGGCAACGACACCATTGCCTAGAAGCAACACTTTAACCATTGAGTACAGTTTTTATTATTAGACTGACCAAATTTCTATTGGCGATTGCAAAAGTTTTCTAATGCACCAAAGTATGTCTTATTTGGATTTTGTATGCAAAAGTTACGAGGGTTCCAATTTTTATTGATAGATAACCTAAAATCGACAGGAGCTTTGATGTGCATTCTCAAAATCAATATGTACTCATCTTGCAGGTTGTCGCAATTAGTTACCTCTACCTAATTAGGTACCTCACAATTTCTGAAGGCCGACTTTGTAGGTTCTGACTAGAAAATGTGTGAATGCAGAGGGATATGAGAACGGTGATGGCAAACCATTTATAGATGGCAAGGACGATGGTACTAGGGATGCGGCTAGACACAGTATGTTTGACAAAGGTCAGAGTAAGCGTATTTGGGGCGAGTTATACAAAGTGATAGATTCCTCGGATGTTGTTATACAGGTACACTTCATTCCCCGGGAACTTCTCAGTGGAACGTCTTGCGATTATTTCTCAGTTGTGTCGCCGCTTTCTTTGTTTTCTTGATAGTCTTCGTTTCAGTGTAGAATGTTGTATGAATTACGATCCTCACAATACAGAAGGTGCAGCAGTGTAAGAAGCGCTGTTATGTCCCGCTTCAGTAGCTTCACTGATGTTTACGAAGCCAAGTGTTTATGTTGATAATGATGTGTGACATCTCAGGTACTGGATGCCAGGGATCCGATGGGCACAAGGTGTAGACACTTGGAGAAGCATTTGCGAGAAAATTGCAAGCACAAGCATCTCATTTTGTTGCTGAACAAGGTTTGAAGCACACATTTTCCAGTAAATTCTGATGTCTGCATATCTTTAAGGGTAATGCGGAAAGGTTTGATGCTGCTCTTGACTTTACTCTGGGTGACTGAACGACGTCACATGATTCTTAACTTAGATTTCATATGGGTAACTGTGCTTGTTTTGCAGTGTGATTTGATTCCTTCATGGGCCACAAAGGGTTGGCTACATGTTCTCTCCCGGGAGTTTCCAACGCTTGCTTTCCATGCCAGTGTCACCAATCCTTTTGGGAAGGTACTTTTTTAATACGTGATTCCAAGCGGAGATTATGTTTTTTGTCTGTGTGTTCTTTTTCTGAGCTATCTGTCTCGCACTTAATGTCAATGTCGTTTATGGAAATGTCGTCAAAGAATGTAACTTTTAGTGAGGAGTAGACATCTATTTTTCATGATATTTATCGATTTGAGAAACAATTTGTGTTCACGAACAGGGTTCGCTCCTCTCTCTACTTCGGCAACTTGCTCGCTTAAAAAGCGATAAGCAAGCTATATCTGTAGGGTTTGTTGGATATCCAAACGTTGGGAAGTCATCAGTTATCAATACTCTGCGAACCAAGTTGGTGTGCAAGGTGGCTCCCATTCCTGGGGAGACAAAAGTGTGGCAGTATATTACACTCACGAAGCGCATCTTTTTGATCGATTGCCCTGGCGTCGTGTATCACAGTACGGATAGTGAGACTGATATTGTTCTCAAGGGTGTGGTAAGTCCTATTACTCTCGCCTGTAGTTCTTTTATCAGTTGCCTTTTGAACGTATCACAGTTTTGTTATTAATGTTGAAACCATATCGTGAAGGGAAATCTTACACTTCAGAAGCACAGCAAATGAGAATCTCAAAAGGTTCTTCATTATTTAAGTTGTGACAAATTTGAGGGGTAGCGTCTTTTTGTAACGTTGGAGGCATGGTTGAAACGCTTGCTGGTGTGAATTCCAGTCTGAAATACAGTTAAAACTACCGCTTAATTGGAATTCGTATTATCTGCCCTACCTTCAGGTCAGAGTAGGAAACTTGGAGGATGCTACTGAGCACATCGGGGAAGTACTGAGCCGTGTGAAAAAGGACTACCTTGTGCGAGCGTACCGCGTCAAAGACTGGTAAGCACGCTTACTCCCTTCTGTAGGATGGCTAGACCTGGATATCTCATGTTTGTTTTGCTGCTAATATCCTTACCTGTTGACTACTGGTTCCTGCGTACCCAATGTCTCCTTCATTCTATAACTTCGATTAGGTCCTTTTGTTTTCCGGTTTGTCTTCTTATTCTGTTGGACCTTCAACCAAGAGACCCTTGCAATGAATTCTTACATTTAGTCTCTTAGATTTTGCAATATTTGGTTCTCCTATTTCTAAGTCACTGGGTTGTGCTCTTTTTGTGCAGGGAAGACGACAATGATTTTCTGACGCAACTTTGCAGAATAACAGGAAAATTGCTCAGGGTATGTTCTCTGGAATTTTAGCAGTATTAGTCGTTAATGCAATAATAGTGTCTGGGACTTGCCCGAATGATTTTGAGGTGGCTACGCTACAATTTTCTGTCATTAACTATCTGTTATTTTGCAAATAGACCTGCCAGGTGATTGGAAGAGCTAACTTGTTGCGTGTTGCATTGTTGTGCTAAGGGTGGAGAGCCAGATCTGAAAACAGCTGCCAAGATGGTGCTTCATGATTGGGTGAGGGGACGAATTCCATTCTTCATTCCTCCCCCACGCATAGAAGGTCCACAGCTTGAGGAGGTTAAAAAAGCTACCCCAGCTGCAGCAACTGGCCCTGAAACTACGGCTGAAGGGCAGCCAGAGACCGAGGAGCAGAAAGCTTCTCAAATAGCAGCTGATGCCATTGCTGAGGTCGTGAAAAAGCAAAGGGTCAGAAAGGTTCCTGTGAAGGAGAATTTCTTCGATGTAGAAGATATTGCCCATCCAGACGGTGCGGGCTCTGAGTCAGAGTCCGAGGCAGATGACGACATGGATGATATGGGCAGTGGGGATGATGAAGCTGTGGAAAGAGCCGGTGAGTTACTATCTCAGAGCGGCACTATTGTTTTCATGTCACGATGTAGTATATCTCTTGCTGCTAATTCTTTGTCATCCTGTTCTGAGATACTGGTAGGCTGAAATTGTGAGAAGGAATGTAGCCTTTTGACAAGTAATCTTCTATAGTAATGTGTGGTGTTTCCTTTCTGCATTGCTGTTCATAGCTGATGATATTGTTTTCTCTCTGGGTCAGAAGATGCAGAGGGTGCGCAAGATACCACCGCACCACGCTCTGCTGGAGAGGATGCTGAAAGCGAGGATGCTGAAGAAGACGTAACGTGGGAAGATGTTCTCAAAAGCGTACAAGTTGAAATGGGTATCAAGGTGGAAGAACCTTCTGCTCCTACAGATTCTGAGGTTCCAGCTGAACCTGTTCCCACTTCAGAGATGAAAGCTAAGAAGAGGAAGCAAGAACATGAATCAGCAGAGACGGAGTTCCATCAGAAAAGCCCAAAAGCAGACAAAACCCCCAAAGCAGACAAGAAGTTGAAACGGAGGAAGAGGTAGTTGTTCTCCCGTGCTGGTCAAGACGTTTCTGCATCTACAGCACGAAATCTTGGTTAGTTCTTGGGATACTTGTAGAATCAATGAGAATTTAAATTCTCCATCCTGCAAAAAGTGCTCGGGAAATGGGGTTCTACATTGGATTTTTATGGTGTTGAGAACATGTACCAGTAATCTCGTCTCGCCAACGTTGTGCGTATGATGTGTATGACGTACATTAACGTCGAGGGCTTTTGAGAATTTTGGGCAGGTCCTGTAGGTCTCAATTACTTGTGATATCTTGAAACGTTTTTTGAACGTGCAAGAATGACAAACTTTGTGGAAATTGTGTGAACATAATTTCCTCTTCAATTTGTGCACGGGAGCAAAAGTTATGTTGCCTTCCTGCAGTGAATTTTTTTGAAAGGCTACAGCTTTAACCCTAAACGTCCTCACCTTCCCCAGATTTGGCAGCTTTGCAAAGATGCATTATAAAATACAACTAAGAAGGATATTTGGAACTTGATGTACGAATAAAAGTTGTACATTATGAATTTTAGATTCTATCCAAATGGTTAGATCTACTATTGCTAGCACCAATATTTTTGTATGAAGTGTGAAACTCAAAATTCAAAATTCTTTTGTAATTTGATTATGAATAAGATACTGACAATCTAAGAATGAAATTTGTTGTGATGGGTTGAAATGTAACACTGGTACTCTAATTGTAGCGATTTTTGGAGATTTTTTCGTTGCTTGATTTTATGAGTTGACTTTTTCAAGAGCACTTTTACACTGAAATCTTCAAAAAAATTGGTGGAACAATAGAGTTAACCGAAAAGAAGGCCATGGAACCTCCCTTTTCAACCTCCTTCTAACCTCTCTTTTCAGCTATAGTTGGGTTGAATAGTGTCATGTCATAACTTGTCCCCTTGTGGGCCATGGGCTTGGTAGGAGGTGTGAGAGTCATTACGAGGTGTGGAGAATAATGGCAGTGGCTTGCTTTAGATTGTCTCCCAACTCATCGTGAACTAGTTTTTGGTCTATTTATATTTCCATATGAGTTCAAGAGGAGTTTGCTAAAACTTTCCCCTTTGAGCTGACTTTTCGGTTAACTCTAATGTGGCATGAAATGAGGCATAAATTTTTTAGGAATCATCCCCTTTCTAATTGGATCACACATGCATGAAGCTAACTTTCCATAAAAATCCAATAAAAAATCCACATTGCAAAAAGTACATGGTGGATGAAAAATCTGTTCATCTTCCAAAATTTGGACAGTTGGGCGTTTAGGGGTTAATCCTTAATCCTTTAACGTCCCGATTCAACACTATTTATCAAAGAAGTGATATAAAATGTTTGATGAAAACCAAAAATGGGGTTGATGGTCAAAGCAAAGTTGTAAATGTCAATGTGAAGATCACATCTGTACGGTTGGATTTATCAAATTTTATTTAATAAATTTTAATAAATTTAACAAGGTTTTCTCTTGAAATTCAATTAAAATTTTCAAATCAACACAAAAAAATTAAAAAATTTGTAATGAAATTGGAATAACATGCACAACAAGATGGTATGGTTTCCATTATTTGATTCTATTATTTTGGAAAATCATCTTCAAAGTCTCACTTTTTGAAGTAAAAATGAAACTTGACATAAACCAATAGTTTTATTTTTCTAAAAAAACATAATAAACTATTTTGAAGATCCAAACCAAACAAAGGTTAGTCAACTAGCTCAAGAACCAAGAGAGATTTTGATAGATGAAAACTATCCAATTTGGATGAAATTTGAATTAATAAAATCTGTGCGTTGTCCAAGTACTGGACACAAGCGAGTTAAAGGGTTAAGCGTCGGCATTGCAGATACCCAGTCAAACGTCATCAATTTCTCACATTTTAAGTTATACTATATCTCTTGGTATCTTTTTCATATAAGCTATTGTTAAATCGATTTACCCTAAATTTTTTATAATTATTTAAATAAAAATGAATTTTATAATATCTTTCAAAGTTTTTTCCTTGTAAAACATGGGACCGCAAAGATAGGAAAGGATGGGGTTATGAGGATTCTGTTCTTTGTGCTTACATTCCATAATTATGATTGATTGTTGAAAATCTTCACTTTCATTTTAGAAAATTTAACCCAAATTCTATTTAACTTTGAAGTCACACACCCTCCAAAATCTCATTTTTCACTCCGCATTATATGGTTCAAAGACATACTCCAGTTGAGAATACAATTGTAAGATCACTTTCTAATTTAATCCATTCTATTTTTGTTAGTAGCAATCATAGAGGAAAAACCTAGTGAAATCTAGTGAACCCAGCTATAGTACCTAAAGCGTCAAAGGGTTAAGTTCACCCATGAAAAACAAAGTACTGTAAAAGTAATTAAACCAAACAGCCCTGTACTTTACAGAGCAAACAACCCCTCAGGAGTATGTCGAGGCCAGTACTGTACAGTACTGCAGAAGCATGCAAACCTTGTCCCCGCATGGCTATTTGCATTCCTGAAAACTAGAAAGGGAGAATAGTCTCAAGCATAGCTCGGATAATTGAAACGTTGGGACAATCCTAGTATGGGCCCCACGTTTCATATATAGAGAACCCGTGAGCTACAACCGGTTGAGGGTTTCAGCAGATTAGCGGTACATTTCTGTGAAGTCTCAAGTACTTCCAGGAATCTGAAACCTTGCACCTTGCCTTGTGGTGGCCTTGCACCTTGTAGTATTACCTTGCACCTTGTGATGCACCTCTCAAATCTGTCTTGCTCTAGTGCCGCTCAAGTCTCTCACCACTACCTCAAATCACCACTACCTCAAATCCTGGTAGATTCAACTAGTGCATTTGATCATTTTTGAGTTATTTTGTCCAACCCCCACTCGAGTGGGATGAGTGAAAATGAACCATAATAGGACAATAGAGTGGAGGGGACAATAGAGTGGAGGTGGGCTTGTGCAAGCATGTGCCTTGTAGCCGACATGGCTTAAAACTATAGACTCCCAACAAGCAAGACCCCATCCCACTATTGAGAGCCTCACTCCGAGTAACACATGAGTGGGATGCCTCAATCAATTTAACCAGGATTTGAAGCACTAATCTCTTTTAGTCACTTACTACCCATTATTTCTGCAGGCTACATTATATGAATCGCGGGGGGGGGGGGGGGGGGGGGGCATAGTAGGATTGTGCCGAAACATTCACCTAAAACTGAGCAGCAATTGGAAAGCTTTGCAGCAAACGATCATCAGTAACAGAAGCAGCGTGAACTAAAACACGAATATCTGCAAATACTTGCATCCATTCAAAACTCAAAGTACACATGTGATTTCTTCCTTGGTAAAACCAGAGGGCAAACAATCACAAGTCCCCCCCGTGAGTCCCTCCTCGCACCAGAAACAGAACATTCACACTCAACCTCTCGTTCTCAAAGCAAACTCTGTACACTGCACAAGCCATCATTCTCTATCTACTCAGTGAAGGAGGTTCCCACAACACCCTTGTCAGCGCCCTCGTTGGGACCGAAGACGGGGCCGCCGAGACCCGCAGACTCGTTAGGGTTTGGGGCACTGTCTGCTGCCAGCTGCACGGGCAAACCCTTGTCATCCTGCGTGGAGTCGACCTTGTTCTGCGTGGCTTGCGTGTCCACGCCCGGCCCGCTCGAGTATGTCGTGTCCGTGAAGCTGCCTGGAGGATTGGCGCCTTGTGCTCCCGACATCTTGATAACAAAAAACCTCTTCACTCCCGAAATTGGCCGAACTTTCAACAAAACCTTAACACAGAGGATTTCAGCTTGATAAGACCAGAATCATAAATGGTGAACAAATGAAGGAACAAGGCATCCAACACTCTTTCCTGATACTCCAAAATGAGACCGACGTTCTCTGATAATGAGTTCCAAAATTTCAGTGAAAACCACGGAAGAAATGCACAAGTGATGACCAGGATTCCAATCAGAGATCGGTGAATATCGTCTAAGAAACACTGAGTTTTGCATAATGCATACCTTGACGGTAACCGGCAATATAAGGCGGTAGAGAGGAGATTTGGGAGGGACGATAAGACTGGAGACGTGGCTTTGGTGGAGACGAGCTGCCAAGTGTGCAGGTTGCCACTTGTCAGTAATGTAGCGTCCTCAGGAGATCTATACAGAAGGTAGATTTTCTCATTCTCATCGTCGAGTTTTCTGGTTTCAGATGTTCTTGGATATCAGGTATGTACTTGTGTACGTGTGTACATGTGTACTGTACTGTACATGTACACCTGCCTGAATATCAACCCATATCTTGGCAAACGAAAGATTGATAAACGAAGACCGCTGAAATCTTTGATGAAATCTCATGCAACTACACTACACCGGTTATTGCCATTACTGTGAGTTACAACAATTCAATATTCTCACAGCAATTGTGGCATTAGATCTGATCTCTAGTGAGAAACGAGAGGATTTTTCTCCACAATGACCTAATCGATCCAATTTCTACATTCTCTGGAGATGCCTGGACAACTGCAGCGACAACGCCGCAAGCGATCGCACAGGGTTGGCCGACGAGCTATACGGCAGCACGGACATGTCGCACACATACAACCCGGGGTGGCCGCGCACCATCAAGTCCTCGTCCACCACCGACGCCGCGCTGAAGTCGTTGCTGTCCAAGCGCGGAGTGGCCGGCATGCGCAGCGTGCCGACGGAGTGGTGCACTGTGCCATAGCCAAACCCTCGTCCGTCTAGCCCGAGGTAACCGAAGGGCGCGGCGGGCGCGCCGTCTTTCCGGAATTGGGAGAAGATCTTGTACACCAAATCGTTAAGTACAGCGAAAATCTCCGGGTTCGTTTTCGTCCACCCTGCCAATGCCTTGAATCGATTCTGTGAGAGGTCGTCCATCCAGTTCAAGTTCTTGAACTTGATGTCCGGGACGTAGCCCTGACCGACGTTGATGACGTTCGTGTCATCGAGAAGATTGCCGAAGCTGAACTTGATTTCTATAATAGATTGGCCTGCGCCGACAGGAACCTCAGGAGACGACGGATCATTTTCCCGGAGATGCCAGTACTCGTGGTTCACATTCATTTCGATGTTGAACGGGTACCGGATCGCTTTCCCGCCGTCTTCACGCAAGCCTTTCGAGTAGAAAATAATCTTAGCATGCGCGGTACGAGGGATCACCGTGTTGCCAATGTGCGTTACGTTCCCCTGTACCCAGCTCGTCGTCGGATGATCTGTAAGTCCCTTTCCAACGACGTCTTGAACCGGCTTCGGCAAGGAGTTGAAAACAGGGGAGCGGCGGACAATCTTAGGGCTTTCGATGGAACCCGCGGCCAGAACGACCGTTTTCGATGTGATTTGACGAAGCCGTTTCCCGATCACGTCTTTCACTTGCACGGTGAAGCGACCGTCGTCGGCTCGCTTCTCAACGGACTCGACGTAGTGATTGAGCAGCAGCTGGAGGCGGTTGCGGTTCGCGACGTTCGGATCTTGCGGTTTCAATCCGAGTTGGTTGATGAGAAGCTCCGCGGTGTTGAATACGCCCGTCGGCTCGATGAAAAACTCCTTCGCTGGCGCTCCCGACGGCGTGAGGTACGGTTGATGCAATGCGCGAGGCGTTTCGACGATCTCGAAGTGATCCGCCAGCGGGCTCTGTCGGAGCGCTTGCACAATGGCTTGAGCTGTTTGGCCTAGGGTTACGGAGGCGTTCAGCTTCTGGCCGGCTTCGATGAGGTCGGGGGAGAGTCGGGACCGCACGTTCGGGGGGAAGAATTGAAGCTCCCAGGGCTGGACCGAGGGGATGAGACCTGACCAGAAGATGGACCGTCCGCCGAGGTTGAGCTGCGGCTGCTCCCCGATGTAGAATTCGCTTTTGTCGTTCCCTGTTTGTGTGAAGTTTTGGACTCCGTACTTGCTCGCCACTGCGGCGTTCGGGAAGCGGCTAATGTTGTAGACATGCGTCGGGAAGAGATACGAGCCGGCCTCGATCACCAGAATGCGCTTGTTGTTGCTGTTGTCCGCCAAGTCGTCGGCTAAGATGCCACCTCCCATGCCCGAGCCTACAATCACCACATCGAAATCCAGCTCATTGCCAGTGTACTCGGGAAACAGCCGGCGCTGCGTCTCACTCTGCTGCGTGATTAGATTGTTGTACGTTGACTCGGTAAACCCCGCCATGGCGCTCTTGTCACTCTCTTCTGACAAATTCTAATCCGATTCTAACAATGCAATCTAGACCAATGTGGGTGGCTAGCTAGGTAGTTGCAAAACTCTAACATTGCAATGCAAGGTCCTCGGAGCTGTAAAGATCTAATGTGCTTGATCTGCAGAGTGATTACAGGAAGAAAGGTGACGGTTTATATATTGCTGAGAATGTTTGTACTCCACGTACGCGTACGTTGATTGTCATCAGCAAGAAAAACGTGCTGCTTAGAATCTATGCATTTGAAAAAGAAGTTCAATGTGATGGAATGGGCGAGTGATGGTAAGAGAATTGCGCAGTATCAACTTGTGACGAATACCCCCATTGTGTGGTGTACAGCAAAATTGCAGGCACCAATGTCTGCGACGCTGTACCCTGAACCGCAGTGGTTGGACCAGTTAATGGCTCGTGGTCTGTGGAGACTGTTGTCAGTGAAAGAAATGCACAGCAAGGAAAGAAAAGCTATCAGCGAGTGACGAATTCGGAGGAGAATGACAAGCGCCAATGACAGTAATGTAGGTACTGTCTACCCCAAAAACTGAATCGAGTCCATCATATGCTCTATGGACTTCAAATTGTATAATTTTTTTTATCAAATTCAGAAACTTTGAATACAAAAGTTGTAAAAGAATTATAAGTCACTTGTGACATAGTCAAAGTTGATTTTTTTTTGAGAAATTCATTTTTATAATTGACAATGTACATAACTGGTTGTTGACTTTTCAATGCTAACGTGGCTCCATCCCATTGACAACTTCTCTCCATCTCCATCACAAGTTGCAACACATAACCTTTTCTCCTTCCAACTTGCATCCTACGCTCTTGGATCATGAAGATCAAGGGTTGTGATTGAAAAGTGAACAACTAGTTATATATGATAACCTACTTGCCGCTACAATGACTTAAACCCTAAATGCCGAAGGGGAGTCCCACCCAAAACTGCCTCATTTTGGACATTTTTGTTGATGATCTTTGAATGCTTTTCATAACCATTTTTTCACATTCCAACCGTAGGATCTTGTACTCCTAGGCCTTAAAATCATCCCTCAAAGTTTCAAAACATTTGACTATACAGATGTTGAGATTATAGCAAATGAAGTTGAGATTTTGAAACTTCAAGTCTTGAAAATCCAAGCAACTTTGCTTTGATGGGCTCTCAAACCCCCAAAAAAGTTGAAATGATGTGCCATTTTTTACCAACTCAGCATGACTCAATTTGACAAGATGTTCAATTCATTAGCATTTTTTCAGAGACCTTGTAATGGGTGGGGGTATGAAGGGAAGCAAAAGATTTTGGCTTAATTAGATTATCCTTTCAACTCTCCTTCAATTTAATGAACCGACAATTTATGGCATGCAACTCATGTGAGATGGACAAAAATTCCTTTGAGGTGCCCAATGAATCTCATTGACTTAAATTTTTTGGCAAACTTGCCCAAAGTGTTGAAGTTGCCTTTCAACATCAAGGTGTTTCACTTTGAAAAATTCCCCTAAGTAGAGTTTTGATCAGATGGACATAATTCCAATTGTATTGGGAAAAAATACTTATTTACCTATGACATTGTATTTTTTATTTGAAAAAAGTAATTTTTTTGGGCCTGGACAGCCCGGGAAAATGGGCAGTGACCAAAAATGGTCTCTTGGGAGCTTAGGGGTTATTTCATGATGGGCAGTTCATCAAAATATAACTTTTTTGGTTGTTGTCCTACTTTAGGGGTTGTCCAAAATTAAAAATAATCTTTTTTTAAAGGAAAAAAAAATCTAATATGAAATCAAGTTTACTTTCCAATCTAATTTGAAACATGCTAATCCAAATGAACCCCTAAACGTCCTCACTCTCTCCAAGTTAACCTCTAAACGTCCTCACTCTTTCCAAGTTAACCCCTAAGCGTCCTCACCCCTCTCCAAGTTGGGCAATTTTGTAAAGATTCATTATAAAATGCAACGAAGAGGGATATTTTGAACTTGATGTATGAATAAAAGTTGTACATTGTAAATTTTAGATTCTATCCATACGGTTAGATCTGCGATTGCTATCACCAATATTTTGTATAAAATTTGAAACTTGAAATTCAAAATTATTTTGTAATTCAATTACAAATAAGATATTGACAATTTGTGAATGAAATTTGTCGTGATGGGATTGGAATGTAATATTGTAAGTGTAGTGATTTCTGGAGATTTTTTGGTTGTTTAATTTTATGAGTTTATTTTTTCAAGAGCACATTTAGACTAAAATCTTTGAGATTTTTGGTGAATCATTGCAACATGAAATGAGGCATGAATTATCCCCTTTCTAATCAGATCACACATGCATGAAGCAATCTTGCCATAGGATTTTGTGGCATTTTTTTTCCTTGGACAAAATACATGACAGATGAGAAAACGTGAATGAAATCTATGCACCGTTCAAAAATGGACAGTTGTGCAGTTAGGGGTTAAACTCCACCTAAAGGAATTTTTCAAAAATAAATTTGTCACCACTACATTGTCCAATGTTACAAAATTTACTATTTGTAAAAAGTAATGTTGTTCTTTTCATCAATTCTTTTGCTTTATTTGCTTTTAGAATCAAAATACAATTGCAACCAATAATACTAAATTTTGAATTTAAAAAATATAAAATGTATTTTGATGAATTTGTTAAGTTAATTTCTTTTAAATTCATTATATGAAGATCTAAAACTATTTTTGGAAATTTGATTGTATGAATAATTTTCAAACATCATGTTTTGCATTTTCTTTGTTGAGATAAACTTCATCAAAATTATGGAAGTCACATTTTGTAATACATCTTAGTTTTTCTCTATACCCCTCGGGCCTTTAATGGTTAACCCCTAAACGTTTCTGGAGTCATTTTTTACCACTTTTCCATGATTTTTTTCATTCTAAATTTCCAGTCTGCTCATATTACTTTTGTACAATTTCACCATAAGATCTTCAAGGACAAACATCCAACAATCCATTGTGAGATCTCAGGTGGCAAAATGGTGCGGGGAATGCTGAAATCATAACGTTTGAGCTTCCATTTTGGCGAGTTGACTTCGGTGGGCAACTGCTCTTTTTATGGGTTTTTCTAAAATTTTGTGTTGATAAAAAAAAATGCAAAAATCTGTGTAAGATCCAAATGGGCTTCCATAAAAAGATATCAAATTAAAGATATTAAAAAGATATTAGATATCGGGATCAAATTTCAGATAGATAGATAATAGATAGATAGAAACTTCAGTCCTTAATTCAGGGCCCGGCGTGAATAAAGTGTCTGTTCGTAATGACAATGACCTAGTGCCCACCAGAAAAGAGGCCATTGGTACAAAACTACTCTCCTCTTTTGAGGATAGACGCTTTAGTGACTAATGATTAATTTTCACATATCAAGTGCAACCATGAACGCGAAATCTACAGAGCTTGCAAATGGGGACACTTTGAGCCATCCACCGTCCCACCAGCCAGTCCAAGAGCTCATTTCTTGCAACAGTTTCAAGCGAAATGGAAGCATACCGATCTCTTTCCCTCTTGTAAAATTCACAACAACAATGAATTTTCATGTGAATTTTTCACCATTGTAAAGCTAACTACCTCTAAAATCTTCAATAAAAACTTCACTCTGCAAAAAGTGCTCAATGGACAAGGAATTCACATGACATTATGTACATCAAGCGATAACTGCATGGTTGGGCAATTAGGGGATAAGGGTAAATTGCACATCATGTTTGCACAATTCCATAACATAATAGAGCAATGGGAGCCAACACCCTTTTGCAATGGGACCATAGTCTAGTTACAATTAGAAACTATGTTTACGTGGCAATGAAACAATAGTCCCAAAATTTATGGATACAAATGGCATTCCTTCGTTACTTAGAAAAGTGGATCTAAGTGAAGATTCTCGTTCGATCCAGTTTTCAAAAGGGTGCTCCATTGCACTGCTCTATTATGCTATGCCATGCATGGTGACTGGCGAGTAGCTTACTTACTATTTTTAGAGTTTAATTGAGTGATGTTAGTGGAGAACTACATAGTACACCCTGTAATTTTTGAACAACCTTCAGAGTGCAATTCAGAGTTGCTGCTGGAGTGCTCTTAGAGGTAGGAGTAGCCCAGTTCATAGTGTAGGAGGATCAATGTCTATGACCATTACCAGATTCCTATCACTCAGTTTGTATTCTGAGTGTCAATTTATAGTGAGCGGATTTCCCAACCTGAAGAATGTAAAAACATTTGTGGGCTCACTCAAACTTACATTTTAGTCTAGGGTAGCAACATGCTACTTCACAAGGTGTGGGCAGAGGGAAAGAAATTAATTGTAAAGGCCTGGAGTGCACTGTAGGTCGACTGGAGACTGTAAGGTATCTCGTAAGGTGTGAACCTAGATTTTAAACCACCAAGGGAGACTCTTGCGTCGCGTGAAACTCTCATCAAGAATGATCTTCCTGAAACACTAGTATACGACCATCCTTGCAATTGAAACATGTGTGTCCCTCCACATTCACATTCAGTACCGTGTGCTAACTAGTCTTTTCCCAGAAACCATTGACTACCATAAGCATCAGAATTTTGAAAATAGGTGGTACAGCTAACACATTGCAGATTCAAGTATCCATTCTATTTTAAATATAACTACAAGACCACAATTGCTTGAACAATGTGTTCAGGAGCTTCGCAGAGCCGTAAACAATTTTCACAAGCACATTCCTACACTAAGATTTTCATCATTGTCTAAAAAATGAAAAATGCTATCCCTCACCCCTCAATCAGCTTCTTGATCTGCTCCAGGGACAGAAACAGAATAATGGCGAATGGGCCTTGCCGTGTGACGGTGGGAACGAAGCCCTTGTAGAGCGCCAGCGGGCCCTCCGCTCGCACCGTCTTCACCGCGCAATCCAGCGCGCCTCGATACGGCGGAGTTTCACCGGGCACCACTTTCATGTTCATCACGCGCGTTTTCACCACATCGATGGGATTCGACGCCACGGACGCCAGCACCCCCGCGCCACAGCTCGCCACCACCTGCGTCGCCAGCCCTTCAGGTACCAATTGATACTCCATAATACTGTCCTTGATCTGGTCGTAGGTCGCCAGCTGCGCTGCGGTCACAAGCATCGCTCGTGCCACGGTCGGAGACGAGCCCGTCCACAACGACCCCACACCGTCTTGCTTCACCATCCGGGCCAATGCGTTCCCCACGCTCGTGTAGTTCCGCCTCTCGTGCACAGGTAGCCTGCCGTCAGCTTGCATCCTCACCTGTGATTTTATTTTTTTCATTTTATCAAGGGAGTCCCATTGGCGATTTGAAAATTGAAACTTAGAAAATAGATAGCAATTTTTGACGATTTACAATTTGTTTTACTACAAATACATAGCTTTCTATAGAATCGTTGGCTATACATACCAATGATAAGGGAAGATTATGGCAATATACTCTATTTTTTTACCCAATTTTTCTTATAGCAACATAGCAAGCCCAGTTTCAAATAGCAAGTTGGCGATATGTAGCCACACAAAAAAACCTCTGCGGGGTTTACTCACCATAGCCAGATCCGCAGGGTTTCCCACCACGGCACCGAAGCCTCCAGAAACCAGCGCGGCCGTCACCTTCTTGTACAGCGACAGGCCCGTGCCTTCATGTGAATTCTCGTCTCGCCAATGATGCTTCATATACTCGTAAAGCCCCATCCGAGTGGAGGAGTACAGCACTTGCCTTAGAAGCGTAGCGGAGACACCCGCGTACAGCGCCTTCACACCTTCTGAGCGCGCGACGTCAAGTCCAACCCTAAACGGCCCTGGTCGTGAAACGACAGTACTCGCACTGGTGGTTCCATTGATCCCCGCATATGCCACAGCAAGCGGCGCTCCTTCTCCTTGCAACTGCATACGCACCTTAATGAGATCCAGTGGGTGTGTGGAAAATCCCGCGATCATGGACGCCAGTCCGCCCTCCACAAACCCCTCCCACTCCAAATTCCCAAAAAACACCATCTCTGACACCAACCTCTGAACTCACAATCGAACAATCCTTCCGCACACGCGAAAGTCTGTCAATCCCACAGTCCTCGGAAACTCCGCCACGTTCCTGGAAACGGAAGTAATCGCAACTGCTGCAGGTGCACCGCACGCAGTGCAAAGATGGAAATCGTTCTTCCTGGACATGGAAAAGCTAGCAAACACCTCTAGCCTCACACTAGATCATGCGAACAATTCTTCACCACCACGACGATGAAAGCTTGAAATCTACTGTTACGCAACGTCGCGGAAACACAACCACCTTATTAATATACTCCAATCTGAGACCAAAGCCACCCTAGATCACGCTGAATGGAACCGATTCAAGCAACACGGTAGAATCCAAGCATTGTACCGCCGAAATCGTGTAGCAGGCGCGTGAACAGTCTTGGGCAGAGAGCTCACTGGCCCTGCAGAAGGGACTCGTGAGCAGTGAGTTATTAGTGAGTACAGTACTCGTGTGTAGTGAGTTGAGTGTGATGTGGCTGCTTTTTTGGGTCCTTTTTGTTGTAGGCCCTCGTGCCGAGCAGTCGTGTGATTTTATTTTTTTTAAATTGGCCTTAGTGGATTTCAAAAGATTCAAAAGAGACTTTGAGATGCTTCCTGTGCTGGCGCCGGATTTCGTGGTGGAGTTTGGTTTGGCTGGTTTAGGCCTATCATAGCCTGACACGTGCCATTTAAAAGAAATTCAGCACGTTGCTGAGGTGGACTCAGATGAGTGGGTGCTTCTGTTAATCCATTTCCATTGGAGACCACGGCCGTAACCAGCACCAATGAAAATAGACCAAGGTCACTCTAGCTCACCCGCCCCTCTAAGGGCCGGCTTCCATGCATGGGTGGTTGGTCCGCAAAAAGTGGAAGCTCCACCGAAATGGGTGGAGTATGGGTGGTTCTTGAGACCTCATTTCTTGTCTTGTAGTGCCTTTCACCCAACTGATCCTCACATGGAAGCCTGCCCTAAGGCCCGGCTCCCATATATGAGTGGTGAGTCCCCAAAAGGTGGAAGCTCCACCGAAATGGGTGAATTGAAGAGAATCTAGGAGTATGTTTTCATTTCTACCGAAGTGAGTGGAGTATGGGTGGTTCTTGAGACCTCATTTCTTGTCTTTTAATGCCTTTCACCCAACCGATCCTCACATGGAAGTTTGCCCTAAGAAACTCTCTGAAAAGTTACATACTGACTATGTTGATTGTTTGAACATGGTAATGGCAAAACCTAGATGTGTATTTAAATGTTACTTCTGCAACTTCTATGAATTTGGTCCAAAAGAGAAAATGAGAAGCATAACGTTTAGTAATTATCAATACAGTCAAATTTTCAAAAAATGTTTTTGATACTCATTTAACAAAGTTAGAAGCATTTATCATTGAATATTCACCAAAATTACAATTTTTATTTTTAGAATTTTAAATTTGGTATGATTTGTCAAAACTAGACATTCTATTTTAAAATGGTCGATGAAAAAAATTTCAAATGAGAGAACACCATTACTTTCCGGAAATGGTAAGTTTCATAACACTAAGACAAGGTTGAGGTGTTTGTCTTTGAAAATTTCTCCTTGGTGGAGTTTAACTCGGATCGACAAGATTCAAATTGGCTTGGAAAGTAGACTTGATTTCCTACTTGAAAAAATATTTTAAAAAATTATAATTTTTTTTTTCATCTTGGACAGCCTATAAAAAAGGGCAGTGACTATAAAATGGTCGTTCTAACTTAGGGGTTAAGTTAGAAAATAATTTAAACCAAGGCCCTGCACCACCCATGGGAATGGAACTCGTGACCTCCCCAATGCTAAAGGAGAGTTCCCACAAGTTCCCCCGAACCTATGGGACTATTCATGAAGGGACCAAAGAACTATTTATGAACAAGTGATGTCAGAAATTGATAATAAAAGGCTGTAGACTCTGTATAAACTCAGTATACATTCTTGCTTGTTTTTTGTTAACTCAATAATCTCGTCATTTTGTAAACGCCAATTCATTGTACAATGCCCCTAATAATAGATTGTGGCCCTTGTGTACCACCATTCACAAAATTGCATGTACAGTGATACGAAATCAACTTCTTTAAAATTACTCAATCAACACTTCAAGGAGACAACATTTTGATCAATCATACCAAGTTTTACTTTCCAAAATTAGAATGTTGAATTGTAGTGAATTTTTAAAGAGTTTATAGAATTCAAACTATGAAATTCATTTAAAATCATCATTGATAGATTTTAACCTGTAATTGGATACATACATAGGTGATCTAAAAATGAGCATATTTCTAGTTAGAAGAAAGTTCCAAAAAATTATACATTTTCATATAAATCCAGTGAACAAAAGATTGTCACCTACTACATATGACTAATCAAAAGTCTACAACTATTGCATGTAAAGGGATACTAAATTGGTTTTTTTCTAAAATATTCAATCAAGACTGCAAGAAGAAAACATTTTGATCAATCATACAAATTTTGATTTTCCAAAAAATATGTTGATTTTAGGTGAACTTTTAAAAGTCTTTGGTATTCGATCTTAGAAAATCATTTAAAAATCATCAATAATATATTTTGAACATCTAATTGGACACATGTACAAATAGCTTAGAAATAAACATCTTTATGGTAAGAAATTTTAAAAACAGTTGTAGAATTACATATAAATCTAGTAAACTAAAGAATGTTTTTTGACTACTTAAAATTCTACAAAGATTGTTAAGGCTTCTCACGTACATCGAATTGATCTAATGACCACAAAATTCTATCAATTTACCACCGCATATGTCATTGATGTACTAAATTGCATCATGATGACTCCAGGTGATAATGTTTGGTTCAATGTGTTGATTTTTGAGTTTTGTTTGCAAAACCAACCATATTTAAAATTCAAAACATTCCTAATAAATCCAATATTTTAACAAAAAATAAAAGTCGCAGTAAAAATTCACACAATCATTAGAGTATTTTTTGGAGGGGTCATATAGCAAGTGAAAGTGCTACAGAAGATAGCATAGATCTTGGCCTACAACGCTTGTAAATGCAATAGAATGTATAATATTTAGAAATTTTTAAGTTAAAAAAATAATCTATAAACAAGAGTTGATAATCTTGACCTACAAGTCAAAGTTGTCAATTTCTGAAGTGTTTGATCGATAATTGGATTATGTATGACTAGGTCTTCACAATTATAAAGAAAATGAGGCCTACATCACACGACCTTGATTTTGGGAGGGTGGTTTTTCTCTAAGATAACTAGTTTTGTTGTCTTTCCATGAAAGGGTGTGTCATGATTTTTTCAATTGACATGTCACCCAAAAGGTGTCACACACTTTATGAGTCTTGAAATTAAATCGAATCTAAAAAGTTGATGTGAGTCATTAGAGTTATTTGTAAAGGGAACCGGTCTTTTGCCCTCCTTTTTTCATAGAAAAGAAAATCTAACCTGTATTTGAGTGTAGCCGCAAAGTAATCATCTGAAATAAACTCAGGATTTGAGTGTTTTATGGAGGTATCAGTTGCCACAAATGGCACAAATCTCCCAAAAAAAATCTTCACAAATGGCACAAATCTCTGTTTACTACCACTACCTCCCTCATTTAGATCTAAGATCTAACTTTGAAATCCAAGTCCTTCCTATCAACCAACGTCCCTGACACCACCACACAAGGAACTTATGACTTGACTTGGCGTCCAGTAAAAGCCAGGACAAAATTGGTGTTTTGGAATTCTTGACGACTGAATTGAGTCTATCTTGAGTTCTATTTCTTGTCTACAATGAAACCCTGCCAGTGGCATCAGCGACCCTGTGATTTTCAATTTAGAAGTTACAAACCCAGGGTTTGGGGTACTTTGCGGATAACTCTATTGCACTAGTAGAAAAGGTGGTGCTCACCCAGGAGATGCCTAGGCAAAATCACTGTGCATGTGTGGAATTGGGCACCACATGCCTAGACAACTCCCTCGACAATGTTGTTCAATAGATGCTTCTTCTCATGCAATAGTGCATCGATTATGAGGACCAATTGGCACCTTCCATCTTACTTCCTTCCCTCTCATGCGATTTGGTCCTGATTGTGACCTTCAAAATTCCAATTATGAGGACTGTCGAGTTAACAGCCATTGATGCAGCAGGTGTAAACAAGTCTTCAACTCTAAATTGAAGTTGGTGGGGGCTGATGATCATTTGCTCAGAGTATCAGATACGAGTACAATATACTCAAAAGGGACCTCTCAATGGCATTTCCTAACGAATGACTACCTTCGACTTCTCTCTTCCACCTCAACCATTTTATATTTTGTTTGAAACGTCGGTTTTGACAATGACTCTTCATATTTTCTTGGTAATTTTGACCTATTCAAGAAAGAAAAATGATTATTTTGTTCTTAGTCCTCAAAGGACATGGGTTTTTTAATTCCCACACTCAATTTTCTTTTAAACTCCACTTTAAGTATGATTCTCTTTTTAATTTACTTTGGTTCTATTCTATAAGAGAATAAGCGTCTTGAATTTGTTTGTTCTGGCATTTAAAAAACCCCACTTGATTCAACATAGTACAAGTTATGAGGAAGATTCTTTTAAAAAACAAAATGTAAGCCTGTGGAACTTAGGATGTCCTTTAAAGGTTAAGAACATCATGAACAAAGAGTCTCTTGGAAGGGGTTTTACACAACATGAATACAAATAACACTTAATTATTTAAAGATTTTTTATAACAACAAAAGAAACGCAGACATATATCTTCACAAATTAAAACATGAAGACTTCTCCAAGTATGCTTATTGAAGTTTTGTTTTGCTAGCTAGGTAGAATTGATTGTACAATACAAGTTCACTTGTTCGTGGCATGTAAAATGAGAAAAACACTCAGATTTAAATTTCTATATATTTAAAAATGCGCTCCAATCTACATTCCTTGTTAGAGCTTTTCCACTACGTACTTTAGAAGATTATACTATCAACAAATTTCTCCAAGTTCATTGCCCTTTACTTGTGTCCTACTTTCTACCCTGAATGCAACAAGCTTCTTTGCTAACTACCTTGTAGCAACTCTACTACTAGCTAATTGGCACACTAGGCACAACAAACATGTTGAATTCCTCTTGTTGAATACTTTGTTGCTTAATGGTGCACATCAATATGAATGTCCAAATTTCTACTAAAACATCAAAGAAAGTGTTGGGCATGCATACATCAACAATCTAAATTTTGTGTCATTACAAAGACTCTTGTTGTAAGTAGGTGGAGAAGCTCCTAGAATCAACCTTCAATTCAATCAAAGATCATATTGCAATAGGTTACGGGTTACCATAATAATAAAAGCGGTCGCCAACAGACCATCATGTACAAAGAATCTACTTGGGCAATACGTCTCACTACAAGGAGAAGGCGTCGCTTTTCACTCCGTAGGTGAGTTAAACCGCGCCACTTAGCACTCACTACTCAAGACTTGGTGACTGCGATTTGTCACGTATGACAAGTGTGAACAGTGAACTCTGATACAGTTTTGAGTGAGAGCAACGCCTTTGCTAGTAGTGTCTATCTATGCTTCAAGGACACGGGTAGTAACGCTTACAAGGTTACCATACAATCATTAGTAACGTCAACGCAGATGACAATACACTCCAGCACCAAGAAAAACCCACATTCTGATAACCAAATTACACAAGAGTCAAGCAAATAATCAAAGAGGTATAACAACAAAGACAACAACGCTCAGATAACCCAGAAGTTCATAGTGTATATTTCTGGTATAAACCTCTAACCACAAACTCTGAACTGAACAAAACCTTTACTGAGGAAAAGAAGTCTCAACACTCTTGACCACTCGTAGACCGTCCGATATACTCTCAATCGAGAATGTCAACGTCCGGCGAATGTCAATCATCTGAGTCGTCGTTTTTCATGCCGCCATAAAACGTACATTGTAGTGAAGAATACCCCGGTTTCAGAAACCTTGCTCCATTCAACACAAAAAAGAATCATATGTTTCACAGTCCACGTGAGCCAGGAGGCCACGCTTTGTCTGAAACTACAGCTGCAAAACTGTGTCCGCAATCTACAAAACAATAAATGTGTTCCTCATTGCACACACTAAAAAAATCATCTGCCTCTCATCGCTACTTCTCAACTCATTAATCCCTCCCGTTCACTACAATTAATCCCTCAAAAATGTGTGTGTACGTAATTATCGTCATTGTCCGGAAAATTGAATCCCTCTGCACCTCAATTAATCCATGAGCTTCTTGATCTGCTCAAGCGACAGAAACATCACGATCGCGAACGGGCCCTGACGCGTCACCGTCGGAATGAACCCCTTGTACAGCGCCAGCGGCCCCTCCGCTCGCACCGTCTTCACCGCGCAATCCAGCGCGCCTCGATACGGCGCCGCCTCCCCCGCGCCCACTTTCATGTTCATCACCCTCGTCTTCACCACGTCGATGGGGTTCGACGCCACGGACGCCAGCACCCCCGCGCCACAGCTCGCCACCACCTGCGTCGCCAGCCCTTCCGGCACCACGTGACTCTCCTTGATGCTGTCCTTTATCTGGTCGTACGTCGCCAGCTGCGCCGCCGTCACCAGCATCGCTCGTGTCACGGTCGGACCCGACCCCGTCCACAGCGACGTCACGCCGTCTTGCTTCACCATCCGGGACAACGCGTTGCCCACGCCCGTGTAGTTCCGCCTCTCGTGCATGGGAAGCCTGCCGTCGGCTTGCATCCTCACCATCGCAAGGTCTGCGGGGTTTCCCACCACGGCACCGAAGCCTCCAGAAACCAACGCCGCCGTCACCTTCTTGTACAGCGGAAGGCCCGAGCCTGAACTCTCGTCCCTCCATTGAAGCTTCAAGTACTCGTACAGCCCCATGCGAGTGGACGAGTACAAGCATTGGCGCAGCAGCGTGGCGGAAACGCCCGAGTACAGCGCCTGCACGCCCTCCGATCGCGCCACGTTCAATCCCACGCCCAGAGGGCCGGGCCGTGGCACGGCCACGGAGCCTGCACCGCCATGTCGCCCGTCCAGCGCGAACGCCAGCCGGGGAGCGGGCGCCGCGGCCTCGCCTTGCAGCTGCATGCGCACCTTGATGAGGTCCAGCGGGTGGGTCGCGAACCCGGCCACCATGGACGCCGCACCCCCCTCCACGAACCCCTTCCACTGATCGGCCATAGCTGCCGGTACCTCTGTTTTCTGGATTGGTCTAGCTTGTCGATTGCGGACAGCTGAACCTTTCGACTTGCTGTGTCGAGAAGATCAGATCAGTCGACGTCCAACTCCCACGTGAGTTGGGCACGCCAGTCGTGCAGCAAGCGCACACCGGAGACGAGCAGCAAGTCGACCTGGTGCTCCACACAAGCGTGGTGCTGGTGGAACCAAACGCCAACTGGTGCAGAAATGCACGCAGTGCAACGGCCGGGATCGTTTCTGACCATGAAAGGCAACACCTGCAGGGTCACAACCGAGCTAATTTGGTGGGAGCTAGTGCTTCGGGCAATATACTGAAAGCTGAAAGTGCAGTAGGAAAACTTGTGTAACTACGTGAACTGGGAAGGAGTAGGCACTGGAGCTAATAAGTCACAAGCAAGAAGCGAGAGACACTGATGCCTGATGAGATGAATTAGCGGAGGAGGCGAGGCCTTTATAAGAGAGGCCGAGCCAGGCGAGACGCGGCCATTCCAGCTTGTATGCCCAGAATGCAGGAGCTCAGATCAGGCGCCTTGAGTTGGAAAGTTCGGCCTCGATGCCTGTGCGCTGAAGGAGAGCATGGCTTTGGAGTTCAGTTTCAAGAGGCTTTTTGGGGGGCTCTGGCGGAAATAGTTAGCCATAAAATAATTATATATTATATAACGCACAGTGGTGCCGGCAGGCATGCTCCACACGACTGGTCCATATTGGGAACGGTCTTGTTGGGCTCAAGTAGAGCCCCGTCTCTAAATCCCGGTGGTCTTGAATGCGGGCACTATTCATCCACCCCTTCTTTTTTCTGGAATTTCCATTTTGGCACCTTCGGTGCTTTTTTTGGCAATTTTTTTTGGTAATTTGGGGACTACGGCCCCAAATTATCCTCGGGGGACCTACTTGGGAATAAAAAACCATTGGAGGAGGGGGTTGTTTTTTAAAGGTGGGGCCTAAACCGGACAAAAGTAGGGGGCACTTTTGTCCCCATTCATTCAAGACCACCGGGGGTTCTAGAGAAATCCCATGTAGAGGCCTACCTCTTACCATTTGAGTTTTTTTTAGTTTGTTATGTATGCAACCGTGAGATCTCACATGGCCCATTCACACCAAGCTCCTGCCGCATTTGTATATGTGTTCCGGAAATGGAAGAAGGTAAATCCGAGATCAAAAAAATATTCAAAGTCTTGTCTTTTCTTATTGCAACTATTATTCAAGCACTGTGCAACTGCATTACAGTGTCACAAGTAGAGCCATGTTGCTTTTTTTCGTTGCGTTCCTTTCTCTCATGCTTTAAAGTAATTTCCAATTGCATGTTTTATATTTCTTGGTTGACAACAGATTCCCTCAAAGTTACATTACGCATAAGGCAGCATTGGTGTATGTGAATGAGCCATCACACCAGTCACCTAACGTGAGCGCGGCAGAGAATCTGCGTTCATCAAGTAAGTTTTTGGTAGCAATAGTGTGCTCCTACAGAAAAAAGAATTATCCTCACGTATGCAATAAGCTACTCCAATGCATTTTGGGTGCCACAAGAAATTTGCCCTCCACCAATGCACATGCGTTGGCCAAAAGCAAGAAGAAAGAAGGCCATGACACCGCAAGCAATTGTATATTATTTTCAAAATGTACCATGCAACATTCTAAAAACACAACGCAAGTGTTGGAGCTTCTTCGTGTAAATGAGCCAACAAACCGTGCCCTTGGCAGCTGCGTTCTTGGTACCACCAAAATGCTCTTGGTGAAGTGGGGTGTACCAAAGTCGTTTTGTCGCATTTTGTACATACAATGTGAGAGTTATAGATTTTTTAGTGAATTTTGTCACCATAAATTGCATTAATTTATGAAATATGGAATGTAGGAGTTTTTGATGTCACTTTTGGCATTGTCGAAAAGCTTTCAACTAGTAGAGTTGCACCAAAGTCGTTTTGTAGCTTTTGGACCTACGATGGGATAGTTATGAACTTTTAATCAAATTTTGTCATCATAAATTGTATTAACTTATGGATGAATTACTCTTTGAAAAAAAATCTTTAAAAAAAACATGGCTTAACCCCTAAATGCCTACAACCTTATCTAGATTTAAAGAATTGCAAAGATGCATTATAAATTGCAACTACGAGGGATATTTTGAACTTGATGTATGAATAAATATTGTACATTATGAATTTTTGATTGTATCTATACCAATTGTTCTATAATTGCAATCACCAATATTTTGTATAAAATTTGAAATTCAAAATTCAAAATTCTTTTGTAATCTGATTACAAATAAGATATTGACAATTTGTGGATGAAATTTGTTGTGATGGGTTGAAATGTAATACAACTTCAATGTGCATCACAAAAAGTAATTATTGTGAATGAACATAAACACCTTTCATTCAATATATGCATAAGAAATTTGTAAGTTTTATTACTGATTGAAACCTACTTACATTGCCTTAACCCATATTTATCTTTGACAAAGAATGATACTAGAATATTTACCCAAAAAAGTTGACCCTTCATAATTTTGTATACAATGATATTGAAATAATGCATTCTTTGGTGCCTAGAAATCCTCTTTACAATCCAAAATTAATAAAAGTTTTATAAGTTGAACAATAGAGATATCTGCAAAGTCCTCTCAATGAGGAATTTTTTTGCAAACTCAGGGCCAAATTTTTTTGCCATTGAAAATAGACGAAAAAAAAAGATCGCGCCTCCTTCTGCACCAATGAGAAGTTGAAGCAAGGTTCAAGGATTTGAACTTGGCACCTATCCAATGCGAAGCCATGTTGTCCCAATCAAAGCCCAAAGCTCCCATTCGTTGACCACATGTTCAATTCATAAACCACAGACAGAACCACTTGCAATACATGTTTTCTACATTCACTACCAAAACCACAACATTGGCACACCCACCAATTAAACATGATCAAAACAACAATTGAAAACCTGCAAATCTCACAGTATCACACACAAATAAAAGCCCCACCCACCCCTCCCTCCTCATACACCGGTCAATAAAAGCAAAATTGGAATATACTCACATACCCACTCCATACCAACCCGGCCACCACAAATACACCACCACTACCAAAATTTGTAATAAACACTACACTGAAATTCCAACCACAACATAGCTACTACACTGACGGACCTTTCAAACCTCATGTCCAACATGATGATGGACACAAGAAAAAAGAAAAAGTCGGTTGTGGAATATACAACCTGACAAAAGCAGATATAAAAATTTCAAAAAGACTACCTGGCCTACAAACTAGTTTCAGAGCAGAACTAATGGCTATACATAAAACACTTAGACTAATTACTACTAAATACCCAAACGAACCTGCACATATATTCACTGATTGCCTCAACTGTCTATACAACCTCAACACACAACTTAAACATCCAATCCTATACAACAATCATGTCGACAAAACTATATTAACATCCATGGTAGAAATGCTAAAAACTCGTACAAAACCCACCACATTCTACAAAGTCAAAGCACATGCCAATATTGACGACAACAAACATGCACACAAACTTGCAAAAAATGGAGCCAAAAAGGAATATTTTTTTGCTACAAAAACATATGAATTTGCACATACTACACCATACTACTTCCAAAAAGACACATGGCCAAGACCCAAGAAACGACCTGACAAAGGCTCTGTCAGATGTCTCAAAACATTCATAACCAAATACGACCAAGAAAATAACCTAGAACTAATGGCAATACGTTTCCCCAATATTAGCAAATGGACAATGAACTCAGATATAGATAATGAATTATCTAATGCACTTTGGTCCAACCCCACAATCACGGTCTCACAAAAAATAAACCTTTTAAAATTCCGCACTGGTCAATACATGTGTAGATAAATGGCTACATGTACTAATAAAATGTAACCATCATCACATACACGCCATTAGAGTTAAAAGACATAACAAAGCACTGTAGGAATTAAGAAAACTAATCCTATCAACACAAAATCCAGATGCTGCATCCTCGTGAACGCGGGAACATTTAACAATAATCCACAAGAAAACACAGTACCCCCATGGCTCCTGCCTTGTACATGTGGACGTCAAAGATGCCACTGCAACGCCAGATTTAAACCATATATTTTATGCGTCAAATGACTTCCGTACAATTATGACTCACCACGAAACCCAAAAAACAACCTCACAATACAATTTATTGAATTTACATATTGTAACGACAGATTCTCATAAGAAACAATAGAAAACAAAATCCAAAAATACCAACCATTAATTAATAGCATCATTAACCAAGGTTGGAAAGTAGACCCACTTAAAGTCATCACAGCAGGAGCTAGAGGTATAACGCATGCTCCCTCAATGTAACTCTTTGAAACAAAATTTAAACTACTAGAAACCTCCATTAAACACACATACAAAGAAATAAACACCATCGCTATACAACATACCAGATCAATTATATTACATAAAGGAAAAATAGATAATAATCAACCATTACCAATAGAATAAATGAATAAATAAAGCAAGAAAAGGGGGGCAGTGGTTAAGACCACTACTTATTCTTTTTTATATTTTCTCTGATTAGCTCAATATAGACTCTTGTCTCAAGAAGGTGGAATAGGGCCAGTTGGTTATTACAACTTTCCTGCCCATGATAACTCACCAACAACATTAAATCATGATATCACATTACTGCTCAAACGGACTCAACGGGAATCGAACCCAGACCATATAAATGTAATACAACGTCCTTTACCAACCAACACAAGAATCATGATTTGGCGACTATCATACAAAACAAATTCCAAATTATATCCTAGCTTGATTTAACCACTCATCTAAGGTTATTGATTGTTACCAGTACTTGTTACTCGTGACTAAAGTGTCTATTCTCGGAAGGGGAGAGTAGTTTTGCACCGATGGTCCTTTGTCCGGTGGGCACTGGCTCATTGTCAAGACAAATAGACACTTTATTCACGCCGGCTTCGAAAAGGATCCGGAGTTTCTATCTATCTACCTATCTGACCGCATGTCCATCCATATTTATGAGAAGTTTATCCAAACCAAGCCATGTGCTCTTTGAGTTCTTTGAGGTGATGGAATAACTAAAAAGTTTTAAAAACGTTAGAAAAGGTTAGAAATGGATAGAAAAGGTTTAGAAAGAGAATGTGAGAAGAGGATCGCCCTTTTTACTTTGCATATATCTCTAATAGTAATAGCAAAAATGATTCTGTGACAGTGAAAATGTCTTTTGCGAATTTTAACCAAATGGCTATAAAAAGAAAATTGATGCTAATTTTTACTCATTTTTTTGGGAATTAGACACTACTCCCTTTGTCCCACTAAAACACCGTGTTTTTCATTGTAATGTACCGAAAGCAAATAAAGTTTCTTAGTGGGACAAAGAGAGTACCTTTTATCCAAATGGCTTCTCCCAAAATGGAGAAATTAGCCAATTCTATACTCCATATATATATATATATATATATATATATATATATATATATATAAATAATAATCTATTTGCCACATATGCAACCTAGAATATTTAGCCAAAATTAGCTATCAAATCTTCACATGTATGACAATTTTGCAAAAGAGCTGAAATTCCACACCTTTTCCGTCCCCACCTCAATTACACAGAAATTATAAACACATGCTTCACGAGTCGCGTCCGTATACGGAGTCAACCCAAACAGTCATTCAAAGTAATGAAGTCAACAACGAGGCCCTTTGAATTCAACTCCCGTCTCCATCTCGTACGTCTACCGCCAGAGCCCCACCACAAAGCGCTTTGGACCTCTCACCAAAACTCAAGGCGCCTGATCTGAGCTCCTGCATTCTGGGCATACAAGCTGGAATGGCCGCGTCTCGCCTGGCTCGGCCTCTCTTATAAAGGCCTCGCCTCCTCCGCTAATTCATCTCATCAGGCATCAGTGTCTCTCGCTTCTTGCTTGTGACTTATTAGCTCCAGTGCCTACTCCTTCCCAGTTCACGTAGTTACACAAGTTTTCCTACTGCACTTTCAGCTTTCAGTATATTGCCCGAAGCACTAGCTCCCACCAAATTAGCTCGGTTGTGACCCTGCAGGTGTTGCCTTTCATGGTCAGAAACGATCCCGGCCGTTGCACTGCGTGCATTTCTGCACCAGTTGGCGTTTGGTTCCACCAGCACCACGCTTGTGTGGAGCACCAGGTCGACTTGCTGCTCGTCTCCGGTGTGCGCTTGCTGCACGACTGGCGTGCCCAACTCACGTGGGAGTTGGACGTCGACTGATCTGATCTTCTCGACACAGCAAGTCGAAAGGTTCAGCTGTCCGCAATCGACAAGCTAGACCAATCCAGAAAACAGAGGTACCGGCAGCTATGGCCGATCAGTGGAAGGGGTTCGTGGAGGGGGGTGCGGCGTCCATGGTGGCCGGGTTCGCGACCCACCCGCTGGACCTCATCAAGGTGCGCATGCAGCTGCAAGGCGAGGCCGCGGCGCCCGCTCCCCGGCTGGCGTTCGCGCTGGACGGGCGACATGGCGGTGCAGGCTCCGTGGCCGTGCCACGGCCCGGCCCTCTGGGCGTGGGATTGAACGTGGCGCGATCGGAGGGCGTGCAGGCGCTGTACTCGGGCGTTTCCGCCACGCTGCTGCGCCAATGCTTGTACTCGTCCACTCGCATGGGGCTGTACGAGTACTTGAAGCTTCAATGGAGGGACGAGAGTTCAGGCTCGGGCCTTCCGCTGTACAAGAAGGTGACGGCGGCGTTGGTTTCTGGAGGCTTCGGTGCCGTGGTGGGAAACCCCGCAGACCTTGCGATGGTGAGGATGCAAGCCGACGGCAGGCTTCCCATGCACGAGAGGCGGAACTACACGGGCGTGGGCAACGCGTTGTCCCGGATGGTGAAGCAAGACGGCGTGACGTCGCTGTGGACGGGGTCGGGTCCGACCGTGACACGAGCGATGCTGGTGACGGCGGCGCAGCTGGCGACGTACGACCAGATAAAGGACAGCATCAAGGAGAGTCACGTGGTGCCGGAAGGGCTGGCGACGCAGGTGGTGGCGAGCTGTGGCGCGGGGGTGCTGGCGTCCGTGGCGTCGAACCCCATCGACGTGGTGAAGACGAGGGTGATGAACATGAAAGTGGGCGCGGGGGAGGCGGCGCCGTATCGAGGCGCGCTGGATTGCGCGGTGAAGACGGTGCGAGCGGAGGGGCCGCTGGCGCTGTACAAGGGGTTCATTCCGACGGTGACGCGTCAGGGCCCGTTCGCGATCGTGATGTTTCTGTCGCTTGAGCAGATCAAGAAGCTCATGGATTAATTGAGGTGCAGAGGGATTCAATTTTCCGGACAATGACGATAATTACGTACACACACATTTTTGAGGGATTAATTGTAGTGAACGGGAGGGATTAATGAGTTGAGAAGTAGCGATGAGAGGCAGATGATTTTTTTAGTGTGTGCAATGAGGAACACATTTATTGTTTTGTAGATTGCGGACACAGTTTTGCAGCTGTAGTTTCAGACAAAGCGTGGCCTCCAGGCTCACGTGAACTGTGAAACATACGATTCTTTTTTGTGTTGAATGGAGCAAGGTTTCTGAAACCGGGGTATTCTTCACCTACAGCATGGTTGGTTTCATGGCATTTAAATGGACGACTCAAATGCTTGACTTTCGCCGTTGACAATCTCCATTGAGAGACTTATGCACGACGGTCTGTGAGTGTGCAGGCCTTTTGTGAAGAGTGTTCGGACTTCTTTTCTCAGGAACGGTTTTATTCAGTTCTGAATTTATGGTGTGAGGTTAACTTCTGGGTTACCTGAGCTTCGTAGTTTCTGGTGATATTATGCATAGCTTTGTATCGTAATGTAGCGGATTCAAATAATGTACATCTTTGGTTATGTTCTGGAGTCCTCTAGAATTTGGTTATCATAATGTTGTTTTTTTCTTGGTGCAGGAGTGTACAATTTTTTAGTGATGTCACCAATGATTGTATGGTTACCTACTAAACTTTGGTACCCATGTCCTTTAGGCATGGTTAGACAAACTACCCAAGCAGTTTCTTTGTTCATGGTGTTCAAGGTTGATTTTACGAGCTTCTCCACCTATTGACTACCAATACTACGAGAGTCCTTGTAATGGCACAAAGGTTACTTTAGGCCGCTTCACACTATGGCCGAAGGTCGAGAGGTCGTCGATTTCCACCAATCGGATTGCAAGAAACCGAGAATTCGGCCTCTCGACCCTTCACACTAGAGGCCAAAGTCCAAAGGCCGTCGCCCTTCAAAATGCCTACATGGCAACACTTTTTGACCAAGGTTGACGGACTTGCGAAGCAAGTTTGGTCAAAGGGGAATAGAAATGCAAACTATGGTCGAGAGGCCGTCGATTTTTTTTCATAAAAAATGAAAACTATATTTTATTGTCTATTTTCAGCCCATTTCTTTGGACTCTCAACAAGCTTGGCCACTCAATCCCACGGCCTCTCGACTTGGGCGGCCATAGTGTGAAGCACCCCTTAGGTTATTGATGATTGGGTCTTGTCTCTTCTTTAATGGTTATGAACAGGTGCTATGTTGATTTCTTTTCATACAAATTTATTTGTCTTCAACCAACATATGCAATGCTTTTTTATTGATTCCAATGATATAATGTTGGTCCAATATCCCGGGGTGCACTCTTTTATGTGTGTGAGGAATCACGTGAGTGAAGAATAGGGGGACTAATTTGAATACTACTGAACCATGTATATATACGAAAAACGTATTTAGGGCTAAAAATAGGGTTGTACATTTACATTAGACATATATACATGAACAAATACAAGAATATTCTAACGTATACAAGGGGTATTTTGAAGGCGGTCATTATTAATCATTATATAAAGTCGAAGATTATTAATAATATCCCTAGTTTCAAAAGATAAAGCTTTTAAAAAAATATCACCCAAAAAACTATGGTTTCTCCATGACCATCATGGGTACTAAAGGGTTAACTCTTTAACGTCCATCCCTATTTTGGAGAGAGATCAAATTCTTGGTGATTTCTTTTATTAAACTTTATCTGTTGAAATTAGGGATACTATTAATAATATCCAACTATATAAATGTAAGCATAGCTTAATCAAACAAATGTTGGTTAAACCTTAGCAAGATCGGGCCATTGGATTGGAAGATTATAGTATGTCTTTGAACCGTATAATGCACGTTCAAAAACGAGATTTTGGAGGGTGTGTGACTTCAAAGTTAAACAAAATTTGGATTAAATTTTCAAAATTGAAAGTGACGATGTTCAACTATGACATGTGTCAACACCTCTCCATTTCAATCTTTCATGTCAAGAACGGACTCACACATAATGATTGTGGATTTTATAAGTGAGAGTGACTTATGCATATACGGTTTAGAACAATAATTTATACGTTAAAATATGAAAGGAGTTGGTACATTGATCAAGATTGGAATACATACACTAATGGAACATGAACAAGAGAACACAATTCAAATACAAAAAAACAAGACAACACAATTCAAAAACAAAAAAACAAGATAACAAACTTCCAAACACAAGAAACACCACAAATCACTTCAGAATGATTTTATTCTTTTTGCCCAGCTGGTGTAGTATACAAGAGGGTACATCTAAACCTTGCAACTCAACTTCAAATACCTCACGGATTAAGAGATGCCAATTGCAAGAGAAAAAGTGACCCATTTCGGGTCACTTGAGCACTAAAGGATTAACCCCTAAACGTTCTCACCTCTCTCCAGATTCGGAGAATTTCAAAAATGTCTTATAGAATGTAACTAAGAGGGATATTTTGAACTTGATATATGAATAAAAGTTGTACATTGTGAATTTTTCATTTTATCCATACGGTTAGAGCTATGATTGTTGTCATCAATATTTTTGTATAAAATTTGAAACTCAAAATTCAAATTTCTTCTGTAATACAATTACGATTAAAATATTGACAATCTGTGGATGAAATTTGTTGTGATTGGTTGAAATGTAATACTCTAAGTGTAATGATTTTTGGAGATTTTTTGGATGCTTAAGTTTATGAGTTGACATTTTCAAGAGCACTTTTACACTGAAATCTTCGAAATTTTGGGTGAATCACTACGAAATAAAATGAGGCATAAAAATTTCACAAATCATCCCCTTTCTAATTGGATCACACATGCATGAAGCGAACTTCCAATAAAATATATAGTAAACAATCTACACTTCAAAAAGTCAATGACAAAAAGTTTATGTGTTTGATTTTGTACATTGTTCACTTTTTGAACGGTTGGACGTTTAGGGGCTAAGAAAAAAAAAATCTCTTCTTCTGAATAGGTCAAACTTACCAGAAAATACCAAGAAAACAATGTCAAACCGAAGTTTCAAACAAAACATAAAATGTTTGAGGTGGAATGGAAGGGACCAGAACGTGTCTGTGAGTCAAAGGAGGTCATTCATTAGGAAATGCTATTGAGAGGTCCCTTTTGAGTATTGTACTCCTGTCTGATCAAATGATCAACAGCCCCCACCAACTTCAATGAGACCACTGCAATTTAGAGTTGAAGACTTGTTTACACCTGCTGCATCAATGGCTGCGAAATTGACAGCCCTCATAATAAGTTGGAATTTTGAGGGCCACAATCAGGACCAAACCACATGAGTGGGAAGGAAGTTAGTAAGATGGAAGGCGTCAGGTCCTCATAAACAATTGAAGAAGCATTTCTTCAACAATGACTCACATCAACTTTTTAGGTTTGGTTTAATTTGAGGACACTTTTGAGTGACATGTTAACCTTTCAAGAACGTAGCAAGTCCAATGGGCTTGATTTTTCAAGAATCTTAGCAAAATCTTTAGTTTTGGTTAAGCAATTTTTCAATTGGAAAAGCATGTTAAAAAGATGATTGTCCTGCAAGGCAAGATTCCTGTGGAGCCTCAATCCAATCGATTGACATAGATTCACACAAATGATCAAAATGCAAGGTGGGGGAAGAGCCACAGGGAGGGACAAAAGCGAGAGGGGCATGAGTCATATTTCTCTCACACATTCAAACATCACGAGCAAAGAGTGCAATTGTGGGCTCAAGTGAGAAGTGAAGGTCTTGTAGCTCCCCGCTTCACAACCCAAGCCCCACTTGCTTCACAACCACGGCCCCAAGACACTTAGTTGCAAGGCCTAAAATTAAAGTTGTACGAGGTAGGAGGCAGGCCCGGCACCCACTCTCTAAGTTGGGTCTATCCCATGTCCTCCATCATTTCATTGAACGAGCACCTTTGGAGGGGCAGAGGTATTATAGGGTGCCCGAGACCTTGAAAATTGCAAGACCCCATTCATGATGCCCCTCTAAAGGCTCCGTTTGTTTAAAGGATAATTGAAAAATCAAAAGCACTATTTCATGAACAAAGCCGGCCATCTCAAAGGAAAACCACCTTCCTAAAATCAAGGTTGTATGGTTTAGGCCTCATTTTTGTTGTGATTGTGAAGGCCTAGTCATACATAATTTCCAATTGACATTCAAACACTTGACAAATGACAACATTGACTTGTTTTGTTCAAGAATAATTATGTTTGATTTTTACACCTAAAGTGATATGATATTCTGTTCCAAATTGGCAGCTCTCAATGATGTACAATGAATTGACGTTTACAAAATGAAAGAGATTATGTTCAAACAATCGACGGCATGTGTAACTTTCTGCAGACTTTCTTACAGGGGCAAGTGAGCTGAAGTGACCCTGGTCTGTTTTTGCTGGTGTTGGTACGGCCATGGTCTCCATTCTCCAATGGAAATGGATCAACCATAACATTCAGGAGCCTTCATGCCCACTGCCTTTCCTTCATGCACTTTACTCACCTTGAGCCTCCACTTGTCTACTCAACTGCTGATGAAGTACTATTGGGTGTGGAATATTCCACACCATCTATGGTAGACATGCCAATGACCATACAATTCCAATGACTGCACAGTTCTAATCATAGTACACATGCCAATGACCATACAATTCCAATGACTGCACAGTTCTAATCATAGTACACATGCCAATGACCACACATTTTCACCACACAACTCCAATAGAAATGTAAAGTATCGCTCAATCACCACACGGCATGTGGTGAAGGGTTACAAGTAAATTTCCATTAAAATCATACCCAATGTGTTTGACGTGCAATAAAAGTTATTGTATAATACAAAACATTTTTTAGTGTGGTTTTTTCAAAGCGAATCCCAACTTGATATACCACAATCTTTCAAAATTTGAGACAGTGTAAGTTTCTACATTCTCGTGGGGAAGGATTTGAGTATTGCCAATGTGGTCAATGGCATGTCTACTATAGTATAGAGCATGCTACTGAATGTTATGACAGGATCACCCACTCAACTGAGTCTACCTCAGCAACGTGCAGAAATTGCTATTGGGTGGCAGTTGTCAGGCTACTTATGATAGCACTGAGAGGTAGATGATTTTTTAGTTTGTGTAATGAGGAACACATGTATTGTTTCAAGTTTGCGCACACTGACAGTTTTGCAGTTGCAGTTGACAAAGCTAACGTGGTCTACAGGCTCAAGTGAATTGTGAAACATATTTTGCCATGACCATAAATTTTTGGCGCATGCAGTTTAGATGCTCCAATGGTGAAAGTACATTGGGCACCATTCAGGTAGAGGTACCTTAACCCCTAAATGACATAGGGGTAAGGGCAAAATCTAGATGTGTTATAAAATGTTACTTCTGTAATTTTGATGAAGTTTGGTCCAAAAGAGGAAATGAGAAGCACAATATTTAGTAATTATCCATACGGTCATACTTCCAAAATTACGTTTTAAATACTCATTTAATGAATTTACAGGCATTTACCATATATATTCATTAAAATTAAAATTACAATTTTTAAAATTTGAAATTTGGCATGATTGGTTAAATTTAGACATTCTATTCTAAAATTTTAAAAAGGAAAAAATTTCAAAGAAGAGAACATCATCGGTTTCTCGAAATAGTAAGTTTTATAACACTAAGACAATATTGAGGTCTTTGTCTTTGAAAATTCCTTAGTGAATCTCAATATTGCAAATGAAATGCATCAAACAACACTAAAACATGATCTCTACTTCGAATTTCAACAAAAAATCAAAATTCAAAAAATGTCATTTCTTGACCATGGGTAGTCACTGCTGTTTGGGCTGCGATTAGAAAATGGTCAATTGGTCACTTAGGGGTTAAACCACCACAAACCTAAAACCACCAACTTCTACACCCTTCTTCATTTTAGAGAGGAAATGTAGGTTGTCGGTACATGACTTAACTTTTAGGCCATTAATGCATGCATAAGTCGTGTAAAGAAAGCCTACATTTCCGCCTCTCTAAAATGAATGAAGAATGTAGAAGTTGGTGGTTTTAGGTGTCGTGGTGGTTCAAGGTTCTTCTACCTTAGGTACACAAAATAGAAATCCCAATTTGTTTCTCATTTTGTAAGGCCGCAAACAAGTGAATTTGCATGATCAACTTTGCTACAATAGTGTCTTAATTCCTAAAGAACCCCTAAAGGATCAAGGTTGATTTTCAAGTTAAGTCAGCTTAGAATGAGTTTTGATCTTGAATTTTTGAGATTTTTTGTTGTGATTCCACTCTTTGTAACGAAGATGGGATGGTAATTTGCATACATGGGTGATGTATATATCAAAAGATACAATCATATAAAGGTGAAAAACCTAAGTGCGGGCAACTTTGAAATGTTTGCATACAATGAGTTATGCATCCGATATTTTGCACACAATGAGCTAACACCCCCGTACACACGACTATCGAATTTATATTACTAAATATGAGACTAAACGTTGCAAGGGGCCAAAAAAAAGGTACAACCAATTTTATAGTTTATAATCTTACTATTGAGAAATCTTGAACGGTTGAAAATTTGTAAGTGCTACTAAATTCAAGTTGGTTGAAATATCCTACAATTGAATCAATCAAAAAGGTTTTAGATATTAATAAAAAAAACTATTTGCCTTTTTGTGAGAAGGGGTACTTTTTAGGCATCTTTGGAGTCTTTGAAGAGAAACTATTAAAAGCATTTTCAGGCCAAAGGCTGCCAAAATTGGAATGCAAAAAAAGCATAAAATTTTAAAATAACATGACCGATTTTATTTTATTTTATTTGCATGAGGTTTTGGTTGAAATTGCAACCCTTTGAAACTCTGAAAATGCTTGTCGTGGTCTTTTAGGGGTTAAAATGAGTTACTCCTAAAACTACATATTATTTCTAATAATGATCCCTTTTCAAACCTAGAAAACTTGACTCGGCATCAATAACATGTGAAATCTAGTATCCAACTCTTGGACCAAGAAATTGGTTGGTGATTCAGAGGATGTGGTTCTATCTATCTTTACCACTTCTATAAAAGTCATTAAAGTTTGAAATATTCCATTCATTAATATACTCCCTCTGTCCCATAAAAAGACCATGAAAACTACTCTACTGCGGAGTAGTTTTGATGGTCTCTTTATGGGACAAAGGGAGTAACATTCTTGCCTTAGTATGAGAATCATCGTTTAGAGCCTATGCAATATCTAGTATATTTCATCAAATATAATTATTTTACTAAAAATAAATTATATGGAACTTTAGAGACACAAAAAACAAAGAAGATTCAAAGAAGTTGACAACAAAGAATGCAAAAAAGAAGACAACAAGGATTCAAAGAAAGAGACAAAAAGGTGGTGTATATATTTTTGTTGGTCACTTTATACACCTCCCACACATAATTTACTTCCAAACAATTTACCAATACAATTATCACTTAAACCCCTAAACATCCTCACCCCTCTCCATATTGAGAGAATTTTAAAGATGTCTTATAAAATGTAACTAAGAGGGATATTTTGCACTTGATACATGAATAAAAGTTGTACATTATAAATTTGTGATTCTATCCATACAGTTAGATCTATGATTTTTGTCACCAATATTTTTGTATAAAATTTGAAACTTAAAATTCAAAATTCTTTTGTAATTCAATTATGAATAAGATATTGGAAATTTGTACATGAAATTTGTTGTGATTGGTTGAAATGTGATACTCTAAGTGTAGTGACTTTCGGAGATTTTTTGGTTGCTCAATTTTATGAGGTGACTTTTTTAAAAGCACTTTTACACTGAAATCTTCGAAATTTTGGGTGAATCACTACAACATGAAATGAGGCATAAAATTTTCACAAAGCATCCCCTTTCTAATCGGATCACACATGCATGAGCTAACTTCCTATAAAATATATAGTAAAAAGTTGACATTGGAAAAAATCAATGACGGATGAGAAAACTTTGTTTGATTTTGTACATCGTCCACTTCCTGAACAATTGGGCGCTTAAGGGTTACGACAAAATTTAGGGTTAAGACAAAATACATCCAACCTCTATGCAAGGAGATAAGGGAAAATACATTTCTCATAGAAAATCAAATTTGTGAGACCCCACTTAGACCCCTCTTCTAAGAGCATTCACACCCATGCATGCTAGAGCTAACTCGCTAAAATTATCCATCTACATTTGAAGAGTCAGGAGGCATTTTTGAAAGGCCCTTGGCACTTTTCATCTACTTCTTGAGTGTGAGAGACTCTGGGAGAATATGGGTGGCCATGCTCTAAGGGCTTTGTTGAAGGTTCAGACTTTCTCCCATGACACTGAGCTTTGTGCAGGTTGGTGGAGCCCGCGGTTGAACAATTGAAAACAGAGGAGTTCAATACTCAAAAGCGACCTCTCAATGGCATTTCACTCTTGACCTGGAGCCACCAGACACACCTTCAACGCTTCAATACACGACTCCTGGTCGCGGTCCCATCCTTCCCACTTCAGGCATTCTGTATCTTGTCTGAAACGTCGGTTTTGACGTGCATGGCTTGGTATTTTCCTTTTAAGTCTTGACCTCTTCAAAGGAATTCAGAGCAATTTACGACATTTGACGTTATACAACAGATTGTTTATGGTGCAATTACCGCCCGAGCCCCACCAAAGTGCCTCCTGTAACTGAACTCCCAAGCCACGCTCCCCATCAACGCACAGACAGCCAGGCCGAACTTTCCAAAACTCAAGGCGCGTGATCTGAGCTCCTGCACTCTGGGCACAAGCTGGAATGGCCGCGTCTCGCCTGGCTCGGCCTCTCTTATAAAGGCCTCGCCTCCTCCGCTCTTCATCTCATCAGTATCTCTCGCTGCTTGCTTGTGACTCATTAGCTCAAATGCCCACTGCTTCCCAGTTCACGTAGTTACACAAGTTTTCCTACTGCACTTTCAGCTTTCAGTATATTGCCCGAAGCACTAGCTCCCACCAAATTAGCTCGGTTGTGACCCTGCAGGTGTTGCCTTTCATGGTCAGAAACGATCCCGGCCGTTGCACTGCGTGCATTTCTGCACCAGTTGGCGTTTGGTTCCATCAGCACCACGCTTGTGTGGAGCACCAGGTCGACTTGCTGCTCGTCTCCGGTGTGCGCTTGCTGCACGACTGGCGTGCCCAACTCACGTGGGAGTTGGACGTCGACTGATCTGATCTTCTCGAGACAGCAAATCGAAAGGTTCAGCTGTCCGCAATCGACAAGCTAGACCAATCCAGAAAACAGAGGTACCGGCAGCTATGGCCGATCAGTGGAAGGGGTTCGTGGAGGGGGGTGCGGCGTCCATGGTGGCCGGGTTCGCGACCCACCCGCTGGACCTCATCAAGGTGCGCATGCAGCTGCAAGGCGAGGCCGCGGCGCCCGCTCCCCGGCTGGCGTTCGCGCTGGACGGACGACATGGCGGTGCAGGCTCCGTGGCCGTGCCACGGCCCGGTCCTCTGGGCGTGGGATTGAACGTGGCGCGATCGGAGGGCGTGCAGGCGCTGTACTCGGGCGTTTCCGCCACGCTGCTGCGCCAATGCTTGTACTCGTCCACTCGCATGGGGCTGTACGAGTACTTGAAGCTTCAATGGAGGGACGAGAGTTCAGGCTCGGGCCTTCCGCTGTACAAGAAGGTGACGGCGGCGTTGGTTTCTGGAGGCTTCGGTGCCGTGGTGGGAAACCCCGCAGACCTTGCGATGGTGAGGATGCAAGCCGACGGCAGGCTTCCCATGCACGAGAGGCGGAACTACACGGGCGTGGGCAACGCGTTGTCCCGGATGGTGAAGCAAGACGGCGTGACGTCGCTGTGGACGGGGTCGGGTCCGACCGTGACACGAGCGATGCTGGTGACGGCGGCGCAGCTGGCGACGTACGACCAGATAAAGGACAGCATCAAGGAGAGTCACGTGGTGCCGGAAGGGCTGGCGACGCAGGTGGTGGCGAGCTGTGGCGCGGGGGTGCTGGCGTCCGTGGCGTCGAACCCCATCGACGTGGTGAAGACGAGGGTGATGAACATGAAAGTGGGCGCGGGGGAGGCGGCGCCGTATCGAGGCGCGCTGGATTGCGCGGTGAAGACGGTGCGAGCGGAGGGGCCGCTGGCGCTGTACAAGGGGTTCATTCCGACGGTGACGCGTCAGGGCCCGTTCGCGATCGTGATGTTTCTGTCGCTTGAGCAGATCAAGAAGCTCATGGATTAATTGAGGTGCAGAGGGATTCAATTTTCCGGACAATGACGATAATTACGTGCACATTCATTTTTGAGGGATTAATTGTAGTGAATGGGAGGGATCAGACGAATTGAGAAGTAGCGATGAGAGGCAGGTGATTTTTTTAGTTTGTGCAATGAGGAACACATTTATTGTTTGTAGATTGCGGACACAGTTTTGCAGCTGTAGTTTCAGACAAAGCGTGGCCTCCAGGCTCACGTGAATTGTGAAACATAGTTTGCCATTAACATCATTTTTTGTCATTACCATAGCTTTTTGGCGCACGCAGTTGAGATGCTCCAATGGTGAAAGTACTTTGGGCACCGTAGGTACAAAAAACTTGAAATCTCAATTTGTTTCTCATTTTGCATGGCCGCAAATAAGTGAATATGCAAGATCAGCTTTGCCTTGGTTGTGATCACTTCTAAAACTATGTCACAGGAAGTGTACGTGGAGATGTTTCACGTATATGTTTTAAATTTGCCGAGGTTACATGCACATGTTCCGTCTGTTGCTCTAAATTCCTTTGAAGAGGTCAGAATTGAAAGGAAAATACCAAGCCATGCACGTCAATACCGACAGTTCGGACAAGATATAAAATGCTTGAGTGGGGAGAATGGGACCAGCTGAAGGCGTGTACCGAATTTCGGAGCCTTCAAGGTGTCTCGTGTTTCTCCATGTCAAAAGTGGAAATGCCACAGTCAGAGTTCGCTTTTGAGTATTGTACTCGTCTTTGTTCAGTTGTCCAACAGCCTCCACCAACTTCGACGAAGTAGTCCCGGTCTTCCTCTAGAGACTTCCTCTAAGCTAGAATCACCAGCTAGAATCACCAGAACTTGTTAGGGACCAATTCCAGTCACCTATACAAGCACGTGTTTCAACTTCGTGAGTTCCCAATCAAATTATCACAATCATTTGTTCTAGTAGTTTGATCAATTATGAATGCGAAGTTAGCAAAGTGATTGGACTAGAAATGGAAGACAAGCCCTACTAACTTCAGCAGTGGTCTATGCAAATTAAGTTTAAAAGTTCATAATAAAATCATACATTGTGATAAAATTAATTTTAAAATGGGTTTGGTTATCAAACCCAAAGTTTTATGTGCTACAATTTTTTATCATTGAAAACCACTGCTCTAAATAGGTTGAAATCCTTAAACTGACATGTATTGGTGCCTCCACCTTAGGTATCCTCAACAATTACCGCCCAAGGAACCTCAATTTGACCATTTGTAATCCCCAAGGAACTTAAAATTAACCACTTGTTATCCAAATGAGAAGGCTTTACAAGTGGGTGGAATTGAAGAGTTTAGGATGCAATTCATCATACTTTTGTGTTGAAAATAGCACCACCTATATGGCACAAATGAGGTATGACTAACTTTTCACTTCAAAATTCATATAAATTTCAGTTTAATTTAGAAAAAAATTAAAAAATCATTTTTATTCGTGATTCTTATTTGTCTATCAAACAAAAGTAGTTCCAATTTGGTTCTTAAAATATTCCAACCATAGTAACTTATATGGGTGGTTTTAGGTGCCTCCACCTTTTAGAATTCCATCCTTGTTGAAAACTACCTAATGTGCTATAAAGATATCTTTTATGTGCAACTTGATACTATTTTTATTTCACCTTATAAAATTGTCTCACGTAACATTCAATAGCATGTAGTGGCTCTGTCTAGCCCCACAATAGATGGTGTAGCATATTCCACACCCAATAGGACTTCATTAGTAGTTAATTGGAAAGGTGAAGCCCCAAGGTGATGAGTAGAGTGCATGAAGGAAAAGAAGATTGCATGAAAGAAAGGTAGAGGGTATGAAGGCTACTGAATGTTATGGAAGTGGTAATTGTATTTGTAAGAAATTTGGAAGGAAATTCTTTGTAGGGTATGTAAAAAGATCATCAAAGAATTTTACACTACCTTTTTGTCCCGGGGAAGTCACTGTCAAGAATTTAGATAACTATGAGAGAACAAATATAGGGTGTCTTTTATTCATTTGAGATAAAAATTATAAATTTATAGAAGTAATATAGGGTGTTATAAAACCAATTTGAGAATATTTTAGGAATATTCCGAGAGTATATATGAAATATATCCTAAATATACTATAAATAGAAGAATATTCCAATTATTTCATAGCTCCCCATTAAATACCCTTTGTACGCTCATATGTACCCAAAATTTACACTAAGTGACTTCTCCGAGCTTTTTGTCTCTAAGTCTCTTTCTTTGAATACTTGTCTTCTTTTTTGGATTCTTTGTTGTCAATTTCTTTGAATCTTCTATGTTTTCTTTGTCTCTAAATTTCCACATTTATTTTTAGTGAAATTACTCCATTAGATGAGATGTTACTAAGTATTACATAGGCTCTAAAGGATGTTTCACACTAAAGCAAGAATGTTATGCTAGTGAATGGAATATTTCAAACTAATTTCTTGGTTCAAGTGGTGGATACTAGCTTTCACCGATTAATGATGAGGAGTCAAGTTCATTGGGTTTGAAATGGAATCATTATTTTAGTGTCTAATTTTTGCAATAACTTATTATGAGACACCATTGTAGCAACATCTACAACATTGAATACAATAAATATAGGATAAGGCACAGGGTAAGACATACCCTCAAGGCATTTGCTAAGAGCATTTCTACTAGTATGGAATAATTTCATCACATTAAAACATCTTCACTAGCAGGGCTCACTTATTTAGAGAGTAGATCACTTGATTACCCCACCCGTGCAACTTACTATATTAGCTTCCATCCAATCACTTGTTTCCTAGTATGCAAAAGAAAAAAGAATCTTCATCATTTATTATGCAAACTACTAATAGAAGAATAAGTAGAATTTGCGAGGATTGCACACCCACTGGAAAAAATAATGATTTGTTAGGGCAAAGAGAATATTTGGTAGGTCCAAGCATTAATTGTTTGATTTTCATCCAAAAGAATGCCATACTCATCTATTTTGAAGGACAAATGAGGATGCCCAAATAAGGCACCACCGAGTCTAAGGTTGAATCGGAAGTTTTTGTAAGTTGCAATGTTGAAATGGAATGTGTGTAATGTGTACTTAGTTTTTGTGGTGGCATCATAAGGAGATATTATTTTATAAAATTTGTGCGGTAATTTAGAAGGCAACAACAATTTGTACGTGAGGGTTTTTGAAGGTCCAATACACTTTCAATTACTACAAGAGTTTGAATAGTTCAGTTCATTTCGACATTTCAATAACAGTCAAATATGTCTAATAGTTACCTCTGTAAAGGTTAAAACATGTTTTTGGTATTCCAGAAGATTTTACAAAAATAAAGGTTAATATGTTAATAGTTTCGTTTGACCTACTCCCAAATGTTGAAATTAATATTAAACGTGCATTATTAACCCCTTAACATCACAACGTTCAAAACTGAACGACAACCAAATTCCAACTCACCCCAGGTTCTCATCACTTCTTGGATGAAAGTCATCTACTTTTTAGAGATGCTTCATCAAGTTGTTGTCCTATCCAATAGTTGGATTTGGTAATACTAAAGTACATATTTATCTAAAATTACAAATGTGGATGTATGTGGAATTTTGACCAAGCCAAAATTGCATTGACTTTAATTCAAAAGTGGCCTTTCAAAAATGAGGTCATAGATTTAATTAGCACAAATTTTTTAAAGAATCACCAAGTTGTAAGTATCTCATTTCAAATCCATTCCTACAAATTCTACTCAAAAAACGTTAATATTTTGTTTGTAATCGAATTTAAAAGGAATTTTTAATTTAACTTTCAAATTTTGTAATAAAATATTGGTGATAGCACTACACTAAATGGCGTATTTAGTATCTGGGACACTTTCTCAAATCCGGACATTGTTTAATTTTAGGGAGATATAGTGTCCTCGTAAGAAAAGAAAATGAATGTAGTGTTCTAATGATATTAGGCAACTTTATAATAAATATGGCATGCTACTTCATGTCACTCATTACTTGAAAAGAACATGGCACTCTCAATGAAAGTGGGATTGACAAGTGGCAAACTCAAATGTAGTGTCCTGGGTACTAAATACGCCATTTAGTGTAGTGCTATCACCAATATTTTATTACCTATGACAAGGGACACTATTTCTCTTCACCTATGAACAAATTGTGGTAAAAGACATCAATTGTCTTCGGGCACTAAATACGCCATTCAGTGTAGTGAATTTAAATGTAAAGATAAAATCTAAAATTCAAAATCTACAACTTTCATATGTACATCAATTCCAATATATTCTTCCAAATAGTACTTTATGATGATTTTTCTCAAATCATCAATTCTAGGGACAGCATGTGACATTTAGGGGTTAAAGGTTAATTTTTTTGCCTATACTAATTTTATGTTCATAATCTATATCCATAATTTATATCCACCAATGATAAATTGCCTATAATGTATGTCCAATGATAATTCAAGATATAACTCAACCCTCACTTGTTGAGGAAGAAGGTAATGATGATATACTCATGTAAAAGACCATTCAATCATTACATAATCGTGCTATAGTAAAAGATGGTCTTAGTAGATTCCATTCATATTTACGACAAAAGAATGTGATACAAATAGTTTGATTAACAAGTTACAAGTAGTGGAGAAAGAACTCAATACCTTCCGCATTCAATTTGGTACACATCAATCTACAATCGATAGATATTTTCAAAATTTTGTTAACCCTTTAACGCTTTGGGTACTATAGCTGGGTTCACTGGTTTTCACTGGGTTTTTTCACTATGATTGATACTACCAAAAATAGAATGGATTAAATTAGAAAGTACCCGTACAATTGTATTCTCAACTGGAGTGCAAACATTTTGCCAAGATTAGAGAATCATTCGATGGTGGGATTGGAAGATCATAGTATGTCTTTGAACCGTATAATGCACACTCAAAAATGAGATTTTGGAGGGTGTGTGACTTCAAAGTTAAATAGAACTTGGGTTAAATTTTCTAAAATGAAAGTGACACGGTTCAGCAATGCCCTATGTCAACACCTCTCCGTTGCAATCTTTCTTGTTATGAATGGGCTCACGCATAATTATTGTGAATTTTATAAGTGAGAGTGACTTAACCATGTACAGTTTAGGACAAAATTTATACGTTAAAATATCAAAGGAGTTGGTACATGGATCAAGATCGGAATACATACACTAATGGAACATGAACAAGAGAACACAATCCAAAAAAATAAAACAAGATAACAAACTTCCAAACACAAGAAATACTGCATAGTACATGTGTTATATTTGTAAGTATTTATTGTATTTCCAAGTATTTACAGTATTTTCGTGTTTTGTTGGCTCTGACCATAGGGAAGAGGCATTGCGGAGACACTCATTTTTTTGGACTAAATACCACTGTAGCAAATACATTTCCTCCATGGTTCCACTGAAATGCATTGAAATGCATTCTTGTTCTTCACATGTTCGATTCCGGTCAGAGCTCCTCATAGCATGGTTGCTTGTTCATAGGTATTTTGATAGTAGCAGAACTCCAAATTGAAATTTTCTTTTTCTAGAAGATGCATATTATAACGCTCATAATCTGAACTTCACAATTCAAAATCCAATTCTTCACGGATTTTCCGTTATTCACGTTATCGACACATCAGAGACCACAATGTGGTCACTTGAGCACTAAAGGGTTAATTGTTTTTGAATTGATGTGATACAAAGCTTTGTATTGGTTAAATTTTTGTTCTCATGTGGATATTGATTATTGATTACACTTGTATTGGTGAATTAGGTTGGACCACAACATAGACATAATTCAATAGTTAAAACATGAATAATAGTTATTTTTCTGCTACTTATAATGTGGTTTGACTGTAGAGTGAAATCATTAATTATTGTTAATTGTTCCTATTCACAATTAAATTTCTAATTGCACTACAGAACCGGTAATTCTAATATGGATCAATTTCTCCGTTCACAATCACAAGCTTTCTAATTATTTTGCCCTGATTTCTGTTCAAATGACCAAGAAAAGAAAGCAGGTGAATAATGGATGACAGTGGAAAGGACCATATTTCATGTGGACTTTGCATCCCGACCTCCAAGCACATAAACAATAGCCAACGTGAATCGGTGAATTGCCAACAGCACGGTCAATCCTAGAATGCACGAGATGCATCACTTCTGCAATATTAACAGAATTAGGAGACAAAAAAGTGCAAAAACATGGAACGTGGCAATATCCGAGTAGCTGACGTTATGACACAGTCAATCCTATGGACATGAGGGAAGATGTTACTGTAACATCCTGATGCTCCCATAAATACATACACATCGCACAAACACACAAAACACCGAAAAATTAGTCTGCACACGCACCCACATCCACAAGTGTCAAATGAACACCCAATCACCCAAACAGCTCAAGCATTTTCGAAGACCACATTTCTGGATTTCCGGGACCAAATCTGGTCACATAACATCACTACAACCTTGCTTGTGGTTAAATTTCTGCAAAACTCTCCAATCCGAATCAACGAAATCATGAGTATTTCAATCCAGATATCTCTCTTGGTCCTTACTGAGGAGCAGGTTCCCAGCCAGCAGGTGCAGCAGGCGCAGCAGCAGCAGGAGTGTCCCAACCTGCAGGTGCAGCTGGGGCAGCCCCCACATCCCAACCGGCAGCGGGAGCAACACCTGTCCACTCTGGAGCTGCAATGCCCGCAGGCACAGCAGCAGCAGCAGTGGCATCAACCTCCCATTGACCAGCCTCCGCAGCCTCAGGGCCCCATTGTGCATCCCCTCCCAGAGCCAGTGCCGGGGCCGCATATTCCACAGCGGCAAATTCAGGGGCTGCTCCTTCCTCATCGTCACGGTCCTTGGTTTCTTCAGGCTCCCGGTAGAAGAACAGATCCACCTGCAACAACCAACCAAACAAATCAGCGTCCACAGTCCACAACACTTTTGAATGAAGCTCTTCCTGCTTTTTGAGTCGTGTTCTGCCTCTAACACTAGACATTCTGTACCAGACAAAGCATAATAAAACAGAATGAACTGGAGTTTTGGGACGTATTACCATAACAATATAGACTAAAGTGATGCGTAAAGCAACAGAAAAAGAAGTATCACGGTTAAGTCCCATTAATCATTTTCTTTAACGGTGAAAAGAAATACTGTCCAAGGCTCTTACCATCACGTCCCACGGCTGGGCAGCGGAGATGGTGCCCCGCATCGTCAACACCATACGGGCCAACAACCAGAAGAGGGCGCCGATGCTGTGCTTGCCCTTGTTGTTGGCAGGGATGCCAATGTCCACGTACCGCATGGGAGAGTCAGTGTCACAGAACGCAATCACAGGAATGTTTCCCAAAGCCGCCTCCATGATAGGCTGTGCAATCAACATCCATGGTCAGCGGCCATAACAACCAACATTCCTCACGGTATGACCTAAAATATTCACAATCCTCACAGCCCCCCAAAATTGCCCAAACATCACCTCTGCTACAAATCCCAAAAAAAATCAAGGTTCCAAAGAGGCAAAAGAAAAAGAAGAAAATAACGAAAAAGAAAAAGAAAACAGAACCTAATACACGCCAACATCGCAACTTCACCTGGTGGTCAGTGCGGGGGTCCGTCAAAATCAGGAGCCGCGGCTCGCAAAACGTGTTCTGCAGCTGATTCGTGAAGGTACCGGGAGTGTGCCTTCCGGCGATAGCCTGGCATCCAGTGTACTGCGCGAATTTCAACACAGCGCGCTGGCCGTAGGGCCTCGCGGATTGCACAATAATGTCCTGGGGATTCTCGATGGCGGCAATCACCCTCGCGGCCAACTCCAGCTTCTCGTAGGTCTTTCCCACGTTGATAATGAAAATGCCTGCAAATCATACATCATGAGCAAAACCCTAATATGCCCCCGAAAGCTTCGACATGAGACGCCCGGAAACACATGAGCGAGCACGAAAGAAAGTGGCACGACAAAACTCCACCAAAAAAACTAAAACTAAAATTTAAAAAACGAAACCCTAATTGTACCGTCGTTCCGGCGCTTCCAGACATAGCGCTCCATCTGATGGTCGCAGTTTTTGGTGCCGAGGTGCACACCGGCAGCAAGCAGCATCTGCGCATCGCTCTCTTTCATGGTGACGAGCTTCGGGAGGTCGTCGGTGGCGAGCAAGAGTTCCTGCAGCGCTCACTGCGAATGCTGGAGACGCAGCTGCGAAAAAGGAAGTTCCAATCGCCCCTGCTCACCATCCCATGGCGACTACCAAACCCTAAAGATGCCTCTTTTCTTTTACCTTTCAACTTTTTCTTTTTAGTTTCTTTAAAAGCTTACACGGTCGTCGGTTACCGTAGTTCTGCTACAAAGAAGAACTCCAGTCCTCTTTTCAGAGGCCGACGCTAAAAGGACGGACCCATTACCATGGAATTAGCATCACATTCCACAATTTATTTATTTTGGTACTCTAATTAACATTAACATTCAATATTATAATTTTAGGTGATGAAGGCATGTGTATACTACATGTCAAAAAGTATCAGTACACTTTGGTGAAAATTAGTACTTATTATTAAAAAAAATTAAGTAAATGCTAAAGAAATTAATATCAATTACAATATATATTCAATTAGACCGAATTTTCTACTATGGGTATAAATCACAATGAAGATCATCATAGTGGAATTTTTTTTACCGTGATTGTAAAATTAGCAAAAATAACCATCCCATGCTAATAAGTATTCAACCGATGACCGTAATAAAAAATCAAAATCAAAAATCAAAAAATCAAAATCAAAATTCAAAAAATCAAAGTACAATAGATATTAGATTTCGTAAACTTTATATTTCTAATTATGCTCAAGTTCAAAACACATCATTTTAATGGTTTAAATTGAGTTTTGGTAAAAAGATCCTCAAAACTTAAAATACACTACACCATTGGGTACACCATAGTGCATTTTTACTACTCAATTGGCAATTGAAATTAATATTGACACCTTGTACATGCAAAAGTTGTCAATATAAATAGCAACTACATACTTCATTCACAAAATGAATGAAGATTTGATAAAAACGGTTCCCAAAGCACTTTCTACCCCTTTTTCTTCATACATGAGACACTTAGTGTCCCTGCCGACGTTCGAGGGATAAAGTGTATGTTCGTCCCATCCTTGATACAATGTCCACATGACAAAGATCAGTGGTTAGGACTACTCACCTCTCTTGAGGTTAAACATTGTAAGATGAATTGCGCTGTACTACACTAATTTATCCTAATAGTGCATGTGACATCCCTATTTACCAACAAAAATACATAGATTATATGTAATAAATAAATTTTTATTGCATTGTACTAAATTCTGCAACATAAAATTAGTGCATGATTTTTTACGCTTAGATGTGTGGAAATTAATGTGTGTATAAATGTTATGATTTACAAAAATTGAAAGAATTTTTTTCATAACATACATGTACACAAAACATGTTTGTTATATCTTGATTTTTTTGTTGATTTTAGTGTTGCTAATTTTTAATTCAAAAGAAGGAATCAAAGTCACCTATACTAATTGTCAAGTGACTTTAATTTTTTGCTATCACTAACAAATTAAATTATTGTCATTGGAGCCTTGTTACACATAATTTTTCAATTTCATTCTTCCCAAGTTCCATATCAATTCCATTGGTGCATTAAATGACATTAGAAATAGTACTTGGAGGTCTAAGTCTAGTTAAAATAGAACCCATTTCAACCTCCAAGTACTACTTTTTGTTGGCTTCAAAACTTTCAAAAGTCATATGTTCTACGCATTTCTAAATTTACATATAATGGAAACAATTTAAATAACCCTTCAAGTTGAACAACCATTGGGTTCTTGCTTCACTTCCAAATTATATTGTCATTGTAGTTACCATTTTAACCCTATAGTGCCCAACTGACCACATTATGGTCACTGCGACGTCCGAAATGCAAATAGCAGAGAATCCGTGAAGAATTGGACTTCAGTTTTGAAGTTCAGATTTGCCCATATACATTACACACCTTCCAAAAAAAGAAATTTTCAATTTGGAATTGTACAACTATCAAAATACCTATCAACAGAATGCGAAAATACTACAAATACTTGAAAATACAGTAAATACTTACAAATACAACACATGTATTATGCAGTATTTCTTGTGTTTGGAAGTTTGTTATCTTGTTTTATTTTTTTGGATTGTGTTCTCTTCTTCATCTTTCGTTAGTGTGTGAAATCCGATCTTGACTAATGTACCCACTCCTGTCAATTTTCAACGTATAAAATTTTGCCCTAAACCGTATATGGATAAGTCACTTTCACTTATAAAATTCACAATAATTATGTGTGAGTCTATTCTTGATATGAAAGATTGCAACGGAGAGGTGTTGACATAGGGCATAGGTGAACTTCTTTACTTTCATTTTTGAAAATTTAACCCAAATTCTATTTAACTTTGAAGTCACACACCCCCCAAAATCTCATTTTTGAGCGTGCATTATACAGTTCAAATACATACTATAATCTTCCAATCCCACCATTGGATGATTCTCAAATTTTAATAAAATGTGTGCTCTCGAGTTGAGAATAGAATTGTACGGCTACTTTCTAATTTAATCCATTCTATTTCTGGTAGTCTCAATCACAGTGGAAAAATCCACTGAAATCCAGTGCTCCCAGCTACAGTACCCTGGGCACTAAAGGGTTAAAAGTCTTGTTTCCTTCACCGTGGTACTTACTATTATCTTGTTTATTCATTGTCAACATTGTTGTTTGCTTATTCTAGAGGTATTTATAAAATCAATGATCAAGTTGATGTTAATCAAACATAGAATAATTAATTTTTGGAAGTCTTCATTTTCTTTTTCACTTTAGTAGTTGCAACCTTCTAACTTATTATATTGTCCTTCTTCACTCCAAGGTCAATATTATAACAAATATAAACAAACAATTCCCTATTTGTGCACTTGGCCAAGTGCAATCATTTTGGGACCTAATTGTGCCCAAAGAAAAAAAACTTCTCAAAAAAATTGACAAAAAAACATCAATTTATTTTTTTTGTTGAAACCTGTAGTATATTGCAATAAAAGACTAACATTTCAAAATTTTCATAACAAAAATTTGAATTTCATTTATTTTTAAAATTGCAAGATTGATTGTTTAAAAAATACTACAAATTATGAATAGATTAAGACACTATAACACCATTGCCAGAGTGTATGGGAGAAGACATTAATGTTTTTTTTTCTTATTTTCTTTTTTCTTATTTCTTTTTTTGTGTGCCAAAAAATATATAAGACTGCGTGGCTCCTTCTTCCATCCTTCAAAACAACGTTCAAATGCCACATATCCTCAGCTCCTCCGCCACGCCCAAAAAAAACAAAAAAACAAAAAAAAAATACAAAAAAACAAAAAAAGTCAAAAAATACAAAAAAAAACAAAACAAAAAATATTATGGGATTTCTGAGGCTGAGGGTTTGCGCGCGCAGACCCTATTTCATCTTATCGTCAAGAGAACACAAGTATGTTCTCCTATGCTCCCATGGCCGCCTTATATACTCACGAGGCGACTATGAGAGGGTATGAGAGAACATATTTATGTTCTCTTGAGGGCTGGAGGACGAAGGGTGCGTTGCCGCGTACCCTCAGCTGCTCCGCTAAACCCAAAAAAAGAAAAAGAAAAAGAACATTTTATTATTATTTGTTTTTTCCAGGTTTTCTGGGGCTGAGGGTCCACGCGCCGGACCCTCTTTTGTCTTCTCCTCAAAAGAACATCAATATGTTCTTCCATGCTTCCATGGCCGCAGAAGAAAGCAAAAGGGCGGCTATGCATCATTAGCAACCCGCAAAAAGTAGATAAATAGATAAATGTTTTATGATTTTTTTTGTTTTATTTTTGTGCAGGTTGTTGAGGGTGTATGGTCGCGCATTCTTTTTCCTCCTTTTCTTAGTGCATTTAGAAGCCCCATTGGACTTGACAACGATGTTGTTCATCTGGAATCCCATGGACTTTGTATAGCTTTTCCTTTTCTTCTTCGGTCGAAGCTCGGTTTGATTTGTTTGGTAGTTTGTTGATTAAGTTTTTGATTTCTTGAATTTTCTCGGGTTCAAAAGGTGGGGTACAGATGTAATTTCCAATGAATTGTATACAAGCCTAAGTTAGAAACGGGTTTTGTTTTCTAAGTTGGTTGATTGTTGTCCATCTAAATCCTTCCACGATTTGATCAGGTAACTGAGCATTTTTTGAAATCGGTTTGGGGCGGGGTATTAAAGGTTCCGATGCGCTACACAGGTTTTCCAAGGGCACCCAGTAAACGTGCTTTCTGTTCAAACCCATGATAGTTATATGTACTGAACTTTTATCTTTTTTGAAGATTCAATAGGCATTCCGCAGTAATTGAACATAGACTTGAGCATGCTTGCATTGAAGGCTTTGCACCAAAAGTGTAATCCTTTACGTGGGGTGGTTTTGACTATCCAATTTAATGCGTGGTTTTGTCCCATTGTAGTTTATATGAATCTTATTTGAATTACGCCGAAAAGTTCAAATTAGATCAGATTACCCCTCAAAAATTCGGAGGAATCCTTGTTGAATATTTAAAAGGCCTTGGATATAAACACATAGCGCCCCAACGGAAAAAAATGGGCAATTTATAAAAGGGGTAACTCTTACCGAGGGCAAGGGTACCAAACCTATTAAAAGAACCTCATCACGGACCCTAGCTTTACTAAAGGCAATTGAACCCTGAGAAGGGTTTGAAGACGACTTTATCAAATATAAAATTGATGAAGATGAAAGGTGGTCTCGAGAAGTTAAAGTATCCGAAGAGATAGGAGGTTTGAGGGATACAGAGGAAAAGGACACAATGAAAAAAGGAAACCTAATAATAAGAAACTCGAAAAACGAGACTCATTATATAAAGGTTTTTTTTTAATCATATGAGTACGGTAATAGGATTAAATATCCTGAAATGACTCCTGAACATCCTCTTTGTAATCTAAATTGTTTTGAATCCACTCATGGGCGGTTGGCTCCAGGACTTCCTTACGTTGTTCTAATGGAGGGGAGGTTGCCCCCTCCGCCACTGGTGCTAATTCTAGGAGAAGATACGCTCGGTTTAATATCTTGAAGGTTTTAGAGCTCATATGATTTTTCTTTTTTGTTTGTGTTTTTTTCTCACGCCTATTTAGGGGTCCAAGTCCACTGACATTGAATCTTAACTAGCTTCAATACAATATACATACCTTGCCCCACTCGGCGGCGAACAAAGGGCATGTGCTCTAATTGTGTGTTAACTCCGTCGGTAAGTTGAGGACTTTGAAGCTTTGGACTGCTCATTAGCGGCTCTGTGATTGGTGTAGCATATTCGGGTTCTGCAGCTGTAGAGGATGCAAGTGAAACTTTGAGACTCTTTTGCGGAATATCAGAATACGAAATACCGGGATGCGGAATCTCGGTATTTTGTTGACCATCTAAAACCAGGGACAAGGGTTTGAGTTTAGGGTTGCGGTGAGAACCACAGCCAGGCTCGACCCGAGTAGATGAATCCCATTCTTCTTTCGAGCCTCTAAGTTCATCTTGGAGTCTCCTACTAAATACTCGACAAAATTTGTGAACACGGTCTTCTCAGACCCCCCTCACCCCCCCCCCCCCCCCCGACCCGACAATATATAAAGCAATTTAGTGAGGGTTGTGTCCTCGCACAGTAAAGGACAAAAAGGTCTTGAATACATTGATTTTAACTTTACAACCATCTCCAAGTTCCATCAAATATTTTTTTGAAAGTTTCCCAAGGTTGGCATATATGTCCAAATTGATATAATTATGATCAAATATATGGTCTTCCTTTGTGATTGGTTTTAAGTGGAGCTCGTCTCCTTCATAAAAAGGGTGTCTGTCCTTAAAAACCACGTTGGGCTTTCTAATGATCTCAGTGTAAAGTTTGGTTTCTAAGACCTTCTGAACGGTTATCATAAATGAGCGGGTACTCGTGATTCATTTTTCATTTGATGCAAACAAACTTTTTTTTTCCTTCAGTCCAATATTCAATTTTTTTTTCAATCTCATATTGGTTTGCCATTACCCATTTATTTTTGGCATTGTTATAATATGCCCATTGCGACTTCGGAACCCTAAAAAGTCAGTTTTCTTTCAAATGAGGTAGAATTAGTATGACAACCTGGGTTTCTATGGAACACTCGCAGTTGAATGTCTTACCTTTCCCACCTAATATTCTAGACCATTCTACAGTTAAAAGTAACAAAATTCCAAATGAAAACTGTTTACCCGATTCTCCAATTGAATGTTTAAACGACCAAGTCACCTTGGCTACGCCCCTATGTACCCCTGCGGACAAACCATTTACTCCGGATTATTCTTTGTGATTGTGTTTTACTCGAATACTAGCATTTTACAAAGCGTTTTAAGCGCTCCAGAAGCTAGTATTCGATCAAGGGTGTTTAAATCCCCATCAAAGTAGCGATCCTTGTTATGAAGGAAGAGGCATCCGACCACGAGTGTTCTATAGAAACCCGGGTTGTCATACTAATTCTACCTCATTTGAAAGAAAACTGGCTTTTTAGGGTTCCGGAGTCGCAATGGGCATATTATAACAATGCCAGAAATAAATGGGTAATGGCAAACCAATATGAGATTGAAAACGAAATTGACTATTGGATCGAAGGAAAAAAAAAGTTTGTTTGCATCAAATGAAAAACGAATCATGAGTACCCGCTGATTTATGATAATCGTTTAGAAGGTCTTAGAAACCAAGCTTTACATTGAGATCATTAGAAAGCCCAACTTGGTTTTAACCCCTAAAGGACCGTAAGGCCCCCACGCGGCTTCTGAAACTAGAATGTGAGGAAATTTGGGTTCTTCGGCTTTGAATTGTAGGATGAGCAACAAAGAGACCCTGGCTCTTTTTGAGAGCCAAATCTGTAGGTACTTCTTGATCGGAAATTCATCAAATGAGCGATTTTTGGTGATTTTTTTGAGTTGCACGGAGGGTATTTACGCGTCACTTTAGACCCTCATATCTTCCTCCTCACACCTCCAAATTTCCTGAAATTTTTTGCACATGTTAAAAATGATAATTTCTACTCATATTAAAATTTTCAGAATTTTTGGAGCACTTTTGAACAATCCGATTTCTGCATGTGTACAAAATACCCCAAACAAGTTCCATCAATCTTCTCAACGGTGGCATTTTCTCAAAAATTATGTGATTTTGTTGATCTTTTTTTCATTAAAAAGCTACGTAAGTCTTCTTTAATTTCAACGGTGCCGATCGTCAAAATTACCCCACATCAATGAGGAATTGAGCTTGCTACAAGAGCTAGTCAAGAAAACAAGAGCTAAGTTCAACACCCCCCCCCCCCCCCCGGTCCTTTAGGGGTTAAGAACAGACACCCTTTTTATGAAGGAGACGAGCTCCGCTTAAACCAATCACAAAGGAAGACCATATATTTGATCATAATTATATCAATTTGGACATATATGCCAACCTTGGGAAACTTTCGAAAAAATATTTGATGGAATTTGGAGATGGTTGTAAAGTTAAAATCAATGTATTCAAGACCTTTTTGTCCTTTATTGTGTGAGGACACAACCCTCACTAAGTTGCTTTGTATATTGTCAGGCCGGGGGGGGCGGGGGGGGGGGGGGGGGTTTGGAAGGCTGTGTTTACAAATCTTATCGAGTATTTAGTAGGAGACTCCAAGATGAACTTAGACGCTCATAGGACTCACCCAAGGTTTGAGCTGGTTGGGATAAAAGATAAATCAATTATTGTTTTTAATAACCTGAAGTTTTTGGGGAGTGTAATCATGACGTGAAATAATATTTGGCAATCAGCTGACGACACATCAGGTTATCGACGTATATTCGTGATCATACGAATAGATAGAGTCGTACCTCAAATGGATCCTACATTAATTGAGAAGCTCAAAGCGGAGATTTCATGACTACTTGTATAGGCATTCAATATTCCAAATCAACTAACTCAACTAAGTGGGCAGTCTAAAGAGATCAACAAAGTGTCCGTAGGAGAAGGTTTAAATCCGTTAGGATTAAAAGGATGGTTGAGCGAAAGCCTTTATATAAACGCGAAAGAAAGCACGGCTTTAGGCGCGACTACAGAACCTAAACCACAAAGTCTATATGAATCTTATTTGAATTGCGCTGGAAAGTTCAGATTAGATCAGATTATCCCTCAAAAATTCGGAGGAATCCTCGTTGAATATTTAAAAGGCCTTGGATATAAACACATAGCGCCCCAATCAAAAAAAAAACGGGCAATTTATAAAAGGGGTAACCCTTACCGAGGGCAAGAGTACCAGACCTAAAAAGAACCTCATTGTAGACCCTAGCTTTATTACAGATAACTGAACCCTAGGAAGGGTTTGAAGACGACTTTATTAAATATAAAATCGCTGAAGATGAAAGGTGGTCTCGAGAAGTTAAAGTATCTGAAGAGATAGGAGGTTTGAGAGATACAGAGGAAGAGGACACGATAAAAAAATCAAATGCAGATCTAGAAGAGAGCATAATAGTGCGTGAGACCCTAGAACAGAAAAGAGAACATCAAACCGAGAACCAAATAACAAACCTAGAAGAGGCTGAAAGAACAAACATGATAAAAGCTAAAGCCTCTCCAAAGCTGGACAGAAAAGACAAAATGGAGCGCACTCAGGAGGAGTTAGCAAACGCGTGTGAAGAGTAGGAAAACTCTTCGCCAGAGAACCTGAGCTTACCAGATCATTTGCAAAAATCGACGTCGTTGACCGATGAACCCTACAACTTACTAAAAGAATTGGATCGTGGGATCACAAAAATGGCGATGATACCGAAAAATTCGAGAGAATAGTAAAGGCGATGAACAAAGTCTCAAAAGATATTACAGAGAATTGTTACACCTCAAATAAACTAAACAACTTAGAGGACCACTATTATAAGCATAAATGCCCTATAAATCTTTTATGGCAGAAAGGTGTGTGCTCTTGAAATTGAACTCTAAGCTTCGTTTACAAATCGTGAAAATCGAAGATTAAGAAATTTACATGTAATCAAGTAGGCATTTTTATTCAACAACAAAACTGTCACGGTAAGTAGAATGAAATCAATAGGTACCTTGAAATTAATATAGACACTATAAGTTACAATGATCGAGAGCTTGATAAGTTGATCTATATGATTGATCTCCACCCGGCCCAAACGTGTGTAGTCGAAGGCTCACAATAATTGCTCCACCTCCAAAACCAACCGGCTGTTTCTAAAAGCTGCTCTGTTCTCTTCCAAAATCAAACACTGTAATTCTGTAAATCTCAACACCCCGGCCTTGCAGGGATTGACTTGTATTGGTATTATAGTGTCTTATTGATTTGACTATATTCAATAGGTCTAAATGATTTTTAATTATTTAAAATAAAAACACGCAAAAGCTTCAACATACTATCGATCAAACTGTTGTCTCCCCGTTGTAATGGATGCCTTCAATCCCAAAGCTCAATCTGCTCACTTCTAGCCTACCAGGATTGAATATTTGATCGATCGATCACGCTTAGTCGACGGATTTGCTCACTAGCCAATGATTCCATGAAATTCACACAGTCGTTCTGTAGTTTGAAAGCCTCCACTCATGCGCTCACTCACAGCTCCAATCGATCAAATAGTCTTGGCAAGTTGGATCTCAACTGGCTTCCAAAGATTCAAGCTCCAATCGATTGGCAAATTGGATCTCAATTTGACAAGACTCATGAAGTCGGAAGTCTGCACTCTGGCACTCCAAAGTTGAAAATTCGAAATGAAAATCAACTGGGGTGAACTGGCACTCAATTAAGGTGAATTTTTCTTAAACTGCTCTCAACTGACAACTAGGGTGAACTGGGCAACTGGCACTCTCGGCTCTAAACACACAATTCGCTATTTACGCACTTGGCCATATAATCATGCACTTGGTCCCTAAGCGCATAATTTTTTTTGTCTAATTTTTAAAAAAAAACCGACGATTATTGTCTTTCTTCAATCCCTTACATTATAATCAAACAATTATTTTTATTATTTTTATTTTTATCTTTATCTTTTCTATTATCCTTTTTTATCTTGATTTCTTTTTTGTCTTCTTTCTTGTCTTCCTCTTGTCTTTCTTCTTGTCTTCCTTTTTGTCTTTCATCTTGTCTTTTTTTTCTTCTACTTTTGTTTAGCTGTGGCTGCTAAACCCTAAACAATGGGAGCAAAGCAAAAAAAACAAAAAAAGTTTTATTTTATTTTATTTTATTTTTTTACTTGATTTGGCCATGGGGTACTACTGAATCCTAAATGGCGGCGGCCGCCGCCGCCGCCACCAAAAAACTTTATTTGGCCGTGGCGTGCTACTGAACCCTATACTGCGGCCGCCAGAAAAATAAAAATAAATAAATAATATATTTTTTTTTAAATCTATTTTTAGCCGTTGGGTGCGCGGCCAGGCACCCAAAGACCCTCCCATGTCCCTCATCTCCATCTCCTTCATCTCCATCTCCCTCTCCATTTCCATCTCCATCTCCCTCTTCATATTCATCTCCATCTCCTTCTCACTCTCCATCTCCATCTCCCTCTCCTTCTCCATCTCCATCTCCCTCTCCCTCTCCATCTCCCTCTCCCTCCCCTCTCCTCATATATATAGGAGAGAGGAGAGGGTCTCTCCCATTCACTCTCCCGCTCCCTCTCCCTCCCCTCTCTTCTGTCCCCTATATATATGAGGAGAGGGGAGGGAGATGAAGAGGGAGAAGAGAGATGGGAGGGTCTTTGGGTGCGAGGCTGCGCACCCCAACAGCTAAAAATAGAATCCCAAATTTTATATCTCTACTTTTATATCCACAATATGTTTTCATCCACCAATCTTTTTTTTTTTTTTTTTTTTTTTTTTTTTTTTTCCTAGGCGGCTGTAGTGTAGGGTTCAGTAGCACGCCACGGCCAAATATTTTTATTTTTTATTTTTTATTTTATTTTTGGCGGCCACCATTTAGAGTTCAGCAGCACCCTATGGCCAAATAAAGAAAGATTTTTTTTATTTTTATTTTTTTGCTTTGCTCCCTTTGTTTAGGGTTCAGCAGCCACAACTGAAGGTAGAAGAAAAAAAAAGACAAGAAGGAAGACAAAAAAGAAGACAAGAAGAAAGACAAGAAGACAAGAAAGAAGAGAAGAAAGAAATCAAGATAAATAAAAATAAAATAAAAAATAAAATAAAAGATAAAAGATAAGATAAAGATAAAAATAAAAAATAATTAAAATAATTATTTGTTTACAATGTAAGTGATTGTAGAAAGACAACATTGATGTTTTTTAGAGAACTTTTAAATCTTTTTTTTTTAAAGTAAAATATGCTTATGAAATGAGCGCATTTAGCCAAATGCATAAATAGCGAATTGCGTGTTTCTAGCAGTTTGACGGAATTGCTCGAATTTAAGTGAGTTAGGGTAGAACTGTAGATGACTGACTTCACATGCGCTGATGAACAGTAGATGAAGGGCATTGTACATCAAGCCCTCCAAGTGACGGGACCACCATTACACCAAGATAATTTTGAAAGGCGATTTTTCTAGAGGTATTTTTTGAAGCCCCAAAACCCATTTGAAGGGCATTGAAGACTTCAATTTTGAGCACTGGTTAGTAACCTTGCATGCAATTTATGGAATCCATTCAAAATTCAACGTTTTGAAGTTGTGATTGACGGCTTAGTCTTCCTTTTAGTTGAAACAACTTCTATAGCCGTAGAGAACAATTGTTGGTGAAAACAACATGATCATTACAAACTTTTGAAAATGCATTAGGTCCTGAATATTTATTTTTCTAGATTCTCATAAGGAAAATTTTAAAACAAAAAATGTTTCCATACTAGCCAAATCAATCTTTATACCACTAGACCAAATAAAACAATACATTCAAATGTTTGAAATTTGCTTTAAATTATATCTAAAATAATTGTTTAAATATTGCGTTAGCAAATATTTTGGCAATAATAATGTTCTTGTATACAAGTCAAGGTTTTTAAACTAATATGTGATGATTTGGTTTATAAAAACGACATTAGAGATAACCATAAACTCACCAAAACACATTAGTCACAATCATTGTCTTTTCATGAAATAGGGGTTTTTGCTCAAAAATGGAGTATTATGTCTAGGTCCAAAAATAAATAGAGTATGAAAAAATTAAAGGAAGCATAAACAAGGCTGAAGAGTTTCACCTGACTTTGAGCTTCGTCAATGTACATGCTAATAGAGGAGGTGGAAAGTGAGGCCGCATGATACGTTTGCAAGAATTTGGATTTCAAAGCTCCCGGAATCAATCCAAATGGGTACTATTTTAAGGCAAACACAAAAACTTCATCCTGACTTTTCTCTGCAAAGATTTACGCAAACTTTCGATTGTCACATAAAATACATGGTTGGATAAGAAAGCCAACATGAATGAATCCATGACATCATCGTCATCTCTATTGTTCTTTTACTTTAAAAGGCATCATCTTTGTTGCAATCTTGCAACCTCTACAATTTTTGAACAAGGTGCAATCATTATTCTTTATTTCACCTTTAAATTGTTGTTGGCCACCTTATTTTTCTTTATTACAAAAACTATTTTATTGGTGTCATAAACTGTATACAAGTGTGATAATGAAAAGTTCAAAAAGTGTGAAAAGGATTACAAACTACCTTTAGCAATCCCAAGTACCTTTTTAATGTTATTTTTACATAAATCTACAATGCCTCCATACAATCCTAGATATTGAAGTACCCTTGGTGCCATTTACCTATTGCGCCATTGTATAAATGAGTTCTAAACCACCTTTACAACTATTACAATTTGTAGTGCTTATTTAATGTTACTTATATATATATATATATATATTACACTGTTAATTGTTACAATATTACAAACACCTTGTATAATCGTGTACCGTACCCGACCATCAAGGACGACAAAAAATAATCATAAAAAGTGAAGCCCAAATTTTTAGGAAACTTTTTTTCAAAAAAAATCTATTTTCTATGGTGAAAATTGTTTTTAGAGAAAACCCACAAAATCTTAAACAATATTCACAGCATTTGGGCAAAAAAATTATACATTATCTATGAGTCACCAAGGACAAGTCACAACGAACATTTAGTGTTTACAGACACGTCACAACAGACATTTAGTGTTTAAAAACATGTCACAACAGACGTTTGGTCATTAAAGACATGTCACATTGAACGAGATTTCTACTACATTGAAATCAACATATACTATGGTCCACAGTATTTTTGAACGACAATACTAATAATTATTTTTCCAAAAGATTGTGATGAAATTCATCCAAATTTGATGAAAGTTTGGTCAAATAGATGAAACATTGTTCAAACATATGAGAATTTGTCCAAATGGATGAATGTACCTACAACAATTATCCACCTACAGTATATGGTGATTTCGGTGTAGTGTCTTCTATTGCATCCAATGTAAAAAGGAATTGGAAATGACTTTTACAGTTGATAGAATTCCATGTATTTTTTTTAACGTCACTTTTGTATACTACATTATTGATTGCTACAATATTAAAAATATAATATACCATAATGATGTGTATTGTAGGCACTCTAGTCAAGGACGTTCAAAATATTTAGATTTATTTAGCTCCTATCTTTCTAATGCATTCATTTTGAAAAGGAATTGTAAACCACATTCACACCATTCCTAAAACCTTAAATATTTTTTCAATGTCACTTCACGTTCAACATTATTAATTGTCACAATTTATGACAATATTCCATTTAACTATGTCTACTTTAGCCCTTTGACGCGCCGGCATCCATATTCTGGACGCTGGATGATTTCTGGCGCGTTCCTTCACCACATATTGTGATGTTTTTTCATCCATCCAAAATTCTCTTGATTCTTGTGCTAGTTGACTATCATTTGTATAGTATGGATCTTCAAAATAAGATAATGTGAATTTTTGAAAAATAACAAAAGTGGTTTATATCAAGTTTCATTCTTAGTTCAAAACGTGAGACCTTAAACATGATTTTCCATAATAAGTAGAATTAAATAATGGAAACCATACCATCTTGTAGTGCATGTTATTCCAATTTCATTAAAATATTTTGTGATTTTTTTGTGTTAATTTTGAATTTTAAATTTAATTTCAAGAGAAAACCTTGCAAAATTAATTAAAAAATATGATGAATCCAACCATACAGATGTTATCTTCACATTGACATTTACAACTTTTCTTTGTACATCAACTCCATTTTTATTTTTCATCAAACATTTTATAACGAATCTTTGAAAACAGTGTTGAATCGAGACGTTAAAGGAATAGACACCCTATACAATGACACTGAAAATCTTTGAGTATATTTGGCTACTATCTTTTTGTTGCATCCATTGTCAAAAAGAAGTACAAAAATCAACCATTACCAAAACTCAATTATAAACCAATGTAAAATAATCCTCATTTGGTTTAGAATAGAGAAAATGTCCAATGGCATAAATAGCTGCCACACATGATTTGAACTCAGGCATCCAACTACAAATTTATTAGCTTTTTGCAACCATACTCCAATCAAATAAAATAATGACTAAAAAAAGACATACAAAAATAACATACTACAAAATATTTTTAAACACTTGTTATTGGATATTTTTTTATCACTTACGATCAACTAGTGGTCATTGAATGCTGATTACTAATTCAAGTTATAGAATTTATCTTGGAAAAAGACACCAAGAATAGACCCTATACATGTATAAAGTTTAACTATGTGTAATCAAGAGGAGTTTAAAATATAACCCATGTGAGGATAAATAATCTGGCACGTATGAGGGCCTCTTTACACTAGAGGCGAGAAGCCATGAAGAGAGAAATTTCAGCCAATGGGAGGTTTAAAAACCGAGAAGACCAAAGAATGTCACTTTACACCCGAAACTTTCAGTCCAAGGGACAAAAGGAGGAGAAAATGATATGGACAACACTTTTGACCTTCGTGGCAAGAAAAGTGGACATTTTTCAAGGCCCCCGGATTTTGCGTCAAGCCCACCTCAAGAGGTGGCTCTAACGCAAAATCCGGGGGGCCATTTGGCCAAAATTCTCACAACCAATCATTTTTTATTTTTTAAGAAATATGTAAGAACTTTATTTTTAAAAATCGGTACTTTATTTTGTGGCCCCTTCTCACTTTACACTATATCCAAAGGCCGTCAAGTTCAAAGGTTGGCTTCTCAAGGATGAGCCATGGCCCTTGTGAGGTTTTCTTCACGGCTTCTCGCCTGTAGTGTAAAAAGGGCCTGAGGTGTGATAGTAATGGTTTGAGAATACATTCACATCAAGGGTGATAAATAGCAAGGTCTCGAGTGAGGTATAAATTTTAATTGTGTGGAGTTGACTCCAAAAGGACCGTGAGCATGCCTAAATTTTTATCACTTCTTGTGATGCTTTCAAGAATGTATCTGCATCTCTCGATTGGTGTTCATGTTGAAAACTTCTTTGTTGAAGCTCAAAGAGGACTTAGTCATGAGATTGTATATCATTTTTCAGGACAATCTACGGTATAGATTACATGATTATAAGATTTGATCATGAGTTGTTTTCATAATTTTTTTAGCAAAACCAACAAGTCATTCACTGCAAATATTCTCATAAATTCTAGAACCATGATTAGTGTTTGAAATTTCAGGGATATACAAAGATGTATTGTATCTAAGTGCTCACAAAAAATTGTGTTTCAAAACTAAATACAACAACAATAATTGATTCCAAAAGATTTACGTTTGGGTGAAGTGACTTTGTTGGTGACTGGTTGAGCCGATGTTTGTTATAGTTATTAATTGTTACATTGCAAAAATATTTTCATAGTACAAGATATTCTAAAATAATATGAAATATGTATAAGATAATCCAAAGATTATTAAAATATTCCATTTAAAATATATTTTAACATTTTTGTAATTATTACATAGTGTTGACGATGTAGTAATGGCAAATGTTTTACATGTTATACACTTTTTTTTGGACAAATTTGACATCCTAGTGTAAAAACATTCTTCAGGTTACCAACCTCCTTCACTATCATGTCCTAAATTCACCTGCATTTGCATTTTAGTTTTTTCCTGATGCATCAATCAACGTAATTGCACATCTTGAAAGATTTTTGTGTTCTAGTAATGGACATTGATCTACAATTCTCTAGTTAACCCCTAAATGTGCCAAGGTGTCCCCTATAATTGACAATTTGAGAAAAATCATCATAAAGTACTATTTAGAAGAATATTTCGGAATTGATATACAAAGGAAAGTTCTGGATTTTGAATTTTAGATTCCATCCGTATGGTTCGATTCACCAATATTATCACCGGTAATTATTTAATTATAAAATTTGAAAGTTAAATATAAAACTCCTAAATTTGATTACAAAAACAATATATATATTATTTGAGTATAATTTGTTGGAATGGATTTAAAATGAGATACTTTTAACGTGGTGATTCTTTGAAATTTTTGTGTTCGTTAACCCTTAAGCATACAAGGAGCCCCGTAGGGCCATGCTTGATTGTTTTTAAGTCAAACAATGATTTTCACCTAGTTCCTAATTTCAAATGAAAATGGTCCCAACTAAGAAAGTGTGGGGCTACCTTCTACTTTTTGATCCAATTTACCGTTCTTCAAAATTGTCAAACCTGCATTTTTTATAACACTTTAACCCCTAAAGGACCAGGTGGACACATTGTGTCCAAGAATAATTTCATTACTTTAATAACTTGTTTGGATTTCATAATTTTGACTCAATGTTAACTAGAGAATTGAAAATGTTTGTTTCAAGAACACAAAAATCCTTCAAGATTTGCAATATCGTTGATTGATTCATCGGGAAAAAATTAAAACGTCAACGTAGGTGAACTTGGGACATAGTAGTTAGGGCAATTGATGACTTGAAGGGCATTTTTACACTTGGACGTCACATTCGTTAAAAAAAGAAGTGTCCAATATGTAAAATATTTGCCATTACTGCATCATTAACACTATAAAATAATTACGGAAAATATTTAAATATATTTTAAATGGAATCTTTTCAAAATAATTGGAATATTTTCTACATATTTTATATTATTTTGGAATATTTTGGAATATTCCAAATATATATTTGAATTTTTTAAAACATTTTTGCAATGTAAAAATTAATAACGATCACAAACACCGGCTCAACGAGTCACCAACGAGTCACCAACAAGTCAATTCACCCAAACATAAATCTTTGAGAATCAATCATTGTTGTTGTATTTAGTTTTAGAACACCATTTTTTGTGGGCACCTAGATATAGTACATCTTTGTATGCTCCTAAACTTTCAAACGCTAATCATGGTTTTTAAATTTATGAGAAAGTTTGCAATGAATGACCTATTGGTTTTATTCAAAATTTTCAGAAATCAACTTATAATCAAACCTTATAATCATGTAATATATACGGTAGATTGTTTTGAAAATTGATGTACAGTCTCATGGCTAAGTCCTTTTTGAACTTCAATGGTGAAGTTTTCTACATGAATACCAATCAAGAGATACAATTGCCTTTCTGAAAGCATCACGAGAAAGTGATAAAATTTTAAGAATGAGCATGGTCCTTTAGGGGTTAAAGCTCAAAGCCCTAAAATTCCAAAATACATTGCAGAAAATGTTTTTCTATCGAATTTCTTTTTATATAAGCTCAAAAAGCATGCCACCTACACCTTGCTGTTCATCGCTACTATTTATTTTTTCCTACAAGTTTCATACTATTATAAGATTTTTGTAATTACTATGATTTTACAAGAAAAAACTTTGAAAAATCTTATAAATATTTGTTTTAATTAAATAATAATGAAAAAATTAGGGTAAATTGGTTTAACAATACCTCATCTGAGAAAAATACCAGAAAATATAATATATTTTAAAATGTGAGGAACTGATGAGGTTTGACCGGGTACGTGTAATGTGGACACTTAAGGGTTAAATCTATGACCTCATTTTTGCAAGCCCACGTTTGAACTAGAGTCAATGCAATTTTGGCTTGTCAACAACTTGACATACTTCTACATTTGTAATTTTAGAAAAATATGTATCCTAGTATCACCAAATCCAACCATTGAATAGGACAACAATTTGGTGAAGTATCTCCAAAAAATTGGATGACTATCATCTAAGAATTGATGAGAACCTAGGGTGAGTTTGAATTTGTTAGTTGTTTAGAAACTCAACGCTGTGATGTGTAGGAGTTAACATTGAGTAAAAATTATGGAATCCAAATAAGTTACGAAAATAATGAAATTATTGTTGAATCTTATGGTCCTTTAGGGGTTAAGAAGGGTTTAAAATATAACCCTTGTGAGGATAAATAATCTAGCACATGTGAGGTGTGAGCTCAGACAATTTAGAATACACTATATAAAGCATGGATAAACCAAACTTTCCTCAACAAACTCTTTATTAGTGATAATCTTTGGACCAACATTATGATTATTATTATTATAAAATGGGGTTCTAAATCACTTTTATGGCTCATACAACCCCAAATATTCTTTGATGTTAGTTTTACAAACTACATTTATATATTTATTTTGAAAGAAGAGGGATAAATCCAATGTTTAATAAGAACAAATACAATTTTATAAGAACATCACTATAACCACTCTAAAAACTTTGGATAGCTCTTTGGGCTTGGAAAAATGGATGTGCATGGGATGGTCAACCATTTATTTGGAGGGAGACACTAAATACAACATCCCAATTCAAAGCCCTCAAAACAATTTAAGTCAATGTATCTTCTCTTCTTAATTGCACATCATGATTGCACAATCTATGTGTGGTGACTTGTGAGTGGCTTACTATTTTCATAGCCTAATTGAGAAATGTTGATGGGAAACTACATGACATGACCTGTAATTTTTGAATGACCTTTATAGTGCAATTCAAGTTGTTAATAGAGATATTCTAAGACCATAACCTACTCTAGGAAATGCGTAAGAGATGTGTCACTGTATCAATGGATACACATTCAAGATTTATTTCCCATAACTTTTTGAGTTCCTTTTGGACTCCCACTTCTCCCCATGCAATTAAGTGTTGCACCACACAACTTCTTCCTAATTTGGTTCAAAAAGTTTTAATTCTAAGGTGAAGTCACCAATTGTCAACAATGTTCCTATTGCCACCATAATGTACTTAATGCTTTCATTCTAAAAGGGCGATGTAGGGCGGATGTACATGCCTAACAGACATCCAAGAAAAAATTAAACCATGTATACTAGTAATCGGCCTACATCCTCCTTTTAAGATGAAGGTGCCAAGTTCATTCCAGTGGCAATAGGAACACTGTTGGTGATTGATACGTTTACCTTATGTCGTAGGTTATGTCCAATGATCAGCCCCTGACTCTAAATCCCCCCTGGGACGTTAGTGCAAGCACTGTTCATCCATGGGGCCCATTTTTTGAAATTTCCATTTTTGGGCCCTCTAGGATCTTTTTTTGGCAATTTTTTTTTGCAAATTTGGGGCCTATGGTTCAAATTTGATCTAGGGGGACCCCCTTGGGAATTTTAAACCCTTAGAAGAGGGGGTTATTTTTTAAGGTGGGCCCCTACACATTCAAAATAGGGGGCAGTTTTTGTCCTCTTGCATTAACGTCCGGGGATTTAGAGTCTTCCATGATCAGCTCGGGACTACCGTTCCTCACCGATTATGTAGTTTAGAGGTCACAATATCACAATATTCCATATTATCACGTGCATCATAGACACCCTAGACAGAGACATTAAAAATGTGAGGGGTCAGCTTGGCTGCCATCTTCCTATTGCACTCCTTCCCATGACTTGCACACCTCCCCATGATTGATGTCCAAAAGTCACTGCAAAGTCCCACTTTTACTAAAACCCCCTTCCTGTTCTTCTTCCTCTTCATCTTCCTCTTCCTTTTTCTTATGGTCTAGCAAACTGTCACTCATTGTCTTTGTGAGTCTGCCTCGTGCTCTCCACCGCTCCTGCTCCATTTTCCCCGTCTTCATCGTTTTCGAGTAGCTCACCTCGGTTTCTCCGCCAGCCAGCCAGCCAGCCGCCATGGTGGGGGCTCGTCTCGCCTCCGGCCTTGCTCGAGCTGCCCGGGCCGCCGCCGCTGCGCCTCGCCAGGCTCTCTTGTCAGGTCTCGATTGATTCATCCTTAGTTTTTTTTTTTTTTTTTTCCCTCTCAGCTCCGCATTGCGTTCAGAGCTTTGGAGTCCATCTTTTTGGTTTATATACTAGCTTGATTCGATACACTTGGAAGGTTCTTTTTGGTTTGTATTCTAGCTTGATTCGATACACTTGGAAGGTCTTCGTCTAGAGTACAAATGTGTTCTAATGAAAAGGATTATGATGTGACATGCTTTCTTATGTTTTAGTTTTGTAACTGAGTGTCAACTTTCAATGTAACTGCATAATGGGATTTGCTTGGCTTGTTTTTGGTATTCGGTTTTGTGTAGCCGCGAGATCTCTTATGTGAGTATATGTGTATGCGGTGGATCTAGCGCTAGGGTTTGTTTGTATACTAGGGTTTGTGTGGAGCGGAATTATATTTGTACTGATTTGGATCTAGATGTGGTTTATTCATCTTTGAGAAATACATTGTTGAGGAAAGTAATCGATCAACCTTATTGATTTGATTTCTTTTTTGTTGCAGAGGGTCGTGCCGCTTTGGCTGCCTCTGTCTGTAAAGGCAATGGAGCTGCTGCTGCAGCAACTGCTTTCCGGGCTTCCGCAGGCACCAATGGTGGCTACAGCAGATGGTTCCCAGCTGCTGCGTTCTTGCCAGCAGCAGGTACTCGTCTCTGTTATGTACTCTAGATGTGTGAAGTTACTTTTAACTCATATGCAATTAATACATCGTAGTCCTTATTTAGTTTTTCCACTTGTGTGGGGGTTATGCAATGCCATATCTTTTTATTTAACATGATATTTTTTACTGAATAAATTTTTGTATGTTCTACAATGTGCATACTTTGGGCACATTCTCTATTATTAAAAAGCGCCATGTTCAGTAAACGACATGTCCCAGTGGGAGGACTAGATAAAGACTACGTTGCTGTTTTTTGTTGGCAACTTATTCTAGTACTTTATGTTGTGCAGTGTACATGGCTCAGGATCCAACTGTCGAGGCTGCTGAGGTAAGCCTTGCTGTTTTTTGTTCATCACAATTAGTGTCATTTAAAGTTGATTTGGTTGTGATTACAGCTTAAGCAATCTACCAAGGCAATGTAGTAATGTTTCACCTTGTTTACTAATACTGGCTTCTATTATTGTTCAGCTCGAGCGTACTTTTATTGCAATCAAGCCAGACGGTGTTCAAAGAGGCCTGGTAAGACGGTCAAGCAAACTGTTCATGTGTGTGCATCGTGATGTGCTCTCTCTACTTATTTATCTTGCTTTTGTGTTCCGCTTCTGACAAACTCCATCCACCTGTTGACAGATTTCAGAGATTGTTGGCCGCTTTGAACGCAAGGGTTACAAGTTGGTCGCCATCAAGCTGATTGTCCCAACTAAGGAGTTCGCCGCCCAGCACTACGATGACTTGAGCGCGCGTCCCTTCTTCAATGGCTTGTGTGATTTCTTGAGTTCTGGCCCAGTGGTTGCCATGGTAAGTGTCTTGTATGAACAGGATCTTCATGAAAATCAGGCTCTTTCAGGAGCTTTTAGACAACATCATTAAGAGACCTCCCCATGATGTTCATAATGACGCTGTTTAAAGGTTCCAAAACAGTCTACAAACCGGGTTTATTTCTGTCAGTTAAAAGTTTTCCTCTCAAAACATGAAACTAATCTATAAGCATCTACACGGCGTTGTAATAGGTCCCAATATGTGCCCAAGTTGTCCTGTTCAAGAGTGTTTGTTGCACACGGAGAGGTTCTTATGTGAGAATACTCATTTGCAGGTCTGGGAAGGTCAAGGAGTGATCAAGTACGGGCGTAAGCTGATCGGCGCCACCAACCCACAAGCGTCCGATCCCGGAACTATTCGGGGAGATCTGTGTGTGCAAGTGTCCAGGAACATCATCCACGGCAGTGACGGCCCCGAGACGGCCGTCAACGAAATTGGCTTGTGGTTCAAGCCCGAGGAGCTCGTCAGCTACACCAAGAACGACGAGAAGTGGCTCTACGAGTAGACCTTGGCCGCGTTACTTAGTCTCAATTTTGCTAGTTTGAGGACCATGGCTTTAATTCTGCAAGTTGTGAGCACTTTCTTCTGAGTTTCTGCTCTGCATTGGTATCCACGGAGCAGAGTCTTCTGACCTTAGATAATGGCGAATAAATTACGTTTTACTTTTCAACTGTGCTTTTGAGGACATTGGACATTGAGTTGGATGTGTTTGCCAGCGTAATTGGGTTCAAGCATGATATGGGTATCAAAAAGGAATGTCTCACTAAAACAGTCTTTTTTTAACTCATTTAATGTGTGCTAGAAATTACACATTTTCAATGTACATGAATTTCATGACAAATTTATGAGAAAGTAGTACTACTCCATCCAAAACACTATTGAACAATAAAAACTGAACAATTTTGATATTCCTTTTTATTCCTTTGTTATCAAATCCGGAACTATCTTGATTCCGGATTTACAGCAAAAGGAACAATCTGGAATACCAATTTATAACGAATTAGTTCATGAATATGAAATTTAGCTAAAAAAACGTTTGGATCATATCTATGTTTAATTTTGACTCTTAATTTTATGTATTACTATATTTCATATATGGGAACTTTCAAGAATCGCATATTTTTTACACAATCTAAAACTCACTAAAAGGACTATGATTTCATGACATCTTCTTAAGACCAAATGATACACTTAAATACAAACTTAATAAAGTGCACGACTATTTGTTTTAATAATAAACCTTAAATACGTAATCTCTTCACTACTATAATGTGACCAACTGTTGAATATGTTAAATTAGGAAAAAAAATTAAATTTTGAATTTGAACTATTTAGCACATGTGCACCAACATCCTGTCTATAATACCATGTAGTTTTTGTAATTTTCCAACACTTTTTCCATTTCCAAAAGAACATTTTTATAAAGTCTGGGGAGTCCGGAAAATATTAGGTTCAAACCCAATTGTGTGGAATCATCTAGTCATCGGTGTATTCTTTTCCAAGCAAAGCCGTTGCGCAAGGAGTACCGAGGCTCACACTGCTTACGAGTAGAATTACATGGCAGCCATCAGTATGCACTTCGTATTCTGTGTGTGTATCTTCTCTAGATTATGGTACCAGCAGCTTGGCCAGAAGTCTATTGGTATGCAGATACCATCAGACTGATGATTTTAAGGCCTGATTTTGGAGGCTGAGCTAATGTGCATCAACAGTGATGAATCTTATCACCACCAAGATATTATGAAAAGCGAAACCTACCATGGTCTTCAAGAATGTGACGAACAGTATGTAGTGGATTCGCACTCAACATAGGCTACAAGATGTCATTTGTGATAGAAATCTTTACATCTTGGGCAACTTCCTCGACAATGCCATCTTTTCTAATAGTGCAATACCTCATTAGAACCATGGTAGCATGAATTTCAACTTCACTTTTTGATCTTAGACCATTGGAGGTGAGGAACTATTCTAAATACAACAAAATACTGATGTATAATACTGGTCAGAACGGGCTCTCTAGGCCTTCAAGGGTTAAAGACAAATACAAGGCATTCAAAAACATAGGAAATATGAGAATCTAGAAGAGTGGTGGTTTTTGTTGTTGCTAATTTTAGCCAAATTGCTACATAAAAATTGGGTTGGCATGGTTGATAGAAGATTTTTGAAAGGAATAATAGCTAGATTTCCTACATGGAATCAAGATGTGTAGCCTCTTAGTTATTACCAACCAAGTATTGCCCAAGTATCACCTATATATTAATATGAAAAGAGCATCCAAGCACCTATATATATTAACCCTAAGCTCCCAAGAGACCATTTTTTGGTCACTGCTCGGTTTAATGAGCTACCCGGAACAAAAAAATATGTTTTTGAAAATATAAAAAACATTTAAAAATACTACATCAAGTCTACTTTTCAACACAATTTGAATTATGTCAATCCGAGTTAAACTCCACCGGGGAGAATTTTTCAAAGTGGATCACCTCAACATTGTCTTAGTGTTATAAAATTTGCTATTTGGAGAAAGTAATGATGTTCCCTCCATCATTCTTTCGCTTTTTTGAAGTTTACAATAGATAAACCAATTTTAACTAATCATGCTAACTTTTAAACTCTGAAAGTGAAAATTATAGTTTATACAAATTTTCAAATGCTTTTAAATTCATTAAAAAAGCATCTAAAGTTGTTTTTGGAAGTTTGACTGTATGGATAATTTGTAGAGATGATGCCCTACATTTTGTCTATTGAACCAAACTTCATCAAACATATGGAAGGTACATCTTATAGCACATATGTTTTGTCCAATACCCCTGCGGCTTTTAGGGGTTGTTATGAAAAGTGCATCCAAGGAGCCTGGACTGCTCTTCAAAATGCAAAACTGTCTCCGGACCTAAAAAAATAAAACCACTGATCCAGAGAGTCTGGAAGAAGCACAAAGGTAGTATGATCCTGCTGTTATAAATATACCTCATGACTGTTACAGTACATTCCTCATCACGGGCACAAGTGACTTCCACCGGCCGTTTCAGAAGGGGGTGACAGCCACCCCTGGCTATTGTAACATCTCAGCTTGCTTGCGCACTAACGAACTGCCGGAACACCCCATCCACCACCACCTTGTCCAGCAGCTTATCGGTCAGTCACTCCCTTGCCAAACTCTTGCCAAACCAAAGTGTGGGAAGCTACATCTCTTTCAAACTCTTTTCTAGGAACCATAATACAGCAGCTGCAGTAGTAAGGTTATGGTCAGTTGCACCCGAGGCTGGTGGCACAACCATCTTCATCAGTATGTACAAGCAAATGAAATTAACCCACTACTGCCCTTCCTATATAGTACACAAAAAAAAATAACAAAAAAAACCAAAATGAACACCCTCACTTAAGGATTAAGACTGACGCTTGGCACAGTGTGAATAGGAGTGGTGGTGGTGACTGCCAGGGTACTCCTCAAAGCCAAGTAGAAACGGACCCAGGAAAACTGGTGTAAATACGGCGTTGCCAGGAAGAAAAACAAGCCCACTTTCTGAAAGTAAGTCGGTGTCGGTGTTCCGTGTGCAGCAGCAGCTCGCACTAAGTCCATCACTGAGCGAGTTTGGTACTTGGGTGGCGCATTCATAATCACATTGTCCACTTTGTGAGAATAGATTTTCCCATCCTTGTCTAGCTTGTACTCTGACGTCCCCTCGAACCGGCCTTGAGCCTCCCAAGGCACTCGTGGAATGCCCCTCACTATCCACCGGACCATGATCGTCTTGTCAGACGGTTGGTACACTCGCACTATGTCCACCCACAGTGCTTTGAAAAAGATCCGGCCGTGAAACCGAAGCGCCCAGAACAGGGTCTTGTAATTCTCAATCCCCGCAAATGTGTTCATTGGATCACTGAATGTGATGTCTTCTCTGTGTACACCACGACAACCACAAAAAATCAATCTCCTCATCAACACTAATGGGCTCAAAATGAACATGCATTTGTTTATCCCCAAGTGCCCAAGCTGATAGCTAATAGTTGAATATAGTTAGTTGCTTTTAAAACGTATTTCTATAGTTCCAAAACGTAGGGTCTAATTTCTTCTTCTGTTGGTACATTTTGTTACCTTCCTCATTTTGTACACTACAACAACCACATTTTCAATGCAAAAAATCAATCTCTTCATCAACACTAATAGGCTGAAAATGAACATGCATGCATTTATCCCCAAGTGCTCAAGCTGAAAGAAAAAGGTAGCTAGTAGTTGAATAGCTTTTAAAACATATTTCTATAGTTCCAAAACGTAGGGTATGATTTCTTCTTCTGTTGGTACATTTTGTTACCTTCCTTGACGATTTATTTCGACTCCTACAGATATGGAAGCGGCTAGTTGGGGAAAGAGAACAGAGGTTATCCATGGACAATGAATTAAATATTCAGAGGCGGTATGTACCTGTAGATGTCATAGTTGAGGTCTTTGTAGAACAGGGCGGGGAGCTCATCTCTGAGGCTGCGGATAGCAGAGCCACAGTTGACGTGGAAGTTGTCTTGTTCGGGGCTCTCCTGCTTCTGCCTGGAAGGAGGTGGAACACTATCCTCTAACTTGGTCTGAACTGCCAACAACTCCAACAACTCCAACCTCTTCTCGATCTCCTTCATCCCTACCAGAGCCACGTCTTGCTCCCTCAACAACGCCGAAGCACTACCCCCAGTTTGTACAAGGCGAGGTCCATGACATTGCCCCAAGCTTAGTGTGCCAACCGAAACTCCCTGCTCACACCAGAACAGATTCATAATTCAGCTGATTGAATGCGTGGCACTTGACATTTGTTCTCTTTTTGATTAATTTCTGACCAACACATGCGATATTCTTCATTGATCCCGGTGATATAAAATTTAGCCCTAGCTGAATCAAATTGATCATAATTTAAACCATGAAATCAGGCATCTCGAAGCTCAAAACCATGTTCAATACAAGTGCACACACACCTGATTTTCTCTCCATTTTCCTGGATCCACAGTGCCGCCACTAGTGCGCTCTGCCGTATCTGCGATTGCCCTGTGAATAGTCCAATCCATGCAAGATTATAATCCATCTCTGGATTTTTGAAAGCAGAAATTCTCATGGTTATATTCCTGTTGCTGTTAACGTAATTGAGGAGAATTTGCCATGATGGACCATGATGTTGATAAAATAAAGACCCCCCATTCGAAGGACCCTATGAGATCGATAAATCAAAATTCCGGTTCAGGTTTTCTTAAAACGGCATTCTTGTAGGGGCAAACCCTACATACCGAATCTAAGCATGCTTTACATGAAATTTTAAGAACAAAAATCATCACGCTGATTTGGAAACCCTATGCCATGTTGAGGAATACTGACCTGATATTCCCAACCCTTGGCCGACAATTTTCAAACCCTGCCAGAGAAACAGAGTTGGAGCTCGTGGCCGCTATGGCAACACCAAGTGCTGTATGAGCCACCATGGCTGAAAACAAACAACCACCTGCAGATAGAGGCCAATTAAAATTCAGCTGAAAACTTGCCATTTGCGACACAACCATAGGCATTCAAAAACAACGTGAAAGGCATGAAACCCTATCTTTGTGACTCCGGTCAACCTAACCCCAATCTGAAACAACAAAAAATACAAAAATAAAAAAAACGAAATTCACATCCCACCGCTGTCGACGTCACCAAAACACATTCAAAACCCCTCGCCTCGTGCTCTCCGTCAAGGCAAAAACTGAAAATTCACTCCAAACCAAAAAGAGTACCTGAAAATCACTGTCTGTTGTACCTCGTCTGCGAACACAAATTTCTTTCTATCGAATTGCTGTAAACGAAGACGCCGAAGGCAGGATTACGTGCAAATTGTGTGAAAAAGAGTTCAAAATCCAACTACAATAGCGCGTGTGAGAGTATGGGCAGGGGTGGGATCGAAGCGCAATTGTTGCGGCGATCGTGAGTGGTATTGGTGTTGGTGTTGTGTGTTGTGTGTCTGTGCATGGCCGAGGCCGAAGATTGGCGGAGGAATGAGAGCCAGGAGCCCATTCAGCCTACAGAGCTGCAGCTGCGGGTGGCGGTTCTGCACGGAACAGTCGTGCTGATGACGGGGATTGCGTAGCGTCGGGGCCTATCGGAACTCGCCTACGTGGAGAGAGGACGGTTCTGATGTGGAATCGTCCTGCCGATGCGCGGTTTGTCCCGCGCTCCGAAGCTTCGTTTCAAAAAGCCTGGCTCGGAATAGGTGGACACTTTTTCTTTAAATTAGAGAATCCAGGAACATTTTCTAGATTCTGGGGTACATTCTCGCCCGAAAAATGTACATCCTGCATACATTTCTGTTCGTAGGGCAGTGATTTTTTATTTTACTTTTTCCATTTTTCCAAGGTAGTCTGCTCAAAGTACAGATTCAAACAGTACACTGATTATCCCATTTATTGCGTGTGGTACTAATTCCCGAAGTACACACTATTTTGCCAAATCTCAAAATTAGTGAGTGCTCAATTTTTTTACGGAGTGGCTGAAATCTTCATATCACGCTAATTTTACATCATCATGATATTTAGTATTACCTTCACTAATTTCCCACACGCACTTTAAACCCCCCCTCACTAAATGGAATAAACAGTGTAGTAGATAACATGGACAAATGCGTTATGAATAAACAACATAGAATACTAGGGGTATTAAGGGGACCAAAAATTAAAGAATTTATTGTATAAAATTTACATATAAACTTTTGTGACTATTTGACTATTCGTGTAAAACTTACATATAAACTTTTGTGACTATTTGACTATTCGTGTAAAATTTACATATAAACTTTTGTGACTATCTGTCTATTCGTGTCAAAAAATTATAAATAAATTACTACGTTTTTGAATAGTAATGGTAAATATTTATGTAGTGTGAAATATTAATAAATAAGTATGGTCCCCTTAATATCCCTATTTAGTGAAGATAACAAAATTTTCATGTTGTCAACTTTATCTGTAACACATCCAAAGTGACATTTCCATGTTATCTTTGATGGGATTTTTTTATTAATGCCATTTCTTTTTGGGAGTGACACGTAATGATTACCTCAGAATATAGCCATGTAAGAATGTTTTTGGATAAAGTCATCCATATATGTACCCTCATCATGAAATTATTTATTATAATGAACTTTCATCCAAGTATTAACAGCTTTGGTATGCCTCTTAAGAGAGTTTTGGTGATTTCATTGACTTTTAACCTATTTTCAAGTGTTAAGGTGGTTGCGGGCAAAAATTTCCTAAAAAATAATTTGGTTGATTCAAACATAGATTAGATGTTTTGGGGATTGTCTAAAGTAACTGGCCCATGTTTTTGGTCAATATTAAAATTATCTTGTAAGTGCAATTTTTTCATAAAGTAATGAACTTTAGTCATTTTTGTGAGCCATATATAGTCTAAAGTTTTTTTAAAATTTGGAGTTAAAAAGATAATACTATTTTATGATAAACTTTATTCATAATAAAGACTAAGGATTGCCAAATGCAGTCTTGAAAAAAAGAGAGTAACTTTGGCGAAGGGCCATTGTGAATGAAGAGTCTCTTGGGGGAAGTGCTATCAACTTGGCCACCAAGACTAAGATGGCGTGTATTAACCTTGATGTTTTTTTTCAAGGGTACTAGCCTCTAATGGTCACAATGTAGTCTTGAAAAACAAAACTATTTTTACATCAAGGTGTTGAATCAAACTTTTAAGTATGATACTCCCACCATCCCACAAAAAAACCTTGTTTTCACTTAAATTCATGGATTAAGCTTAACCCCTAACCGTCTTGACGTCCATATTTTGAACATTTTTTGGGGTACTTTCACCTTCGAAGAGCTGTAACTTTTGCAAAAAATGTTTTATATCAATGAAATTTTGGAAAATCAAACCACATGATGTATTCCTTAAGTATTAAACATTTCAAATCAATCCGAGATGTATTGAATTTTTGGTGATCATTTGAAAGTAGGGGTCTCTTTTTTGGACAATTTTTGTGTATTTTGATGGCTGCAACTTTGGGGGCTTGCATCTCCTTCATCCAATGTCCGTTTTCAATAAAATAAAATAAAATTGTTGGGTTGGACTCCCCTTGAAGTCTAGTTATCATGGTTAAATTTTCATGTCAATCCATGTTGTTCTGGATGTTTGGGAGTCATTTTAGTTTGCATGGGTCACTTTTCGGGTTACTTTTGACATTGCAAGGCCATTTTAGGGCACATCACATTTTTGCATGAGCTTTTTTTTGGTACCAATGTGTTTATATGATGATTTTGAACCACTTGATAGTTTTATTTTTTTCATTTGGGTATTTTTGAAAACGAATTTCACCTCTAATGTGTTGCTAGGAAAATTTTAGCATCCTTTTTTAACACTAAAACATTATGATCTTGCAATCTATGAGGCCAAATGACTCCAAATTTGATTCACATCATCTACAACATGTATACTACAAGATCGTACGGTTGAGATTTCTATACCTCACCTACATTTAGAGCTATAACACATCAATAGCAATGATGCTTTTAAGCCTAAAATAGCTAGGGAGGCTTAGGGGTTAATCCCGTGATTACAAAGGGAGTATGTTGATTGTGATGCAAATCCATGGATTTAAGTGAATATAGAGGGAGTATTTTGACTGCAAGAAAGTGAATACATGATCAAAATCCATGACAATAAGGTAGACGTACCTTAAACCACCACAACATCTAAAACCACCTACTTCTACACCCTTTCTTCATTTTAGGGAGGAAATGTAAGTTGTTGGTACATGACTTAACTTTTGAGCAATTGATGCATAAGTCATGTAATGAAAGCCTACATTTCCTTTCTGAAATGAAAGTGGGGTGTAGAAGTTGGTGGTTTTAGATGTCGTAGTGGTTTAAGGCACGTCTACCTTAATCCATTATCAGTATGATCAAAATCTATGGACGAAGCTGCCAACATTGTTGCAATACACTAAAGCACTTGTCAAGCGCGCACTAAATTTAATTGTCGACGGTATACGAGTTCAATTGGAAATCATGGTTTTATTTTGGGACAAAATTTAAGTCCATATCGTGGTCTTTTTGTGGGACAGAGGGAGTAGTAAAAAATGTGGGATCATAGTCAAAGTCATGGACTCATAGTGTATTTATGTGTACGAGTGATATTTTCACTCATTATTACTGGGGTGTATTAATCAATTGTTCCAAGTTGCAGAGTTTTGCATGGATCCAAGTGTCGATCGTATGGGCCCATGTCACAGCACCCATCTCCAGAATTCTCTATCAAAGTGTACATATAAAACCCTAAAAATACACATCCTAAAAGTTATCCAATTTATGTAGCAAGGTATGTTCTATATTTTCAAGAGTATCAAGATTCACACAATGCTCATCACCCTAAAAAAATTACTCATATTCTTGTAGCGGGGATGTATTTTACATTTGCAAAAGAATCAATATTCACACAACAATCATCACACCCTAAAAATTACCCATATTCAATTGCAGTAGGATGTATTCCAGATTTGCAAGAGAATCTAAATTCACTCAACCCTCAACAAATTAAATCTTAAAACCAACAACATTTCAGTTCCCCAACCTCAAAACATCAAATACTGGGGAAATTGCATGACGAAGACCTAAACAGACACCAGAATTCCTATACCCTAGCAAACGTATACAGACTAAGGCACAAATCTCTGTTATCAAACCCTAGACGGTTAGCACAGTCATGTGCGGGGAGGCCCTCAATAGCAAAATGCTAAGCATATACAAAAACCTAAATTAATAAGTTTCTATGAAGCTATCTTGCCATAGAATTCTGTAGTATTTTTTGGATTGCAAAAAGTGTCGTAATGATTGAAATCTTACTGATATTTATCACTCATCATCCAGAATATGGACGCTCGGTCCTTTAGGGGTTAAATGACACGAGTGATCTTGAACTGGAGAATCAAACCTTCACCTTTGAGAGCACTTTCTTGTACAGATCTACATACTGATCAGCTGAAGCATCCCAACTGAAGTCTATTAGCATAGCCTTTCTAACTAAATCTTGCCACCATTCAGGTCTTTGAGTATAATAATCCAGCGCCCGATCCAAACCCCAGTTCAAACTCTGCACATTAAAGAAGTTTGTCACATTCGACGATGACCAACAACTCTGAAGAACTAACCGAGAACTCATCCAAGCGGGAAAGCAATTGGTTGTAATAAGATCTAAAGCAATTCGGAAAAACATTCCCGAATGCTTTGGACTGCTAGTGGGTCAATTGGTCAACCTACTTGAATCACCTAACAGTGCCTATAGTCTTAGACAGCTTGTGCAGACCCGAGCGCATTTGTACATGACAGATATGTGTAAAGACTTGGATATTGCAACACTGCTACAAAATCTGGATTATATTGCCCAATTAGCCCTGTCATGATCGATTAAAAAACATGTTTACTGGAAAACTTCGAAATAAACTCACCCCTTCATTTGCATCGTCAAATACAAAGCCGTTCTTCAATTCCTCAGGATTCCTTTCATCATCGACATCAAACACACTGCAGGTAAAGAAAGCACATAGCATTCAGTCGCAGCAACATTTGTCCATCTTACTAATGCAACTGGTAAGAGGCTGAAACTTCGAACAGGAGTGATCCCGATCCTAAGGAGACCAGTGAATCAGAGCACAAACTTCAAACAACTATTCTGTGGTCAGCACAAACCTATCTGCAAGTCCTCCGGTCCTTCGCACCACGGGTATCGTTCCATATCGCATAGATATCACCTGCAAATACCAGAACAAATATCAACAACCCATACTTAGAAATTTCCCTGAAGGTTACATATCACATATTCCAAATCGCATACCCTTTAGGTGACGCAAGTTTGGCCTTCAAAAGGCGTTTAATGGATTCAGCATGGAATTCTAAACGTGTACATAAAGCTTCATGGCGAAGAAAGAACACACGATTTCATAACGAATTAGTACGAGCCCATCGTTTTGAGAACTCTTGAAAAGGAAATTGAGGCTAAAAGTGCCTAACCTGTGTGAGGCCGCAGGGCTCAAATATAGATGGAATCACAAAGATGTCAGCGGCCGCATAAATGGCATGTGAAAGTGCCTCGTCGTACTTCAAAACTAGGCGAATTTGAGGGTGGTTTTCAAACTGACGGGCTAATCCCTCAAACTCGTTCTGTTCGAGAAAACTCAAATTAGTAAAAAGGACAGCAATTTTTTTGTAAATTTGATCAGTAAAATTAATGAGACATGCTTTACAATGTTCAAAAAATCTAGAAGTACGAAAATGGTTCATTAACAAGCATACCTGAATCTGAGGAACGGGACTAGATCCCAAGAGAATATACTGGCCACCTCGTTCCAAAGTGCGGTAGATGGAATGTTTAATGAGATGCACACCTTTTTGTGGGACAAGCCTTGTCACACATCCCACCTGAATGGAAAATTCATACACTTATGATTTCGCATTTGTAACTTACAAGTCAGAATTCTTGCACACCACAATGAGGAGCTGAAAGCTGCATGAAAAAAGCTGAAGCATGTTCATTATCACTGCACGACTAACGGAAGTCACTGCCATAAATATTATACACTATGATAAATGATAACAGCAAAGCAGTTAACTCTCTTTAAATATCTTCTATAGGTACATAAACAGACGAACTTAAATTAGGCATGAAAAACACATTATCGCCTGATAGACAAGAAAGTACAAGCCCCAGGTCAGAAATCACGACATGACCTGACAGCATCCATCAAAAAGATTATTAAAGGAAAGCTATCTGATTCAAGATTCTGTTAGTAGCTCATTCAAAAACTTGTTTGGTATCCCTTGTCTGACTATTGGGAGCAAAAATTTGTGTTAAAAATAACTGAAAAGAAAAAAAACGTAGGTCGTACCAATGGCCTTCTTGCATCATCGCCCTGACTTCCCAACCCCAAGCGCTCCCGCAACTTTTGCTTGTTGACGTACTTTCCTTCTACATCATCAGCGCTGTACTGGTGGTCGATTAGAGTGTCTGTGACTGGATCCCACACTTCTTCATCGATGCCATTCAGAATTCCAAAAAACTTCTTTGAGTGCACACCCAACGTTCCGTGCAAGCCTTTTCCACCCTGCAAAGTACAAAAATGTAGTAAGAAATATGAAAAGACTAGACTAAACCCTAAACCCTAAATCTCAGAACTGAAAAAAGATGTAACGGTGATCACTACCAATGATTAAGACAAAACTAATATAAAGAAAATACAAAAATTGCCCTCCATACTCATTGATACTTTTCCAAAGCTGTTCCAAGCATGCTGTATTAGAAACTTTTGAATTTGGCTAAAATAACAAAGTGCGTATAACTCGCATAAACCGAAGCATAAAGGACACGCATCGGTCATGTGAGAAGTAGCAAAGGACTGTTCTTAAAATAGCCACTAATTCTTAATCAGTGGCGTTTCTTGCATTTATCTGAAAGAATGAGTTGTGTGGGCCTGCTGCACATACCTCTGGTCTTAACACCTCTTGAGCATAAGTAGGCGACACCGTAGTCACGACATTGGAAAACACAATTCCTCCCTGCACAGTTTCAGTTTGAAATTTAGTTTTTATCAATGAGCCATTTTTGAAAGATATTAAGAGCATAATAAAATTTGCAATATCCCATGGCGTCGGGAAAGGGGTCCAAAGACCCCATAAATTTAAAGCCCTTCCACTTAGTGTAAGTGGAAAGGGTAAGCCGTCCCCGTGAGCAGGGGTTTTTTCGACTCCACCCACGGGGAGCCACCTCTCTCCCCTCCTTCCTCTTCTCTAAAAAAGCCAAGAAATGTGCCCCATTATATAGTAACCCCAAATGATTGGCCAGAAAAAAATCCGAATTAATGAGGTATTTGCCCCCAAAATAACAGCGCCGAAAATTTCCCAGCCGAAATTTTTCATCCAGATTTGATTTATCTAAATACAGATGAACACGTCTGGATGAATGAGGGAACATACCAGAGTTGGGCGTGTATCTAATATAAATAAATAAAATAAACGAATGTTGATCTAGATTACAGTACACTGTAGAACATTGTTCAGGTTGTGTTCATTTCATGCAGAAGATGCCATATGCCATACACGCCCACCACTAGAACATACCATGTTCTTCCGTATTTCTTTAAAAAGTTGTGTCTTCTCTAAAAAGTCAAAAAGATTTCTTTGCTCAGTTAAAATACAGTAAAATTAATTTAAAGGACATATCGCATGTTTGCCATTTTCGATGCCAAACATGTTTACCTGTGTCGATTAATGGGAGAATGAATAGAAACACAGGAAAAGCATAGCTACGTAAATATTGAATTTTCACACCTTGTAGAAAGATCCAACTCTAACCTTAAGAAGATTGATTTTGTTGTGAAAGGTGTTATCTTGCATTCGATCAGGGCGCATCAAGTCCCGTGCAGACAGACCACATGCAGCAATGGCTCCTGAGTTCTCTGCTCCTTGATATTCAAAATTGTGGCAAGTAAACGCCAACCTGGCAGAGTCCAGCCCGAGAGGCACATAGATGTCCCAGTATAATGGGGCCTGCAAAAGGAACATGACATCACACACAGCTAAGTGCAATAATATAGCAAGCTGTGATTTATTAAATGTCTTTTGGGAAGAACAGGCAAGCAACAACGAAAAAGCATTCCACATACCAAAGCTACGAGATTAACCCCTAAAAGGACCAAGAATCCCAAATTGGGTCATATTCTTTTAGCAATTTTGAGTAAGTCCTATGTGAACTTCTTTCTGTTCAAAGTTATTTATTGTTTTACCAACACATGCAATGCTCTTCACTGATTCCGATGATATAAAATTTGGTCTCATCTGAATTATATTTTTCAGAATATGATCAATTGAATTTGTCATTTTAAAACCATGAGTCCTTGGTCCTTTAAGGGTTGAATAAAAGCATAGAAACAGAATGACGGGCACTTTCGAGCATTATTATTACCACAACAGCAGTTTGCCAATCATGGCTGTGAATAATATCTGGTCGCTTTCCAGATTGCAACAGGAACTCCATTGCAGCTCGGGAAAAGTACGTGAACCGCCTGAAATCATCAGGTTCACTGTAAAACTGCCCTCGCCAGAAAAACTTTGCCGGATGTAGTGGCTCAATAAAATATACAGGAAGTCCTGCACACATTAAAACATCACGATACTTGTCATCAAGAATTGGCATCATACATGAAAATGCTTTGCACCCTTCGAGCCCTCAAGCAACTATAGCTCTTCCATTCGATAGATGGTAATGCTGCTTTGAAAATTTAACTTCAAAGACCAAAAAGATCTTGAAAGGACCCTCTGAAGCTCCATTAGTCATAGATACAAAGCCGCCATGTGAAAGATAGCGACAAGGCCACTCTGTGGGAAAAATAGTGATAAGTAAACAGTTGCATACCTTCAACAATGCCAGACCACACCTTGTTCTTATGCATATGGCCATCAAAAGACGAATGAAGCTCCAAGTCCAACTCCTGCATACGGAACCGAACCATAAGCCATGTTGGAACAAACCCATGATATCTGAACTCACTTAAGAATTAAGTTGAACTCGTTTAAGAGTGAACGATATATACTAATCTACACAGAAAGGAAGAAAATGTGATCACAGTTATCATGCGGCGAGCAATGACCACAACATGACCCAAGATAGTGAAGCACACAACATGCTTGAGCTACCTTGACTTGGTCCCTTTTGTACAGGGAAAATTTCTGAATTGAAGGTGTACAGTACTATTGAGGAATGATGCCTCTACAATAGCACTGTAGAAAAGGGACCAAGTCAAGGCAGCTCGAGAATGCTATGCGACCTACAACCTCATTTTCATCCTATAGAAAATCTATCCGGTCAAGGGTTGAGCGACGAACCTTGAGATTGGTTATGCGGGAGTAATCCATGCAATCATATTTTGGAAGAATAGCTTCCACGAGATGCCCCTTTCTTTGTAAGGATCGACTTAAACCAGTTAACACATCTCCCAAGCCACCAACCTTTAAAATACAATGTCATCAGTCTCATCCAATGATGCATACTTCCCTTCAAGCTAAGCTTCATATAGTAGATAATAGACAGCCTTTTTTTAATCTCTGAAAATGTGAATAACACCATGATCATAATGGATGAAAGGTCTACTAGTGAAATGACGAGGTACGTAACATCATATCACAAACAATTCCTCTACATCAAGATTGACATCTTTGAATAGACAACACATATACCTTTGCAACTGGTGCCATTTCAGCAGCAATGTGTATCACATATATTCCTGGCCTGAGAAAAACGATACACGACATGACTTTATTACAATAACATTAATCGCAATAACCCAAACATCATACTAGTTTAAGAGCAACGCTGGAGCTTTTCAAGTCAATACTTCGTACCTTTGGTTGAACTAATTCTAGAAGGAAAAATATGAACCCCTAAAAGCTTGCCAAGACTAATTCACATAAAAATTTAAACCCAAGCTATTAATAACGGCTTCATTCGGGAGGCACAAGATGTCTCAATAGAAACACATCATGACATCTTCAATCTTTTTAAAATAGAAGTAAATTGGACCACTATTTAAACAATGCGATAACAAGATAGCAAAGCAGACCCCACATCTTGAGACGGGACAGACAATGAAACTGACAATAATTAATAGACATTACTGATAATAAACACCATAACGACTATCTCAAGTACCAATTGTAAAAGAGGAAAACAAGATTCATCACCTTTTCTTAGGCTGTATGAGATCCAGAAATCTACCCGCCAAGTCCTCATCAGGTTCATCTGCATGGTTGACATAAACATCACGCAAACGTCTCTCTCTTCGCCAAGCCATCAACTGCAGCTCCTTTGCATCCTCCTGCACCACATGATCTGCTCAAATGATCAATAGGATTTATTTCAATTCTAAGTCTTATAAGACCCAGATAAGATGAAAGAATGCGTCTGATTGACTGGCAAGTACTTAATAAAAGTGACTACTGCATGTAAAGAAAACTGCTAGAACCGCACTAATATCTCTGGATAATTGTTGAAGCTGTGTGTCTGTAAAACTTTCTGTACATCGCCATTGATCACTGCATTCCCTTGGCCAATCAAGAATTAGAGAAACATCTGCTTCCCTCAAACTTAAATCCCATTGTGCTACAGTCGGATGAAGACACGAGCATTTCTGATGCATGCTTGTTTTGGAGAAACTTTCGCCGCCAAACTGTTACAAAGACGACGCTTCTATGACAACAGAAGGGGACTAGAAGAGGACCAACTGGAAAGAATACAATGGATTAAAAGTTATCTGCAAGAAATTTATGTCTTCAGTGAGAATAGTCCCGACCTGAATTAGCAAGTCACCCAGCATCAACGCGTCAATGCGCAACAACAGCCCGCTCCAAAAATCCCATGGCATTTCATCAATAGGAACTTGCACCACACTAAACTCGTTTCCAGACTTTAAGTCATCCAAAGACGCCTGAAATGCCTGCACTTCTGCTGTGTAGATTTCTAATTGCGCTTGAATTTCGGCATCTGATTCCCGTATACGCTCTTCCAAATACTCCATATGTTCACGCAGCTGGATATTCTCACTACGCACTTTTGAAAGGGCGTTCTTTTCAGCCACAGCTCGAGCCAGCATAGATTTGAGAGAATCGACCTTCACAAATAGCAGAGTAAGAAATTTAAAAATGCAGGTTGACTATGCAACCTTACAGTGATTGAGAATAACAATTAAGAGAAATTAGCACAAAGATGATGATATTAAGGGATGGAATCGTCTGCAAAGAACAAGCTGATAGCACAACAATGAAGAACTGAGAACTTTAGAATTATCAACTAAGTTGACATTTAATAAGCTTCATCAAATTAATGAGAACTTCAAAATTCGCAACAAAATGCAAAAGTCACTTCATAATTAGTACTCGACTAGTTTAGCTGTGCCGTGAAACGCGGTTTCTTTACAACGAATTCACCACAACATATTTGGCAAAACGGGTCTCGATTTGGCAGACCACAAACTAGCCTACACGTCGCTTCCTATTATAAAAACTGCCTACAAGATTGAGAAAACCGATCGGTACCCAGGAGAAAAACTGGGGACCTCACGGTCAACGGGATCGCACAAAATTCTCAATCAGACGGACAAAAAAGTTAATAGGAAGAAACTTACAACTATACAATTATGTGGGTACACGAAATTAACAGTCGTGGTTATCAATGTACTGCAAATGATGAGAAATTAGATAGCATAAAAATCGCCTGTTATATATCAAATTATCACCTCAAATGGTGTGCTAACACTGGAACGTGTAAATAGACATGCAACGTTGTGGTTCTTACTTGACGTTGTAGGGATTGATCGTCAGTATCTCCTCCCGCTAGTGAATTGCCGTCACGACCTGCCAATTCAATTCGTAGAGCAGCTGCTTCTTCTTGTAATGCTCTGCCTTCGTCTTTCAGAGTTTCAAGCTCTGCGCTATTGGCACTGGCTTCAGCTAGTTGTCTTTCCATGTCAGCTATTTTATTTTCTAACCCTGCTATGTACTCTTGTATTCCTACTCTCGCTCTTCCGGTTCCCCTGGAAATTTTTGCTATCTCTGCTTGGGCATCTGCAAATTGTACCCTTAGAGAATTTACTTCATCAAGAGAGCTTTGATATTTTGCGTCCAATAGACTCTTACCGCCAGATTTTTGGAGAGCAATCAAACTTTCCTGCAGGGCTTTATTTTCCTCCTTAAGCTTGGTGAACGCTTCACTTTCTGCTGTCTGAGAAAATCTCTGCTTTAGTGAATCGATCTCCTCTTCCAACAGCTGGGCCTTTTCTCTAGCTTGAACAGAGTGTTTCGGTTTTGCTTCTGACTCCGAAAGACGTGCCTGCAAGAGCATAAAAAGAGATCAGTCAATAGTCCATGAATTACTCCACAAGATTCAAAAAATTTACAGGAAAGAGTACTGGAATTCAAACTAGAATCGCAATCCACCCGCTTTGTGCTCAAGAGAAAATAAACTTCACGGACCAGACCTTTAAATTCTCGACTTGCGACTGGAGGTCTTCCTTCTCATTGCGAGCTAATATTAGTTCATCAACAGCACGCTCACGCAATTGGTTCAGTGTCCTGATGTCTGATCGCCAGAGCAATGAATTAAATATCTTCAAGGGTTGTCATATGAAACAAGTCTCATTCTATGCAAGAAAGAAGCTTTGATTTTCAATAACCTGATAGTATACATTACAGGACAGTAAAAAGCTACTCACTTGATTCTGCCTCTTTAACCAAAAGCATGAGATCAGTCCCGCCTGAACTCTCCCTGTAACCACTTGAAGCTGGTAATCCCTGAAACTCATTTCCACCGACAATAGGTCAGCACAGGGCACCTCATCACAGAAAGAAGATACCAAAGTCATCGTGAACACAAACACATATAGTCTATCAATATAAGAAATTAATCAATTTCTTACATACATTAATATTGTCGCTAATTCTTGCACTGAAAATTGCTATCTCTCACTGGAACACTCCGGAACTATGCCAAGACAAATCACGAGCTATACTTCAGGCATTACCTCAACTGAGACTCCGCTTGACGCCCCATTTTCATCTGTTTCCTCGACCTCTGCAATCGAAGTATCTGTTGAAGAGCCACTTCCTTGAGAACGATGTACACCTCCAACACCTAATCGCAGACGATCTTCCGCTGCTGTGCTTAATGTTTGAGCATCTTGAACAGTTGTTTGATTGTCTCCGCCATCTTCTCCCGTACGATTATTCGTTTCTGAGAGTGGGCGATCCCTCACTCGTCTAGCTTGACTTCTTTTCTGATTAGCACTGCACCAGAAACAACACCGCAGCAACAACTTATTTACAGTTCTGTTTTTCTCGAACAGAGGTTAGATGGAGAACTTTAGTATTAACAAGTCCCCTAAATGATAATCATTCATCACACATATCTTCTGTTCCAGAATTTGTGGTCTAATGTGGTGCTCCTAATGTCCTCAAGGAATCTGCTAGAGATAAGAAGATACTTGAATTGATTACAACTTCACATACTCGCACAACTCATAGGTACAGCTAAAATTTACATGTCGACTAAACAGCTTTAAGATTCATTACGTCGTGAAAAGTAGAAACTAGAGCATGGAACAGTCATCTCTGTGAAATTCTCGGGGATGATACATTAGCTATTGATGACAAACAAAATCAGACACTCTAGAGTGCATTGTTATCAGAAATGCTTTGTAGATGGCAGACCTATACCTGTCATATCGACAAAATATACTATTCTCTACCTTTAATCATAATAGTAAGACTAAACCTTTACTAGGTTAACCACATTACATCAATCAGGTTGAGCACTGCATTTTGATAGAGTGTTTGCTACCAGTGTGCAGAATTAGGTTGCAATGATGCGTAGCACAAAACTTCAATGCGCACCCTACGGTGGATTTATTCAGCCTGATCAGACTTCGGAATGCTAAACGCCTCGAAGTGATGAATTAACAAATCCCGCCATCAAAAACTTCATTTCATACTACTGTACTATAGTCCACCAACAGAAAGAATTGGAACACCGCTCACAGAACTAAAAAGCTAGAGAATTACTGCAGTATTCGCTACACAATGCAGTATCTACTTCCTGTGTTTCAAAATCATTGCTGTGATGCAAATGCAAGTCAACCCTGCGCAGTAGGAACATTATGTACATAGTCGAAAATCAGGAGAGCAAGTAGAGTTGCAGCTTCCAAACCTGCTGTTGCGACCTCGGATTCTACATGACGGAGACAAGGGCGTGAAGCAGAATCCACCACTTCCACGCCTGCTAACTTTCGCAGCCTCCTCAAAGGCAACTCTGCAGCCATATTGCACTTGACCAAAACTAATGAAAGCATGTGGAAATACACGGACGGAGGCAGTGGTACTGCTTATGCTAAACGGCATCCGTGAGCGTGTCGCCACTCCAGCCGACATTGCTCACAGCCTCTTCCCTTCTGTCACCTTCTAATACCTCTGCAAACCGAAATTGCACTATTTCAAAAAAGATTCCACTCTCATTTTTTCACAATCATGCAATTCCAAACCTCCGGCTCATTGACTCTTAAACGCTACAAGCAAAAAAGAACTCACCGAATTCCCGCTCAGCTCAATTCTGATCGATTAAAAAAAATACAGAGAGAAAGCCTCAACTAGCGTCACTTCAAAATCTTCACAATCTTCAAAACCCTAACGACCACACGGCAACCCCGGTCCACCTCTCTCGCTCAAAAAACAAAAACACGACGTGCCTTAAGCTTACAACCCCCTCCCGGCCGCCACACAGCATCAATTTACGATCTGAGAGCACGCCAAGATAGCTAATCAAAAACACCGCATTACCAAACGAAAATCGGAGCAATGGTTTGCGATTTCGGTGCAATTCTTGCACGCAGAGATCGTCCTCCAAGCTCCTCCATCGTCGTCTCCGTCGTCTCCTCGCATCCACAAGCAATGCCCAGGGGACCTCGAACCTATTTCCGAACCTCCCGCCGAGCGTGATCTGCAATCACCAGCCCCAGGTTCAGTCCTCAGCCTCGGTGGGAGGCCTCAGCAGCGCCGTCCGGTCAGATCCCGAGCCTGCGGCCGAGGCTGCAGCTACGTATTAGATAACCGGTCGAGCCGCGTAGCGGCGAGTCGGTTATCGTACATAACCGGTTGTTCATTTTTTAATCGCAACCGTTGATCTTCATGATCCAAGGACGTAGGATGGAAGTTGAAAGGAGAGAAGGTTATGAGTTGCAACTTGTGATGGTGATGGTGACGGGTTGCCAATGGGATGGAGCCACGTAAGCGTTGAAAAGTCAACAACCGGTTATGGCCACATGGCTTCCCTGGGGCATCAGCATTTTAATCATTCTAAGTCAGTAAGAGCCTCTCCCCATGGGCCGCCCGTCCCCGCTCTTGCAGATAATAGACAACCGGTTCACTGTTCAACCTTCTCTGATTCTTCTCTAATAAAAGTGAGAGCGGGTCCCGCGTCACTGAGGCGCAGAAAGGAGGGCTGGTTGTGTTGCCGGCTCCTCCAATCTCAGCCATCCGTTTTCCAAATGAGATCCTACGGACTCCTGCGTCCGAGCTGGCAGTTGAGTGGGTCCAGCCTTGGGTACACGGGCAGGCCGCCCATGGCAGCCTTCATCGCGGACTTCATCGCCTGGGTCTTCATCGTGTTCTCCATCCTCTTCATCGTCGGACCCTAATCGATCGTCCTTCTTCCTCTCTCATTCGGCGCTCCTCCTCTCCCATGCGGCACCACCGTTTAAGCTTCTCATCTGTCATCCTCGACTTATGCAGACCCCACAAAATGACTCGTTTTGTCTCAAATTCATTTCTCCCAGATGAGCACAGCCTCAAAGATTTCATCGGAATACAGCCGGACCGCCCTCTTTAATATGACCATGATTTTGTGCTTAGGGATTGCATAGAATGTAATCTAGTACACCAAGAGGGAAGCTCAATATGTGTTGTGTTAGAGAATGAAATATTTTCATTCTTCGACAACACAGCCGGACACGCACTTCATCACACAATCGATATCGATCATTGACTGGAAGAACCACTTTTCATGCACACATTCACTGATTCAAAGTGATTGTTTCGGGTGTTCAGGCAGTCACGTTAAAGTGATTGGAAGCTTGGTATGAAAAATCTCCAAAAGAATGAATACCAGTGCACAGATTCAATTATATTGAAACCATTGTTATGATGCTGCTGCAGGTGCCATTTCGATTAAATCATCTTGATTTCGTGCTCAACAGAATCCACCGTGTTATGTACACATTAATTAACAAGTTTGAAGATCATGTTAACAATGGGAATCGCGGAGCTTAAACGGTGGTGCCGCATGGGAGAGGAGGAGCGCCGAATGAGAGAGGAAGAAGGACTATCGATTAGGGTCCGACGATGAAGAGGATGGAGAACACGATGAAGACCCAGGCGATGAAGTCCGCGATGAAGACTGCCATGGGCGGCCTGCCCGTGTACCCAAGGCCGGACCCACTCAACTGCCAGCTCGGACGCAGGAGTCCGTAGGATCTCATTTGGAAAACGGATGGCTGAGATTGGAGGAGCCGGCAACACAACCAGCCCTCCTTTCTGCGCCTCAGTGACGCGGGAGCGGGTCTCTAAAAGACAGCGGCCTTGGTTTGAGGAAGTGCCAAGCCCGTCCTATCGCTCTAGCACCCGTCCTCTAATCCAAAGCAGGAGCTAAAATTGGTTTATTCTCTCTGCAGAGAGTGGGCATGGGTGGCCCATGGGGACTCGCCCTAAGTCCCTCAACGTGAGGCCCTCATTTACAATTTTAATCGTTAATTTTCAACACTAATTTTCAAGGCTAATTTTTCGACACTAATTCCGATATGGGTGCTGCCCATTTGGGTTGCACAGGTTGAAGCAACAGTCACATTCTCCAGCTACTGTACCTGTACTATTAAAGGAATATCTCTTCCCTGGATGCCTAAGGAGTTGTTGAATTCGAGATTTTAATCACTGCCGTGCCTACCAGATTCGGTGGTGACTCACAAATCAGAAGATTTTTATACATCAAAGTATCTTCATCATTGCAATACTGAAACATAAAGTGCTGTGTGACCAGCGGGGCCTCCCTGCTTGGCTGTTGTTTTTCTCTTCTGCAATGGAATAAAGTCTGTTCCATTTGTACCAAAAAAACAAAAAAAACAAAAAAACATAAAGTGCTGTACTGTACAATAGGGTCCAAAATAATTCGAATTTTTTCTTCAAGCTAGAGACCATGATCTTTGAGAAGCTCCTTTGGGCTCAAAAATGTATCAAATCACAAATCGTAAAGTGCATTAAAAAGGTAATAGAGTCTAGTTTTAAGCCTCAAAAATTTTGTTTTAGTATTTACTATTTTCGGATAATTTTTTTAAATATGAAAATTTTGTTTGCAAAATGATTTGAAACTTCAATCAGTTATATTTTAATCAAAAAAATCCCAAATACGTAATTCCTTTTTGTATTTGATTCTTAAAAAAATTGTATGTTTTCTTAATACATATAAGTAAAAAAAAGTTGTATCTATTTTTTCTTGAAGAAAAGGTTTAAAATAGGGTTTTTCATTTAATTAAAATTACATCAACATATTCTTTATTGGATTGAAACTCGTATGTTTGTGTAGTGCATCTTGTATACTAGAACATGTTAAAATTTGGCTCATAGAAACCTAAATTTCTCATTGTAATGGCAATATATTTAACATTGAGAAATTCAAATTATTTTTGGACCCTACTGTACGTTAATTTCTAAAGGAAAATAAGATTTAAGAATTTTTATACATCAAGTATATTCATTGTTGTAATCAGTGTTTTCCTGTGGTTTTTTTCTTGAAGCCTAACTGGTGGTGTAAAAAAAATTGGGAAAGAGTATTTGGCGAAATCTTAAGCTTACAGAAATATTTTCACATAATTTCTTCATATTTTGGTAGTTTTTTTCACAAAATCTGGCTATCTTCATATAGAGAAAATTTGGCAAAAAAACTCAAAATTTTCTCATTTTTTTCTTTAACTCCTATAGGACCATGCTCATCCCTAAAATTTTATCACTTTTCCGTGATGTTTTCAAAAAGGCAGTTGTATCTTTGGATTAGTGTTCATGTAGAAAACTTCATCGTTGAAGCTTAAAAAGGACTTAGTTGTGAGATTGTATACCAAGTTTTAGAACAATCTACTGTATATAAACACCAAATTAGCAATTTTTGCACTTGGCCAAGTGCATTGTCCGATAGCTACGATGGTGCAAGATTTTCACTTTTTTCAAATTTTACCTCCCTTGAAATTTCATATATTCTCATTTTTTAAATAGCAACAACACATTCATTCATATCGAATTTGTCATCTATTTAAAGAAAAATAAAACATAATGTGCAATATTTTTTTATTCCTATTTGATAGAAAATCAAAACACAACGCTTCATTTCATATATATAAATGAAGACACACTCTAAAAAAGAAAAAAGAAAATTTCACTGTCCTACTACATCAAAGGGTTCTCCTTTAAGTACTTTCCTGATCTGTACTACTACTCTACCTTTCGAGTCTCAAGAATCACCTCAAAGGAATGAGTTTCTACTTCCTCTCATGTCCCGCTCTCGAACGTTGTTCCCTGGGTAGTGCTCTAATCTTTGAAGAAGTCCCAAGATCAGCATAATCCAACGCTCTTATGACCATGGCTTTCGCCACCAAAGAAAGAATGTTATCCGCGTCTAAGTCATCCTCTAAAATGGAGGCGACCTACTCGTATATGTAGTTACTCTCTTCTCCTAAACGACAATACTTCACTCCCTTGAGGTCATGATATAACCCGTCAACTCCAAGCGTCATACGATGATCTGCCAAGGCCCATGCAAATGATAGCGTTGTAGACTCCGTACCAGTAGTCACTCCATGTACTTGTCGTACCACTGAGACTGAAACTTAAATATTGAGACATGTACAATATTGGCCCATAATTTTTGTTTGAGACTGAAATTGAAAAATCCACATTGAATAGAATTTTTAAGAAAATAAATAAATTAGCAGCTCATGCTTTGAATTTATAGCACCGAACATTAAGTATAGGGGGCTTCGAAGTTATAGAGGCTCAAATTTGGGCTTGAGGTTTGCATTGAACATATTCAAGTCAAATTTGGACTTCTTTAACATAACAACTACATTTACTAGATTACTTTTATAATTAAAAAAAAAAAACCAAGATGGAATTTCAAGGCTAATAATCTCTGAAGACCGTAATGTTTTGTATTGCATTCAATCTGCGGAAATCCGCAGCAGCTTCGTGTGTGCATTGCAAAATATGTTAAATTTAGCCACTTTTAATTATAGATCTCAAAATCCAACATGAAATTTGGGTGCCTCTAATTCACAAGGGCCCTAATGTGGTGTTTGTCTTTCAAATTGCGGAAATCTACATCAAATTTCATCATGTATGGTATATTATGCTATATTTATTAGCTTATAAGAGAAATTATTAACACCCAACATGAAATTTGGGTGCCAATAACCTCTAGGGGCACTAACGTGGAGTTTGTCTTTTGAATTAAATAAATTTATGAGAAATTTGAGTTCCTAGGAGTAAATATGTTAAATTTAGCAATTGATGCCTACATGTTCAATCCTATGTTCGATCCTCAAGATTTTGTGATACTTCCTTAAATCGAGATTATTTGAACTTTGATTGCGAAGCTTTTATGTTTTTACTCTTTCCATTTAGCATTCCTAGAGAAGATCACATATCAATTAGCTTAGCTATATATATAAGTGCACTTCAATTGCACTTCAATTGATTTAAATTTGTATTCATACGTGGCTACAAAGTTAGGCAATGTCATATTGGATCTTCTTATTTTAGTTTTTTTGATCTTGTGAAATTGATCATGTCACTTTGTTTGTATCATGCGCATTTCTTAAGAGAATGAATCTGATGTATACTTTGTAAATCTTATTATTCTTTACTAAACTAATTAATTATTTATACGACACCAAAGATTGGCTTTGATTATTCGTTCCATGACTCATTTTAGAGGACTTTAGTGTACTTGGTGACCCAATCGTATGTAGGCAGTTTGATCAAACATAGAGACTATAGTCAAGCATGGAGCTTGGCCTTTAGAGCAAAATCTCACAAAAATTCCAAGATTCCAGAGGTCACGTAACAGATAGATAGAAACGCCAGACCTTTGTAGGGGGCCGGCGTGAATAGAGTGTCTGTTCATAATGACAATGACCTAGTGTCCACCAGAGGGCCAATGCTACAAAACTACTCTTCTCTTTCGAGGATAGACACTTTAGTGACCAGTAACCAGTAAATTAATAACCACCATAGAGTGGTTGGGTGAATGTTGGGTATATGTTGAGTTTGTATGTAGTGAGGATCGCCAAGTCAAGAGTGTTGCGGTTGGTTGGTGAAGGGTTTTGTGTCCCACTCTGTTTGTTTCTAACATGTTTGAGGTGTTCTGTCGAATGCTTCTTGCCTTCTGTGGGCTTCCTAGGGTCTCTCTGACCCGGTTATAGAACCTCATGGTTCCTACCATGGCCTTAGGGCCTCTTTGGCCTTCGGGCTTTCAAGGCACTTTGGCCTTCACGGCCTGTGGGCCTTCTGTTCTTTTTGGAGTCCCTCCCCATTTGTTTTTGTCAAACCTCTTTGGCTTGGCTTCTTGGGCCTTGTGCCCTTCTTTGATCTATGGGTCCCGCGGGTTTTTCCGTTGTTGTTTTCTTTCTCTTTTTAACCCGAAGCGGGTTTTTGTGTGAAGGGTTTTGTGTCCCAAATATGTGGTCCAGGTTTGATTCTGGTTGGATTTGTTTGAGTATTATTTGTGATACACATGACTTGGTGCTACTAGTGAGTTATCATAGGCAAGAAAATTGTACCAATCAACCGCCCCCCTCCTACCTTCTTGAGACAAGTGTTTACATCAAGCTAACGACAAAGTGAATAGTGGTTGTCACCAATCCCCCCTCCTTTTTTTTCCTTCTTCTTTTTCTTTTTTGTATTTGATTTACTTGGTTTATTCAGTGAGTAGTGGTTGTTTGTATTCTAGCCGTCTTTTGTAAAGCAGGATTGATCTACATGATGTATAGCAATGGTGTTTATTACTTTGAATGTATTTTTAATGGCGGTTTCAGGTAATTTAAATTTTGTTTCAAGGTGTTTCATCCAGGGGGTGTGTGTTGTTCCACGGGCGCCGACCGTGATAAGCATAAAAAGGTCTACATTCCAGCCTTGTTGAATGATGCTATTAATTAGTGGTTGATATTTTGTATTTTATTGTTTATTGTTTCTTGTGAGAATTTGCCGTTAGTGTATGTAAATTCAATAAATTGGATTGTGAGGTGGCTTTCGGGGTTGGCTGGTGGGACACTTTGATATGGGAGTCCATTGACGCAAAGTAAGTTTGGTTTAAATCTGGCATTGCAATGGCATTGTTATCTGGCACATGTACAAGGGAGGAGCTAGGGAGGCACTATGTTTTCTTGTGGGTTGTTGTTAAATGTGTATGCGTTCATGAGAATATAGCGTTTTGATTTTTGTGTTGATAAGATTAGTTTTTTGAGTTCCCAAACTGCTTTATTATGTCTAGTCACATAATAAGAGTCATGAAGGATGAATTGTATCGTCTTTTAGAGATTTCCTAGCCCCTTGCCAATGAAACAAGTGAAGTATAAGTTACGTAGAGAAGCAAACTTATTGTGATGTAAGAAAGTAATCATTTCTTTGTCTATAGCCAAATTCAGTTATAGGTCTTGCGATTTATAGATCTAGTCGATATTAATTGCTTTTATGTATACTCATCCAATAATGTGTTTGTGTTTCAGAGGACATATGACATTCTACTTTGCATGGATTTAGTGGATCCTCACAGATTAGATGCAGTGTATGGAGCGATATTAAAAGTTAGGGCAAACTCTAAGTATCCTAGAAATGGAGTGGTGAAGCTCCTAATGAATCATGTAGCATTCTTTGTATACGTGGTGTAAGTGAATTGATTGGTTCCCTTGAATTTTTTGTTGACTTGAAGTAGATTTTATAATGTTGGAGTAGCTTTACTTTAATGACTCACATCTAATATGATTTTTGTGTTGTTTTCTAGATGGGGTTGGCAATGGCCAACCATAATTTGAGAGAAGGGGACTATAAAGAGCATGGAGCGAAAATAACTAAAGTACAAGAACATTTGCTAGAGTGTGCACTTTTATGAAACGAGTGAAGATTGTTGATCTTCCTTTTGCATCACTAGTTCATGGTAGTGGATTAAATAGTGATTTGCAAAGTACATAACTTTATACTGGATTGTATTTTGAACTTGGGAATTATTTTGTAGATTGTACTTTAAATTTGGGAATTCTTTTGTTGATGTACAAACCGATACAAATTGTATAGTGAAACACTGAATAGTTTAAACAAATACCATTTTTTGTAAATGCTTGAATTTTGCCTTGCACCATTATATATTCTTGTCGAATTTATTACTTGTTTTTAAAGATAATGCAACCTATTTACCAGTTTATAATTTGTTTTTAAAGTGAATTGTTTTTAAAGTGAAACCGTAAGTCAAGTACGGGTTGGTAACTTTACAACACTGAAACTTAATGTCCAAATTATTGTCCAAATATCATCTTCGCTACATCTCCAAGTGTTGGCAACAATAAATTGGTATACAACTAAAGATATTTTGCAATCAATTGCAAAGTAATATTAGAATTTGAAATTATTCATTGTTAAGTGAAGTGAAATCAATATGATAATTTGTAAAAGAAATTGTGAGAATATAGTATGTAATTGTTACTTTCATTACATTTCTATAAGTTAGTACTAATTAGTTGTTGAAAATGTCGGTTGTTTTCACGTCGTAAATGGTACAGTATCGCAGGAGAAAGCGCTTTCGTTTTATGCACTTTGTGGTGGTATGGGGTTTGAGTGAGCGCCGGCATTTCGTGCTCCGGCGGCGAGATGGTGTCCAATTCCGCGTCGTTGCGGTCGCCGCAGCGAGCGCCGGTTGGTGTAGTTCGTGTCGTGGTGCCGTTCGTCCGTGACTGAGATTTGATCAGGATTGAAGGTTGTTGCCTAGTGTTTACGTTGTGGTCTAGTTCGATGTGGTTGTGAAAGTTAGTGTTGTTGTTGATGATGTGCAGTGGTTTGTGGAGAGGTAGTGGTGCTGGTTTTGGTGGTGGAGGTTATGTCAATCATGGTGTGAAGTGTTTTTTGTGAGTTTGCTAGCGGGTGAGAACGTTAGGGTATTAGATTTTAAGGCATTGTGTAGTTTCTTGCGGAATTCATGTTGAGGCTGGGGAGGTGTTTGTCGCGATGGAGGTGCAATTTTATTGTCTGGCGGGGTGAAGCGTAGATAGCACACAAGCATTAGTTGCTCTTTATTTCTGGTTCTAGTTGAGGTTTGTTTGTGAGAGGTAATTGTTCTTTTTTTCTTGTTAATGTTTGTAGGTTTGTGCGGTTTCTTTAATGAGATTGAAGTTTGTCTAGACTTGAGAGCGGTGACAATGGATTGAATTTCTTGATGATAGGTTGAGTTGATGTGGTACGGAAAGAATGATGGATAGTGTGTGTTAGGACGACGAGCGTGTCCGTTTCCTTCTGCATTTTTGTTTCTGTGATGGACGTGGTGTGTTGCTGTTCTGTATTTGTTATTGAGGCCAAAAGAATATTAAGTAACACTAGGTAGTAGTTTACTGTAGATACTGTGGTGGAGTTTTTTCTTTGTCTTAACGGAGGATCGAAGTCAATGCGTAGGCTATTCTACATTCATCAACAAGGTTCTAGTTCTTTCTCTAGTCACCATATGTTGTTGCGAGTTCTAAGACAAGGCCAAACTTTACAATGCAAACTTTGTTTTCAGTTCTGCCATCTCTACTTTCTTGAGGTGATTTGGAGGTGTCTTTGATTCATCTCTTTCCAGATTACCTTTTGTGCAGATTACCCTTAGCAGGTTACTTTTACTTTGAGCAATTCTTGTCCAAAGTAAAAGATACAGCTATGAAAAAGTATAAGAGGACACTCAAGGTGGAAGGGGACACTGAAGGTGGTGAAGCTTGCAAAGAGATTGGAAGGAGTAGCGACAATGGAGACACTGCCATCGGAGGAGGTACGCAAAGTGTTGGCAGATCTTCTGCCCAACAGTTGTTGTGTGAGAGCGTTGGGGGTGGAGTTTTTTTTTTTTCGCAGCAGTCAACTTACGTGGAGGTGGACGTTAGTTCCAATTCCCTTTCTGATATGAAAGATGCCATCAAAAATTTGGAGGAGCAGATGGCCGTTCAACAAGCACTCTTTCTACATGTGGTCTCCAATTTTGAAGAGCTTAAGGCAACCAACGCAACCAAGTTTGAACAAAGTAGAAAACAGTTTCAACTGTTGATTGGTGACTCTGTGCAGTATGCAGCAAGAGCATTTTGTGACAATTTTTTGGAGTCCTTCTATTTGGCAGCCGGGGTCAACATGATGAATTCAAAGCAGAGATCTTCGTAGTTGGCCTCGAGCAAAGCAAACAGTTGCATTGGATTGGAAATTCGTCCATTTGGAACAAAGATGACCCTTACCAGCAGTTTATTGGAGACCTTGAGAAAACTCAAAAAAACATCCGGGGACATATCTTCAAAGCATGCTCATACTTCAAGTGCGGTCAAAGTTGCCTATTCAATGGCATTTGACCCAAACATGGCGGAATTCTCCTCTATATTTGAGGATTGTTTTTCTCTTACTCCTCACGATATGATCTTTTTGTATGAGAGTGATCAATTGGACCCAAGATTTTTTGTTAACTTTTCATTGTGCAATTGAGAGTTAGAAAGTTGATAGTTTGAAACTTAGTTTTCTTTTGGCGTTGGCATATGTAATTTTTTTACATCTATGCCTTTGTAAAATTGTTGCCGTGCAATACTATGCAAACAAATGGCAGCCATTCTTTTTCAGAGTTTCAAAGCTTTTCTGGTACCTTGATCACAAGTGCGGATGTACGTTGTTCATGCTGCAAGTGCATTCTATAATGCATCCTAGGATTGAAAAAACATGGTTTGGATAGAGTAGGCCGGTTCTGAGTATGGTGATGATTTTCAGTATGCATATGTAGAATGAAGCCACGTTCTCTGGACATAACCCTTTTGCACGTGCAAACTCTAATCCTTTGAGAAATTTTAACTGTCTAATTTGGATGTCGTCTCTTAAACCACTTGATCCAGTTGTCTCTGGGAATGCCATCTCTAAATGGTGTTACTCTCTCTTGTACAATTGTTGCTACTTTCAAATGCAACTGCTGCATTGACAAAGGATGTCCAATTTCTTGCATTTTTATCATGTAAGCTTTCAAAGCTCTCTCTTCTTCTACACTTAACACTGTAGGAGGTCCTTTCTTTTGACTCAATGTTTTGCAATAAACATGATCTGCTAATGAGGTAGGAAGAATGTCAAAATACCTTGCTATGGTTTGTATATTTCCACTAGCCTCTACTGCTGAAATTGCTACCTTTAATGATGCATTAGTCCATCGTCCAGTCCTGCTCCTTTTTCTAGGCTGTTCGCCAGGTGAGGGTGGGGTGAATGTTGTACCTGCGTCGACGTGCATAGCAACGCCGAAGCTGTCAGGCACTGTAGCAGTGCAATGGCCGAAATTGCTGCAACGCGGAGGCGAGTTGCGACCCACAATTGGACTGCATGGGACATTCAGGCTGTGTACAGGATCAGTCATGCATGCCGCAGTTCCGATGAACTGCTCCGAAGGTGCCAAAGCAGGCGCCAAACTGCTGCATATATATTCATCATCTGAACAAATGGAATTAATTGTTGAATAAACAATTGAACGAGGTTTTCAAAATAATGCACTATGTATGCAACAAAATTATTAGTATTTCTACATGAGAATTTTGATAATGTTACACATTTTGTTGTAACAACATTAATTGTGCATTGGTATGCCATTGCACATCAAAGCCATAGTCATAAATCAACATTGACACCACTGAAGTCATAAATCCACACGTAATCTCTATTCTTCAGTGAGCCCTACAAGGATGCCAAAACATTTCATAGTAAAGTTCATAAAAGTCTCATTCATTAATGAATTATAGTATTTAATTACTTAAAAATATTAAAGTGAATTGAAACGTGGTGAAGTCAAAGTATACACGAAGATTTACAATCACATGTATGAATCTTTTAGGCAATTTTACAACAACAATAATTCTTTACAATTTCAAGCATTGTAGTAATATTTTAGATCATAGTGTCACGAGTGTATTTTGGAGTCATAGTAGTTTGTGGTTTTTCAATTAATTATTTAGTTGCAACCTCCGACTTCAATTAATGAATGGCCTTTGAGAGTCTTTTATATATTTTCTAATATTTAGTGTGAGCTTTTTCTCAACTCATTTATCATGAAAAATCATTTAAAAAAATTAAGAATCAGATAACAAAAATAGCAACTTTTTTTGGCATGATGAAATGTAATTATGTGTAAGATAGAAGTAAATACAGGTGCGGAGAATGAACATGTGTTGTTATTAGGGTGTTATTGCAACTTAACATGTGAATGGCCTTTGAACTTCACTTTTATGCATGACCTCATTTGGCAAGGCAAAAATTGTAGCTCGCATAACTATACATTGATACATAAAACTCATTCTTCATGTGAAACAAATTCATTGGCCTGATCTAATAATATCAATTTAGAAGTGTCGAAATTTGAAAAAAGTTAGATTTTGGGTCAATTTGAGAAGATTGACTTTTGATCAATTTAACCCCTAAATGTCATAGTTTTCTGAACGACTACCAAATTCCAACTCATCCTACGTTTTCATCACTTTTTGAAAGAAAGTAATTCAATTTTTTAGAGATACTTCATCAAGTTGCCAGTGTACATATTTTTCTAAAACTAAAAATGTGGAAGTACAGTGACGTACAAAACTGAGTATTGATTTGAAACTTTTCCATTCAAACAACCATACCATGAGCATCAATGGGCAAAGTCCAAAAGTGAATATGCAAAAGTTGTAGTGTGCGACATGTAACACATTACTATGGAAGTTTGAAGAAAAACTCAATTGTGATTTGAAAGAAAATGAATTTCAAAGTTAGCCAAGTTTAAAACTCGGTTTTGTGCGATATAATTTGGAACTACTTTAAATTTTGTCAATTTTTTCTTAGAGCTTCAAAAAAACTTTTTGTGCCTTGGCATGTTGGTATACATCATTTTAGATTGTTGTACACAAAAATTGAAGGAAGTTGATATTTATAGAATTTAAAATATTCACAATTTGACAAACATGCAAATGATGTTGGTTCTCACGATATTTGAATTTTTTTTTAGAATTGAGAGCATAGGACTGCATTGGCCACTGTATAGAGAGCATAGGTTGCAACATGAACCATTGTTACATTTTAATGCCCTTGCATTTGAAATAGTTGTTGAATAGGCCAATGCATTCAATTTATATATTAGAGTTGTATGATGCAGTTTTTTGGTCTAACTTTTTCGTACAAAGTCTAGAGTTCATGACGCACATACTCAATCCTACGAACCAGAAAAAGAAAAACATATCATTTTCAATATCATCAAAAAGTTCAAAACTGAGAATTTAAAGTAGTTCCAAATTATATCGCACAAAACCGAGTTTTAAACATGGCTAACTTTGAAATTCATTTTCTTTCAAATCACAATTGAGTTTTTCTTCAAACTTCCGTAGTAATGTGTTACATGTCGCACACTACAACTTTTGCATATTCACTTTTGGACTTTGCCCATTGATGCTCATAATATGGTTGTTTGAATGGAAAAGTTTCAAATCAATACTCAGTTTTGTTCGTCACTGTATGTCAAGTTGTTGACCAAGCCAAAATTGCATTGAATGTAGTTCAAAAATGGCCTTGCAAAAATGAGGTCATGAATTGAAGTAACACAAAAATTCCAAAAAATCACCAAAAAATCACCATGTCAAGAGTATCTCATTTCAAATCCATTTCAACAAATTTTACTCAAAAATATTAATATTTTTTTGTAATCAAATTTAAAAGGAATTTTTAATTTTAACTTTCAAATTTTATAATAAAATATTGATGATGGCATTGGTGAATCTATCCATATGGATGAAATCTAAAATTCAAAATCTACAACTTTCATTTGTATATTAATTCCAAAACATTCTTCCAAATGGTACTTTATGATAATTTCTCTCAATTCGTCAATTTTAGGGACACCCTGTGACATTTAGGAGTTAAAGTGAAATGCACTATAACTATTCACCCTTATATTTTAGATATGTAGATGCCTTCAACCCCTAATGGACCGGAGTGTTTTTCCTCCAAAAATACTCCAATGCTGCCATTTTCACTCCCCTATGCAAAAAATCCAAAAAAATGTTATTTTTTACCTTCTAACCGTAAGATCTTGTCCTAAACTACTTGAAAAACATACACAACAAATTTCGTTGATTTTGGCCGCACAGATTGCAAGATAATTGCATTTGATGGAAAAAAACACCCCAAAAAAACACATGCCCGTAAATTTCAGATGCGTTTGACCATGGCTACATCAAAAAAGCCTCACTACCGAAACATGTCGCACTTCACTTTTACATTCTATATGATGTTACTTAGTTGTATACCAATTTCCGTTGCGTTTGGAGATGTTTAGGATGTTGAAGAACACCTTGCACTTGTTAGGGGTTTAAAACTTCAATAAAGACTATATGGTTTTGGAATTGCAATATTTTTGACTTTCTGTATTTAAAATACGAATCCGAGCGGTGAAACACAAGTACATTCCACCCTCTATAGAATGGCGAAAAGAAATTTGAAAAAAAAATAAATCTCCAAGTTTTAGAAGACATGTAGCACATTTTCTAAGAATTTTGGGGGTTAGGGGGGAAATAAAGGGTGGAGGAAGGGAATTGAAGTGCCAACCCATTCCAATGTTCATGACCCCACTAACTCTCAAAGTGTACTGCCACGTGGCAGTCCCTCATTGGACGATTTTTATTTTTTATTTTTTTATTTTTAAAATGATTTTAATTTTCAAAATTTTGAATAATATTTTTTAATTATAAAAATTGAACTTCTAGTTTAAAATATTATTTTTAAAATTTAAAATAATAATTTTTAGATTAAAATAATGTTTTTTATTTATAAAAAAATTATTTTAAATTTTAAAAAAATTATTTAATTTTTTTTTAATGAATTTGGAAAATGGGGTGGTCTTCTGCCCACCACAGTTCACCCCATTTTCCACACGCCGCCCATCTTGTTGCCCCCCCACTAAAATTCAACTATTTCTCTACTGCCCCGTTGCCCTTTCTCCCAAAAAAAACACATTTCCCCTCATAACTTTCACATACGGTGTCGGAATTCAAAAAAAAAAAATCCCCATTTTCGTGGCACATTGGGGAATCTACTATTAAATTTCCTTCAGAATTCGATTAAAAATGTGTTCACCGGAACCTACCCGATTCTCTAAATGTCCTAGTTAGGACACTTGGTCCTTTAGGGGTTAATAACCATCACCAAAGTAAATTAAATTTGACTTTTTTGTAATCTTCAAGGAACCTAAAACCGACCACTTGTGGTGATTCAATTGTAAACGAAACTTGGACTTTTAGGATGCAATTCATGATACTCTTATCTTAACCCCTAAGCGTCCCGGCGTCCATATTATGGACGTTTTTGGGGGTACAGTCACCTTCGAAGAGCTGTAACTTTTGCAAAACGTGTCCGATTTTGCTGAAATTTTGAAAAAACTCCCCGCATGATGTATGGAATGTGTGGTAAAAATTTCAGATCAATCCGAGATGAATTGAATTTTTGGTGATCATTTGAAAGTAGGTATGTTTGTTTTTTGGACAGTTCTGTGAATTTTGATGGCAGCAACTTCGGGAGCTTGTATCTCCTTCATCCCAAGTCCGTTTTCAATAAAACTTGTTGGGTTGAATTCCCCTTGAAGTCTAGTTATGATGGTAAAATTTTCAGGTCAATCCATGTTGTTATGAATGTTTGGGAGTCATTTTAGTGCACGGGTCTAGTTTGGACACTTTTTGCTTTTTGGTTCAAATGGGTCACTTTTCGGGCTACTTTTTGACATTGCAAGGCCATTTTAGGGCACATTAAATTTTTTTCATGAGGCTTTTTTGGTACTAATGTGTTTATATGATGATTTTGAACAACTTTTTAGTTCAACGTTTTTTCATTTGAGTAATTTTGAAAACGAATTTCACCTCTAACTGTGTTGCTAGGAAAATTTCAGCATCCTTTTTTAGCACTAAAACACTATGATCTTGCAATCTATATGGCCAAATGACCCCAAAATTGATCCACATGATCTACAACATGTATGTTACAAGATTGTACGGTTGAGATTTCTATACCTCACTTACATTTAGACCTATAACACATCAAAAGCGATGATGATTTTAAGCCCAAAAAAGCTAGGGACATTGAGGGGTTAAAAACACTCCCTATTTGTTACAAGTGGAATATGACTAGCTTTTTGCTTTCAAAATTCATATAAATTACATTTTATTCGATTTTTAAAATTTATTTATTTATTATTATTCCTGAATCTTATCTGTGGGTCAATTTCAAAATTTTCCAAACACAGCAGTTAAATGGACGGTTTAAGTTAATGAGGGTACCCATGCTAAACACGAGGCGAGAACTCATGCTTTTGGGATGGGCTCATGACGAGGCAGTCCACGTCGTTAAAATTCATGACATGGACTCCCGAAACATCCTAGTTGGCGCACCTTCATGTGGCCCATGCAACGAGTCAAGGAACACCGTGTGGTTTGACTCGCCAATGTGTTTTTTACTGCCGAGCACCAAGATTTGTTGCAGAGCACCAAGATTTCCGCCGGGCCTCTGCCGTCACGAATTTGTGTCTTGGAATTGGACGTGCAATGCTCGTCACGAGGAGCTTCTCCGATCGAAATTTGGTACTGTATTGATGGTGCTAGAGGGTTGAATAGGTGCTGGAAAGCTTTGCATTTTTCTCGCAGAGGGCTGGTTTTGACGGGTCTCTGGCGTGCTTACACAGAAGGAGGTCGCTATTATAGTAGTGCGGAGGCTGAGAATGGATGGTCGAAAGTGTCGGCCGATTTGTTTATGTGTTTCATGAAGTAGGGACAAGCAAGGGTTTGACAATTGGATGCGGGAGTTATTTGTATTGTTCTGGCCGGATCGGGATTATTTTTTCTTTTCTTTCGAGTTCCAGTAGTGCATGACTGTTTTGATGTAGGCGTTGTCAGTTGAAGATAGGGTGTTCAGTTGTAGAGATGATTGCTGAATCCATCGAACTAAGTTTGGAAACAAGGATAGGAGGGACGCTTTAGGTTAGCATTTTCAGACGATATACGTCCACGTTGCGGTTGGTCAGCATACTGATGTCGGTAAACTAGGGTTTCAGGGATCATCTCAGTGGATTTGTGCACCCCGCATCATCAAGTTGGATTGGACATCTGTAAGGCTATTCCTGCCTATAGCGCTAGCCGGAGAAACACGTTTTTTTGGGTGGATTTCATGATCACGTAATGGACGTTTGGAGGGACTTGTGAGGAAACGTTGTTCTCACGTCGAAATTACGCCTCTTCATTCTTCAATTACGTTCAGCTGGCGAGCACGATGCTCTGGTACAATTCAATCACCTGTTGGTTTTATTTCTCTTCAACTTTTGTTTCTTCGAGCTTCACACAGAATTTGATAGTTCATAATTAATGATCTCTGCGTTGGTAATGGATCCTTGTGAGAAGTTCCTCTCTTCAATGTTCTTGAAAGCCGCATTCGCGAATATTGCTTCTTTTCTTTTGTGCGTTTTGATAAACTATTTGCGAGAGACAGGTTAGGTTATCGCATTTCTATCTGCGGTTTAGCTCATACGAGTTATTGCTTGTGCACATTTTATGTTTTACGAGCCTGGAAAGGCATTGTGGGTGGTGCCTTGGAATCATCGATGGATCACATTTGTGCAGTTTGAGAGCATGACGATCTACCTGCTTTTGAAATGATATTTATCAGGGCATCTTCCGGCGGTTGGTTGTTTATATGATGATATGTCTTCATCAATTCGAAGCTCAGCGAGAGTTCCGTCGAGTATTGAAGGATTAATAGCTGAGAAAGCACCTCAAGTTTTAGCTTCTGGCTGTCCCATTATATAGAACAGCCCATGTGCAGGTGGAGTTTTCGCAGCTGTATAATCAACAATTGTTTTTCAACAGCGAACTTCCTCAAACTTACAGGCATAGCTGATTCCTTTATGCTGAAATAACATACCTCAAGACTTTGATCATCATGGAGAGCTCTGGACCGATTTCAGACTTGCGTCGAAGTAACGCTTCCTTTAGGAGATATGGCATGCAGCTTACTTCCGCAAACTTCTTGCCAAGGCCTTTATCAGCTTTGCTTGAATTTACTGGTCTAATGCATGGTCGAGCTCACTCATCGGTGAGTGAACAAGGGGTTGCTATGTCTACTAGTTCAGTGGGGCAAAACTCTGATAGTGAAAGAGCCGGTGATGGAGGTGCTGAGGTTTCAATCAGAATATTTGGCGTTGGGGAGCCTGATCAGGACCGGGTTGAGAATTCTTCAGCAGTTGTAAGTGCTAGAAATTCTACTGATGCGAGTACTTCTCAGTCGTTGTCTACTCTGCTCCCCATGCGCATATCAAGCAATGATAGCAGTCCGAACAATGCAACCTTGCCACATTCATCTAATGCAGAGGAGAGAGGAGAGGCTCCAGATACTGAGGCAGCTGGAAACGGTAGAGAAGCTGCGTCACAAAGGTATGATTTTCAGCAGTTGGCGCGGTGGATTGAGCAGGCGTTGCCTTTCACCATATTGCTGTTGATGGTCTTCATCCGACAGCATTTACAAGGTCAGTTGTATATTGCCTTTCGAGTCTCTTCATCCTTTAGTGGCTGTGGCTAGGTAGGCCTTCTGAGGTGGTTTAGAGGTAGTTTGGATCGTTTTCTTTTCTCTCCCCTGCCCTGCAACCCCCTCCTTCCCAAAACGTACATTATATTGGAGTTCAAGTCCTGGTAGATAACAAATTGTGCTTGTACCTTTTGCAGGATTCTTTGTGGCGTTTTGGATAACAGCTGTCATGTTCTGGGCAAATGATGTCCTGCGCAAGCAAACAGCATTGAAGGTAACAGTTACCCCTTTAGCATTTTAAATTAAGCTTTGGTGGTAATCTTCACCGTCGCTTGCTTGTGATATCATAGATTCTTGTCGTCAGCTCCGTTCTCTGGTACACTTAGCATTCAAACTTGCTGTTGCTTCCACCTATGTGGTACTTTATTTTGGTACTATGGCATAACTTGGCTGTTCTTTAAGCTACATATCCCAACTCTAATGATGAAACTTGTCCTTGGTGTTCGCAGAACGAGAGAAAACCTGCCGTTCTGGTTGCTCTGGGATGCGTCCTTGTGGTACATATTATTGGTGTTTACTGGTGGTACAGTCGAGATGCTTTGTGGCGTCCATTGATTCTTATTCCACCCCGAGACATTCCCCCATTTTGGGATGCTATTTTCATAATTGTCATCAATGGTAGACGATCTTGTCACTTTAACCTGTGCTTCATGATTATGCTTGCTCCAACAATGGTCTCATGCTTGGGAGTTTCTTCTTAGTGGAGGGCGATTTTTTGTATTTGGATTGTTGAAGGTCCATTACATGTGTCTCACACAGCTCAAGTTCACGGTTCTGTAGATATTGAACAGTGTTCTTTAATGTAGGGGTTAAGCATGTTGGACGGGTATTGGACACAATCTGATGACTGGCAGCTAGTTCGGTTGAGAATTTTGATTGTTTTGGATGAAGTAGATTTTCGACTTTTGATAATTCAGAAGCCCCTGTGATCTGTACCTGATTTTTCACTTGTATTGAGTGTTTAGACACTGTTGCAAGACAGGCGGCCATGGTTTTCAAATGCGGGGTTCTCATTTACTACAAAAACAGTAGAGGTCGGAATTATCGGCGCCAGGTAACTACTTAAGCCCACTAACTGAAGTTGTATGATATATTGTCTTCATTTTAACAGGAATGTCGATGGTATTATAGCACTTGACAATCATGATCCGCGATCAGTAAGATGCTTCTTTAAAGTGTTACAGGGAGTATTGAGGTTGATGTTGTATGTGGTCGCAGGCTCAGCTGTTGACTCTCGTTGAATATGTATTGCTGTTATATCGCGCCTTGATACCAGGACCAGTCTGGTATAGGTTTTTCTTGAACAAAATTTATGGCAATTTGTTCTCATCACTTACAACTGGGATGTACTTGACCTTCAAGCTTACGTCCAATCTTGAGAAGGTAAAATTGTATTTCAAGGTTCAGTTTTGGTTTCTGGATCACATCGCAATTGTATGATCAAGCGCGTGGAGATGTTGTTTTGGGATCGTATGCATGCTATGTACTTGAGGATCTGATCGTTGGTCATTGCATGACGATTCAGGTGCAAACGTTTTTGGCAGCTCTTCGAGCATTGTCACGCAGGGAAGTTCAGTACGGATCTTACGCAACCTGTGAGGAAGTAAGTGCATGGATTCATTGAAGAGTGAACATTGAAGTGGAAAGTCCTATCTCTTTTATTGTGCAACAGTCATCTAGGGTTTTGGCCCTTCCCGTCAAAACCCAACGAGATAAAGTTTTTGAGGTTTTGGTTGGTGTTTCTGGAATCTTTCAAAACTTATTTTCATGTGTACCACTGAGAGTTTGACTTAAATTTGTTGGTGTGCTCAGGTGCTTGCTGCAGGGGATATGTGTGCGATTTGTCAAGAGAAAATGCATGCTCCTATATCGCTCCGCTGTAAACACATCTTTTGTGAAGATTGTGTGTCCGAATGGTAAGCTCACCCTATTGCCTTTCCTGATACATAGCAGATCTGAAGAAAATGTTTACTTGCAGGGTTTGACTTTGACAGAATGATGAGCAGAAAAGCTTTTATTTAAATACAATTTGTTCCCTTTGGATGCCTGCTGTTTTGAGTAACTTTGAGCTCAAACATTTGATGCTCTCATTTATTGGCAGGTTTGAAAGAGAGCGAACATGTCCCTTGTGTCGGGCTGTAGTGAAATCGGCAGGGCTGCGCTCCTGTGGAGATGGCTCAACTAGTCTCTTCATTCAGTTATTCTAGAACTCGCCGTCAATTCACACGTCAGAACGCCTCTAAAAGGGCAGAGACATCCGTAAAGAGGTGCATATGGCATCACCTGTCTTAGATCTTCATGATTTTTCCGGTTATGCACTTTGATGGATGTCTGAAAGCATTGGGTGGCTAGAACGCCAGCGGTACAGCCTGGCCCCCTACAAATGGAGCAATGGAAACGACATCAAGTTTGAAACGCCAATTCTGCCAATTGGGAGAGATTTGCACCTAGAAAGCAACTTACGTTTCTCGTCCTTTTCTGCTGCCCGGGTGCTGATTGTCATGACTCAACCAAAAGAGTCATTTCTCCTGTGTAACAAACCCCTGCATGAAAATCAGTGTTGGGGGTCGCATTCACATGCTCGCCCACAGCTGCTGTAAGCAAATTACTTTCAATGATGTGGGTATGATTACTGGTACTAGTGACGACATTTCGTTTCTTTTTCATTGAAACCTTTTTATTTTCCTGTATTTACTCTGGTTATCGAGAGGTAGAAGGTTTTGTTTGCGGCTATCGTGTTTGCTGCACACAGGCTGGGTTGAAGACTGGAGTTGTGCCTTTTGAGTCTGGAGGTTGCATGGCTAGGTGACAATGAACTGATATTTTTCTTGTCACTTAAACCACACATTCACACCAAGGGGGATATCTTCACCTTGAGAGGGATAAAATAACCCCCATTACAATGAGGGTTTGTGATTAGAGGAAATAGTAGTGGAGTTATTTTGACCCCTTCATTGGTGGGGTTATTTTGACCCCTTCAGTAGTGGGGTTGTTTTATCCCTCTCAAAGTTAAGATAATCCCACTTGGCGTGAATGCATCCTTATGAATCACGGGAGCTGCTGAAGACGTCTGGACATCAGGACGGCTACTATTCTTCTTAAATGCTTCCATAGATCAAGTTTGCTGCCTTTTGAAATTTTATGTTCAAAATAGATTTCAAAGAACACTGTTCTCGCTCCCGAGCTGAAGAAATGGTCACTGTAAACACAGGGATGGAAACTTAAGGAGGCTAAAATTTGCAATTTCAGTTGCACGACTGTGTCATTTGTTACCTAATCCAGCCCTTTGTAATTATGAGTAGCAGTCCTAGAGATTTCAAATCGTGGTGCCCAAGTTGCTATTCTCGTGGCAGTAGGTTTGTAACCTGTTGCATGAGCAGCCCCTGTAAGCATGGAAGTGAGGTGGCAATCACTTGTTGCATGCACGCTTCAAGGTCTCCTATCATCACACTACTACATTTCACACAAGTTTTGAAAATCGCTCATTGTAAATAATTGTGAGAGCGTTGATGTGATACCAAACTCAAGACTTGAGATTTTGAATTGTGTCTGCAATCACCAAAAAATGATTAGATGTCCGCAATCACCAACCTCAAGTGAAGAATGTTAGATCTTCAAATTCCCATAGTGCACAAATTGCTTGGAGTTCAAAGATGAACTTAACCCTTAAATGTACCACTCCTTTGTAGGAAAGTCAAACTACACAATTTAGCCTTCAAGATTTATCAAAATATATTTTGTAATATTTTTCATGCATGGAATTGAATGTTTCCTATTAGTCTTGAAATTTTCAGATTTTTTTAAATTTAATACGGCCTTTTTAACAAATTTTTAAGTCAAATACTTCAAAAAATATTTTTTATTACAAAGAAGCTTTAAAAAATTAATATTTTTTTGGGAGCAGGTACAAATTACAATGGAGAATCACATGATATGTTTTCCATAGAAAATTTTTATTTAAATTTTGAAATTCGAAAGGTGAACATCCTATGTAGTGTAATTCAAACCTTGAGCTACAAAGCTTGCACAAGCAATAAAATACTCAATAATTGGAATTTTTAAGATTTGAAAAGTGGAGTTCAAACTAGACTTAATAAACTTCATTTTCTTAGTTGGGTGTATTAGCAACAAAAGTTGTCTTCAAGATCAAAATTGGGTTTGACCAACAAACGTCCAAAAACTGGATGCCTGGACGTTTAGCGGTTAACCCCTAAGCGTCCCGGCGTCCATATTATGGACGTTTTTGGGGGTACAGTCCCCTTCGAAGTGCTGCAACTTTTGCAAAACGTGTCCGATTTTGCTGAAATTTTGAAAAAACTCCCCGCATGATGTATGGAATGTGTGGTAAAAATTTCAGATCAATCCGAGATGAATTGAATTTTTGGTGATCATTTGAAAGTAGGTATGTTTTTTTTGGACAGTTCTGTGAATTTTTATGGCAGCAACTTCGGGGGCTTGTATCTCCTTCATCCCAAGTCCGTTTTCAATAAAACTTGTTGGGTTGAATTCCCCTTGAAGTCTAGTTATGATGGTAAAATTTTCAGGTCAATCCATGTTGTTATGAATGTTTGGGAGTCATTTTAGTGCACGGGTCTAGTTTGGACACTTTTTGCTTTTTGGTTCAAATGGGTCACTTTTCGGGCTACTTTTTGACATTGCAAGGCCATTTTAGGGCACATTAAATTTTTTTCATGAGGCTTTTTTGGTACTAATGTGTTTATATGATGATTTTGAACAACTTTTTAGTTCAACGTTTTTTCATTTGAGTAATTTTGAAAACGAATTTCACCTCTAACTGTGTTGCTAGGAAAATTTCAGCATCCTTTTTTAGCACTAAAACACTATGATCTTGCAATCTATATGGCCAAATGACCCCAAAATTGATCCACATGATCTACAACATGTATGTTACAAGATTGTACGGTTGAGATTTCTATACCTCACTTACATTTAGACCTATAACACATCAAAAGCGATGATGATTTTAAGCCTAAAAAAGCTAGGGACCTTTAGGGGTTAAGGTCATTGAAATTCTCTTAAGATGTACTACAAGATAGAGTGTTTGTTTGTTTCATTTGGTAAGGAAATTTCAAGATATTAAGGATGAAAATCTCTTTATTTGCATGTTTGAGTGTGCATATTTTGGAATGAGTGGCTATAGAATGCGACTTGAAGGTGGTCCTATCTTAGCTTTATATCCCCGACTTTGAATCCCCCCTTCGACAATGATGCAAGCACTATTCACCCACTGGCCCCATTGGGTCCTATTTTCTGAAATTTCCAATTTGGGCATCCTAAGGTCTTTTTTTGGCAATTTTTTTTTCAAATTTGGGGAATATGATCCTAATTTAGTTTAGAAGGACCCCCTTGAGAATTTTAAACAATTGGAAGAGAAGATTATTTTATAAGGTGGGCCCCTACATACACAAAATAGGGGTCAATTTTTGTCCTCTTGCATTAATGTTGAGGGGGGGGGGGATTTAGAGTCGGGGGCTTTATATAGTTGGATTGAACATCCAATTTAAAGCCCTCAAGAAATTCATAGAACCACTAGAAGCCAATCTAACAAGCTCTACAGTTTGAAAAACTAAAATTGACCTCTAAGTTTTGTTCGAGCCATATTGAACAGCGGGTTAAAAATTGCCCCTACTTTGTTGTTATTGATTAGAAATTTAGTCATATGAAAGAATTTGATACTCTTGAAATTGAATTTGATGTCAAAATTTACATAGAGAAAATCCTCACCAATTCTTGCATTTGTTAACCCTTAAGCGTACAAGGGGCCATGTTTGATTGCTTTTTCAGTCAAACGACAATTAAGAATGTGTGGGAGTTGTCTTCTACTTTTTAGTCCAAATTACGGTTCTTCAAAATTGTTAAAATTGCATTAAACAACAACACTTTAAAGTTCAAAATTCCAATATACATTGCAGAAAACGTTTTTCAATTGAATTTTTTGTTTATGTAAGCTCGAGAAGCATGCAACCTACAACTTGTTGTGCATCACTATTATTTACATTTTTTATTAAAAAATCATACTATTTTGGGCATTTTTGTAATTACTATGGCTATTACAAAAGAAAACTTTGAAAAATCTTATAAATTTCATTTAAATAATTATGAAAAAAAAAGTATAAATTGGTTTAAAGATATATTGTATGAGAAAAATATAAAAAGACATAATACATTTTAAAATGTGATAAATTGATGAGGTTTGACCGGATAAATGTAGTGTGAGACGCTTAAGCCCTTGGCTACCAAACTGCTTGCCATCGTCAGTCATCAAATAGCCCCTCATAACCGTGGGTAGACATCGTCTGTCAAAGGATGAGTCCCATATCTCGTCGGACCCATGACCGTGGGGACCTCATCCGTCGTCCTCGGTCACAGGACAGCTGCCCCGTAACCGTGGCTGAAGAGCGAGCGAGCGAGCGAGCTGATAGAGCTCATGAGCCTCCTTCGGCGTGGGCCTGTGGTGAGCACACGACGAGATAAGGAATCCGAAATCACCCGCTTGGACCATAATGATCAATCGTCGCAACTGAATACGCGAAGTACGATTCTCCCGTTTTCCCCTTTCACGATCGTACATACTTACGCGTCACTCCGCCCACCAGATCATTTTCAAACTTGAATGCACTCTTTCTCGCCCTTTCAATTCCCCTCATGCAGCCTCTTTAAGCTTGGTTGCTGTCACAGAATTGAACGGGCGAAAGAATTTTGATCTTGAGGTCCACATTGGAGACGGAGGGAGCATTGCGATGTGTGAGGGTTAAGTCGAGAGCGGGCGGCTTGCGGGCTTTTGCAGGTTCTTGCTCGCCATGCGCCCCCGCCTCTCACCGAATTCTGTAGAAGAACCGTGGTGGCGACATTGAATGCTGCTGTTGCGGACGATGTGGGCGCCGCTGCCAACGCCGTTTGGTGGTTGCGTTTCAGGGAATCAATGGGATCACTCGTCGTGCCTTCCTCGTGTCTTCACTCTTTCTCACAAGGAGCTCTCCTGCAAGCCAAGGCCAACAAAACCATCGACGAGGTAACTAACTTACTCCTCCATCTCCTCTCAAAGAATGTGGCTCATCTCTTCAGCACTCTTTCAAGAAGTCCATATTTGGCCTGAGGAATTTTCTTTCTTCCATTTCTTTTTTCCTAATCAGCACTTGAAATGTCCTTGACTGAGAGAGATTTGTTCCCACTTAAATTATACTTTCCACGATATGATCAATCGAATAACTTACTCCTTCATCTCCTCTCTTCCTTCAAAAACGAATGTGGCTGATCTCTTCAGTAATCTGCTAAATGTACCAAGAAATACCTCAAGTTATTTGAGGAATTTTTATTAGTTCCATTCTGTTTTTCCTAATCAGCACATGAAATGAGAAAGATTTGTTCCTACTTCAATTATACTTTCCAGGATATGATCAATCGAAATGGCCACTTTAACTTGCTCCTCCATCCCTCCATCTCCTTTCTTCCTTCAAAAATGAATGTGGCTGATCTCTTTAGTACCAAGAAGTTTATATTTGGCCTCAAGTTTCTTAAGGAATTTTTATTTGTTCCATTTTTATTTTTTCAAATCAGGACATGAAATGTCCTTGACTGAGAAAGATTTTGTTTTCACTTAAATAATACTTTCCACGATATGATCAATCGAAATGGCCACTTTGAATCCTTGCTCGAACTTGCGTGTCAATTCTCTTATTAATTACCATGGGCACCAGTCTTCAGGCGCATTGGACACTGTAGTTACGAAACGGTGGAGGTATGAAGATGGCATGGAAACGCGCACAACGTCAGGGCGATCGGCATCCACTTCCGGGCTCACAGGGTGGTCATGGAGGTCCAAGAAAAACATGAGCGGAGTAGAGATTGAGAGGCTGGAGGTTTTAGCGAAACGAGAGACATCTGCACAGACTCATGTACCTCGTCGACAAGCACAATGCAAACCCTCGCTGACCATTCGGCCCAAGAAATGTCCTGGAATTCGATCAAGTGAGGGTGTAGAAGAGAGCTCTAGTCAATCTAAGGTTCAGTGCAGGTCGCTGAGTGATGCGAGTAGTAGTACCACTTCGGTCATCGAGCATCTGATTGATGATACGGCGGTCTCAGATTGTATAATTGGACTGAATGTAACAATAGATGCTGTAGATTATTTCAGTGCTTCAACGTCCTTGAGTGAGCAGGTGAATTTGAGCACAAATTTGGACAATGTCTCTCCATTGGAAGAAGCTTCGGTACCATTTGCTTTTAACCCTAATTTCATTCCCGAAGTCCAGAAGAAGACTAGTATGGTGAATATACAGAAGCAGCTGAGCAGCTTGACTTGTAGAAAGAGAACAGGGGAGCGAGGTAGTTGCAAAGTCATAGCCCGAGGAGATCTAATTCAGTTACCAGAAAAGATCGAAGATGTGCTGCCAGTGAACCCTAACAAGGACCCTGCCGAGTACTTGTTCTTGTATGCGAAACTATTAGGAGCTGGCAGGTTTGCGTTTTTAAACGTCGTACCCTTGTGCTGCTTGATATGTGATTTATATTTGAGGAAGATGTTAGTGTGTTGATTTTTGAGGTGTGTGGGGTATTTCAGGTTACAAGACTGTGTGGCGATTCTTGAAAGCATTGACGAGCATTCAGTTTTGAATATGAATAAGGTAATTGGCAAATGGAGCTGGGTATTGGGTTCTGGGGTGCCTTATCAGTCTATGGGTGGTGTCTGAATTGTTTCGTTGTGCAGCAGGTTAACCCTCATGAGTTTTACTCTGCTTGTAAGAGGAGACGAGCTCTGAAGGAGGCTTTTCGATTTTCACGATTGGTAGGAAGGAAGTCGTTGCGAAATTATAACATGCTTCTCTCCGTCTGTGCTCAAGCTCAAGACGCATCAGGTAAAAACTCCTGATCACAAATGTCTTCAACTATTGTAGCTTTAAAACCCTGAAGTTGTGGTTGTAACAGTTTCCTAGCCTGACAATGTGCACCCTATTTCTAGACCTGGTCGACAGGCTTAAAGTTGATCACCTAAATCTTCCCAAAATCAAGAAAATTTGCCTTGGTGTTTGATGGCTGAATTTCTTAATGTTAGTTGTGGTTACCGTTATAGCTAAACTAGCGAATTACCGATTGCTCAGGTCACTAAAATTATTATTACAATTGTTGAATCAGCGGCATGTCGAGTTCTCGAAATGGTGAGAAACGCAGGGCTCAAAGCAGACTGCATTTTCTACACCACCTTGATCTCAGCATGTGCAAAAGCTGGCAGGATCGACCTTATGTTCAAGGTATGTGGCCGGAAGAACTAGTTTAGCCACCGATATAATATACCAGGAAGCGACATGTCGGCATATGTACATGTTTACGTGTCACGCATGAGAGTTTACATTATTATTATCTTGAGGTACATATAGCATAGCTAAGGGTTGCATATCGAGTCTGATGCTAACCAGTTCGTGACAGTTCCTCAATGAGATGGAGACACAAGGCATAGATGCAAACGTTCAAACTTTTGGGGCTATGATTGACGGCTGTGCACGCGCTGGAGATGTACCTAAAGCTTTCGGAATTTATAAGAAAATGCTGAATCAGGTATTTCTTCGTGGCTTGTGAATCAGATTTTCAAGAGACATATATTTGGTGTTTTTCCGGGGCAGATGTTAAGATATATGTGTAGGTGATCATTTAGACGGTCCTACATCTGGACTTTAATCCAGGTGCTAATTTTCTGTACAAAAGTATGTGTTGATGCTAACAACGTGGAATAACTTCTGCCATCCTGAATCCGCTACACAGAATGTGAAACCAGATCGAGTAATCTTCAACACACTGATCACTGCATGTGGTCGTGCTGGAGCTCTTGTGCGAGCATTTGAGGTTCTGGGAGACATGCGTGATGAGCTCGACCTGGTCGCTCCGGATCATTTCACCTACGGCTCCCTTATTGCAGCTTGTGCTCGAGCTGGTGAAGTATGCAACCTCCGCCGTAGTTCAAATATTCTGCTGTTGAGTTGAAAGTGAAGGGTAGTCCGAATTGAAAAAATGGCACTTAGTTGATTCGTCTTTTTGGAGTGAGCATTTAAATCTTATTGGGATGAAAGATTTGGGCTGTAAACTAAGTTTGGCTTTCAGGTGGAAAGAGCTCTCGAAGTCTACAAGAGGATGCGGTCGAGTAAGGTTGCTGGAACGGCCGAATGCTATACAGCGGCTGTTCATGCCTGCAGTCAGAAAGGCTATTTAGAATTTGCCCTTTCTATTTACGAGGACATGAAGAAGGATGGCGTGCGACCAGACGAGGTACACATTTTATGGTGCATGAGATTTATGTTCTTTTTCAGATTTTGTGTTGCAAGTTGGATGTGAGAGAGTCGGATAATATTCATATTAGTATGCTGTATATCCGAGTATCTGGTAGGGTAATCCCGACATCATTAAAAGTAGCTTCCTAATCGAAATTGTGTATATGAATTTTTGTGATGAGATGCTTGGTCTGTGTATTGTTGTGCAGGTATTCTTCTGTGCGTTGATAGACGTTGCAGGTCATGCTGGAAATATCGATACAGCCTTTGCAATTCTGCAAGAAATGAAGAGCACAGGCATAAATCCTGGCCCATCCACATATAACACGTTGATGGTTGTCTGCGGCAATGTAAGCAGATGAATACCAGCATGTTTCATATTTCACTTCATGTTCTTTCCAGATTTGAACCCACATTCCTAGAAGGTGCATTTCATCGTTGATCCTTCGCTATTCATGAATAAATAAGGTATTGCTTTCTTTTCTGCAGGTTGGTGATGGTGAGAGTGCAATGCATGTTTACGAAGAAATTAAAGTTTTGGGATTGAATTCCACCGTATCAACTCTAAATGCCCTTGTGGCTGCTCTATGTATGAAATCTGTTTTCACAACCGTCAATTCTAATCCGATGTTTGATTCTCATTTTCGGCACTTCACATTGCATAGTTCCAGTTATGGTTATGAATTCTCTTTTGATGGTTTGTACTGCATTTAAGATTTATGAGATGGTCAGGTGCAGGAAGGGAGCTAGATTGTGCTCTCACAGTACTGCAAGAGTTCAGAATAGCCGGAGTTATGCCCAACACAGACACATACAGCATCCTGCTTGCGGCTTGTGAAAGGTATGATGCCACTGAATTCAGTATTGCGAATGTACCATTTGCGGCTATTCCGTGAATAGTGATATTTCTGCAATTCTGTCTGTAAGAGTGTTTCATCAGCAGTCGCACAGGTACAGCTTAAAGATGTTATTCTTTGCAGTAGCTGACTTCACGAGTTTCTTTAGGGAGGATGAAGTGAGCATTGCTCTGAAGCTCTACAACCACTCTAAAGACGATTCAGTACAACCTACCTTGAAAATGTGCAAAAGCATTCTTGGTACGTTTCAGCTTCATACATTTTTCTTGTAGTAGAGCTTATGTCATTTGTAAGCATTTACTTATGATGTGCTGGAAATAAAGGTAGACGTTATAAATTCTTACGTTTGGATATGAATATATGTGCGTGGTTACCCCTTGATTGACTCCCTTATGCACGGATGCATTTGGTGCATTCTCTGAGCAATCTCGCGGTTGAAATATTTTCAGACCTCTGCATACGACGTGTTGAAAGCGAGTCTCCACCTCCTCATAATCCTCGCCTTCTGAATATTAATAACAAGGACGCTGTAGCCTTGCACCAGTATTGGTACGTTACGCTCATGTCTTCTTTCTCATTACTACACCATCTTGAGACTTATCACTTTAAATAATGACCTTGCTCTAGTACAAGCATTGAATGTTGGATCGTGGTACCTGTTTTGTAGGGAAAACCAAGGTTTGGTCGTTTATGATGATCTAATATCAGCTGGCCTGATACCCACATTGGGGATTATCAGTCAGGTCCTGGGCTGCTTGCGAAAATCTTCAGAGAGTTCTCAACACATTTTGTACGAAGAAAGAAGTTCAAACTCATTTAGAAGTAGTGAGATTCCGACTACTATCAGCGTTGAAGATGCTTGTGGGATATACCTGCCTCGAGCACTGACAATTTATGAGGTATTTATCATCCTTAAGTTGGAGATCGCCAAAACTAGAATATGGTTTTACGTAGATTTTATTAGTTTAACTCACAGGTTGATGTGTTAGTGTGCAAACTTGAGGTTGAAGGTTCTGAAGTAACGAGCTGTGATTGTTAAATGATTTTCAATAATGTGTTGCAGGATGCAACAACGTTAGGTATTACTCGAAATGTAAATTATGCAGCTGTACCAATTTCTGTCGATATGAAAAATGTTCCGGTCTACGCTGGCGAGGTAAGAAGGCCTCAATCAAGGCATATTCGGTTAATGATGATGCGGTTTCTTACTGGATTAACATGGTAGTAGCAAAAAGGAGGTGATAATGACAAAAATAAAAAAGATAATGAACTCGTTCAGTTGATGTGTACGCGTATCATGGCACATGCTTGCGTTTGGGTACCTGTCACTGAAGGCAGCTATTTTTCTCCAGGTCGGCGTTCTTGCTCTCCTCAAGGGCCTTAAGCATCGGCATGACGAAGGTAAGAGGGTCACAGATCTGACCAAACCATCTCGATTAGCCGGAGTTGAGAGTTACAAGTACCCGTTCATGGTTCAGGTCAAAATTGGAATCAGGAAAACGTGTTGGAATTCTGTTCGAACGTCACTACTCATAGTCAGTACTCGTTGTGCTTGGACAGGTTTGCACCTGCATGCGGTGAAACTCATCTTTGCCGTTGAAGTGAAAGAGGTTTTCACTGCAAGAGGTGGCTTTAAGAGAGTCCAAGTTTCTTCAAGGTTGGTACACCTTCATTTATTCCGTGAAGATTGCAATTGCTTTCTTGTACATACAAGACCTCAATAGCATGCAACTCATGCTACTACTCCTGTGCCTTTTTCTGTGCCTGCAGGACCGGAGAAGCAGTGATGAGCCTGTTGAGGAGACTGCGAATCAAGTACGAAGGCCACGAGAGCGTGGGGGAAGTGATCATCACCACCTCAGCAATACGGACTTGGTTGAAAGCTACCCAGAGTGCTCCTGAAAAAGCAAGAAATGTGCAGGCAGTAGAGACGATCTCCCTGTCATGTCAAGCGGAGTCGTTAGCAAGGTCCAAACAGAGGCTTTCACATTATTCTTTGCGAGCTGTTGAGAATGCTCCAGTAGTGTAGAGTGTTTAGACTGACTTGGGAGATTTTGGGCCTTGATCCATTGATCACTGGAAGTTGACACATCAATGTGCACTGGAGTTCAACTCGTTGCTCACCATTCATGCTTCGGATGCATGTAAATTTCTTGTGCGCAAATGTAGATTGACAATGAACGCGCTTGGCCTAGGGTTGGTGTGTTTTGTTTTGGCAAGGACTGGAGTGGGTTGTCTCTCACCTTCAAAGAATGGTTCCAGTCCTACGTCATGTTCAAATGACGCACTTGCTAATATATTGAAACGGTGAGATTGTACATGCGTTTATTAAATGCATAGAGATACTGAAATAGAGATAGAAATTCCCGGAATGCTAATGCTCAAAGAAGAATAACTCTGGTCTTGAGAGTTTTAACAAGTCTCAAAATATGTGTTAAAATCCTCATCTACTTGGTTACAATATTGTACATGTACTCACATCTCACAGCCTACCGTTCAACTAAGTGACTTTACCATAAGCAAGACATAATCCATATTTGGAAATAATGGCCACATTTTGTTGGAGAAAAATTTAGGGCACCTGGTTCAAGTGGTTCAAGCGAGGATTCAAGTGATTCAAGTGACATATCAGAGCACGTGCCTAATAAAATCTTTCCAGGGTTGTTTTGCATCATTTTTGAAGCATTTTCTAGATTATTTTTAAGCATTTCAAAACATCTTTGGGTTGTTTTGAGTCCTATTCAACTTAATTCACTAAGTATGCTCTTTGTCTCTACAAATCAAGACACATGTTCTCGCCGGCTTGGTTCATCTTGGCCTAGTTTCGCAGCCTTTGCAATGGAATTTTCCTCACCATTTGACTCAAAAAAAACATAAAACCAAGTCACATGCCAAAAACATTTCCACAAAACACAAAATGACCATTTAAAGGATTGTTTCCAAATTGGGGTAGAATAACTACTGGACACACATGTAGTAAAGATGTTTCATTATATTTATGGAACATGTCAAGCATGCGAAGGAAACCAGATGGTCCGTCACAATGACCCTCATTCTGTTTTTTACAGGGATGAAAAAGTGACGAACTTAGCATTGCCAATAGACGATCTTTCTAACTACTTAGCTGCCAAATAATATGAGATCAATAACTTAAGGAGATTAATGGACAAAATTTGGGGCATAAACTATCTTAAAACTGCACTTCCATGTGAGCTAAATTTGGTCTGGAGGAATGGCGAGAACCTTGGACTTGATATCTACATTCAAAACAAGTAAGCATTGCGACCACCTCTAAATTCTTCATCACGAAACTAATCATAAACTCACAGTCAGCTCTCAATATATGCATGTCATCGTGATGTCCTTCTCTGACACAAGAGTTTGAGTTCCAATTCAGTAACCTTTCTGTCTCTTAATTCGAGCATCTGCCTCAGTGCTTCATTTTCCTGCCTCAGTGCTTCTTTCTCCCGCCTCAGTGCTTCATTCTCCTGCCTCAGTGCTTCTTTCTCCCGCCTCATTGCTTCATTCGTCTGCCCGGGTGCTTCATTCGTCTGCAAACATTCCTGCAGCCTCTGGTCTCTGTCAATGTCTTTTGGTTGCAATTCTGTCCTCATGTCCAGTACTGCCTCTGCATCCGATCCTTGTCGTGGACTAGGAGGAATCCAGCTTTGAGTTGGCAACTCACTAGCCTCAGAATCATGTTGTGCATTTCCATCAACCGTGCAGGCGTTCACAGGATCACCAGACGTGAGCGTTCCAGTTGCTGGGCCTTGAGCTTGGGCACTCTCAAATGGCTGTTCCGGCTGAGCAACAATATCAGGAAATGTCTCCAGGGAAATAGCTGGAACATCCTCTATTCGAAAGTTATTGTCAAAGGCAACCTCTGAGTGATTAGGGAATTCCTCGACACTCCCGTTGGTCTCCAAATGAGAAGGATTGACCTGCTCTTCAAATGTTGGCACAACCATTGCTGAAGATTGAACTTGGTAATCTTGCACGTCATGTTGTTGTTGACGCTGACTATTATTAAGCATCATGTCAGATGGAGATTCATCCAGGAGCATCTCCAAGTGGGTACAGTAGTCAACTTCAGGAGTTCTGAAAATGGCCTTCTGCTGCTCTGAAAAGGATTTGTAGACCTTCTTCACTTCGTTTCGGACCCATATTCTTTTCGCCTGGATCGTTTCGGACCCATTCTCTTGCTCCATCTGCACCGATGGAATCTGAAAGAGTTGGCCATGTCCGAGATCCAACATGCCTTCACCCCGTCCATAATAATGCGCAGCTATCTTCTTCTTGGTGCGAGCCTCCTCATGGGTAGCGCAACGGCCGAGATAAAGACTGTTTCCAGATTGCCCAGGCGGTGTGTATTTGGCTTCAATTTTGTCCGATCGTTTGATGATGGCCCCTGTCAGCTTGTCCCTTACAGGTCTACAGTACCCTCCTGATGTGCAAGCTGCTTCATCCGTGTCCACGTGGCTGCTGGCACTTTGTGCAACGCAAGTTACTTCATCCGTGTGCACGTGGCCGATGAGATACCCGTATACAAATAAGAGCAGCGCGTTAGCCACCACGGCGTACAAGGCACGAGCTGACTCCCGCAAGCACTCAAACAAGGTTGGTCATTGAGGTCCTCAACGCGAAGTTCCTCCCTGACTACCCTGAGTTCCTCTAGACGGGCGTAGAGCATCGGCCACCTGGACCGGTCAAGTTTTCGTGCTCCTATGCACATCTGTTCCGACGCTGGAAACATTTCAGCATTCATTGGGCCCAATCTTGACAGAAATTAAGCACCTTCGAATTATTTACTATAGTTCTCTCTGCACCTCTCCCATCTCGCAAGAAATGACACCGTGGACCGACCTCTTGACCAAACGTACAGTAAAAACCTGAATACTAAACTGTAACAGACGGTTTCAATCACAACTACAAGAAAATCTCCCGACTCAGGCACTCACAACAAGTAAATATCACACTCCACTACACATACAATGAATGAATCTGAGCCAGTGAGAGATCGATCGAGAAGGAGTCCTAAACCTCCCTCCAACTCGACGAATGGTTTCTAAACCTGGCCTGCCTGGAATGTCTAAATTTAATCTGACCCGCACCACATCGCAACCAGAATATATATATGATCTAAAGCGCAAAATAATTCTAAGTGGACAGGAAAGACCGACGATCGATCAAGGTCCAGAAACATGACGACACAGACCTACGTACATACACCTCCTCATCGAATGTTGGAATGATCGTGCCACACTTGATCATACAGAAAACGTCGTGCAAAGATAAAAGAGAAAACGTCGTGCTATGATCGAAGCTAGCCAGGAGCTTGCTGAAGTGACAGCGGCCTTCACTGGCCAGGTTTACATAAAGCAAGGCAAGGGGTACTGTAGAATACTACAGTGGGCTGAACCAGGGTCCAGGGGGGAAGGGGTAGTTTGGGCCAGGGGGGAAAGGAGTACAGACACTTTGTCCACTTGTATCTGACAATTGAGTTAACCGAAATCAAAACCTCAGTCCTGACCCCCAAAATTCACGTGAATCGAAATCTATGCTGTCAATGAGTTACGAGTGTAACAGGAATCAAAACTCAGGTTGAAAACTGAGCTTCTCCTTGGACTTTGGGGGCAAAGGCAATCCCAAAATGGGCTAGATTCTGTGCTTATTGGGTTTGATGGAGGGGCAAAATTATGTGTTGCATGAGCTGCCGGGTGGAGCTCGAGCGGACCCTAAACCAAAACTGACTCGTGAGGTCCTTCCCTGCGGGCCAGTGAAGGCTCTGACCCTAAACTCACCATTGTCTTTGTTTTCCCGTTTTTGTGACGGCAAAACTAGTTCACAATGTTTTGTATTTTTGGATTTATTGCAATGCTGCCAGTTCATTCGGTTGTTCTTCACTTGGGTCAGACTCACCTCACTTAAGGTGACTTCAGTCTTCTTTTCGGTTAACTCAAATACTTACAAGCTTTCACACTTGCCACTTACACAAGCCTTATCCATAATCGCCTTTACAACAATCATCTTATTTACTGTGAGAACCACAATTAATCCAATTTTTTTTACATATCATTGCGCTAATTTTGGAAATACAGTATCTAGCAAGAAGTTCCCATCGGTGTCTCATGGCACTCGAGGGTGTAAAATTCTTCACATCAAAAATTGTAAAGTGTGTTGGTGAGATAATTGAGTCTACTTCAATAGTATGATAACAAATTTCACTATTTTGAGATTTCTTGTATGAGATATGAAACAAACAAAAAGAAATTGATTAAAAATTGAGCAACCTTGGATTTGAATCTTCAAAATTTAATATCTTAGTCAATAATGCTTCAAAATGCATATTCTTTTGTGCATATGATTTGCGAGAGGTGCACTGTACGGTATACGTGAGTGCACAGGAGGGATATTAATTTGAACATTGCTGTATTACGTATACATACAATAACATATTTAGAGCTGAAAATATTGATGTATACATACATTAAACATATATTTAGGATGAAATAGATCTGTATACAAAAGTTTTAGATATATAACCCCTTGCATACAAGGGGTTTTCAAAGGGGGTCATGAACGCACGTGATTCTCAAACATAATGTAGAGTGCACCCCCCAGGACATGATTCTAAAAAGGATCTTCATTCCTTCTACAATGATTATAGTATGCTCCCGAGTATACTTTAAGTAATAAAATATCTTGCTACATATGTTTGAATTAAGTAGGTCAAAAAGTGGGCTATAATTTCAAGTAGAAATTGTTCAAAATGAAATATTTATTTGTCAAAACTCATATGTATGTATAGTGTATCTTGTGTTCTTCAACTTGTCCAAATCTCACTCAAAGATTCTAACTTTATTATTTTTCATGTCCATTTTTCATTTCAAAGGAAGTGACGTATACTTGTTGCCGGGTATTGTACTATGGACATTAGTCTAAGAATATATTTAAAAATTATTATTATTTTATTTAGATTATAATATTTTATTTTTCAAAACATCTCAAAACTAGTAATGTCAAAATATTTTATTCATATTTGGTATGGTAAATTCAAAATAATTTGGATGAATCTTTTTAGTATAGGCCACACTATACCTACATTACCACAATTACCATGAGTTATCTTAATTACTCTGACTTGGACTTTCTTCTAATTCCACAATTAGTCCAAGTATCCATTATTAGTCCAACTTAGACTAAACAAAATATTGGGTGTAGTAGTAACTAATAGCAACTCTTGTTATATATTTTTCATTTCTCTTTAATTGGGTCCATCTTAACGGCAAGTAAGAGAATTTTAAAACACTTTAACCTCTAAATGCCGAGAAGTTTTACACAATACCTAAATGTATTATAACATAAGGCTTCTTTAACTTTTTTGAGCTTCAATTTTAAAGACATATGTAAGACATCCTTATTAGAAAACGTCCATATGGTTGAATTTGATATAAAATGCTTAGATATTTTCCAATGTATTTACAAGAAAAAATTTGAAAATTCACTGAAATTACAAATTTAATACTCTCATCTTTTAATTCATTGTGATTGGTTGAAATCATTATGCTTCAATAGTGGTGAAGTTGTTCACATAAGTTTTATTATGGTTTGGTAAAGGTGTCTTGTTATCTCTTTGTAATCAATCAAAAAATAATTTTATAGGTTGAAATATTGCACACTATGCAAAAGATGATTCACTGTTGTAGATTATGCACTTTAGGCATTCCAAAATACATAAGATATTGAGGTGTTTTTTTTTCATATAATTAAAATGATAATATCTTTTTCAATCAGTTTGAAACATATTTCAACACCATTAGTGTATCCAACTGTATGAATGTCATGGAAAAAGTCATCATCTACAACTTTCATTTGTATGTCAGCTCCAAAGAACAGATTTAGTGTGCATTCAACAACTCAAAACTTTAGAATTTTTTTGTCAAAATGGAAGCTCACATGGAATAGAAGAACCTAGAAAATTCAATTTTGATTTTCTTTCTAATCGGACTTCACTTACGTAAAGGTAATTACCTCAAAAATTCAAGTAAAAAAATTACCTAAAAATATATTATCACGGATGAGAAAATGGCTAGTGATTTTTTACATCATTCAAAAAATGAACACTTAGGGAGTTAGGGGTTAACTAAATCTTAACGACAAGTGAAGAAGAGGATTTTAATCCTTGAACGACCTGAAAGCCCTTTGTGGCCATATACACAGGTTTAGGTTGTATTTGACCCATACATTGGTGTTGGTTCACTTTGGGCTACATAACAAAGATGGAGATCCACAAAATCTGGATCCAATGGTATTAGATACGACATATGATTCATTGTATAGCGACATGGGGTGAACACACACTAGGGTCAGTTAATTTTTTTGCCCTGGTGTATTAGGTACACATCTTTTGAAATCAATTAAGACAAATGTATCAAAGATTTTAAAGAAATTTTATTTTTTAAAGATTCTAACGTGATCAATTTCTGAATGATGTACAAAATTAAACTCCATTTTCTCATTTGTCATGCACTTTTTGGAGTGTGGATTTTTTACTATAGTTTTTATGGGAAGTTAGCTTCATGCATGTGCAAACCGATTAGAAAGGGGATGATTTGTGAAACAATTATGCCTCATTTCATGTTGCAGTGATTCACCAAACATTTCTAAAATCTTACTTCAAAAGTGCTCTTGAAAAAATCAACTCATAAAATTAAGCAACCAAATAATCTCCAAAAATCACTACACTTAGAGTATTACATTTCAACCCATTACAACAAATTTCATCCACAAACTATCAATATCTTATTTGTAATCGAGTTACAAAAGACTTTTGAATTTTAAGTTTCAAATTTTATACAAAATATTGGTGATTGAAATCATAGATCTAATTGTATGGATAGAATCTAAAATTCATAACGTACAACTTTTATTCATAAATCAAGTTCATAATATCCCTCTTAGTTGCATTTTATAAAGCATCTTTGCAATTCTCCAAATTTGAAGAGGGTTGTGGGCATTTAGGGGTTAAATAACAGAGTATTGTACGGTGCCCTAACAATAACATTGTCGCCTATCACTCATAGCCATAAAAGTGGAACATATTCAAAAACCATTTTTCATGATTTCTTTGTGAAAATTTCCAAACTTCAAGAATATGAAGTCTAGTTTTTGTTTCATTTTTTTATTTTTAAAATTGTCAATTATTGAGCACTTTATTGCATTTTAAACCTTGTGTATCTTCCTAAAACTAATCCAAATCAAGAACCATAAAGTGTAGTGGATAGGTCATTGAGTCTACTTTTCAAAAATATCAAACAACTCACCAAATGTTTTTGAATTAACAACTCATCATGTTTTTGCTTTGGAATGCCAATGGCCCCATGCATAGACATTTGTCCACACTAAATTCATGAGGTTGGTAAGATCTTAAAGTGCATTCATAACTAATTACATCTTTGAATCTTGATTAGAATCCACCAACTTGTCAGTATTTCATATTTACGGTATATATACTCATATATTTCATATTTACGGAATTTACAGCCTATTTCATATTTACAATATATATATATACTCAAAGAGATAAATTCTTTTATTCACAATACCTATTCAAAGAGATGCTTATAACCAATATATCCTGTGAAGGTTTGATTCAAATATCCACATCTCAAAATTGAATTTCCATGTCAGATTTTAAGAGGTCCACGTCACCCTACACTTACTATACGATGATATGTGACATTTTTTGTAATGATCAATTTATATCAAAATTGACTAGGATGTAGGATACTTAATGTTGTTGATAAAAAATGAAACTTATCTTTAATACTTTATAAAAAATCAATTCAAAAAATTATTTAAAAATTATTTACATTGTAAATTAAGGAAAATTCAATTATTGCTTATCAAGTTATAAAATTTCTTTCAATTAAATAACAAATACTTTCTTCTCAAATAGATCCAATTGAAAATTACCTTTGGGTTGTTTTGAGGTTACATCTTAGTGATAATAGATACTAGGGTTGAATTTGACTCTAGTCTGTAATGTTGCATAGCAAATTTGGTAATTAATTTCAAATCATGAGGAGTCACTATACATTAATTTTTATAATGACGTGTGAAATTTTAGTATTAAAGGGGAGGACTATTTAATTTGGTTAGAGCATTTGAAAGTACCATATTATTAGCAAATAACCTAATAATGTGTATTTTTTGGCCCTACATTTAGTTTTAATATTTTCAAAATGAAATGAATTATACCCTATCTTAGTTTATTCTATTTTATTCTATTTTAAATGATTTTGTGACTTTTTCACTATTTGAGACTACTAGTAATAATACAAAGTAACGAAGGATGAATTGTACATGAAACAAAAGTTGTGTATATGTACCCTATCTTACATCCATACAATTGAAATCATGAGTTTCATTAAAAGATTCAAAATTTTCTATTTATGATCATTTAATTTTTAGATATTTATTGTAAAGACAATGTAAGTGACTCATAGCATTTCCACTATAACACAATCAGAGGACTTGTACATGTACTATGTAAAAAAATGGCTTATTACTAGAAGAAAATGGCAATATGAAAAAACTTCCAATGTGTTGTTAGTAGTGAGGACATGGCACAATGTCAAAAAGGTAAGTTAACCCCTGATGGCTAAAAGGGATCTAAATTTCAAAAAGAACAAAGATGTGTTCTAAATTTCAACAAACAAAATAATTAAGTGATGTTATTTAAGTAAATATTGTACATGATGATCTATCCAATAAAATCTATATGGTTTTAAGAATGTGCTCCAAATTGCTTCTTCCTAACTATAGATTTGTGGTGTAGCACGGCCAAGGTTTGAGCCTCGCTACTTGGAAATAATTGCTAGTAACTTCAAAGTTGATGTAATAAATATAAATGTGATGGGTTTTAACCTTTGAATGGGTCAAAGGCCCTTTGTGGCCATATACTATATTTTGTATTTGGTGGAATTTCATCAAAATAACAATGACCAAACACTTTTTAGTACAAAGTAAAATTAATAATTACGATAATATGTATATAAAAATATATCACAATTCATATATTAAAATAAAATTGAACAATTATAAGGTTAAATAATTATAAGACTAAATATTGGTTGTAGAGAGGGACCCCAAGGGCCTTTTAAAAGTTAAAATAAAATTATATGAATTGAAGAGTGATTTTTGATGGTTGTGATCTCCTACTAGTGCACACATATTAAAAGTGGTTTTAGATTTCTTTTTGTTAGATGTAGTATTTATACATAGACAATCTTGTAATGAATCCTCTTCATCGGTGTTCAAAAAGTACTATGAACTTATTAGAGAAATTCGTAAAGTCTTGAAATCTCCTTGTTCCGGTACTGTGTCAGTTAATATTCTGGCCCAGTGGACAAGTAAAGGAGGGAGCGTCAGGTTCTAAAATTAAAAGGCAGATGAGTTTTATTTCCGGAAAGAAAAGAAGGGTGACTGAGTTTGCTACTAGAAACACTGCGCGCTGCGTGTATGGTGCCGGCACAACAAATGTGAAATGCCTACTGCCACTTGTTCTTTGAAAAAAATTCTCCTTGTGTTGTGTGAATATACTATTTTCAACTCGACAATTTGAAACCATCTGGAATTTTTTTTGATTCCATTACTTTTTGTTTCTCTTCAAAATTAAAGGATGGGAGATCAAAACCAGGAGGAGTCATAGGGAGACTTTACGAATTTCTCTATTATGTTCTAAGAGATTTTAGCATATTATTAGTAGCACTAATATGCTTTTGAAGGAGAAATTTATTCAAATTTATAAAATAAATTCATTCTTCTTTAAACAGAGGGTTTAAGTGTGCAGTTTCAGGCATCTAAAAGAGTAGAATGAGGGCCGCTTCACACTATGGCCAAAGGTCGAGAGGCCGTCGGTTTCCACCAATCAAATTGCAAGAAACCATGGTTTCGGCCTCTCGACCCTTCACACTAGAGGCCAAAGTCCAAAGGCCGTGGACCTTCAAAATGCTTACATGGCAACACTTTTTGACCAAGGTGACGGCCTCTCGAGAGGAAGTTTGGGTCCTACATTTTGCAAGACCCGTCACTATGGTCGAGAGGCCGTCGATTTCTTTTTATAAAAAATGAAACTATATTTTATGCCTATTTTCAGTAGATTTCTTTGGACTCTCAACAAAGTTTGGACTCTCAATCCCACGGCCTCTCGACTTGGACGGCCATAGTGTGAAGCGGCCCTGAGAGCTTGGCGGGTATGGGTCATTCCACCTTAGTTGTCAGTGATTCTACATCTAAGGGGAACTGAAAATGACAAATGCGAGGTGTCAGGGCCATAACATTCTGTAGCAGGTGTTGGGTATGGCTTTTAACTTCATCCAACAAGATAAGCAAAGTAGATGAAGATGAGATGGGGAGGGAATAAGAGGGTGGGCACATGGCAAACATATGATACATCAACGTTTTCCAAGAAAAGAACCTAGTTACATTACTCCTATGCCTGCGAATAAGAGGATGGACACATGTGGTACTCACTTACAACTGTAGGTTCCCAATACTTACAATTTCCTATTAAACACCCGGGGGTTGCACTGTACTAAACATGTACGTTTATACGTGAGTGCACAGAAGGAGTATTAATTTGAACACTGCCGTATTACGTATACATACAATAAACACATTTAGAACTGAAAATATTCACATATATTTACATTATACACATATTTAAAACGGAATATATATATATATATATATATATATATATATATATATATATATATATGTATGTATGTATGTATGTATGTATACAAAGATATTTAGACATATAACCTCTCGTATACAAGGGGGTTTTTAGAAGGGGTCATGAACGCATGTGATTCTCAAACAAAATGTAGAGTGCACCCCCCGGGGTTAAACAGGGGTAGCTACACATTTACTTTGTCCAAAAATGCAGCCTATGCCGCAAACTCTCTTAGAGCCCAAGGCAAAGCTAAGCTCTACAACTAAATGTTATGGCTTTCTTTGTTTGCAAAAATATAAAAGATAAAAATAACGAATGTGCTGCTTCATTTCTCATACAAGATAATTGCTACCTATACTTCAGACGATTAACCCTTTAACGTCCCGATTCATCACTGATTTCAAAGATCCGTTATAAAATGTTTGATGAATACCAAAAATGGAGTTGATGTACAAAGCAAAGTTGTAAATGTCAATGTTTAGATCACATCTGTATGGTTGGATTTATCATATTTTTTAGTAATTTTTTTAAATTAATTTTTCAAGGTTTTCTTTTGAAATTCAATTAAAAATCCCAAAGTAACACAAAAAAAATTAAAAATTGTTGTAATGAATTTGAAATAACATGCACTACGAGATGGTATGCTTTCCATTATCTGATTCTACTTATTTTGGAAAATCATGCTGAAGGTCTCACTTTTTGAACTAAGAATGAAACTTGACATCAACCACTATTGTTATTTTTCAAAAAATCACAATATCTTATTTTGAAGATCCATACCGTACAAATGGTAGTCAACTAGCACAAGAACCAAGGAAAATTTGGATGGATGAAAAACTATACAGGATGTAGTAAAGAGAAGGATTTCAATCTGTTTGTCGTCCATTATATGGACGCAGGAGCGTTAAAAGGTTAAAAAGGTCACAGAGGAGACAGTCATGCTACCTATTTATTCATCGATTACCAGGCTAAACAATTGGTCATTGAAGATGTTGATGCTCTTGGATCACAGACTACTGTACGTATTCTAAATGCAACACTAGTAGGAAATGTGTCGTTTTTCACTTACTATAAATGAAAAAGAAATGAAACCGCGCCAGGCATATGAGTTGTGTCAATACTGGTGAGTAGTTTTGGTCACAAGAAGACAGAAATATAAGCACAATATTCCGCGACTGTTCACTGTTTCCACGAAATGGGGAATGAAAAACAACAGACCTGCTACTAGTGCAAGTTCTCAAAAGATTTCTATGCTGAGGCCTATGTGGTATAGAAGTCTGCAACTTTGACACCGAACAAAGCCCATCCAAGCACTCAGACAAAGCACAAAGAACGTATTAATGTAATGGTATCGTAGAGTTCCAGTATCCAAGCAGGATTATTACTGCATAGAAATCTGAATACCCGCATACATATTGAAATAACTGCAACAGATTCCAAAAGACCACACATGGTAGAGTTATCCTTCCACTCAGTTTTCTTTCTTCTCATTGAGTTGCATGAACAAATGCAGAACGTGATGATGGGTTAACTCATTTTCTTCGGAACCAAGTAGTTCCAAGTCTTGAATGCACCAATAATCCCGTATGTTTGATAACGTGGCAAAATTTCATGAAATTAGCAGGTATAGAAAAGATGGATTCTGAAGGAACCCGGGCAGTTTTGCGTCACCCAGTTGGAACTTGGAGCAAAACTGAACCTCATATCTATAACCATCCTAGATTTCAGAGCTCAGGGTTTCAGTTGGGCACCTCAAAACCCGTCTGAGCACGTGAAAATCCTGGTTTCCAAAGCTCCAAGCACTTGATCGAAAGTACTAGTTTTGAGAGTTTAGAGCACTTCTGCACTCGAATGTCACAATTTGGGCACTTTGAAATCCGCCTTTTTAACAAACATGAATTTATAAACACAAAAGAATTGTCATCAGCCAGACTGTAGTCTTCAAATTCAAAATAAAGTAAAAGCATGATCTGAGTTTAGAGCATCTGAGCATGCATCAACTAAGCTAAGTCAAAGCTCTCAATCGCTCATTTTCAAGTTCCAACTCGACAATCTTTCTGTCTTGTTCTAAAATCTTTCTGTCTCGTTCTTGAATCTTCTGTTCTTGGTCTTGATTCTTCTGGTCTTGGTCTTGAATCTTCTGCTCTAGAAGACTTATAACCTTCATTGCCAGCACGTTTGGTGTAGAATCTGTCAGGCTAAAATTAGTCAGAGGTGGGGTTACCACATCTATAATCCGGGCTAGAATGTAGTATCGGGAACCTCCCGTGTATTATCCCCCTGTAGGATGTTGCCAGGTGGGACATTTGCCGAACATTTGCCGAGGTGAGGTTCCCGATATTACATGTGTCCCCCACATCGGAGAGTGCTGCCAATTGATCCATTCCTGGCTGTGCAGTGAATATAGAGCTCACTATTGGGAACTCACAATTCGAAGTTTTCTGTGGTGCACAATGATGGATTGTCAATGCACCCACGTCCGCTTCAAAGTCGTCTTCACTGGAAGGTGCAGCAACATCCAATGAATCCTGTGAGTCCCACGAGTATGCGGTTTCAAGCGGCTCTGCATGGAAGGGACTAGATCACCTTGTTCGTCAAATGTTGGCACAACCGTTGCTGAAGCTTGAACTTAGCCATCTTGCACATATTGTAGAGGCTGACCATCAACCATCATGTCAGATGGAGATTCAAGCAGGAATTTCTGCAAGAACGTACAGAGGTCACCATCGTCGACTTCAGAAGGATGATGAGAAGCGCTGAGAATGGCCTTCTGCTGCTCTGAGAAGGATTTGAAGACCTCCGGGCTCACTTTGTCGCGGACCCATGATTTCCTTTTCTCCTTCACAGAGAGGATCGGCTCTTGCACCATCTGCACCGATGGAATCTGAAAGTGGTGGCCATGTGCAAGGTCCAACATGCCTTCACCCCGTCCATAATAATGCGCAGCTATCTTCTTCTTGGTGCGAGCCTCCTCATGGGTAGCGCAACGGCCGAGATAAAGACTGTTTCCAGATTGCCCAGGCGGTGTGTATTTGGCTTCAATTTTGTCCGAGCGTTTGATGATGGCCCCTGTCAGCTTGGCCCTGTGGAAGGTGCTCCATCTCTGAACTTGATCCAGACATAGGACCCTTCAATGAGCACAATGGAGAGGAAGGTGGCTCTGAATTGAAAGGAACCCGTAGAACAGGTTAAGGTGCCACCCTTGTCCACGTGGCCGACGAGGTACTCGTATACAAATAAGAGCAGCGAGCGAGGCAGCCCACATCACCATGGCGTACAAGGGCTCTGACTCCACCGCGGCGCATAACCCCGTCTCTAAATCCCCCGGTGGTCTTGAATGCGGGCACTATTCATCCACCCCTCCTTTTTTCTGGAATTTCCATTTTGGGCACCATTGGTGCTTTTTTTGGCAAATTTTTTTCATAATTTGGGGCCGGAGGCCCCAAATTTCCCTAGGGGGATCTACTTGGGAATAAAAAACCATTGGAGGAGGGGGTTGTTTTTTAAGGTGGGCCTTGAACCATACAAAAATAGGGGGCACTTTTGTCCCCATTCATTCAAGACTACCAGGGGTTCTAGAGAAATCCGGCGTATAAGAGCTCGAGTGCCGTTGATTTCAGATGTACTTTACTCCAGAAATCTGCAGCCATTATCAAGCACAATAGCACATCCCAAGAAAAGAAAACTCTTAATTCCCCGGATTTCGGGTCTTTCAGCACATCCCAAGAAAAAGCAGCCTACCAGCCACGATGACATAGAAGTCTAGCAGAGACTCCGGTGAATTTCAGGTCCCTGCCTCAACTGGCACTAGTAGCAAACCTGTCATTTTTCATTCCCAACTTTGTGGAAACAGTGAATAGTGGCTGAATATTATGTTTACAGTTTTTGTCTTCTTGTGACCAAAACTACTCACCAGCACTGACACAGCCCATGTGCCTGGCGCAGTTTCATTCCTTTTTCAATTATAGTAAGTGAAAAACGACAGATTTCCTACTAGTGTGGGTCTAATCAATACAAGGGTGAAAGTAAAATAAAAGAATTCTGAGATGCCGGGTAATCGTAAGGACTGATTTCCAGAATATAGTTGGGATATCAGTCTGTCCCATGTAGTAAGAAATGCCAGTTTTCTCCAGCCCGAGCTCCACTTGTGATTGAATCCCGGATTGATCCAATTTTTTGCCCAAGATCTTTGTAAACTTCAACAACAAGCACCTAGGTAAGAGCAGCATTACAGCCAACATTACCACGACGAACACGAGAATTGACTTCATCGTGGCGGACAATAATTGCTCGTCTAGTGATTTCGGATGTGCTATCTCGCAGTTCTCTGCATCCATCAACAATGCCTTCATCAACCATGTGTCATCTGTAGTCGCAGCTTTGTACAATGCCCTCTAGTAAGTAAGGTAACCCCACTTTCAAACTTCACATTAGAACATTTATCACACTTACTTTGTCAATTTGCCAACCTCGAAACTTTGCACATACCACTACTTGAACATGAAGCATTTGTGGGTCAAATTTAGTTTCTTGAAAATGCATGGTTTATGAAATAATGTTGATTTGCCAACTTTCAGGCCTTTTTGGAAAAAAAAATCATATATGCTACACAATGGCTATCAAGGATCCAAATTTTTGGTAGAAAGTAGAAGTTGCAATAAGGAACAATATGGAATCATAAAAAATAATGATATTCCTAAGTATTTTTTTGTCCACAAGCAATTCAATTTTTTTTTAATAACGCCAAATGTTAGTTTAATTATATAATGAAGTAATTGACCTTTTTCTCATTTTTTTGTGACACTGTATGGTTCCTTACCATGACAACATGGTGTTGTAAAAAAAGTGACACAAGTGGGAAAATTACTATATTGTATGATCAAATTAAACTTTGGCTTCATCTAAAAAAATTGAATTGCCTATGGATAAAAGAAAACCTAGGAGTATTAGTATCTTTTATAACTCCACATTGTTCCTTACTGCGACTTCTACCTTCTACCAAAAATTTGGATCCTTGACAGTTGTTGTGTATTAAATATGTTTTTTTTTAGAAAGAGGCCTAAAAGTTGGCAAATCAACATTATTTCATAAACCATGCATTTTCAAGATACCAAATTTGGCCCACAAATGCTTTATGTTCAAGCAGTGGTATGTACAAAATTTCGAGGTTGGCAAATTGACGTAGTGAGTGTGATAAATGTTTTAGTATGAAGTTTGAAAGTGGGGTTACCTTACTTACTAGAGGGCACTGTACATCCTTGCCACCGCTTCAGCTTTTTCAGCCTTTTAGTGGGGTAATGACTTGCAGAAATTCTGCATAGGACTCCCCACAGAACATAAGGTTCTTTAGCAGTTGGGAGATGACATCCTTCTCGATCTATGGATTTATAGTGTTTTTTTTTACAAAGAATCCGGAAATCATCAAGGCTCTAGAATATTCTTTTATAAAAAATTCAAAAAGTGTCAGGGAGCATGGACTCAATGGACTATCATTGGCAAGAAGCAACCAACTCATCCTTGTTGAGCTTAACCCCTAAACGCCGCCTAAACCAAAATCTGGCTTATGAATAAAACTGACTATTCAATTCCAACTGCTACATGCATGATTTCCATTCAATTTTTTTTGTAAATGATTCTGTTTGGTCATGCCACCTCTTCAAGTTAAATTCAAATCATTCAAGCTATTACTGGATTTTACATGGGTTCCCAACTACAAAAGAGTAGTAAAAACAGTTCACCATGTAGTGTATTTTGGATTTTTTTGTTTGTTTTGCTTGAATTGAATTTAGGCCATGAAAATGAGATCTACTAAATTTGAACTTAATTTTAAAAAATGAAGATTACCAAGTCTAGTTTCTACTCCACTTTGAATTATTTTTTAACCCCTAAACGCCGCCGCGACCAAAAAATGGCTTATGACTGAAGTTGACTGTTCAATTCCAGCGTGGATGATTTCCATCCAATTCTTTATGTGAAGGGCTTTGCTTGGTGATGCCACCCCTTCAAGTTAAATTCAAATCATTCAAGCTATTTTTAGATTTTACATGGGGTCCCAACTACAGAAAGAGTTGTAAAAACGGTTCACCGTGTAGTGTATTTTGAATTTTTTTGCTTGTTCTACTTAAACTAAATTTAGGCCATGAAAATGAGTTCCATTGCATTTGAGCTTAACCAACAAAATGAAGCTTGCCAAGTCTAGTTTCTACTCCACTTTGAATTTTTGGAAAAATTTGAAAATCGAGTATCTTATTGTAGTTACAAGTTCGGTAGGTATTGCCAAGGTGTAGCAATAATTTCTAAATTTAGATACACGGATGATTTTCATTAACTAAACTTTTCTTCATTGTAATTTACACCTTTGGTAAAAATAATCGGAATTTTCTAATACATTTTGTAATTGATATGAATTATCTTTACAATCACTTCAAAAAACCATAGTAATTGCAATTTTTCACCAAAATTTATGAAAAATTCATGATTTGTAGTAGACATGTGGCTTCATCTACTAAAAATATAAAGTTGAATTCTTGTATTATTTTTAGTCGCAAAATTGAGTGTGGCAGATAAAGCATGATTCCATGGTCATAGGCCCAACCTTTAGGGGTTAAACTCTGAAAATTAAGTGTTTTATTGGAGTTACAAGCTTAATGGGTATTACCATGTGTAGCCAAAAAACCTAATTTAGATAGACAGATGATTTTTATTTACCGTAATGTTCTTCATTGTAATTTACAGCTTGGGTAAAAAATTGGAATTTTTTAGTACATTTTGTAATTGATATGAATTTTCTTTACAATCACTTCAAAAAATCATAGTAATTTCAAATTTTCACCAAATTTTATGAAAATTTCATGATTTGTAGTAGACACATGGCTTCATCTACTAAAAATATAAAATTGAATACTTATCTTATTTATAGTGGCAAAATTGAGTGTGACATGTAAAACATGATCTATAGTCATAGGCCCAGGCATTTAGGGGTTAACTAATTTGACAAAATCTCATATTCTGAAATCTAGCCAAATTGGGAGGTGAGTACCACAAGGGCTAAAGAACCTTATGAACCACACACATTTGAATAAGGTCATTCCAAGCTCCTTCGTCCACTTGTGTCTGTACTCAGTTACAATATTTTCAAGCTTCATGTCAAAGCCACACAGAGATGTTGCTCCAATTTGATTGGCGTTCAATTTTATAATTCCGCAATGGAAACCTCGAGTTTGAGGTTTAGTAACCACAGTCAAAGTGCATGTCAATGCAATCATGTGCTTTTCATGCTTCATTAACTCTTAACCCTTAAACGTCAAGGTAAGCCCCATGGGCTTATTTAAAAGAGAATAATCAAGAAAAAAGTAGATTTTCTCAACCAAATCAAGCGTGGATTGGTGCGTTGGAAAGCTACTGAAAAAGCGATCTAGATTGCAAATTTGTGCCTCATTTGAGAGATTGTGGAATCGTTGGTAAGCAATCAAAGTTATGAAATTGAACAAGTTTTTGAGGTTGGGGTAGCTGAGATGCCACAGTGCTACAGTGCTATAGTGCTACAGTGCTGGCCAGCAGTGTCCCGCAGAGCCGTTTTTGCATTTTTTTCGTTTTCTTTTTTCTTTTTTCCCTCCGAAAATTTAGATGCCTTCCGGGCTGCTCCCCCAGGCCCTCTTGACGTTTAAGGGTTAAACGTCAAGAGGGGCCTTGGAGGGACAGCCCAAATAACATCTCCCAAAAGTCTACAGTAGCAGCTGCTAAAACATAAATAAATAAATAAATATTTAAAAAAAAAACTAAAAACTGTTAGCTTGCCATTGGCACAAGCTAGCAAGCACTGTTGGCCAACTTTTTTGCTCTTTTTTTAAAATAAAATGCTTTGTCCCTCTCTATAGTTGCTGCCCATTGAAAGCTTCCTCCTTCCCCCGATTCCTTCATTTGATTGTGGATTGTTCCATAGTTGTTTAATTTAGGCGTATATGTTAAATTTAGCCTCGCTATTTCATCACATTTCCAAAGCACCAATTCATTTCAATTTTGGTTGAGAAAATCCACTTTTTTCTCCATTATTCTCTCACAATCAAGCCCGCGGGGCTTTTTGATGTTTAAGGGTTAACAATCATATCAAGCAATATAGAATTGCTTAACACAGCAACTTACTACAATTGCTTACCACAACAACTTACTACAATTGCTTACCACAACAACTTACTACAATTGCTTACCATAGTAGTAATTTGACTAGAGTATTTTATGAAAATAGAGTTCAAGTTCATGCAACTCGAGGTTTCTAAAAACTAGTAACCGGTAGTTAGTGGCTGCCGGTTGGAAACTGTAATTTCTCCAATATTCTCCTTGATCTCCGCAACCTACACTAAAGAAATTTGTAAAGTCATGAAATCTCTGGGTTTCGGTACTGTATCAGTCAAGATTCTGGTCCACATGACAAGAAAGTAGGAGTGTCGGGTTCCAAAAATAAAAACCAGATGAATTTTATTTCCGGAAAACAAACCTGGGTGACTGGCTTTGGTCTTGTGTCAAGGCGCGCCACCAGGGAAGGCGCCAGAGCCCGTCCAAAATTAAACCACATGACCGGAATACTACCACCGCCAAGGTTTGAACCTTGCACCTTGTGGCCCCAAGAGCCTCATGGGCTTCTAATTCTAGCCCAGCATACCCGGCTTCTTCTTTCTTGAGCTTGTGACAAAGGCTTTGCGGATATCTATAAAATAGAAGATGGAGAGTGCAATTGTGGATGAGTGGTCTCGGGACTTTGCGAATTTCTCTATTGTCAGTCAAGCTTTTAAGACTCCAACTGCCAGTTTCAACATGTGTGTGGTTCGACCTTGAAATGACAATCACCGCTATTCTCACTTGTCTTGTCTTATGGCACAAGTCTTAAGACATCCCCGACTCTAAATCCCCCCCCCCCCCCCCCCCCCCTCAACGTTAATGCAAGCATTGTTCATGATCCATGGTCCCCATTTTCTGAACTTTCCATTTTGGGCATCCTAGGGTTTTTTTTTGTCAATTTTTTTGAAAATTTGGAGCTTCCTGCTCCAAATTAGTCTAGGAGGACCCCCTTAGGAATTTCAAACCCTTAGAAGAGGGGGTTAATTTTAAGGTGGACCCCTACGTATACAAAATAGGGGGCAATTTTTGTCCTCTTGCATTAAGGTCGAGGGGGGGATTTAGAGTTGAGATTAAGGCATGTGTAACCATAATCGCGAGTAGTGCTAACTAATAGCAATTCTTGTTAAATATTCTTCATTACCAATATTCTTTAACTAGGTCTTATTAACAAGTGAAGGAGGATTTTAAGACACTTTAGCATGTATTCTTTGGACTTTGTATGGCTAAGTTCAAGCAAATTTTTAAAAGATTTCCAGGTAGGTGTACCCAAAATCTACGTTAATCCCTTATAGGCTTTGGTGTTCTTATTGTATACATATTGTGCAATTCATATCTATGTTTTAGTGTTGCTTTTGGATCCAAATGTAGGCTAGAGATTTCTTTTGAGATCAGGTTTATTTAAGTGTACATTCCATCTTCTATGCCTGGATGATGGCCTGATATGAGTACCCCCTCCAAAAATAGTGTGATTTTTGAGAAATATCTTTTTGGTAAAATAAAAACATTGGAAAATTACAAAAATTAGAGGGTGTTATAGACACCATGGCTGCAACTATATACGTGGTGTTAAAGACGGAATTTCTAGCACACATAAAATGAGTTAGACATAAATCACACTATGTGAGATGCGTAAAAGTGGTACCCATATCAGGCCATTCCCCGCCTATTAACCCCTAAACGTCCAACCGTCCAGAAAGTGGACGATATACAAAATCAAACACAGTTTTCTCATCCGTCATTGACTTTTTGCAATGTAGAACTTTTGCTATATATTTTATGGAAAGTTGGCTTCATGCATGTGTGATCTGATTAGAAAGGGGATGATTTGTGAAAACTTTATGCCTCATTTCATGTTGTAGTGATTCACCCAAAATTTTGAAGATTTCTATATAAAATTATTATTAAAAAATTCAACTCATAAAATTAAACAACCAAAAAATCTCCAAAAATCACTACACTAGTACACTTAGAGTATTACATTTCAAACAATCACAACAAATTTCATTCACAGATTGTCAATATCATATTCGTAATCAAATCACAAAAGAATATTGAATTTTGAGTTTCATATTTTATACAAAATACTAGTTATAGCAATCATAGATCTAACTGTATAGATAGAATCAAAAATTCATAATGTACAACTTTTATTCATATATCAAGTTCAAAATATCCCTCTTAGTTAAGTGGAGTCCTCACGCTTAGATGTATAAGACATCTTTGAAATCCTCCCAATATGGAGAGGGGTGAGGACGTTTAGGGCTTAATTTAACACTTCAAGGTCAGAGTTACCTAAAGAGGGCTTTTGGATTTTTTAAATGGTATTTTAAGTTCTAAAGTGATGTTTTCAGCAAAAAATAAAAACATTGACTCCTCCAAAATTTCCCAACTCATCTATTGGAGTTGATTATTTTTTTAAATAGTCAATATTAAGTGAGATGTACACATAAAAAAAATGCATACCGTACCTTCCAAGCAGCTTTGTTTTTAAATAATTCAAAAAAATCAAAACAAATGTTTTTGGAAATTACAAGTAGTTTTTGATGAATTTCATATGAATTGTTTTTTGAAATAGTCAAAATGTTGAAATATTTCCATTTTCTCACATTTCTTAATATTTTTGTATTAACAAGTGTGAGTTGGAGGTAATGATTGGGCTGATCTTGTAGTCAAATTCATTCCAAGTCACTCCCAAATGATATGAACTTGCAAACCCATGTGAATTCTCACCACACCATATTTTCAGTAGATTTTGAATTTTTGATGCACAATTGAGCATACAAAATGATCTTATTTTGAACTGAGAAAAGCTAGGAGGCCAAGTCGTTTGTCACCTCCAAAAATAATTTTGTGATTTGAAGCTTTTATGCATGAGATATGAACAAAGTTCAGTAAGGTTGTGAAGAATGTGCACAAGTTGAATGAGAAGAACATGTGTTGTGATCAGACTTTTGAGGCTCAATTGTGCATAGTAGACTAACTTATTTTGAGTATTATTTAACTGAGAAAACTTGCATTTTCAAGTAACATTTCACTTCCAAAAAGAATTTTGTGATTTGAAGTATTTTTGCTTAAGTTATTCACATTTTTGTAAAGGAGTTTAACCGGTGATTAAGAGAGATCAACAAGTGAGAGATCTACATATCCCACATTCATTGTTGGCACTAGTGCCTTGAATTTTGTATAAAGCACAAGGCTTTACAACATTTGTGTAACAAGGTCAAGTTAGTGATGTTATCCATACACCGGTACTAACTTGCAAGGCCCCTTTGGAAGAATGACGAAAATACAATATTATGTTTTTTCAAAAAAATGAATTTCACAAAATTACAATAATGGTTGACGAACATGACTTTTTGAAAAATATTAAATATTCATCGGAAGCGTGACAAAGCTGCTTGGAAGGTACGGTATCTTGATGTCAACTAAACTTTGACCAAGCATAATTCCATGAAGTTTTGTTCAATCATGTTATTTTTTTTAAAGGGTGTCAAATGAATATTTCTATGTTAAAGTCTTTTAATTTTTAAATTTTAGGTTCATCTTGTCATTCAAATTAAGGAAAACTCAAAAAATGGTCTTAAGAGCATTTTTTGATGACTCCTGCTTTGTCACAATGAAAACAATTGCTAATTTTATCAATTAGGATAATAAATTACATCTTTTATTTCATTTTGGTTAACATTATAATGTACTGTACAAAAAGAAAATTCTCAAAAGAATGAAAAGAAAGTTGTCAAAGTGACCCTCAAAATGAGAAAATTGCATGTCCTATAAGGATTAAGTTATAAAATATGAGTAATGAGTCTTGCTTGCTATATAACATTCTTGAATATGATTATATTAAGGGGAAGGTCCGTCTTCTCTTATGGTCTAAAGTAATGTCGCATGTGGGATTTTGAAGTCTGGAAATTCTATTTGGTGTTCATATAGTGAAACTCAGAGTATTCTTCCAATATTACTAAAAAAGAGATTGTAGAAAACATCATTTTTCATTTTTGTAGGCCTTTGCAAAATATGCTTCCTTGTCCATATAGTATTTTAGGAGATAATTTTATTTTCATGATTTTATGATAAAAATATAGCCCAATAGAGTTCGGAAAAATGGCATTATTTTATTTTATTTTTTGAATTTTAAATATCTTTACAAATAATGATGTTGAAGTATCTATTTTTTGAAATTCTACACTTTCTTAATTCTCCAACATTGAAAATATTCTATGCTTGATCTTCCTTGTATACAATATTCTTTACGGTTTTAAAATTGACCATATCTTCTTAGATTTTAATCTTTTAAAAAAAATTAAATACTCTAAGAAAAATCATTAGTTATTTGAAATTAATTGCTAGATTTTCTGTGCAACATTGCCATCTACAGTCAAAATTGACCTTAGTATCTATTATCACTAAAATATACCTTAGAGTAGCCTAAAGGTAATTTTTAATTGGATCTATTTAGAAGAAAATATTTTTTAATTAATTGATAGAAATTTTATATTGATAGATAAATACTAATTAATCATTATTTAATTTAAAATTCAAAACAGTTTCTTAAAAATATTTTTTTGAAATTTTGTTCCTTAAATTATTAAAGATAAATTTCATGTTTTTATGACAATATTAAGTATCCTAAATCTTAGTCAATTTTAACATAAATTAATCAATTTATTACAAAAAATATCATTTGTCATCTTATAGTAAGTTTAGAGTGACATACACTTCTCAAAATTTGACATAGAAGTTCAATTTTGACATAAGGTTATCTAAATCATACCTTCATGAGGTAGATTGCTTATAAACATCTCTTTTAATAGTTATTGTAAATCAAACAGTTTATGCATATACCCAAATATATACCATAAATATGTATGATAAATTTGGAAAGATTTCTATTATGATACTTAACCATAAAGTACCTCTGCAACCATATTTTAGTTGTAGCAAATTTATATATTTTTTTAAATCAGAGTGAAAAGTAATCCAATTGAAACATTTTTAGAATCATTATTTGAAAATTTAAGCTTATTTTTCTTTTAAATAAGGAAACTATTTTTTTATTCATTAAATAGCAATAAAGGAGTAACTAAAGGTTTGAATTTTTTTTATAAATCTTGATCTTTCTTTTTTGTTGAATACAATATAGACTAAAGGAAATTTTAATTTTTTTGTGATTGTAATACCAAAAAAAATCATAGTTTTTAGTCCTATCTTACATCTACAAAGTTGAAATCATGAGTTTCATTAAGAGATTCAAATATTTCTATTTATAATCCCTTTTTTTTAAATGATTTTAAACACAAAATAAGTCACTTCAACAAGATTTTAGAGAAATTAACCAAAAACATGAGATATAAAATATAGTCAAAGATGTATTACATCTTTCATTTGTATCATGAAGTTTTCAAAGCCTCATATTGTGGTTATAGGACATTAAAAATTTGTTGTAAATCGACTTTGATTTTATTTAAATGGCGTGTTTTGTTTCAAAATTAAAATATAAGTTCCACATAATTCATGGTTTGAATGCATTTTATGTGAATTACTTTAAATTTTGGATCAAGTTAGTATTTTCTTGAAATTTTCCTACAACATAAGTGATGCTACCATGTGGCATTAGGTTTAAGAGTGTTGGTTTTTTAGAGAGGAAATGTAAAAAAAATTAATAATTTGGGACTATAACCTTTTTAGTTTTTGGTCTCTTATTTTTTATAAATTATCCTATGTCTACATGTCATTTTCTTACAATCTATAGTTTGAATCTAAGAAAAGATTTTATTGAACTTAGAAGCGTAGGGACACCTCGCAAGCATGTAGTGAAAAACAAAAAAAAACATATTGTGCACTTGGAATTTAGAAATACAACAAATCATTTGAGTATGAAAATATTTTAATATGAATATCTTAACATCAAGATCCTATGGTTAATTTTTTCTTATGTACATATTTTAATTCAAAGTTTTGCAACCCCAATGTCATCATTTCCTTTTACATTTTGGCTCACAAATGTTGAAGAACTATAAGTTCTAAGGCATTAGGAGAGAATTGGGGCCTTCAGAAGACCCCTTCCCTTTGTCAAAGGGCTTATCAACAATGAACCAAAAACAACCAATCAAATAATTTAAGGTTTTTTAAAAATTGTAATTTTTTAATTTTTTTGAACATTCAAATTTGATGTGGCAAACGGTTTACCACGTCAGATTGAATTTTTTTAGTTTTAGTTTTATTTTTTTATTTATATATATATATATATATATATATATATATATATATATATATATATATATATATATATATATATATATATATATATATATATATATATATATATATATATATATATATATTTTGAGGCCCCGTATCTATCCTAACATCTTGATTTATTATGAGAGTAGAATTTGGATACTTTTACAAAGTATAAATGACATATGTTTGTATAATTTGAGTTTTTCATAAGTCTCATATTTTGAATCAATCATACTAATATTTCAATTTACAAAAAAAATAAAAATGTATATATATATATATATATATATATATATATATATATATATATATATATATATATATATATTAGTGGAATTTATTTGTGAAATGTATATTAGAAAGTCCTAAAAATTATTAAAAATCCATTTGTGTAAATGTAAACAAGCCTTAGATCTTTATTACAATTTCTTCTTGCAACTCAAATTTTAAAAAGCTGTGAAAGTCACATACTATTGCATATTTAGTTTTACTCAAAGTGCTTACATATTTGGAAATTAAACTTAATCAAAAGAAATTTTCCAATTTCTATTGTCAAAATGTGATTTATAACTTATAACTTATAGACCTTGTGGAAAAAATCTTAAGATGATTTTCATGGTGAATAGAATATAGGATACATATATTAATAAATGTATATATACAAATATTGTATCGGTTCTATATCAGTTTCATTTTCAAAGGTATTAATTATGTGTTACTTATATACATATATAAAGAAAATGTAACCGCTTATTTATCAAAATGTCTTACAATATCTTATTCAATTTCATGAATAATTAAAATTTCGAATAGAAATATTAACTAAATTTATACTCAAAAGGAAAGAAATCAATGTTTCAGTTCTTAAGTCTATTTTCATGTATTCTTGAAAAATAACTCAATGTGCATATGCCAAAACAAAATCAACAAATTTCAGCATATCTATGTACTACCCAAACTAAATCATGCTATAGGTTTAAATACTTCAAAAAAACAAAGCAATATGATTTTGAATTTGCCATCTTCAATACGTTTGATAACCTATTAGATAATTTGTAAACAAAATTCATTCTTAACTTTAAATCCATAAATCCATTGTAGAAAATATCAATATTTTTCAAATTTTCAAGAATAATACAACTATTTTTTTTCAAGAATACTTAATTTGGTTTGTCCACAAAATAATTTGTATCAACCTCTGTACAAAAAAAATATTCATATAATGATTGCTTTAGCTTTTTGTGAAATTTAATTATAGTATTTTGAGTTACTTGAATATTTAAAATAAGTTTTAAAAATCAATCAAAATTTCTATTTTTTATTTTTGAATTTTCAAATTTAGTTAAATTTGCGTTACATCTTTTTCTTCCAATATCCATACATGTTCTTTGTAATTAAATTAATAGATGAACTTAACATTCATTTAATACAATTTATTCATTATATTCTATTTTATTGTGTTATATTACACATAGCATTGATTGAAATTTTAATTTTTTTATATTAAACTAAATCATTTTGAGTTATAAAGCTCACATATTATATGGCCATGTGTTGAATTGGTAGTTACATTAGCACTTGATGGAGCACTTGGTGGATTTGTTGATTGTGATATTGATGCAATAATGTTTAAAGGTTCCTTATGAAGTACATGAACTAGGAATATAATTCCAACAATATAAATTATAAGACCTAAAATATTAAAACAAAAACCAATTTGATAAGATAATGTAGGAAATCTATTTTCAACTTTTAAAAATGGTAAAAGCATTCCAATAAAAAATGGAAGTACAAAGAATGAACCTAAAATAAAAGTAAGCCATTGTTCATTGAAACAACTAGTTTTTGAAGACATTATTTTATAAACCTTTGCAAGATTAGGGCTTTCATAAATTTAATTTATATATTCCCATTTAACTAAATATCCATTCTACTATTTTAAATTATCTCTTGAAATCTAAGCTTCATAGCGTCATAGCGTCATAGCTTCATAGCATACATCATGTTAATTGAATTATTATTTTTACTCAAATTTTTTGATGTAATTTTATGTAAGAAATTTTTGTATGACACTATTTTATTTTATTTTTAATAATTATAAAAATGATTAAAATTAAAATTCAATATTTAAATATTTGATTTTATACATTTAAAGATAAGATAGTAATGTTGGTATTACTTTTATTTTTTCAAGGTAGTGGTTTTTATGTCCAAGATTTTAGACTCTCTTGTAAGCACTACATTCATTTCATTATAATCTACAATTCAATCTAAACCAAGTTGCTCAATTGTAGATTTCTTGTTTTTTTTTTTTTTTTTTAATGTTGGAATCATTTTCATTCTTTAGTTATTTTTGTTTTATAGCATCTACATACTAGAAGCATCGTACACTAAACATTTCTACTATAAATTTATATCAGTAGGATAAAAGTACAAAAATATATTTATAAAATTTTCAAGGCTTCAATGATAACACAACATACTATTAATATCTTCATGCAAAACATGTCCAATTTTAAAACCAATTGAAACTTTCCTAATATCATTTTTGGTTGTTTAATTGCTATACTTTTATTCCATTAATTTTGTTCTTATACATTTTTTTCTATACAACCTAGTTTTTATATATAATTTATGTTTTTCATTCATTAACAAAAATATCTTTTATACGAAGCCAAGGGATGCATATTTGAATGAGTTTATTGTTAAAATTTCACTTTTATTTTTAAAATTGAACAAGGACTTTGCTTCTATTCAATCTACAAATGATGACCAAGTCTTAATCTTTATAATTCTCTATATGGTGTATGCCAAAAACACCCATTTATATATGAAGATAATTGTTCACTAAAAAAACATGTAGGAATTTGGGTAGATTTCCACGATGTTTATTTTCACTTGGCTAATTTGATGTGTTTTGTAAACAAAGTGTTTTGGAAATATAATTCTTTTTGCTTCAATATCAAAGAGAAAAAAAATGTTGCCTAAAACATTTCTCAAGTGAGTTTTGAATTGCACCCATTCATTCTCTAGGATTTAGCTAATTAACCCCTAAAGAACCAAATTTTTTGTATTAGTCCTCATATATCTATATTTTTTGCAGTTTTGAGTAGGCCCTAATTATAGTATATGTTCAAATCTATTTAATTTTTTATCAACACTTGCAATTTTCTTCAGTGATTTTGGTGATTTAATTAAAACTTGGTCCCTTTTGAATTATATTTTTCATAGATAAATACAAACAATTCAAATGTCGTTTTAAATCCTTGAATCCTTCGTTGTTTAGGAGTTAACCCCTAAAGGACCGGGGGGGGGGGGGGGGGGGGGGGGGGGGGGGTGTTGAACTTAGCTCTTGTTTTCTTGACTAGCTCTTGTAGCAAGCTCAATTCCTCATTGGTGTGGGGTAATTTTGATGATTAGCACCGTTGAAATTAAAGAAGACTTACGTAGTTTTTTTATGAAAAAAGGATCAACAAAATCGCACAATTTTTGAGAAAATGTCACCGTTGAGAAAATTGATGGAACTTATTCGGGGTATTTTGTACACATGGTGAAATCGGATTGTTCAAAAGTGCTCCAAAAATTTTGAAATTTTTACTGTGAGTAGAGATCATCATTCTAAACACGTGATAAAAAATTCAAGTAATTTGGAGGTGTGAGGAGGAAGATATGAGGGTCTGAAGTGACACTTAAATACCCTCCTTGCAACTTTAAAAAATCACCAAAAATTGCTCACTTGATGAATTTTCGATCAAGAAGTACCTGCAGATTGAGCTCTCAAAAAGAGCTAGGGTCTCCTTGTTGCTCATCCTACAATTCTAAGCCCAAGAACCCGAATTTTCTCACTTTCTAGTTCCAAAAGCCGCGTGGGGGCCTTACGGTCCTTTAGGGGTTAACCCCTAAGTGACCGATCGACCATTTTGTGGTCGCAGCCCAAACAGCAGTGACTGTCCATAGGCAGGAAATGACATTTTTCAAGTTCTGATTTTTTGTTTAAATTGGGGGTTGAGATCATGTTCTAGTGCTTTTTGATACATTTCATTTGCAACATTGAGGTTCACTAAGGATTTTTTCAAAGACAAAGACTTCAATATTGTCCTAGTGTTATAAAACTTACTATTTCGGGAAACTAATGATGTTCACTCATTTGAAAAAAATTCCTTTTTTAATTTTAGGATAGAATGTTTAGTTTTAACCAATCATATCAAATTTCAAATTCTAGAAATAAAATTTGTAATTTTGGCGAATTTTAAATGGTAAATGCTCTTAAATTCATTAAATGAGTATCTAAAACTATTTTAGGAACTTTGACCGCACGGATAATTACTAAACATCATGCTTCTCATTTTCTCTTTTGGACCAAACTTCATCAAAGTTACAGAAGTAACATTTTATACACATCTAGGTTTTGCCTTTACCCCCTTTGTCATTTAGGGGTTAACAAAGCATGTGATTATAAAGAAATCAAGGTGCAAGGTTTGCAAATACATGTACTTAGAGCATTCGCACCCTTGCACGCTATGGTGTGCCTAGGCATGGAATCGTGCTTTGTCCTTGCATGCCAAGGGAAAAAAATTAATTGGACAATCCCTCCAAAAATTGGCTTTGGCATAGAATTTTGTTGTGTTACTTATTACCTTAACCGTGACCTCAAATTCAGTATTCATGGTGGTGATATTTTAGATTTCATAGCTCATTGGACAAGACAAGAATGATTAGAATATGATGAGGCTGTGAGGCTTGACAACACGAATAGTGCATGAGTAATAAATGAAAGTTGGTTGGCACGTTGAGTATGTAGGGGAATTGACAAGTGAAAGGGACAAAAAAAATTGATTTGGGCCTGACAAGAGACACTTGGCGCATTAGATTTGGAGAGTAAGGGTATGGATGCACCTATATTTCATACTGTATATTAATATATTTGTGTACAAATGTGTACAAGCTACTATATTTGTTCTTTTAAGGTCGATGGCACAAAAAGGTTTGGTTGGCTCCAAATATGCAAAAATCTTCTCTTTAATTCTACAATTCTCTTTTGTATGCAAACATGTAAAGTATGTGCACCTATAGTCACTACTAATAGCAACTAAGCATATTTATTGTCATTGAATGAATTTTTTAATAGTATCTTATTGGCAATAAAAGAAAATTCCAACACAATTTAACCCCTAACTGCCTGAGCGTCTATTTTTTGGACGATGTACAGATTTCATCCATAATTTCTCATCCGTCATGCATTTTTTGCAGTGTGGAATTTTTTCTATAGATTCTATGGGAAGTTAGCTTCATGCATATGTGATCTGATTAGAAAGGAGATGATTTGTGAAATTTTTATGCCTCATTTCATGTTGTAGTGATTCACCCAAAATTTTGAAGATTTCAGTGTAAAAGTGCTCTAAAAAAAGTCAACTCATGAAATTAAGCAACCAAAAAATCTCCAAAAATCACTTCATTTAGAGTATTACATTTCAACCAATCACAAAGAATTTCATCCGTAGATTGTCAATATCTTATTCGTAATTGAATTACAAAATAATTTTGAATTTCACGTTTCAAATTTTATACAAAATTATTGGTAATAGCAATCAGAGATCTAACCGTATGGATAGAATCTGAAATTCACAACATACAACTTTTATTCATATATCAAGTTCAAAATATCCCTCTAGGTTGCATTTTATAATACATCTTTGCAAAACTGCCAAATTTGGAAAGGGCTCTAAGCATTTAGGGGTTAACAAGTATTTATTGGACTCTATACAAATAAGTTATGAATTTTCAAAGCATTACCTACAAGTGTACCCAATTTCGGCCCTAAGCTCTCATTGAACCTCATATTTTGATTGTCTATATCTTGTGGAATCAACATTTAGGTTTTAGTGTCACTTTGGGTTTAAATTTAGAGGGAAACTTTTGAAATAGGATCCATTATAGATTTACATACCTTATTCAAGCATATTGTATTCTAAATACACTATATAGACCCGTGCCGGGGTCCTGTCCGACATAGCCATTCCGACAATGGAACTGTCATTGGACGTGTGCATGCGTTCACCACTTTGGATTATATATTAGATTCAGTTCAATCAAATTCATGTATTTGTATTAAAATATCATATATACATACATGCAGACACATGTATACATATCATATATTTGGCAAATAATTTTTTTATGAATTGTTTCTCCAAGTTTAGTACCACCTCCTACACAAGCACTAGAATGAAAGTTTGGCAAATCAATCTAGGCCTTAAAATTGACATGCACTTGGTCCTTCCTATGTACTTTGCCATCCACAAACATTTGAACTTTCTTAACTCTTTGACGCGCCTGGGTCCATAGAATGGACAACGAACAAATAGCAACCTTTCTCTTGACTACATTCTGTACATTTTTTCATCCATCCAAATTTCTCTTGGTTCTTGTGCTAGTTGACTACTATATCATTTGTACGGTATGGATCTTCAAAATAAGATATTGTAATTTTTTGAAAAACAACACAATTGGTTTATATCTAGTTTCATTCTTAGTTCAAAAACTGAGATCTTATACATGATTTTCCAAAATAAGTAGAATAAAATAATGAAAACCACACCATCTTGCAGTGCATGTTATTCCAATTTCATTACAATATTTTAATATTTTTTGTGTTAATTTGGGATTTAAATTGAATTTCAAGAGAAAACCTTGCAAAATTAATTTTAAAAATACTTTAAAAAAAAATGAAGAATCCAACCGTACAAATGTGATCTTCATATTGGCATATACAACTTTTCTTTGTACATCAACTCCATTTTTGTTTTTCATCAAATATTTTAAATAGAATCTTTGAAAACAGTGCTGAATCGGGACATTAAAAGATTAAAAACATCCTTCAGGAAGAAATAAAAAACAAACACAATAGAGTTATCCGTAAAGTCCCTCAAAAGTGGGTGAGTGGACCATAGTTTGAGTGAATAGTGACATTAATCCTCAAAAAATAACATGTGTCGGGCACTAAAAAAAAACAGTGGATGCAAACTTTGAAAGCACCAAAATCGGTGCTAAAAAACTTCTCACCCAAGTTTCTATTATTCACCTTCACACATGAAGAAGGTGATTGCTAGCCCCTTTTCTGGCAAAAGTTTCTCACTATATATACCTAGACCGTCTCCACTCACCCATTCTTTTGATTTCCTAGAACTTCTCTCAATAATTTTAGTTTCTCCAAATTTTAGTCAAACTAAGGCCAACTTAACCCTTTAGTTTACGGATAACTCTAATGCCTGAGCAAAGTATGAAATCAAGAACAACACGTCTTGAATACATGTTGCATTCTGTGCTTTTGAAATAAATGTCAATTTGAAAGAAAAAGATGAAACACATTTGTGACTTTTGGACCCTTGTCTTACAAGCAATGGATTGGATTAACCCCTAAACGTCCCAGCGTCCAGTTTCTGGACGATGGACAGATTCCAACTCTCACTACACTCACATTACTTCATGGATGAAACTCATTCAATTTTTTGAAAATATTTTATGAAGTTATTGTCCTATCTAATGGTTGGATTTGGTGTTACTAGCATACATATTTTTTTTAGATTACAAATGTGGAAGTATGTCAAGCAGTTGACCAAGCCAAAATTGCATTGACTTTAGTTCAAAAGTGAGATTGCTAAAATGAGGTCCTAAATTGAAGTAACACAAAATTTTCAAAAAATCACCATTTCAAGAGTATCTCATTTCAAATCCATTCCAACAAATTTCACTCAAAAAATAACAATATTTTGTTTGTAATCAAATTTAGAAGGAAATTATGATTTTAACTTTGAAATTCTATAATAAAATATTAGTGATGGTGTTGGTGAATCTTACCGTATGGATGGAACCTAAAATTCAATATCTACAACTTTCATTTGTATAACAATTCCGAAATATTCTTCTAAATAGCATTTTATAATGATTTTTCTCAAACTGTCAATTCTGGGGATACCCTGGGACGTTTAGGGGTTAAGATACTTACTGTCCCATAAGTAAGAGGTGAAATAGTTGAATATTGTAAATAAAGGACTAAGTCCTCATCCTAGAGAATACTGATAGATTGTTCACCTTTTTTTTTTTTTTTTTTAGCCAAATTGTAAAATTTATTGTAAAAACAAATTGTCACACTTTATTGATATACTCTAGTTTTTATCCTCCACATCATGTTCGATACCTTGTGATTATTTTTATTTTATGAAAGAAAATATATGTTGGTAATGACAAAGTGAGGGAAAGATAGTACAGTTATCCGCAAAGTACCCCAAACCCTGGGTTTGTAACCTCTAAATTGAAAAGCACAGGGTCGCCGATGCCACTGGCAGGGTTTCACTCTAGATCAGAAATAGAACTCAGGAAAGACTCAATTCAGCCGTCAAGAATTCCACAACACCAGTTTTGTCTTGGTTTTTACTGAACGCTAAGTCAAGTCACAAGTTCCTTGTGTGGTGGTGTCAGGGACGTTGGTTGTGAGTTGAGGGACGTTGGTTGATGGGAGGGAATTGGATGTCGAAGTTAGATCTCAGATCTAAATGAGGGAGGTAGTGGTAGTAAGCAAAGATTTGTGCCATTTGTGGAGATTTATTTTTGGAAGATTTGTACCATTTGTGGCAACTGACACCTCCATAAAACATTCAAATCCTCAATTTATTTCACAGGATTACTTTGCGGCTACACTCAAATATAGTTTAGATTTTCTTTTCCATGAAAAAAGGAGGGCAAAAGATCGGTTCCCTTTACAAATAACTCTAGTACAATCAATAGGAATCCCAATGACAAGGAAGACCGAGTCAAGAGAAAGCAGAGCCTGAAATGCGTTTGCTGGGCAAATGAAACTTTAACCCTTTAACATCCCAGTTCAACACTGTTTTCAAAAATTCGTTATAAAATGTGTGATGAAAGCCGGAAATGGAGTTGATGTACAAAGTAAAGTTGTAAATGTCAATGTGAAGATCACATTTGTACGGTTGGACTTATCATATATTTCTTTAATATTTTTTTTTATTGATTTTGCAAGGTTTTCTCTTGAAAATCAATTAAAAATCATGGATTAACGGAATTTTTTTTATAAAAATTGTGATTAAATTGGAATAACATGCACTACGAGATGGTATGGTTTCTATTATTTGATTCTACTTATTTTGAAAAATCATCTTTAAGGTCTCATTTTTTGAACTAAGGATGAAACTTGACATAAACCACTTGTGTTGTTTTTCCAAAAATCATAATAACCTATTTTGAAAATCAAAACCGTACAAAGGATAGTCAACTTAAACAAGAATCATGAGAAATTTTGGTGGATGAAAAATGTCCATTTTGGATAGAATTCGAACAGTCAAAATCTGTTCATCGTCCAAATATTGGACGCAGGCGCCTGAAAGGGTTAATTTCAAAAGCATCAATCTCATCTTTGGATTAAAATTACACTTGCCCCAGGCAATTTTGCCTGTGGTTTAGGTAAACCATAAGGTAAGTATACCTTAACCCTTCAGCGTCCATATATTGGACGACAAACAGATTAAAGCTGTTTGATTTCCATCCAAAGTGGACAGTTTTCATTCGGCAATTTTTTTTTGGGTTCTTGTGTAAGTTGACTATCCTTTGTACGGTGTGGATCTTCAAAATAGGTTATCATGATTTTTGGAAAAATAACACAATTGGTTTATGTCAAGTTTCATTCTTAGTTCAAAAAGTGAGACGTTAGACATGATTTTCCAAAATAAGTAGAATCAAATAATAGAAACCATACCATCGCGTAGTGCATGTTATCCTAATTTCATTCCAATATTTTCAATTTTTTTGTGTTAATTCGGGATTTTTAATTGAATTTCAAGAGAAAACCTTGCGAAATTATTTTAAAATTATTAATAAAAAATATGATACATCTAACCGTACAGATGTGATCTTCACATTGGCATTTACAAATTTTCTTTGTACATCAACTCCATTTTTGGTTTCCATCAAACATTTTATAACACTTCTTGAAAACAGAGTTGAATTGGGACGTTAAAGAGTTAAAGCGTCCCATTACCAACTGAGCCTATTTACACACATAAAATAGAAAATAATTTTGGTGTGTCTTAATAGGAAATTCAAGAGGATTCCAACGCGCTTTAGCACGCATTATTTTGACACCATATGAATAAGTTACGAATTTCCAAAGTGTTGACTATAGGTTGACCATAAAGTGACCCTAAACTCTGATGTTCAAATTGTGCACATTCTCAGTAATGTGTCAAAATCTACTTATTATGGAAGATTGAGTTAGGGACAATTTGAGGAAAGGTCACTTTTATGTATAGTTACCTTAGATAGCATTGCATTTTAGTCAACAAATAATAACCGTTCTACGATGTGCTTAGATTTACGTTCTAGAATGACTACCGTGCCTAGAAATTATCGGAATTGGGTATACTTTTGGTATTAGGTGCTCCTATCTTATATAGGACTAAGGGCATCCAAAGCCCTTTGCACCATGAATGGTCCACTTAGACCCTACCAAGGTCAGTTGCATGCATCCACAAGCTATTTCCATTCCATTGTGATGTACCAAACATCAGCGTAGACCCGATCAAACACCAACAATTTATACCGGTAGTAGATGTAGTTTAAGAGAAGGAGATGCAATTGAGATCGTCTTTAAAAAAGCACATAAAAAAGAAAAAAAATAGAAAAAAAAGATAAAAGAAAAGATAAAAGAGAAGATAAAGATAAGAATAGAAAATAAATTAAAGAATTGTTTGTTTACAATGAAAGTAATTTTAGAAAGACAAAAATTGTTGTTTTCTAGACAATTCTTTAGACAATTTTTTTAATGCTTCCGGGGGCCAAGTGCATGATTATATGGCCAACTACGTAAATAGCAAATTGCGTGTTGCTAGTGTATGACGAGAGTCATAGGGACATCCACCCTACTTAGTAATTTTTTATCTAATAAGATTAGTTTACTAAAGATAAATGTGGATATTCAAAAACAAAGAAGGAGACAAAAGAAGTTAATAATAGTATTAAAAGAAACAGACAATATAAAACTCCTTGTTTGTATATGTCTTTATCTTCTATTCAAATTTTTCTTCTAATACAATTACGACTTGAGATAAAATTATACAAGGTGAGATAAAATTATGGAATCAAATTAGTATCCAATTGTGCAGAAAGGTACGTTTATGGTGCATTGGGTAATTTTTTACAAGAATGGAATTTTGTAGGATTAAGAATGTTATATGGACGTCAAAAGTGGCATTTAGCTTTGGTTTTCAAATTCCGGTTATGAAATGTGTTGCTTCAAGAGGAAAAACCAAAATGGAAGTTTTGACACCTTAACCCCTAAGTGATCAAACGAGCATTTTATGGTCACTACCCTTTTTTATGGGTTGCCCAAGATGAAAAAATATTATTATAAAAATAAAGTATTTTAAAATAGAAAATCAAGTCTACTTTCCAACCCAATTTGAATCATGCTAATCTGAGTTAAACTCCACCGATTTTTTCAAAGACAAACACCTCAACATTGTCCTAGTGTTATAAAACTTACTATTTTGGGAAAGTGATGATGTTCTCTCCATCATAAATTTTTCCTTTTCAAATTTTGGAATAGAATGTCTAGTTTTAACCAATCATACCAAATTTCAATTTTTATTTTATTTTATTTTTTGTAATTTTGGTGAATATTCAACAATAAATGCTTGTAAATTCATTAAATGAGTATCTAAAACATTTATTGAAAGATTGATTGTACGGATAATTACTAAACATCATACTTCTCATTTTCTCTATGGGACCAAACTTCATCAAAGTTGCAGAAGTATCATTTTATAACACATCTAGGTTTTGCCCTTACCCCCTCTTCATTTAGGAGTTAAGAAACTCAATCGTCAAGTTGCACAAGAAAAAGGTAGAGGAATGGGGAAGGTGATAGGAGGAGATAGTGAAAAGATGCCAAAATCAAAGAAGATGGTCAAAATCTTAGCCCCTTTACATGGTTTTTGTGTAAACCCGATGTTTAAAAAAGTATTAGCACTCCTTAAAATTAGCTAGAATGTAGAAAACTATATTCAACATTTTGTCTTGACGCCTCCTATTGAAAAGAGCTTAACCCTTTAACGCTTTGGGTTTTGTAGCAGGGTTCACTGGATTTCACTGCGTTTTTCCACTATGACTAATAATACCAGAAATAGAATGTATTAAATTAGAAAGTAACCGTACAATTCTATTTTCAATTGGAGTGGAGAAATATTTCCAAATTTAGGGAATCATCCAATGGTGGGATTGAAAGATCATAGTATGTCTTTGAACTGTATAATGCACAATCAAACCCGGGGAAGTCACTGTCAAGAATTTAGATAACTATGAGAGAACAAACATAGGGTGTCTTTTATTCATTTGAGATAAAAATTATAAATTTATAGAAGTAATATAGGGTGTTATAAAATCAATTTGAGAATATTTTAGGAATATTCTTAGAATATATATGAAATATATCCTAAATATACTATAAATAAAAGAATATTCCAATTATTTCATAGCCCTCCATTAAATACCCTTTGTACGCTCATATGTACCCAAAATTTACACTAAGTGACTTCCCCGAGCAATCAAAAATGAGATTTTGGAGGGTATGTGACTTCAAAGTTAAATAGAATTTGGGTTAAATTTTCTAAAATGAAAGTGAAGATGTTCAGCAATGACCTATGTGAACATCTCTCCGTTGCAATCTTTCATGTTAAGAACGGACTCACATATAATTATTGTGAATTTTATAAGAGAGAGTGACTTATCCGTATACGGTTTAGGACAAAATTCATACATTAAAATATGAAAGGAGTCGGTACATGGATCAAGATTGGAATACATACACTAATGGAATATGAACAAGAGAACACAATCCAAAAAAATAAAACAAGATAACAAACTTCAAAACACAAGAAATATCGCATAGTACATGTGTTGTATTTGTAAGTATTTACTGTATTTTCAAGTATTTACAGTATTTTTGCGTTTTGTTCATAGGTATTTTGATAGTTGCACAACTCCAAATTGAAATTTTCTTTTTCTAGAAGATGTATATTATAACGCTCATCATCTGAACTTCACAATTTAAAATTCAATTATTCACGGATTTTCCGTTATTTGCGTTTTTGACACATCAGAGACCACAATGTGGTCGCTTGAGCACTAAAAGGTTAAACTAGATTATATATGTACAGTGAATCCCAATGAGGAGGTTGTGGGTTCTATTCCCCATGCCGGCGTGGTGTTCACTACCATAGTCCACCCAACTATGGTGGGGGGTCCTTGGACCTTGTTGTATGGGTACCTCAAAGCCCTTTGGGGGGATACCATGTCCGGTATCTTCAAGGCACTAGTGGCTAGCTAGGTAGTAGCTTAGTGTGTCACTATAGTGTCCATCCTCGAAAGGGGAGAGTACTATTGTTCCAATTTCCCCTTGTCCGGTGGGCATCGGATCATTGGCATTACGAACGGACACTTCATTCACGCCGGCCTTGTAGAAGGGTCGGAGTTTCTATCTATCTATCTGTACAGTGAATGTAAGCCTTCAAGTACTTCATTTTTGATTGCTATCTACACTACAGAATTGTAGGCGAGTGATCTATTATGATTGCAATGAAATGTTATGTTTAGATTCTATACATAGAGAAAAATATAAAATACCAACTTAATTAGAATTTTTATGCTCTTCACAACCATCCATAAAGTTGTAGGACACACCAACCACGTACAATTTTTCTTCAGCACAAATTCACAAGAATTTAAAAGGCACCAATCTTTTTTCAAAAGAAAACTTCATTGCTTTTGAAGTGTCATAGGTGTGAACATAAGTGAAATATGGAAATCTCAACCATACAATATTTTAGTAGATTTTTGTACATGATGTGGATTAAATTTGGACTTATGATTGGAAGATAATAATGTTTTAGTATCAAAATTTGGTTTTAAAATTTGGTTGTTGGCAATTTGGAATTAAAACGCTATCACTAACCTTTTCCAATAAAATAACTTTCAACTACAAAGTTGTTTAACATCATCTCAAAAACACATTGGTACAAAAAAATTGCAAAAAATCATTAATATCTCCAAAAATGACCTTGTAATGTCAAAAATTGGTCCAAATTTTACAAAAGAGATAAAGTCCAAAACTGAACTCCTTTGTACTAAAATGCTTGCCAAATCTTTGTAACATCTTGAATTAAGCTGAGATTTTTAAAAACAAAAGCTAGACTTACATTGGAATTTAATCCAACAAATTTCATTGAAATCGAACACCGGATGAAAGAGAAACAACTCTTCAAAGCCTCAATTGTCCTAAATACCAAAAAATGACATTCAATGCCTTTAGGGGTTAAAATTAGCTAGAATGTAAGAAATCATATTTAGGTGTTAACATGGTATGGTTCATCAACTTTTGTGTCACAATTCACAACTTTGAAATTTTCTTAAAATTTTAGAAATTCATAAAATAAATTGGTGGTAGAAGTTTTCAAAGAAATTGAAGTACATTAACCCTAAAAGCATGAGGGGTATTGGATAAAAAACATAGATGTGTTATAATATGTGCCTTCCATATGTTTGATGAAGTTTGGTTCAATAGACAAAATGTAGAACATTATCTCTACAAATTATCCATATAGTCAAACTTCCAAAAAAAACTTTAGATAATTTTTAATGAATTTATCAAAGGTTAATGAATTTAATGTTGAGGTGATCTACTTTGAAAATTTCTCCTTGGTGGAGTTTACCTTGGATTGACATGATTCAAATTGCGTTGGAAAGTAGACTTGATTTAGTATTTTAAGATATTTTTTAGTTTTGCAATTTTTTTGGATTCCGGGCAACCCGTTAAAAATGGGCAGCGACCAAAAAAAGTCTCTTGGGAGCTTAGGGGTTAAGTAGAGTGATTTCCTCTACCAATGCCAAAAAAAGAGGTCAAAAATAATATATATGTATTCTAAATTAATGCTTGCATAAAAAACTAATGCCTTGTTGCAGTGCAAAAGTGCACTCAAAAATTCTAATAGAGAAGAAGAAAAGAGGGTTGTGAATGACTTTTGAGCTATAAAATTTTCCAATGTTCAAATATATGAAGAAAAATTTGTTCCAATTTTTTTCAATTTTTTTTCGTTTTAAAAATTTAAAAATTTAAAATGTGTTATTTTTGGTATCATTCAATGTTTCTCTATTTAACAAAACTTTTTTTGATGGATTAATTTTTTTGAATGTGCTTGAGAAAGAAATTTTGTATGTGGGTTGGTTTAAAAAATTTCAAATATAGTATCAAACATGGACTATATTTCAAAGTTTGATCATAAATTGGTCAAACTCTTATGAGAATGGGAGTTTTGATACTCAAAATCTTCAAGATAAATCATTTTGACAAACTAGGATTTTATTCTATGGTTAACCCCTAACCGCCCAACCATGCATATTTTGCATGATGTACGGATTTGAACTCCGATTTCTCATCCATCATGCACTTTTTGCAGTGTGGATTTTTTACTGAAACTTTTATGGGAAGTTAGCTTTGTGCATGTGTGATCCGATTAGAAAGGGGATGATTTGTGAAATTTTTATGCCTCATTTCATGTTGTAGTGTTCCACCCAAAATTTCAAAGATTTTAGTCTAGAAGTGCTCTTGAAAAAGTCAACTACTAAAAATAAGCAACCAAAAAATCTCCAAAAATCACTACACTTAGAGTATTACATTTCAACCCATCCCAACAAATCTCATTATTAGATTGTCAATATCTTATTCGTAATCATATTACAAAAGAGCTCTAAATTTTAAGTTTGAAAATTTATACACAAATATTGGTGATAGCAATCGCAAATCTAACGGTATGGATAGAATCTAAAATTCACAATGTACAGCTTTTATTCATTCATCAAGTTGAAAATCTCCCTCTTAGTTGCATTTTATAATGCATCTTTGAAAAACTGCCAAATCTAAAAAGGGTGAGAACGTTTAGGGGTTAATAGGCACCTAGTTTTAAATGTTAATTCACTTCACTTTTCATTGTATCATTGCTACATATTTTAAAAAGTTTTTCAAAAGTTAGTTTTTTAAACAAAATGCACAATGTGTTCAAATGTGCACCAAAATCCACGATATTGCACAATCCAAAATTCCCTCACTGTGGTGAACTGTACCATGCAAACACCCATTTAACATTTTCTTTTGGCGCCTCTATTTAATTAAAATTTCTGTGGCAATTCTGTGCCATTTTTGAGGCATAATGAGACTGTCTATGACTTAAAAACCGATCAAACTAGAGGGTTTAATTTCCAGTAAGGGGCCTACAAAACTAAAAATTAAAAGTCAAGCTTTGCCTCTAAAACATTCTAAACTACCTCCTCAATTCCAATCTTTCTTTAATAATAACAAGATTCCTTAAATTCTTAATAAAAAAAATTTAGTTCCCTTTTTTTTGCAAGAAATAATTATTTGATTGGAAAGTGATAACTTATTTCCTAAAAGGGAGTGCCCTGTGAATGTAAGCTTTTAAATTTTTCCTTTTTGATTGCCATCTACACTAGAGAACAATAGAGGAGTGAGCTATTATGATTGCAATGAAATGTTGTGTTTAGATTCTATTCATGGAGCAAAATTACCAAATGCCAACTTAATTAGAATGTTCATGCTCTTTAAACTGCACTAACTTCAAACTACAATTATTTTGGGCCAATATGCAATTACTGTGGGCTCTGTTTATTCTAAAGTGATTATATTTTACACGCTCAAAAATTTCATACTAATGTTAACTCTTAATCCCTAAGCGCCCGATCCCTAGCTTTTTTGGGCTTAAAAGCATCATTGCTTTTGATGTGGTATAGGTCTAAATGTAAGTGAGGTATAGAAATCTCAACCATACAATCTTGTAATGTACGTGTTGTAGAACATGTGGATCAATGTTGGGATCATTTGGCCATATAGATTGCAAGATCGTAGTGTTTTAGTGTTAAAAAAGGATGCTGAAATTTTCCTAGCAACACAATTAGAGGTGAAATTCGTTTTCAAAATTACTCAAATGAAAAAACTTTGAACTATAAAGTAGTTAAAAATCATCATATAAACACATTTGTACCAAAAAAAAACTCATGAATTTTTTTTAATGTGCCCTAAAATGGCCTTGCAATGTCAAAAAGTAGCCTGAAATGGACTGATTTGACCCAAAAAGCAAAAAGTGTCCAAACTAGACCCGTGCACTAAATGATGACTCCCAAAAATTCATAACAAGATGGATTGACATGAAAATTTTACCATAATAACTAGACTTCAAGGGAAATCCAAGCCAACAAGTTTTATTGAAAACGGACATGGGATGGAGGAGATACAAGCCCCTGAAGTTGTAGCCATCAAAATGCACAAGAAGTGTTCAGAAAAATATACCTTTGCAGTTCAGAATTGCATTGTTTTTAAAATTTCAAAATTAAGATGTCTATCACAATAAAATTTGCAACATTTCAATCTTTCTATTCAAATTAATCATTTTTGCTTGGATTTGGTAACGTGTCGCTTGGCAAAAGTGCACCTATATGCACCTATAATATGGGAAATGCTGGAAGGGGGTCAAATTTGCACTTCACGAATTTATTATAGCAACATAAGACAAGTGTGTACAAAGCTACCATATTTTATTTTTTTGGATATTACGCTTAATTATTTTCTAATTGATTGTTTCATGATGCTTTTGTTTTTTAAATTCTTTTGTACAGTTAAAACTATTTTTTGGAATTATATTTTTGGAAATGTAATAATGGTTCAATTTTAGAGGTAGGATAAGAAATTCATTTTTTATAAAACCTAGCTATTGGAGGTTGTGTAAAAAAACTCTAATTACCCTTAGTGGGTAAAAAACAAAATGGCTACTGAGTAAAAACCATATTCTCCAAATAAACTTAACAATCGCTAAAAAGAAAGTATTAGCATAAACCCTATTTTGGATGGTGAATTTTTTGATCTAATTGAAAGTTAACAGGTGCACATTACACCACTAGTGCATGAGTTGCACGGGTTTTAGCTGCACTAGCTGCACTCCCCACTTGGTAGACCATAGCTAGCAATTGACCGTACATGTAGTAATGTTCAAAAATTACACAAACTTTATGAAGTTTTTGGAATCATTCCATCTTTCTCCAATAAAAAATTTGAATCAATTTGAACATCCCAATTGAGCACACAATTCTCAATACTCTAAACTACACCTCATACACCAATAAGTGAGAAGTAGAGTGACTCATTCAAAAGTTAATAATATGACAAATTGATATTGAATTGATATAGTATTTTATACCAATACGTAGTTTACATATACTAGTACAACACTAGTATGAACCAAAAAATTGGCTTGTACCAAAACTAGTAGACAGGGTGGTTTTCAGGCATCAAAGAATAGTGTCAAAGCATGGTATCCAAGATCCATACCCGGCACTAACTTGGTGCCACTATAGACCTTGGACACCATGCTCTGTTTGGCGCCCAAGTACGCCCAAGTACGGCTTTTCAACCAAAGGTGTCAATCTTCAAAAGAAAGAGTGATTCAATACATTCATTGATTTTTTGCACATATGTAAAATTAATTCTCTTGACTTCAAATTCTAAAGTGAGAAATACCTTTTATCACAAAAACCATCTATCAAACATCCAAAAGCATTTTCACGCCTGATAGCAGTAAAGGACTGAATGCATATCCCTTACAATGCCGGTGTCACAATTGGGAGTGAATATTCAATACTAGCACAAACCTGTTGCACTGCAACAATGAACTCGGATAGCCAGATGAACCAGATAGCTGATCGAAGTCTTACAGGAGCGGATGAAAAACATTCGGGATGATAGGATGAAATATTCGGGATGATAGGATGAAATATTCGGGATGAAAACATGACCGTTTTTGTGACAACGGGGTCGCGACAGATCATGTGACAATGTGTATTTAATATAATAGATCAATAGTAACACAATCTTATTTGTATGTTATGAGGATGGGTCCAACTCTTAAACCCGGCCATTGAAGCAACAATCAGTTTCCAACAATCTCTGAAAACATAACAGGAACTCAAAACTCAAAGCTACCTTGAGTAATTATACATTCCTAAACCAAACGCTCAAGACTGGTCACACAGAGATGTCATTGTGCTGGCACTCGCCAGATCCAGCCGCGGGACAAATCCAACTGGGTTCATAATGAGGCACCATTTCATGGACAGCCATTTGCACCGATTCTCAGTCCAATGGCACTTCCATGAACCCCTGCTATGTGCCATGATACCAATGGGCTCTTGTGAGCCATCCACGACACTGGTGGCCTTGTCTGTCACACAAACCGTCTTCCACATGCAGCTGCCGACAGAAACAAATGCGGTTCTGATTTAAACAAACCACATATGGTGGGCTTCGTATGACCTTTCTGTATGCACCCATACCATGTTCCAAACCATTTCGTCTCCCAATCGCTTTGCGGGAGCACTGTGGTTGCTATCACTCTCCACTTGCCTGCACACACACATACACATGGCATTTGGAAATCAAGAAATAGCAAGACAAAAATACCGATACTCGTCTTATCAGATTTCACTCTTAATTATAGAGCTCTTGGACATGAAAATATTCTTAAAGCACTCTTTGAAATATCCTAACTCTTTATATCAAGGTCAACCAGTAATAAAAAAAATAATACTTGTAAGTTGCATGATTAGAGCGTAAATAGTACTCCCTCCGTTTCAAAATAAGAGTCCCTTTTAAACGTATATATTTTTCTTAACGTTTTTGTTGTAAAAAAAACAGTTGTCTCAGTACTTGAAAAATGATCTATCTTTAATAGTAATACGTAATTTTCGTGTCCCTCTCATTGTCCACCCCAATTGAAGTGGATAGGGCTCATAGGACAAAAACTAGGACACTTATTTTTGAAACGGAGGGAGTAGAATGTTATAAATTATGTAGACTTATTACTATATTAATGTACACATTAAAAGCGTTAGAGAAAAAAAGTATCCAAAAACCCGATCCAAGAAATATTAGCAGCTCTATATATGACTGTGGGCAATAAAAATAAAAATAAAGAAATTGACGAGGAACGTGCCCTGTGGTTACCTGCATTGTTGTTTGCAGGAGCTACACTTCTGGCCAAAATCTGCACTGCAGGACGTGGACGATCATTTCCGAGGAGGTGAACCCCGCCCACGTATTCGACCACCTTGTACATCACGTCAGATATAACAAACAATGACCTGGTGAAGCAGTAGCCATACAGCTTCATGATCTCTGGTGACAAAGTGCACATGACCGCTGTCTTCCAGACATTCCTCTTCACATCGTAGCATAAATCTCCAACTTTATGAACGTCCGCGATCAAACTTGCCACAGCTACATAGACACAATTCTCGTAAGCAACTGCAATGTGACCGCCCTCTCTGTGGTTTGGGAAAAGCAAACCGTCATAAATATCTGGTCCCTCGTAGTTGGCCGTGGGAGAATCCCAAGACCGTGTGGTTGAGGAGTAAGTGTGGCATTCCCGATACCAATACGTGAATGCCAGGATTTTAAAGCTTGCATTTGCCCTGTCCACCACCAAGCTCACGGTCCGATAATCCTGCGGCGGGATCATGCGGGGTACTATCAGTTTGCAGCTTGGGGGGAGTAGAGGGTTCCAGACAATGAAGCTCTGCGATGCCGGTGAATTAGTGGCTGGGTGCGGGCTGAGGCAAAGTATTCCTTCCGAGACGGACTCCGCTTTGCAGGCACGGTGGGGACCTTCCAGCTGGAGAGATGGAGCTGGCTCCCATTTCAGAGTCTCGTGATCCAAACCCATGGTCTCGCATCGGTAGCTCAGAATGTTCGTGCCGTGCATCAGGAATCCGAAGCTGGAGTTCCTGTTGATATCCTTCCGCAACTTCATGAATGGTGCAGTGCCAGGAAAGTCCCTCCAGGTTTTGCTTACTGCCCTGAGCGTCGATGCGATCGTTAGAACTGGGAGGTGGAGCAAACACTTCTCCACGAGTTCTGGCGGAAGCTCCTTCCACACGGTGACATCCATCTCAGTATCTGATGGCTCATTACTAGGTCCTCGATTCGCCATTTCCTTCTGAAATTAAAGACCACTGTAAAAAATTAAAATTCTTGGAGTTTGCAAATGATCGAGTGTGATATGTTTTTCAGGCAGCTCAGACTCTTAATTACCCATCCAGATCGAGATGATCATACTGTAAGTCTTTCCACCTCGATCATAAACCTAGACGAAAAGCAAAGAAATGTATAAGCTAGTATAATCCTGATGGCGATGATCTGACAACATGATGACTAACTTTCGAAGGTGCCATACTTTAGAGACCGTCGACTTGTTCAAGACTGACTTCTTACAAGAACGGTGCAGTTGTAACTGGTGTCCGAACAGCATCAAAACGAGACGACAAAACAGAAAGGCACTCGAAGCACGATGGAGCAAGGAGACCTGTCCAAAAGTAAGCAGGCCTCTGAAAACTGAGGCTATGTAGCAGTGTAATAGACGCCTCGGTAGTCATCCTCCAAATTTTGTGAATGAGCTGTCTCGGCAGCAAGTTTCTTTCCCTGGTATTCATGAGACCAGGTTTTCGAGGCTGCATCTTGCTGTAAGTCTAAACCAACTGACCGACTGTCGAGACTGCAGTTCTATTTTGCCTGCTACCTACACAACGCCATCTTGCCTGTCTTGATAACAAAACTGTAAATTCTTTGGTAGCATGTCGATCCAGACACTCAGGAATTAAACACAAATGAGGTCAACTGCTGTTGAGAGGAGATACCAGCCCCTCATACAGTATGTACTCCTCGAGTTAGTACAATCATCTAAGGAGAATCGTATGTAAACATTCTAGCGCTAGGGTGGTGTCCCTCATACAGCAAATCCACCCATCCCTTGTCAAGTCTCTGATAAGTTGCCACTTCTTTCACATCATGATAGCAAGTCTTTGAGTACTACGTACCCCTGCACAAGCACATTCAGTAAGTCGACCTCACTCTTTGATTCCAGCCAAATTGTACATAGACTCTGTTGCCAAAAACAAGCTGTCACACTGCATTGATACATCCTTCATTCTTTGGTGTTCTAAGCATCAAAGAAAAAAAACGACTTTGCACATTCAGCTTTTAAATCGCATTAATATATCATCTTTTGAAAGCCCTGATTGAGACTACCGACTTACCAAAGGCGATTCTTGCACCAGGGTAGATAGGAGTAAGCAGTTCTCCATGATCCACGACCAGTAATTAATACTGCCGTCCTCAAAAAGACCTGCAAAAATGCAAAATGTAACAATCAAGCCATTCATAGAAGCTAGAACTAGCTAGCATACAACCTACAGCCGAGTCATTGAAAATTTCGGGGCATTCCCCCGGGGACTGCACTGTGCTAAACATGTACGAGTATACGTGAGTGCACACAAGGGTATTCATTTGAACACTGTCATATTATGTATACATACAATAAACACATTTAGAACTGAAAATGTTCACGTATACTTACATTAAACATATATTTAAAACGGAATGTATCTGTGTACAAAGGTATTTAGACATAAAACCTCTTGTATAAAAGGGGATTTTTAGAAGGGGTCATGAACGCACATGATTCTCAAACATAATGTAGAGTGCACCCCCGGGGGCATTCTAGCACTACGCATAGGGCCCGGGAAGGCAACTCCCACTTATTATAAGGAGATTTATTATGTCTTATTTTACAAAATGCTATGATTTAATAACTTATGATTGTGATAATATATGTTTCATTGAAAAGAGGACATTGAGAGCTTTTAGAATATGTATTTTATGTATCAAAAATGTTTCTCTATAATTAAATAGTACACATAATAAGCGTGAAATAAGAAATTTTATTATACAAGGGTGTGAGGACAAGGTCCTTAACCCCTAAACGTACCAGGGTGTCCCTGGAATTAACAATTTGAAAAAAAAACATCTTAAACTACTATTTAGAAGAATAGTTTGGAATTGATATACAAATGAAAGTTCTAGATTTTGAATTTTAGATTCCATCCGTACGGTTTGATTCACTAATACTATCACCAATATTTAATTATAAATTTTGAAAGTTAAAATTAAAAATTCCATCTAAATTCGATTACAAACAAAATTTTAATATTTTTGAGTAAAATTTGTTGAAATGAATTTGAAATGAGATAATAATAATAATAATAATAATAATAATAATAATAATAATAGAAACACCGACCCTATAGAAAGGGCCGGCGTGAATAAAGTGTCCGTTCGTAATGTCAATGACCCGATGCCCACCGGACAAAGGAACATTGGAACAATACTACTCTCCCCTTTCGAGGATGGACACTATAGTAACCAAAACAAAGTAACAGTAACAGTAACAAAGGAAAAAAGTGAAATAATGATGGTTGAGTGCTAGTTTGTATAAAGGTATGTTTAGAGTTAAGTTTTATCACCAAGTCATGAGTTCTTTGGTTGGTTGGTGAAGGGCGTTTTATCATAATTATGTGGTCCGGGTTCGAAACCAATTGGGCTCGTTGAGCAGTGGTGTGATATACATGGCTTGGTGCTGCTAGTGAGTTATCATGGCAGGAAAGTTGTACCAACCAACCGGCCCTTCCTATCCCCTGAGACAAGTTGAGCTAGTTGTTTTGAAAAGAGTGGCTCGCAGTGGTTTTCACCACTACCCTTCCTCTTTTACTGTACTACGTCTGTTGGTATTGTTTGATTATTCTCTATACGCCTTTTATGTAAAAGGATAGAACCGGCATACTGTATGGCAATGGTATTTATTGCTTTGAATGTGTGTTTTATGGAGGTTTCGCAAATGTTGAATTTTGTTTCTAGTTGTTTCATTGAAGGGGCGTGTGTGGTTCCTCTAGTTCCAGCTGTAATGACTATTATAGGATCTACTTTCCAACCTTGTTGTATGATATTATTAATTAGAAGTTGATATTTTAAAATTTTCCTGCCAATTGTTTCTGGTGAAAATCTGTCGTTTGTGTATGTGAATTCTATGAATTGTATGGTCAAGTTATCATCGGGGTTTAGAGGAGGTGGGCTTTGGTATGGGAGGCCTTTAATGCATAGTATATCTGGTTTGAATCTGGCATTACATTGACATCTTTGTTGATTACAAGTACATGGTAATAACCATGGAGGAACTGTGTTTTCTTGTGGATTATTGTTGAATGTGCCCGCATTCATGAGGGTGTAGCATCTTGATTTATTTGAGGATAGTATTAATTTTCTTAATTCCCATACCGCTTTGTTGTGTCTTTTGGTTCTTAGTGCGTGTATATGGTGTTGTTTGCATAGTAAAAGTACATGTAGCCATGTATCTGCATCTTGTAAGTTACAAATGGGACATGTTTTTGAGGGGAATCTTTGTATGCCAAAAATTAATTGCTTTCTGGCATTACCCATGTATTGACCGGTTCTAAATTTTAGTATGCTTGTTTTTTGTGAGTCTGTTATTTCTGGATTATTCCAAAAGTCATTGGACATTTCGTTATCTATGATGGAGTTTGTTGTTCATTTGTTAATGTTGGGAAAGTCTTCTGCCAGTATTTCTAGGTTATTTTCACGGTCATATTTCTTTATGTATTCTTCCAAACATCTAACTGGACCTTTGTCTGGTCGTTTGTTACGACCGGGCCATGTGTCTTTTTGGAAGTAGTAAGGTGTGGTATGTGCAAATTCGTGTGGATTTGCTGCAAATTGATAACTTCTTTTCATGGTACCTTCTTTTGCGAGTTGATCTGTGTGTTCATTTCCGTTAATTCTAGCGTGTGCTTTTACTTTATATATTGTGGTGGGTTGTGTTCGCTTTGTTAGCATTTTTACCATTGTTTCTAATATGGTTTTATCGGCGTGGTTGTTTTGTTGGGTTGGGTGTTTTAGTTGTGTGTTTAGAACGTGTATATAGTTGAGACAATCAGTAAAAATATGTGCAGGTTCGTTTATGTATTTAGTGGTGATCAGTGAAAGTGTTTCATGTATGGCCATTAGTTCTGCTCTGAAGCATGTTTGTAATCCAGGTAGTCTTTTTGATATTTGTACATCTGGTTTGGATGGGTTGTAGATTCCATATCCAGCTTTTTCTTTTTTCCAATGGCCATCATTAGCTTCTTTAGGTGGTAAAAAGGATCCATCTGTGTAGTAGCTGTATTGTGGTAGGAATTTTGGTGTGGTGTTTATTTCAAAGTTTGGTAGGGGATTTATCCACATGTTTTGTAGATTGTCATAGGGTGGGTATACGAGTTTGTTCTATTTTGTGCTTTTGTTAACTTTTGTATTTGGTGGTGTGGGTGTTGTTGTTTGTGTATGGTATTGCGAAATTTGTAGATTTGTAATTGATGTGTTTATGGTGTCTATTTGGTTTATTGTGCCAATGTTATTATTTTGATGGTGAATACACCATATGTGCATTGCAAGTGGCTCGTTTCGGGTTTTGTTGGGTTCTAGTGGTATTGTTGGTTCGTCATATGTAATGGTGTCTGCGGCAAAATGTATGATGACGTGCGTATCCGGGAAGGGTCCGTTGTATGGTGATAGATTTTGGTACCAATTAGTGTCTGGGATTGCTAAAATGGTGATAGTTTCAGGGTCTTGTTTTGCTGCTAGTCTTGCCCAATGTATTGCTTGTTGTGCTGTTTTGGCGTCATTTGGGTGTGCATATCCTATGCCTTTCCATTTGTATTGAAAGGCTGTCCCTAGAGAGCCAAAAATCTTGTCTCTGGCGAATGTTGAGTAGAATTGGGTGGATTTCATGGAACATGTAATTGGTGAGGAAAAGTATGAGTGTGTTATATTAAATGTTGTTATTAGTGTGTCTAGAATATCGGATGGAATGGTATGGTGTGGTGTTTTTATTGTATTTTTTTTGTGGTTTTTGTGTTCGTATCTTTGGTATAACCAGACTACTTCTGTTTCAAATGTTTGTATATCAGGTATTAGCTTGTGGATGTTGTATTTGTTGTTGTTATATTGTTGCCATAACCATTTAATTCTTGTAGTTGGAATGGTGGTGATATATTTACCGGTGTCGTTGAATATGTGAGTTTTATCATTTTGTGTTTGAATGGTGTATTTGTTTGTGTCTATGTCTCTTTCTGGGTTACATTCAATTGTGGATGTTTTAATGTAAGGAATTATTGTTGGGGGTGGGATATATCTTGTGTCTCTAATTTGTATGGGTGTAAATTGTGTATTTATGATATTTTGATAGTGTTTGTTTTTATATTCTGTGTAATATTTTGTAAGTAAGTTTAAATTATGATGAATTGTTGATGGTAGATTTAGTGGGAATAGTTCGCGTTGTTGTAACCATTTGTTGTATGTTATGTGGTTTGAGTTTATCCATTGGCATAGATAGGTGTTGTATTTTTTGGGTATTTTATATTTGTCTTTTGTTATAATTGTTTTGTGGTTTAATATTGTGCTAATGGGGAATCTCATGGGATCGTTTTTTATGTTTTATGGCGGGGTTGGTTGTTGTGGCTAAGGGAATTGCACGGGGTTTATTGGTGTTCTTGGTAGTATTCTGTGGTTATATATTTTATATTTTTCTTTTAGTGTGCGGGGTGGTAAATGTATTTGGCATGGATTTGGGCAATCTAAGGTACATTTTGGTTCACAGAAGAGTTGTTCTGCTATGTTTAGTGCACTTTTGTCTAGTTTAGTTGGATTTTGATAGTATATTTTAAATTCTTCTGGCGACATTAGTTTTGTGCCGTTGGGAAGGGTGATTTGTTTTATATTGTAAATTTTATGTGTCATTAATTTATATAATAATTTGATGGAGAGTTTTGGGTCTAAGTGTGGAAGTTCGTTTGTGACTGTAGATCGCCATTCTTGTTCTAGTTCGGTCTTGTGGAGTTGGAAATTTTCTTCTGTGCTTTTTAGGTGTATACCACCTGCTTTTTTCAGAAGGAATAATATTCGTGTTGTAGGTGATGTAATGCAAAATTGGTGTTTAATTCTTGGGATGTCTTCGGCACCGCCGGCTTTAGCAAGTATGTGTTGAATTAGTCCTTTATATATTATACCTAGTCTCCCTTTGTCGTTAAGTGCATTTCGAAGTTGTTCACCAATGCATCTAAGGTAGGCATTTTTTAGAGAGAAGGCTTCTAGTCCAAATAGGACATGAGGTAGTTGTGTTATTATGTTTGCAGTGCTTTTAGGTAGTCCACATATTGTTTTTTGAATTGCAATAATTTTCTTATCAAGTTTTTTGATAGTTGGTAGTGAATATGGGACTGCAAAGAAGCTGTAGGCTATGCCTGCTCTGATTACTGTGTCCACCATATTGATTCTTTGTTTGATAGTGGCCGGGCATTTTGATAGTTGTTTACATTGGTTCATTATTTTAGTAGTGGTGATATGTGTTTGGAGTTTCCATTTTAGTGAAGGGACTAATTGTATGCCCAAGTAGACATAAGGTTCATTTTGATTGAGTATTGGTAGTGTTTGGTCTCTGTAATTGATTTTTTGGTTTGTCATGTAGGTTTTGAATTTGTTTGGTTGCATTTTGGATTTATTTGGGCAACCGGTGACAGCACATTTTGTGACTCCCAAGTCCATGCCTGCCCATTCACAGAATTTGTCAATTTTGTTTAGTTGTCTTTGTAGTGATTTTGTATTGTTTGATATAGCTGCTAGATCGTCTGCGTATGCTGCAGAGCTGATTTTAATTTTTGATGTACCAAATGTATATCCATTTTCTCCTCTTTGTAACCACCTCAAGAGTGGTTCTAGAAAAATTAAAAATAGGTATGGACTTAGTGTGTCTCCTTGTATAGTACCTCTTTGAATCGGTATTGGTTTTGTTTTTCCAAAGTGCTCTCCAGTAAATATAGTATTTGAGTGGGAGTAAATGTTACCAATTAGTATTATTGCATCTGCCGGGTATCCAAGATCTTTCATTATAGTTAAGAGTCTTGCGTGATCTAATGAGCCAAATGCGTTTTTGAAGTCTATATATAGTATGTATATGTCTTGATTTGTAAATTTTGCATCTTCTAGTGCTGCTATGAGGAGTTGTAATTGTCTTGCTGTGCTTCTTTCTGCTCTAAATCCTTCTTGACTATCGTGTAGGATTTGGTATTCTTCACCGTATGCTGACAGTATGTATGTTAGTGTACTAGTGAAGAATTTGTATATTGTGTTTGCAAGTGCTATTGGTCTATGGTTTGGCAGTTGTGCGGGATTTCCTTTTTTATAAAGTAGTATGGTTAGACTTGTTTTCCATAAGGCTGGGATTTGTTTTTGTTTGTAGCAGTGGGTAAAAAATAAAAAGAGGAGTTTGTGGAAACTTTCGGGCATGTTTTTTAGTATAGAGTTGGGAATTTTGTCTGGGCCTGGTGTTTTGTTGTTAGATAGATGTCTGAGACACATTTCGTATATTTCTTTGTCAAAGTGTTTATGTAGTGGGATTAGTGGGTTTCCTCTTTTTTCTATTACGAATCCATTAAGGTCGTGCCATGGGTATTGCCTAACTCCACAAGTGCATTGTGATGGGTGTTCTGGTTGATAGTAGCATGTGGGTACTGTAGGTCTATTGCTAATTGATTGTTGTATGTGGATTTCATTTGCTATGTCTTCAGGGCTGGTTAGTATATTGTTGTTTCTATCCAATATGCAATCTAATGGTGGTGTTTCTTGGTTTTTGAAAACTTTCTTGTTTATTTTCTTTGGGCTTTTATCGTATAATTGTCTGTATTTTATTATTGCCTTTTTTATACAACTTTGGGTATATTTTGTGGTGATTTTACGGGCTTGTATTTTTGCTGTTTTGGCTATTTCTACTAATGATTGAATCCATTTTTGTTGATCATGTTCTTGGATTGGGAGTGGTGGTATGGTTACATTTGTATGGGTTTTTAATTCTTCAATTATTGGGTGTGTTTGCCAATTTTGTATATTTTTTGTTATGTAGATTGTTTTCCTAATTAAATGGTAGGTAGATAGATATTTTTTCCATGTTTTTTGTAGTTTTCTTGGTAAAAAGCCTCCTTGTTGGGAAGTATGATTTGTTAGTATTGGGAGTGGTGGTGCACTACAAGTTTCTTGAATTTTATCTGAAATTTTTTGTATCATGTGATCTAGTTTTGAACATGATGTTTGCCATTGGTCGTCTGTTAATTGGTCATTTGATAGTATTGTGATGAGTTCATTTATTTGTAGCGCATTTTCTTCAAAATATTCTATTTTGAATTTTTCAATGTTTTCTTGTGGTATGGGGTTTAGTATTCTTGTTGTTTTGTTTGTTATTAATATGGGTCTTGCTAGTAAAGTGTTTGTTGGTATATATAATGTTACTGGTGAGTGGTCGGAGTTGAGGTTATGATCATTGTCTGTAGTTGATATGTATAAAGTATTGTCTGGTGTTTTAATGTAGTATCCATCTATTAAGCTGGTTTGGTTATAATTATGTCCCCCTTGTCTTGAGTATGGGTGGTTTGTTGGGATGTATTCTAGTTGGAGATTATTTGTAAATGTTCTCCATTCTATGTCTTCCGTTTGTGGGGGGGTTATGTCGGTTTCATTTTGTCGGCCTTTGAGTGCTATATCTCTGTTAAAATCACCACATAGTATGTGTGTGGTATTCGGATGTGCGTTGATTTGTTGTGTTATATTTTGTTGGATTATTGGTATATATTGTATGTCATCTGCATGTGATGGCATATACATATGAATAATTAGCCACATTTGTAATGGTTTGTTGTCTATTTTTATTATTTGTAGATACGGTGATATTTCTTTGGGGGTTGGGATTTTGGTAACATTGCCGGGGAATGCATATTTTTGGTGTATTAGTGTGAGGAGACCTCCTCTTGCGGGTATGTATGGTATTCTTTGTTGCATGCATCTTGTTAGGGCATGCGTGTTGTTAAAAATTAATTTGTATTTTGGGAATATTTTTTGTATGTATTTGGTGGATTTTGAAGTGGTGAATTTAGTTTCTTGTATTGTGATGATGGCGGGTTCATCAGGTGTATTAGTAATTAGTTCATGTAAATTTGGAAGGGCCGTATTTAGTGATGAGGCATTCCATGTAATAAATCTCGTATTATAATTTGTTGTTTGTAGTTCTTGAGGTTGTATTGTGGGTATATTTGGAAGTGGTGGGGGGTGGTTATATTCATGTATTGGTTCATATATTTTTAAGGTTTCTTCTAATAAGTTGATAGGGAGAAATGGAAATTTATCTATCATGTTTTGGAGGGTTATAGAATTATTGTGTTTCTGAATAAAATCATAGATTTCTTTGTGTATGGTATTTGGTGGGTTTATTAGGTTTTGGTTATTTTCTATGAATTCTGTGTATGGGTGTTTAGTTGAGATGTGTCTTTCAGGTGAATTCTGTAATAAGGACATTTTTTCTATTAGTAAAGTTGTCCAGTTAGGGTTTGGAATCTGAATTAGTAGTTGGTCACATGTTTCTTTTGATGGACTAATTGTAATGATAAGAGCGTATAGTATTCTTGGTGATGGATGATGTTGATTTTGGTAAATATAATTTGATAAGTGTGGATAGTCGTTACTGGTTTCCGCATGATTTGGATGTGTTATATTTAGGATAGGTGAAAATTGTTTTGCTAAATGTTGGTATTCTGGTTGTAATTTAATCGTACTTGGTATAAAGTATGTTTTGGATCTTCTTTTATGTGTAAGTGGGTGTGTTTTTAGTAAGTCGGGCATGGGCCCGGGGTTGATTTCTATGTCCCCGCATAATATTAATATTAAGTGTAAAAAGTTTCTTTTTAGAGGAGATTTCTGGGTCTTTTTTTCTATTTTCTTTTTTCTTTGTTTATTTTGGACGAGGCCGGTAGGCCGAGTCCATTGTTGTTGGTGTTTTTTTTGGACGGGGCCGTTAGGCTGAGTCCAATTATTTTGTTTGTTAGTGTTTTTATTGTTGTTGGGGTACTTATTTTTAGGGTTTTTGGTATTTTGTTTAGTTTTGAGTATTATTCTTTTTGTATGTTGTTTGTATTTATAAAAACGTATTTTTTTCTTTTTATTTGCTTTGGTTTTTATAGGTTTGGTATTAGTATTGGTATTTATATTGGTGTTTATTTTGGTGTTTAATTTGGTGTTTGTATTGGTATTTGTAGTGGTTTTTGTATTGGTATTTGTATTGGTATTTGTGTAGGTATTTTTGTTGGTTTTTAATTTGTTGTTTGTATTGGTATTTATAGCGATTTTTGTAGCAATTTCTATATTATGTAAAAATAAAAGGTGTTGGTAAAATGTTTTATTTTTAAAAAGATGGGCTTTTACTTTGTACTTTGTGTTATTGGTATTAGGTTTTATTTTTAGATTGTGTTTGGTTTGTCTTGTATAATTTTGTTGTTTGTTTGGTTCGAACTTGGGGTTCTTAGGGTTCCCAAGTAGCCCAAGTTTGAGCTTGGGGTTCTTGGGATTCATACTTAGCTTAATTTTGAACTTGGGTTTCTTGGGGTTTCCAAGTATTTCCAGTTCAAACTTCGGGTTCCCAATTATCTCGAGTTTGAGCTTGGGGTTTCTAAGTAGCCCAAGTTTGGGATTTTTGACATGTCTTTTTGTTTTGTGCATTATATGATTTTTTGAGAGCTTTGTATGCTTATTTTTTATTGTGATTTTTCGTTTGTTTTTTTCTAGGGGTGTAATTTTAATTTTTTTGGTAGAATTATGTATTGTATTGCTAGTATGTTTCATTAGTTGTGTCAAGTTTTTTGATGCATGTTTTGGTGTATATTTTTTTGTTGATGTTTTTGGTATGTGGGTTTGTATTTTGGAATTGATTTTTGGGGTTTTATTTGTATGTTTTTTTGGTATGTTGTTGTTTTGTACTTTTGTGTGCGAAGTTTTGTATGTGGCGTTTAGAGGTATCTTATTGTATTTTTTGGTTTTTTTGTTGTTTATTTTGCTATTTTGTTTTGTTTTGTTGAGAATGAGTTTTGTTAGTAGTTTGTGGTATTTTTTAGGCATTTTTACTTTATTTTTCTCTATGATTTGTGTGTTTTTGTTTTCCTTTTTAAAATTTTTTTTGTGTATTTTGAATCTTTTTTGTAGAATTTTGTGTGTGTTGTGGAGAAGAATTTGTATTTTGGTATTGTATTTGGTTTTTGGTCTATGGTATTCGTCTTTTGTACATAACTGTGTATTTTTGTTGGTATTTGTATATACCTTTTTATTGTATTTTTTTTGTTTGGAAGAAATACATTATAGTATGTTACTATATATACGGCAGTATTTGGTATTTTTTTGGTATATTGTATTCTGTATTCTACTTTGCGTATTATGTATCTAGTAAAGTATTCTGTAGTGTATACTTTGTAGGTACTAGTATATACTGTGTAGTATATAGTATAGAGTAGAATGTTTCTAGTATTATAAAGAGTAAAGTATATTATGTATTCTACTTTTTGGTCTTTTTTCAATCTACATTTTTTGAATACTCTATGCTAGGACGAGAGGTACTACCCTTGATGTCTCCAAGGCCTTTGATTGCTAGCATAATGTTCATATGAACGGCATCAATCTTCGCTTGTAATTCATCGTGTTTGGCGTCGTTGAAGATCCTTTCTTCATTCAATTTCTTCTCTATGGACACCTCCAAGTCAATTCTCATCTTGTTGTTCTCTTCTCTCAAGGTTTTGTTGTTTTCCTCCAATATAGTTTTCACATCCTCTTTAGTTATAGAAGGAGTAGAAGAAACAAGGGTGGTAACGGTATTTACCAAGGCCGCGTTGATATCGTTGAAGCCCCAAGCTTCAACTTGCTCTTTTGTTGGAGGTTCCATTCCTTCAAGACTCCTTCTATGTGGGGAAAAGTCCACGTATTGTCCTCCTATAATGTGTGTTTTGTTCAAGAAGGAACGGTACACAATGGGGTTTGTGCAACAAACATTAGCACTCCCATTGTGCATCTTTTCTAATTCTCTATGGAACCATATAGAGACAATGTTCTTGTTTTCCATAGTGTGAGTGATGGCTTCGGCGGTGTCTACCACCGTTTTCAAGATTGGAAGGTTGGTGAGTGTTAGGGTTAAAGCGTCTTTCTTAGCCCTAGCCTCGGGTGTGATGCGCGGAGCATGGCTAACCTTTTTTGTGGCATTATCACTTCGTGATTAGCGGCCACATGGTGCATTTTTATCTTGTCCGCTTGTTTAGGTGTGGGAGCCATTAAATAAGCATGGCTTTCAAGAGTGCGCTTTTGCACATCCACAACTTCAAAATCATGTGTTTTGAGAAAGCTATTTCTCAAAACATCATGAAAGAGATAGCAAGCGGTGACATTCATTAAGTTGTCACTCCTAATCTTAATAGAGAGGTTAGCGTGTTTAGAAACACGATGGTAGCTCTTACAAACCTTCCCTAGCACATTCTTGGAGCAAGTGGTCTTTGAGCACTCATCAACAATGTCTAATGTGATGATAAAGGGGCGCAGCCCCTTAAGTAGCCTGATGCCATCCGTTTCGGGGTTAAGGAGGTGGAGTTTAACAACTCCATTCCACACACCCCTTATGCCACTCTTTTTGGCACTAAAGCACAATATCGCCATGGGGTCAATGAGGTTGATGCCCAAAGGGATATTCATTTTAGTGAGCCTATTGGTGATTAGTGTCTTAGCGGTGTCATAGAGGATGGGGCATTCCATATACACTTCGAAGTGTATTTCTACATGGAAATCAAATGACAACCCGGTGATTGGATCCACCGGGGTCTCAAAGGGGAGTTGTGTTAGATTAAAATGCTGCCCTAAAATGCCATCATCTCTAATGGTGGGGTAGAGAATTTGGGGTGTTCGTGGGAAAGCCACGATAGCATCCCAAACTTCTACCGCTTCCTCTTCGGGTATGCCTCTAGTCACCATATCCCCAATGGTTTCGTCCATAAAGATTATATCCTCTTCCCTCTCCCGTCTTAGATTTTCCATATGCTTGAACCCCATCCAAAAGAGTGGGTTTCGTGGACCAATAGCCACGTTTATGGGTTTAGAGTTTAGAGACTCTGTTTGCCTGGGGGGATCGAATTCCAATTTGTCTGAGTCTGTTGGCTCTCCTCTACCCACTCCCTGCTTCTCCCTGTCTTTCCGTTCATTGTTTGTTGCCTCACGCAGCTCGATTTCACTGTCTTCTGCTATCTCCTCTGCTCTGCTTGTTTGCATGCCCTCAACTTGATTATCATCTTTGCGGTTGGGCTTACTGGCCCCTCTGCTCGCTCCTGCGTGCGCCATGGTTGTGCCGCCCGTTTCTCTGTTAATGCCTTGTCTGCTACGCTGCGGGTTGTTGCTGTTGCCGCCTTGCTCACTGATTTCGATGCTGTTGTTGCCGTTGTTCCCATTTAAGGTGCTGGTTCTGGGCGCTCCTTGGTTGCTTGCACTCCCGTCGTTGTTGCCCGCCCCTTGCCTGAACACGTTCTTGGTTGCTTGCGCTCCCGTCGTTGTTGCTCCACGGTTGTCGAGGCTGCTTGTCTCAATGCGATTGGTGCTCCTACTGCGATCTCTGGTGTTGCTCGTGCCATGCTTGCTGGTGCTCCTGCCCCGATCTTCTCCGCTTGTGTTTCTCTGGCTGCTGCCGTTTCTACCGCGGTCGCCGTTGGGGTAGTTGTAACCCTGCTTGTCGCTGGAGTTTCGTTGGCCATGGCTGTTACCGCGGACGTTGTCTGCTTGATGATCCTTTGTGTTGTCTGCGGCCTCTTTCCTGCTGCGCTCTCTCCTGCTCTCTTCGGCAGCTTGGGTATGCGCTCCACCTTCAATGTCGTTTGAGGTCATATCGGTGTCTTCTTCAGTATGGGTGATCTCCTTTGTTGAATCGGTGTTGTTCTTGTTCTTCTTCCCATTGCCGTTCTTGGCGTCTTTGGCTGCTTTTGCTTCGAGGAGTCTCTTTAGGTTGGCCGACGGGGAGTCTACTTCCATGTTTGAGGTTTGCCTTTCTTCTGAGGGGCGGATCCATGCGGATTGGCGTGCTTCCATGATGGACTCTTTGGGGCAGATTAATCTGTAGTCAATGGCAGGGAGTTTGTAGTTGCTTACCTTACTTTTGCTTGCAGTGCCGATGTGAGAGCTGCTGTTGGTGCTGTGTCTTCTCCAGGCCTGTTGCGTGTTGCCGAATTGCAGACTTTTCCTGTGATGCTCTTGCACAAGGGTAACAGGATCGCTACTATGTTGGGGGTCAAGGCAGGTATTAATTCTAACAATAAGCTCAGTGCTGGGATGGGTCTGATAGTTTGAATTGCAATAAAAATAATGGGACGGAGAGAAAGAATCTAAATGAATGCTGCTAAGGGTAAGGTTAGACAGAGGGAGCAAACGGAAAGAATGGGTCAGAAAAAAAGGGTGAAGATCCTTACCTTTATGTTGCCTGCGCCGCAGCTTTGAGCTGCTTGCAGATGTGAGTTGGAGTACGTTGGTGTGCCGAGGGTGGTTGTTGCTGCTGGGTCTGCGCCAGGCTCCTCGAGCGTAGACGCAGGGTTGGAGATTACGGCAATGCAGCTCCCAATTAGGGTTTGTGACTCTGCTGCGATAGTGGAGGCCACTGCAGGTACCAAAGCTAACTGATTCTATACTACTAGGGTAGGCATGGGGAGATTGACTATCCGAATAAATAATGGGCGCATGGAGGGAAATTGGATCTAGGTCAGAGAAAAGAAAGTTAGAGCAAGAGATGGAAACTATAGAGATTAGTAAATAACAATGCAAGGGATTAGGGTGAGGGCACTTACCTGATTCCTGTTGGTGATGAATCTCCAGGCTGAATTTGGTGTTGAGTCTAATATACACTTGCCGATGGCGTGCTGCGTTGACACGGGATCAGAGATTGCTAGCTTGGGAGAAATCGTTGGGTTGCCGCAATGATGATGTACTGCTTGCTGGCAGTAGCCCTACGCGGCTGAAGGTGGACTGCTGCGGCGTAGCACTCGGCTGCTGTTGGGGTGAGGTTGATCCACCGACTTGAATCTGCCTGGCGGATACAGATCTGGTGCGATGCTTTTGGATCTGTGCCGAAATTCACTAGTCAGTAATGCAAAGGTGCTGGTTCGTGTAGCTGCTGCTACTCGCTCTCCCTGGAACTTTGGTGATGTGCAGATCTGTAGTTGATGTCGCTGCAAGCTTACAGGGATGTGATCCGGAGGGTGAAGGTGCTGTAAGGTAGAAGGTCAAATGCCTGAAATGAGGAGAACTAGTTCTGAAGTCTACCAGGTGCGGTCATGCGAACAATGGAATGATAAACTCAGGAACATCAAGCCACGGGTGGATTTGGCATTGTGAGGTGACTAGGAGTATGGATCTAGGCCTATTAGTTAGTGGTGAGATGGTGTTCGTTGCAAATAGCTGCATGAGTTCCAGATCTGAATCAGAAAGTGTGTAGCAAACCAGTAGTACACTTGGTACTGTGGTTGCTATTCCAACTATCACAAAGCACAATCGTCCTTTGCATCCTTTGCTCGCTTTTACAATCAGATCTAAAATCTCTGCCACTTTCTAGACTCAGATCTGATCTGCTCATACAAATTGTTGACGTTCCAACTCTAACCACAAACTGCAAGAAAGGAGAGCTCAGCATCACCCTCACTGCTCAAAAACGTAGGATCCTTACACCAGCATGCTCACTAGTGCACTCGTCCACCCAGCAGCAGCTCTCAACGGCTCAACTCCATCCCCCCTCGACAAAATTCACTAGTTACATAATATCAAATCATGCAGTTGCAAAGCACGTGCATTCGATTACAAACAAAATTTTAATATTTTTGAGTAAAATTTGTTGAAATGAATTTGAAATGAGATACTCTTAAACGTGGTGATTCTTTGAAATTTTTGTGTTTCTTAAATCTATGATCTCATTTTTGCAAGGCCACTTTTGAACTATAGTCAATGCAATTTTGGCTTGGTCAACGACTTGACATACTTCTACATTTGTAATTTTAGAAAAATATGTAATGAAGTATGACTAAATCCAACCATTAGATAGGACAACAACTTGGTGAAGTATCTCCAAAAATTTGGATGACTTTTATGCAAGCATTGATGAGAACGTAGGGCAGGTTTGAATCTGTTAGTCGTCCACTATCTGAACGCTCTGACGTTTAGGGGTTAAATTTTAAAACATACTATAAATTTTATTATGAACATGATGAAAATAAATTTATAATAAGTGGAGAATAAAGTCTTTCACACACATCTATATATCCCTTTATTTTTTTAGTACGTAGCCAATAGAATATGCAAGACATGAATCTTTATATTTCTTTCAATATTTATTTATTTTATGTACAATGCTACAACAAGTATCATAACTTACACATATATATATATAGAGAGAGAGAGAGAGGATAACATATACTACTTATTATGTAAGAATAAAAAAATGATTTAATGTAAAAGTACAAGAGAAATATAATTTAACCCATGAAGGACCATAAGGCTCCGACACGGCTTTTGAAATTAGAAAGTGAGGAAATTCGAGTTGTTGGGCCATAAATTATTAGGTGAGCAACAAAGAGACCCTGATTCATTTTGAGAGTTGAATCTGTGAGTACTTCCTGATCGGAAAGTTATGAAATGTGTGATTTTTAGTGATTTTTTTGAATTGCTTGGAGGCTATCCGAGAGTCACACCTCCAAATTATTTGAGGAAGATGAGATTTGTTGTGATGGGTTGAAATGTAATATCCTAAGTGTACTTATTTTAGAAGATTTTTTGGTTGCTTAATTTTATGAGTTGCTTTGAGGGGTTAAAATTAATTAAAGAATCTAATTTTTTATTGTAAAGTTACAATTGATTTTAAATTTGAAATCTTAAACACAATTATGTTGATGTGTGACAATAAAATTTCTTATCTACAATTTCTTATTTTATTGTAGCTTTTAAAAATCTTAATGTATTTTATACTTGATAATTGATCTTATCTTCAATAATTAATAATATGCATGTAATTTCTTATTACTTCTATAGCTTTAACCCCTAAATGACCAACCATCCATTTTCTAAATGACTTACATGTTTCATCCATGTTTTCTCATTCATCGTGCACTTTTTATGAGTTGATTTGAGGGGTTGACGAACCATCCAATTTTTTGGATGGTTTTGGGTCAAGGCCCAAAAAATCAAATGTTTTAGCATTGTTGAAGTTGGAATTTTCATTAGATGTTTAAGTTGAGTTATAATACATTGTTTGACTGTTGGAGTTGGAAAATAAACTTCATTTGAAGATTTTACACTATGAAGAAATCTGAAATTTGAGTATTCAATATACAACTTAGGGCTTTCTAATGATGCTCCAATCAATCATGTGTCTCTATTAATTTCTTCACTTTCACTTTTATCTTACTTAATCGCTAAAGGACCGATGCAGATTGTCCAAGTTCGGTCAGCTTAGTATGGAATGAGTATTGATCCTCAATTATTGAGATTTTTGTGGTGATTCTACTCTTTGTAACAACTAACAAAGATGGGATGGTAATTTGCGTACGTAGATGATGTATAGATCAAAAGATACAATCATGCAAAGGTGAAAAACCTAATTGCGGGCAACTCCTAAAAAATTTCATACAATGAGCTATGCATCTGAATTTTTGTACACAATGAGCTAATGCCCCCATACACATAATTGTCAAATTCATTTTAGCAAATCTGAGACTAAACTTTGCATTTTAGGCATTTTCAGAAAGTTTCAAACTTGGGCAACAAGCCAAAAAAAAAGAAGTGCAACCAACTTTGAAGCTTATAATCTTATCATTAAAGAACCCTGAACGGTTGAAATTTTTTATGTTGTAATAAATTCAAGTTGATTGAAATATCCTACAATTGGATCGGTCAAAAAGGTTTTAGATCAAAAACTATTTGTCTTTTTATGAGAAGGGGTATTTTGAAGTGTTTGGAGAGAAACATAGTTGTGGTCCTTTAGGGGTTAAATTCCAATGATGACGAAAGTCGGAGCTGGTTTAGCATACATTGGATGGTAGGTTCGTCGTCAGGACAATTCCGTTTGGTCACCAAGACGGTTCCATTTCGTCTCGTCACCAAGACTGTTTCAGACTGTTTGGAGGACCGTTCCAACTTGGCTCGTTCCGCCGTTGAGGACCGTTCCGGGTTCAGCGCAGTCGATCATCTTGGTCTCGCGGGGCCTCTCGTCGTGCAGATCTCGCCTATCTCGCAGGGTCTTCTCGTGCATTTCTCTGCTAGATCGTGGGGTCTCTGAGTTTTGCTAGGGTTTTGTAGTGGCGATCACTGGGTCACCGTGTCCGTCTCGCTAATGTTTCACGGCAGGAGTCTGGGCAACCCAAGAAGAGAGAGAGCTTGGAGGAGCATGGGTTTGAGAGCACCACCATTGCGGATATTCTCAAGGAGAAGGGCCACAAGGCTGATGGATCCTGGTTGTGGTGCAGTGTGGATGATACCGTGTACGATGCCGTCAAATCGGTACTGAGCATGCATTTTGGTCATCTTCTTTCTCTGGCATAGATCCGAATGAAAATGTTGTATGCAAGTGTACTGACTAAGTGAAAAGAGTGGGTCTAAGATGTATGTTGCTTCTGAAATTTATCTACTCACTAATATGTTGTATGTGTATCTTGGAGTTTTTTTCTTTGCTGATTCTCTGACTGTTCCTTTCTTTTTTCAGATGACTGCAAACAATGTGGGGGCGTTGTTGGTGGTGAAGCCGGGATCGGATTTGAAACTCGCTGGCATTATCACTGAACGAGGTTAGTTCAAACCCTAATCCTAATCAGTGAAGAGTAGCGTTGCATGTCCTTAACTGAAGTGGTGTTAATTCTGTTGTAGACTAATTGCATGGTTGACATGTCTTCTGCTACCCTTATTCGTGGTGTTTTGTGTGGATCTTGGCCCCACTTTTGAGACGATTAGAATATGTATGATTTGAATATTGTATGAAGAAGTTATGAATTGTTGAAGTACCAAGGTCTCCATCTACAGTGGCAACCACAAATAGTTGTACAAGAGGAGTTTTTTTTTTTAAATACTTGCCAAATCTACATGAACTCTCATAAAATAACAAGAACACAACCACAAGCACGTATAGTTGCAACAGGCATAAAACACAAAGTTTTCAATGAAAATATGAATTAGAAAAACACACAATAATTCAAATGTGTAACAAGCCTGTACAATTCTTTATGGTCAAATTGATTTTTATTGCATATCAACTATAGAAAATAAGACTAAAAATTACTAAACACCTTTATAACTCAATGATTCAACTCATAAGCACTCACAAACACTACCACCGTGTGTGGCCACCTCTTGCATGGTAGACATCAAGAGCTCTTTGAGGCATAGAGCGTATTAACTTCCTAACAACATCAGGCTCTATACCGTACCAAATTTCTTGGATCTTCTCCCATAAGTCACTTTTACTAGTTGGTTTCCTTTTAGACCTTCTCAGACGACGATCTACTTCATTCCAAAGATGTTCTATTGGATTGAGATCAGGTGATTGTAGAAGGTGTCCAATAAGCTCAAATTTTTGAGCACGCAACCACTCTACAACATAATGTGCAGTATGCTTTGGGTCATTATCATGCTGGAAAATAACCTCATCCTCTTCTAAACCTTGCATCTGTATAGTACCCATAAGTTCCGTCTCTAAAATGTTGCGATATACATATTTATCCATCTTCCCTTCAATCAGGTGAAACTTGCCAACTCCTTCCCAAGTCATACAACCCCAAACCATTATGTTTCCTCCTCCATGTTTGACTGTAGATTGCACATGCTGATCTAAAAGACGATCTCCACTCTTTCTCCAACAATACTGACGTCCATCTGAGCCAAAAAGATTGAATTTAGACTCATCAGAAAAAATGACATGAGCCCAAAACTCCCAATCTGCATGCTTGCACTTCTTTGCCTACTGCAAACGACGTGCTCGATGTTTCTTTGTCAAAAGTGGCTTCTTGGTCTTCACGCATGCTCTCAACCCTTGCCTCCGAAGACTCCTTTTCACCATATTATCACTCAATTGGAAGCCCTCAGATCGTAACACTCTTCCTATAGCTGCCGCTGTGCTAGTATTTGGATCATTTAATCTCCTCACAATGCCACGGTCACCGCGTTCATCTAGAATTCTAGGTCTACCAGGTGAAGTTTTATCTGTTAGACTCTCTCTCTCACGGAACCTTCGCACTATGTCAGAAGAAGTGCTTCGAGGAATGCCCAAAACTGCAGAAATCTGGCCATATGAGTTGCCTCGCTCATACATCTCAAGAACTGCCCTACGTTGATTCTCAGACCTTCTAGGAGCCATAGTGAATCACCAAAGGCCTCTCCAAATCATACAAAAAAAATCCAAAACAAAAAGCCTCACAAGTGCAATTTTAATGAGAAGATAGTGGTGTGTACAACTGATGTGCATATTAAGTTGTACACACCCCTTCACGATTTTTGCATGAATAATTTCTACAAGTGGCAAAGTTTTGGGGAGTCAATGTTAATTAGGTGCCATGTGGTGTATCAATTAATGCTAACCCAAAAAATCTCCTGTAAACCCACTTACTAAGCTATAGTCAACACATGTTGAAGTGATGGGCCACTGTGCGAAGACTTCTGGTCGCCACTGTATGAGCTATCTCATGAAAGCATCTGAGCTTAGAAATATTTCTTACAAAGTCACATGTTTGGATGACACTTTCTTGGTGAATGGGTGACTTTTCAAAAGGACCCCACGCAAATGGGTTTCCTCCCATACTTTGTCGGTGTGCTTGTTCACTTTGTCGTGATGATGACAAGCACAGAAGTGAGAAGATAATGTGATTTGGGTATTGGTTTATGAGCAGGTAGTAATGATATAAGGTGGTTGTTTTGTGATGTGCACAGATTATCTCAGAAAGATCATTGTGCAGGGCAGATCTTCTAAGACAACGAAAGTTGGAGACATCATGACTGAAGAGGTACATTTTGGGCTGAATTTACTATGCCCCTAATTAGTGCCCCTTTTACTGTGATAATTCATTCATTTATGATGCATTTGAGGGAACAACTCTTCAATCCACCTCAAAGAGGTAGCTTGAAACCTTCTTATCTCATGGAGACATCCTTTTAGCATGCCACATAGGAGTAATGGAAGAGTTGCCTCTTAATACTTGAACTATTATAACAGAATGAGGTATATGAAATTAAAATATGATTTTTGCACCAATAGAAGTGTAGGATTTCTTGTCTTCTCGAGCCCATTGCTTTGGCCTGTGCAATTTAAAGTAGCCCTAAATACCTTAGCAACAAACTGCACTTACAACTTGATTGTATCATAACATTGCATCCTGTTCTTGGCATGCAGAACAAGCTCATCACAGTGAGCCCGGATACCAAAGTGCTGCGTGCTATGGAGTTGATGACTGGTAGGAATCTGTCAGCTTTGTTGCATTTGGAATGATCTTGTAATGGGGTATTTGTTGTGCACATTTTGTGGCTTTTTCCAGGACAAGAGACTAATGGCTATCACGATTACCACATGAATTGGGTAGCACCATTATGTAGGGATTATTCTTCAAATGTCGATTTTGGATATCTTTATTAATTGATTATTTTGGTAAATTTAGACTGGTAGGCATCATAAAGAGAATCTTCGGTAGACCTCCCTATACTCTAGATAGAGTACTCCATGGGCTCTGCTATAGCATGTTGCTAAATAAGAGTTGCGAAGGCATGAGGTGGCAGCATGCGCCCACTACTTGATGTGGTGAGCCCATGGAGTACTCTATCTAGCATAGCCTACGACACATTTCACACATTAGTAGTCTTCTTTTGAAGAGTACACTATGGAGAGTTGAGAAATAGAAAGAGATGAGGAGTTTTCTACAAAGATTTGGAATACACTACGACAATTGTGTGCATAGGAAAATACATTACGGACTGTAATTGTACTGCTTAGAACCAATCTAAGGCTGCCACAGTTGGTCCTGATTTCTTGGAGTAGGTTATGGACTACATAACCTACTCCATGCAACTTGAACTTTTTAGAAGTTTTTTGAGCTTACATAAGGGTTTCATGAAGGAATTGGTTGTCTTTTGAGGAAGGTGAGAGTTATGAGATTTAACCTGTGAGTGCATAGCCACTCATGTCTTGAAACATCTTCATGGAGTAAGTTATGTATCATAGAGAGGGCTTTTGTAGACCATAGGAAGACTACCTCATGAATCATGGATAAGATTGTCTGAAAATCCCGGTCTTAGTGAACATGCAAACGTGTTAAGATGATTCTTCCAATTTGTGCAGATAAACGCATTCGGCACATTCCTGTGGTGGAGGACAAGGCAATGAAGGGCATGGTGTCTATTGGTGATGTGGTGCGTGCTGTGGTACATGAGCACCGTGAGGAGCTGGAACGCCTGAATTCCTACATTCAGGGCGGCTACTAGTTCTAATTTCTGAGCTTATAATGACGAGAACTTTGGTGCACTCGGTAGTGAGGATCAGCAGTCGTCATAGCATGAAAGAAAAGCAAGCCGAGCTCAGGCTTGTGAAAAATGCGTAGCAATGTATATAGACAAAAGGTCCAAGCAGTGAGTGCATTGCAAAACATGTGTAGTGTGCAGAAGCAATGTTGGGAGGAATTGGAAACCCAGGGAACTTGTTTATGGTGAAAGAAATGACATAGATCCTGTTTATGTTGAAGATAGGGACTTAGTTTCTGATGAACTGGGAGACAGGAAACTTGTTTATGATGAACTGGGAGACAGGAAATTTGTTTATGATGAACTGGGAGACAGGAAACTTTTCTATGATGAACTGGAAGACAGAACTTGTTTATGTTGAACTGGTAGCCAGAGAACTCGTTAATGAAGACTTAGAACTTGTTTATGATTATTTATGTGTTTTAATCACTTTTGGAAAGATCTCAACACACCTCTACCAAACCATACTATAATAACTATACTATAATAGTATTTGTGAACAATTTAATCACTTTTGAAACAATATGATTTCAGCCGATCATAATGAATTTCAAGTTTAAAATGTGATTTTGGTCAATTTCCAATGTCAATACTTGTAAATTTAACCCATAAATGGACGAGGGTGTCCCTTGAATTGACAATTTGAGAAAAATCATCATAAAATACTATTTAGAAGAATATTTTGGAATTGATATACAAAGGAAAGTCCTAGATTTTACTATTACTATCACCAATATCTAATTATAAAATTTGAAAATTAAAATTAAAAACTCCTAAATTCGATTACAAACAAAATTTTAATATTTTTTTAAGTAAAATTTGTTGGAATGAATTTGAAATGAGATACTATTTAATGTGGTGATTCTTTGAAATTTTTGTGTTTCTTAATTCTATGACCTCATTTTTGCAAGGCCACTTTTGAACTATAGTCAATGCAATTTTGGCATGGTCAACGACTTGACATACTTCTACATTTGTAAACTTTAGAAAAATATGTATTCAAGTATGACTAAATCCAACCGTTAGATAAGACGACAATTTGGTGAAGAATCTCCAAAAAAAATGGATGACTTTCATCCAAACATTGATTAGAACATAGCGTGGGTTTGAATCTGTTAGTCGTCCAATTTAATGTGGTGATTAATACCACTATTATATATATATATATATATATATATATATATATATATATATATATATATATATATATATATATTCCAATGTATCATAAGATATCAATCATCACTGGTAATGCGGAGAACAACGAAGCCCTAGTATAATTTTTGATATCGAATTTGTCAAAAATATATTTATTTTGAATTTTTATCTCGTTTACATGATTAAATTTGTAAATATTTCAAATATCTTCCAATCATGTTGAAATTTTTGTCATACCTCCACAACGTTGATGACTAACTATGAAAATTTATAAATTCAATGTGATATTTTAAGTATGCACATTGTAGGGCTTTTACTTTTACAAAATAGGTGAGGACCTCTAGCAGTTAAAACATGTTGCACTAACGTTGAAATTTTAAATTTTAAAAAATAACAAATCATATTACATATATTAACCTCTAAAGGTCTAACCAACCCGTTTTGGGTCTATGGCATTTTTTGTTTCTTCTTGATCTCCCTCCTCATAAACCTTTTCACTACGATATTTTTTTTGGAGATACTTCAATCATGAAGTTGTCCAATTCAACAATTGGATTTGATGTTACTAGAGTATATACTTCTCTAAAGTTACAAGTATATAAGTATGTCAATTAGTTCAAAAGTGGCCTTGCAAAAATGAGGTCATAGATATAAAGAACACAAAAATTTCATATAAAATCACCCGTCAACCGGCACGTCAAGAGTATCTCATTTCAAATCCATAGCAACAAAATTTCTAGAAAAAATGGTTTCACTCAAATACTTAATATTTTGTTTGTAATCAAATTTAGAAGGAATTTTTAATTTCAATGATAAAATATTGATGATAGCATCGGTGGATCTATACATGTGGATGGAATCTAAAATTCAAAATCTACAACTTTCATTTATACATCAATTCCAAATTAATCCTCCAAATAGATATGTACACTATATATTTGTTTCAAATAGGTGCGTTTTTAAATTTAAAATGGTAGTATATATGTACACTTTTCACATTGCACATGCACATTTACCAATTTTTATAATTGATTGCAACCAAATCATCTAATAAATTCTATCTTCTACACATTAAATTTGTACATAAATAATTCTTAGTGTTTCAAACTACAGTTTTTTTAAACAGTCAGAAAAAATGCAGACATGCATGAGCATTTTGATTCAATATCACTTGGAAAAGCATGTACACCGATTATTGCTATTATTGTGAGTCATAGAACCCAGAGAAGTCACTGTCAAAAATTTAGATAACCATGAGAGAACAAATATAGGGTGATTTTTAACCAATTTGAGAATAATCCTAGAATATACCATGAATATACCATGAATATACCATGAATATACCATGAATATACCCTAATTTTATTATAAATAATAGAATATTCCAATTATTTCATAGCCTCCCTTTAAATACCCTTTATTCGCTCATGTATACCAAAATTTACACTAGGTGACTTCCCCGAGTCATAGAATTAGTGTGAGACTTTGCACCAATCCTCACTAATTTCAGTACATACATCTTAAATGCACATTACTGTAAAAAATTTCAAATACTCTCAATTATTGTGGCTCACACTTTTGTTCAAATGCCACAATCTCTGTGAGCATATTCAATTACTATGACTTACAGTAATGGCAATAACTGGTGTAGTGGAAATATTAATTGTATAAATGCAAATTCAACTCGCATTGGTTTTAAAAATCACATGTAGTTCCATAGAACATACACATGGATGAACATGGCATATACGTAATTACAAGTTATCGATGAATGTCAACTAGACAATAAATCAATGCGCTTTTCTATTGAACACAATTACTATCATTAAATTCATCATATTTTCATATTTTTTGGTTGGCAATTGAAAAAGGATTTTAGTGCACCAAAGAATGCATTATTTGAATATTTTAAGCAAAAGATATGAAAGGTTAAGGTTTTTTTTGTAAATGTTCAAATTTTTTTTATACAATACAGATAAATGATATTGATTAAGGAAATGCATATTGGGTGAAGATGGCACTTTTCATCATTTTCATTTTTGGATGTGCTCACCATATACATATATGGATGTTTATAGTAGAATCACTTTGATAGAGTCTACTTCCGAAAGGAGGTACCAAAGGTAGATTTTGCTACCCATTCCCTTGAGACATACATAGACAAACTACCTCCAACAGGCCCTCTATTCACATTGATCCAAGACCAATGTTAATATTATTATGCTACTCACTCGGATATTCTTGAATAGCATAATGTACTTATATGCAAGTGTAGACAAAGAAAAATCTTTAAATTAATGCTCTTTTTTTTTACTTTTAAATTGAGATTAAAAAATATGTTGAAAAAACAGATATTTGAACACTTGGATTCTAATGAACAAAAATCTTCCAAAAATAATAAATATTTGGCAACAAAATGTCTATATGCTATATAGGTATCAGAATTTTTACAGAAGATAAGTAACACTAATAAACAATCAACTCTAAACATGACTAAAAGTAGAAATGAGATAATTTCATAAAATTATTTTTGAAAACTTCAACTTCCAAAAACATAAAGTTTTCCCACCTAAAAAATAAAAAATAAAAAATATGATACATGAACTAGCAAAAATGATTGTATCCATCATAATTCAGATTGAATATATTTTTTAAAACTAACACAAGATTAAATAAAATGAAAGTTCCAATTCGAGGGCCTCCTATCTGGTTTAACCCCTAACTGCCTAAGCGTCCATTTTTTGGATGATGTACAGATTTCATCCCAAATTTCTCATCCGTCAAGCACTTATAGCAGTGTGGAATTTTTACTGTAGATTCTATGGGAAGTTAGCTTCATGCATATGTGATCCGATTAGAAAGGGGATGATTTGTGAAATTTTTATGCCTCATTTCATTTTGTAGTGATTCACCCAAAATAATGAAGATTTCAGTGTAAAAGTGCTCTAAAAAAAGTCAACTCATAAAATTAAGCAACCAAAAAATCTCCAAAAATCACTACACTTAGAGTATTACATTTCAACCAATCACAATGAATTTCATCCGTAGATTGTCAATATCTTATTTGTAATTGAATTACAAAATAATTTTGAATTTCACGTTTCAAATTTCATACAAAATTATTGGTAATAGCAATCATAGATCTAACCGTATGGATAGAATCTAAAATTCATAATGTAAAACTTTTATTCATATATCAAGTTCAAAATATCCCTCTAGGTTGCATTTTATAATGCATCTTTGCAAAACTGCCGAATTTGGAGAGGGCTCTAGGCATTTAGGGGTTAAGATTTGATGAGAAGAAAGTACCAAGGTATATATACGAGTTGGTTCCTCCAAGCGTCCGTTCTCTGCCACGCACGTACACATAATTATACTCACTTGCAATGAAATTAAGTTGGAATGCCCTTGTGAGCGGTAGTACTGTTGGTTGATTAGTTTCATTTAGGTACAATGGACTCATTGTATCACGATTCAGTCCATTGAAATTCAACAAATCGTAAATGTATGAATGTCTAAAACAAACACACAAGTGGAAAAAACAACACTAATAGAACTATGTTGTAACAAAATTGTGTAATGAGACAGGACATTGTAGTGTAGTTTGTAATATTAAAGTTGTTTTAGAGTGTCGTCCTTGTTCTAACCACCGGCTCCGGCTTCTAGTGAGTGCACTTGTATTGCATGACCCGGTGCACAATCAATAATTCGCGCAACTCACAGGAGCAAATCTTTGAGTAAAATATGCATGCATATATTGCAGGGATGATCTCGCTCACCTCACTTAAACGTCCCATTAGTTGATATTGTCAAGGCACATTACATGGCCATGCAAGATTCTCGACACAATTCCCTTTGGTTGGCGTTTCATCACAGAATGTCGGAGATGGTTCTCGCATTCACTTCTAGAGGCAGCTGGTCCCAAAAAATGAGCTTCAAGACCTTGAGATATTAGGGGGATGCGGGGTTGTTGGGTTTTTTGACGACCTTGCCGTCCGGTGTGTACAATACTTTACATGCTTCCTGTGCTAGGACCAGGCAGGGGGGCTCAATGCCCTTGAAGATGAACTCCACGACCGCATTGGTGTTCTCGGCCTTCATGGAGCTCCACACGACCACCCACTATTTTTGTTGGACGCTCTGCAAGAAGCGCTGAAGACACGAACGGAGGTGCACTAACTTGCTCTTGATGAGCACGGGGAGCCCATCGTACTTGGCGTCTTCGGGCTTGCAGTAGGGGACCATGGGGGCTCTGGGACAATGCACGCATTGGACGAGGACCCCGTTCAGATCTAGCACCAGGAACCGTTTCTTCGGCATCGGGGGCGGGGCGGGCAAAACCGGGGGGCCCGCTGCGCTGTCCTCTACGCTCCTGGGAGAAGAGCGTCGGGGAACCGCTACGCTACGCTCCGAGCCCTGTGGATACGATCGGGGGGCGGTTTATGTCATGCTATGTCCGAAGCATTAAGGAAATTCTTGTTCTCGAAATTTTTGCAAACAAAAAACCATTTGATTCATTGGTTTGGGGGGCAACAAGGAATACAAGAGAGGCAAGAGCATGCAAGATACATTCGACCACAAAATACAAATACATATATGAGTCAAAAATGGTAATTTTATTGTATAAAATGCTCTATGTACATTTTGATTGGGGGGGGGGGGGGGGGGGTGGAGCCGATTTGAACGATGCGTTCAAACTAGCCTAATTCTACATCTAACAAAACTTGATGACGCGCCGCCAAGATGAAGACGTCGTCGCTGGGGGGGGGGGGTGACGAAGGGCGCGAGACGCGGGCATAGGGTGGGCGAGGGGGAGGAGAATGGTGTGTCAGTTCCTCCTAGCTAGGGGACACGACCACAACAAGAAGACAAAGATCTAGGGAGTTTGGGTTGAACGACCCAAACTGAGTGGGGTCAGTGCATTACCTCGCCCTAGTCATGCCTTGAAGCCGTGGAAGGCTCCACCGCCTCCGCTGGTCCTCCTCTCTCGCCACCGCCTTCTCCAACGAGATCAGCAGCAACCTGCTCCTGCAAAGGCTCAGAATCAGGCCTTTGTCCCAACCCAACCTCCGCATGTGCATCATGCATGGGTTCATCGATTGGGTTAGGATTAGAAGTATCACCAGCCCCTTGCGGGCCTTCAACATCTACCATGACAGTATCCCCCTCACTACCATGTTGGTGAAGGGAAGACTAAGCAGGCTCGGGGTTTGGGTCGGCCGACCCAAACTCCCTTGTCTCCGGGGAGACGCTTCGAGGGACTCTAGGTGCTGGCGGGTTTGGGTCGGACGACCCAAATATGTGGGGGTCGTCCTGCTGGTGAAGGGGGACCATCACTAGGGGCGGCCGAAGTGGTGGGGGGGAGGGTCAAAGGGCGTGAAGACCCCGGGACGCGCCAGAGACTGGGGTTGTCCACTTGCTGCACTGGTGCCTACGGTCGAACGTGAGGCCCCACCATGTGCTGAAAGCTGAACGACTGCATCGGCGCGGACTAGTACGGGATGCTCTGCATATGGAAGCCAGAGGGTAAGTGTGGAAATGCTTCCGGGGGTGCCACCACCAAGCCTTGTATGACCTGCGATATGAGGTCCGCGCTGGATGGAGGCTGGGCCATCGCCCTTTGTCGCTCCTGCTCTAAGAGAAGAGCCCTCAACTCTGCGACCTTGTTCCGCACGGATGGCTCTTTTGCGGCAACCTTCTCTAAGCGGACGCGCTGCTCCTCGTCCCTCCTCATCTTTTCGTTCGCCTCCTCCATAGTGAGGACTTCAGGCTTCACCCTAACCATGCCTGCGAACGCTGTCGGGGAGGGCGCATCCAACGTGAGCCGTTTGGCGAGCTCAATGTCGTCCTCGTCTTCGCTGCTTATGGCGATTGTCTCCGCCTCCGCGTAGTCGCCGTAAAGCTTCTTCCCCTTTAGCTTCCTCCTCTCCTTGAAGGTGGCAGTCGCGTTGCGAGAGTACATGTCTCTCGCATTGTCCACCGTGAGGACGGGCACCAGCTTACTCTGCGGGGTTGCCACCCGCATAGCCTTCTTGCATTGAGGGGCTTCAGATTCTTGCGAGAAAACCGTTGCCCCTTCCTCCACGTCGCCTTCCTTCTCTTCCTCTTCATGTTCTTCCTCTTCCTCCTCTTCCACCTCGCCACCTGCTGTCCCGGACGGATTGCCGGGATGCAATACAACCAGAGGTTCAGGCATTGGAATTATGGCCCTCATGGCCATTTCCTCTGGATTTATTCGCCTCGCCATATCAAGCGGGCTCTCCCCACCCTGAACCACCTCTTCGACGTAGCTCCCAGGGATCCAATCAAGGATGTCCATCTTCTTTGCCAGGGATTTCTGGGTTTTGTAAAATTAAAGATCGCCATCCTCTATGTAGGAGTAGATGTTCAAGCCCAACATCTACACATTCCAAGGTAAATAGAATTAGAATTTGTGAAACATTACACATTACACATTACAACAAACAATGCATAGTTTGGGTCAATCGACCCAAACCAGGAGAAGGCTACAAAATGCGACTTACCATAGCAGAGAAGATTGGTTTGGAGCCTCCAAATACGTTGAAGATGCAGTCCCCTCTCCTCGTCAACGTCCTCATCATTCAAAGGTAGAAATCCATCCGCAGCTCATCTGCAGGGTAATTAGCGTATTTCGCCTCGTCGTAGAGGCTCTTGTTGGCACCCAACCCTTCTGGAATTTGGAAGATTTTGTCCATCCTGGTTATAGGATGGTTTGGCACCTTTAGCAACTCCCCTTTGAAGACGAAGTATAAGCACAAGACGTTGACGACCTTTGTTTTCTTGTCAGTCAACGTAGTGTACGCCCCCTCCGCCTGTGCTGCAACGTAGTGAGACTTGGAGACAGCATACTCCGGCTGCAATTTCCAAACTAGGTCGTACACTTGCTCTGCCCTTCTATCCTCGACTATCCATAGCCAGATGTCTACTTCCCTGAACTTAGGGCTCGCATAGTCGACGAACTTCGATAGGAAGGGATTGTAGAAGAGAGTGCTCATGTTCCCCTCAAATGTGCTTCCGGGAATGTTCCTAAAATCTATCATTCCAAACGGGAAGCGGTCCTCTGCTTTCGTCATTATCGCCATTCTGGCATCAGGACCAGGCCAGCCTTGGATTTTAAGAGGCTCTAAGGTGACAATGTTGAAATGAGCGTCACCTTCAAAACGGACAATTCTTTTCTCCTTTATGAAATTGGAGAATGCACGCGCTGTATGTTCTGGAAGCGCCCTGTTCTTCCCTCCCTTGACCAGCTTCGACCTCAGGAAGTCTTCACCTGCCTCCTTTATCAAGGCCGCCATGGACGCACTGGTGAACTTGTATTCGGATTTGAAAGCTCTTCAGTTTGCCTTGTGGACCTCACCATCTACCACAATATTTTTTTCTGGCACCAGTTTGTGCAGCTCCTATACGATTGTCGTTTTCTTCTTCCTGTTCTCCGTCCATTCCTTCATGAGGTAGTATGAAGGAACAAAGGACTTGGGCTTCTGGAAGACAATCTTCGGGTGCACCCAACACCTCTTCGCTGACGGCTCGTGGTGGAGGATGTGTGATGTTGCCTTCTCCGTCTTCGTCTTCGAAAGACCTTAGAGAGTTCTAAAGAACTCTCTAACGAGAGACTTCATCTGCTTGAAGCGCGACGATTGGTTGAAGAACTTGTTTGTGTCGGGGTCGATCAACTCCCATGTCTCGTGCTTCTCGAACACACTCCTCCACTTCATCCAAACTAAGTCGGATGCTGTAATCAAATAAATCTCCCCTCTCAGCTCGTTATATTTTTTTTGCTTGTGGCTGGCATTATCGATTGAGGAGAATTTGTTGATCATTTGGTACTTGAAATCCTACATTTGAAAATAAAACAAAAAAAACCCCGTGTTAGATATGTGCATATAGTGTCCAAATATATGATGAGCATGAGTTTGGGTCGATCGACCCAATCTGCATAACTGGAACAAGAGCTTGGGTCAATGGACCCAAACCATACTCACCTCCCAGTTGGGATTCTTGTCTTTCGCTTTCTCCCATTCCTTGGGAGGCCTGCCGTTGAACTCCCACACCTCCCGCGAGGCCATGATGCTCCTTATCAAGGAAGCTTGGTATGCATTCTTCTTATTCCCCATGTTGAAGTAGCGGGAGATGTCGCTCAGTTTGGTCTCGTCGTCAGACCACACCACCAAGGCCTTCCAGACCTTCAGTTTCTCTTTCTGTTTGTTGGGATCCTCCCAACTAGTCATGAGCTGGATTTTCTTGGACGCCTCCATACTGTGCTGGCCGTCGATTAGCCAGAAATCGCCTTTTTGAATTGTCGGCCATATATCCGGTATCGGCATTCTCTTGTGGCCTTGGGGCATGACTACAATAGTCTGCCTGTCATCCTTGAATTGCTCACTGACGATTTGCGCGATTAGCCAATCGACGTAGGCGTCCTCTTTTGCCCTGACACACTTTTCTGGTGGCACTAGATGGCACTGGCTGATGTTTACGTCAAATTTGAAATCCCTACCCATAAAGAAACAATTTAGGCACTTGTTGGAGAAATTGTCCACTATTTTCTGGAACTCATCTGTATCCACCTTATCGCCCGGCTTAGGCATGCGCAACTCAGGCAACACTGGCTCGTCTGTCATCACCGATGACTCTCTTGCCTTCTTCGATGGTGTCGTCTATCGGCTGGTGGAAGGCGTGGGCGTCTCGCTATCAGCTGGTGTCGCTGATGGCGTAGTCCTTCTTGAGTCAGCTGGAACCGGTCGCGGCATCCTCACTGATTGGGGCCTTGACGACCCTGCACCCTCCTCGGTGGTGGCTTTCCGTCTCACAGGTTGCTGTGATTTTGGTTTGCTCTGCAGGGCCTTATTCAACACGGTTATTGCTTGTTTGAGCTTTGTAAACTTGCTTGCCACCTTTATGTTCGATGTACTAGCATCGATGAATATGGACTCCGGTTTAATCACTTCGTGTTCAACGCAATTGTCTTTCGCGTACATAGCGTTGAAAGGCTCTAAGAACAGGTGCATTGTCTTATGAGCATTTTGCACCGCCGAGTTCTCGAGGATGACGTCCACGCAATCTCCTAGAGCTTGAACCAATGTCACCTCCCACCTTGCTAGAGTTGCCCATGTGTGTTTTTCCGGGGTTCCAACTTTCGCAACAAACACCATTTTATATTGAGAGGCTTTTACTACTAGAAGAGACCAAGCAAGGACAATCCCGTCCTTGGGTACGTAGGAGTCGTCCTCGGTTGTTTCGTGTTCCTTCCATAACAGCTCTGGCGCAAGCTGGAACCACCTTTCTCCGGGTCTTTTCTTTTGGGCCATCTGCAAGGTAGGATTTAACAATGTTAGTTTCGGTTGATCGACCCAAACTCTTTCAAACTGAAAGACACGGCATGCGAGAGTGAATAAATACAGCAGGGCACTGAATACGAGGTTTTGGTCAATCGACCTAAACCCAATCTACACAAGGCTTGACACAAGAATGTAGTTTTGGCAGTGGAAATTAAATTTGTGAATAGCGCTTAGTGTTATTGCAGAACGTGTATTGTTGTTTATAAGCAGCAGTTGTTATTACGAAGAAGTGTTTCAATTCTTTGTCACTTCAATATTTTTGAAGATGTAGTTTAACATCATAAGATTTCACCTTATGGGACTCAAAATAGATATGTTTATTAATGTTGGGAAGGTTGACCAGTTTGGGATGTGGGCTAGGATCGGTGGAGTCAAACAAGCTGGAATGTTTGGGTCGAGCGACCCAAACCAGTACATAACTATCAAGATGCAAGGTTTATTGCATAATTAACCCAGACATATGAACGTTATCAATGTTTTATGGGGTTTTAAATTAAGATTTGGGTCGTCTCCCGAAACTATTTTGTTTCAGCAGGCATGTATAATGTTTGGACGCAACATATACAATGCTTATGCATTGTATATGCAACTGGACCCTAATGGAATTGAAGCACATTATGTAGAGGAAAAGATAATACGTTGAAAGCTCTACAATAAGTTGTTCTTGCAAGTTGCTCTCGCAATCTGAATCTAAGAATCACTCTAAACAAGAAACTCTCTGACCTCACAAACACTCAACACTAAGATTCCCTCAGTGAATTTTACAAACACCTCACAAACACTCTGAATCTCACAAGCACTCAATAGTGTGATCTCACACTAACCCTGATTCTTGCAACAATATGCCTAAACGCGAAAGAACTCTACCTATCTATCACACTCGAATGTACAAACCCTAAAAACAAGAAGTACAATATGAAATCACTTTATGCATGCACTTAACAACAAAAACACCCTACAAAACAACAATATCACTCTGAAGTCACTCAAAGTGCACACTTTACAACAAAAACACACTCCTAAACAACAAACACAACTCCTAAACCCTTACAAGAAGAAGAGAGAATCAGAGAGAGGAGGAGAAGAATCAAAGAGGTGGAGAGAATGAGAGAGAGAGAATAAGCAAAGGCGGCACTTCGTGGAGGCGCCGCTTCAGGAGAAGTGGCGGTTCACGACAAAAAGCGTGGCCCAGAAGAGGTTTAGGAAACACCGCTTCAATGGAGGCGGCGTTTCCAAGAGCTTGGCGTGGAGGGAGAAAACGACAAAGCGCGGAGGGAGAGGAAAAGAGAGCGCAGAGAGGAGATAAAGAGAAAAAGGGAAGGGGCCGCTATGGGACCCAATCTGGGCCATGGGAGCGCCCCCATCAACGGCCGACAAGCCTCGCGGGCAGCCACCCTGCCATGTGTCCACACCTCCTTGGTGATGGTGGCTACCCAAGGCTTGTGGGGTGGACACCTAGCACCTCTAGCGGCCGGCGCCTCTCTTGGCCGCCCGGCCTCCTACCCGCCCAAGCCCGGCCCCGGCCTTCTAACCCGCTATCCATTAGCGGACATTAGAAAAAATTCAAAAACCTACATAGCCTAAGGTATTGCACAAAATTAACACCATTGCCAACTCTAACTTTAATGGTGTTAAATTGAATGGTCCCGCGTTGGAAAACCTAACATTGCAGAATAAAGCCATTATTTGTTTTACTATTTCAATAATGTAGTCATATAGAATGAGATGAGAGTGATACAAAGTCTAAGAGGAGTATATCATAATTATATTGCAATCCTTAAAGGCAATTACACGGTGCAATAATATAAATATGGTAACCATTCACATGGTTAAGGGTTTAGGGTAATCTATTGTAATTTCTATGATGGTTGTTGGTAGAGGACAAGGCTCTAGCCTACAATGGATACCCTAACAAGTAGCATTAAACCGAACATTAATATATGTACTTAGAAGTTGACATTTGAAGTACATGGGAGAAACACAATGATTACAAATGTATTCCCTGCAACCCCATGGGGTTCAACATCATATGAAGCCATTTAAGCATTTTTGATTGGGTATTAGTGGTTTGATTGCATTATGCTTATATTCACATGTCATATATGACATAATGTAAATGATATTTGTATCATTTATTTTTTGGAAAAAATTGTTTTTAAAATTATTATTTTTAGAACCCATCCAAAGTGAATGCAACACGTCCAAAAACCGGTTCATTTTCTAAGAACCCGTCCACTCGAAATGTTTTTTTTCTATGGACATGTCCCTGGACATGTTAGGGTCATTGTGAAAAATCACCATTGCCCTTAGGTGCTACATCAAATGCGGTATTCTACAAAACTAACCATTTTTACAACTTTATGTTGAAAAAAAATACTTAACCCCTACTTACATGACACCATACCCTTAATTTTGCAAACAAGTTGAAGTCATGGGTTTCTCTTTTGTTTGAGCACTTTAAAAATAATAATACAATTGCGTGGCATTCAATGATGGTATCATTGACATTTAGAATTTACCAATGATGTCAACCACTCACACTCCATTCAATGAATAAAAGGAACACCCCCCCCCCCCTCCCCCCCCCCCCCCGACATGAAATTGGGAACTTTATAATACTTGAGTGCGGAGCCTAAATGAATACCTTCCCCAACTGCATTTTTTAAGGGTTTTGAAGTGCATGATCATCATTTTGAATTGCTAACATGCTGAAGATGTTTAGTAATCCCTTAGGTATTCACTTTGATCAATCAAATAGTCGCCAATAAACCATGGTTCATGATATATGTGACATTAAAAGTAAATCGGAGAAGCACAATGATTATAAATGTTACCCTTGCACCCCCATGGAGTCCAACATCAAATAAAGCCACTCAAGCAATCATGTTGTTATTCAATGTTCCCTCCACATATAGTAGATAAAAGCGCAAGATATAATAGATGTTGATTGTATATGGAGGCATCACTAAACAACTACAAGATTTGGTGTTTGGTGTTTAGGGTTTAGGGTTTAGGGTCTAGGGTCTAGGGTTATAACATATTAAGCTATCCAATATTAAGGTGCAACCTTTGTCTTACTAGTGAGAAGAGTCCAACATGAAGGGTATAGTAAATACGATCTTCATCATGTTAATATGTTATTTGAGACAGTTAAACATGATATACTTAATGGTAATGGGTTTGTTCATGATACATTTCATGTTGTGGATGTTTTGCTCACACGCATTACTATACTTGAAGTGAACTTGAGGATTGATTCAAATATCATTGAAAGAGTGAACTAAAAAGTACCATTGGTGGTTAGGATCTCATTAATGACGTCCACATAGGTTGGTCATTGCCACACTTGAATCCTTGAGAATAGAGCAATGTTGTATGCACACATTACAAATGACATAACGTGTTCTTTAAGGGCTAGGGTCTAGCGTTATAATATATTAGGCTATCCAATATTAAGGTGCAACCTTCTCTTACTACACTAAATATGATATTTAGGGTTAGATACACTAAATACGAACGCATACACTAAATATCACTAACCCTATGAAAGTAAGTAACATTAACTGTGAACTCAAACACTAAATTTCAACTATGGTAATATGTGGAAGTCACATGCACATATTTAGTGCTAGTAAGGATATGAAAAAAAATTAACAATGATAAAAGGAGAAGGGACGTGGTAGTAGGGCAGGTGGTGGCGCATTTATGTCTAACACTAATTATCAAATAATTGAAATTTAGTGTTCAACATGATAGGGTGGTAACAACACTAAATACAATCAAACCCTAAATATCATGAAAGTAAAATGGTGCATGTCAAATACACATAAAATAATAAAAACGGACTAAATATCCAAATTACTTTCAATACACATTGTCAATACACACTAAGTCAAATGATGGTTGGGGCATCGAAGAGCCAGGCTCTGTGCGCACATTCTATAATTAATAAAAAAACGGGAATTTTGTCAAGAGGATTGAAATAATCTCCGCAGGAGAACTAGGCAGGAAAGGCATCCAAGGAGGACGTTGGGGAAACGAAGGTGGATAGTATAAAAGGGTGCACCCCCACAAGCTGTTCCTTTTTGCTCTTCTCCCACTCCTGAAATCGTAGGGAACACTCCCAGTCGAAGCTGTACTTCAAGGTGCGTGCACGTTGCCGTGCAAGAGCAATATCCACAGCATGCAACTCCATTGTTAATTTCGCACTGAGCCCAAATTCAACCTTCCACGCAATTTCCGCCGCATTAAACGGCTGATTTTGCGGTGGGTTTGGGTCGGTTGACCCAAACCCCTTTTCCCAGTGAGGGCGGAATCAAGATGACCCTGAATCCATCTTGCGAGAAGGTTTGGGTCGATCGACCCAAACTTTCTCCCACAGGGTGGACGATTTGTGAATAGATGAAATCCATCATGTTAGATTTTTGAATGGGCTGAGTAAGGACTTAAACCCATCATGGTACAAGGTTTGGGTCGGTCGACCCAAACCCCTTTCGCCAGTGAGGGCGGAATCAAGATGACCCTGAATCCATCCTGCGAGAAGGTTTGGGTCAATCAACCCAAACTTTCTCCCACATGGTGGACGATTTGTGGATGGATGGAATCCATCCATTCAGAAGTTTTGGAAGTTCTAAGTAAGAACTTGAGCCCATCATGGTACAAGGTTTGGGTCGGTCGACCCAAACCCCTTCCCACCCCATGGGCGACTTTAGGATGGTCCTGAACTCATCATGCCGCATGGTTTAGGTCGGTCGACCCAAACCCATTCCCTCGGCCTGGACGTGCTGTGGAGCCCTTACAGCTGCAGGGTTTAGGTTGGTCGACCCAAACCCAATCCCTCAGCTTGGGCGAGTTGTGGAGCCCTTACTGCATGTGAGCCAGGATCACCCCTACCTTAAGTGCGTCTTAGTCCGATGAGGGATCCCCCTTCCACCTTCTCACCCGTAGCACACCCGTAGTGTATGGCCTCTTAGCAATTCAGTAATGAAGTAGTGCACTTGGCACCTTCTCTTTATTATGCATCAATCAACAAGCATTCATAAATGCTCGTGTCACATGCCACACTCAATTTATACCTCATCTCTCCTACAAAAACCTAACCTAACCTAACTATAACACCTCCTAATTGTTGGTTTGCTAACATAATCAACCAACCCACAATCATGCTCATCAATTGAGCTCAAGCATCAACCCTACTTACTTAAGCAACCTACTAGTCTAATCTATCTCGGCCTAATGATTCCAGCAATTAACCCTATTGTTGCCCAGTGAGGGCCTTCCAACCAGGAACCTGGGATTCCAGGCAAAATGTCTTACTAATCCGGTCAAGGCCCCTGGTTACGAACTCGTAGGTCCTTCTGACCCCGACTGCCCTCTCGGCCTCAACTACCAGCTGCCCAGTCATGTCTGTGCTTCCCAGTGGCAGCAACCTCGAGCCCAAATGCAGCCCTTCTGACCCACTTGAAACGCTCTGTTTCCTAGCTACTCTGCCCTCCCTTCTCATGCCGTTATCACTACCCGCCTTCACCATTCCAATTTTTCAGTCTACCCAATTAATCACAACTGATCAGCATCTCACCCAGTTGTTCCAGAATGAATTTTGCCTTCCCCCTCTGTCCTGACTTGATTCGATTAGCTGCAACCTATGAATCTGCTTACAGAATGATGTCCCCAGAACCGAACTGCCTCTGATCCATGGTTCCTCTTGATTTGCCTTCACACTAGTGGGTCCTTCCCCCGGGGAGTGCACTTAAAGTTAAGACTAGGAATCACATGAGTGCGTACTTTTGACCCCTCTATGTACATACTAAAAAATCACCTAAAAATTGTAAAAAAAATATGCAGTTGTTAAACACAATCTAAAGTTCTTGTTGTATAAATTTCAAAAAATAATCACTTGTACATATTTTTTAATTGATTTTTGAAGCAAAAAACAACGCATTTTAGTGCAAACTTCTATCATTTCTTTTATAGGATTTTAGAAACATTTGGTCCTGAAATTTATACCAAATGATAGATATATATGTAATGATTTAGCCCCTAAAAAATCTTAATTTAAAAACTATTTTGAGGCCAAGTATTGTAGGGGGTATGCTATTAAAACGCACTCACGTGTATTTCTAATCTTCACTTTAAGTGCTCTCCCCGGGGTCCTTCCCTTCTTCAACCTGTCCACCTCTTCGCATTTTTCCCCGGGCATCACCTCACCCTCTCCCTCTGTCACATCTCCTCCTTCAACCTGATTCACCTTCGCCCTCCGCCCTTCTCAGCTGTTGCTCCGATTCCTTCCTGGAAAATGCCGCCACTCATTCCCAGTCGCTCTTGCCTCTCTCACCATTCCTTGCAGGCCACATTCGATCTTACACCCAACCCTTCGCTACCCATTCCTCGTCTATCCCTCACCTGGGCGCCGCCCCTGCATTCTTCTGAGTAGAGCAAGAGAGAGAGCAGTGGAGACCGCGCTAGAATTTTGAGGACCCACCTGATCCAACCGGAAATCCAGCTGCCTCTCCCTTGGCATCGGACCTCCCTTACCCTAAGCGAACTCAGCCCAATTCTAAAACAAACACCCTTTAATTCTAATCCAGCCCTAACCTAGCCAAAAGTCCTTCTAACTCAAGTGCCACTAAAATCTAATCAACATTTAACTTGTTTTTGATATTTTTGATTTAAATTCACATGGTCTCACCCTTTAACTCAATACCAATTCTCTTTTGCAATTACCAAACTTCCAAGCCTTAACTAATTCACTAAAAATCCCACTGCCAACATTTGAACGTTGACAGAGGTTAAATTGAGATGTGGGCTCCATATTGGGCTCACACTGCCGCAGGGTTTAGGTCGGTCGACCCAAACCCCTTCCCAGAATATGTTGTGGAACATGTTTTGGACTGACCCACAAGATTGGAAGTCCTCATCGTAGTTGTTTTAGTCAAGTCTTGGGCCTCAGTGTCGCTAGTGATAATGATGTCATACATTTTCAATACTTCATTCTTTTGGACCTTTGAATTTTGTCTATTTTTGTTGAGTCTTCATGTGCATGTGTAGGCGCAATGGAGGGATTTAGTGGAAGAGGTGATTTGTCATCTGAAGACATGGCCACTCGGCTATCTGCATCTGAGGAGGAGCTAGACATTGTCGGCAAGGCTACTAGTGATGACAGTGCGGAGGAAGATCATTTGGGGGATCATTTGCCTTCCATACCGTTATGCCCCATTGTTGAATGTACGGGGATTTCAAGGGCTTCGTGGGTGAATTTGGATGTGGTACTTGTTAATGACAGTGGAGTTGCCGTGGCGGAGGATATTTGTCGTAACAGCCATCCGCAAGATTGCATTGATGAAAACCTGTTTGGCATAGAGGACGTTGGAGTTGTCATATTGGAGTCACTCATTCATTCCGAGGTTGATCCCACCCATAGGTTCTTCCTCCAAAGGTGGCCATTGAGGAATGTCACGATTGATGGAGTTAGCTAGCGTGAACATGAGCGGCGAGACATGCAAAACCAAAAAGAGCTCCAAGCAATCATTTGGCCACGTAAGGGTCTACAAAAGTACGAGACATTGGCATGTTCTACTCCGACTACAAGTGATTGTAAACGTCAAAGGTTGCTCGGAGAAGAGTCCATTAGAGAAGTTGCCACAAAGGATTGTTGTGTGCATCGTTGTTGTCAATTGTTCCCAAGGGATAAATTGAAGGCCGTTCGTGAAGAAATGTGGCTTGGAGATTTCCGCCTAAGATCCACCAAAAAACTTGATATCCATAGGGCGATACATGTGAACGGGGCGGGTCATAAGGTCATCACCCTTGAAAGCATAGACGTGTGTTGTACGGCATGGTACACCATTCACAGTGTGTCGAAAGCAGAATTTTATAGACAATCCGCTTATGCCAAGGAAGGCTGCCGGTCCCGTCACCATGGGAACCTGGGTTTAAAGAAACCTAGGGAAGCAACAAGGCAAGCAACTGCCACATTGGCAACCATCATTGTCCCCCTTGCCGATGCGATGCCGCACAAAACACGCACACTCGCAACCGGCGAAAAGGTAGTGGAGAAGGTTCTTCCCACAGGCACAAAATGGAAGGACATATTGCTGGACGTGAATGTAGTTGGCGAGAAAGCCGGTTTGGAGCCAATTTCATTGTCAAAATTGAGTGCCATCAAGAAAGCAAGTTTTAGTGAATATATCGCAAAAAGACGAGGCGACAGATTTGCCTGATGTTCGAAATGCGAGAAGTTGAAGCGTTTTCAGGACGCACACACGATGGGGACAGAGTCCTATGCAGCACATCAATTGAATTATTTCAAGCATGTGAACATGCAAAAGGCACACCGAAATGATTACTACACAAATAGAGCTTTGTCTATCTCCAGGCCCTCGGTGATCCTTACAGTCATCCATGACAAGATGGACCATGCCAAAACAACCTCACCATGTTTTGCAAATCGAATAAAAGCCACGGACGGATTTTTTAAGCTACATGTATCGGTTACAGGTGAATTTTGGATACAATTGCATCGCATTACCTAAATACAGCTTTGTGTTTGTAGGGTTTTACTTGGGGACATAGATGTACACCATGTGACTTTTTTGGGGATGAATATTAAACCATTGGGTTGGAATTACAAGAATGATTGCACATGAACACGGTGATGTCAAGTTTGCTCATTATGCTCTCGATTTGTATCCGGCGGATTCAAATCATACCATTGGGTCATTTGCAAGGCTTTTACGTGATTTGGAGAAACCACCGGCCTATTCTTCAAGATTGTTATTTGAAAACACGGGGTCAACACCTCTATATGAAGCGGTGTTGGATGGAAAAGATCTATGCCTGCATTCGTTGCCGGAGCCCCCAAGTAAACCTGTGATTGCCATGAAGTTGCCCCCAACTATGCGCGTCCAATTGGACAATTGTGCCAAGGACAATAAAAGCAGATATGTTTTTGCATATTGGTCTTTGTTGGTTGCGAAAGGCATTTTCAAGGAGGTGTTTGTGTCCTTTCTGTTGGTGGACCACACGCACGATGACATTGATGCATCTTTTGGGCGGTGGAGCATGAAGTTGCAAGAGGAGGATTTTCCAACAATCCCGTTATTGATGAAGTCGTACATGGATTTGGAGAACATTCTTGTCATCCCCCATATGATCGAGGAGGTGCCTGACTTCAAGGCATTTATAGAACCATATATTCGAAGCGGAGCTCACCGATTGATCGGGCATACGAAGGTACAACAATTCTGGTTCTACATGCGTGACGATGGTGTCCCCGCCATGCAATACAAGTTGTTGTGCACAACACAAGACTGGAGCCCGCCTGAAGGACTCCTTGTATGGCGCGTTGATGCGGAAGGAAGGACGATGTTGCCGGACGGGGAGCCTAAGCCTTGCAAACCAATACCCATGAAGAATTTGGAGGATATTGTAAAAGGTATATCAGGCTTCATACAATATTGGGAGAGTTTGAGGGTAGCGGATGTTGGTGGATCGTGTTGGCTTCATTACGGGAATTGGATACAATATTGGACACATGTTCGTGGCGCCTTGACAAACCTCCACCAAGATACCCCCCTTACATTGAGGCATGGGTTTTGGCCACAAACGCGTGTCCATGTACAAGCTTCGGAGGCTAGGCTTTTGGGAAATGGAGAGGTTCATGAGGAGTTTGATGTGGACGACCATTATGTCGGGCCAGCTATTAATCGTCCACCACCATCATTCCGTATTGCAGTGGATTGTCATGAAGGTTATATGCTCATTTTGCGTCCTGGAGATGAAACATATGCAAAGCTGGTGTGGGTGGCAAGAGCTTTGTCCGCCCCAAATTTTGCACCTTCTAGCCCTCATTTTTGAGAGATTTAGGTGGAGTACTATCGACCGACGGCACAGAATGAGGATGTGATTCGACATTACATAGGGTGGGATACAAACGTTAACTTTCGGTGGAAGGTGGATTCTGAGCACGGTCCATCTTGGATAGATACAGATTCCATATTCATAGCATGGAAACCACGGAAAAATCATAGTGGATCAGTGTCCATCCCTCATAAGTGCATAACTTTTGCAAAAGACAACCTTGCTCGGATCGCACAAGAAGCAACCCACGTTGAATGAGAAGTTGGTAGGATTGTGTTAGCATGATTATAGTTTTATATGTAATTGTAGCAAACATATATTAGTCATATGTGTGCTCTTCTAAATTGGGGTGGAGTTTGGGTTGAACTTACGAATGCTATATTGTTTGGGGTTGGATGAATATCCATATACTATATTTCATAACAAATGTGAAGTTCTTATTATTATAAAGTTTGGGACTAAATTATCAGGTTGAATAAATATGCATTTATTACACGACGCTATGTATGTTGCAATGTTTCTATTTTATTGACCATGCTAATAATAGCCATCGTTCTATATGTTTTTTGGGTGAATTTTGTTTGGAGTGCTCTACCCAATGTGTTTTTGTTGATGAAGTTGGTGTCAAGTGCTCAACCATATATGCTCATGTCCGCACATCATAGATTTTGGGATATTAGGACATATAATAAAATTGAGATTGTTGACAATATAGTTTCGGGCATCTTCATGTTGTTTGCTCCATATATTAATTTGAGACTAGAGAAAGTCTCAATTTAACGAATATAGTGTTCATGGTTCCATGTACGGGTCCCGATCGGTTTTGTAAATGAGTGAAAAACGGTTGACATCATCAAAAAAATGGAAGGGTACTTCTATGTGGGGTGCCGGTTTATTTGGATTTCCTACTTTCTAACTAAATTTGGCGAGTGATAAGACATGACACTCAATGAAGGTGACCGACAATGAAGGTCATCATCATTTAACTTTTCATATTTGATTTGCACATCAATTTCCATACATTTATTGAATGAATTCGAAATTATGTGTTGTTGATATGCGTAGGTTGGTACTAATGTTGAAATCGTCATTGTATGTTGTTTATAAGTGATTTTTGATACATTTTTTTAAAACCGTCACGTAACATGGGCCATCATTAGTACATATTGAGTAAAATTAAGATAACGGTAGTCTAGAATGAATTTAAAGTAAAAGCACATAGTACCTTATTTTTGCGTTACTAAATTTGCAAAGATGACATGCCGGATGTGAGCCCAATATGGTGCACTCATGTGTTCTTGATATTCAACAATTAAAACTCTATGCTTGGAGATTCTTTTTTTCATTTTTATAAAACAGCAAAAAGTGCAAACCTGTTAGTTTAGGTCTAAGTTGAGTTTAAAGACTATGTGTGGGTGTTGCCTTTGCTTAGGGGTAGTGAGTGGGGTTAGGGAGTGATTAATTATTAAGTGTGGTTTTGAATGTTAGGTTAGGATTTGGCCAGCAAGGTTAGAGGGTGGTTAAGGCCTCAATTTATTGTTCGTTTTAGGTAGAAGCTAGGCCAGTTTGTGGCATGGGTTATGTTCGTTTTAGGTAGAAGCTAGGCCAGTTTGTGGCATGGGTTATGTTCGTTTTAGGATGGGTTCTGTTAGCGGATTGCCTCTGGCCCAAGGGATTAGGTGAGGCCAGGAAGGCAGCGGGGCTCTCTCTCTCGCAGCGCAACAGGGAAACCTCTGAACAGAGGAGGAGGCGCGGCCGAATGGAGGAAGGAGGAGGATGAGGCGACTGGCGCCACATGCCATCGATTCGGTGCCGCACAAAAGGGGCAAGGAAGTGGCCATGCTCTGCTTCCGAAGGGCTCCAAAAACCAACAACAACTTAGACTTGTTTGAATGTGAATTTTTGATCCTGATGAGCGACTGGGTGTGGGATCACGAGGTGAATTCTCAGTGCAGGAGCGCAGTACAACTCTCTAGATTAGAAAAAAAAACCTAGATCAGAAGGTGTAATCACTGTGGCGAAGCCACATTGGCAACATTCTTATGGAAGCTGCCGGATTTGAGGATTGCAACTTGAGGGTGTCTGCTCGGCATTCATGTTGTTGCCCAAACAAGATGGCTGGCAAGTTAGGGAGAATCATTCCAGGGAACTGCAGAGCGGCAAGGGCAGCACTGCAGTGAGCTGCACCCAATGCGGCATTGTGGCTCTATCATCAGTCTGTTGGCCGGGAAGACTGTGGGCCAGAGCAGAGGGCTGGAGGTTGGAACATCAAGGCTTGAAGGGATGCAGGCAGGGGATCAACTGGGTGGCCGAATGAGGCTGGACCGAAAGGGCAGCGAAACCAGCAACCATGGGCGAAGAGATTCACTCAGGAACAGGGCATGTAGATTTAGGAAGACACATTTAGATAGGAGTTAGGGGGTGTTTGGATAGGTGGGTGAAGTAATCATGAAGCCAATGTACTGTAGACAACCATTAATATGGTTATAGAGTGGAGATTAGGTTAGGATGGATTTACATTAAGCAAAAAGAAGAAAATAAAACAATTGTTGTGTGTGAGTGTGATTTTCCTTGGATTGTAACCCAAGTGTTTGTGAACATTTGTGAGGTGATTATAATAAAGAATGAGTGCCAAGCGCACTAATTCAATATGTAAGTGGATGAGAATATACACCTCTGGGATTGATCAGTGACAAGTGAGGAAGGGGGATCCTCCACCTGGACCACGACGCTCTCAAAGGTAGGGGTGATCCTAGCTCACACCGGACAACCTAATTTAACCCTAGGAGCACTCCTCAAAAGAAAGGACTTGAAGAACAAAGCGGCCTTAAGTACCCAAGGGTGTACCCAAGGTGACCGGCCGATCCGGTTACCGGAGCTTTCTAACCGGCTTATGTCCTTTTGTGACTGTTAGGACCGCCGGTCCTTTGACACCCGTTCTTGCACAACACAAAATGTGGAACCGGAATCCATGAGGGGTACCGGTCCTTGGATGAGAGGGATGGGCACATGGCACCACCCCTTTTTCACCGGTCCACTCATTTATTTAAAAAAAAAAACGGACCAGGACCGGTACATGGAACCATGCCCTTAGAACATGTCAGGACCTCAAATGGGAAAGTATATGCTGAAAGAGCATTCTAGGGATGAAGGACTAGCTTGAGAGGTGTTTTGGCAAAGCTTGGACGTGACTGGCTGTAAACTTGTTAATAAAACAGAGAAAGAGTGAGAAAACCCACTAACAATAACCTCTTATGGGCATTATGTGTTTAAAGTCTTAAGATGTGGACTTATTAATTGCCCAACTACTTTCCAAAGGAGTGATGAACAAAGTTTTTAATAAGTTTATTAGGAAGTTTGTGTTGGTGTATCTCCATGATATCCTAACTTTCTTAAAGAGTGAGAAGGAACATGCACAACATTTCAAAGCAAGTACTCCAAGTTCTAAGAGAGAAATATTTTTATGCCAAAATGGCTAAGTGACATTTAAAAAAGAGAGGAAATGCACTACTTAGGCCATGTTGTCGGTGAAGAGGGCACTAAAGTGGATCCTAGGAAAATTGAAATTGCTAGAAAGTGATGTAGGTCTCTTGAAATTGGACAATTATGGTTTGTGTTAGGGCTTTGCTATTACTTTCAAAAATTCATCCATGGATCTTCTACTTTAGTAGCAACTTTGACATCTTTGACATGAAGCAAGACTAAGTTCATATGGATAAAGGATTGTGAAAGTGCCTTTGAAAATGTTATATTTTTTTTGATACATGCGCCATGTTTGACTTTACCGAAGTTAGGGGAGCCATTTGAGGTCATCAATGATGCTTCTCTAATAGGGGAAAGAGCATTTATGCTTCAAGAAGGAAGACCTATTGACTTCAAAAGTCGGAAATTCGTACCTGCTAAGAGGAATTATACCACTGGAGAGCAAGAATTCGTAGCGTGTTGTGTGCATGCCATGCGAACTTGGCAATGTTACTTAGAAGGGGTTAATTACACTGTGGTGATAGACCACAACCCATTGGAGTATTTAAAAACACAACAAAATTTATCAAGGTGTCAAGCTTGATGGTTGGAATTCTTGAAGCATAATCTTGTCTCTACTATATATAAGACTAGAGGACTCTAATTTCAACTAGACTCTAGTATTTGTAAGAATAGAGGACTCCACCTAGGAAAATGTAATAGTTTCAAACGGTAAAGGGGAGTTACCCACTAATTGGGACTATGGTGTTACACGGTATTCTCACCTCGTATATATTGACGGTTAGTTAAGAATACTTAATTCACTCCAAGGGCAAGGAAGGAAACTTCAACTCTTAGTTCCTACAAGTATATAAATAAGGCTCAAGGTAGGGTGGATCAAGCTTCTTATTTTCCTCTCTCATTTTGAGAGACGCTACAATAGATGTGCATGCTTGTCGCAAAGTCCGTTGAGGAAGTCTACCTTCTTTTTTTTTTTGCAAATTTTTTTTGGGGATTTTTTAAATTTTATTTTATGGACAATGGGAGCCATATGTATGCTAATCTCTTCCAAAATTTAGACTGTCCTATACATTCTACAAACCTAGGTACCCATTCCATATGTATACCTTATTACACACCCACATGATACCATACATATTACAATAAATGGTGTCCCTAAGTTCTAGCTCAATTTTTTTTGTTTGACATCATGTTGACCTACTGCATGTGTTTTGGACATCCACGATATTGTTCATGTGTAGCCTTGCCCCCTAACCTACGATCCCCTATAGGCGAGATTTCAACCCATAACAAAATCTACAACCAAGAGGTCTTACACGAGCATGAGCCTCATGTCAATTCACTCAAGGAGACAACAACACCCCAGTTGAATAAATACAATGATATCTCCCACATTTGCGTTTTTCATCGCAAAAGCTAAAAGCAAATGTGTACATGAACATATCCAAACAACAGGGAACATCATCATGAGAGTTGAGCTTTGTCATATGTTGAAAATCAAGGTGAGAGTATGTTCTGGATTTTCATGCAAATGAAAGTCATAGATGACTTCTATTGATTTCCTTTAGAAACAAACATTTCAGACTTATGCATGCTTCCCACCTGACTTTAGCTAAGAGCGTCCCCACCGAACCGGGCATGGGACATGCCAACGCCAAAATCGAGGCATCCCGGGTTCTTAGGTGGCGGTACCAGCATAAGTTGAGCTCCACCAATGTCCGCCCCCCCCCCCCCCCCCCCCCAATAATTTAGAACCGGCCAAGTATGGTAAAGACCTTCCCCCTTCATAAATGATTCATATAGAGGCCCTCCTCCAGCCCGCCAAGAGATTACTTTAATTTCAGATACTCCGACATCCTGTGTCAGATAATAAGTGTCGTTGTCTTATTGATTGCTTTCTAATTATGCCAGGGGCATGCCTAGGCTTTGGTGGGCTTTGACTCAAGATGAGCTACCCCACCTAAGATGGAGGGCTCTCCAAAGGTATAAAATATTATATACTTTGTTTGGCGTGTGCGGGATCTAGTGGGGATGCTCTAAGACCCAAAGTATTTCTTAAAAACCGGGTAAAGCTCCCTCGGTTATAGCAGAGGCATCCGGCTATTCCAATGCACCTACAAGAACTTGCTCCGGAGATTTTCAAGTAGGTTTTAGTTAAGTAGCTTTCACACATGTTCATTGTTTTATCTACCAAGCAATGAATGTTGGGTAGTTTTTGTCCCATCCCCAAATGCCTTACTACTCACATATCTTACCATCGGTTTTTGTTAATGGAGCTCCTCGTGCCCCTCATAGCTAAGACTAAAAGCAACCAATCACAAGGGCGGGAATTGACACTATTAAAAACCCTATATTCTTGCCTCATGTTTAGGTACCGATGGGAGGGTTGGTGCTTGAGGCTTAAAACCTCCACTTTTAAGCCATGCCACATCATTTGCCAACTAGGCTCGGCACTAGATAATGTCGATGGTGTGAAGGGCGGGTTGTTAGAACCAACTTTTAGTCTTAGCTAAAGTCAGGTGGGAAGGGGGCATTAGCATTGTAGAAGAACTTAGAAGCTAGTTTATATCTGGAAGGTTTGGTATAAGGATGAATGTTCACTCAGTGGATGAACGTACTCAAGGAGTCGTCTCTCCCGAAGATACATAGACTGTACCATCTGTCTGTAGTATCTCTGTACCTGTAAGTTGTTGTTTGCTTAATACTAAAGTGTAAGAGTAGAGTTTAAGGACCATGGGTGTATATCAATGTATCTAATAACCTGCTAATTATAGCCTCAGTGCTAATGAGGGTTTGGTAATATTTTTGACTTCCAAGTTAATTACATGGTTTATTGGCGGTTTCACTTTGAAAATGAAATCCCAATTAATTGCTTATTTGCTCAATGGAAGTGAACATATAATTTGGATTTCGAACCTTGAAGGTGAAGTGCACTCAATATGGGATTTGTGAATGAGTGTGGCAAGGACAATAGTTTTTTCGAATTCAAGTGGGCAGGCAGCAGTTTTCGGTAGCTGCCCGGGTGGCTCGAGGCGCTGGGCAGATGTCATCTAGCCCAGGGCGTATCTGAGCTTGTTTGGTTCTATGAAACAATATTCAATCATCCAGCTTGACAACCGAGGTTGCCTTGCCAAGCAACCAGGCCCCCTCGAGTTTCAGGAAGGGCTCATACCTTCTCAGCCCTTGATCTCCATCGACGGTCTCCATCAAAGCTGCAGGAGATTGGGTGGGCCAGCCATGTGAAGACCTTCCATTTCCGAGCAGGGCTTATTTGGAAACATGCATTATGAGCTGTCCCAGGCCCTTTTAATGATAAGCTGGGTCCCAAGCCCTTTTGTGGGTATTTCTGTATTAATGTATTAATATTAGTTGAATCACTATTATACTTGAATCAACAACACACTTGAATCACTAGCACACTTAAATCACTATCATACTTGAACTCTTTGATTGTTACCTTAACCCCTAAACGTTCTCACCCTTTTCAAATTTGGTAGTTTTCCAAAGATGCATTATAAAATGCATTTAAGAGGAATATTTTTAACTTGATGAATGAATAAAAATTCTACATTATGAAATTTTGATTCTATCCATACGGTTAGATTTGCAATTGTTATCACCAATTTTTGTGTATAAATTTTCAAACTTAAAATTTAGGGCTCTTTTGTAATATGATTACAAATAAGATATTGACAATCTAAGAATGATTTTTTTGGGATAGGTTAAAATGTAATACTTTAAGTGTAGTGATTTTTGGAGATTTAAGTGAAGATGCATGTGCGGGTCCAAGTGAGGATCCAAATGGGGGTTCGAGTGCAGGTTTAAGTGGGGGTCCATGTGGGGATCCAAGTGAGGGTTCATGTGGAGATTCGTACAACGAACCTTCTCTAAATCCAATTAACAAAACTGAGCTTATAAAAGAGATGTTTTTCAATATCTCCAAGATGACGGCATCGCATAATATTCCAAAGGAAAAATATGCAAGTTTGACAACAGAGGAACGGAATGCCTTGAAGAGGACCGGAGAAATGTTTTTGGCAGTTTTTCAAGAGTCTATGGGGTTGGATCTGAGGCCAAGTCGGATAGTGATGCCGAAGGAAGGTGGAAGTATCACCCCCTTACAAGAGAACGTCACAAACACAAGACTTGGACATGGGAGCCAGAGGAAAAAACGCAGATTGGATTATGAAGATCTAAGTGGCCAAGAAGAAGTTGTGACACAATCTCTAAGACCTAGTGGTGGAATCAAGCTATCACGTCAAAAACAACTGGTGCAAAAGAAGCGCACAAGGGTGAAATTGCCAAAGCTTTGTAGAGAAGAATGTCCTAACTGAAGGGTTAAATATATTTTTTAATGGAGTTACTATGATTGAGTGCCACAATTGCCAGTGTGCAATAGTGAAAGGAGGTTGTAGTAGTACACCAGACACTGAAGACTGTGAGGTTGAACAAGATGTGGAGTTGTTTTTTAAGGAGTTGAATATATATTAAATAGGTAGAAAAAAAATTGCGATCTAGTGCTTAAAAAAAATAATACTAGTTTGGTGTATTTATTTAATAAAGTTTTATGTAATAGCGGTTTTAACCGTTACTTTATTATGGTTGGTTATTGTATTTGCATATATCATATGTTTAATGTGTACCATGTTTTTTTTTTCCTACCTTAATAAATATAAATGTATTAAGTATATGTTAAAGTTTTGTTATGTATGTGTTAAATGTAAGTTTATGAGTATTATCCTTTCATTTTAAAAATATGAAGCATTTACGGTATCAAGAATGTGCACTAAGTATGATTTTAGTTTGAAAGTGTATTTGAATTTATTTCTAAAACCATAAAATTTCTACACTTAAAGTATTATTTACATTTCAACCCATACTTTAAAAATGTCATAAAATTCTTTTTTATTTACACAATTATGAAAAAATCACCGTACATCCGTTTAACAATAAACCATATGAGAAAAATACCATGAAATATGGTATGTTTATAAATGTGAGATATTAACGAGGTTTGACCGTGTAAATGCAATGTAGATGCTTAGGGGTTAACATGACCCCTGATAGCCTTAAATGTCGTTTTTTTGTAACGTTGAATGCTCAACACTTTGAAGACTATTTTGTCCTCCATTTGGTGTTAGATTTCAATTAAAATTGTTAGATTTTATTCCAAATGAAGTCTAATTTTTGTAATATAAATCTTGATTCAATCTAAAGTGTTGTAAAAATTTAGCAAGCGGGGAAGTACAAATTGATCTAGTTTTGGACACTTTTTGCTTTGTAAAAGTTGGGCCATATTTTAACATTGCAACGCCATCTTAGGACACATACAAGATTTTCATGAATATTTTTTGGTACGAATGTTCTTATATGAAGTTTTTGAACCACTCTATAGTTTGAATTTTTTTCATTTAAGTAGGTTTTGAAATAGAACTTTAACTCTTATGTGTTTATAGGAGAATTTGAGCAACCTTTTTCAACTCTAAAACATTACGATGTTGCAATCTATGCCATCAAATGACTTCAAATTCAATTCTTGTCATCCACAACATGCACACTCCATATTGTAATGTTGAGTTTTCTATTCCTCACTTACATTTAGACATATAACACTTCAAAAGCAATGATGATTTTAAACCAAAAAAGTTAAGGACGGTTAGGAGTTAAGATATAATACATCTTTTGATCATTGGGATTAGAATATATACTTCACTTGAAGATTTACACTATTGAGAAATATGAAATTCAAGTGTTGCCTATATACAGAGGTTTGGAAGGATGCTCCAATCATGCGTCTCATTTAATTTCTCCACTTCATTTTTTAAACTACTTGAAAGTATATATATTTCTTTCTACCTTTTATATAATTTGAAATATTTAATCTCAATCATATATATTTGTTTTGAATGTTTATCTTATTTAAATGATAAAACTTGTAAATTTTAAAAATACCTTGCAATCGTATTGAAATTTTTGTCATATGTGTACAATGTTGATGACTATCTATGAAAATTTATAAATCATAGAATGTAATATTTCAAGTACGCAAATTGTAGTGCTTTGACGTTTACAAAACATGTAAGGATTTTTAGAAATTAAAACCCTAGAGTTAATTTTGAATGTATAACAAGTTCACATATAGGAAGACACATACAACTATGGCATCTACTAGTAGTCTAAAATTCTAGGTGATAAACCAAATTCTAAGTCAAACCAAGTATACCAATTATTGCCATTACTTTGAGACACACTAATTATTTACTCAAGGCCATACATTTTTACAAAAGGCAAATAATTTTATGTATAGAAATAAGTTGCTCTGTTAACAAAAATGACTTTATTCCATAAATTTTAGTACTCATGAAGCATGCATGAGAGGATTTTATGAGAGCACGCATTTCTTTTCTCCAAATCTCAACATCACCACCTTAGACCTCTCTCAAACGTACAAACATTTGATTCACAAAATTCGCATCAAAGAATCTTAAACCTTAACCCTCAAAGGTCCAAAGAGCCCTTTTTGACCAGTATTATACACTACACTAAATAGGTAGATTAGTGTTAGATAATTATAAGATTTGAAAATATTATAGATTTTTACTCTCGACAAATTTTTTTACCAAAGACATTGATTCCAATACCATTGAAAGATCCCCATCTTGACCAATATAGAGGGTAAAAAAATTGGTCAACAGTAAAAACATACAACATGTTTATGTAAATCTTATAATTATATAACACTAATCTATCTATTTAGTGTAGCATTTCATTGTATTTGGCATGGTTCCACACCTCCTATGGATTTACAATGAAAAATAAAGTTAAAATTCACGTTGACATGATTCTAATGAGCTTTTAGGATCTCGTTTTGGAGCTTTCTATTTACCACAGGTGTCAAATATACGTCAACGTATATACTATCTCCATCAACCCTTTAAGGGTTAACCCCTAACCACCCAACCATGCATATTATGCACGATGTATGGATTTGAACTCTGATTCCTCATCCATCATGCACTTTTTGCAGTGTGGATTTTTCACTGAAACTTTTATAGGAAGTTAACTTCGTGCATGTGTGATCCGATTAGAAAGGGGACAATTTGTGAAAATTTTATGCCTCGTTTCATCTTCTAGTGTTCCACCCAAAATTTTGAAGATTTTAGTCTAAAAGTGCTCTTGAAAAAGTCGAATAGTAAAATTAAACAACCAAAAAATCTCCAAAAATCACTACACTTAAAGTATTAAGGTAACATAAGGTAACAATCAAAGAGTTCAAGTATGATAGTGATTTAAGTGTGCTAGTGATTCAAGTGTGTTGTTGATTCAAGTATAATAGTGATTCAACTAATATTAATACATTAATACAGAAATACCCACAAAAGGGCTTGGGACCCAGCTTATCATTAAAAGGGCCTGGGACAGCTCATAATGCATGTTTCCAAATAAGCCCTGCTCGGAAATGGAAGGTCTTCACATGGCTGGCCCACCCAATCTCCTGCAGCTTTGATGGAGACCGTCGATGGAGATCAAGGGCTGAGAAGGTACGAGCCCTTCCTGAAACTCGAAGGGGCCTCCTAGCAACCAGGCAGCCTCGAGTTTGGGGAAGGGCAAATGAAATCACAGCCCTCCATGTGGATCGACGACCACGATTAGATTGGGTGCAGAGATGGGGCCATGTGATGGCCTACCACATGAGGCATGGCCAGATTAGAATGCTCGCAATTAATGAGAAAGGCCTTGTTTGGAATGGAATGGCAGGCCCTGTGATTGATGAGCTTGGCGTTCAATATGATTGAAGAGCTTGGCGTTCAATAAGGTAGGAAAACCAAAAACGGTGAAAAGAAGGTGATTTGACCAGAAGGAATGGAGTTAGAAATTATGTGAAATTTTTTTGAGATGAAGAAGAAGAAATGATGAAGAATGCAAGTTGTTTCGTATTTTTATTCCCCGTAAATAATTATCTACAATTTCTCAAAGTGGGAAGTTTGTCAAACCCCCGTCTTGTATACTAGACTCTTCCTTTTCTACACATGAAAACACCTAAAACAGTTAACTAATATCACAGAAAACCGTACACAAGGCTACTAAAAATTAAAAAAAAATGAGTAATTTTTAGTAAATTTTTAATAATCATGGTCATGCAAAAATTCTCCATTTTCGGTCTACCACCTCCCTGTTTTACTGCAACTCTAGTGCACGCCTTGAGGGCATTAACCGTTTTTGGTTTTCCTACCTTATGATTGAGGAGCTTGGCGTTCAATGTGATTGAAGAGCTTGGTCTGACACGCCATGGAATAACAGGCCATGGACTTCATGATGGCGGACTTTTATTCTACATCTCGTGTCAGACCAAGCTCATCAATCACATTGGACGCCGAGCTCTTAAATCACATGGCCTGCCATTCCATTCCAATCCAGGCCGTTCTCATGTATTGCATTTCATTCTAAACTGGCCATGCCTCATGTGGTAGGCCCTCACACGGCCCCATCTGTGAATCCAATCTGCCTCGAGCTGTTCATGAGCTGTTCATGGCCGTTGATCTACGGGAACGGCTGAGATTGCATATGCCCTTCCCCAAACTCGAGGCTGCCTGGTTGCTTGGCTTGTCATCTCCTCCTCCGACTCAGACAAGCTGGTAATAAGTTAAGAAGCCCTAGAAGCAGGCTTGCACTGGTCCTGTTATTTTGTTTTGGTGGTCTTCGATCAAAGCTGCAGGCGAGAACAGAAGCGTGAGCAATGCCTAGTTGGGAGCAATACCTGTGGGAGCGTAACCTGGTGGCGCTGGATCCGTTGCTGGAGCACGCCGGAAGTCTGCAGCTGCTGGATGTGGTAGTGAAGAATAGGAGTGCAGGCATCTTCGCAGAGCCGACGCTCCGCAAGGCGGGATCCATCATCTCTTTGCAAACCACTGCCACCGACGTGCACGCAGACTGGAGCGCCACCGGAGCAAGCATTCTGGAGCATCAGCAGAAACTGGTAGGCGAGAGACAGATTACGACTGATGTGTTTTGCAAGGCAGAGCAGTTGGAGAATTACCAGTGCAACACTGACTCAGGATGTGGCATTCTGGCATCCATTGTTGGATTCTTACGCTCTGGCGCTTCTTCTGCCACCTATGGGTCCATTTACGTTGAGGATATCGTCAACGAATGGGTGGCCACGGAATTCCTGGAACGTCTCCTGAGTGGCGACGGAGTGGATTCCAAGCCACTGTGGAAACCGGATGTCCAAAAGATCAAACAGTGTTCTAGGCATGTACCTTTACTGACTTTGATCTCATCCATCTCCTTGCTCGTTTGTCAACATTGCCTGCTTAAATCAGGTGTTCTCGAGTTCATGCTCTCTTAACTGCTCTAACCCCATCCTGGAGGAAAATCTTTGTCGGTCATCCTCACAATCATGCATTATCTTTGCCGTTGCTTTAGCTTCTGGGAGGTTCGTGGGCTTCTGGGCTCAGGGTCGCAACCAATGTATATGTTTGACAGTTTTTGCAAGTTTTTGGCATTTGACACGCAAAAACTTGCACAAAAATAAAATGCACGTCAATTGATACGCATAATTTAAATTTTGACATGTAGTGTGACTTGTCAAGAAAAAAACCATACGTCAATTGACATTTTAGAAATTTGGAATGACACATACTACTAGGCATGTGACATTGAGGTGACATTTTAGAAGAAAATGTACATGTCGATTGACATTCATTTTCGTTTTTGAAAATGTCACGTGACACTTTAGATTTGAAGTTGAACGTCAAATGAAATTTGTCAAACATACACACTGGTCGCAACAGCTGTTGGGGTCCTGAGCGGGTAATTTCAGAGTTCACAATGGTTTGAGTATTGTATTTTGGTATTGGTCAAGCAATATTTATAGGTACAATAACTCTAATATAATTCTACTCAACTTTTTATATGATTGGTAATAAGAGGACAAGAAAACCCTAGCGTCTGGACGTACATGGACTCGGCCTGTAATATAATATAAAACTACACTTCGCTATCATTATACAAAGTCTGTACACCGTTATTTTCATATGATAAGGTTCTAAGTTTTGATACCAATGGATTCATCTAGACTTTTTCTACATGTATCATCATGTGGAAAATATTGTTCCAAATCCAGAATAATCTTGAAACCATAATTATGAGGTAGGTGACATGCAACTTCAGAACCTCAACTGTTAGTACCCTGGGCCTAGTTATTGCCACGCTCGGGCGCTGGAGTTTGTTCTCCGGAAGTTTGATCTGAGTGTTAGGCGAAGTTGAGTCAGAGATACCGTGTTGGATCTGAACTGTATTTTGTTGACTAGACTTTGAAAAGAACGACTCGTGGCATTGAGTGGGCAGCCCAATACAACTAACCTCGTTGAATGGATGTGGGATAACGCAGCAGACCTCACGATCCGGAAAAACTGGAGCTCTGGGTGGTTACAGAACTGAAGTATGGCAAAACCATTTCTCTGAAGGACAAGAAAGCGCAGGGCGCAAGTGCTGTGGTAGACGCGTCGACAATTACCGGGATCCCAGGTTGTAGTGGGGGTGTGACTGTGTCACGGATGACAAATGGAGAAGTGGTAGCCTCTGCTGGCAGCGCGTCCAAGATTCCCTTTGCTTTCAAGGCGATCCGCCTTGTCTACAACAACGAAGGCGAGCTCGTACAGAAGAAATTGGGCATGGGCAATCGCAGACTGAAGAAGCGTGCAAGTTCTTCTAGAACAGCACTTGTGGACGCAGACAAGAATCCGAACTATCACATGGAGGGACTCTTCAATCGAGCTCCAAGAATCATCAAACCTGGAACATCTTCCACACAACCGGATGGAGGAGTCCAGGAGATCGACCTGCAATGCCTTCGCTTTGTAGGAGCGAATGAATGAACATGGACATGTTGTCACTAGGTGTAAGCGAATGTGAACCAAGAAGAATGACCATGCACCAAAAAGTGAATGTGCTGATTTTTTTTAATACATGTCCAAAAAGGGCATTTTTGAAAAAAAATTAAGTTTGACCGGTTTCTTGTCTTCTTTTGGGCTTCACTTGTCTTCACTTCTTGTTAAATGTGTCGAAGATGTGGCTTGCAAATCTTCTCACGAACAATTTTACAAAAAAATGAGTGATTTAATTTATTCATGTTCAATGCAATTTACATGTGACATGTACCTTGTGTTGTCACTATACTAAATAGGATATTTAGTGTTTGTTTCAATTTAATGTTACCACTGTACCTTGCTCAACACTAACTTTCAATTCTTTGATAAATAGTTTTTAAAAAACTTGCTAGAAGATATGTTGGAATTCTCTTTTATCATTGTTATTTATCATATCCTTACTAACACTAAATTCAAACATGTAGCTTCCACATATTACCATAGTTGATATTTAGGGTTTAAGTTTACATTTAATGTTACTTACTTTCATAGGGTTATTGATATTTAGTGTATGGGTTCCTATTTAGTGTACCAAACACTAAATATCCTATTTAGTGTAGTAGAAACTATGCGAAAAAGGACAACAATCGTTTTCCCATTGTGGTTCTTTTGACCACCCTGATCTACAGTCGGTAAATGACTACAGATTTTTCTTTTTTGTTGTGCAACTGTAATTTTCAAAATTCATGGGGGTGTGTTGTATACCGTTAGAAACATATTTTCAAGACCCTTGCAACAGTATATTACAAGCCCCCAAATTCCACAACTTTAGTTGGTAGACCAGAAAAACAAATCTGCACTCAATTCTTGAATTCTAGATGTCCCACATTGTTTAGTGAAACACTTGGAAGCAAGTTTAAGGGGTAGAGCATAAATGAAATGGTATGTGTAATAGGCTATGATATGATTTAGGTACATAATGGGTGGACTTGTTTCTAAGATTCATTACATCATTTAGATGATGAAAAGTGTGCCTTGTTGTGAGCCTTAGAGCATCCTCACCGTTTCTCCAAATCAAGGGCTCGCCAAAGGAGGTTTGGAGGGCCCAATTCTTGAACAGGGACTCGCCAAAATCCGACGCCTCGCTGGGCCACGCCAGAAGCAATCCGAACAGGGACTCGCCAAAAATCCGACGCCTCACCGGGCCACGCCAGAAGCAATCCGAACAGTGACTCGCCAAAAATCTGACGCCTCATTATATAGTTACTTGTAAAAGCTTTTACTTTACTTTTCAATTTAAAAGTATTAAAAGTAAATGTAAAAGCTTTTACTTTAGTTTTCAATTTAAAAGTATTAAATGTAAATGTAAAGGCTTTTACTTTAGTTTTCAACTTAAAAGTATTAAAAGTAAATGTAAAAGTGTGTATTTAAAAGTGTGACCCTAAATGTAAAAATTTAAATTTAAAAAGTAAAAGTGTGTATTAAATTCAGTAGAAAATAAAAAACAAAGACCCCAGGTAGTGCAGCTGGGGCCCTAGGTAGTGCAGTTGGGGTCCCCAGGTAGTGTAGCTAGGGCCCGAGTTTCATTATTAAATATTGTAATGAAACTGGAATAACATGCACTACAAAATAGAATGGTTTCCGTTATTTGATTCTACTTATTATGAAAAATCATGTTTAAAGTCCCACTTTTTGAACTAAGAATGAAACTTGACATAAACCAATTTCATCATTTACAACAAAAATCACAATATCTTATTTTGAAGAAACTTGACATAAACTAATTTCATCATTTTGAAGATCGTACTGTACAAAACGCCGACCCACGCCCACGCCCTGCCATGAAACTAGAAACACAACAATCTGATCCAAAAACAAAAATAGACGGAAAGCTGCCTCACAATTCCCGCACTTTGGGCTCCAACAAAACTACACGAATACAACAAGATAGCGAGAGGAGGACGTTTTTTCCAGAGCCCGCGACGTCGAGGGCTCCCGTGCGAGTCCCGGTGGGCGACGAAAACAGTGCGGGGTCCATACAAGCAATCGCGGCCCTTGATCTGGAGAAACGGTGAGGATGCTCTTACGTAATGGGAAGAGTTGTATATAAATCCCCCAACATAAATTTCATTAAAAATGTATATAAACGGCATTTGTCTTGCATGGGCCCTTCCCTTTTCGTACCATACCACCTCTCTTGCCTCTCTTACCCGTTGGACCATGAAACATGGCTACACAGTAAACCCTAAACCCTATGTGTTGCTCTACCTGGTTGGTGTTCAAGAATCGCAGTTGCACTCTCAAGATAATCTACCGTAGGACATCGGAGTCTGTAGGCAATCCGGAGAGCACAATGAAGAGACGACGTCGCATCCCAAGGCTGGGGAGGATGCGGGTGGCTCGCGCGAGATGTTACCCTTGCTTGTCCCTGTGGAGCGGGATCCTGGAGTCGTCGCACTTTTACACGGATCTGGTGCGTATATGTCAGTGTAGTCATTGTTTCGATCGGTCTAGCTGCCACCACTGGGAAATTCTGATGCATTGGCTTGCTGTCGGCAGGGATGCTACTGTTGCAACTCGCGCAGCGCTCGTCCAGACGGACGGGATCTCAAAAAGCACCTGAATTGGATGCCGGATGAGAGATTTAGGATTCGTGCTCGGGAGGCGCTGGCTGCAGAAACCGAAGCGCGCTGGAGCACCGCAATTTCCTGCTACGAGGCTTGTCTCCAGGCTTTGTCCGAGGTGAGAGAGAGTTTGACAGCGAGACATCATCTGTGGCTCTTGATGTGGGCCTCCACTCCTCTGGTCTCTTTGTACCACCTCAAGTCTCGAAACTTCGCCAAATCCGTTGAGGTTTCGGAGATGCTCATGCAGAGCTTGGTTCTACGATTAAAAGCTCTACGACTGAGCACTTGGTGCCGACGTTGGTATCCCTGTTGCAAAAGTCTGAGACTCCACTACCGTTGTCGTGAGCGGCTGGGCAGAATTTTGAAGGAGTTACTGCTGGCATACGATGCACTTGAGAGGGACCGTAGGCTTGCGTACTACGAATGGGGAGGTGAGGAAATGAGGAGTAGAGCATTGGAGGGGTTTGAATACGAAGAGCATGACTTATGTCAATGGTTGTCGAAATTGCACAAGCAGTATGGAGACTATGGAAGGGCCCGACATTGGGCCAGCCTGAGGAAGAAAATCAACGTGCAGGGCTCTGATGATGAAGAACATTGGAAGATGCAATTGTACGATGCCGAGTTGATGAGAGGTTGTGGAGACGCGGACGGATGTAAGCAGAAGATCTTTAGTTTACGGGAAGATCTGCTGAGAAGATCAAATGGGCAGGACGGAGGGGACTTGGATTTCGAGGCCTTGGCCACCGTGGAAGAGCACAGAAACGTTATCAAGCAAAACCATCAATTCTATTTAGATACGCCTGTGAAACAGGGCAAAGTTCAACCCTCGAGGTCGCTCCGCAATAAGCAGAGAGTCAAGCCCGATTGGATGGAGGTTGCTCAAGATGACGGCCTCGAGCTTTATGAAAACAAAGAGTAATGCTCTTTAAGTTCCTCCCTTGCAAGTTTCTTCAAACGTCAAGTTCTGTCGCACTGCTGAATTTGGATATTGGCAGGTATGACGCCGCAATTTCGTGCTACCGAGAGGCTCTTGACAAGATCAAGCACCTAAGGGGTCGTCTTCGATACAAGGGCTACGAATTTCGGATCACGTTCCTGGAGAAACTAGCCGAGTGGTTTAATGATCGCTATCACCTCGAGGGTCGAGCACCGGAAGATCTGGACACTGCAATCCGCTACTTTCGCAGGAGTTTCTTGTATACTTGGTTGAAGGGATCCAGAGCCGATGATTGCATTTTGTCATTGCAGAGAGTTCTTGGCTGGTTGTATGGCATCAGGGCATTACGGAACTACAATGAGAACATGCTTCTGCACGATCTAGAATGGAATCTCACTTTGCATGATTGGGATTATTGGCACTCTGACAAAGAAATTCTAGAGCGAGTAATCTCTCAAGGTCATACTAGGGTTTGGCCCAGAGGTTCGATCCCGGATGTTATTGAAGCACCTGAAAAATCAGAGATGAGATGGGTGGAGCGGACTTACATGGGATCGCGCATCACAGGTACGTAATTTAACCACACTTCAAGTAATCATTCAATGAAGTAATTTCTGTATTAAGCTGACAGTGGTGCATGCATGCATCGTGCGCAGAGTCTATTAAAGCATGGCAGAAGTCAATGACGCACAACAGAATTGCTGCGGCGATAGTGTCCAACACTCTTCACAGCATGAGAGACTCCGCTGCTGAACTCGATGATACATGGGCGATACACTCCCTGTCCGAGCAAAATCTGGTGTTCGATGGGTTGCAAGGCCGTCTACAGGAGGAGATAGTCCTCAAGCAATTGTTGGCGACCTGTTGCAAAGGAGCTTCTGTGAAGAAGAAGATCCTGAAATACCTGGACAGAAGCTCCAAGTCATGTGGCTCTGAGAGTCATGGACAGCCTGTGGATATGATGATGACTCCTGCACAAGAAGCCTTGTTGTGGGCCGAGAGGAGCCGCACAAACGCATTAGCATACCAGTTGTTGCCCAGTCGGTTACACTCTGACGCATTGGACAAGCTGCACGACTTTGACCTGCAAGACCAGGTATCGTGCATACAGGTTCAAGAATGATCACAGTCAGTGTCATTGGATAAGATATCCCATCCTGCGAGCTAGGAGCTTGGAGCTTGTGCACTGTTTTGCTTTCTGCCGTTAATGGATTCTGTTCTTCCTTGAGCTGCAAGCAGTTGCGAGAGCTCATTCTCTCTTCAGTTGGAAGAACTGACGAGTACTAGAAAATGACACGAGGTATGGATTTTCTCTATGCTAGAAGTTCAATTGTACTTACTCCAGTCTTGTTGAATTGGAGCAGGTGGCGTGGGATATTATCATGGAAGCAATCGGTGTGTGTGGCAAAGGAGCTGTGGTTGTTGAATTTAGTTACTTGAAATATGATCAGATTTATATTGCATATGTCATCCAGCAGGTGTTATTCCTCTTTACTTGATACCCAACCATGAAGCATAATTATGTCCTAAGGAGATTCATTGTCTATCAGTTTGTCAAGATATGTTTCAATTCAGCCAAATGGGGTATTAACTCAACCCGCTGTAAAGTTATGTTTATAGTAGAGTCCACCGCTCTGACTTGACATACTACTCCAAATGTGTAGCAGTCTAGTTCCTTGTTCTCCTTAAATGTATTTTCGCTTACATGATGATTCCACAATTTGATAGGATGGTGGAGTGGATATGCGGTCATTGCCTATTGAGGATGAGGACGAGCTGGAGGAGATGGTGAAAGAACTTCTCTCATTACTGTCCGAAGATAGTGGTGAGGACGGCGAAGGTGAGGACGACGAAAGTGAGGACGAATTTGCTGCATCCAGGCGGAGAGTCATGGATATTTTGAAGAAGCTACACTTCATGTTTATGGACACTATTTCTGACTTGCTGGAGAAAATGACAAGTGAAGACAAACTTATCATAGTTCCATGCGAGGTAATTGTTGTGCTGCATTTAAAGTACCAACCTACCTGCTGGGTAATGAACAGTCTGTAGACTCGGGTGCTATAAGCCCTACAGGACGACGGATTCATGGATTTAAAGTGACAAACTCAATCAATCGTATTGTGAAAAGTATGTTTCAGATGGGGGCAGATTTTGTATCAATGGAATCAGTAAAGAACACTGCATGTGCTGATAATAGACCACTCAAAAGGAACTCCACATAGGACCTACTCAAAAATGTTAAAAAACACGAGGCCTGAGTAGGGTATCTTGGTCCTTCAGGCGTTAATATATGCAAGGATCGGTAGAACCAATGAATCAGAGGATACTGTGCACAGCTCGCACCTATCATACTGGCATGACTGTACAATTTGAACGTTGGCATACATGTCATAATTCATCTGGAGGGGGCATTTTCAGGTTCAAGTTTGGAATGATACAGATGTCGTCCGAATTTCTTTTAGAACGCATGTTAATTACAAGTGCTCGGGATATCGGTTTCCCATTCTAACTTACACTCGTGGTCAAAGAATTGACATTAACTGTTGGCATATTAATATATGTCAGGTTGTGGCCGGCCTACCCTTTCAGCTTTTGCTTGATGAAGGCGGCAACTACCTCTTTGAGAAGTTCATCCTGTCTATAACTCCCTCATTACGGACCCTGAAGTACTTGAGTGAACGCTTTTGCACACTGCAAAAATATTCCTTGCTAGACACTGGCTTAGTCGTTGGAGACCCTGCTTACAAAAACAAGGCTGACAGACTGGACGCTAGTAAAGGAGAAGTGAACCTGATCAGTGCCATGTTTAAAGAAAAAGGAATTAGAAAGCTGTTGGGAACCGATGCATCTGTCAAGAATGTTTTGGATTGCGGTAGACGGCCTTCGGAAAAAACCAGCGATGAACACGAGTTTTGTGAAGCCTTCGTTCACATTGCTGCTCATGGAATTGTGAATGAGAAGTATAAGAAAGGTGCTCTGCAGTTGGCACACCCTGGTGCTCCAGGATGGGCATCGGACTTGGACTTGGACTCAGGTCAGCATCTGCTCATCCTCTAATTCGGCCTTAAGAGCTTTCCATCGATTCTTTTGGTTCTGACTTACTTAGTGCATATATTAGCGTCTTTTGCTGGTGACCAATTCATTGTATGGAACTTCGGTAGTGGAAGAGCCTTCTCTGACGTGAGGTGAAAGCACTTGCCAACGTTTTTGAGGTCCTGTGCACGTATCATGCCGTGTTGATCAATGTGCTGATAGTACTAAGTAGATGGAATAATGCCAGCAACATCAACCAACGAAGAAGCTATGCATTCCAACCAAGACTCAAGTTGTGAACATCAGAGCTCCATCGAGGGGACGATGGCAATGGAGTCCGAGATGGATGATAGCAATGCAGTCGCCACCCAACCATCTGCAGAAATAGGAGGTGTCATCAAAAGGTGCTTGCGGGCTGCTTCGGAAGAATCCACCGAGATGCTGAGCTTTGAGGGCATCATTGGTTGCGGCTTCGAGTGGCGGTTCCACATGGTGGTTTTGAGCGCGTGCAATTCGGCGAAGGGAAAGGTAGGGGTGTTCTCTCACTGATGTGTTCCATCGGATGAGGTGCCTTACAAAAATGAGTGTGCATGCTCACATCGATCTCCTGGCTCGTGATTGTGTCCAGGAACTTTCAGAAGGCGTTCTCAACCTGCCTCGCGCGTTTCTCATCGCTGGTGTGCCTTGTATTGTAGCATCCCAATGGCTTGTGGACGATGCACTGACTCCCAAGATCATGGAAGCATTTTATGGAAACATGAAACAAGGGGAGGATGTTGCCAGCGCTCTATGCCATTCCATGCGCCTGGTCAAGCGCGAGAATGAACAAGACTTGCAGAAATGGGGCGTGTTCAATGTATGGGGACTACCGACAGTTTGCTTGCCCAAAGACCTTCAAGCGAGCCACAGTGATCCTCCGGATACGATCTGTTGACAACGACGACGTACACCGAGGTATGGTAATTGAACTCTACCGGTAGTCTAGATTGTAGAAATCCACATATACTAGAACCAAAAAGATATTAAAAAAACATAGCCACATCGGAAGAGCGGGATTTCGTGTGGACTCAAAGAGACCCACGCTTAGGCAAGGTTTGAACGAGGCCCCGGGGATGGCACTTTTCGTCGAAGGTTGTCTTGTAGACAAATACCCTCCCCACACCTCCCCACACCTGCTGGTGCAGGCCACCAGCGGTGCAGGGGGCACTTTTAGAGCTAGTTTAGCCAGTGAGAGCCACTGGTTGCAACCAGTGCTGGTACTCTCCGTTCGCTGGTGGCCCGCACCAGTAGGTGTGGGGAGGGTATAAGTGTCGAAGATGGTCATGGTTGAAATGTACCCAACACATTGATCAAGGCAAGGGAGATTTAGAATTACATGTGTCTTGTGGCTTGGAGACGACTGCATGATGATCGTCATGGTTGAATTCATGCAACTATTCTGGTCATGAATGATGAATACATTCCAGGGAGATTTGCTGAATGTGCTGGTGCTGTCTGCACAAGTGCTGGATGAATTAATCAATCAATTGACCAGCCTGGCAAAGCGTAGGGTAGATCATATATTGTACCCACCCGTGCAGAAGCGAAGGATGGAAGAATCTTGGCACGTAAGAATCTTGGCACGTGTTCTCGTGTTCACGAAGTGGGATGAGAACAAGTGAATCTTATGGCGGGACCCTGGGGTCCCGCATAGACTCTATCTTAAAACGTCAGTGATTATTTATTTTGTTGGAGTGCTTACGTTGCAACATAAACCTAAACTTAAACGTAAACTTGTAGATGTTGGCTAGAAGTCATTACTACATCTTACAGTGCACCGTTGGATCTCTCTTGCTCTCAGCTAAGTTTCCCTTTAAATAACGTCACTCAAAAATTTGTTCTTAATTATTTCTCCGAAAATCCATTTAAAAAATGAGTATGATACCCCTAAAATGACTAATTGCATCAGCATTAAAAAGAAATTTGATTTGAATGTCCCTGTGTAGCTCACGATGTGAGCAATCGATTACCGCCTTTATAGGAAGAATTGGAGTCATATTGACGGTTTTACAAAGTTTATGGGAGAGCCAGGGGCCGATGGGACCCCGGGGTCCCGCCATATGGTTCAAGTGTCACTTTTAGGTTTGGTTACCATATATGATGGTGCTAAACTTGTTCTTGACAAAGAGAATATGCTGGTTGCATTCACGATAACTAGCCAGGAAAAGTCTATTGACTGTGTCTTTGCAACTTCTTCGATTACTAGTGGATAGATTAGGTTCATGTCATAGGGTTTAACCCCTAAATGCCCAAAGCATACACAAAAAAGTCAAACAACACTTTCATATGGATTTTGCTCATCAATAGCTTTTGAGATAATTTTTGAAATATTTTTAATAAATGTAAACATATGTTTCCTATTGGTCCTTGATTTTTCAAATTTTTGTATTGCGTTATAAATTTAATATGATTTTTGAGGTAAAATACACAAAGAAATTCATATAAATTACAAAATTGTTCCAAATAACCAAAAAAAATTGTAAAAGGGTTCAGGTTACAATGAAGAACCATATGGAAAATTCGATTTAAAAAATATTTTCTAAATGTGGAAATTTGATGATGACATATGCTTTGTAGTGTAGTTTGGATTATGACCTCTTGACATTGCGAGTGCAATAAAATACTTAATATTATGATTATTTCAGATTTACAAAGTGAAGTAGGAACTAGACTTGATAAGCTCCATTTTCTTAGTTGGACTTGACAACAAAAATAATCAGCTTTAAAGTTGAAATTGAATTTGACCAACCACCATCCACTATTTGGATGCTTGGGCATTTAGGGGTTAACATTGAGGCAACAAGAATAATCCTCTCTACCCAATCCCTTGAGGCATGACTAAGGCATGGCTAGAAATTTTATTCACAATGTTCTTTGTACCCTTGTTATGATTATTATGCCAGTTTTGACGCACCGCTACAGGAAAAGTCAAAATTCACTCAAAATAACTTACAAGTCTTCCTCTCGTCTTCTCCGTATGGCCATTGCATGCAATCAACAACATAATGCGTTTTGATATTCAAGGTTTTAGCACTAAAATAAACCCCTATAATTTGTTAAAATGTAAACCCAAAACCCCTGACCAGATTATCTCAGAGCTCACAATGGTTTGAGTAATGTATTTTGGTATTGGTCAAGCAATATATATCATAGGTACAATAACTCTAACATAATTCTGCTAAACTTATTACATAATTATTAATAAGAGGACAAGAAAACCCTATTGTCTGCACATGGACCTGGGTTGTAATATGATATAAACTACACTTCGCTGTCATTATGCAGAGTCTGTACCATTATTTCTATATAATAAGGTTCTAAGTTTTGATACCAGTGGATTCAACTTGACTTTCTCTACATGTATCATCATGTGAAAAATAGTATTCCAAATTTAGAATGATCTCGATACCATAATTATATGCTGGGTGAGGTGCAAGTTCAGAATCTCACCTAGCATATGATCCGGAAAATCGGAGCTCTGGGTGGTTACAAAACTTAAGTATGGCAAAACTATTTCTCTGAAGTACAAGATAGTGCAGGGCGCAAGTGCTATGGGAGAAGCGTCTACAAGTACCGGGATCCCAGGTTGTAGTGGGGGTGTGACTGTCACGGATGACAAATGGAGAAGTGGTAGCCTCTGCTGGCAGCGCGTCCAAGATTTCCTTTGCTTTCAAGGCGATCCGCCTTGTCTACAACAACGAAGGCGAGCTCGTACAGAAGAAATTGGACATGGGCAATCGCAAACTAAAGAAGCGTGCAAGTTCTTTAAGAGCACTTTTACACTAAAATCTTCAAAATTTTGGGTGAATCACTACAACATGAAATGAGGCATAAAAATTTCACAAATCATCCCCTTTCAAATTGGATCACACAAGCATGAAGCTCACTTCCCATAAAATCTATAGTAAAAAATCCACACTGCAAAAAGTCAATGATGGATGAAAAACTATGGATGAAATGTGTACATCGTCCAAAAATGGATTCTTAGACAGTTAAAGGTTAATGTAAGATTAGAGGTAAATATTAAATTTTGAAACAAACATAAATTTTAATACTTGGATAATAAATTTCAAAGCAAATCTTCATAGTTTGACAATTAGTACAACATGCACGAAGAGCATGTGCACCCTATGCTTGTATCCACCCTTGACCCATGAAATTGGATGTAGTATCATTGTATTTAATGTTTTTTTTTGTTTTTTTTGAAGGCAAGTTCCGTGCGGTTTGATTCACTAATACTATCACCAATATTTAATTATAAATTTTGAAAGTTAAAACTAAACATTCCTTCTAAATTCGATTACAAACAAAATTTTAATATTTTTGGAGTAAACTTTGTTGGAATGAATTTGAAATGAGATACTCTTAAACATGGTGATTCTTTGAAATTTTTGTGTTTCTTAAATCTATGATCTCATTTTTGCAAGGCCACTTTTGAATTGCAATCAATGCAATTTTGGCTTGGTCAACGACTTGACATACTTCTACATTTGTAATTTTAGAAAAATATGTACTCAAGTATGACTAAATCCAACCATTAGATAGGACAACAACTTGGTGAAGTATCTCCAAAAAATTGGATGACTTTCATCTAAGCATTGATGAGAACGTAGGAAAGGTTTGAATTTGGTAGTCGTTCGACCGATTTCTGGACGTTGTGACGTTTAGGAGTTAACGTCCCGATTCAACACCATTTTTAAAGAAACGTTATAAAATGTTTGATGAAAACCAAAAATGGGGTTGATGGTCAAAGCAAAGTTGTAAATGTCAATGTGAAGATCACATTTGTACAGCTGGATTCATTCTATTTTTATTTATTATTTTTAAATTAATTTTGCAAGGTTTTCTCTTGAAATTCAATTTAAAATCCCAAAGTAGCACAAAAAAATTTAAAAATATGGTAATGAAATTGGAATAACATGCACTACGAGATGGGATAGTCTCCATTATTTGATTCTACTTATTTTGGAAAATCATATTTAAGGTCCCACTTTTTGAACTAAGAATGAAACTTGACATAAACCAATTCTGTTGTATTTCTAAAAGTCATGATAACCTATTTTGAAGATCCAAACTATACAAAGGATAGTCAACTTGCTCAAGAACCAAGAGAAATTTTGGTAGATGAAAACTGTCCAATTTGGATGATAATCTAGCAGTTTCAATCTGTGCGTTGTCCACATAGTGGACACTGGCGCGTTAACGGATTAACTCTTCTCTGCAATACCTCAGAATCTAGCCACTATTTCCAAATCACTGTAGCAAATTCCCAAGTCATAGCAATTCTACATCATCTTTAATCCTTTATCGCTTTGGATATTGTAGCTAGATTCACTGGTTTTCACTGGGTTTTCTCACTATGATTAATACTGCCAGAAATAAAATGGATTAAATTAGAAAGTAATCATACAATTTTATTCTCAAGTAGAGTGCAAACATTTTGCCAAAATTAGAGAATCATCCAATGGTGGGATTGGAAAATCATAGTATGTCTTTGAACCGTATAATGCACACTCAAAATTTTGATTTTGGAGGGTGTGTGACGTCAAAGTTAAATAGAATTTGGGTAAAATTTTCTAAAATAAAAGTAAAGATGTTCAGTAATGACCTATGTCAACACCTCTCCGTTGCAATCTTTCATGTTAAGAACGGACTCACACATAATTACTGTGAATTTTACAAGTGAGAGTGACTTATTCATGTACGGTTTAGGACAAAAATTTATAAGTTAAAATATCAAAGGAGTTGGTACATGGATTAGGATTGGAATACATACACAAATGGAACATGAACAAGAGAACACAATCCAAAAAAATAAAACAAGATAACAAACTTCCAAACACAAAAAATACCGCATAGTACATGTGTTGTATTTGTAAGTATTTATTGTATTTTCAAGTATTTACAATATTTTTGAGTTTTGTTCATAGGTATTTTGATAGTTGCAAAACTCCAAATTGAAATTTTCTTTTTTTAGAAGATGTATAATATAACGCTCATAATCTAAACTTCACAATCCAAAATCCAGTTCTTCACGGATTTTCCATTATTCACGTTTTCGACACATCAAAGACCAAAATGTGGTCACTTGAGCACTAAAGGGTTAATGCCTTCATGCCAACTCTCCTTTATAAGGCAACAATTTTAGTTTTGGGAACAAATATTGTACTAGTTCATTGTAATGAATTTTTCTTCAAATTTTCTCATCCAATTTTTTTTATACAAAGTCACATTCCAAAATTCTACAAAGGCCCGTGTTTGTGTTACATAAAACTTACCTACTATAAACAAATTACAAGAGTGAACCTTATACATTTCCATATTATTGTAAAATGGATCCTAAATGAAATAAATGCTATTGCCATCAGTGTCCTAACAAAAATATTGTTGCCTCTTCTACTCATCAATGCAAAATTGATTAAAATTGACACCAAATTGGTATTTTATAAAAAATTCATTGTATACTCTTATTTAAGACTATTATAATCAATCACACCAAGTTTCACATTCTAAAATTAAAATGTTGATTTTTGGAAAATTTTAAAAGTGATTTCGGTGTTTGACCTTATTAATACATTTAAAAATAATTTATGAAAGATTTTAAAGTTCCAATTAGATTGGCTAGTCACAAACATTAAAATAAAAATAAAAACTTTCTAGTTAGAAGTAAATTTAAAAAAGTTTGATTGTGTGTACTTCTCCTACGCACAATAGTGATTTAATAATCACCAAACTTGACCAATCTACCAACATGTGCGTCCACCCTTTGCTTTAATAACTGCTTCCAATCTAAAAGGCATAGATCAACACAACTCGAGGAGATTGCATTCACAAATCAAATTCCATTGGCATTCAAGAATTTGCCTCAACTCCTCCAAGTTTCGAGCAACACTTGGACCCTGTTGAACAAAAAAATTGAGGATCTTCTAAACATTTTCAATTACGTTGACATCGGATGAATTTAACTTTTCAAGTATTGTTGATATTTCTAAGTTCACATTATATTTTCTATGGTCATAATAATGAGTCTTTAATGGTCAATGTTTCACTAATTACAAGTCATATTTACTTGTAAAAGTTCACAATGAAACACGCAATTTGCTATTTATGCACTTGGCCAAGTGCGTTCATAGCAATTTTGTCTTTCTACAAATCACTCTGTACATTGTAAACAAACAGTTCTTTTAATTATTTATTATTATTATCTTTATCTTTTCTTTATCTTGTTTCTTTACTCTTGTTTCTTTCTTGTCTTCTTTTTGTTTTCCTTCTTGTCTTCCTTCTTGTCTTCTTCTTTTTCTTCTATTTTTTCTTCATTCCTCTTATGGCAACCGCAAACTCTATACCCGCACCAAGGAGAAAACAACCAAAATAATAATAATAATAATGCTTTTTTTTTAAATTGGTTTTCGTCTTTTTTTTATTAGGGTAAAGAGGAAAAAAAATCTATTTTTAGACTGCCAAAGGCTGTTGGGTGTGCGGCCGTGTATCCAATCCCTCTTCCTCTTCCTCTTCCTCTCCCTCACTCCTCTCTTCCCCCTCTCCTCTATATATGTGAGGAAAAAGGGAGAGTAGATTGGAGAAGGAAGAGGGAAGAGGGAAGAAAGAGAAGAAGAGGGATTCGATGCACGGCCACGCATCCAACAACCTTTGTCGGTCTAAAAATAGACAAAAAAATCTTTTTTTCTTCTTCCTCCTCTTTCATTTAGGATTCAGCTGCCGGCTGAGCTCTAAATTTTATTTTATTTTAATTTAATTTTTAGGGTTCATAATCCCTAAATAAAAAAGAAGACGAAAATTAAATTAAATTAAATTAAAAAAAATTCCTTCATTGCCGTTTAGGGTTCAGCTACCGACGACTGAACCCTAAATTTTCTTTTTTTTATTTCTATTTAACGGTTCATGAGCCCTAAACAAAACAAATATGAAATCAAAAAAAAAAGTGATTATTTTTTTTCTTGGTTTTTTTTTCTCGATATAGGTGTAGGGTTTCTAGTTGCTACAAGAGGAATGAAGAAAAAATAGAAGAAAAAGAAGGAAGACAAGAAGCAAATGAAAAAGAAGACAAAAAAGAAGACAAAAAAGAAATAAGATAAAGAAAAAATAAAATAAAAAATAAAATAAAAGATAAAGATAAGAATAATAATAAAAAAATTAAAAATTGTTTACAATGAAAGTAATTGTAGAAAGACAAAAATTGTTGTTTCTTAGAGAATTTCTTAAACAATTTCTTAGTGCAATATGGCCAAATACATAAATAATGAATTGCGTGTTAATGGTGATGTTAAAAATTCCACTACATATCTTTTGTTGTAATTTTTGAGGTATAAATGAGATAAAAAATCATTATAACCGTAAAATAACTTCAAATAATCTAATTTTGAATGGTGAATTTCAGGATGGAAAATCATATTGTGCAAAAATAATGCCCCAAAAAAATTATTTTGAAGATTTGATAAGTTTTTGTATTCTAGGATGAAAGTCAAATTTTGACCCACAAGGCTTAAAAATGCAACAAAGTGCTCAATATTTGGAATTTTTGAAAATTAAAAAGTGAACCAAAAACAAGACTTGATATTCTTGAAGTTTGAAAATTTTCATATAGAAATCACGAAAATTGGTGATATGACTTGTTTTTGAATAAGTACCAATTTTATGGTTATGAGTGATAGGCGACAATGTTATTGTTAGGGCACTATACATGCTTCTCACTAAGCAAAGACTTGGAAATAATCAACCCCTCTAAACATTAAAACCTACCCTAACTCTTTTAACCCCTATTGACCACGAGGCCACCACGTGGCTTCTGGAACTAGAAAGTGAGGAATTTCGAGTTGTTGGACCGTGAATTGTAAAGTGAGCAACAAAGAGACCCTAGTTCTTTTTGAGAGCTGAATCCGTGAGTACTTCTCGATCGAAATTTCATGAAGTGTGCGATTTTTGGTGATTTTTTTGAGCTGCAAGGAGGTTATTTGGGCGTCACTTGAGACCCTCATATCTTTCTCCTCACACCTCCAAATTATTTGAAATTTTGTGCACATGTTCAAAATGATGATCATTATGCGTGGTAGAAATTTCAAAAAAATTGGAGCACTTTTGATCAATCCGATTTCAGCATATGTACAAAATATCCTCAACAAGTTCTATCGAACGAGGTCCATCAATCTTCTCAACGGTGGCATTTTCTTAAAAATTGTGCGTTTTTGTTGATCCTTTTTTCATACAAAAGCTATGTAAGTCTTCTTTAATTTCAACAGTGCCAATCGTCAAAATTAACCCACACCAATGAGGAATTGAGCTTGTTATAAAAGCTAGTCAAGAAAGCAAGAGCTAAGCTAAAAACCCCCTTGGTCCTTTAGGGGTTAACAATGCACACTCAATCCAACTCTAAACTAAACTACATTGTATAGGAGTATTAAGGGGCCCGATACTAATTTATTGACATTTCATACTATATTAATATTTATCACAACATGAGAAGATATCATATGTTGTGAGATACATAAAGTGTTGTGTTATCCGTAACCCCTAATGCTCCGAGAGACCATATTTAGGTCGTCGCCTTTTTCATGGGCTGTCTGAGTTCCAAAAAAAATCGAATAAATTAAAATTATTTTATAATAGGAAATCAAGTCTACTTTCTAATCTAATTTGAATCATGTTAACCCCTATAGGACCATGCTCATTCCTAAAAAATTATCACTTTCTCGTGATGCTTTCAGAAAGGCAATTGTATCTCTTGATTGGTATTCATGTAGAAAACTTCACCGTTGAAGTTCATAAAGGACTTAGTCATGAGACTGTACATTAATTTTCAAAACAATCTACCGTATATATATTACATGATTATAAGGTTTGATCATAAGTTGATTTTTGAAAATTTTGAATAAAACCAACAGGTCATTCATTGCAAACTTTCTCATAAATTTAGAAACCATGATTAGCGTTTGAAAGTTTAGGAGCATACAAAGATGTACTATATCTAGGTGCCCACAAAAAATTGTGTTCTAAAACTAAATACAACAACAATGATTGATTCTCAAAGATTTATGTTTGGGTGAGGTGACTTGTTGGTGACTCGTTGAGCCGGTGTTTGTGATCGTTATTAATTTTTACATTGCAATTATTTTTTAAAGAATTCAAATATATTTTTGGAATATTCCAAAATATTCCAAAATAATATAAAATATGTTGAAAAGATTCCAATTATTTTGAAAAGATTCCATTTTAAATATATTTAAACATTTTCCGTAATTATTATATAGTGTTAATGATGCAATAATGGCAAATATTTTACTTTATATATTTTTTTTTTAACGAATGTGACGTCCAAGTGTGAAAACGCCTTCTAAGTCATCAACCGCCCTAACTACTATGTCCCAAGTTCACCTACGTTGACGTTTTAGTTTTTTCCCAATGAATCAATCAACGTAATTGCAAATCTTGAAGTTTTTTTGTGTTCTTGAAACGAACATTTTCAATTCTCTAGTTAACATTGAGTCAAAATTATGAAATCCAAACAAATTATTCAAGTAATGAAATTATTCGTGGACACAATGTGTCCTCCTGGTCCTTTAGGGGTTAATCCAAGTTAAACTCCACCTAGGGGAATTTTTCAAAAACAAACACTTCTACATTGTTTAGTGTTACAAAATTTACTATTTGGGAAAAGTGATGTTGTTCTCTTCATCTATTCTTTTCCTTTTTCTTCTTCTAGGATGAAATATACAATTCTAACCAATGATACCAAATTTTGAATTTAAAAAATATAAAATGTAATTTTGGTGAATTTTTAAAGTTAATTGCTTCTAAATTCATTAAATGAAGATCCAAAACTGTTTATGGAAATTTTACTGTATAAATAGTTTTCAAACATCATGTTTTTCATTTTCTTTGTTGGGATAAACTTTCATCAAAGTTATGGAAATCACATTTTATAATACATCTCTTAGTTTGGCTCATTTCCCTTGAACCTTTCGGGGTTAATTGGAATTGCTATGGATAAGTGTGCATTGTATCACATGTGTGTTGTGAGCTGATAATTGAGTTTCCATGGACATGTATGCACTGAGCTACATTGTGTTGTGAGATATTTACTACAGTCCTCTCATATTAAGTGCAACTACTGCCTCTACATGACAAATGGCACTTAACCTGTACAGAATTGCACATGACTGCAATTACTGCAGTCATCTCAATATACTATACACTCGCTTTTAGTAAGTCCTCTCAGGGAGTTCACTTAACCCCTAAACGTCCCAGCGACAAGTTTCTGGACGACGAACGGATTCCAACTCACACTACACTCACATTACTTCATAGATGAAACTCATTCAATTTTTTGAAAATACGTTATGAAGTTGTTGTTCTTTCTAATGGTTGGATTTGGTGTTACTAGGGTACATTTTTTTTTTTAAATTACAAATGTGGAAGTATGTCAAATAGTTGACCAAGCCAAAATTGCATTGACTTTAGTTCAAAAGTGAGCTTGCTAAAATGAGGTCATAAATTGAAGTAACACAAAATTTTCAAAAAATCACCATTTCAAGAGTATCTCATTCTGAATCCATTCCAACAAATTTTACTCAAAAAATATGAATATTTTGTTTGTAATCAAATTTAGAAGGAATTTTTAATTATAACTTGGAAATTTCATAATAAAATATCAGTGATGACATTGGTGAATCTAACCGTACGGATGGAATCTAAAATTCAATATCTACAACTTTCATTTGTATAACAATTCTAAAATATTCTTCTAAATAGTAATTTATAATGATTTTTCTCAAACTGTCAGTTTTGGAGACACCCTGGGACGTTTAGGGGTTAATGTATTTTATTCGTATCACATGCGAACAAATCTTTGACCCCTATATTACATTGTAAATAATCAATCAAAAAACTTGAAAAAATTATAGGATGTTTCTTTAAATTGAAAGTTTATATTGTGAATTTTTGGGAATTTTCTTTATTCAAATTAATTACTTAAATTTTTTTGAAGTAAATAAATACATTGTACAACTAGTTTTTTTGTTTTTAGAGTTGAACATTTCAATTGTGTTTTTAGAGCTGGTTTTGAATTTAATTGGGATAAGAGTATTTTAAAATAAAAGATATAATGATTATGTGACCACACTCAAAAATTTGGAGCTAAATCAAACTTTATAAAAAAGTATATAGGGGTTTGAAAATCATTCGTTCGCATGTTATTACATAATATTTGGAAGTGACCTCCCCAAGGTCCTTCTAATTTGTTGATCCCCTTAATAACCCTATTCATTGTAGTTTAACACAATATCTCTCTTCCCTTTTTATTTATATACATATACATATATATACATATATATATATATATATACAATCATGTCCACATACATATTGCATATTTTAACTATAAAATATATATCACTACATTTTCTATTTTCTCTATGTTCAAGTTTCTTTTTGGTAATATAGAATTCATTTTCAAATAGGGATATTTAATTCTAATGTCGCTTTCTTAACCCCTAACTGCCTAAGCGTCCATTTTTTGGATGATGTACAGATTTCATCCATGAATTCTCATCCGTCATGCACTTATAGCAGTGTGGAATTTTTACTGTAGATTCTATGGGAAGTTAGCTTCATGCATATGTGATCCGATTAGAAAGGGGATGATTTGTGAAATTTTTATGCCTCATTTCATGTTGTAGTGATTCACCCAAAATTTTGAAGATTTCAGTGTAAAAGTGCTCTAAAAAAAGTCAACTCATAAAATTAAGCAATCAAAAAATCTCCAAAAATCACTACACTTAGAGTGTTACATTTCAACCAATCACAAAAAATTCATCCGTAGATTGTCGATATCTTATTCGTAATTGAATTACAAAATAATTTTGAATTTCACGTTTCAAATTTCATACAAAATTATTGGTAATAGCAATCATAGATCTAACCGTATGGATAGAATCTAAAATTCATAATGTACAACTTTTATTCATATACCAAGTTAAAAATATCCCTCTAAGTTGCATTTTATAATGCATATTTGCAAAACTGCCGAATTTGGAGAGGGCTCTAGGCATTTAGGGGTTAACAAAGAGGCTTTTAACGTAACCAACACATAAATAAGTATATGAGTTGATTCTCTCTATAAAAAAAAATTATGTCTTGTTCAATTTGCATTTTTGACACTTTCAATTAGTGTTGATGTATGAAAAGGATTGTAGGAAAGAGTTCCTAAATCAACACTCTCTATTGGACTTTTGGTGGGGTTGGTAGCAAGGTATCAGGAACGCTGCGCATATCGGGGAGCAGGAATCATGAGCTTTGACACCCCTGATCTGCAATTGAAAAGATTCCTTACTAACTTTTAGATAGGGATTTAGATCAACCAGAGTAGGTCGCCAGAAATGGCTTTGACCATATCTTCTCCAATGCAACGTACCGACAGGAATAGAGCTGGAGACCCTGGAGATCCATTGTAAAATCCGGAATTCCTTCACACGGGGGTCAATTCCAAATAACCGGTACCAGATGCCCTCAGACAAAATCCTGCAGATCATAAACTTCGCATGACCCGGAAGTCCACGAAAAGAAAAATTAACTGAAAAAAAGCTGCAATGCATTGATCGGTTCAGGGTTCCAGAGCTCAAATGCGTGACACGGAACCATTACATGCAGCATGAACTTGTGCAGCCATGGACTCTAAAACTCAGTTGCATTTGAGGGAGGTAATGTAACTTGAGCATCAAACTTGCTTCCAAGAAAAACTCATGCGTGGTGGTCATGACACTTTGTGTACATTCAAAGAGCCAAGCTACACATGTTACATTCCAACGGAGACTAGTTCAACAATACGATAACTTAAGCGCCTACGAACCTTAACACATACCATTACTACGATCATGTGACAATTAAGTCTCATGACTACCTCCTGATCAACCAGGAAACACTGAAATTTCTCTGGTTCGGGTAATTGCAATATAACACTACTGTACACACCTACGTACTTGATTATCACTTAGTGACCATCCTGGGAGACCATTATATGGAGAATCTTGATGTCCAGCCATGGTGGCCTGACGCTTGGCCATGCTCCAAAGAAATGGAAAGAGCCACTCTCCGCAAGAAAGAAAGAGCGGCGTTCTGATTTGAATTCGAACTTAAAAGACGACAGGAGGCGCAAAGGTAGGAAACAACCAAGGAGCACCGGCACCTCCACCCTGAGACCGATACACGTACGCCGGACAGGTGACCATGCCGCTGCAATCCTGGTGAGGCGCGCTTCGTTCAATCGCCAGCATCATGTTCACGTACGAGTCGCGCACTTTCTTCAACCAAAACAACGGCGACAGCATCCTAATCCTCAGCTTCGTCACTCGGAAGCCTCGCCGTCGCGCTCCTCCCGTCGTCTTCTTCTTCGCAGCCTTCTTCTTCCTCCATGATGACCAGAAGCTAGTCGTCGTCGTCGTCCTCCGCACCACCGCAGTCGTCGACGGCTCCTTCTCGGGCACCGTCTCAAGCTTGTCACCGCCCTGGATTCTCTTGTACGGATTGCTCATGCATTGCATCCGCGTGATCGCGGGCGCCAACACCAACACTCGTCGCCTTCCCATCGCATTCACTCAAAAAATCAAGAAAATCAAGAAAATTCGGCAACCATTCGCAAACGCCTACACAATCACTCACTCTACAAGAGATCGAATTAGTTCTTGCTACGAGCTTAAAATCACTACAAACTACAGGAGCATTCCCTCTAATTGCTTCCTTGCTACAAGCTGCAAAATCACTGCAAAATCGTCGTCATCGCAGCATTGCAGGAAGTGTCAGAGGCGATTCCACAGAAGAGGTCTGCCTGTCTGACGATCTGTCTGTCTGGGGCGCGGGCGGGCGGCGCTGCAGCAAGAAACTGATCGAGCAAAACAAAATACAGTACAAAACAAAATGGAGCGCAGAAACTCTGACACGGCAGTACCGCGACAGGCAGGGCTAAGCTAAGTTATGTAAGAGAGCAATCGTCAGAGAGGGGGTGCGGAGAGGAGGATCGACAGGAGATCGGGGAGGGCGAGCTTGCTTGCTTGCTAGCCGGTGAGTCAGGAATGGCGCAAAGGAAGGCTGGCTCCGTGGACGTTCGTCGTCGTTCGTCGTGGTTGTGGCTCGGTCGTCGTCCTGGATCGTCCTCAATAATGATCCCCACCGCAAGGCACTTTGGGATCCGCATGTTCGCCCGTACTCTGGTGACGCCATTTGCGTGACGACACGATTACAAAACCAAAAGTGGTTCTACAAGAAGAATTTTTGAGGATAAGTGCATCTCCAATAGCACTCTGAATCACGGAGAGTTTTCCAAGGAAACCAGCTAAAATCCAATACTTTACTGAAGCAATCGGTTTTAGACAAGAATCCATCAGGTTATTACCCATGTTTCACCTAGGTAGCACCCGAGTATCACAAATTTTATCCAAATTTTAGCCTAGAACTATCTAGAGTTTCAACTGGTAATTTGGCAATTCCTTTTGGCACTAACTGCCGGATCTCTCCGTACATTGCCCTGAATACAACTCTTGATATGAAAAAATGGACATAACATTCAACAACATGTATTGTCCCTGCATTGGCTCTAAAATATTCCACACCCAACAATACTTCATCAGTATCTAAGTGGCCAGGTGATGAGCAAAGTGCATGAAGGAAAGGCAATAGGCATGAAGGCTACTGAATGTTATGAATGAGATTTAGTTGGTGAACAATTTTTTTGGCCCGTGACACTGGATAATCCACTCAAAAACCAGGGCCTTCAAATCACTCTTGCTAGTGTATCTTCTCTTCTTAATTGCACATCATGATTGTACAATCCAAACGTGGTGACTTATGAATGGTTTGCTTACTATTTTCAAGAGTCTAATTGAGTGATGTTGGTGGAGGAACTGTATGGTGAACTCTGAATTTTTAGATGACCTTCATTGTACAATCCAAAGTACTATTACAGATGTTCTAACATCTGGGATAATTAAAAAGGGAAAATTGTTCTTTAATGCTACCGTAATAGCTACATACAGTGTTTCTCTAACCATATTGCTACCTCTAATAATGTAGGATTTCTTTTTCTTCTAATAATAGATAAAACCGAAAACAAAACTAGTATATGAGTGGAGTTCAAATGGAGTTTGCTTCCTATAATTACAAATTTTTACAAGCATTGTTTGCAAATAGTCCCTTGGTTTGCTCTATTAGGCTTGAGGAAACTTTTGGGAATTCTCTTTTAGCATTGGGAAGGTCACAAGTTCCATTCCTTCAAACAGTGTAGGACCTTACTTTAGATTATTTTCAACTTACGTTAGTCTAGGTATTTTAAATTCTCTTCTTTGGTATTTTTTTAAAATTCTTTTCATTTTTTTTATATGGAATCATTTCAATTAGTATAGATATAGAAGGAATACAAAAGGATTTTAAAATCATAAGTGGTTTATAAAAATTAAAATGTATATATATATTTTTTTAATTTAAAAAAAACTTGGGCTTCTTTTCATATTAACGGGAATTAATCATAAAATGCCAAAATTAAAGATAGAACTCTTGATTTAACCCCTAACCGCCCAACTATGCATATTTTTCTTGATGTACGGATTTGAATTCTGATTTCTCATCCATCATGCATATTTTGCAGTGTGGATTTTTTACTGAAACTTTTATGGGAAGTTAGCTCCGTGCATGTGTGATCAGATTAGAAAGGGGATGATTTGTGAAATTTTTATGCCTCGTTTCATGTTGTAGTGTTCCACCCAAATTTTTGAAGATTTTAGTCTAAAAGTGCTCTTGAAAAAGTTAACTACTAAAATTAAGCAACCAAAAAATCTCCAAAAATCAATACACTTAGAGTATTACATTTCAAACCATCCCAACAAATTTCATTATTAGATTGTCAATACCTTGTTCGTAATCATATTACAAAAGAGCTCTAAATTTTAAGTTTGAAAATTTATACACAAATATTGGTGATAGCAATCGCAAATCTAACTGTATGGATAGAATCTAAAATTCATAATGTACAACTTTTATTCATTCATCAAGTTGAAAATATCCCTCTTAGTTGCATTCTATAATGCATCTTTGGAAAATTACCAAATCTGAAAAGGGTGAGAACGTTTAGGGGTTAATCTTTAGAATTTGTTTTACTATGTTTTATCAAAAATATTTCATAATGGTTCATTTCTAGTGCGATTAACCAACGGTCCAACCAAGGCCTTTTTTTCTTTTCTTTTTTATAATAAAAACGCTTTTGATAAAATGAACCATTATGAAATATTTTGGATATGGTCTGATCGACTGAGTCCCACGAACTTGGTTTTCTCCGTTTTCAAACCACTTTGACCATGAATTGCTAATAGAAGAATTTTTCTTTTTTCAAGCACCATCCATGACAAAAATAACATGTACTTACATTTTTAGAATGTAAACTACTTCTATATTCTAAGATGAAAACTAAAAAATATTTTTTTCTAAATTAAGGAAGAATGTTGAAGGATTAAGTAAATACCAAAACATTATCAATTTTTGGATTGGTATAGTTTATATTCAATCAAATTTGATATCATTGAATATTAATTATACAATCTGTATAATTTTATTTAAAAAAAATTGTATCATGTAGAACTAGGAATATTCTAGAATGAATATTATCAATACATTTGATGAGATTGGATCTCATGGAAGTATTAGAAGTTCTATCAAATGCATCAATACTTAATCAACTTACATTCAGATGTGACTAGTAGAATTATCTTCAACAAATTCGTGATTTAAAATAATATTAATATTGATGTCATAATTGTTTCTCTACATACACCTAAAACTGTTTTAACCCCTAAAGGACCATAAGTCCCTCACGCGGCTTCTGGAACTAAAACGTGAGGAAATTCGGGTTCTTGGGTTTTGAATTGTAGGACAAGCAACAAAGAGACCCTGGCTCTTTTTGAGAGCTGAATTTGTAGGTATTTCCCGATCAGAAATCCATGACATGTGCGATTTTTGGTGATTTTTTTGAGTTGCAAGGAGGCTATGCATACGTTACTTCAGACCCTCATATCTTCTTCCTCACACCTCCAAATTACGTGAAATTTTATCACATGTTTAAAATGATGATTTTTATGCACAATAAAAATTTCAGAATTTTTGGAGCACTTTTGATCAATCCAATTTCAGCATGTGTACAAAATACCTTAAACGAGTTACATCAATCTTCTCAACAGTGGCATTTTCTCAAAAATTGTGCGAATTTGTTGATCCTTTTTTCATACAAAAGTTACGTAAGTCTTTTTTAATTTCAACGGTGCCGATCGCCAAAATCACCCCACACCAATGAGGAATTAAGCTTGTTACAAGAGCTAGTCAAAGAAACAAGAGCTAAGTTCAACACCCCCCGATCCTTAGGGGTTAATGAGCATTTTTACAAGATTCTTACTATAAATCCCTGAAGAATTAAATTCTAGTATCATTTGCATGTTCGAAGTTGGCCAATATAAATCCAAAATCTCTATTTCACTTCATAATTTTTTAGGTGAATGTGTGCTCATCACTAAGTTCTCGTCCAACTAATTTTTGCAATTGAAGTTGATTGAGTGATTGTAGAGTTTTGAGGTGAAACGTGGGCGTGAAAGGCAACTATAAAACTTTTAATTTTAAATTTGTTTATGCTAGTTTTAAATCCAACCATAAAATCATTTAGCGAAATTTTTAAATATGTCCTTCCAAAAATCATGAACCCTATTGATTGTAAGATCGTAATGTTTACTTAAAAATTAAAAGTTTTCTAGTTGCAAGGAAAAGTAAATTACATGCCTCTAGAAAAATGTGTTATTCATTTTTGACAATTTTCTAATGAAATGTCAATGTTTTACTATGTCCAAGATTTTCATGCATGAGCGACCTTCTCTTTTGCTACATTTATGATAAACACAATTACTTTGAATCATTTTTTGTTTCTTTTCTTTTTGCTTTCCTCATTTTCTTCTTTTTCATTGCAAGACAAATAAATGCAATATAAGTTTGTAAAAAAATTATAGTGAAAATATAATTTATAAATTTAGAGATTAATTTCCACGTGCTTGTCTATGTGGTTAGGCCTTGGCCACATAGATGTTGGCAACAACTAATTTTCATGAATACTCTTACTTGGTTTAATTACTTTTTATTAACACTCTCTTCTCACTACTTACTTCCTATTTCTACACCATTAATGTTCATGGTATCATCATAATAAAATTTACATTTAAAAATAAACTACTAATTTCAATCTCTTCAATTCATACACCCTTTGTATCCTCATATCTTTTGTAATTCGAGAGTTTGCAAATAGCATCACTTTTTTTATGGTATGTTGTTTAATTAATTAACATGCAATAAAATTATTGTAACTTCAATTTAAATTTTACAATTGCAATGTAGAATTCACAAGTAACAATTTAAGTCTTCAATTTTAGAATTTGTGATTTTCAATTTTAATTCAATATTTTCAAATTCAATGTAAAAAATATTTTCAAATATTCCTTCTTCTTCCTCTAGAGTAAGAATTTGTTAGTACTATTAATTGTATTTTATTTTTAATGAAACATGGTTGTATCAATTTATGTGCAATAAAACTCAACACAATTTTACTTTAAAATTTACAATTGGAAGATGTGTTTCACAATTTACAACTTCAATTTATAGTTTGTGATATGCAATCTCAATTCAAAAAATACAAATAATTCAAAATTCAAAATTTACAATTTCACTTCAATTTTTAAATTTCAATGTATAATTGACAATTCAAGCTGCAATTTAACTTAGAAATTTGCACTTTTGATTTACAGTGTGAATTGATTTTAAAATTAGAATAATAAATTAATATTTTGAAATTATATTTTAATATTTGCAATTTTTTATGTAACAATATTTTGTATGCAATTAACTTTAGAACAATTTCTATGCATTTAATTTTGATGCTATTTCAATTTATTTACATTCAAGAAATTTAAGTGTGTTTATAAGTTTCTTGCTTAAAATTATTAGTACATTGAAGTATGAAGATAGATAGGTAGGAAGGGTTGTAGATGTGAAGAGTCTTGTATTGGATTTGTATCATTTTTAACCTCAATGAATAAATTTATTATATGCAACCATGCATACTCTCACAACCTCTGCATGTTGTTGACATGTTTTATAGTTTAATTGAGAATGCTTGAAAAAGATTAATTGTCCGACTTACATGTGTTGAGAAAAAGAAAAAAAGAAAGAAAAAAGAACTACCATAACTCTATAAGAATTGATCCAAATTCTGTGAGATTTGGTTTTCCTTTTAACCCTTAATCACAAAGGGGTATTGGACAAAATGTAGATGTGTTATAATATTTGACCTCTTTATTTTCGATGAAGTTTTGTTCAATAGAGAAAATGAAAAGCATAATGTTTTTAAATTCTTTGTACGGTTAAATTTCCAAAAATTGTTTTAGTTCTTCACGTAATGAATTTAGAAGATTTAACTTCAAGATTTTATCAAAATTACAAATTTTATTTTTAGAACTTGAAATTTGGTATAATTGGTTAGAGCTAGACATTATGTTCTGAAATTAAAAAAAGCAATTGTTTCAAAGGAGAGAACATCATTACTTTCCCAAATTGTAAATCTTATAACACTAGAACAATATTGAGGTCTTTGTTTTTGAAAAATTCTCCTTAGTGCAGTTTAACTCGGATTGACATGATTCAAATCAGGTTGGAAAGTAGACTTGATTTCTTATTTTAAAGTATTTTTTTGTTTTTTTATAATTTTTTTCATCCCGGGCAGCCTATAAAAAAGGGCAACGACCACAAAATGGCCGTTTGGTCACTTAGGGGTTAAAGTATTGATTCTTTATACACATCTATATCACAATTTTCAATATAGGATAAAATTGGCATTGCAATTGCTTGTGTAAAATTGTTAAAAATCCAAAATAGGCTCTTAAGTCCTACATCAGTTAAACCATCTTGGTTTTTGTTAAATCTTGTTATCAATCAAAAAATAAATAAAATTATCTTTCAATTCAATAAAATTTGAATCCCACTTCAATATTTAAACTTCATTCATCACCAGTGTTGAATTAACACGAAGCAAAATTTTATTTACATCATGCAATGTTTTTGAGTTAAAGAATGACTTTACTATTAACTAAGTTTTGCACATACTTTGTGAATACCATATGAATAAACTATGAATTCTCAAAGTGTCAATTACTATAGTCTACTCCTAGGATGGACACAACGTCTAATAATTATTTTAAAATGTCCAGAATTAAAAGCAAATCTATAGGAAAATTTTGAAAAAAAGTGTCATCATTTTTTATGAGTAATTTTGAAAGCTTTAAGACGTTGCTATAGAAAAGCCGTTGCAAATCGTTCATCCATTGCAACTTACAATGGTTCAGGGCAAATCTTGAATCTTACTGAACACCCTAATTGCCCTTACTTTGCGACATTCATGGTGTAATTTCTAAGATTCTAAACATAAACCTCATGCAATTTCTGATCTTGATAAAATATGGGGTAAAATGATTACATTTGTAGTAGCCTAACCTGGAGTAGACTATGGTATAAGCGACTTCAAATTGACCCTAAACTCTCATGTTCAAATTGTGTACATTTTAGCCTAGTAAGAATGTAGAGGCTGGCTTTTGGATAAGCAGGGCGATCAGCTTTAGATTCCCTCACACCCTTGTACACAGACGAGAGCCACGTGGATGTCCCGGCCAAAGCCACCTCATATGTACCCACTGCCACCTCACGACCTACCACACGTTCCTACCTACCAATCGCGAGGAAAGCTCCCGACGTTTGTCTTCTCTTCGTTTTGCAATTCTCTGCCTTGCTCTTCGAGGTTTCCCCGGAACGATTTCGCAGCAAGCGAGGCGAGGAATTTGCTCAGAGCGCTGAGCGATCGGATCCTTAGTTCAAAAAAATTCAGTGACAGGTTCCTTCTTGCGGGGTTTTTTTTTTTTTTTTGAAACCCTATTGTGAAGTGAAGTGAGAGGGAGGAATAAGGCGAATTGAGCTGGCCCGAATTGTTAGGGTTTGGAAATCGGTCTGCTGAATTTTTAGAGAGATGGCGGATTCGTGGACTAAGGAGTTTCAAGAAGCGGCTCGTCTGGCGGAAGACATCGATGGCCGCATCGCCGAGAAGAATGATTTGCCTCCTCACTCGAGCGAGGGCATTCGAATCGTTTCTGTTATTCGTCGGAAACTGGCGATGCTGAACAATAAGCTGGATCGCCTTGAATCGCTTCTTCAGAATGGCAATTTGAAGGCCAGTTTGTAAGTTTTTGGCATCTGTCACAGGCGAACATTACTGTTTGTGCTGGAGAAATGATCGGTGAAATAGTACGGGTGGAAGATGGCATAGATTCGCTCTTTCTGGAAACCTTATGGCGTTTAGAGGTCCTTAGTAATTGTGAAACATCTTTTTCCTACCTTGTTTTTTGTGTATCTCTGCTCTTACATACTGGAAACTGACTAGGAATGAGAAAGAATTGGATCGGCGGCAAAACATGCTCGTGGATATGCGTTACAAATCCAAGCAGATGTCTGCATCGCTCTCCTCTTTACAAGACAACAGGTGTGAACTTCTCACCTGTTAAAAGCTTCTGAGGTGTTTAAGGTTTAGGAGCTGATTTTCATGTTGATGCCATCTGCAGTATCCTCTTTTTGACAGCACGTTATTGCAGGGCAAGTTTGATGGAAGGTGGAATTACACCAGTGGAGACAAGTCGAACTAAGGGTGTAGATAACAGTGGATTAGTGAAATTACAAAGGCAAATAATGAAAGGTAACTCAGTGATGCATTCGATTTAAAAAGATGCTTGCTGAATTTTCAATTTGTAGTATATATGTCTTGCTAGGACTGAAATAACTGAACGTGATGCAGAGCAAGACCAGGATCTGGAGAGTCTCGAACATACAGTCCTTAGTACTAAACATATCGCACTTGCTGTTAATGAAGAGCTGGACCTTCATACCCGTTTACTGGTACGTTATGATCACCTAAAATTGTTCATGCCATCTTCAAATTTTTCTACCGTCTTATTAACTGTATATGCTTATACTTTTATTCGATTTCTGCAGGACGACATGGACCAAAGTGCAGATGTAACGAATAACAAGCTCCTGGTGAGTTCGTTCTTCGATCTTGTCTACTGTGTTACTACTTTTTTACTACTTTTGGGTTGATGAGTTGGTGTCAGTGTCCTCAGAGTTGAACTTTGTTCAATTTGGGGCATTTATATTTGCAACTTTAGCAAGTGTGATTTTATTCATGTATCATGGATGCATATGATGCCGTATGATTAGGTTTGTATCTTATCCCCGCTCATTTCTGATCTGCAGGCGGCACAGAAAAGACTTGGGTTTATGAACAAGAACCTAGGTCAGGGATGGTCGCTTGGGTTTATGATTATTTTGATGATTGTGGTAGTGGTCTTGGTCTTGATATTGTTCAAACTCTTGTAGTACCGAGTTTCAGGTTATGGTGTTGAAGGTTGTGATTATAGGGAGTGCTTTAGGACCAGGTGTAATTTGTCTGCCAGTGTTCAAGTAACTGCATAAAGTACTAGTACGTGTGGGAAACCTTTCTTACAAAAATGTACATATTGGTTTGTGTGGCCCACATAGTTGCACATTGCAATCGGTAAGGCAGTTGGAGGGTTGCCGTGAGCTCAGGGTGTATGAAAAGATTAAAACAACATTAGCAAATTTTAGCTCAAATTCTGCAAGCTCAGGGCTCTGCACGGTTGTCCCTGTTCTGATGCACACAGATGTTTTAGCTACGACAGTATTCATGGGGCAAATGGGCAATTTGTAAAACCATGTTGGCTTTGATTACTTACCTACTTTATGAAAATTTGACAGGCCTTGGTCACAATCCTACAGTAGGTCGGTGCAGCTAGAGTGAATTCATTTTTCTTTAGACACACATACTACCGCCATAAAAGACTTTCTCTTATTAGGTGTTTCAGTGTTTAGTCTATTGATAATATGACAACCTTGATTTTCCTGTAAATGCCTAACTCAGAGTTGGAATTTGCCTCTTTCAAAGCGATATTGAAAGACAAAAAGGCAGCAGTTTTCACATGGGCACGTCATGTGAAAAAGAAAAAAGAAAAGGCAAATGTCTCGAGAGGAAAAACCAATTAGAAATTCAAACTTTATTATTATTATTGATGTTTAAAATAGATCATAAACAAAGTTATTATGTAAAAATGAGTTGAATTGCAATGGAAATAAAGAATCCATGTGTTTCAAAAATCAAATTAAAAAATGAGTTGAATTACATTGATTTCAAGATATTCACTTGTTGAATTCAAAACTTTTGGATTCTTAACCCTTTAACGTGCCAGATTGAAATTGCTAGATTCTCGTCCAAATTGGACAGTTTTCATTCACCAAAATTTCTCTTGGTTCTTGAGCAAGTTGACTATCCTTTGTACGGTTTGGATCTTCAGAATAGGTTATTATAATTTTTAGAAAAACAATAGAATTGGTTTATGTCAAGTTTCATTCTTAGTTCAAAAAGTGGGACTTTAAATATGATTTTCCAAAATAAGTAGAATCAAAATAATGAAAATCATCCCATCTTATAGTGCATGTTATTCCAATTTCATTCCAATATTTTTCAATTTTTTTGTGCTACTTTGGGATTTTTAATTGAATTTCAAGAGAAAACCTTGAAATTTTATTTTTAAAATATTAAATAAAAGTAGAATAAATCCAACCGTACAAATGTGACCTTCTATTTGACATTTACAACTTTGCTTTGACCATCAACTCCATTTTTGGTTTTCATCAAACATTTTATAACGCTTTTTTGAAAACAATGTTGAATCGGGATGTAGGAAGTTTTAAAGAAGGTAGCAAAATATACTATAGTAAAAATATGTTTGAAAGTTACCATGATAAATAGAGTTAACCTTCAAGTCACCTTGTATTTGAATAAGATACCATGTTTTTCTCTTTAATATATTTTTATTTGTTCACTTCAAATAGTTATAAGGTATGAAAGAGTTTAGCGGTCTCTCGTCTATAATACAATACAGCTCTGTTTGTCTCACTCGACTGTTCCGCGCTAGAATCCGTCGAGGAGACAACCCAAGCTCAAAAACAAGTGGCTCTCCTTAAAAGTTCGTAACATTAAACTAACGTCAATGTGCTCAACGGCACGGGTCCCACTAGTTATTACACGTGTAAGAGCTTGGTGGTCTTTAAATTCATGAAAAATTGGTTTAGCCGTCATATATAAGTTTGTAAAAGAGACTTTAAATTTGAGTTGATGTATCGTAATGAGTCAATGACTGAGTAGTTAGACTAATATCATTCTTTAGATTGACATAACTTGACATCTTCTTGCTAAAAATTTGGAAAATAAATAAATATATGATTGCTAAAATATATATTTATATTTTTTTATTTTTTTATTTTTTTATTTTTTTATTTTTTTATTTTTATTTTATTTTTTTATTTTTATTTTTTTTTATTTTTTTATTTTTATTTTTATTTTTTATTTTTATTTTTATTTTTATTTTTTTATTTTATTTTTTATTTTTTTATTTATTTTATTTTGCTTGTATTGTTTTGTATAATATCATCTCTAAAACTATTTAATGTTGATTTGACAACTCAAATTGTGTCATATATATATTAGGGTTATCTGGAAAGTGAATCAACAAGTTGGCCTTAGCTTTGTTTGTTTGAAATACTTCCCTGCTAGTTATTGACATTAACAGCTATGCAATGAGATACAGGGAACATACCCACCCCTTTTTAAATTCGAACTATATTTTTTTTATGTAATGTACATTCAATTTTGGCACTTTATAGGTAAAACATGACTATACTTTCTTCAATCGTACAAAACTTTAGCATGTGCACTTTTATATGGTAACGAAACAAGTGTTCATAGTCGTCATAGTTGTTTATGGCGGTAATAGCCGTTCATCGGGAATTTTGAACCCCACAGATTTTTAACAATTTTTGTGCGTTTATCGTTAAATACTGATTTAGCACGTCATAGGTGGATTTTGAAGTGTCATTATGATACAGAAGTGACATGCAATACTAGGATGTCGATGCAGTGTTTTTCAATGATTATGAAAAAAATGTTGTTTCTGCACAAAAGTCATGGTTGACGGAATCCGTGCGTTAATCGTGTATCTACATTACATGGCTAATAAGACACGAATAACATGCAATTGCCTTTAATGCAAATCTAGTATCGTATACGTATCATATCAACACCTTTTATTATATACTTGCGATTTCAGCATCTATCATAATACAAATTATTCTCGTACGACATCAGTGTAGTTATAGTACAACATCCATGTGGATTCATATGAAATCCATTGCCATTCGGTGGCATCAATCAAAACAAAATCAATTGAGAATTATTTCAAGTTTTTAATTTAAGAATGAGTGACTTAAATTTCTCCACGTCACTCTCGTTCAAGGGTGTTTTCGCACTACAGTAAGATGTCATACTTCTCAACAAAATAATTTTCTAATGTTCTAAAACTATTGATTTATTGATGAAATATAATAAATAGAGAAAATACCAAAAAAAAAAAAAAAAAAATCTTTTGGAATCTTTTGTAATATTTTCAAAATAGTTTATATTATATTGGAATATTAATAGAATCTTCTTAAAAATATCCTTACGGTCTAATTTCCCAAAATAGTTTTAGATCTTCATTTATAGAATTTAGAAGCAATTAACATTAAAATTACAGTTTATATTTTTAGAATTCAAAATTTGGTATTATTGGTTATAATTGTACTTTTCATCATAGGAGCAAAAAAAAAAGATGTACAGAAAAGAACAACAATACTTTTCCAAAATAGTAAAATTTGTAACACGAGACAATGTAGAGGTGTTGTTTTTTTAAAAGTTTCCCTAGGTGGAGTTTAACTTGGATTGGCATGATTCAAATTGGGTTCTAAAGCATACTTGGTTTCCTATTAGAAAGCAATTATAATTTATTTATTTTTTTAATCTTTTAGTCTCGGGCAGCTCATAAAAGGGGGCATCGACCAAAACATGATCTCTCGAAGCATTACGAGTTAAATTGAGTTTAAAATCAGACTTTCTTTTGAACCAATTTGAGCAACTTTTCAAAAAATAAAATTGCAAAAGCTTTTAATTGCTTGCTACAATATTCAAACCATTGAACTTTTTTTCATTCAATCCCAAAGTTATGCACGTTACAATTTAGTTTTTTACTTTCATTCTATATACCTCTCTTTCATTACTTCATTTCAAGATGAATATTCAAGGATTTACTTCTTTTTTTTTTTATTAGACCCACAACTCGTTTCCCTAACATACAATAAAAAAAATTCAATTGAAACAAAAAGGCATAAATGTTGAAATGTCATGAAGAGGTAAAACAGTTGCAAAAACATACAAAAACTTACAATGAAAAAAATGATTTTTGGTTGAATCAAACATAAAATGAAAAAAAAACAAATTGGAAAAAATGTTTCCCTAACATAAAATAAGAGAAAACTAGAAAAGAAATGTTTTTAACATTGCTAAAAATATGCAAAATGAAAAAAAAAGCTCTCAAACATCATGATTTCATCAAAAAAAATTCAAATTTTTTTGAAGATTTTTTTCGGTATAGAAAAAGCGAACATATTGTAGTGCAAAAGAAAATTTGGAAAAAAAGATTTTTTACATTGCTAAAAACATCTAAAAGTCCGCTTTAAAAAAAACAGCTCACAGCCTTTAAGATTTTGGCAAAACTGGTAGCTCCTCCTTGTAAATGACTGCTCGGTAGTCACTACCGGAGGGAGTAAAAACTACCAGGAAGAAGAGAAATCAGTGAGCACGGAAATACTAAGGCAATGACGTTACCGGTACTGGCTCGGTAATCTCCCAGGACAGCGTATTCAGACTAGAATCATAAGCAAAAAATATCAGGAAGGGACTACTCGGTAAGCAGAAGTAGCAAAAGGAGAAATAATTATGACAAAGTAATCGTGTATCTTAAAAAATGGGTCATGCCAATGAGTTTGGCTCCATTGCTTTTACACAAAAATACAACCAAATCTGACAGTTAGGTCAGATCGGTAAAAAAGTATTTCCCTAGATCTACTTTCTGTGGTAACTTGGAAAATTACAGGGGTAAAAACTCAGATCGGTAGACCTACCGGTAGCTCCTAATTTACCGTTAACAAAAACAAAAAAAAATTCAAAAAATTTTGAAATTTTTTCTAGATGTAGAAAAATGCGTGCATGATCTTGTGCAATTTTTTTTTTGAAAAGAAGCTTTTTTTACATAGCAAAAAACATCCAAAGTCTGCTAGAGAAAAAAAATAGCTCATAGCCATCACGATTTTGGCAAAAAATAAATAAATTCATAATATTCTGAAATTTTTTCTAGATATAGAAAAAAGCCTGCATGATCTAGTGCAAAAAAATTTGAAAAAAAAGTGTTTTTTTCATTGCTAAAAACATTCAAAGTCTGCTGGAAAAAAAAACAGCTCCCAACCATCACGATTTTGGCAAAATAAAATTCAAAATATTCTGAAAAAAATTCTAGATATAGAAACAAGCCTGCGTGGTGTAGTGCAAAAACAAATTTGAAAAAAGAATTAAATATACATGGCAAAAAAATCGCCAACGGTTTGATTCCTTTATAATTATCAAAAAAGTTCAATTGCTTGCATCAAGACTTCACGGTGGTTTGGTGGTTTAGAGCATGGTTTGTAGTTGGGAGGTCTCAAGTTCGATTCCGGCCACCGGCGATAGAGCTCGGGAAACTTTGGTGGGCCCCATCTTGGTTCGGGCAAGGCTTAAAAAATATTTTATGGAATTTTTATTTTTTTAATAAATTTATTTTTTGACGAAATCTAGATATAGAAAGAAAAAATTCTAGATATAGAAAAAATGATGCCCTACAAAAAACACACTGAATCAGTGTGGCTTTAAAGATGATTAAGACACGACATTTGATAACTATATAGAATGAAGAATTCTCACGTTTTCAATAGATCTATCAATCGTGTTGAATCAGTATTATATGCGCTTGTACGAGCATGATGTCATATTAGTGCAGTTGTAATGAATAACGTAAGAATGCGGAATCAATGCGAAAAATGTATGCACTCATGAAATATCGGAAATCGCACTGAAATCGTTCAAAATCAGTGGGGTCCAAAATTCCTGATGACCTACATATCGTTTCTATCCATCTTCTATTTTCTTCCATATTTTTCCTTTTTTGGATAATTTCATTGAAAAATGGCTATGGAATACTGCTTGATAGAGAAATTTTGAGGGAGATAATTGGCTCATTTAGAAACTTAAAACTAAATTCATCCTTATGGACAAGGGTCTTTGGAAGATCGTTTTTGAAAGAGTGGAGATATCTTTAGACCGGGAGTGCCATTGAAAGACGTAGAGAAGTGGGAGGATTTAGATGAGAGACTTGATGAGAGATTATCATGTAATTGTTTACACATGAAGGATTCACAACTCCTTAATGATAGCAAGACAAAAAGTTCTGCTGAAGCTTGGGGTCTTTAAAAAATTTGTATGAGACCAAAAATACGGCCAGTCTTCTATTTCTTTTGCAACAATTTTTCACCATTAATGGTATCCTTGGAATTGATAATTTGAGAAAATCATCATAAAGTACTATTTAGAAGAATATTTTGGAATTAATATTACAATTGAAAGCTCTAGATTTTGAATTTTAGATTCCATTTGTACAGTTCAATTCACCAATACTATCACCAATAATTATTTAATTATAAGTTTTGAAATTAAAAATTAAAAAAATCCTTCTAAATTTGATTACAATTTTTTTTAATTTTTTTTAGGTAAATTTTGTTGGAACGAATTTGAAATGAGATACTCTTAAACGTGGTGATTCTTTGAAATTTTTGTGTTCCTTAAATCTATGACTTCATTTTTGCAAGGCTACTTTTGAACTACAGTCAATGCAATTTTGGCTTAGTCAACAACTCGACATACTTCTACATTTATAATTTTAGAAAAATACGTATTCAAGTATCACCGAATCCAACCATTAGATAGGACATCAACTTGGTGAAGTAACTCCAAAAAATTTGATGATTTTCATATGAACATTGATTAGAACATAGAGTGAGTTTGAATCTGTTTGTCATTCAAAAATTGGACACTGTGACGTTGAGGGGTTAAAATCTATATATTTTATTTACAATCTAAATTTTATTTACACTTCAACAACAAAATAAAATAAACTGATTCATTTTTGGTTTGTAATTCATTTTAAAAAATCACTTTTCTCTACTTTCACCAAACATTGAAATCAATTAAAAAAGTTTGTAAATCTTCATGTCATGAAAGTATTATATACCAATTTTTAAACATTAGTAAATTTTTAATATAATTCATGCGTTCAAATTTTGAAAATTCACCAAATTCACTTAGCTGATTAGAATTTATGGATTATATATATATATATATATATATATATATATATTGTATTTGTTTATGTTGAATGTTGAGCTAAGCCCGTGGCCGTTGTTCAAAGTGTATATAGTTTATCAAAAAAGGGAGTTTGTTTTCCTTCTTCTTTGAAAATTCAAAGCATATTTTAATGAATCTCAAAAATCAAACTTCCACCTTACCTAAAAAGAACAAAATTAATAAATAGACTTGTGTCCACTACTAAATAAGGGTTCCAAACCTTAGGAAAAATCACATTATAACATCACAAAATTGTTCACATTTTAAGCTTATAGCGTAAACAAAGAATCAAAACAAAATCTAATATCACAAAATTGTTCACATCCTAAGTTTAAAGGGTAAGTGAAAAATTGAAACAAAATCAAATATCACAAAAGTGTTTGCGTTCTAAACTTACAAGGCAAACAAAGAATTGAAACAAAATCCAATATCACAAAATTGTTCACATTCTAAATGTATAGAATAGAATAAGCAAAGAATTAAAACACAATCCAATATCACATAACATCATAAAATTGTTCACATTTTAAATTTACATTGTAAGCAAAGAAATAAAACAAAATCCAATGCTTGAAACCAGTCGACAAAGGTATCTATGTAAATACTGCAAACCGTAAGTGCAAGTTGCTACTTGGGATCTACTAAATTAAAAAATATAATTCCCTCAAATTGTGAAACAACAACTACTTAAATGCTAAATCGCTTGAAGAAGATTGACAATCCCAAAAGAAAGCTATAATAGCAAACCCGAGTGAATTGCACGGAAAGAACAAATGCAACAAACAAAGCTGCAACTCCAAATGCGTGAATTAGAAAGTTGAGAATTTCTTAAGAAGTGGTATCCTTCACTTGTGTTCATAACAAAAAACAAACATATAATCGGTTTTAAGTTGTACACGAGGTGTTTTATATATCGTACTTGTTATTGTATATTCACAAGAGAAAAAAATCAAAGGTAACAAATGCAAATTGGAAAGTAATATCTGATGAGCGTTGTATGTTGGACATGTTGTCTGCTACTTTGTGACCCGGGTGCCATTGCTTAAACTCCCGTTCCACATTCAATACAATTGGAGCACAAACAACTCTCCACAAACATGCAACATGAAAAAATACTACTTGTGGGTTTAGGGTTTGCCTTAGTACTGAGTTGATGTGGATTGCATTATCGCCGCTTGGGGAAAACCCTTTGAACATTGATTGTTTTTGCATCATGCATATACGGTATGTTTAATGCACATAGCCCAACTCGCTGCCAATTTGACACAATCTGCGGGAGTATTATGAGAGTGAATTTGATAACTAAGGTCTTCAAAGCAAATTTTGAAACGTAGAGGGAGGGCAGGGTTTCAACACCCCAATCTCCTCTATAGGAAGTTAGTGCAATAATTAACTCCTAACTGCCTGAGCGTCCATTTTTTGGACGATGTACAGATTTCATCCATAATTTCTCATTCGTCACGCATTTTTTGCAGTGTGGAATTTTTACTGTAGATTCTATGGGAAGTTAGCCTCATGTATATGTGATCCAATTAGAAAGGGGATGATTTGTGAAATTTCTATGCCTCATTTCATGTTGTAGTGATTCACCCAAAATTTTGAAGATTTCAATGTAAAAGTGCTCTAAAAAAAGTCAACTCATAAAATTAAGCAATCAAAAAATCTCCAAAAATCACTACACTTAAAATATTACATTCCAACCAATCACAAAAAAAAATTTATCATCCGTAGATTGTCAATATCTTATTTGTAATTGAATTACAAAATAATTTTGAATTTCACGTTTCAAATTTTGTACAAAATTATTGGTAATAGCAATCATAAATCTAACCGTATGGATAGAATCTAAAATTCATAATGTACAACTTTTATTCATATATCAAGTTCAAAATATCCCTCTAGGTTGCATTTTATAATGCATCTTTGCAAAACTGCTGAATTTGGAGAGGGCTCTAGGCATTTAGGGGTTAATCCTTAAACGTCAAGAGGCCTTGGACGGGGCAGCCCGGAAGGCATCTAAATTTTCGGAGGGGAAAAATAAAAATAAAAATAAATGAAAAAACGACTCTATTGGCCAGCATTGGCCAGCATTGTAGCACTACGGCACTTTTCAAGAAACGACCTCAGCTGCCCCAACCTCAACTCTTGTTCATTTTGATAACTTTGATTGCTTGCCAATGTTTCTACAATCTCCCAAATGAGGGGCAAATTTGGAATCTAAATCGCTTTTTCAGTAGCTTTCCAATGCACCAATCCTTGCTTGATTTGGTTGAGAAAATCCACTTTTTTCTTCACTACCATAGTTTGCTAGCAGGTTTGGCATAAAATAATTCTAAAAATAGATGCCTAAAATTTCGGGAAATTATTTTTAAAAATTATTATTTTTTGTATGGGAAAAAACGGATTTTGAAGAATATTCGTTTTTGCTTGAATCTATTTTTAAAAACAATTAAATATTAGGCAAAAAGGTGCCTAACTTGCTAGTAAACTACGGTATTCTCTCATAAGTGAGCCCATGTAGGCTTACTTTGACGTTTAAGGGTTAAACTCGTAAAATGAACCCAATCATTCGGAGGCAATCCACTTTAGCATAAATAAGTTCAGAAATTGAACTTAGTAAGTAAGGTCACATGTACAATTTGGTTTGAGCAAGAAGACAGATTTCTAGGCTTAGGTTTCAAAAACCAAAACAAATATCAAAAAGAAACAAAAAATAAAAAAACAAAATCATGTCAAATCCTTGAGCATATGTTATTTGATGGCTTAGGACTCTAAGTTTTTAAAAACATCACAAACAAGAAATACCTCCTCTTTAATGTTGTCTCTGAACGAGTCTCTGAATCTGAGATCTCTTCTAAAAATTGTCAAACAAAAACCTACCGTCAAGTTCTTGAACATGTGTCAAGACCTTAACTTTAAACTATAATTAATAAAATTAGAAAACCTTTCCTTTAACCCCTAAGGACCATGCTCATCCTTAAATTTTTATTACTTTCTCGTAATGCTTTCAAAAAGGTAGTTGTATCTCTTGATTGGTGTTCATGTAGAAAACTTCACCGTTGAAGCTCAAAGAGGACTTAGTCGTGAGACTGTACATCAATTTACCGTATATATATTACATGATTATAAGGTTTGATCATGAGTTGTTTTTTGAAAATTTGAGCAAAATCAACATGTCATTCACTGCAAACTTTTTCATAAATTCTAGAACCATGATTAGCGTTTGAAATTTCAGGATCATACAAAGATGTACTATATCTGGGTGCTCACAAAAAATGGTGTTCAAATACTAAATACAACAACAACCATTGATTCTCAAAGATTTATGTTTGAGTGAAGTGACTTGTTGGTGACTTGTTGAGCCGGTGTTTGTGATCGTTACTAATTGCTACATTGCATAAAATGTGTAAAGATTCCAAATTTTAGAATATTCCAAAATAATGTAAAATATGTAAATAGATTCTAAAGATTATGAAAAATTTCCATTTTAAATATATTTAAACATTTTATGTAATTATTATATAGTGTTAATGATGCAATAATGGCAAATGCTTTACATATTATACACTTTTTTTTTGGACAAATGTGACGTCCTAGTGTCAAAACGCCCTCTAGGTCATCAACCTCTCTAACTACCATGTCCCAAATTCACCTACGTTGATGTTTTAATTTTTTCATGGTGCTTCAATCAATGTAATTGCAAATCTTGAAGGATTTTTGTGTTCTAGTAACGTGCATTTACAATTCTCTAGTTAACTTTGAGTCAAAATTATGGAATCCAAATAAGTTATTAAAGTAATGAAATTATTCTTCCACATGATCCTTTAGGGGTTAAAGGTGTTTTCAACTCTAATTCCAACAACAAAATTTATCAAAAATAAATATTATCAACTAAAGAACCTTAGTTCAGAGTCTTGTCAAATGTTTAAACATGTATTTGTTGAAGGCTCAAGTTTAAAAATGAAATTCAAAACTTTGAAAACATCAACTTTAAATTTGTCTTTAATTCCAAGTAGCCATTATAAGAATAAAAATATCAAAAATAAAAATACACATGAATTCTCTATGGAACCATCTAGGTGTTTTACTTTTATAAATCACATTACCATTTTACATATAAAAATATAATGACTTTTGTATTAAAATAAAAGACTAAAAGTAAATATGAATCTACGTGTAACCGTCTTGGTATTTTATTTTTATAGTAGGTTTGTACATGAATCTATTATTAAAAGATTTTTATTTATAAAAACATAATGACTTTATTATAAAGTAAAGGACTAAAACTAAACATAAATTCCATGTAGAATTGACTTGGTGATCACACAGGCTAGGATGATCACATATATACATACACAAAAAAACACCTTCTTCTAATGTATAAATGTCTTTAACTTTTAAAATATAATGTTTTTAATATTAGAGTAAGTTAAAAGATACAATGAATTCACGTGGAACCGTTTTGGTGATCACATACACCCAAAAAACACCCACTTATAATGTATAAGTAAATGTCAAAGAAACACAATAAATAAAATAATTTTTCCTTTTATGATACATTAAGAATCTTTGCATGTAACAAATCATTTTTCAATTTTAGGCTACCGTGCTCGTCTACCAAATTTGTACAAATATAATATTATTTTTTAGTTTGATAACCTATTCGCCAAGTATTACATAGGCATTATTTTAACTCAAAAAATAATCTAGGTGGCACCAAAAATAGAATTATTTTATGTAGATTGTACAAACCTGCTATGAGGATATGATATATTGATTTTAATTTAGAATACCATAGTACATGATTAGAAATAAAAATAAAAATAAATTCGGCACTTGTACTACCCTACGTCGTGGTCGGTTTCGACATTAATTAATTACTTTATGTCCCAAAGTGCCACATGTCATCTTGTGATTAGTTAAGGGTGACGTGGACCTTTCAAAATCTGATGTGGAAATTCAATTCCGACACCTGGCTGTCTATAACCGACCACAATGTACGGTATTTGATATTTTCTTCTTTAAATTTGAAACAAAAGTGAAAAAAAATTCCTAAAATTTCGGCCCTTATTCGAATAATATAATTAGTACTGAAGGCGATCATTTTTTCCAATGTTTTACATATAGCACCCAATTCCCTATTTTTGCACTTAGCCACATAATCATGCACTTGGCTTTCGGACGCACTAAATATTCAAACTGGTAGAAATTGCATGAAAATTTTGGCCAATTCTTTTTTTCTAAAGATTTGGTTGCAAAAAGGATAATTTGGAAATTGTCAAGTCATTTTTTCTTGCAAAGTCATTACTTGTGCTTTGAATATTTTCTAATTGAATTCTATATGCAACAAAATTCTCCTTGAAATTGGTCTTGACAAATAGTATATTAGAGAAATACAGGAGGCTAGAGTTCTCAAATAAGAGGCTAAATACACATCTTACAAAACCATATAAACATATTGTAAGCAATTAGAAGTAGGCCACAAATAGACAATTATGTTTTAAATATACATTTTAGTATATAAAAACACTTTACTTGTTTACAATTTATAAGAATAGTACAAACTTTTAAATCAGTACCTTGACAACTAAACTAGAGACCACATACTATATAGTAATGTACTCATGTACTCTAATAAGCATCTAGCAACCTCTTGTCACCCATGCCTTCAATCTGCATTGCAACATATTCAAGTATGTACGACTTCGCTTCATTTGGAATAGTGATTTGTTTCATCCGCACGTAATCATATAGCGCTACTGTTGCACTTGTTGCTTCCTTCTTCCAAATAACAACTCCACCAGGACATTTCTTTAGTATGTTATCAAAATAGATTGTCCAACCTCTTCAAACAAATTCGTCATAACAACGAGCTGAGCGATTCACTCCCCTATATAGAATCCATGAAATTCCACATGAACAACATCGTTGTCAACTCCAACAGGGCTTCCAAATGCAGTAAGAAAAGGGAAAAAAGAATGTGCGACCATGCACACTCAACCACTTGCACAAAAAATAAAACAAAAAATCATTAAACAATTATCTATCTGTGTATATATATATATATATATGTATATATATATATATATATATATATATATATATATATATATATATATTCTTTTTGCGTGTCGCTAATGATACATAGCCGCCCCTTTGTTTTCTTCCATTTGTAAAGATGTGGATGTTCTTCCATACTCTCTCATAGCCGCCTCAAGACTATATAAGGCGGCCATGAAAGAATGGGAGAACATATAGATGTTCTCTTCAGGAGTCGCTTGAGGTGAGAACAAAAAAGGGTCCGCAAGTACGGACTTTACACCCCCGAAAACCCGTAAATATAAATAAATAAATAATAATAATAATAATAATAATAATAATAATAATAAATTAGGCATGGCGGAGGGTACGCGGCAGCTCACCTTCTTTCCTTTGTCCTCCAACCCTGATGAGAACGAAAATAAGTTCTTTCATACCCTCCCATAGCCGCCTTAAGAGTAAATAAGGCGGCTATGGGAGTATGGGAGAACATCTTTGTGTTCTCTTATGGAGAAAATAGAATGGGGTCCGCGCGCGCGGACCTTCAGCCCCCGAAATCCCGGAAATTTCGGAATTTTTTTAATTTTTTTTAATTTTTTTAAATTTCTTTTTGGCATGGTCGAGGGGCTTAGGGTATGCGGCATTCGAATGTTGTTTTGAAGGATGGAGGAAGGAGAAAAACGCAGCCTTAAGTACTTTTTGGCAGACAAATAAAGAAAAAAGAAAACGGAAAATAAGAAATAAAAATAAAAATTCCTTCTCTCACACACTCTAGCAGCAGTGTTATAATGTCTTAATCTATTTATAATTTGTATTTGGTTTTAAACACTCAATCTTGCAATTTTAAAAATAAAGGAAGTTCAAATTTTTGTTATGAAAAATTCAAAATATTAGTCTTTTATTGCAATATACTACAAGTTTCAACAAAAAAAGAAATCGATGTTAACACACAATTCGCTATTTACGCACTTGGCGTTATAATCATGCATTTGGTCCCTAAGCGCATAATTATTATTTTTAACTTTTTTTTTAAAAACACGACAATTATTGTCTTTCTTCAATTCCTTACATTGTAAACAAATTATTTTTTTAATTATTTTTTATTCTTATCTTTATCTTTTCTTTTATCTTTTCTTTTATCTTTTCTTTTTTATCTCGATTTCTTTCTTGTCTTCTTTCTTGTCTCCCTCTTGTCTTTCTTCTTGTCTTTCTTTTGTCTTCCTTTTTGTCTTCTTTGTCTTTTTTTTCTTCTACTTTTTCTTTAGTTGTGGCTGCTGAACCCTAAACAACGGGAACAAACCCAAAAAATATATATAAAAAAAAAATTAAAAATTAAAAATATTTATTTTTAGGTTGGGCATGGGGTGTTGCTGAACCCTAAATAGCGGCCACCCAATTTTTTTTAATTTTTTAATTTTTTAATTTTTAATTTTTTGGTTTTTGGTTTTTTTTTAAAATTCTATTTTTAGCCCCTAGGGTGCGCGGCCGCGCACCCTAAGACCCTCACATCTCCCTCTTCATCTTCCCCTCCATCTTCATCTCCCCCTCCATCTTCATCTCCCCCTCCATCTTCATCTCCCCCTCCATCTTCATCTCCCCCTCCATCTTCATCTTCCCCCTCCATCTTCATCTCCCCCTCCATCTTCATCTTCCCCCTCCATCTTCATCTCCCCCTCCATCTTCATCTCCCTCTCTATGTTCATCTCCTCTCCATCTCCCTCCCCTCTCCTCATATATATAGGGGAGAGGAGAGGGTCTCTCCCATTCACTCTCCCACTCCCTCTCCCTCTCCTCTCCTCTCCCCTCCTCTCCCCTATATATATGAGGAGAGGGAAGAGGGAGAAGAGAGATGGGAGGGTCTTAGGGTGCGCGGCTGCGCACCCCAGGCTAAAAATAGAAAATTAAAAAAAAAACCAACAAATAAAAATAAATAAATAAAATTGGGCGGCCGCCATTTAGGGTTCAGCAGCACCCCACGGCCAACCAAAAGAAGATTTTATTTATTTATTTATTTATTTTTATAATATTTAATTTTAATTTTAATTTTAATTTTTTTTTGGCGGCTGCCATTTCGGGTTCAGCAGCACCCCACGGTCAACTCCAAAAAAAAAAAATTTTTTTTTTTTTTTTGGTTTGCTCCTATTGTTTAGGGTTCAGCAACCACAACTAAAGAAAAAGTAGAAGAAAAAAAAAGACAAGGAAGACAAAAAGGAAGACAAGAAGAAAGACAAAAGAAAGACAAGAGGGAGACAAGAAAGAAGACAAGAAATAAATCAAGATAAAAAAGAAAAGATAAAAGAAAAGATAAAGATAAGAATAACAAATAATTAAAATAATTATTTATTTACAATTTAAGTGATTGTAGAATGACAACATTGATGTTTTTAGAGAACTTTTTAACCAATTTTTTTAAAGTCAAATATGTTTATGAAATGAGCGCACTTGGCCAAGTGCATAAATAGCGAATTGCGTGTTTGTTTTTTTGTCAATTTTTTTTGAGAATTTTTACTTTTTTGCACAATTAGGTCCGGAAATTTTTGCACTTGGCCAAGTGCATAAATAGGGAATTGGGTGTTATATGTTGTTGAGATGAATAGGGGTGATTACGTTCAATATACGTTTTACGTATGTTTATCATATAAAAAACGTACAAATGACATATTACAAACATGAAAAAACACATCATAATAAATTTATGTGTTTGTAATATGTCCTTTGTATGTATTTTTTACAATAAACATACGTAAAACGGATGTCAAACATAATCACCCATGTTTGTCTCAACAACATACGTAAAACATTGCAAAAACATGACTTCCTAAGTTTGTGATGACTATGATAATCATACAAAAGACAATCAAATTGAATATTGGTTCTATTTCCAAAGCATTAATTTTTTTTTTAGTTTAAAACCATCATCCGAAAATAGAGAGAACACATTTTGGCTTTCCAAAAATTTAGATATTTAATTTCATTTACTTTTTGTAATTGAAATTGAAATATATTAGGATGAATGTAAAACAAACTGTGGTATTCAAAACCATGAGCCGTGCACTAAAAATCATAACGTAACATTATGAATAGAAAATGTTTTTGAGAGAGATAGAAACTATGGCAGATGGGCCGAAAGGCCAACGTGAATGAAGAGTATTTTGTAAGAAGAACTACCAGCTTGGCCACGAGGACCAAGACCTCGCGGGCTACTTTTAATGCCTCCTTTCGAGAGTTTAATCTCATTAAATTGGATACAACACCGAGACTTCCCAGGAAGTAACCTATTCAAGTACTATTCCGATTCAAAGGCGTTTAATCTCTAAACGTCCTCACCCTTGTCCAAATTGGGCAGTTTTGCAAATATGCATTATAAAATGCAACTAAGAGGGATATTTTGATGTATGAATAAAAGTTGTACATTATGAAGTTTAGATTGTATCCATACAGTTAGATTTGCGATCGCTATTGCCAATAATTTTCTATAAAATTTGAAACTTAAAATTCAAAATTATTTTGTAATTTGATTGTGAATAAGATGTAGATGAGATTTGTTGTGATGGGTTGAAATGCAATACTCTAAGTGTAGTGATTTTTGGAGATTTTTTGGTTGCTTAATTTTATGAGTTGACTTTTTCAAGAGCACTTTTAGACTAAAATCTTTGAAATTTTTGGTGAAAGACTGCAACATGAAATGAGGCATAAAAGTTTCACAAATCATCAACTTTCTTATCAGTTCACATGTGCAATAAGCTAACTTTCCATAAAAAAATTCAGTAAAAAATTCACACTCCAAAAATTGCATGATGGATGAGAAAACGAAATTTACTTCTTTACATCATGCAAAATATGCATGGTTGGGCAGTTAGGGGTTAACTTCAAAGTCTTGATGGGATCTAGTGTAATAGCCTTCGTATGACCACATCGCTTTGAGCCTCAGATGTACTATGAGTTACAAAAAATTTAAATTACAAAGATCTACTTATACATTAGTACATGTTATTTTTATATAAATAGAATACTTTTTCTAATTTGAACTTTACCGTTTTACTTTTAGCCTTTTACTTTTATCATTAGATTACCGAGATATTATATAAACCCTTTGGTCAGCTCTATTCATTTAAGGAATTTGTTTTTACATTGAATCTACTACTTTTATCTTAATAATAAATTTAAAAAAAAACCCCTACAAATGCACGCTTGCGGAGCCCCTAGTATTTTTTCTACATGTAGACCATAATGGGTAATGGAAAGCAACTTCTTTGTGAGCACGATACACCGAAATCACCATATATTGTGTTCCATGGTATTTACGAGAGGCTTTACTAACAATTAAAATTTCAAAATATTGTAGTAAAATCCATCCAAATTAGATGAAAAGTTGTTGAAATGGAAGAGAATATGTCCAAATGGATGAATGTACCACGTCATTCATCCACCCACAATATATGGTGATTTCCGGTGTAGTAATACCCACACTAATTACTATTTTTGGTGTAATTGGTGCAGAAATAACAAAAACAGGGTGAGTCTTTGGGGCGGTTTATACTACGGACCAAGAACTTGTTCCATGCACCTTTAAAATTCGTGATTGGTTCCATCAACTCGTCCCGGGATGACTTGGGTTTACACTACAAGGAAAAAAGAAAAGTGACCAAAGGAGTTGAGGTCCTCAAAAGGCCTAGAAATAGGCCTAGTGGATAATGTTGAAGGGTCCCTTTGCGGTGAGAGAGGCAAAAAGGGTTCTTTTATTTCCGAACGAGGAGACCATGGGCTTGAAATGTCGTTTTCTTTTATTTTTTATTTTTAAGTCCCGATCCAAGTTCGGTTTACACTTAGTGAGAGGCCCAAGGGCTTTAAAAATTACATTTTTTTGAAGTGTGACCATGGAAGTGTGACCATGGAATTAAGGTAGGATGTCCTAAAACCACTAACCCTCCCAATTATGACATGTAGACCTTTCTTGGGGCCACCACAGTTGAGACTCAAAACCACCAGTGTTGAGACTCAAAACCGCCCATTTCACTATTCAAATAGACCAATGGCATGTCAAGCATTGCGAAGAAATAGTTGGTGGTTTTGGGTATCATTATGAGTGAAAATTAGTACCACATGGTGTGGACATGGAGAAACCTAGAGGTCTGATTTGAGTGACGAAGTTCTTTTCACTTCAAAAATTTGTATCAATTTGAATATTGAGAATTAAATTGCGAAAATTTGTGCATTCCGTGAGAACTCTTCTTCCAAATTACCAAAAAATATTTCTCATGAATAACCTTGAAAACTTGAAGCCATATTTCTTAAGTTGGTGGTTTTAGGACATCCTACCTTAATCCATTTTCCTTGGTCACATCTCTTGGTCCGTAGTGTAAACCGCCCCTTTACTACCGTTCGATTGACCAAAAGTTGGTTTTGTCAATTGTAACGGGAGTTCAGAGTTGAATTTCTTCATTTGCTTTTTAAAAGAAAAGCAAAAAGAAAAGTCACGAGCTTCAGTACCAATTTCTCAACACGTATTAAAATGCTAAAATTGGAGGCCATGATATTTGGAACGTCGGTCAAGCTGACTGTACAGTAAAGAATCATCCAACCCGGGATGCCAGATCCCGTTCAATAATAACCACTCATCGGAAACCCCATCGACGGCTTCCGTCCCTCGAACCTCATCGTGCGGCTCTCGTGGATGCCCGTACATCGTGCCAACTTCGCTCCACCGTCCTATCAGATCGACGGCCCAGATACGATTGATTTAAGAGATCCAACGGCGTTCTACCGTCCGACTAAATCGACGGCCCGTATGCGATCCAGCAACGAGATCCAACGGCCCAGCATCGCCACGATAGTTGCGTGAGGCTCCCGTCGTTTCAGACCTCGCCACCAGTATAAATTCCCGGCTTGGACGCTTCTAAGCCTTTCTTCGGCGAGCTTTGGCGGAGCTCTCGATCTTGCCTTGGCTCCTTCTGCTCGACGGGGCCCCGTCTATATTTACGCGATGGCCCTGCAAATTTCTTGCCAGGGTTCTCTGCTTTCGTTTGTGTTGTTAGAGGTTGGAGAATGGACGGCGGACGAGATGGCGGTTGAGTAGGGCTACGGATGGCGATGTAACCCTCGTTTGCAGCTTCTGGCGGTGCTTCGTCGTGTTGTGTGACATGCATTTCTTCTACAAGTAGTCGGTGAGTTTTTTTCTTCCTTCTGAAAGTTGGTTTGTATGTTATAGTTAGCGTTTCCTACCCTGTCCGTTATTTTTTTCCCGTTCTTTTTGGCTTGTATGTGAGAGCTAGGGTTTGCTTATTTTTTTGGAGGCTCCCTTTGGTTTAACGGCGGACTGCGCCTTGCCTGGTGAGCGTAAGGGGTGTTTATGTAGCGATCGTATAATTTGTGGATCCTTCTATGTTTGGTTTTCTGTTAGAGCTAGGGTTTGCTCTCTGCGTCATACGGGTTAATTTCCTGTGAGGGATGTGTATGTGTGCATCGGTTTTTATGAGGGTAGGATATGGAAGTTTCATTGTTACCTTTTGTTTTGAATTTTCCCATTGTTCTGAGTGTTTCGGTGGCGAACGGGTTCGTGTTCGTAAGTGATTTTCTATGTTCGCTATGTGATCGTCCATGGATGCTTACATGTCCCCATGCTGTGGATCAGGTTGCTTTTTAAGCAAGTACTTCAAGGATGGGGTTACGAGACTCCGATATGGTCCATTGGCGAGCGGATGGAAGTTTCGATGATTTGAGAGAGATCTATTCTAAGGTTTTGAACCGCAGTCTAGCCATGGTTGAATTGACAAAAAACCAGGCAGATGACATGGTTCATGGACCCTGCTCTTATGGGTGCGCTTACGGAGCGGGTCCCAATCTGAATAAAAAAATATGCTTTTGTTGTGGCGGAGGAGCGGTTGATCCTCCGCGTGTGGCGTGTTCTTGTGGTCGGGTGTCTGGCGTGTGGTTGTCTCTAAGCATCAAGTGAGCGTCTACTTGTCATCATGCACTTACACATTGCAAGCTACCGACTGGGGGTAGTAACCAACAAGCCCTATGTATATGGGGATGATGCGTGACATTTCTCACTGCGATTCACTGGCATACGGAGGACAGGTCTTGTTTTTGAAACGTCCACATCTCCACACAAGTCAAGTCCCTGGGGGGACTGCATAGAAAAAGACAATCCGGGTAACTGGTCATACATGTGCCAAGAGCATGTCCTTGGTTCACCAAGCTGACTAAACTGCCCCTTGACCTTTGAAAAGATTAGAGGTACTCTTTTCTGTGTGCATGGCAACTCGTGGGTCATCTCCAACAAACTTGGAGGTAGCTTGCCTCTTCTCACACTTACTGCTTTTTTCACTCTTTCTTCTGCTTCACAGGAAGCTCGATGCAGCACACTTGCTTATCTCTTTCTATTCCTACCGCCACTTACTCGCTATCCTCATTTCACACATCTCTTTGGATCTATTTATCGTTTTATTAGTTCTATCTACACGCTGATCTCTCATCTGTAGTTGGCCAATATAGCTGCCACAAACGTACTCACTCATACGGCTGATCCTTCTTCTAGCAGTTACATCTCAGTTCATTTGACGTATGACCCTCATCCTCTTGTTACCTGGCAGATAGTTTGAGATGTTGTTGCTGCGGAGTTATGTTAGCATTGAACTTCTAGATTTTCATTTGATGCATCGTTCTGTTCAATTTCTTTTTGAGTTCATTGTGTTTCATCTTGTAAGCTTGTGTAGTGTTTTTGTACCTCTGTGCTCTTCCAGTTGGATTTTACGCTTTAAGCGTTTGGCAGTTTGAGCTGTCATTTACGGGAATATGCCCTCATGGGTGCGCTTACGGGGCTGTTTCCAGTAATAAATTTCTTTTTGTGGGTTAATTTTTCATTGGAATTTAAGGCTCCTCTGTTGAGCATGGAGGTTAGGGATGATAGGGACGTATTGAAGGAGGTACTCTAGCTTTTCATGGAGGTGGTATGTTTTGTTTCCTGCTTAGGTAGATGTAGGTCGACAAGTGAACTGGAGCTTCTGTTGCGGATGGCGTGGTGAAATGGAGAGGGAGATGCTCTTTTGAAGATGGTAAATCCTATAATGCCTATTTAGGATGTCTCAATTTTTGAAATGTTGTATTCTATTGAGCATCAGTAAGCAGTATCTAATTCTTGTTATTCCTCTTTTGCAGATGCTGCGTCCAAGTCTTGATGCGAGTGTTGTCAAGTGGAATGGATTAGAGTGCGTTTCGCCTGATACTTGTAGACTAGACAAGTCTTGGCTCGGGGGTGAACTTTAAGGGATTGCTTGTTGCATCACCTAATGGTTCAATGGTCGGGTGGAGAGCCATGTTCTCATAGGCTTCTGTTGCTGGAGAGGTAACGGAGAAAGGGTTGTCGTACAGCTTTCTCATGGGTACTTTCTCTTTCTTATTTGCATACATGCCTACCAATATAGTGTTGGTCTGATGTTCTGTATTTCCTTGTCCTGGCTATGGCCTGGTCTTTTAACACGTATCACCCGTCTATGGGTTTTCAAGGATGATCTGTATCGTTCCTTTTAAAAAATGGAACCGAAATACTTCAGCATGAAAAGCTGTGGATGTGTTTTCTGTACTCACCAGTGTCTTGAAGAACTGGAACAACTATTTGACATGGATCTATTGTTCAGTGGGGTGTGCTTGGAGTACTTCGCTACTGCCTGTTGAAATATAGCTATTGCATCGTAGTCAGTAGAAATGCTTTTGGCAAAAAATTGGTGTCGTCATTAACGGCATTGCATCTGTTATCAACCACGTATTTCTACAGGAGTTCACCATCTGCATGTATGAACTTAAGATTTAGGCTTCTGGCCTGTACGGTAATCTGGGCTTGCGTTCATAATAACTTGATGTTCAGAATATCTCTGTAGTTATCTAATGTGCTTGTTTAGCCATCACTGCAGATGAAATCTAGAATGACGTAAGGTACACCAACCTATTACAATCATTTTTGGTTTGGACTGCACTTGGTGGTAATAGGTTGGTTTACCAATTTAATTGTTTTTTGTAATTTATCATTATTTTTATTTTTCCAGATTGGAGTGTGTTTTTCTCAAAGTTGAAATTACTCTCCATGTAAGACTCAGGGTTGAACTATTTTCAATAGAGAAAACACCTAAATTTTCAACCTGACCCCTATGCGATTGTTAAATACGGCAATGAGAGGATTCCTACTATTGCCCGGTATCCTCAAAACTCCGTAACATTCACATAGCTACTGATGAAGTACTGTTGGGTGTGAAATATCTATTGTAGAGCCAAGGCACGGACAGACAGTGCATGCTGCAGAACGTTATGTCTTTGCTAAAAATCGAGATCTGATTTGACTTGGAAATCGAGGTCCGATTTGACTTGGAAAGACTTTGCGTTAGCAAAAACATTTGAGGCTAATATTTTGCTTGTGGATACAAACCAAACTCCAGAAAATTTAGGACTGAGTTTGTATACGAGGTTGGAAATAGGGATATCAACCTCAACGGTGGGCATACTTTCATAGCCTCACTGGTGGGCATGCTCTCATGATTACATTTGAACCTGTACTACCAGTGCACATATGAGAACCGAAGATTTCTGCCAGTCTGTGGCTGACTGAGCACATTTGATCCTGTAGCACTGGTGCACATATGAGAATCATAGATTTCAGCCACTTTCTGGTCCTCTCTCACTTAAACCTGTACCACTATGTACATATGCGAATCGTAGATTTCAGCCAGTCTCTGGCCCTGGTCCCTGACTGAGAACATTTGAACCTGTACCACTAATGTACATATGAGATTCATTTATTCATCTAGTCTCTGCGGATCGAGTACATTCGAGCCTGTACCGCTGGTGTTCATACAAGAATCGTAGATTTAGGCCAGTTTCTGGCCCTGCTCTTTCACTGTGCGAGAGGATTGTCAGCGTGAAGAGATTGCAGATGCTCACTCCGGCAATCCCCTCGGCGATCAGCACGGCAACAATCGCTGCAGCCACCATGGGATTCGCCTTGTGGCCATCGCCGCCCTTCCATGCGCGACGCCCCATGGACTTTCTGGGAGCTTCTGGTGTTCCAAAGCAGCTGCAGCTTTGTCGCCTGCAGCTTCGTCCTATTGGAAATTTCAGCCTCCGGCGAGCTAATTCACAAAAAATCCGGGCTTCTAGTGTCGGTTCTGGAGAATTCCAGGTGAGCGGCTTCGACTTTCCACGAATCTGTCAATTTTGGCGCCAGTTTAGGGTTTTCATGTCTGCCCTCAAATGCATTGTGGGATTCAATTCAGTTTTTCGAGGTCCGGTGCGGAGATTATTCGGCAGCTGGTGAGGTTTGAAATTGAAGGTTTAACATGAATTCACGCAGGACTGCTGTAGACGGAGATCGAGGCATTGCGGAAGATGCGAGTGAGTGCCATCAAACAGGAGCTGGATGCCCTCGGTAACCCTAAATTCTTTGTCCTCTCTCTCTCTCTGTGTAAATTAAATTACAATTCGTTGGAAGTGAAATCCGAGTTTTATTGCATAAGTTGTATGATTTTGAATGCTTAAACTCATGAAATTACTGGCATCACATGGTATTCTAAGACTTTAAAATGCTTAAACTCTGTCATCAACTGTTTTGCATGGTTCAAGAAACGAAATAATGACAGGCAGTAGTTTGGCACTCTAATATTTGCACCAAGCATTATACACCTCGTATTTCAAATGCCGAATGTAAAATCTAGTGGATATAAAATCATGTAGATGAAAATATGACCAATTTCGTGATAGGAGTGTTCTCACAAAGTTCATTTCGTTAATAGAGAGGTTTTAAAAATTGGCTATTACAATTGGTTGTTTGTCTTCAAATTTTCTTATAGAATGATATAAAGAAATATTGGAATGAAATGCCCTACAATTTTGACATGTGTTTTATTAGCATGTATAGGGTTTTAGTGAAAGACTGTAGCTTATTGCGTAGAATTTATTTGAATCCCACCAATCAACTATATCCCTTTCTCGTGACGAAATCAGGTTATCTAATGGATTGTCCATAAAATCTCTTCCTTTAACCTCTAAAGGACCAAGGATTCATGGTTTTAAAGTGACAAATTAATTGAACATATTGTGAAACATATAACTCAGATGGGACCAAATTTTATATCACCGGAGTCAGTGAAGAACATTGCATATGTTGGTAAAAAACAAAGAAGTCAAAGTCCACATATGACCTACTCAAAACTGCTAAAAGAAGACGTGAGGGAAAATTCGGGCTTCTTTGTCCTTCAGGGGTTAAATCTCTTCTTTGAATCAGATCATAATGTCTTTGATTTTCTCTGCCAGGAGTATCATACAGGGACTGCTTTGAGAAGGAGGAATTAGTGAACCGACTAGCAGTGGAAAGAAACAGGAAACGAGTAGTAGCCGTGGACATGGGTACCAGGTTGCCGATGCGGAAGCTGAAAAGCACAGCAGCCTCGCCCAAGGAGTACATCATCATCCCTCTCACCTTTAGTAGCCACGGCACGTTCGATTTTTTGTTGGACACCGGCAGCAGCACCACTCTCGTCAGTCCTTATGTAGCTCACAGCAAGCTGGGCATCCCTCCAGGGTCAGGCCAGCTCTCTCGTGGACTGGGCGGGATGGGCGATGGAGGCCTTGACATGCGCCGCATATCCCTCCCTGCCATGAGCATCGCCGGGAAGGGTTGCAAACCAGTTGAGGTATGAAGAACTCCAACATTAACTCATTTACAGCATTTTCAATCAAATTAACCCCTAAACGTCCACTGTGTATTTTCTGTAGTGTAGGAAAATTGGACCCCCTGCTGCAAATCATCTGTTTGTGTGAAAACGACTTCAGTTTGACACGATCAACACTGTTGATCTTTTAGTATAGAACAAGAGCTTTAAAATGATGTGTTGAAATCAGAAAACCGAGGTAAAATGAGAAAACGCCACCGTTGCAAAGTTCGGTGATGCAGATGGCCATATTAGGCGTTTTAGACGCTTAGGGGTTAAATTGTTTCAGTTTCAGACAACATCATAACGAGAATCTGTCAGAGAGGTCTCCCTATAGGCACAATGATTATACTAAGGCCTCCCATGATACATCAGCGCCTCACAAAGTTGGCAAGTCCCGTTTTTGCGATGTTTTACGTACACACGTATGCACATACAATAACAATACATTAAACATACATTAACAGTACGTTCAACATACGATAGACGCACATCCTACGGTTTACGTTTGTTGAACGTAATCACCTTTGTTGAACATCGGTTATTACGTTCAACATAAGTAAAACGCAGGATGTGCGTTTATCTTATGTTGAACGTATGTGTATTGTATGTGCGTACGTAAAACATCGCAAAACGTGACTTGCCAACATTGTGATGGCTGTGAGGAGCCTCCATGAGTTCATGAAGTTGTCAAAGTTCCTGAAACAATCTAATTTTATTGAAAACCCTGCTCAACAAATTCATAGAAATGGCGTCTGATTGCTCTATGTTCGAAGGATTTGTCGACATGAATGGTAACCAACACGTTCTGTGAAGTGGTTATGCAGGGAATCATTATGGACCTTGCCAGCACGGGACTCCCTCCCTCTGTAGCAGGCATTGTTGGTCTGAATGTGTTGTCGCAGTTCGATGTCGAGTTTGACTTCTTGAAGGAGCAGATCACTTTGTTTGAGTTGGGGGCTGTTGATCGAGGACATTGCAGTAAGGAGGGATTACAGAAGCTTGCAGTGGCGCCCATTTCTTTCTCTTTACCAGGAATTCAAGTAAGATTCTACTTTTATGCAATCAATCTTGTTTTCTAGTTCTGCTAGTTTGTACTACAGAAGACCCGAAGGAGGAAACCAGCACACTATAAGGGTTTCTTCTTCCAGGTCCGGTGCTTTGAACCAGCTTTTGTGTGCTCTTTAATCATCCTCATAAATCACACACCTTACGGAGTGAAGTAGGGTTCATAACAAAACCGGAATGACTGCAAGGCAATGCTTGTCGTCCCGCTTAGGGTTTGATAAGAAATCCATGAACAAAGTCCCTCGGGGATTGATCTAATTGACATTTGGTTTTTATTAATACTTTAGGGCTTTCCATACTTGGATTGGGCTTCATACCCTATAGAATTCCTGGTCTGCACGGCGGGTCCTCTATATATATAGATATAGTATTAGAGGTCTTGGCTCTATGTCCACAGTGGTGATTCAATTTGATCCATTAGATGTGGGTTCATTTCTTCAGCCCTAGTTATAACATTGTTGAGGGGAATTTGTGGCTCATGCAAAGAGTGGATGCTTGCTATATATAGGTGGACATGGGAGGAGGCAATGTGCAAACAGCTCTCATCGATCTGGGATCATCTCTTAGTGTCACCACACCGTACATTGCAAAGCTTTCAGGTGCAACATTGGTAGGTGGCTCCAACCATTACCCGCTCCATTCTTCAATGTATAGCATGATATTTTTGGCTATATAGTTTTTGGAAACTGTTCAGAATTTGAACAGTTGCTCAAAGCAACCATTGCTGTTGCGTAACCATTACTGTTCATTCATGTTTGATTTGTGGTTGGCAGGAAAAATCAGCATTGTCAGGGGTTGGAGTTGGCGGGCAACAAATGGCATTTTCAAGGGCATTCATTGACGTAACAATGTTTCGAGAGCAGAATAATAACAATATGTCGTCTGAGAAGCTTGTGTTCAGGAAAGTTGCCTTCGCTGTTGGGGATCTTCCCGCAATGCAAGCAATCAAATGCAACATCATTCTCGGTCTGAATGTTTTCAGTAGAACTCGTCTTGTTCTTTGTATGTCCTCGAGGACTGTATACTTGCAAACTTTTGTATAACTAAGCTGATGACTTATATATTCCCCTCTGGTTTGTCCTTTATCATGTACCTCGTAGCGATGTTTTGGAAGAGTTGATCTATGTATTGAAGTGATGATTCGGTATTACATGCAAAGTACTAACCAGACAAGTTGGGCGAAGTATTTTGAAGGACAGTCCATGTGAAATACGCGTGTGGCATGGAATAATTTGATACAAGGACATTGATCTTGCTGTAAGCTAGATCATGTAGCTCTTCTTTGCAGTTGGATAGAGCAGGACGTCCTTAGCTCACATTTTGGTTTTGGTGGTATCATGTAACGAAGGAGCTCTTTTTTACCACCTCTTTTCTCTTGGCGTCTACAAATTTTCCCTGAAATTTTCCCCGAAATCAGTTTCTGTAGGAGATGAACAATTTGATGGTCTAAATTCTGAAGGAATGGAGATTGATCTCATGAAATGGTACAAAGTACCGTGGCCATGTGCTTGGCTTGATTGCCCTGCTCACTGCTAGTACCACAATAGAAACCTTGCCTCAGGCTTGCTAGTTAGTACTTAGTACTTCATCTGAAGGTGACATGACCAATTGGCAATGTGGCACAAACTGAGATACATTTGGTGATTATCTGATCTATTGGAGTTATTCATTTGGAAGTACACTCTTCATTCTCTTTATTTCGTGTCGTCTCTGATTTAATCGTAACATCAAATTAGTGTATGATAGAGTAAATGAGTTTTTATTTATATTTATATTTATTTATTTATTTATTTTTAATTTGTACCTTGGGAACAGCTTTTCAGTGAATAGTGAGGCCAATATGAAATCCAAAGTAAGTAAATGGTGTTCATCAATAGGTGTACTAATCAATTGGGGGTTGAATTAGCATCATAGCCACAAAACAATGTATCATATATTAACCCTTTAGTGCCTAGGAGACCACATTGTGGTCACTAATGTGTCGAAAATGCAAATAACGGAAAATCCATGAACAATTGGATTTTGAATTGTGATGTTCAGAGTTGGAGACTCATGAAATACATCTTCTAAAAAAAATAAAATTTCAATTCGGAGTTGTGCAACTATCAAAATACCTATGAACAAAATGTGAAAATACTGCAAATACTTGAAAATACAGTAAATACTTACAAATACAGCACATGTACTATGCGGTATTTCTTGTGTTTGGAAGTTTGTTATCTTGTTTTAATTTTTTGAATTGTGTTCTCTTGTTCATGTTCCATTAGTGTATGTATTCCGATCCTGATCAATGTACTAGCTCCTTTCATTATTTAACGTAATTTTTTTTGAATAAACCGTACATGGATAAGTCACTATCACTTGTAAAATTCACAATAATTATGTGTGAGTCAGTTCTTGACATGAAAGATTGCAATGGAGAGATGTTGATATAGGTCATTGATGAACCTCTTCAATTTTATTTTTGAAAATTTAACCCGAATTCTATTTAACTTTGAAGTCGCACACCCTCCAAAATCTCATTTTTGAGTGTGCATTATACGGTTCAAAGACATACTATAATCTTCCAATCCAACGGTCGAATCTTACCAAGGTTTAACCGGCACTTGTTTGATTAAGCTATGCCTACATTTATACGGTTAAATACTATTAATAATTTCCATAGTTTGAATAGAGAGAGTTTTTAAAAAAAAACCACCAAAGAACTTTGGTTTCTCCAGAACCACCCTGGGCACTAAAGGATTAAATAGAATGAAGAGTGTATTGAGCTCCCTAACCATCAAGATAAGCAAGTACTAATACACTACACTAATTTATCTTATGAATGTGTGATACAAATTACTACAAGTGTGTAAGTAATGCATGTGATACAATATTTTCAATATGTTCAAATCAACAAGTATGAATCATTTCACTTTATTTGGTAATATTTTTAAAAAAAGAACACATGCATCGAGGTTTGATTTGTTGGTGTTGGTTACAAGTTAAGGCTAAAGTAGTAGCAATGGGGTTCAATTCCCCATGCTCGCTTAGTTGACATAGAAAATGGAACCCTATTGCACCTAATGCTTTTGTTTTTCTTAAGAATTCTACCATTTAAAGTATGAAACGATGAATTTTGCAGATTATCATTAATGCTTGGCAAAAATATTTTTTATGAATTAAATAGGCTATTTTCAATGGGATTAGGCAAAACTACACAATCAAAAATGAATTTGAGTTTAAAATTATTTTTTCCATCTCATCCTCTATAGAATTAGGTAGGTTGTTTATGAGGGCATTTTTCTTCTTCCTTTCTTCAATAACAATCTCTATTTGAGCCAAATGATCAATTTTAGATCCCAATTTAACAATTAATTTTACCATCCCATTCTCTACATTTTCCTTGTAGGATTACATCCAATATCTTCAAATTAAAAAGATTTAGTGAAAAGATGAAGTTACTAATTTGAGGAATCTACCTTTCAATAAGTGCGAATTATTAACTTGGTGCAAATTAAGTGTATAGTAGATAGAAACTTAACTGTATTAAGTAGGTTGGTAGAAGGAGTTATATTATTTTGCCCTATGAATAAATTCCAACATTTTTCTATGTTCATGAAGTTACTACCTTGAAGGATGGACCATTATTTAGATATGTGAAACATAAGCATTTACCACCTTCTTTCAAAATCCCATATATTTATGTTTTTTTTTTCAAGTTATGAATAACAGTCAATAATATGTATACAAAACTATAATTGAGTTCATAGCGGCCTAGTACCATACATATACAATCGCCTTAACCTTGGAAAAACCCCTTATATATATATCTAAACTATGAATCATGAAATGCATATCCTATGTATAAATTGCACAACAATGTTCCAATTGAAACCTTTTTTTTGCACTCACATAGTTTTTCACATGATTAACCCCTAACTGCACAGGTGTCCATTTTTTGAACAATGTACAGATTTCATTCAATTTTCTCATCCGTCATGCACTTTTTGTAGTGTGAATTTTTTACTATAGATTTTATGGGAAGTTAGCTTTATGCGTGTGTGATCCGACTAGAAAGGGGATGATTTGTGAAAATTTTATGCCTCATTTTATGTTGCAGTGGTTCACCAAAATTTCCTAAAATCATAGTTCAAAAGTGTTCAAAAGTGCTCTTGAAAAATTCAACTCATAGAATCAAGTAACCAAAAACTCTCTAAAAATCACAACACTTAGAGTATTACATTTCAACCCATCATAACAAATTTCATCTACAAATTGTCAATATTTTGTTCATAATTGAATTACAAAATAATTTTGAATTTTTAGTTTCAAAATTAATACAAAAATATTGGTGATAGAAATCATAGATCTAACCTCATGGATAGAATTTAAAATTCATAATGTACAACTTTTATTCATACATCAAGTTCAAATATCACTCTTAGTTGCATTTTATAATGCATCTTTGCAAAATTGTCCAATCTGGAGAGGGTTGTGGGCATTTAGGAGTAAAAAGGGTGCATTTCTAAGGTTCCTACGAGGGTTGCTACACATATAGAGTTTTAAATAATGAATTTTGCTATTAGTTTAGTCTATGATACTAAAATTCATGCACTAAAAATTGTAAATAAAAAATTGATGAAACTAGAAATTCACATGCTTCTAAATCAATTTGATAAAAAACTTGATTTTTTTCCTAGAGTTAACCTATATGAATAATTTTGTATCATTCTACTTAACCCCTAAACGTCCCAGCGTCCAGTTTCTGGACGTTTGTTGGTCAAACCCAATTTTGATCTTGAAGATGACTTTTGTTGCTAATACACCCAACTAAGAAAATGAAGTTTATTAAGTCTAGTTTGTACTCCACTTTTCAAATCTTAAAAATTCCAATTATTGAGTATTTTATTGCTTGTGCAAGCTTTGTAGCTCAAGGTTTGAATTACACTACATAGGATGTTCACCTTTCGAATTTCAAAATGTAAATAAAAAATTTCTATGGAAAACATATCATGTGATTCTCCATTGTAATTTGTACCTGCTCCCAAAAAAGTATTAATTTTTTTAAGCTTTTTTGTAATAAAAACTATTTTTTGAAGTATTTGACTTAAAAATTTGTTAAAAAGGCCGTATTAAATCAAAAAAATCTGAAAATTTCAAGACTGATAGGAAACATTCAATTCCATGCATGAAAAATATTACAAAATATATTTTGATAAATCTTGAAGGCTAAATTGTGTAGTTTGACTTTCCTACAAAGGAGTGGTACGTTTAAGGGTTAATGCCTTTTTCTTTTGGGTATCAACTTCAAACTAGTCCTAAAATCATATATTGTAACACATTTAAATTTTGTCCAAAGCTAATAGGCATTTTGAAGCTAATATCAAATTTCTAATAGCAAATCTTCTATTCTTTCATGAAATCTTAGGAAATTGACTATCTGACTCATGTACTCTTATAAAATATTGTCTCAATGTTTCAAAATACTATATAATCACATGTATTTTGGGCGCCTAAAATGTGACATCAATCTATAGTTCTATACATGAAAGCTTAATGATGATTGTGTCATTGCTTGCATTTGTATTTACTTTAGAGTATACATATTTGAAATGAAAAATACTTTAGAGCTAACTACATTCAATTAGACATATTAGGACATGCCTTGTATTAGATAGTTAAGTTGTAAAATGCTCCTACTTGGGTTCAACCTTTTTTTTTGATTTGCTAACCAAGCTCTACACCGATGGTTGGGTCGAAAACAAAAATCAACCATAATTTAATTTGGTTGAATTGAGTTGTTTGTAAGTCTCATTTTTTAACTATAGGTCCTACTATAATTTAAGTTTGAATGACACTTTTGAGGTCACATACAATGAATTAGGCCATAAAAGAAAATGGTGATCCAAGGACGTTATAGCTCATTCTTTTATACACATGAGTTTTAAAACTCAATCAAATGACTTATAGAAAGCTTAGTTCAATTGTGCTCAGAACATTCAAAGTTGAGTTTGAAGACCACCAAGCTCTTACACACCTAATAATGAGAGACCACTAAGCTCTTCGATACCTTATAACTATTTAAAGTGAACAAATAAGAGTATATTAAAGCAAAACACAACTTCTTTTTAGGATAATTCCAATCTCGGATGACTTTCATCCAAGTTACCTATGCAAGTCTATTAAATTCTTTACCAATTAAAGTAAATCTCCCGTGATGGAGAGATTTTGATAATGTAATTGGAGATACCTCCAACTGCAAGTTTGTCAAATTTTTTGGGTAGATTTTATGCTTGCAATGGTCCTCTCATGTGGCTAATATCTATTTTTGAGGCTAGCATTTACTTGTGTTCAAAAGGTTGGGATGTTTAGGGGTTAAATACTGGTTGTCATGCAAACAACTTATTGTAACAATCTTGCTCAACTTTTTTTCTTTTTTTCTTTTTTTTTTGAAACAAATGACACATTTCATTGCAAAGAACAAAATACACGTCACAAGAACTCGACAAGATCACCGCCGGCGAGAGAAAGATATCTTGCTCAACTTTGATGGACATAATCTCAAGATTGAACCGGTTGATTTTAACATAATTTTGAGACTGATCGATTGATTGATATGCTAGGTCAACCATAGATTTCCCGGAACCGAGTACTCAAGTGTTCCATTTGCGGGTGGACCAGGCATTTGGTCATCCTTTTTTGTCATGTTTTCTGGAAACCTTGGGCGCCGCGCTCGTCAAGTCTTCGTGTCGAGCGGAGAGACTCCTCGTAAGTATCCACAAAAGCCTTACACAACACCTACCAAGTTCCCATGTGTCTGAGCAATAATCAGAGGCTTGGCCGGTCTGTAGTCAGCTGACCTTTCTCAGTCTCTCACCCTTTCTCCAGTTCCACACTCATCTCTTTTTGTGACTGATTACCTCACTAAATGGGGAGTTTTTCAAGGAAACCAGCTAAAATCCAATATTTTACAAAAGCAACTAGTTTTATTAGACAAAAACCCATTCGGTTATTACCCATGTTTCACCTAGGTAGCACCCGAGTATCACAAACTTTATCTGGATTTTAGACTAAAACTATGAATTTCAACCGGTAATTTGGCAATTCCATTCGGCTGATTTTACACTAACTTCTGGATCTCCCTGTACATTGTATTACCTTAAGTTGAGACCAATTATAAAATATAAATAAATAACTATATATAACTATACAATATAATATACAATAAACATAATATAACATATAATATATATAATATATAAAAGCGACAGTCAAGTTCTGTGCACTCAGGCGCAAGTTCTGCAACAATGCTAATCCCACAATCAGCTGACAAGTGCTGACATCCGTATGGTCAGTAGTTAGTACCTCAGTAACCTCACCACACTCCACACACAAGGAATAGAGCCCATGTTGTAAAGGATAAAATACTCACTACGCTGTGTATGCAATGTAAATACTTTTGTCCCCATTCATTCAAGACCACCGGGGGATTTAGAGAAATCCTACTCCCTCCGTTTCATACGGTAATAAGAGTCCACTTTGCTGAAAATTTTGAGATTTAAAACAGGAATAGAGCCCATGTTGTAAAGGATAAAATACTATGGCAACTTTTGTAATTGTGTGTATGAAAAATGTAGGAAGGCAACACAATGAATGTGGACTCTTAAATTGACGCAAAAAAATTGTGGTTTTTGGACTCTTATTATGAAACGTAGGGAGTAAATTATTAGCTCGTTCAATGATGATGTGCCCAAATTATTATTGTTTTTAATTTTTTTTCATTTCATCACTACAAATATTCTTCAAGGTTTATTTTATTTTATTTTATTTTTCATCATATTAAAACAACAATTTTTATTTTTTGAAATTGATTTATGCCGGACCAACTATTAACAAGCAACCCTTGAGTCAACTAAAGACCATTAACCCCTTCAAGACCAAAGTGAAACAAATCCAAAACACATTGATTTTTCAAAAATTCATAAAAAATTCAAAAGTCTTAATTTTTTGAAAATTTTAGGGAAGGTGAGTAACATGATGAAGAATCACCATAACAAAATTCACTGGAAATTTATTATTTTGTAGATTTTATAGCTTGCTAAATGTTGGATCTAGTTGAGGGATAAACGGGGTGGTTGTGAAAGGGTTAACCCATTAGGAGAGAATTTGGGCCTTCAGAAGGCTCCTTCCCTTTGTCGAACTATTGATCATCAGTAAACAACCAACAACCAATCAAAAATAAAATAATAAAAATAAAATAATAATAAAATTGGATTCTGACGTGGCAAACAGTCTACTACGTCAGACTGCATTTTTTTTTTAAATAATTTTTTTATAATTTTTAAATTAAAAAATAAAATAAATCTTGGCCAACAAAATTCATTTGATTCAAAGTGGGGGTCTTCTGGAGGCCCTATATCTCTCCTAATGCTTAACTCTTACATGTCCTAATTCAACACTGTTTTCAAAGATTCGTTATAAAATGTTTGATGAAAAACAAAAATGGAGTTCATGTACAAAGAAAAGCTTTAAATGTCAATGTGAAGATCACATCTATATGGTTGGATTCATCATTTTTTTTTTATTAATATCTCATTAATGAATTTAGCAAGTTTTTCTCTTGGAATTCAATTTAAAATCCCAAATTAACACAAGATTAAAAAAATTGTAGTGAAATTGGAATAACATGCACTACAAGATGCTATGGTTTCCATTATTTGATTCATTGTGGAAAATCATGTTAAAAGGTCTCAGTTTTTGAACTAAGAATGGAACTTGACATAAACTAAGTGTTGTTTTTCAAAAAATCACAATATCTTATTTTGAAGATCCATACTATACAAATGATAGTCAATTAGCACAAGAACCAAAAGAAATTTGGATGGATGAAAAATTGTACAGTGGGGTCCAACATGGAATGGCGTTTTTGGTTTCGCAGTGAGAATTTGTTTAGTACTGCCAACTTTGAAAGCCTCCCGAGAGCTCAAAAATTGGTATCTTACCACGAAATTTTTACCAGAGACTCACCTTTAAGTTAATTATATATATGCCAAATTTCAAGGCCAAAAGATTCACCCAAAAAAAGTTATTCAGAATCTACCAACATTGGTAGCTGTGGAAATTTTTTCACTGCTGTCAACTTTGACAGCCTCCCGAGAATGGAAATTTTTTTTCCTTACTTTGGTATTTTTTTGGTAGAAACCAATTTGTGTTAGTAATATATGGTAAAAATCTCAAGTCTAAAAGATTAGTAAAAAAAAAGATATTCCCAATCTACCAACATGTGTAGTTGTGGGATACAATGGGGAAACCATTTCATTCCTACCAACTTTGAATACTGCCAACTTTGAAAGCCTCCCGAGAGCTCAAAAATTGGTATTTTACCACGAAAGTTTTTCCAAAGAAATATCTTTAAGTGAATTATATTTATGCCAAATTTCAAGGCCAAAAGATTCTCCAAAAAAAAGTTATTCATAATCTACCAACATAGTAGTCAAAGTTGGTAGCAATGAAATGGTTTCCCCCATTGTTTCCCACAACTACACATGTTGGTAGATTGGGAATATCTTTTTTTTTACTAATCTTTTAGACTTGAGATTTTTACCATATATTACTAACACAAATTGGTTTCTACCAAAAAAATACCAAAGTAAGGAAAAAAAATTTCCATTCTCGGGAGGCTGTCAAAGTTGACAGCAGTGAAAAAATTTCCACAGCTACCAATGTTGGTAGATTCTGAATAACTTTTTTTGGGTGAATCTTTTGGCCTTGAAATTTGGCATATATATAATTAACTTAAAGATGAGTCTCTGGTAAAAATTTCGTGGTAAGATACCAATTTTTGAGCTCTCGGGAGGCTTTCAAAGTTGGCAGTACTAAACAAATTCTCACTGCGAAACCAAAAACGCCATTCCATGTTGGACCCCACTGTACAAGATGTAGTATTGCGAAAGGTTGCAATATGTTTGTCGTCCAATATATGAAGGCATGCGCATTAAAGGATTAAAGGGTTAATGTGGACCAAAGTGTCTTTCTATATATCTCGTTAGTTCTAAAAGGCATGACCATTGTTGTAAATTCCAGCTCCAATGGGCCTGACCTAAGTCTTACAAATAATATTTCATGAACAATTGATATGGGTTCTGTAAGTTGCTACAAGTTCCACACATGTCAAGTTTTAGCCATGCCAAGCAACAGTTTTGTTCAAGTATATTCTAAGTCAATATGTCAAAAGCCACCCATCAAGCTCTCTCTGGTTGACTTAGGGATTGCTTATTAAGTTGTAGTATTAGAAGTGTCACAATTCAATAGTTGAGCTATAGAGAATGGTTTCTCGAAAATATGTGCATTGAAATAAACTAAGTGTATTGATTTCAAGGGGTTGATTTTGAGTCCATTTGCCTTGGCTTAGAGCATCTGCACCTCTTTTTTTGTGTCAATTCACCCCTTGACCACTATCATGACATTCAAAATTTGGTGTGACAAGCCATCGTCTTCACACTTTTGAACCGTAGTGTGTCCCTCTATATAGTCGGTAAACCAATCAAAATCACTATATATGGGTGATTATTATTGTTCATCAATCTAAGATAAAATATTTTCATAAATTAACTATAAAGAGATGTACACTATTGAGGGGGCTAGCTACTACATGGTGCAAAATTGGAAGTGCGGGTGTTGACTATTCTTGGAATGTTCTTCCTTGTCAGCACAACTAAGTGGTAGTTTAAAATTAGGGTTTGGAATTTAGGGTTAGGGTTTAGGATTTTGCTCAGGATTTTGGAATTCAAGGTATAGAATTTAGGGTTCGGGGTTTTATGGTTTAGAATTTGGGATTTAGGATTTAAAATTCGGATTTTAGGTTTTGGGTTTTGGAATTTAGGGTTTAAAATTTGAAGATTAGGGTTTAGAATATGGGGTCATTAGAGAAAATGTGAGCCCTCAAATGGGCCCCAAGAGTTGACATGCGACCCTAAATCAGCCAGGCTAGTGTAGGTAGGCAAAGGATAACTTTTCTGTCCTGCAACAGTGGCCATCTTGTGTGAATTTCAGTATGCGTCAGTACTATTGCAATGTTGCCGCAATGGTTTGACAGTATAATACTGCGACAGTATTGCTGTCAGTACTGTTGCAGTTATGTTTCATTTTTACATTCGCAGTACTGTTGCAAGCCTGTTGCAATCCTAATGCGACAGCATTGTATCAATCCGCAGTACTGCAACAGAATAGGAGTAGGTATGATAATTAGCAATACTGTTTCAGGATGTTTGTGTCAGTATTGTTTCAATATTGACGTAGTTTTAAGGTAACTATATTTGAAAGCGACCATTTCCTTGATGTCATCCATACTACGCAGAAATAGGGGATTTGTACCTGACAAGACAATTTAAATCAATTCGAGGGTCTCCTCCAAGACTTTCTAGAGGCCCATTTGAGGGTTCACATTTTCTGTAATGTTAAGGTTGAGAATTTGAAGTTTAGGAAATATTTTTGTTGACATCAACGAATATTATGGGAGTATTTTGTGAATATACTGCACCCGCACCTCCAATTCCGTACCACACAATAATTGACCCCAATATTGAGGTATCATGGCTCATATTTAGTGACTCTCTCACCCATTCTCAATATGCAACATTAACCCCTAAATGTCCTCACCCTCTTTAGATTTGGAGAACTTCAAAGATGTCTTAAAAAATGTAACTAAGAGGGATATTTTGAACTTGATATATGAATAAAAGTTGTACATTATGAATTTTTGATTCTATCATATGATTAAATCTATGATTGCTATCACCAATATTTTTGTATAAAATTTGAAATTTGAAATTGAAAATTCTTTTGTAATTTGATTACAAATAAGATATTGAAAATTTGTACTTGAAGTTTTTTGTGATTGGTTGAAATGTAAAACTCTAAGTGTAGTGATTGATGGAGATTTTTTGGTTGCTTACTTTTACGAGTTGACTTTTTAAATTTGCTTACATTGAAATCTTCAAAATTTTGGGTGAATCACTACAACATGAAATGAGGCATAAAAATTTCAGAAATCATCCCCTTTCTAATCGGATTACACATGCATGAAACTAACTTCCCATAAAATATATAATAAGAAAATCCACATTTGAAAAAGTCAATGACGGATGAGAATACTGTGTTTGATTTTGTACATCGTTCACTTTCCGGACGGTTAGGACGTTTAGGGGTTAAATACAAGCACTTTCACGTAGGGTGGGCATGCTCTTATTACCACCTCAAAATTCACAGAATCTGTACCTCAACCTCGTACGAGGTCCCCAATAATACCAAAGCAAAACAGAGAAAATTAATTGTAGGATCAGTCAGTGCCATAATTTTGACTAAGTGGTGTTCCAGCAACTGCAAAAATCATGCATGTGTTGTTGGCAATGTCCTGGCAAAGACTGCAAGCTCGTAGGCTTATGACTTTTATTATGTGAGAATATGAACTCCTAACAATTGGGATCCAAGGTTATGTCATGCAGCCCGCCACCCACTAGTCACCCTGTCTCGCAAAGTCAAAGTGTGCTAATTGCTAGTTGTGCTAAGTAGTGTATGTGAGGAAATTTGACGGTTTTCATCTTGGATATCAGAAACTGATTGTCATTGATGTTGGCCATACTGCAAACTGTGGAGATGCACTTCTAAAAATGCAACAAAATATGAGTAAAGTAAGAGAACCCAATTTCAACAGCAGTCTTATTCAAACACCTTACATCTCGTACAATGAGACGGTACCATTACGGACATCACATAAATAATTGTTTGATCTTATGTTACAAGACATCTGCCATCAACTTTTGCATAAAATTTATAAGAACTTTTGCAACATAATGCAAAATGTGTTGATTTAACCCCTAAAGGACCAAGGATTCATGATTTTAAAACAACAAATTTAATTGATCGTATCGTGAAAAATATAATTGAGATGGGGTCAAGTTCTATATCACCAAAATCAATGAAGAACATTGCATATATTGATCAAAAATCAAATAAATCTAAACAAAAATAAGTCCACATAGAACCTACTCAAAACTACTACTAAAAACATGAAGCCCAATTTGGACTTCTTGGTCCTTTAAGGGTTAAGATTCTCCTCCCTAATCATAAAAGTCATCTTGAAAACAACATACTCTATATACTCAACTCGCTTTAATGACACTACTTGGGGGGGACAAATGCTCAGCTCGTTTTAATGACACTACTTCGGGGGACAAATACTCAACTCTCTTTAATGACACTACTTGAGGGGACATACGGACATCTACGTGCAAACATTCTCACATTTGTTTGAACAACATAACTCCTAAAAGACCAACGACTCATGGTTTTAAAACAGTCAATTCAATTCATGATATTGTGAAAAATATGACCAAAATTCATATCTCCGGATTTGCATGTGTTGATCGATCAAGAAATAAAGCTGATAAAAACATAGTCTCGAAATGGCTAACTCACAACTGGTAACAGAAACAGAAGATGTACCTGGTTTGGACTTTTTGGTTCTGGACAGATTATCATGTGAAAATTGTGGAATGAGACATGACAAATTTTACAGATGTGGAATAACAGAGGCATGAGTGAGGAAATCAGAAATAATGTGCTGCAGTGAAAATTATCACAAAACAGCAACAGACTGACTGACTGACTGACGGGCCGTAGTTAGTAGCTTAATAAGCTAAATAAGTGAGAGAGGGAGAGGAGAGTACCCTACATCATGGTCTGTTTTGACATTAATAAATATTTTTGGTATTAAAAGCGACGCGTGTCACCACGTGATTGATTACGGGTGACATGCACCTGTCAAAAATCTGACGTGGAATTCCAATTTCGACACCAGGCTGTCTGAATCTGACCCTCACGAACGGTAAGTTACAGTGTAAGTTACAGTGATACCTGACGGAGTACCGGTACTCAAGGACTGAGAAGAACAACGGTGCCTGGGAATTGATTAAAGTAAAGACTAAAGAGGACGAGGGAATCAGATCCACTCACTGCCTGACTGCAGGGATTCGAGTCCTGACTAGCTGCGAGCGTTGGATTCTTCTGCACCTGACATGCCCAGCGGCCGACATTCAAGCAACTTACCAATGCAACCCCAGCACCATCGATCCATTGCAGGCCCTGCCAGGACCGCCATCATGCCTCACCCTTTGAGACTTGTGCTGCTAGCTTTCACCACCTCTGGCTCTAGACAGACAGACAGTCCTCTACAACACTGTTAACTTACATGTCAACAGCCGGGCCTAGAGTGTCAAAGCTTGCGATATATCGATTCCACCTCTTGCGAAGCTGGTGTCTGCATGCATTCATGGTTTCGAAACGAAACTGGCTGCAAATTGTGTACTTGCTTTCGATTCATCGCAGTCCGGGATCGCAGTCTCAGCAGTTACAACGTTGACTGGACGAGTGGGCGTGGAGTTCGATCGATATCACGCACTGGGGTCCGTCTGCATGTTGTGCAGAGCGCTGTGGAAGAGCATCTTGGCAACTTCACGTATGCAGCAGCTCGAAGGTCTTGTTTAATTGCGGCCATTATAGAGGAGTTCTCCATCAATGCCTGCTCTGTGCCTGAGCTGAGGTGATCTGCACTGGTTCAGCGTATCCCCGGTCATCATGAGTTTCCAGGTTTCTAGCGCTTCTTCCTGTCATGAGAGGCAGGGGCAATGTTGATCTAGGCGAGAGTTCTGATATATCGAGGCTTGGACAGTATGAGTACCTCGGCACCGCGGCGAAGGCACGGACTGGAGCCTAGGAGAGATCATGATGTCCATGTAGAGACTACTGCAGGTTGGCCTCTGGCTCGCCATGCCAAGGGTAACTCAGCCATGGCGTCGCCGGACTCATCGCGAACTTTTGACATTCTGGCACAGGAGGTGGAGGAGCTCATTGAGCGGCAGCCGCAATTTGCGTTTCTGAAACCGTGTCGGCAGCTGGAGAATCATTATGCGAACAAGAGAGCAGAGAATGTCAGCGGTCGCCATGGCCATGACAGCAGAAGCTCAGAGGCGGTGGCTGATATTAAGCCGAAGGGAGATATCATCAAGGTTTTTCAATCTACCCTTCGTTTTTTTTATGCCATTTCAGCTTTCATAACCTCCTTTGGATCAAAATCACGAGAAAGCCTTGAGAGTGCGAAAACAAACACACAGAACCATTGCTAAGTTAATAACCAACGAGGAATGAGATTATGAAAACTCTTCTAAAACCCAATCTAATTCTATTTTACTCTATTTTATTTTCGAACCAGAAGCCTGGAAATAGTACCATTCGGGAGCTTCTGTCGTGCGATGGAATCGAGCTGAACGGGTTTGTGGAAGGGAAATCCGTGGCGTCGACTGCGAGGGTGGTGACGAAGGAGTATCATAATGGGCGAGGCCATTTTCATCGAAACTCGGGGGAAAAAATATGGCGAATCTCGAGCACGCGGTGCAGCATTCACGAGAAAGAGGCGCACATCGATCTCGTCAACCCAGCGGCTGCCAAGTTTCTCATGGAAATGTCGCCTGGTGCAAACGCATCACCTCCCGCAGTGGCGGTGCCTTTCAAGTGGGAGGACGCGCCGGGGCGAGCCAAAGCGCGTGACGCGGAGGCCACAAGGAGCCCCATGTTGCAGCTGCCGCCACGACTGGCGGTCCCATTGCAGCGCAATACGACTACTGCGCTCTCGCGCCAGCTCGTGATCTCGCATCCGCTGGCTGGAATCTTCCCTTGCATGGGCGCGGCTACCTCTCCATCCCCACCACCACCGCAACAAAGACATCAACAGCAACATCAACAGCAACATCAACAGCAACTGCAACAGGATCATATTACATGGATGCATTACCGTGCTAGTAAAAGCTACGGCGGGGTGCACAGGAAGCAGAACTTTAAGTCATTCTCGCAACCACTCGCCTCGACTGATCAGTCCCTGCCAGGGCTCAAACCTCGCAGGCTCTTCAGCTCCGAGCTTGCCGACCCCAGCACTAGCAGCAGTACTAGCAGCATTCTCCATGGCAGCCGACAGTCATCTTCCTCCCGGACGTACTTAAGCTGCGAGACTGACGCGTCCACGCCGGGCTCGAAATCAAGCTCCAGCGTTTCGTACGAATCCATCGGCGAGGATTTCGACCATGACGAACCCACAAGGTAGAGGATACTAAAACCTTCATGAGTTCACCTGATCCTATACTTGGTTGGAGTTTCTAGCCAGTGGTGTAACCATAACTTGGCTAAATGTCTCACCTTTGAATGGAAATGGAGTTCATCTACTGGTCTACATCCTCCCATTTTGAAAGAAATTCATACCTAGTGGAGGTATCCCTACTGTAAATTCAACTTTATTTCAGCTCATGATCGAACCACCTTGCTTCAGAACAAATTCATTCAAAAGGAAGGTGCTAACCTTGTTCCAATCAAAAATTGCAGCGCGAGCCCACGAGCGCCGGGACAGTCGAGACGAGCACCGGGACACAGACGATCAGGTTTGCTCAAGCTTTGCAAGAGTCACGGCAACTGTCTGCGCAAATCCAAGTCGAGCCGGCGTGGCCGCATACAGTGCAGTCCCGAGGGTTTGGCGACGTACTTCCAGCGCTTGGACGTGAACCGTGACGAGCCGCTGCTGGAGAACCCAGGCGCGGCGCCCACGTCCAGTGGGTACCTGAATTCGAAAGGGGAGCCGCTGCCGCTGCCGCTGCAGAGTGATCAGCCAGCGGTGGATTATTGCGGCGATGCTAGCTCTGAACGCGAAATTATCTCGCCCAAGAGGCCCACGCGATTGCCGTACAAGATGCCGAGTGTGGCGGAACAGGAGGGGCGCTACAGCAAGAGTCGTCACCGATGTGCAGTGTCGGTGGATTTGCAGTGTCCATCTCCGGCGTACGCGGCGGCTCTGGAGATGCTATCGCCGGCTGCTGTGACGCTCATGACATCCAGACGGCACCGTGGCAGCTCTCGCGCTCTGCCGCCTCCAAAACCTCACCGCCGCGTCCAATTCATTGTAAGCTCCCTCTTGCTCTTGCTTGCTTCCAAACAGATCTTTCTGTCCAAAGAAATTAGGCAATATGAACTACACCCATTAACGTCTTTAGTCTGAGATGCACTAATTGTTTTCAATTGATGATACAATTGATGATATCTTTTTACACAAGTCTTTTTTTTTTTTTTTTTTCACAAAGTATGTTTGTGAATATTGTATTACATGATGAGTACTACTAAAATCTTTAATCTTGGTAAAAATATTTGTCTCATGTAAAAATTGATAACCATAAGTCTCGCCATAAGTAAATGGTTAGTCTGTCTCACAGACTAAAGACAATAATGGGTGTAGTATCATTAGGGGTTGTCACACCTCTTCTGAGAAGTTTGATTCTCCAAAGATTGAGAACCCTGAGAGAAACGTGGAGCCAATCGTGGCCATTCTCCACGAAGGTGTGACTCCCCTTCTCATAGTGTGAAGAATGAGAATGGACACAACTTCTTAATCTTCTCCACGACTTCTCAATCTTCACATACCTTTCTCAATCTTCATGCCCATTCTCAATCTCCAAAGGAGAAGAACGAAACTTCTCAATCTTCAGAGAATGAGTCCTCCACAATTCAAGGAGAAAGCGCCACATATGCATTCTCTGAAGATTGAGAATGGGAAGAAAGAGGTGTGACACCCCCTACTATTCACATCACTTTGAGCATTTTAACATATGTAGTTGTGCTTTTATTGAACGATTGTTCTAGAGCTCTAGAGAAATCTTTGGACATAAGAGTCAAATTTGTGGAGATGATTTTTATGAAACCCAATACGACATTTTACCTATTTTACGACATCATTCATTCAATAATTTACCTCTAGTTTTTTGATTGAATTTTATTGAAACAAGGTTAGCACCTAACTCATGAATTTAACGGTAAGGATAACTCCACTATGTATGAATTTCTTTTTTCTACTTGCTGAGCCATTTAATACTATGTATGAAATTCTACTTGCTGATGCTTTAATTCTTCCTTGTGTGGCAGTTATCCATGTGCAAGACGCTGAAGCGCGTGCTCTTCAGACAACAACCTCGCAGATCAGTGATTGGTACGAGGTTGATGTACCACGATGAACGCGCTCCCACCACCTTTCAATTCTCAAAGGTGAGTTAGTTGCCTCGTCTCACACCACTAGTAGAAATCTTGTCAAATGTGACCTGTCTTTAACGACTAAATGTCCGTTGTGACTTGTCTACTAGTATAGTGACTCAGAATTACAATTTTACAACTAAATTCTGAGTGCCCATTGAATATTTTTTGCAAAGAATTCTTGATCATTCGAATAATCCTGTACCTGATGAGATGAGTGCTCCCTTCTGTGCAGCCAAATTGAAGCCACTCGACGTTCCCTGTACAGCTGATACAACCACCTGACGAAGTGCCACTTTTATAGGAAATATATCTTCGACTGTTTGGATCCACAGGATTAGGGTTTAGGGTGTGTAATAGAACATATCAAGTGAGTGAAATGCCCATTACATGTATTATATTCATATTGCGGTGAAAGAATACTAAAGTTGAACATCGACTAGAGCTCTGATACTAGTCTGTCCTTGAAAGATTAGAATTCCTTCCAAGGAGAAATTTGCATTCTAGAAAAAGAGCAAATATTTACAAACAGTGGTCTATCTCTCGGCCAAGCCAAACCGCCGGCATGCTATTCTTAGAACCGCAACAATTAACTAAAACTTAAGGCCTATAAACTGCATGAAGAAACTACCAGTTAGTGTACTTTCACGAAGTTGGAAAAGGGCTCCAACTAGGAACCGAAGCTGTTCGACAAAATCTCATATTTTTACATGTCCTAGATTTTAGAAAACGAGCTCTCAGCTAGAAACTGAAGCAGTTTGAAATGCCCATGTAGATCAATCCCCTTAATAGTTAAAACTAGGCATTCTTACTACGGGATCTCTGAAGTCTCCATGTACACGGAGTTAGTTCCTCACCTTCCACCATCACGTATTTTTTTGGATTAGATCCTTGCGGGAATGCCTGATTTCTCGGACTATTCCTGTATAGAGTGCTACGTGGGGACTCAAGTCTTGTGTTCGCAATTGATATCGAGCGAATTGGTAAAGTCGTCAGTGAAGAAACTACCGACTTGTTTGAATTTGGTCAACGACTTGAGGTCGTCGGTACCGTTTGAGCCAGAGGGAGGAACACACCACCGACACGGAGGAGGCGGCCATGGCGGCACCCGCCACCCACGGAGGCAGGCGAAACCGGGTGCTCGGGAAGAGCACGCCGGCAGCAATGGGAATGCCCAACACATTGTACCCCAGTGCCCACACGTAGTTGTACTGAATTCGTCGAAATGTTTTCCGTGATAAGTCGATTCCTGTAATGACATCCTCCAGATTGCTTTTCATGAGCACAATGTCCGCCGCTTCGATGGCTATGTCCGTTCCCGCTCCGATCGCCATGCCCACGTCTGCTGCCACTAATGCTGGCGAGTCGTTGATCCCGTCTCCCACCATTGCCACCACTGTCCCTGTCGCCTGTTATAGCATTCCAAACCCACTTCTTAGCATACTTCAACTCAATCAAAAATACCACAAATTCATCGTTTCTTACCAATGTTTTATCTTCTGCACACTTAGTAAGCACGTCACACTTGCATTTGGTAACGAGAAAAGAAAAGACAAAAAGCGTTGCAGATATGGTCCAATAATTTCATTCCGTTTTGAAGTAGTTGACCATTCATGTATCAAAAAGTCCAAACTCTATATGCTAGTAAATTATTCCCTGTGTCCGGAAACAATCATCATAGTGCTAATTTTTGGCATTTTTTTGCAATGTTTTTGCAATGTTTTATACTTCAAATAGGGTGGAGAATGAGAGTGACACAAAAACTACATACTACTATTAAAGATAGACCATTTTTTGAGTATTGAGACGAATTTTTTGAAAAAAAAACATGTTCAGTTAAAACATACCAAAAACTAAGACAATTATTTCTAAACAGAGAGGGTATGTTTTTTGACATAGTACACTTGTTATGCAAAACTAAAATTCTCAAAGGACTTTGTAGAAGGTAGAAGAGTCTATTATAGTCACCAATCCTATGTTAGTCATCATGTATTGGTAGTGGTTTCAAATGTACCCGACTGATAAATGATGGCTAAGATAGAATGAGTGATCAGAATAGAGCCTTCTACCTCAGGGAATGCAAGGAAGTAAGAATTGTATGATGGAATTTCTTCTAATGCGCATCCCAAGAAGACTCGGGGGTCACCCCTTGTGAAATTTGAGATACACGTGCGTGCAGAGGGGCTATCGCATAATTGGAATATTCGAGGTATATTATGGAATAGTCTAAGTATATTTTACAATTTATTCCTTACTTGAATTTAAAGCATCCTATATTACATCTAAAATTTTATAATTAGGTAGAAATTTTACATGATGATGAATAAAATGAACCCTAAATTTGAACTCACATAGTTTTTGACGAGAAGAAGAAGAACAACAAGGTGTGGCACGAACCTGAATTTCTTTGACAATTCGGGCCTTGTCTTCTGGTAACGACTCAGCGTGAACGGACAGCCTCTGCAAGCCCAACTCTCGAGCAATAGCCATGGCGGTACCCCAGTTGTCGCCGGTGACCATCAAGCTCTGTATGGCCATGCTCTTGAGGATGGCGATAACTCTGGCCGCTTCGGGCTTCACGGGGTCCGCAATAGAAACCACTCCCACGACCTCTTCGTCGATTGCAATCACAACCCCTGTTCTGGCCAGCGTTTCCGTTTCATGCAAGTGCTCCTCCACTTCTTCGGAGATGCGGATTTGGGACTCCTTCATGAGTCTCACGTTTCCAACGAGGATGGGCTTGCCATCCACCACAGCTCGCACTCCTTGTCCTGGAATGGCCTCGAAGTCTTTCACTTCATGTTGCTGTGGCGCATTCTCTCCTCTCATTTTCCTTGAGTACTCCACGATCGCTTTTGCTAGTGGATGTTCACTATTGACCTGAACCATATCAAGATGGTCACCATTAGTAAACAAGGCTGTGTAGACCTCTCTCTTTAGGTGTAGCTTATTTATAACACACCTCTTTTGGTGTAGTATTTTTATTTTTTTACTGGATTCGGCTTCAGAAAATTTACTTCAGTGATTTTTTGTTGTTGTTAATTTTAGTCAAATTGCTACATAAAATTTGGGGTGGCTAATTGATACAGAGGATTTTTGAAAAAAATAAATGAATGATAGCCAGATTTCCTACATGGAGTCAAGATGTGTAGCCACTTTAAACCTAGGTATTGCGCACATGTGTATTACCCTGATATTACCTATATACTAATATGAAAAGAGCATCAAGGAGCCTGATTGCTCTTCAAGCCATGGAAACGTAGCAAAAATGCTGAACTGACAAAAACAAAATCACTGATTTACTCCCTCAGGACATCACAGCTAGTCTCTTGAGCTTCAGACCATTTCTAAGGGGAATTTGAGTCATGATGAACTCTTGACTCAAACAGTAGGAATGATACATGTCTTCTTTGAGCTACAGACGAATGATGAACAAAACGTGCTGCTCAACAAGAACCTTCAAAGACTGATGATTCAACAGGGAGAAATAAAAAAACAAAGTAGCAGGATGTTACCTCAGCTGCTGCAATTGTATCGTAGAAGACATGGAGACGAATATCTTTGAATAGTTTGGTGCCAACCACGATGGGCTTGCCAATGGTCAACGTTCCTGTCTTGTCAAAAATCACTGTTTTTACCTACAAACAAGCAACAGAACGCAAGCTCACATTTAGAATCAATTTCTCAACTTTTTACCAAAGATTATTACACCCAAACTTCTTTACTGTCACAGCCTCGGTGCCCCACATGCTTTAATATCCCAGCCTACAGTGCTACATGTAAAAGTGAAAATAAGAAATTTAAGTATTGCAAGATTCAAAAACTAAGACGATATAGAATGATTCTTCACACTTGTTCTCAACTCCTTATTCTTAGACTTGCATGCAACTTCTTTTGACATAGCAAAAAATGATTACAAGGTGAGTTTTGAACATTCCCTAGGGTTTAATAAGTAGAGGATGTAATATTAGAGATGGTATTAAAGAGGTCTAACTACGTAATATTATTACTATTATTGCTATTATTGATCCTATTATTATTGTTATTTTTTGTAGCTCATCACCCTAAACAAAAATTGACTGATGCACAATTATACTCCCTATGTCCCACTAAAACAGCATGCTTTCCTTTGTAAATTACAAAGGAAAGCATGGTGTTTTAGTGGGACAGAGGAGTATTGAATAGCAGACTATGGATTGCTTCTTAGTGCTATAAATAATGTTGTCATAACTTAACAAATAATAATATGTTAATAATAATTAACAACCATGTAGATAACTTTGATAGTTCAAAATTTTATTATTGTTTCTATTTCTGCGTTGTTTATTAAGTGCATACAAGTTCAGAGAGGGAAAGAGAGAGAGAGAGAGGAGAGGAGAGGGACCTTATGTGCAGCTTCAAGTGCCTGGCCTCCTTTGATGAGGATACCTTGCGTGGCGCCTTTGCCAGTGGCCACCATAATGGCAGTTGGTGTGGCAAGGCCAAGAGCGCAAGGGCAGGCAATGACAAGCACGGAAATGCCGAATTGAAGCGCAAGCTCAAACTCATCCATTGAAGCAGGGATCCATGACTTGGGGTATGAGTGTGCTTTGCCCCCTACATACCAAGCCAACCATGTAGTCAACGCCGCCACCACCACCTGCACAACATTCATTCGCTTCATTACAACATGTTTATTCACATTCCAACATCATCACATGTTTTTTCACATTGTGATTTATTGGCTCTGCACAAAATAAATGAAAGGAGGAATTTCGTTGACAAAAGCTTCATGGGAAAGTTTGAGTAGGTTGCTATTTAAAAACATACTCAATGCTTCAGGTTTTCACTTCTACAAGGACCAAAGGAGAGGAGGAATTTCAATGCCAAGCGTTACGTTTGTAGTAAATATGAGGAAGTTTGAGTGGGTTTCTGTTTGAAAACAGAACCAATGCTACAAGTTTTCATTTCTAAATTTAAAACGATAGAGCCTCTCATAGCATAACCTGTTAAACAAAGAGAGATACATTTAACAATTACTCTACATCTTATAACCAACAGAATGTGCTCAATAAGGTAGTTTCCCCATTCCCGTGGCTTCTCCATTCATGTGGGTAAGCTAAAACTATATCTAAAGTTGAGTAAATGTACAACAATTTAAGAGTCACAAAGTCAACAACTTTTGAGAAACCAATAAAAAAACTCCAAAAACTCATGTACTACCTCTGTTCCGTAATAAAAAGCCCATGGGAACACTGCTTCCAGTTCTCAAAGGTGCTTTTTATTTCAGAACAGAGGGAGTATGTAATATCGAAATGATATGTATTTTAGTGCGTTAGAATCCTCTTCACAAGATCCACAATGTTTTTTGTTTATCGAATAACAATGAAACACACACAGCAGCTGAAAGTTACGGGAATGGGAACTACCTTATTATATGAAAAAATTGCAAATGGAATACTCTTGTACTAATAATTACATTCAGTCACAGGAGGAAGGTGGTGCTGGAATAAAAGGTTAGAAAACTTACAAAAGGCACAAAGTAGGTGGAAATGCGGTCGGCATATTTTTGGACTGGGGCTTTGCCCATTTGAGCAGCTTCCACCAGGCGCACAATCTGCGCTAATGCAGTCTCGGCCCCTACATGAGTAGCTTGGATGTGCAGAACACCGTTGTCGTTCATAGTGCCACCGATCACTTTGTCTCCTAATGTCTTGGGCACAGGACGAGCCTCCCCTGTTATCATGCTCTCGTTCACAAACGATTGCCCCCACTCTACCACTCCATCTGTCGGTACTTTGGAACCTGGCAATACCTGTACACTCATCCCTTTCCTTTGTTAGACCTTCAAGTACACCAACAATGATACCGTCATCTCAAATTTGGAACTAAGGCTATTGAAACATTGTTGTAATTGTAACAATTCTTTAGGCGTTGTTACAATATTGAAAAGACATCTAATTGACATCGTCTGTTATGTTGTTTTATCATAGTTTCAACGTTGTTCTTTGTATTAAAACAATGCCCAATGAACACGATATAGAAAAGCCTGGATTTCCAAATTTGAGAGGAGTAGTGCCAACTAGATTCACTTTCAAGATCTCATTTCTTGTTGGTTATTAGCAATTCTGTGAGTTTGTTTTCACACTCACGAGTAGGTCCTATGTGATCTTCTTTTTGTTCAAATTTATTTGTATTTTTGACTAACACATGCAATATTCTACACTGATTCTGGTGATATAAAATTTGAATTATGTTTTTCACAATTTCTTCAATTGACTTTGTCATTACAAAACCGCGAATCCTTGATCCTTTAGAGGTTATTGAACAAACTAAACAAACTATATTTACATTTTAGTTCAAAGGAGGATATGAAAGCTGAAAGGGCATAAAAAAAACGAAGGGTAGATCATTGACAAACCTTGATAATATCTCGTCGTTGGATGAGCTCTGAGGCGATTTCTCGTTCGTTGGTCACATTCCCCTGCGCATCAAGAGTGAGAAGAATGGCGGTGTCCGGAGCGAGATTCATGAGCTGAGCGATGGCTTCTGAGGTTTTGCCTTTCGCCATGACTTCCAAGTACTTTCCAAGGATGATGAAAGAGATGAGCATGGCACTGGTTTCAAAGAAATCCGTGCCCTTGAAATGGGAAGAAGTCGCGGCGCTTAGAACCGTGTAGACAGAGTAGAAGTAAGCTGCATTGGTCCCCAGGGCAATCAACACGTCCATATTAGCTGAGCCACGACGAAGCGCTTTGTACGCACCGGAATAGAATCGTTTGCCGATGATGAACTGCACAGGGGTGGCAAGCAGCCACCGCAGCATAGCGCCCAGGGACAGGTTGTTGATCCTGCCCTTCTCCAGCGGCTCCTTCACTCCCGGAATGTACATGAGCACCATGGACAGCAGGAACACCGGCACCGTGAACACCAAGCTCCACAGGAAGTATTTCTTGTGGTGCTGCACCTCCTCGCTCCTGTCGTGGCTTCCTTGACTTCCAGGAGGTGGCTCCAACTTCGCCTTGAAAACTCCGCCCTGCCCACACAATTCCAAAACACCATTTGTATGAGGACACTACGCTCTATATTCTTTTTAGTGTGGCATACATTGGCATTTTACTTACAAATAGGGGGTGTCACACCTCTTTCTTCCCATTCTCAATTTTCAGAGAATGCGTATGTGGCACTTTCTCCTTGAATTGTGGAGGACTCCTCTGAAGATTGAGAAGTTTCATTCTTCTCCTCCGAAGGTGAAGAATGGGCGTGAAGATTGAGAAGCTGTCACTCTTCACATGGTCTCAAAAGGAGTCACAGCTTCTTCATGGAGAACGACCAGGATTGGCTCCACGATTCTCTGCCTATGTTCTCAATCTTCAAAGAATCAAACTTCTCAGACGAGGTGTGACACCCCTTCTTGTAGCTTTTAGTACCTTCCACCAGATTCTTTATGTGCACAAATCTGAGCTAATCAGAAGCTACAGAGAGAAAGAAAGAAGACAGTATGCTTTGGACACTCACAATATATGTACTGTAGAACAAAATGTCACTTTTATTTTGGTTGTCATTACAGTGGAGAATTGTTACGATTGCCAATTAATTCAAAAAAGGAGTTTGGGACAAGAATCATACCCCATTTTCAATAAAATCCCGGGGCCCCGTTTTCTCGGGATCAAACGACACGGTGGCCGTCCCCGCGACGGGATCCACAACGACGGACGCCACGCCATCGATGGAATTCAAAACCTCCTCCACGAGGCGGAAATCCGTGACGTCGTCGAGCCGGAGACGAACGCGATGGATATTCATCTCCTCCAATTCCCGATTCAAAATTTCCTCGGCGTCGTAACCGAGGTCGTCGATCAAGGCCACGATCTGCGCGCGCGACAGCACGCCCGCGTCGTGTCGCACCTCGCATTCTTCTGTGGCTAGCGCCACGACCGCCGCGTGCACTCCTGTGGTTTTTTTCAGGGCCGACTCGATGGAGTTCGAGCACGACGTGCACGTCATGCCCTTGATGCGAAACCGACTGATGGTGACCGTGGGTTGAACGAGAATGTCGATAAGGGTTGCTTCGAACCCCGCGTCGGAAATGGATTCCAGAATGGTGGCGTCTGTGACGAACGCGGGACGGTAGATCACGCGCGCTCTGTTCTGGAGGACCGCCACCGTTGCTTCCTCAATCCCCGGCAGTCGCTTGATGGCTTTCTCGATCGAGCCTGCACACGCTGCGCATTCCATTCCTGCCACCTGAATCACAATACAATCCCAGAGTGAATTCATAATCCTCGCCCAGACTTTTTCCCTTTCATTGAAATGAAATACACCCTACAAATTGCACCCAAATTTTCAGTGTTTCAGTGGAGTATTATGAAACACTGCAGATTACTGAATTGCACGATTAATTACACCATTACAATTGTAAAACGTGAGATTTCACACGACGTTTGCTTGCCCAATTTTTGGGTTCAGGAGCGGCGGTCGGTGCCAAGGGTTTAAGAGGAAAATAACGTGAAATTTCAGTTCCTGAGCGAGAAAAGAGAATCATGCATGCTTCCCGGGCCATAGATCCGTACCTTGAAGGTGGCGGTGCGAATCTCGGAGACGTCGATGTCGCCATGCGACGGCGACGGCGGGTAGCGCGGCATCGACGGATAGTGCGACGACGACGAAGGGCTAATCACGTCCCTCGCATTTTTATTCTTCTTCCATTTCATCTTCCTCGATTCCGGTCCAGGCTGCACCACCACTCTCAACATCGACTCCATCCCAATTTCAACAATTAAGCCCCGCTGGCTCTGTCCCTCTCCTTCTCTCGATCGAAAAACCTTCACAACTTCTCGTACGTTGCCAGCAAACTCAAATGCAAACCTCGATATATCAGCAAACTGTTTCCAACCCAGGAGCTCGAAATTCAGCAGCGTTGCAATTGCTTTATGAGTCACATACGCAGCTAATAAGTTAATATCTAGATGATCGAAGCTTGATTGACAAGAATACTTTACGGGATGCTCGATTCTAGCTCTGGATTCATTCCTTTGCTAGCACTCAATTACCCGCGCTGACGAGCGATCGAGCGAGCCAATGATTCGGGCCCCCGAGCAGTTGGATCAGTTGTCACGTCTGTGCATGATGGAATTCACGGTGGTTGCGGCAATTAAAATTTCCCAGAATAGCAAACTGTGCGTCTGGAGCGCTGGAAGCTTCGTGATCCTCCCGTCGGAGTTCGTACAGTAGCTCCGATTCTTGTGTTGACGTGGTCGCCACTCTTTTCTGTTTTTAGAACTTTGCACTTTTGGCTGGTCAGCTACTACAGAACTCTTTTATATCACTCGTATTTGTAACCAACGTACTGTACTACCTCTTTAATATAACACACGTTTGAGGAAACACAAAAATGTCGTATTATTGAAGTGTCACATATTCGTTAATATGACAAAAATGAAAGCATTATTGAGGGATTTACATTTGATCAATAATTGAGTTGGTAGAAGATGTAGAAATGAATTGAAATATAAAAGTAACACTTAAATCATAAAAAATACCTTCATGAGAACTTAACCCTTAAAGGACCAAGGATTCATAGTTATAAAATGAAAAATTCAAATTATCATATTGTGGAAAATATAATTTAGATGAGACCAAATTTTATGTCACTAGAATCAGTGAACATTGCATATGTTGATAAAAAAACATATACAGTTCACTGTGTAGTGTATTTTGAATTTTTTCTATTTTTCCTGCTTAAATTAAATTTAGGCCAAGAAAATGAAGCTTACCAAGTTTAGTTTTTACTCTCCTTTGAAATTTTGGAAAAATCTGAAAATTGAGAGTTTTATTGTTAGTTATAAGTTTGTTGGATATTACCATGGTGTAGCAAAAAAATCTAAATTTAGATACACAATACATAGATGATTTTCATTTACTGTAATGTTTTTCATTTTAATTTACACCTTTGGTAAAAAATTAGAATTGTTTAGTACATTTTGTAATTGATTTTAATTTTCTTTACAATCACTTCAAAAAATCTTAGTAATTTCGAATTTTCACCAAAATGTATGAAAAATTCATGATTTGTAGTAGACACATGGCTTCATCTACTAAAAATATAAGGTTGAATTCTCATCTTATTTATAGTGGCAAAATTGAGTGTCACAGATAAAACATGATTCCATGATCATAGGCCCAGACATTTAGGGGTTAAGGTAAACATACCCAACACCACGTAGCAATAAATCAATTTTGCCTAGTTTCCAAGACAGACTGGTGTGTCAAAAACTCTGGGATTTAAAGACATTTCAAATGTAGACACTAATAATGAGTAAAGCACATCATGACGGTGATTTGATTATAAGTACACCCATTACCCATTTTGTCATTAACTCGGACTAATAACAAAAACTCGGACTAATTGTGGAATTAGAACAAAGTCCGAGTTGGAGTAATTGAAATAACTCGTAGTAATCTTGGGGAGGTCACTATGCAAAAAGTAGAAAACCACGTGAGTTAAACTATATGGTCTTTTTTATTCATTGGAGGAAAAAATTCTACCTAATTATGGGTGAAAGCATGGTAAACTGAACCACTTGTGATCCCTGTGAAGAAGCAACATTGCAGGGTCCAAAAATCTATTATTATTATTATTATTATTTTTGGTGTGGATAAAATAAAAGATACAATGTTTAACAAAGTCTAACCAAAAAAATTGAAAAAATCATGTTCAATAAGTATTTATGTATGTTATAATAAGGTTAAAGCGTTTAAAATTGGAAAAGTAGTTCTCACCGAATTGAAAAGTAAATATAAAACATGTTGAAATTACATTAAATATTTATTTATTTATTTCAATCTTTTTTCTTTCTTTGGAGCCCTCAAATGCACAATGAACTTATAGAATATATAATTTATATTCATAATGAACATGATTCCATTCATCAGATTTGCTCCCAAAATTTGTTTTAGACATCTATTTTCAAGCTTTACTTTGAGTAATCTTTTTTTAATATTTTAATTTGAAACTTTGGATAGGAGTACCTAATAGAACTACAGAGGGCTCTACCAAATTAGAATTTAAATATATGAATTTTTAGTTGTAATTTATGGCCTTTGACCAAGAAAATTGTAATTTCAACACTAAGGATGACTTTAATGGTTTAGTTTACAATGCTTTCACCTTTATAAAATTTTATATGTAATATAGGATACTTTAAATTCAAGTAAGGAATAATTCGAGAATATATCTAGAATATACCTCAAATATTCCATTTATGTGATAGCCCCCATTAAAATACCCTCTTAATACATGTGGTCACACTAAATACATGCTAGTGACCTCCCCGAGGTAGTACTTATGGTAATGTAGGTATAGTGTGACCTATACAATTTTTTTTAATGCAAATTACTATGAGTTTACCATACCAAATATGAATAAAATATTCAAATATGTTGAAATAACTATTTTTAGATATTTGAAAAATAAAATAAAATAATCTAAATAAAATAATAATATTCTATTATCATGTCCTCGGACTAATTTGGATAGTACGTTAAGGTTCTTTAGTCCATGTAAGCTTTACCTAGGAATAAAAACTGTTGCACAAGAATCGCTGTAGTGGATTCTAGAATATTGCACATGCCATGTCATTCTTTACCTAAAGAATGTTGGTGGAGAGTTGGAAGTCCACTACAGCCCCGCCTCAAGAATCACATGTTTTGAAATTTATTATCCTTCATGCAGTGAGAGCAAAAGGGTGAATGCTTGCAAACCTTATGACATACCGGAATTAGTCCAAGGATTTGTAAAAAAATTCGGACTAATTGTGGCTCTTAGACTAAAGATGATAATGGGTGTAGCACTTTTGGCCATTTGGGCACTCGGGGCTTAAATCATAAGGAAAAGCACGTAAATGGTATTTGGGAGTACCTCAGCAAAAACAGAGATGATCTTTGAAAGATATTGGTTATTTGGTCCAAATAGTAAAGGATCAGACCTGCAAAAAGGAGGTCGTTAGCTATGCACAATCTGAGAGCCCAATTGAAGTCATCTGTCTATGCACGTCGCTTGTGTGAAGGATAGTATTGCTCATAAGAGTTGCGCAAATTCCAAGAGTTGTGGCAGATGTTGATCTGCCTCTGGTGAACTTACAGCTAGGAGGATAACTCCAATGCACAAGAGTTTTGAGTATTCTAAACTATCGGAATTATCCATCGAAAGGGAACGAGGTATGCAACTCACCTCTCGACCATAAAGCACAGCTGCTCGTGCACAATTTTTGCTTCCACAAGATCCCCTTTCAATGGAAAACATCCTAACCATGCTGGGCACAACCTGAAATGTTCATAACAATGACGATGTCACAATATTAGACAGTAAAGTAAGTAAGATTTGTATTCAATTGAAGCTGTTCCACTAGCTGTCCCCAGAACTCCTTCCCTTCCCAACACTGACGTAGAGAAACAAACCACAATATTAACATGAAGAGTCCAAGAGAAATTCGAACATTAGCGCCATCAATACTGGACCTTTGGTGCTCACAAATCTTGCCGAGAGTAGACACTGCGTTATCTGTGGCCATGATGTTCTCGGCGGAGCGGGATGTGGGTTGACTGATAGCGGCATCCAACCTTACCAAAGCATCTACAAAAATGCTGTTATCTTACAAGATTATGTAACATATAAGCTACAGATAACCACACTTTAGACAGAAACCACGAAATAAGCACACATCAAACGATGTTTAAAAAAGTGCCTCCCAGATTATGCTACAGTCAACATACGATAATCATGTTTCAAACCTCTGAACTACAACAATATCTTTCCCTCAAATTGCCTCTGAGACGTAAATTTATAGAAAATATGACTCGTCATGACCAGTAGCTTGTCCCATCACCACAGCAAGTTTGCCAGCACGCAGGAGCTCAGGCATGGCTGCAAATAAGAAGTAAAAGTTAGGAGCGAAATTTGGAGGTTGCTAATATATACAACATGCAAGAAACAAGAATGTGGAAGCAGGGGTAAAAAGCCAGACTATGGACGAAGCATTATAGACGCGCCATGGTACGTGAATGACATTCCCTCGACCTGACCTGACGCAGAAAAGCTCTCGGAAGTTGGCACTAACCTGACACAGCTGCCTTTCAAACCTCTTTGTGGATATAGAATTTCAGTAGAGGCACCAAAATAGGAGCAACCTGACGACTCAGGAGCCAGAGCACAACAAACAGGTAAAATCAAGGTTGCTTTCTGATCTTAAGAACAAGTTTGACAGGGTACACAAGCGCCTGCAACCTGGCCCGGTACGGTAGTCCAACGGCGTTGAACCATTCAGAAAGATTCAGAAATTCTGTATTAGTTTTAAATTCAGGATTGGTGAACCGAACAAGATGACATTTCACCAAGTTTGAGAAATTATTAGTACTCCAAAACGACTAAAACATGGCTACTAGTAAGGACTAAAATGTACTTATTAAGCACTCAAAATGTCCTTCATTTTTTCTAATATTTACATAAATTGAAGATATAATTTCCTAAGCACTCATCAAGAGTCGTTAGATTTGGGAGTCTTGGATCGTTTGATTGTGAATGCACTCGTTGGCACATTCAAGCATAGGGGACTTGAAAACATGTCTCAATATTGGAAAGGAAGGGGTATGGGGAAATTGGAGGTTGCCTGGATGAAGCTTAGTCCGCGGATAATTGTCTTGGATAATTTTGCCTTGGCAATTTTTGCCACCATTTGCAAAATATTGAAATGCCAACTATTGACACAAGTTAGCTCTCCAATTATCTTTCCGATGCCAATGGCACTAGTTTTGCTCTAATCTTCAATAAATCATATAAACTAGTGTGGCCTTGTGCCGTTGACCCAAATGTTCTACATGTCCCATGCTCCTCATATTTCGCGTGCTCCCGTGTTCTGCGTGTTCCTTGTGTTCCGTATATTCCTTGTGTTCTGTGTGCTTAGCGCGCTCCCCGTTTTCTGTGTGCTCCCCGTCTCCCATATGCTCCCTGTGTTCCCCGTACTCCCCATATTCCCCATATCCCCATGCCCATGTGTTCTTGTGTTCCATGTGCTTCTTTTTTGCTTTTTCTTTCTAGAATAATTTATCCATACTTTAATTCAATTTATGGTGATGAAATTCAATTGAAAATCCATGACTTTTACACCTTAGGACCAAAAGCCACAAAACAACTTTAGTGCACTCCTCGTTGAGAGCTTTTCGACAATGCCAAGAATGACATCAAAAACTCCCATACTTCATTTTTCATAATTTAATTCAATTTATACTGACAATTTGATTTAAAATCCATAACTTTCACACCACATGTTCAAAAGTGACGAAACAAACTCCGTGCACCCTTCCTTGTTGAGAGCTTTTTGATGGTACCAAGAATGCGGCCAACGGACACACGGTCTAGGAGATCTCAATGTAACAAAACAAAAGAAACAAACAAAACAAAACAAAACAAACTGAAACAACCTTCCTTAATGTATCTAGATTACATGTGATGTCAAAGAAATAATTTTCTACTTGCTATGAGTTTGTGTTGTAGTATTCTACATTTAGTAAATTTCTTACATTACATTTTCAAAGGGGCAACTGAAATTGCGGCACAAATAGGGTACACTACCTTATTCTAGCATGGAGTTGGGGTTCACTCACAATTTGGTCAAGAAACGAGAGTGAGAAAAGTGCTGTATGTGAGCAAAATGTGAAGGGAAGGGAAAGATGTCACTAATTTGTAGGAATCGCAGTTGCCCGTCGTCTAAGAGATTCGAACTCTTACGGGGAAACCTTGTACAGACTTAGCAAGCACAGGCTTTAACTACTTGGCCAAAGCGACATCAAATGACTCTCAGACCCCCGTTATGCAACTCTTGTATTATATGCAGGGGGTATTGGCATTAAAACGGCTTAAAGGACGACTTTTGTAAAAATTATATCAAATTATATGAAAATAAAAGAACCAAAAAGTTAGGTGAAGACCAAATTAAATAAAATGAGATGTAGAAAATGTTGGATTGCATATTTATTAAAAGAAGAGCTTTACATATATAAAGAATTGGAACACCTATACATAATTAAAAAAAAAATTCATATTAGAAGTTGCCTCCAATTAAATTAAAAGGTCAATCATTGGCAATGTTTTATTTATAATAAAACAATATTAATTTTTTATAAAAAAGCCCAAAAAGTTAGGTAGTTTGGCTTATGCTACATGTATTAAAAAACTCATATAATTGGGTTTTTAATGCTATTATTGTTTTGTAGGAATATTCAACTCATGTACATACTTACATTTTGGGATTCCTTGTTAAAGGGCTACAAGAGTTTCTACATTAAAACAAATTAAATCACTTAAGATTGAACTAAAATGCAATATAAGTGATTGTAATAGAGCCATATAATATGGAAGTTGAGTACCCAGACTTAAGCCCCCATTATAGGTGTTGAGGTAGTTTTGGATTTAGGGTAGGGTGAGGAGTTAGGGTTTAGGGTTTAGGGTTTAGGGCCAAAGCGACACAAATACTTATTCAATTGTTTGTTCAAATACTCGTGCAACTACTTATTCAACCGGCACGTTCATTTGCTCCGGGATCTGCTCGTCTCGATGCTTGCTCGTTTGATTCTACGTGTTTGGAATGAGCTATATATGGGACATTTGGAGGCTTATGGCCTGATCGGCAATCCATGAACGTATTGACCTCCCACATGGCACCACCCAAGATGGCCATATTCGTTAAACTGAGACAATTTGTAGTCTCATATTATTTTTGACTTTACATTTAGATGATAATTAGTGTTTGGTATTGAATTTTTTTGATGAATTAAGACTTCAATAAGTTAATACACTCACAAACCTTTAATTTTATAAAGGTTGATATGTTCATAACTTTTTTTGATTTGTTAGAATAGAGGTCTCAAATAATGTCTCAAAATGTCCATTTTGTCGCAATCTAACGAAGATCGTCATCAAGGAAGAACTTCCTCTTAGTTTCAGCGATATATGTCCCGGCCAGTTCCCCTTGAGGCTGCTGTACTTGCTATCTCAAGGAATCTGAGTGTTAGTCATCACAAGTTGCCTACACAGTATCATCTGAATCGCGTTCAAAAATGAGAATCCAAAAACTGGAGTAGATGAATCCAAAACATGTAAGAACTTACCACTTCATTTCCTCTGCTTCATGAGTAGATGGAGTCTGACCTATGGCAATGTCAGATACCAAAGATACAGAAGCTGAAACACTAGTAAGGAAATTCAAACTGTCCGTCGTTTGGATTTCTTTGGTGAAAAATGTTGGTGAAGCATGAACATTATAGCATCAAAAAGTGCAGCTCAGCAATGTAGTCATGAAACTGTATCATGGATCTGCACAACCGAAAATGTGACTCTGAAAATTCATGGGAAGTTTACTTGAAAAAGGTACCAAGCTACCATTAATGAAAATGTCAGCAAAGTTGAGCCTTTGCACACACTAAAAGCATTCCAAGCAAAGTAAGTTAACACAATTCTCTTCCTTGGAATTATACTCTGACTGTTCAGTGATGCTATGAAAAAGAAAACAAAATAAGAAACCCTGTTAAGACACAAGGAGATCCTCTGAAATTCCCTAATACACATATGGGAGATTTAAGCAAATTCCCTTGTAAGAATGGAAATGTAAACGGGATTCAAATTTTCCCTGTTAGACGTGTATATGGGAATTTTAATTTCCCTGCTAAACACCGATTTGTAATTCATTTGTTCTCAAATTCCCTTAGCAAATCCCTTATGCATCAAAAATCCCTCATACACTATGAGGGAACTGTCTATTTTTTTCCCATATTGCCACATTTCCTCATAAGTGTAATTGGAAGAGGGAAATAACAGGGAAATCCAAGCTATTTCCCATATGGGACACCCACAGAATCTCCTTGTGAGAACTCACTCTTCAAACTTTGAATCCGAAGTACAGTCGCGTCACCTTTTGTGACGACGCACTGTACTTTTTCGATGCAGTCATGCAGTTCAGGCTTGTGAGTCCGGAAGACGAAAAAGTGGATGGACGAGAGGCATATACAGTATGTATGTATATATATATATATATATATATATATAAAACACCCTCTAATTTAAATTGTAATTTTCAATGTTTTTTTCTTACCAAAAAGATATTTCTCGAAAATCACACTATTTTTGGAGGGAGTACCCATATCAAGCCATCGCCCGGTCTTCACAAACAAGATAAATTGCACCTCCAGTTGTTTGTGAAGACCTCTTCTTTAATTTATGTATAGGTGATTAGGAGTTAATCCTTACATTTTCTTCAACTGTATGTTATTTTTCTATGAGAGTGAACGTTCGGAGATCACTTCATGGTGCATATTGCTTGAATGTACTCTGGCTGCCATTCTGAAGCTAGTGCCTAATTATCTGTTTTCAACTCGATCAGAAATCATGCACAATGATGACACTTTCATTCAATTTCTGAATGACTGCATCTTAGCTTATACTGTATATTTATATAAAACACAGACATTCACGTCAAACGAGCTTGCAGAGTGAAGCTAATAATATGACTACAGTATGAGCACTTCAAGTCAGTTTCTTTTGCAGCTTCATACTATTTTAATTAAATAATTTTCGAATACTTCAATCCTGTGCCCTGTGGACAAGCTAGCCCGATCTAGAAGAACATACTCTTAATGCAATGCGGCCACCTGGACGGCCTCCTCAAAGAATAACACTGTACATACATTCTGTCGAGTCTGATACAGAATACAGAATGAATCGTAATGGACTGACAATGAATGCATGCATATTGAGCCTTTTTTTGGCGATGAAAACGGTTTAAAATTTACAGTTTCATTTGACTGGTTTCAAAAGGATTCGATACATGTTTCAAAATTTTATATATATGATTGTGGAAATGCGAGAATTGACAGCATAATTATGTAATATCATGTATGGACAACCAGGTACCTGCTGACTCATCCCACACGAGGCCCCTCTTGTTGTCACCAACCCAGTCTTTGAATCCTTTCTGGTTTCCTTCCTCCATCCATCCATCCCGCGCTATCTTACCTTGTAGCTGTCGGAAGTTGATCTGCACGTACGTGCAGTTGGGCTTCTCGCCGGGATAGATCACCTGTCGAAACCCAAATTTCTTCAATTACACAGAGCATATATTCCATTCCTCCTATACAACCCCCAATAATTAGACTGATATGGTGATTCAAGCTAGAGAGTTAAGCGGTAACTCAGTGTATGCCCACCCCCTTTTCAATATCTTTGATGATAATTTTTCCATAAAAAATTGTTCCCTGGATCACTACTAGAAATGGAGGGGGTCAGCAACGTTTGTAAGCAACGTTTGTGTACCCTTAGCAATGTTCAGGAAATAAGCAACGTTTGACAGCAACGTTTGTCTTTGGGTAACTTTTTGGAGGTGAGAACAACGTTTTGGAGGTGAGAGCAACGTTTTGTGTTCCCAATGACGTTCTCAAGATGTTCTCAAGCCAAACCATTTATCCCATAAGGTTTGTCAAGGGATGAGTGAGGTTGAGAATACTTATTGTGAAGCCGGCTACACCATGTGTGAAAATGGTCTACTACCATTGAATTGAATACTGTATAGAATAAAATATAATGTATAGTATACAATATAATGTATAATATAATGTATAGTATACTATATATATAATATAATATATTGTAAATTATCCGCAATAAATTCCTACAATAAATTCCCATAGTAATTTACCATGGTAAATTCTTACAACGGGAACTTCAAAGTACAAAGTTCCCAAAGCTCAAAGTTCCCAAAGCCGAGCCCCACAAACGTTGCAATAAGCATGTTCCAAAACGTTGCTCATTTACAACAACGTTTGTAGAGTTGTTCCAACAACGTTTGTTTAGGCAAGGGGGCTCAGCCTTTCTAGTGTTGAGAGCAACGTTTGTAGTGTTGCTGACCCCCCCCCATTTCTAGTAGTGGATAAGCCATTCGTGTATACTCCCTCCGTCCCATAATAGACGATACTTTTGAAAAAACCAAAAAATTAAAAAATGATCTCAAATGAATTCATCAAATCTCTAAATATAGCAAGTTCCTATTATGGAGTAGTTGTTTGTTGAAGGGTACATTCACAGTAACACGACCCAACCCCGCCCAGTTATAACGACTCTTGATGAGTGCTTAGAAGATAATATCTTCAATTTATGTAGATATTAGAAAAATTTAAGGACATTTTGATACATATTTTGAACATTTTAGCACATTTTAGTCGTTATTAACGACTGGTTACGATCATATTTTAGTCGTTTTGGAGTACCAATAACTTCCCAAACATTGTCAAACTTTAGTATATTGTATAATGACATATATTATATGTAGTTACTAATTTATATTGCATTATCAATTCATATGATAAGATTATTGCTTAACAATCCGTTAAATTAATCACTGGTTACAGTTTCATTGGGTCATGTTACTGTGAATGTACCCTGAAGCAATATCATATTGCCCATAGTATGTGTGGCATGTGAAATGTAGTAGCATGGTGATGTTTGTTGTAGACTTGTAGTGTGTTCTATGATGCAACAAACATATGCTTGCATTGATTTTAGTTAGCTCATAAGGTGGTTACCCCATTCCCAACTGGTGCCTTAAACCAACAGCTAGGGGCATTTTCCACAATCAATGCTGCAATGATGTTGGTTGTAGCATGAGTTACAGTTGGTAATGGGTTCTCTCTTGTTGGTTTTAGTATATGTAAGTGTGGTTATGGATTCGTCGTTGTTGGTTTAAGCATCTTTAGTGTGTGCAATACAAATCTTCTTTGGACAGAAACAACTCTACCCATGTAACGTGAATGGGATGTGTCATGCTTCAACTTTGAAAATTTATAACTAATTTATATTCTTCATCCAAAAATTATGTTTCAACTTGTGTTGGAATCTATTTCTTCTTGCCTAACTCTAAAAAATAATAATACTAAATAATATCAATGTCTCATATCCGTATTTCTTATTCAGTTGGGAATGGGGTAACCACCTTATGTTGTTTATGATCCCCACAATCATGAACAAAGACATTCAAGCTTCACACAAAAAAAACACTTCTTGAGCACTTATTGTGTGATTTTGCTTTGTTAGAGCCTATAGGTAAAACAACAATTTCAAATTGAATAAATGATTTGCATTAACCCTTAAGTGTCCAGTCGTCTACACTACATTTACCAGATCAAACTTCATCAGTTTCTTACATTTTAATATATGCTATATATTTTTAGTAAATTCCTCATATAATTTATTGTTAAACCAACATACAACGATTTTTTTCATAAATATTTGAATAAAACTGAATTTTATAAGTTTTTTCAAAAAAATTCTCTTGTAATAGTCATAGTAATTAAAGGCCATATTCATTATATTGAGACTTTTCGCAGTCTCATTTTTATCTTCAACTCGAAGATAAACCGTTTTATCTCCTTATTACTATTTTTTTATAAATATTTAACATCACCTTTTAGAATTTCATTATAGAATCACTATTTGAGCATTAATTTTTTTTGGTTTCAATTATTATTTTTTAAATGAATTTTTGAATAACTGGCATTCTGTCTCAAAATAAGCTAAAAGTCTCAATATAACGAATATGACCACAATTACAAAAATGCCTAAAATAGTATGAAATTTTAGGAAAAAAATAAATAATAGTGACGAAGAACAAGGTGTAGGTGGCATGCTTCTCGAGTTTACATAAAAAGAAATTTGATTGAAATTATTTTGGAATTTTAGACTTGTATATTGGAATTTTAGAGTTCTGAGCTTTAAAGTGCTGTAAAAAACGCAATTTTAACAATTCTGAAGAACAGTAAATTAGACTAGAAAGTGGAAAATAGCTCCCATTTCAAATCAAGAACTAGGTGAAAATCAACGTTTGAGATGAAAAACGACCAAATATAGCCCCACAAGGCTCCTACCCGCAACACGCTTAGAGGTTAAGTAATTTCCACGTACAACTTTTTTTCTCAAAAGCATCATGTATCACTACTAGAAATGGGGGGGGGGGGGGGGGGGGGTTAGCAATGTTTGTAAGCAATGTTTGTGTACCCTTAGCAATGTTCAGGAAATAAGCAACGTTTGACAGCAACGTTTGTCTTTGGGTAACTTTTTGGAGGTGAGAACAACGTTTTGGAGGTGAGAGCAACGTTTTGTGTTCCCAATGACGTTCTCAAGATGTTCTCAAGCCAAACCATTTATCCCATAAGGTTTGTCAAGGGATGAGTGAGGTTGAGAATACTTATTGTGAAGCCGGCTACACCATGTGTGAAAATGGTCTACTACCATTGAATTGAATACTGTATAGAATAAAATATAATGTATAGTATACAATATACTGTATAGTATACAATATACTGTATAATATAATGTATAGTATACTATATATATAATATAATATATTGTAAATTATCCACAGTAAATTCCTACAATAAATTCCCATAGTAATTTACCATGGTAAATTCTTACAACGGGAACTTCAAAGTACAAAGTTCCCAAAGCTCAAAGTTCCCAAAGCCGAGCCCCACAAACGTTGCAATAAGCATGTTCCAAAACGTTGCTCATTTACAACAACGTTTGTAGAGTTGTTCCAACAACGTTTGTTTAGGCAAGGGGGCTCAGCCTTTCTAGTGTTGAGAGCAACGTTTGTAGTGTTGCTGACCCCCCCCCATTTCTAGTAGTGTATTATGGGACGGAGGGAGTATAATTATTGATATGCATGATTTTAATCAAACTTGCCTGAGTGTACGTACTGTACCTGGGAGATGGGCAGGAGGATGTTGCGGATGGGCCAGGACAAGTCGATCCACAAGTACTTCTCGGTGTTGGCGGGGAGGGAGAAATGGATGAGGCGGGGCCGCACTTGTCCCTCGTACGCCCACGCTCGCGCTTCCTCAAATGCGTAGCTGTCGTTGGCCACATTCACTTCCTGGAGCTGGGACACCTTGCCCCTTCCGAACTGGGCCCTGCTGTACATGACGTTCATGCGGTCTGGCGCGTTGATGGCCCAACGAACTCCCGAGTTGTGCAGCCTCTGGGAGAAGCGCGGCTGCTTGGGATTCAGCGGTTTTAGATTTTTCACATACCATGTTGCGTCGTTCGCGTTGTTTGGGACCAGCTCCACGATGAACTTCGTGTAGAAGTCTTGCTCGCTGGCCATGGAGTAGCCTTTGTGGTCCAGACACCCCATCGGCAGTGTTCCCAGCCCTGCCGGGTCTCCCTGCAGTGTGAACGGCGATACCTCGATGTTTGCCATGGTTACGAGAAATATCCTAGGATCCACAGACAGACAGACAGACAAGTTCATCAGACATTTGAACACACACACAGAAATCATCATTATGTTAGTACTGATCGAATCATTAAGAATAGAATTGAAGATCTCGACTACCCCAAATCGCATTGATCATGCAGACAACCGCAGTATAGTAAGTACTTCATCTTCGAACCCAGGTCGGTCTACCTCAGAAATGAATACGATCGAGCGCGTACGTGCACCGTGGTTGTGATCCAATATATATATCTGGAGAGCCACAGACAGACAGACAAGCTCATCAGACAAATGAAAGCACAGAAATAATCACACACTGGTCGAAGTATTAAGAATAGAAATGAAGAGACTGCACCAAATCACCAAAGAATCGATTGATCAGACAACTGCAGCAAGTACTTCATCTCCGAACCCAGGACTGGTCGGTCTACCTCAGAAAGGAATACGATCGAGCGCGTGCACCGTGGTTGTGAGGATGGACTCATCTGCACCCTTTTATATAGAATGATGCTGTAAATATTAATTACTCTCGTCTGGTCGAGATATATCCTACAGCGATGAGGATAAACAATGTGTGATCTGGAGTGAGCTAGCTCCAGTCAGATCCTAGTTTGGACTTACGGTCTGTTCTACGTAGTGAAATAAATTAATCGGCCTTGGTGATATATACAGTTCCGGTGTATGACATACAGCTCTGGCACATCGTGACGGATCGGAGTCACAGCAAGGTACTATCTAGCACTGGCATGGATTGAATAATTAGTGTAGGTCAAGAATCTCATCGAAAGGATGTCTTGTGTGTTCATCGAGTCAGTGTCCAGTTGCATGCTGGAAGCATTATCTTGGGCCAGGCCAACTAAACCAGTTGCATGCTTGAGCTCCAATTGCATATACTTAAGTGGGTGTATGTGATGTTATATCCAACACCATAAACCCCTCTATGACATAATTGTTGTTGAGTTGATGATAAATCTTGATAGTTTAGTTGTGTTCTATTGCCAATTATGGCAGTCTGTGGATAAATTTCATAATCATAGCATTTATAACAATAGGCTAGGGTTCCAAATCCCTACTGCTTGAATTGAATTTTACACATACAATAACTTTTCTTGGAACTATGGTGAGTGAGGACATTTGGCATTGTATGAGGAAATTAAGTAAGAATCAAACAAGGAAAACTTACTTAAGATGTGGAAAAAAGAGCATCCAAGAGTATCCAAGAGCATCTAAATGAATCTTGAAAACGTTAGAACCGGTAGAAAGTCTAGGACTTAATAATGTAATGTAGTATCAACTTTGGGAATTTATCATGGATGGAAACTTAAATCATTTATTTTAAAAAATGAAGGCCATATTCGTTATATTGAGACTTTTTGCAGATTTTGAGACATAATGCTAGTTATTCAAAAATACATTTTTAAAATAGTATTTGAAACCAAAAAATAATAATGCTCAAATAGTGATTCTATAATGAAACTCTAAAAGTTGGTGTTGTTACCTATTTATAAAAAATTACTAGTAAAGAGATAAATTGGTTTATCTTCGAGTCGAAGATATAAATGAGACTGAAAAAGGTCTCAATATAACAACTATGGCCTTTTCATTGTGTTTTTTGTTCAAAAGGGTACTTTCAAAAATTCATATTCCTTAATGTAAAGCCTTTAGACCAAAAAAGAATGTATCTTTAGATTTCATAAACATCAATCTCACCATTTGTTAAAAACAATTAGTTCAAAATATCACCAATGAGTTTTAATATGTTTAGAAAAAGAGTGAGTTTGACAAAAACGATGAATGTGCATTGCATGCACATTGTTTTGGTCATCGAATTGGTACACCGTACCATGCAATTACCCGGATGAGAAATCTGAGTTTGATTTCGTCCATTGTCCACTTTCTGAACGGTTGGACCACTTGGACGTTTAGGGGTTAAGTCACATGAATCACGTTGGTTGGACTTATGTACATAAAATTACAAAAGCGTTCTCACTGTACAGTATCAATGTCTGACTCACAGTACTTTTGGAAATTATTGGGATGATCCTGTGATCCAAGTTTAGGCCTGGATCGTACGTACACTCATGACATTGTCAATTGTCTCCAATTAAGTGACACCCAGCTGCAGCGCAAGATGCGTCGGTGATCGATCGACACATGGAGAGATATTTGAAAAGTGCATTCTGCGTGCAGTAAATGAAACAGAACTTACAGATTTTGATCGACAGAAGTGACGGGGCATTGTGGAACTCCCATCCTCGATCGATAAGCGATAAGCTCAAGCATGCTTATTCATTTGTGTAATAAAAATAAATAAATAAAGAAAGAAAAAAGAAGTTCACATTGCTTCCCACAGGGAGCTCATATCGTTCCGCTGTGTTGATTCCCCCGTGAGTGCCACTTTTCCCTGTGATTTCGAATTTTGACATGAGTACAAAATCACCTGCTTAAGCTTAGTCACCTACTTGTAGAAGGAATCAAAGTTTTAACATGTGTCGAGTTCTGAAGCTCAGAGGGGAAAGTGGCACTCACAGGGGAATCACACAGGGAAACCATATGAGACCCCTGTGTCCAGCATGCAACTGAAGAGTCGACTGACTCGATCGATGAACATGCACCGTCCCGATCGAGACATGATCCTTTCGATGAGATACTTGACCTACACTAACAATTCAATCCATGCATGCCAGTGCTAGATAGTACCTTCATTGCTTTGTCTCCGATCAGTCACGATCTGCCACAGATGCATGTCATTTCACTGGTACGTACTGTAGTTAGATCATTCGATATCACCGAGGCAGATTGATTTTATTTCATGACGTCGTACAGACTGTAAATCCAAGCTTGGATCTGAGTCATCTGACTGGAGCTAGCTCGCTCCAGATCACTCACATTGTTCATCCTCATCGCCTTAGTTGGAATCTCGCCTTCACACAAGGAGATCCTCAGTCTGAAATTCCCTAATACACATATGGGAGATTTAAGCAAATTCTCTTGTAGGAATGGACATGTAAATGGGATTCAAATTTTCCCTGTTAGACGTGTATATGGGAATTTTAATTTCCCTGTTAAACACCAAATTAGCAATTCATTTGTTCTCAAATTCCCTCAGCAAATCCTTTATGCATCAAAAGTCCCTCATACACTATGAGGGAACTGTCTATTTTTTCCCATATTGCCACATTCCCTCATAAGTGTAATTGGAAGAGGGAAATAACAGGAAAACCAAGCTATTTCCCATATGGGACACCCACAGAATCTCCTTGTGTCAGTTGGAATCTCGCTTTCAGTTGGAATCTCGTCCAGATGATTTATTCGACCATATTTAGTAAAAATAACACATGGCATGCAATGAATGAAAATGTCCTCAAAATTAGGCACTTAGAGGACCTACAGATTGAAAGATCTAGAAGTGGTGTGTACAACTAAATATGTGAAGAAGTTGTGCACACCACAATCTTTTCAATGCAAGTGTTGTATTGAGTCTTTCTTGTGCTAAAAAAAATTAGTGTTTTGGAGAAGCTGCAAGTGATTTGCTACGGCTCTTAGGAGAATGATCTGGAAATCAGCAAAGAACAGCTTTTGAGATGCATGAGCGAGGCAGCTCATATGGCAAAATATGAGCAGTTTTGGGCATTTCCTGAAGCACTTGCAGAGTTGTAGTGACAGTGCAAAGGTTTGGTGAGAGAGGGAGTTTGAAAGATAGAACTTCACTTGGAAGACCTTGAATTCTTAATGAGCGTGGCGACCGTGAAATCGTAAGGAGGTTAAATGATCGATGTACTAGTACAGCTGCAACAATAGGAAGAGGATTACTGTCTGAAGGCATGCAGTTGATTGATTACACTATTAGAAGGAGCCTTCAGAGGCAAAGGCTACAAGCATGTGTCAAGACCAAAAAGTCACTTTTAAGGCCATATTTATTAAATTGAGATGAAATGCTCATTTTGAGACTTCTATCCCTCTATTGCAGAGCTCCATTTCAAAAATAGCTGTTGAAACCAAAGATAAATAGAGCTCAAATTATGATGAAAATTGGAATTTCAAAAGATGGAGTTCCATTCAGCTTACCACAATCAAAGATAAATAAACTCAATTTATTGATTTTATACATAACACTAAGCAACGAGCTCGGAACACATGAACTACTTGGCTATCCATCGCTTCTTGTACTAAAAGACAACTCTTTGTAACCTTTAAGGCTTTCACCTTTGCCAAGCCTTTAAGGATATCCTCGCGTCATGAAGGCATTGGTGATCCACTACGGGAAGGCATCACACAGCCCGTTCCCATCCAGAGAGCCATGTTATCCACAGCCTGTCGCTTGAATGCACATAGGAAAATCTTGGTGTTTGATAGAGATCTAGGAGGTCGAGGAGCCTTTAATCTATTTAGAGAGCATAGGTTTGGGTATCCAATCCCCGCTAATTGTGAGCCGGTTGGCCCACGATCGGACGAGGAGCGACTAGACCGCCATAGTTCAAAGAGCCGTCCCTCCTTGGCGGTACAAGCCACGGGGCCATGTGGATTATCTTCAATGCGAGGAAACTGAGTTGCCCTAGACGTGTGTAACGAGGTCCGCCGCTTATAATTTCCGGATGATGAAGTCAGAGGGGCAGCCGGCAAGACAACATCACCTTCGAGGCGAGGCTTTACAGCGTCATTGTCGACACCTCTATACAATTTCATGTGAGGAGTCACGGACTTGGTACACGGAGTTGGCGAATGAGAACGCCCTCTGACCGACGTAGATACTGCACGCTTCAACGGCGACGGGGAGCAGACGGGATCTTAACGGGGCCTCGACTAGGAGGGCTATCGACGACGCCTTCATCTACACTCCCCTTCAAGAAATCGATGGCAGCATATACAGCGTCAGTGGCCGAGCACATGACATAGTGCCTTGAATACCTAAACGGAACGTAGCTACCTCTAGCAGAGTCGGACACCCCATGGAACGAAGCGTAAGATCCTGACAGCAGACTCCTTTTCAGCCGTTGCGTGGCGGGCAGCAAGTACTCTACAGAACCTCGAACCTGAGAATCAAACAAGATAAAAAAAACAAGGCATAAAACCAACTAATATAATGACAGTGTTCTCCACACCATCCACAATGCACATCACAAATTTAGGAAGTCATGTTTTTGCAATGTTTTCCGTATGTTGTTGACATGAATAGGGGTGATTACGTTCGACATACGTTTTACGTGTGTTTATCATAAAAAAAACGTACAAAATACATATTAAAAACATGTAAATTTTATCATGATGTGTTTTTTCACATTTGTAATATGTCGTTCGTACGTTTTTTATACGATAAACATACATAAAATGTATGTTGAACATAATCATCCATGTTCATCTCAACAACATGTGTAAAACATTGCAAAAACATGACTTGCCAAGTTTGTGATGCAAGGATCCAAAGCAGCACAAGAGACGCACATGAATCCAATATAGACACATAGCTCCTCAGAACACATGTACAAGGGTTGAATTCCAATATACAAATTTATTCATAGAAAATTGAGAATACAAAATGTAATTACAGTTCGATGTCCTGAACATAGACAACGTCACTTCTACGAACTCTGGTAGCCTAGAACTAAACGAATCCCTAGAAGTTCGTAACAACACCTCAAGTTGGTGTTGGACTCTCACATTTCACGAACAATATTGAAATAGAGGAGATCAGACCCAAGTAGCGGACCACGTTCAATCCAATTCCTCTTCACATACTCTCGTAAGTGGCCCGGAGCACAAGGAGATTGAAGCTGACGAAGCTACAAAGCAAGGCTCCCCATTAGAAAGTCGTCCCGACGATGTAGACGAGACTAGGATTCTAGGAATACAGCATTGCCGTTCTCATTTCGATACGGAAATTCAGCAAGGCCGTCCTGCCCCCTTCACTCCATTTCCTGCTGGGCTTGGGGCCCAGCTCCCATTCACCTGGCTTGCTATTCTATCGAACATTGCAAGCTAAGTGGAATGAAGAGGAATGGGGATTGTCGAGCCTCTTATAGGTAGAGCTATGGGGGTCTTCTGACTGACAGCGATGGTCACGCCAGAACTGAAGTTTTCGATTGATACCCGGGAACTGATATTTAATTACGTGGAAGGTACGTACGATATCCATCTTGCATGTTGAGATTGGAGCTACTCTATTTTGAATTGTTGGGGTTTTGAATATATTCTATATATATGTTATGAGCTTTTTGACTACCACATGTCTACAACATTAAGTCCTTTATAAAAGGTTCAATGGAACTTCTGCTCTTGTTCTGTTGCGATGGAGCTTGGAATGGCAAGCTTGCAGTCTGTAACTTTGTTGAAAACCTGGGGCTGAACACAAAGAAAAGTGGAATGCACAGGCGCGTTCAGGAGACATTCAAGAAAAAAAGACGTGGTAGGGCCACAGACATTTGAGAACGTGATGAGCGCACTGCAACACGAGTGGACCAAGAATATCATGGGGCTTTTCAGCGGCATTAAGGACCAGAAATTGTCCACGGTCTGTAGCTGTCTTTGACCTAATTTCCATGCAATCTTCTGTTTGTTCTGGACGGTTTTTTGGATTACATGTGTCCACGTTTTTGCTTTTCAGCATGTCATCTTTGGAACAGGGGCTGCAGAAAGAAAATTAAAAAATTATGATGAGTTTGGGATACCATGCTGCGACATTTCACTCTCTTCGGAAGAACTCTCAGAAAAGTCACAGTACCGAACATCAAGAGTTCCTAAACCGCCACAATCGCAAAACAACTTGACTGCCAATCCCCTGGCCATGTCGAATATAGACCTATGCAGGATGGAGTAAGAGGGGCAAAAGAAGAGATGTTTCATATTAACTGGCGATGCTCTAGAAGCAGTGATCGAAGGGTCAAGCACAGCTAGTGCTTCAGAAGATTGGACTGTCGAATTTTCCCATGTTACGGAGGCCCACCAGCACGTCTATGAGTGGAAGGTTCCCAAGAAATCAATGATGATAATAGCGTTGATGAAACTCGAGATTAGCACAAACAAAAACTTGCTCCATTCGATTTCTCTTATGCCTCACAAATTGGAACACCCAAGTTTAGATTGTCGGTTTCCATGATATGAGTGAAGCTGTGTACAAGCTTATTCAAGGTGTAATACCTTGTGCACGCAATAGAGAAGCTGCTAATAAGGGTGGATTGAGTTCGACATGCATGCAGCTGATTATGCAAAACACACTTTATCTAAAGGGTGTCTACAGGTGAGAAGGAATCGATCCCCAGTAAGGAAAGTGAGAAGCAATCGTTCAGTGAAACCGAGGGATCATTGATTTCAGTTTGTAGAAGAGGAATGAGAGTCCAATGTTCACAATTTGCGGAGGACGGCTGCAAGTGTCCGATGTGGTCAACCCAAATTACAGCGGGTCCTTCAAGAACCCTGGGCAACAAATAGTTTTAACAACTGTAAGTTTTTACTCACCAATCGAAGGACGCGATGATGCACTGTTTCTCCATGTGTCCATCAGCCAGTGAGGGCTCACTTTACAATTACATGAGCTTTACTCTGCACTTTCGAGTCACTCAGATAGCTCAATATTTACGCGCGACTATTCTTCAGCAACGTTATAAGAATCCACTCCAGGGGCGTACATCAATCTTACATACGGTCTACTGTTGACACTTAAAGACGTGTAGGAGAAGAGTGACGTAGAAGAATTGGACACAAGAAAAACTGGCAGGCATTTCTATGAACTTGGACATCAGCAATTGATAGCTCATGTCGATGTTTTGAGACTCTGATTCACGGTGACTGCGCCACAAGGTACATTGCGAAGACACTTGGGGGAGTACGTGGCTTGACAGGCCTTCTGCTGAGAACGTATCCAATTGTGAATGATCACAATTATGAAGGTGCTAAAGCTGAAAGTAGATGTATATGCTTTACTGAGCACTCGGTTTCTTTGAGCAGTATCCTCGGTACTCTTCAAACAGGTTTTATGTCTCAGGCGAAAGCTACACAGGCTCTGAGAGGATTTCGGTTCAATTGACCTTCTCGTTTTGCATGGATGTCCAGAGAGCTTTGATGTAACTGAATTAGATATTGTATACTTGGCATGGGCAATGTTGGTTGCCGTTTCTGTGCCCTCCAATACGTGGTGAAACAACTCATCTTACAACTGAAGGCTTTTAATATAGCCTGTTCTTAGCTGCTTCTTCATGCGCTTTGTTGAATGTCATTATAGGTTCTAGCTCTAAGAATTTTGTAGCCATTTGTTAAGAGGAAGTTGCTGTGCAGGTCACTACGTTTCCGGTTTCCCAGCTGACGGCTACTATCTTGAAAGCAAATAAAGTTGTTTCACACTTGAAGATCAATAGGGCATCATGGATGTACGAACATTGAAATTCCTTGTCTCCTATTTGTACAATTGCAGCAAACGCTATCATAGTAGACCATGACAAATTGCAAATATCGACAAGATGTAAATATTCAGATGTCCTAACAGAAAGAAGTCTTTAAGAAATGTTAGAAGCCTTTAAGAAATGTTAGTCTTTAAAATGCTCAGGAGTTCAGTCTTGGTGGTTGCAGGTTGGCAATGCATGGACGGACAACTTTGGACGAAGCACTATTTTAAGTCTGGTGGACTCAAGAATGCTCTAGAAAGTTTCTGATTTGACATACAAAGGTATTTTGGAACATGTGAGTGCTCACCCTCTTTTGCCACCTTCAATTTCAACTTTCTTTTGTTGCTCCCATGCACTGATAACACTGATACAATTTACTCGAGACACTTGCATGGCCATTTTTCCACGCTAGTTGATGTGATAGTGGATGATTCCAAACTCCACAAATAAAACACTGCCAATTAGTTTTAATTTTAATTGTAGGCAACTTCTTGTCTGGATTTCTTAAAATTATGCAAGGGTATTTCAATTCTTTTGATACATTGTGGAGCTTATTTCTTTAATAAATATGCAACCCAACATTTTCTACATCTCATTTTATTTAAATTGGTTTTCACCTAAGTTTTTGTTCCTTTTATTTTTATATGATTTAACCCCTAAATGCCTAAAGCCCTCGTCAAATTCGGCAGTTTTGCAAAGATAGATTATGAAATGCAACCTAGAGGGATATTTTGAACTTGATATATGAATAAAAGTTGTACGTTATGAATTTTAGATTCTATCCATACGGTTAGATCTATGATTGCTATTACCAATAATTTTGTATAAAATTTGAAACGTGAAATTCAAAATTATTTTGTAATTCAATTACGAATAAGATATTGACAATCTACAGATGAAATTCTTTGTAATTGGTTGAAATGTAATACTCTAAGTGTAGTGATTTTTGGAGATTTTTTGGTTGCTTAATTTTATGAGTTGACTTTTTTAAGAGCACTTCTACACTGAAATCTTCAAAATTTTGGGTGAATCACTACAACATGAAATGAGGCATAAAAATTTCACAAATCATCTCCTTTCTAATCGGATCACATATGCATGACGTTAACTTCCCATAGAATCTACAGTAAAAATTCCACACTGCAAAAAATGCATGATGGATGAGAAATTATGGATGAAATCTGTACATCGTCCAAGAAATGGACGCTTAGGCAGTTAGGGGTTAATATAATTCTCAGAATAGCTGTCATCTAAACCGTTCTAATGCCGATGCCCCCTACGTATAATATGGAAGTTGTGTACCCAAGTGTGAATCGTGTTTTCCTCTAAATAAATGATCGATTGAATTTGTCATTTTAAAACCATGGATCCTTCTTCCGCATCAAAATCCTCTATTTGAGTCCTCTCAGCTCTCTCTCCCTTATTCGAGTAACACTAGCAGTAATGACTTGCTTGAATTGTCCAACCATGGACTTGATTGACCCTGCATCTAGCAACGGCCCAACAATCTGCACACCAGAAATTATGATAAATTGAAACCCATGTAATCAACAAAACGCCTTCACATTTTGCTCGTTTGAGTGAGTTTCGCCCTAGTAGAAAACTAAAAATAGTATCAATGACCTACTTCAGCCAGGAAGACCTTAACTGATTAATGTCGAACTCCCTTCCGTTTGTCCAATTTCAATCAATTTGACCAGCTTCCTTTGCAAATTCCAAAATTCTAGCATAATTACAATGCTAATTATCCTCGATTTTCCCCTTATGATACTAAAGGATTGATAAACTCTGATCACAATATAGATATGCTAAAGAAAGTATTCGACACCAATGTCAGCCTCAGAACCGCAGGGATACCAGGATGCACTCGTTTAGAGAATCCAACATACTGGAATAAATTTCGGTTTCGAGCTCCTGCAATGAAAGTAAACAAGAAATCACAGCTTTAATCTCTGTGACCACCGTGATCAAGTATGACTATCATGCATGGGACTAGAACAGTAACGATTGAGAGTGCTTGCATTTCCAGCCCACAATAGATTACCTGACCATGAATTGTGCTCAATACTGACATCAAATTCCTAGTCTTAGTAGTTAGGGTACCGCACAGTTAGAAAAGGAGTCCTTACTTTATGCATAGCCTCCAGAAGGGGTGGGATTATAAAGTCTGCAAGCTGTTTCACATATGACTCGTCACGACCAGTCGGTAGCTTGTCCCTTCTCCACAGCAAGTATGCCCGCACGCAGGAGCGCAGGCATGGCTGAAAATAAGAAGGTAAAGTTAGGAGCGTAATTGGAGGTTGCTAATATATACAACATGCAAGAAACAAAATCGTGGAAGCAGGGGTAAATAGCCAGACTATGGACGAAGCATTATAGCTAGACGCGCCATGGTACGTGACATTCATACCCTAGACCTGACCTGACGTAGAAAAGCGCTCGGAAGTTGGCACTAACCAGACACAGCTGCCTTTCAAACCACTTCCAAGGTGGATCACGAGAGGCACCAAAATAGGAGCAACCTGAGGACTCAGGAGAGCACAACAAACAGGTAAATATCAAGGTTGCTTCAATTTTGATCTTAAAGAACAAGTCTGACAGGGTACACATGCGCCTGCAACCTGGCCCGGTATGGTAGCCCAGCGGCATTTGAACAACCGTTCAGAAAGATTCAGAAATCCTGTATTAGTTTTAAATTCAGGACTGGTAAACCGAACAAGATGACATTTCACCTGATAAATCCTTGGAAGGGTAGAAACCTTCTTTCAGTTCATCTGCATAACAATACAACATGTTGCAACCAGTCGCCTTCTCTTCCAAATCACTCGTGCGAATGCCAATCTTCTTGTCCCCAATCGTGATTGTCTCCACGCTGAAATAGAACCAGTTTGTGTCAGAACATGCATGTCTGAATAAACAACGAGTCATGCCCCAAGCCGCCATTCAGTCAGCTTCGATACAAGTGTATCTGAATCTCGTTCTCCCTCAGCATTGTCTGAACCCTATTGAAATTTCACGTGAGAATTTATTTTACTTGGTGCAGGATGACCAACTCTTGAAAAAGATCTTAGAAAGAAGCGCGCCGATGAGGAGCTTGGCAACCGAAGTACAAGTTTGCAGTCACGAAACAGGTTTGAGCCTCACTGCTGGCCCCCTTATGGTGATTATGTAGGCGCGAGAGTTTGCGATTGAACTCAGAGCTAGCACCAAAGTATCACGGTGCACAGGGGTATGGCTGGTCAGTTCACAAGCCGGCGCAGCACAAGGTGCTGGAGGAGCAGATACTTCCACTGTGTCTTCAGGATGCATAGTTCTGCCAAAATGCTCAGATTCTTTAAAATTCCACTTCTTGTGGATGAGGTGAGCAAATCCTGTTCGTTAGTTGTAAATGTTTTGTTTTAGTTTTCTCGAACCGAGTAGCTTTCCTTTCTTTTTAAGTATTTAGCATCGTTTTTGCACCTTCCAACTTTTGAAATTCTCAGCCAGTAACCAGATAGATGTTCCGTTTGTATATTCACTTCATGTCCAACCGTCACGAGTGGCTTCAATATCTTTCTTCAAACTCGGATCAGTCTGCAATTCAATCGAGTATGCTTGCAGGCTTAAAGAAAATGATATTTCGCATTATCTAGATTTTGCTCCAAGTAACTTCAGTATTGTCATAATCAATCATTGCTTATTGATCAATACCCTGATTGTCATACCAAAGGGCAGTTCCAACAGGCTAATCATTTAATCATGTTTGATTGTCACGGTTTGTATATGAAGCAAATCTACACAAATTGAGAAGCATGACCGGAACGTAAAACAGATGGATTGGGTGTGCTAGCTGTCTTACATTCCCAGGTAATATTTCTGTTATTCCTGCGTTCTGGTGTATTGGATGCTCTGGAGTTGGTCAATGACCAAGTCTGGTTGATTACGTCCGATGTGACCTTACCAGCTGATCAACTTGTAGGAGTAAAAGGTAGACAGCTCTAGACCAATATGGCTAAAGGTTGCGTTAGAGCATTTCTTATTATTTATGAGCAGTCCTGTTTATGGGTAACTTTTGTTCCAAATTGATTTTCTGCTGCGGTAAACTTGTTACTATTGACTGTCCAATCTTTCTTATTAATTGTTTGGTTGGATCAGGTTTGCAGCGCTTGCAGGTCGCATGGAGAATCTTATAAAAGATTCAATGTGGTAATATGAAACTGGTAATTTGCATGCAGATATCATACTAAACAGATACCCTGAATTGGTCAACTTACTCGTCTGGGTTTGCATTGACACATCTCTTGTGTGGCCATGTTGACAGTCAAACGAGCACCGGAGCGGCAGCATCGAGGCTAACACATAGCGGTTTTGGGACACATGTAGTATCGGGAACCTCATCTCGGCAAATGTACCCCCTGCCTACATTCTACAGGGATAATACACGGGAGGTTCCCGATACTACAGTCGGGTACGAATTTTGGATCCAGTTGAGATTTGTGGGAACTTTGGAAGGCCCCTGTATGCTCAAAAATGAACGGAATTTCAAATTTTAATTTGCATTGGAATCACACTAAAGTCTACTTTATCATCATTACAAATACACATATGTAATTGAAAATCATACAATAAATCTGATGTTTTCTATATACTATCTACCATTTAGTGCTGCCACCATTTGTGAAAATTACAACTTGTATTTAATGGTACATATTAAAAATGAACCTTCACAATTGCTTTAGAGATACTTGATCCCACACCACTTGAACTATTTGTATGGTTTCTTACTTGTTCTTTACCTTAATGCAAAAAATCTTAGACTATCTTCCACAAGTTCACTATGAAATGATAGATAGTGCATAAAAGAAATCCAAATTGTTGTCTTATTTTAAATAATTATTTTTTCACTTATTATGAAGTTGAAGCACACTTCATTGCAATTCCAATGCAATTTGTGGTTTCAAAATTGGTTCATTTTTGAGCATGCTAAAGCTTCCTAAAAATTGTTGAACTTTCTAATGAAAATTGATTGAAAAATTCGTAAGCATGTTGTACCCGACTGTACATTCTAGCCGCGGTGTTCTTGTCTCAGTTGTGGGACTAGAGGGTAGTCGAACTATCACTTTTTGTTCTCCTTGCCCGTATGCACTCCGGGTTGTGAATAAATTTTCCCGTCTCACATATCAGACGCAGCTCACCCACTTTGTTGCATTCCCTTGGATTTCAGCTCGTCCGAACCTGGTCACCCGGGGCAGACACTTGTATTCCTCTCCATTTGATCTTGCATCACACTTTCGCTCTTACAAGCTCTAAATTCGTGCAAAAAAATACAAATTTTTCGTTTGCTCATGAACTCATTGAATCAGATTTTTTGCGATTTTTTGAATTTTTTCTGAATGCCTAAAACTGAGGCTAAGTCCAAAAAACCCTCTCTACCCGTTGAAGTCAACCCACTAAAAAACTCAGTCAAACGCTGTAATCTCAACATCCATGAATCTGAAATGCACAAATTTTCATTCCGCATACTCGTCTCTATACAGCACTTGAAATCATATGGTGGATTTCCAAAAAATGAATCGCCTTGAAATTTTGTAGTTGATTGAAAAATTGATAAAAACTGCGAAAAAAAATGCGTAGAAAATGGTGAGGACATTTAGGGTTAATGGAGTCAGTCTCACCAGAATACACAAGTACTACAGTCCTTCACTTGGGCTGTTGATTGAACTGTTGCTCACTGGCACTTTCCTTGGCACCAGATCAAAATGTTACATGCACTTGATGAGTAACTTATTGTTGCTTCACTGACCAATGTACGGAATGAACGCACACCACACCCACAAGTCTCTCATGTCACATGCTTTGCTCTATCACCAAGACAGATAGAAAGGCTCCGGTCTTCGTTCGAGGCCAACGTGAATAAAGTGATTGTTCGTAATGACAATGAGCCAGTGCTCACCGGGCAACGGGCCATTGGTACAACTCTATCATCAAACTCTTACGAATAGATATACCGTACCCGGTTGTCAAGGTCGGCAGTCTTGTCAAATATGGTTTTTTTTGTTGTCTAAATGTCTTTCAAAAAATGCCAAATTATCTAAGGTTCTCTTTTTCTCCACAAAAAATGGAGTTTTCCTCTAACCACTAGCATTTTTTTATACCAACATTGCATTTTGAGTTATTTGATTGCAAAAAAATACACATTATTAAAATTTTAAAAAACTATTTTATCACAAAACATGTGATCGAAGGGATTCACTGATTTTCATAACATTTGACCAAGGGATTAAAAACTTTAGTTGTGATTAGAGGTTTCATTCTTGACAAGGACAATACAAAAAACTTAAAAAGACACTATTAAAATTTTGAAAACATTGTCTCTTTGGAATACACTCATACCTATAATTTTTTTTTAAAAAGCTTTTATTCATTCCATTCACAACAATGACGTTGGAAATATGAGGTTTTGTTTTCCAAGCAGTAATGAAGGGTTATGAAGGGCATTTGCTAAAAAATAACATATAAAGTTTGGTTTTGAAATGAAATTTGACAATTACCAAAAACAAAAAGGAATTTACATTGTAAATCGGGTTGTAAATGTCTAGCTAAAACATTGTTACCATTGGACATAAACCTACTTAAGATCATCATGTTCACAATGAAAATGTTATATGAAAATTGGTGAAGAAATAAAATACAAGATTAAATACCGTAGTAGGAAGGCAGGGTCAGCAGAAAATAATTCCCCAAAAAAATGCCGGAAAAATAAATAAATTTATCAAGTGTTTTGTCGAAATCAACAAAAATAAAGTCAACAAAAATTGTAGACAAAAAACAAAGGAAAATGTTTAGCTGCTAGTAAAATTTAATGTTAGTTATTAATAGCCGAATTTTTAATAATTATTTTTGAAAGTGCCGACCCCTACTTTTTGAACTTTTATTAATTATTCGACACCAAAGTGCCAACCCTGCCTTCCTACTACGGTACACACAAATTAAATACAAGATCTTATGTTTAAATTTTGCAAGAAAGGTTCCAAATTTGTCCAATCCACCTTGTTTTTAATATGTGCTATTTTTTTTATTGGACAATTTTGCTCAAAAACAATGATTTTTTTTTAGTAGTTAGTGCCACTTTTATATACAACATGGCACTTTGAACTCATTATTATTACACCTTTTGATATCATCTTTCAACATTTGTAGAGAATAAATGTTGTTGTGTATTTATGTGATTGAACAAGTTTTACATGTTTGATTTTGAACATATGTACAGTCACCTATAGAAAGTAAGGTAACCCCACAATCCTCCATTCTCTAAAATACTATCAAACTCACTACAATGATTTGCCAATCACCAAAATTTTCCCATAACACAGCTTGTGTATGGTGTAATTTTGTGCCAAATTTGGTGCAAGGAAGATGACCGGAAGTTGCAATAATGTCAATTTACCAACTTTTTTGTCTAATGCGAAAAAAAGTGCATATCAATTACGCAAAAGCTTCCAAGGATCCAAAAACTTTATAGAAGGTAGAAGTCATAGATAGGAACAATATGGTGTTATAAAAAAGAATGGTATTCCTAGGTATTTTTAAATTAAATGGTGACTACATGCAATTCAAATCAAAAAATTAAGGCTAAATTTTAGTTTAATTATATAATAAAGTAATTAGCCTACTTTTGTCACTTTTTTTGTGAGACCGTATTGTCACAGTCATGAACAATATTATGTCATAAATCAATGACAAAAATAGATCAATTACTTTATTATATAATTAAGCTAAAATTTGGCCTTACATTTTAAATTTTGAATTGCACGCGGACACCATTTAATTTAAAAATACCTAGGAATACCATTCTTTTTATAACACCATATTGTTCCTTACTGTGACTTCTACCTTTTATGAAAAATTTGGATCCTTGGAAGCTTTTGTGTAATTGATATGCATTTTTTTCCACATCAGGCATAAAAGTTGGTAAATTGACATTAATGCAACTTCCATTCATCTTCCTTGTACCAAATTTGGCACAAAAGTGCTTCATAAACAAGCTGTATTGTGGGAAAATTTTGGTGATCGGCAAAGGATTGTAGTGAGTTTGGAAAGCGTTTTAGTGAATGGTGGATTGTGGGGTTACCTTACTTTCTATAGGTGATTGTACATTAGTACTAAAGGTGTAACATAAACGAGTTTTGAATATATATATATATATATATATATATATATATAGTTATAATGTTACAAAATTCCATACATTCATGTGCATTTTGGGCACCTAGGCTGTAACATTAACCCCTAAAGTACCAAGAAGATCAAACTAAACTTAATGTCCTTTATAGCAGTTTCAAGTAGATTCTATGGGAACTTTATTTTCTTTAAATTTATTTATTTATTGACCAACAATTATACAATGATCTTCACTAATTCTCGTGATATGTACATAGCATACTAGAGTAACATGTGCAAAAACCCTTTTCAGATGGGACCATAATCTAATTATGATTAGAGACTGAGTTTACATGGCAATTACAAGGAAATTCCACAATTTATGGGATACAAGTGGCATCCATAGATCACTTAAAAGAGTGAATATTTTTCTTGAGATCCACTTTGAAAAGGGTGCTCCTTTCTTGTGCTCTATTATGCAATGTAATATTTGGTCCCACCAAAATTATTCATATTTTCCACAATATGATTGATTGAATTTATCATTTTGAAATTTATTCATGGTTTCAAAATCTCATAAGGTTCTTTAGCCCTTCTAGTGTTGACTTTAGAATCTTGGCCACTATTCCCAAATCATTGTAGCAAATTTAGAATCATAGGCAAGTCCACATCATCTTTAGCTAACAGTGGGGTGATGAGACTTTGTATTTAATGTCGCACTGTTAAAGCTTCTATAGTGTTGACGTTAAAAAGAGTGGACTCCACTAACTGTTTATGTTTGAGGACTTAAAGAGATGTTGAATTGTTGATTTACACTTGGGATAACTTAGTACATTCTAAAAGTGAATGCAGTTGTGTGCCATGATTCACATGATGCCTTTTGTGGCAGACAGTCAGTATCGATGATATTTTTGGTTGCTCATTTTAGCCAAATTGCTACATAAAATTTGGGTTGGCTAGCTAACTGATACCAAGAATTTTTTTTAAGTAAATTAAAATAATAGCCAGATTTCCTACATGGAGTCAAGATGTGTAGTCTCTTTAAACCTAGGTACCATCCAAGTATTGCCTAAGTAGCACCTAGGTAACACATGTGTATTACCATGATATTACCTATATATTAGTATGAAAAGAGCATTCAAAGAATTTAAACTGCTCATGAAGACAACGACCTTGGAGGCAATTAACCTACCAATTATGAAAAAGGCGGGGACTTCATGATCTGTTGTATTATGTTAAAGTGGTTACCCCATTCCCAATTGAATAAGAAATACGGATATGAGACATTGATATTATTTAGTATTATTATTTTTTAGAGTTAGGCAAGAAGAAATAGATTCCAACACAAGTTGAAACATAATTTTTGGATGAAGAATGAATTAGTTATAAATTTTCAAAGTTGAAGTATGACACATCCCATTCACGTCACATAGGTACAGTTGTTTCTGTCCAAAGAAGATTTGTATTGCACACACTAAAGATGCTTAACCCCTAAACGTCCCAGCGTCCAGAAACTGGATCATGAACATATTCAAAGCTTTCTAACTTCCTCATACAATCTCGGATGACTTTCATCCAAGTCACCTTTGCAAGCTTATTAAATTCTCTACCAATTAAAGTAAATCTCTTGTGATGGGGAGATGTTGATAATATTGAAGAGGCCTCCAAATGCAAGTCCGTCAAATTTGTTGGGTAGATTTTACGCTTGCAATGGTCCTCTCATATACACATTATATACATCTAAGCCATGCTAATATCTATTTTTGAGGCTAGCATCTACTGTGTTCAAAGGGTCGGTACGTTTAGGGGTTAAACCAACAACAACGAATCCATAACCACACTTACATATACTAAAACCAACAAGAGAGAACCCATTACCAACTGTAACTCATGCTACAACCAACATCATTGCAGCATTGATTGCGATAAATGCCCCTAGCTGTTGGTTTAAGGCGCCAGTTGAGAATGGGGTAACCACCTTAGAGCAGGCCCAGCAACACCCATTTTCTACTCACCAACGCTATTTATGGATGATAAAGTACCTCTTATGGCGTGGAGTTTGATATTTGCCCACCAAATATTGCCCATATGGCGAGAGGTGATTCTTGCATCAAGCAATTTGTCCCATTCTTTGATAAGTCCATGCTCCCACTTTATGAACTTTAGTTTAGTAAATTTATTCTCCACCATTATGACTGTCCCAAGTAATGACAAAACTAGAAGTATAAAATTGATTGATGTGCTCTATTCAAGGCACACTTGGTGGTTGTTGCTGGGGAAATTCTCAATTCTCACACACCATCTTGGATGTGGACTTGGCGCACAAAGACGAACTGCTGGGCTTGCTCTAATGTCTTCAAGCCAAGGAAAAGTAGCAAAAATGCTAAACTGTCCCCTGATAAAATAAAATCACTGGCTGGTCAGAATGCCAAAAGCGGCATAATTACAAATTTGTTTTTTTTGGTTTTATTTTGCAATCGCTTTGACAGCTGGAGGAAGAGCATCCACAATTCCCCAATCCATGCCTCCCCAATCCAACGCTCCAGATGCTGAATGGCCGGCTGTATCGAACGGCTGAGGAGCTCCGCTGCCTTACACGTGAAGTTGACAGATCGAAGGGTATCTCTTTAATTTTGGGAAGCCGAATTTGTGGCTTGTATTCCAGTGACCCCGGCTGCTCTAAACTTTTCTTTTTTCATCCGCTCAAGATTGGTAAAACCAATGTTCAGCAATATAAGATTGTAACAACAAGTGATGGTTTTGACTTGTTTTGTTTGAGAATAGTGATGTTGGATTTTTACAATCAATCCATTACAGTTTCAATTTTTTGTAGAAAAGTCAAACTACACTTTCATGCTTAATTTAACCTTTAAGATTTATCAAAATATATTTTGTAATATTTTTCTTGCATTAAATTATATGTTTCCTATTGGTCCTCAAACTTATAGAATTTTTTTATAAATTTTTACAAATTAATAGGTCAAATATTTCAAAGTTCATGTTAATTACCAAACAACTTCAACAAATATATATTTTTTGGAACAAGTGCAAGCTACAATGAAGAATCATATGATATGTTATCCATGGGATTATTTTAATTTGAATTTTGAAATTCAAATGGTGAACATCCTATCTAATGTAATTTAGACCTTGAGCAAGAAAGCTTGCAAAAGAAATAAAATACTCAATATTCAAAAGAAATAAAATGCCCAATATTTCCAAAATTCATAAGATAATGAGTATTTTTGTATTTTTTATACGATTGAAATAATGATATTTTAAAAAAGAAAATTTAAATATATTTCAACATTATTACTTAATCCAACCACATGGATGTCATAGAAAAATCATCATCTACAACTTTCAATTGTAAGGTAGAAATATCATGAATGGTGAAAACATGGAGTTTTGCATACTAGAAATGGGAGTTTGTTCAAGGAACTAATTCTCCTAAATGGAGAAGAAGAAATCATGAAGAAACGTCGAAGTAATTTCATACTTTTAACCCTTGTAGATATTTATCTACAATTTTTCAAAGTGGAAAGTTTGTCAAATCCTCCAGTGGTTATATAAGCTCATCTTAACCCCTAAAGGACTATGCTCACCCCTATAATAATATCACTTTCTCGAGATGCTTTCAAAAAGGCAGTTGTATCTCTTGATTGGTGTTCATGTAGAAAACTCCACCGTTGAAGTTCAAAGAGGACTTAGTCATGAGACTGTATATCAATTTTCAGAACAATCTATCATATATATATATATATATATATATATATATATATATATATATATATATATATATATATATATATATATATATATATATATATATATTACATGATTATAAGGTTTGCTCATGAGTTGTTTTTCAAAAGTTTTGAGCAAAATCAACAGGTCATTCACTGCAAACTTTCTCATAAATTCTAAAACCATGATTAGCATTTGAAATTTTAGGAGCATACAAAAATGTACTATATCTAGGTGCTCACAAAAAATGGTGTTTTGAAACTAAATACAATAACAATGTTTGATTCTCAAATATTTATGTTTGGATGAAGTGACTTGTTGGCTGGTGTTTGTAATTGTTATTGATTGTTGCATTGCATAAAATGTGAAAATATTTCAAATTCAATTTTGGAATATTCCAAAATAATATAAATTATGTAAAAAGATTCCAAATATTTTGAAAAGATTCTATTTTAAAAATATTTAAACATTTTCCGTAATTATTATATACTAGTGTTAATGATGCAGTAATGGCAAATGTTTATATATTGTACACTTTTTTTTGGACAAATGTGACGTCCTAATGTGAAAACGCCCTTTAGGTCATCAACCTCCCTAATTACCATGTCCCAAGTTCATTTACCTTAACGTTTTAATTTTTTCTTGGTGGATCGGTCAACGTAATTGCAAATCTTGAAAGAATTTTGTGTTCTCATAATGGGCATTTACAATTCTCTAGTTAACATTGAATTAAAATTTTGGAATCCAAATAAGTTATTAAAATAATGAAATTATTCTTGGACACAATGTGTCCACTTGGTCCTTTAGGGGTTAAACAATTATTAGGGATGATTTTAAATCAACAATGGGCTGACCACCATTCTACCCAAAATAGATCAAAAGCAAGAAACTGATTGGTTGGTATGATTTTTTTTTCTGAAATCTTTTAAAGTCACTCACTTCTTTATTTCAATGGCAATTTACTGCACCACTACAAAGTAAGTAACAATTTATGGTATTTCTACCTTATGTGAGCCTCAAAGAATGAATTTAGTGATGAACCTTCCATTTTGTTTGTCAAAATGGAAGCTCCTATGGAATGAAAGGACCTAATAAATTCAACTTCAATTTTTTTTTCCTAATTTGACTTCACTAACGTAAAGGTAACTATCTAAAAAAATCATTTAAAAGAAACTACACTGCAATAACATTTAGTAGCATTTAGCCACTATGCCTTTTCATCCATCATGTGATTTGTTGTGCATCATGTAATTTCTATCTGTGTATTGTTATTTTCATTTTTTAGAGAGTGGGGAGGGTGGGGAAGGTCATAAACCACCATTGTCAATGGAGGAACAAAAGAAGTGGCGCAGTGTTTAAGGAATTTTTTTTATTCAGGTTGCCCATTTTCTATTGGTTAGCGATGCACCACGACATTATTGGGTTTAAAGTATTATTACTTATAATGTTGCTCTCTTTAAAAGTGAGATATGTGGGGATGTGTCAACAAAGCAAAGGTCATGCATGGTTACCTTCCCTTTTAGTTTTCCAAAACCTCCATCTGTGAAAAAACATGGATAGCTACTAGTTTTTCTTGCATGATAATGCATAATATCATACACATTCTCCTCAAGAGAAGGGCAGAGCCAGTGAAGGCTACTGAATGTTTTGGGATGGTTGGGTTGAGCGGGGAAATATCATCAAGTATGTGTTACCATTCATTTAACCCTTTACCGCCCAGGGTGGTTCTGGAGAAACCACCTTTTTCTGGGTGATGTTTCTTTAAATCTATCTCTGTTGAAATTAGGGGTACTATTAATAGTATCCAACCGTACGAATGTAAGCACACCTTAATGAAACAAGTCTCAGTTAAATCTTGGTAAGATCGGACCGTTGGATTGGAAGATTATAGTATATCTTTGAACCGTATAATGCACACTCAAAAATGAGATTTCGGGGGGTGTGTGACTTCAAGGTTAAATAGAATTTGGGTTAAATTTTCAAAAATAAAAGTGAAGATGTTCAGCAATGACTTGTGTCAACACCTCTTCATTGCAATCTTTCATGTCAAGAATAGACTCATACATAATTATTGTGAATTTTATAAGTGAAAGTGACTTATCCATGTACGGTTTAGAACAAAATTTATACGTTCAAATAAGAAAGGAGTTAGTATAGTGATCAAGATCAGACTACATACACTAATGGAACATGAACAAGAGAGCACAATCCAAAAAGAAAAACGAGATAACAAACTTCCAATCTCTAGAAATACAACATAGTACATATGCTGTATTTGTCAGTATTTGCTGTATTTTGAGGTATTTGCAGTATTTTGGTGTTTTGTACATAGGTATTTGGATATCTAGGAAAGTCGGATTTCAAATTTTCTTTTTGCATCATCTCCAGACTCAAAAGTTACACATCTGAACTTCAGACACTGTACTGAGATGGTTCACAGATTTTCCAGAATTTCATTTTCCAGTGATCTAGTGACCACTTAGTGGTTACCTGGGCACTAAAGGGTTAACCCTTAACCCTTAAATGCCTGACCCTATTACTGTGGTGGAAGAACTTTAGACTGTATGCTATCTTTCACCATTATTATTGAACAAAAAATTAAATTTCATATTTTTCCTGCATGAAACCGAATGTCAACTACAATATATGATTTTTTCAAAATTATTAATGCAAAATTCAAATTATCATGATTTTTCAAAGTGGTAAAAGCAAAGAAAATTCACATCAATTATAAAATATATTTTAAAAATACAAAAAACTTGCCAAATGTGTAAATTACAAAGAAAAACATTATTTTGTTTACCGTGCTCAAAAAATATTTTTAAATTTAAAAATACAGTGGAAAAACCTAAAACCGTGGAACACTGTGGAGATGCCACGGTAATAGACCCTGAGCTTGTAATTGCTATAAATCATTCAATTTTAGGAATTTTTCAAAATTTCAAAATGGAGTGGAAACTAGACTTCGTAAGCTACATTTTGTTAGTTGAGCTCAAATTCAAAAAATATCATTTCAATGGCCGAAATCGCATTTCAGCTGCAGCAAAAACTGATCAGCCAAAATTGGTCATTCAGGCGTTTAGGGGTTAACTGAATGGCAATAGGTACTTCCACGCTACAGAAGGAAGCACTTCATTAAGTTGCCTTGTGGTGCCTGTGTGTCAACGACAGCGGTCGATCGGCTTTCGTCAATGAACGGCTGCGATCATCGATCAATTTGCGTCCGTCCTTTCCACCAACTTCTGTGAGTGTTGAAGACGGCGGCCCCGACACGGACAGTACGTTGCTCGAATGATTCACTCGTCTCTATGTTTTTTCCTTCCAATTTTGAACAAGCAAACGAAGCCTGTTTTGCTAAGTTAGCTCCAGAATTCAGTTTCCTGCACTGCTTCAGTAAGGAGTTCCTTGCTTTCTATACACATAATGTACCATTTTTAGCATGAAAGCATACAGAGTGCAATCATTCTTTTGAAAATGGCCGATCCCTCACCAGACCGCTATGTCCTGTAGCATTTCTCGATCGTCGCTTTGCGTTTTCACCGCTACCAGGTTCATTGTAGGCACAAGTCAGTTTTGTCTGTATTTTGAAGAAGCGAATGACACTTGTTTCATTGCAGGGGCAACAGTACAAGTTACGTTAGTTGTCTCTGTGTTTTGAGGAAGCAAATGACACTTGTTTCGATCATTGAAGGCCGGGACAACAGCATAAGTTAGTGGTAGATCTCTCTGTTTTGAAGGCCGGGCCAAGTATGGCAGAAACTGTTGAGTTTTTATAATAAATGGAAGTAGTGAATATTTCTCATTGTACGTCTTTCTGATTGCAGAGGTTGAGATCATTGCGTGTGAGTGAAGGAGTTTTGAGTAGATTAGCTGCTCCGGCCTGCAAGTTATTGGATCTTGAGACAAGATGACGATAGCTTTCGCGGAGCTGCCGCAGCAAGCAAAGGAGGTGGAGCGCAAACGAAAGCTGCATGCAGTGGTGCTGCCGTACCCGGCCAAGGGACACAGCATTCCGCTGCTGCATTTCGCCAAGCGGCTTCACTCCATGGACGTCGTCGTGACGTTCGTTAACACGTTTAGCCATTTGTCGACGGAGCATTTCAGGACGCTCGATGGTCTGGACAGTAGTAGTATGCGAGTGGTGCCGCTCGGGGTGACGCCGCCGGAGGGGGAGGGGAGTGGTTCTTTACCTTATGTAAAGCGCGTGAATGAGCTCGTATCTGACGCTGAGGTTATGGTCGCGAAGCTCTTTTCAGAGAACGAAGTCGCTCCTCCGGCTTGCATTATCAGTGATATGTTCTTAGGGTGGACACAGGTGAGTAGTTTCTTGAATTGATTATGGAACCACACGTAAAATTGACGCTTGAAGCACTAGTACGTTATTACTATTAGAATTATCAGATTTCCTGTTAGCTAAGCAAAGAGGATTCCAACGCACCTGAGAATGCGTTATTTGGATGCCATATGAAAAAGTTGAAAGAGTTCAAGTTTCATTGGTAGATTCTCAAAATCAATATTCAATCATTGTGGAGGTGTCAGAATAAGGCACTTGTGCCTTATGAACGAGGATTGTAGGTAGGGTTTCTTGGTTGTAGAGAGCGTTTCTTGGATAAGAGCCATGGGATCGCTTGATTGTGTGTGCAGGTTGTTGCGAACAAGTTCAAGATTCCGAGATATGTTTTGTTTGCGTCGCCAGCGACTGGATTGGCAACGATGCTGCACATGCCGGAGCTTGTCCGGCAGGGACGACTACCGATTGATCCGTCGAAGAAGGAGGAGCTCGTTTATGATATCCCTGGCGTTCCGCCAACTCGTCTGGCCGATTTGCCATCGCCGATGCAGGATGCGAATGCCTATGTATACTCTTTCTATGCCAAGAACTGTGAGGATATGCATGAAGCAACGGGCGTTCTTATTAACTCTTTCTACGAGTTGGAAGCCTCCTACATCGACGTCCTTCGCAAAACCGTTTACGGAAATGTCCATGGCCAGGTCTGTTTCGACAACAATCATCATCTTTTTTCGTCGATTTATTGCAACTCGATTTGTCGATTCTGCGAGGGTAGTGACCCTGCGATAATTACATTAGAAGTTTAATGTGACCTAAAGCCTTGTTATTTTTTGATAAAATCTTTTGAACCATAATTTTGATATTTCAAAGAAATGTTGTGTTAGATATAGCCGCTAAAAAAGTAATGTTATTCATGAATCCTTTCAATATAGCAAAACATCCTCATACTTGTGCAGTATTAATCTGTGCAGGCAGGACACCTGTTGAGCATTCTTCCAGTTGGACCAATGTTGCCCAAGCCGTACTTCAGCACCAATGGAGCTGAGGCAACTGCGAGCATTGAAAAGCGTGATCCGTGCGTAGAATGGTTAGACACACAACCAGAATCGTCAGTTGTGTTTGTCTCCTTCGGCAGTGTAGCAGTTCTTTCAGTTCCACAAATACAAGAGTTGGTTCTGGGATTAGAGGAGAGTGGGGAAAGGTTTCTGCTGGCGCTTCGTCCTCCATTCAATCCAGAAAACTTGCCGTTGCTGCCTGAAGGCTTTGAAGAACGCACGCAGGGACGAGGGTTTGTACACGTTGGCTGGGCGCCGCAGCTTTATGTGCTCTCGCACCGCGCTCTTGGTGGATTCCTTACGCATTGTGGCTGGAATTCCACATTGGAGGGTATTTGCCGAGGAGTGCCCATGATTGCATGGCCAATTCAAGCCGAGCAGGCTATGAATGCCAGGTGATTCTCATCTCTCTCATGCATGATTCTATCACTACTTTGACAAAATATGCTTCAGAACCCCGGGGGTGCACTATGATATCATGTATGGAACCACGTGAACAAAAGGGGTATTAATTGTGGGGTGGGTTTACAAAATATACATAAGCTTAGGATATTACTTTGTTCAATTTTGTAAATATACATAGCCCATTTTTAATGTGATAAGAGTTGTAAATTTACATATAGGGCCATTCCCTTATATAACATGTAGGAAGGAAGTAACTCTCACTCCTCATTGAAATTTTAAAAAAAAGAGGAAGGCTAAGCAAATCAAAAGCATTGATCACTAAAACTTGATATTTAAGAAGGGTTTATAAAATGTGTAGAAAAATTGCTAATAGGTGGGTTGAATATAGAGAACCAATTGATTTGTTGGATCAACCATCTCATATGGAGATTGGATTGTGTTGGTACCAAAAAGAACATGGATCACTATGGACTTATGACTAGGCAAATCATATCATGGTAAGCTTAGAAACTATTATTGCACTAACTACAATAACTTTTGTAGTAGGAAAAAACTTGTATGAGTTACATCCTACGGATGAAAAAGTGTTTAATGATTTTATCAACGATAAATAAATACTTTTGTAGTTAAAAATTTCAAGCCTAATTTTTAGGCCATGTTTTTCATTGTATACATATGTTAGGCTTTTGCTTTTTTAATTTACTTTGAACATGCATACACACATTAGGCTTATTTTTTGTTTTACATATGTATGTATATCATTATTTTTAACGAAATAAAACTTGTATATAGGGGTATTAATTTGGAGGTGACGCATGCATGTTATACCTGGCTTTTAACACTAAGTGCACCCCGGGTTCAGAACTCCTCTAGGGAAAAGAGCATTGCATTCTTCATTGGTGAACAACAGAGACCATGCATTAACACCAGTGAAATTGCAGGTTTCTTGTAGACGATGTGAAGGCGGCCATCGAGTTGTGTAAAGTAACAGACGAATTCGTGACCAAGGAGCAGATTTCTAAATCGATACGGTGTCTGATGAATGAACCTGAAGGAGTGATTGCCAAAAATAGTGTCCGGAAACTGAAGGAGGCGGCATGGGCTGCGGTGGAGGAAGGAGGATCGGTTCAGAAGAATTTGGAAAAGTTCCTGCAGGAACTTGGATCATGAAACATTGTACCACTAATTCACAAGGCGCTCATATCAACTCACTTGAAACAAATTTATTACGTTTTTTCATAAATAGAAATTCTGTCAAAATCCTTGACGTTGTAATTTTGATTCTATTAAGATTGTTGTATAATAGTAATCCAAATGCTGGTCCTAGGACCATTGTATATGAAGAGTCTGATATAGTAGTTCGTCTATCTGCCGTACCAAGATTTACGCTTGGTGCTTGGTGCCTCTTTACAAAGATAGACTCTATAATTGAGATAAAATTGTTACAAATCTCATCAGATTAGTCAATAAGAAGTCATGAACAAATCACGATAAGCTTTCAAATACAATCTGTTTTTGAAGTGATTGAGATATTTTTTAACATGTTTTTATTTGTGAATAATGATGACTTTTTGTCACAATTACCAAGAATATTTTTGCAAGGTCTCGAGTGTGAAACTTGGAATACTATGTAGTCTATTTTGGAAATTTTGGTTCTTTACTGTTGAATTTCAATTTTGGTAATTAAATGGTCTTTTTTGCACATGAGCTTAACCCTTTAGCGCGCCAGTGTCCATATATTGGACGACGAACAAATTAAAGCTGTTTGATTTCCATCCAAAGTGGACAGTTTTCATCCACCAATTCCTTTCTTGGGTTCTTCTGTAAGTTGACTATCCTTTGCACGGTGTGGATCTTCAAAATAGATTATCATGATTGTTGGAAAAATAACACAATTGGTTTATGTCAAGTTTCATTCTTAGTTCAAAAAGTGAGACCTCAAACATGATTTTCCAAAATAAGTAGAATCAAATAATGGAAACCATACCATCTCGTAGTACATGTTATTCCAATTTCATTCCAATTTTTTTCATTTTTTTGTGTTAATTTTGGATTTTTAATTGAATTTCAAGAGAAAACCTTGCAAAATTATTTTAAAATTATTAATAAAAAATATGATACATTTAACCGTACAGATGTGATCTTCACATTGGCATTTACAAATTTTCTTTGTACATCAACTCCATTTTTGGTTTCCATCAAACATTTTATAACACTTCTTTGAAAACAATGTTGAATTGGGACGTTAAAGGGTTAACCCTTTGATGGGCCTGTGTTCATATAATGGGAGACGAACAGATTGCAACCTTTCTCTTGACTACATCCTATACATTTTTTCATCCATCTAATTTTTTCTTGGTTCTTGTGTTGATTGACTATCATTTGTACAATATGGATCTTCAAAATAAGATATTGTGCTTTTTTGAAAAACTACACAATTGGTTTATGTCAAGTTTCATTCTTAGTTCAAAAAGTGAGACCCTAAATATGATTTTCCAAAATGAGTAGAATTAAATAATGGTAGCCATACCATCTCATAGTGCATATTAATCCCATTTCATTACAATACTTTCAAAAAAAAAATTGTGTTAATTTGTGATTTTTAATTGAATTCCAAGAGAAAACCTTGCAAAATTCATTAAAATATATTAATAAAATATATGATGGATCCAACTGTAAAAATGTGATCTTCACATTGACATTTACAGCTTTGTTTTGTACATCAACTCCATATTTGTTTTTCATCAAACATTTTATAACGAATTTTTGAAAACAATGTTGAAACGGGACATTTAAAGATTAACAAACAAAATGAAGTTTGCCAAGTCTAGTTTCCTCCTCATTTTAAAATTTCAAAAAATTCCTAAAGTTGAGCATTTTACTGCAATTACAAGTTCAATACCTATTACCATGGAATAGTTCATTTTTAATATAATGTGGAAAGATCAAATGACTTTCATCTGGCCACTATAATGTTCTTCATTGTTATTTAAACCTATGGTCAAATAAAGATTTTTTGGGTAATTTTTATGATTAATATCAAAAAAATTCAAAATTTTCTTAAAAAATCATAATTATTTTTAAATCTCACAAATAAATACAAGATTGTAGTTAACCCTTTAGTACCTAGCAAACCACATTATGGTCACTACAATGTCCGAAATGCAAATAGTAGAGAATCCGTGAAGAATTGGAACTTCAGTTTTGAAGTTCAGATTTGCGCACATACATTACGCACCTTCCAGAAAAAGAAATTTTCAATTTGGAATTGTTCAACTATCAAAATACCTATCAACAGAACGCAAAAATACTGCAAATACTTGAAAATACAGTAAATACTTACAAATACAACATATGTATTGTGTAGTATTTGTTGAAGTAGGATGATTGCGTGGGCTGAAGTTGCTCATAGCCAATGCATATGAGGTAGTCTAGATGATGTGTATGGGCTGAAGTTACATCTAGTGAAGTAGTAAAGGTTAGATGTTATGAGAAATGGTAGTCCTAAGTGTTATGGGCTGACCTTAGTGTAGTAGGGGTTGAATATGGGCTGATGTCCCACATGGTTTGCTAAGGGGATTCCCTTGGGTGTGCTACTAAAGAGGGGCAGCCCATGAGTAAAGGTCATATCCTTCCTATGCATTCCTTGTGTTTGTGTGAGGCTTTGGCAATCTAATCTAACCTTCAATAGGTTATGGGCCCACTCATGTGTATTGCGTGAGTGATAGACTAGATTGCTCATCGTGTGGAGGTCGTGCGTTGGAGCGCTGATTTGGAGCTTTGGTGGGCTGACTTTGACATTTGGAGGTATTGCAATCTTCTTATCTTTGTTGAAGGTGTTGGAAGGCTGATTTGGCACTTTGGAGCAATCATTTGGTGATTTGGGAGCTTTTGGAGCACTTTGAAGCATTGTTGGAGTTTATACACGTCCACAAGGGCTGATTTGGAGTTTTGGAGCTTATTGGAGCTTATTGGAGTTTATTGACTCAATTTGTGCACAATTTGTGCACTTGTGTTGTTGCAAGGCACTTTTATGGTTTGAGGCTCTAGGGGTGAGTCTACAATCTGATTTGAGTATTGCAATACTTGCACAAGGACTTTGAATGTATTTCATGCCCTTGGAGTGCTCAAAGTTGGAGTTTGGGTTAGTGAATGCACAAGAGGGCTGATTTGATCAATTTTAATGCAATTAGGATTTGAAGGGGCTGATTTGGCTCAATTTGCATTGATTTAGAGTCCTTTGGAGGCACAAGGGTGCCAATTGGGTGCATTACATGTTGTGAGGGACTAGTGTGCTGATTTGATTGGATTAGAGTAAAGGAGTGCTCAATTCACTTAATTAAGGTGTTGTGGTAACATCTTGGGCATTTGCATTGAGAAGCATCACGATTGAGTGTTGTGAGGTTGATGTGTAGCACAAAGGTGCTGATTTAGTGTTCGGAATTGGTTTGGAGGCATTGGAAGCACATACATGTGCAATTTGCTTCACAATTCACAAAATTGTCAAAAATTCATAAAAACAATTTTTCTTAGCTTTTTAGGGGCTGATTTTTGTGAAGGTACGTACTTGAGTCTAGGAAATGGCTTCATTTGAGGGTGAGGGTCCCAAGGTTGTAGACAAGTTCGATGGAGTCAATTTCCACTTGTGGAAATTCAAGATGGAAATGGTCATGGCCGAAAAGGAATTGTGGGAGATAGTTGAGGGTAGTAAGGAACCCCCTCCGTCCACTGCCAAGGCTAGGGTGCGAATTGCATACACTCGGCGAGAGAAGAAGGCCTTTGTGATTCTTGCTCTCAATTTCTCCGATTCCCAGCTCTCTCACATTCGCTCGTGCAAGACTCCAGCCGAGGCATGGGCCAAGCTTTGCAACATTCATGAGGCAAAGAGCTTGGTCAATATTTTGTTCTTGAGGCGCAAGTTTTTCACCATCAAGATGGAAGAAAACGACGACATGTTGGCGCACATCAACAAAGTGAAGGCTCTTGCGGATCAGCTCAACGGCGCGGACGTGAACATTACCGACGGTGATATTGTTATGACGCTCCTCGAGAGTTTGCCGCCGTCGTACGAGTATCTTATCGTTGCTATGGAGAGTAGGCCCATTAATGAGCTCACTCTTGATTATGTGACATCACGGTTGTTGGATGAACTCTCGCAGCGCAAAGAGAATGAAACTCGTGTCGATAGCGCGGCACTTATGGCGAAGCAATCGAAGAGCGGTGCAAGTGTGAGCTCTACGGAGAAGGTATGCTACTATTGCGGTAAGAAGGGCCACTTGGAAATTTTTTGCTACAAGCGCAAGAGAAATGAGGAGAGTGCTAACAACACAAAAGTCAACGACACAGAGGATGAGTATGCATTTATGACTAGCCATATGTAGTGATGACATGAGTGATGGCTAGGACGAGTATGCAATGATGGCAAGCAACGTGTCATGCAACGGTAGTGTGATAGATTGGATTGTTGATTCGGGAGCTACGAGTCACATGGCGCCCAATAGGAGTTGTTTCAAATCATATCACCTCATTTCTCCAAAGAATGTCATTTTGGGTGATGATACGGTACTTCAAGCCGTGGGTAAAGGATCCATCATTGTAGACACCGAGGTGAAGGGTCGTGTGAAGACAATTACCATCCAAGATGTCCTCCACGTTCCCAAGTTGAAGGCAAATCTTCTATCGGTGCGGCATTTGGTGATGAAGCATTTACGAGTGGAATTTAGCGACGAAGGGTGTTTTGTGTTGTCTCCAAGTCGTGAGGAGGTTGCCATTATACACGAAGTCAACGGCTTGTATCAAATCAAGTTTTCGAAAATACACGGGGCTGAATCGGCCACGTTGGTGCAATCGAGTTCAAACGAGGACAAGTTGGCGTTGTGGCATCGTCGACTTGGGCATTTGAATGTCAAGAGTGTCAAAGCACTCCGTGGAATGGTAAATGGCATGGATCTACCTCAATCACACGTCGGGCCTAGTTCATTCACATGTGAGGGTTGTATTGAAGGCAGACAACAACGCTCACCGTTTCTAGTTGATGGAGCAACTCGTGCAACCAAGGTACTTGAGATTGTGCATTCCGATGTATGTGGTCCCATGAAGACCACTTCTATTGGGGGTTGCAAGTATTTTGTGACGTTCATTGATGATTTTTCGAGGAAGATATGGTTGTATCCGATCAAAGCAAAGAACAAGTGTTTTGAGAAGTTCAAAGAGTTTAAGGCGTTGGTTGAGAAGCAATCGGAGCACAAGATCAAGGTATTGCGATCGGATAATGGCGGCGAGTCCATGTCTAACCAATTTGGAGATTTCTTGAAGAAAGAAGGCATTGCTAGGCAAACTACAACGCCCTATACGTCACAACAAAACGGAGTTGCGGAGCGTGCAAATCGAACGATTGTGGAGATGGCGAGGAGTATGTTGCATGCTCAAAATTTGGGTTTGGACCTTTGGGCGGAAGCGGTGGTGACTGCGGTGTACACACGCAACCGATGCTCGACGAGTGCGGTTCAAAACATGACACCAGAGCAAGCGTGGAGTGGGAGGCCACCCCGCGTGGAGCACATGCGCACGTTTGGATGCATCGCATTTGCAAAGGTACCTGATTCTCAAAGAACCAAACTTGAGGCCAAGGCAACAAAATGTGTGTTTTTTGGATATTGTGAAGGTACCAAGGCGTACAGGCTCATGTCGCTCGACACCAAGAAGATCATTCGAGCTCGTGATGTGACATTTTGCGAGGATTCAAAGGTTGAAGACAATTTGGACGATGGTCCAAGTGGGAGAAGTGGCGATAAACCGGTGATTGTGGACCAATCTTCCAAATCTCCCGTTATTGATATTGTTGATGAAGACGAAGGTGACGAAGATGGCGGTGATGAAGAACATATTGTTGAACGACACTTGAAGACGAAGAATGGTGAGAAGAAGGCACAAGCAACGGCGGTTGAAGACAATTCATCCTCGAGCGATCGACGTTATCCAGAGAGAAATCGTAGACCACTTGGCGAGTGGTGGAAGAATCATATTCTCCCTCAAGGTGAGGAGGAGCATGCAAACGTTGCACTTTTAGATGCTCCTTTGACGATTCGTGAAGCTATGAGTTGTGATGATGCCTCGGGGGGTGCAGTGTACTAAACATGTACGAGTATACGTGAGTGCACAAAAGGGGTATTAATTTGAATACTACCGTATTACGTATACATACAATAAACACATTTAGAACTAAAAATATTCACGTATACTTACACTAAACGTAGGTTCAAAACAAAATACATCTGTATACAAAGGTATTTTAGACATACAACCTCTTGTATACATGGGGTTTTTAGAAGGGGTCATGAACGCACGTGATTCTCAAATATAATGTAGAGTGCACCCCCCAAGGATGATGCAAACAAGTGGGAGCAAGCCATGCAAGAGGAGTACAAATCATTGATGGACAATGGCACTTGGGAATTGATTCCCCTCCCCAATAATCGCAGCGCTATCAGTTGTAAGTGGGTATTTCGTGCAAAGAGAGATGCAACGGGTGGTGTGGTTCATTATAAGGCAAGATTGGTGGCAAAGGGCTTTTCACAAATTGAAGGTGTTGATTTTCATGAGACCTTTGCACCTGTGGCGAAATTCACCACTATTCGATGCATTCTAGCCATCGGATGTTACGAGTAGACACTCGTCTGGACTTACTAGTACTTAGCAAAGAGGTAGTTAGGATGGTTAGGATGGTTATGGTGTCTTCCTTATAACAAGTGAGAGGAAGCTTTTCCTCTCACTTGTCATCTTGTTTACTTATGGATATTAATAAAGAATATATTATAAAAAACCTTGAGTTATTATGTAAGAGCGTCAATAGGAATGGATTCCTAACATTATGACAAGTCACGAGTGTTCACGCTCTTAGGAAACATGCAGGATATGAAGGCAAGAGGATGAGATCAAATTCGAGCTTCCTTGCATGGCTCTCATTGACATCAAATATTGTTTACAATGATCACCACTGCAGAATGTCATTCTCAACCAAGCAGTAATCACTGACCTATCTATTTCGACTTCTCGGAGTTAAATTGATACAAGAAAATCAAATGGATGAGGTATTGGAGAAACGAGTGAAGCTTTTAAAGTATTCTTGGACGCCTGAATTATTTTCGACGTTGCAACCCTAAATACTTTGCATTGAAGACTGTCATTTTGTTGTCATCTTAAATTGCTACAAGTAGCATTCAAAAATGATACAAGCGTAATTGAGTTCGAGTATGATGGGAGACTTGACCTTTGTACTTGCTCACAAATTTGTGAAGCTATACGAGGTGGTGTATCAAATCAAAGATGATCAATTATAGAGGCTGAAATAAATCGCTGAGTTTCTAAAAATCACAAATAGCGAATGGAAAAAATAAATAAAAAAATAAAAAAATCACGAACAGCGAGATGCTCAAGAAAAAGTGAAATTGGAATAAAATCCATTATCTGCAGTATTTGATTTTGACCATCTTGCCATCAAGGCTGCTCGATGGTGACATTGGATAATGGAGGTGCAATCTTGATACAACATATTACAAAAGATAAGGACCAGTAACCATGGATCAAGAAAGACTTAACACGGAAGGTGTTCCGCCTGTGCCAAATGAAGCAGGGCCCGACTGGGCTATGTTTATACAACAACAAGTTCAGAATGTTTTCCAAGCGGCGATTCCTCATATTGTTCAACAAATTTCTGAACGAGCAACTAATCGTCTCCCTACACCGTTGCATGATGGAGAAACCGCGGTGTCAAATTCCAACTTATATCAAGGGGAACACCACTGCGGCAAGGCACTCAAGGTGGCGAAACCGGATAAGTTCACTGGAAAAAAGGGAGGAGAGGTATACAAGTGGTTCGCACAACTTCGACTGGTTTTTCGAAGCAACCCTGACACTTATAATTCTGACGAGGATAAGGTAGCGTATGCTCTTTCCTACTTAACATGGGCAGCTCAGAACTGGGCTATGCCCATCCTTCAAGCCTTGGATGAAGGCAGGTCTCATGATTTACTGCACAATTACGAAGCTTTCCGGAGGGCTCTTGTGGCTGTTTACGGTGAGATAGATCGACGCGGCAATGTTGAGGACCGCCTTGCAAACATTCGACAGACTGGCGCTGTGGCTAATTATATCTCAACATTCAACGAACATGCGGCCCAAGTAGAGTGGAATGAACCAAGTCTCGTGGCTCGGTTTCGCGCTGGTTTAAAAGACGATCTTCTCGATTCCATCGCAACCGCTGAGACTCAGCCTCGCACTCTCCAAGAATGGATGTCTATGGCTTCAAGAATTGACGATAGACTCTGGACGCGACAACAACACCGGCGGCCTACGGGGTCCACTTTGGCACCACGAGAATATGCTGCACGATCCCGGCCACCTTCGATGTCAACCGGTCCCACTCCCATGGAATTAGATGCCACGTACACCGCATCTACAGCTCTTGCTAAGACAACGGCTGACAGATTGGAGTATCAACGTCAAGGAAGGTGCTGGGGGTGTGGGAAGATGGGTCACATACGTTCACGGTGTCCTACTAATCCTTCCAAGCCCCTTACGTTGGCTGCTACTGACGATGAAGGCTCGGGAAAAGGAGCAACCCGGGACTGAACACTTGGAGGCAGTACCCGGGCACTAATAATAAGGAGGCACGTCACACGCCTCTACGTCCGAACTCAAATGACTCTGCTACATGTAATAGCTCTTATATAAATAAAGAAAATTATATTTTGGCTTTATGTGTCCATGCTACCATAGATATGGAGAAACATCTGACTATGAATGTGCATATGAACAAAGTGTCGGCCGTGGCACTTGTGGACTCCGGTGCAACAGGAGTGTTTATGCACCCTGACTTTGCCAAGCACTATAATGCTACTATCAGGTTGAAAGCTACACCACGGGAGGTTCGAGTCATTGATGGCCGAGTTATCAGCTCTGGACTCATCACTCACGAAGCAACCGTAGACTTGACCGTGGGAGATCATCAGGAGAAGTTACTTGCGGACATCACCAACACGGGGCGTTATAACTGTATCCTTGGCATTCCTTGGCTTGTTCGCCATGACCCAACCATCTGATGGTCTCAGCAAAAGGTGTTGTTTGACTCTCTCTATTGCCGACATACGTGTTTCAGTGGTTTATCCCGGGAGGAAGGCCACGGGGAGAAACCAGCAAATCACCAACCACGAACGACCGGGCCCAACTAGGTGTCGCAGACAGATTTTCATCAGTTAACACGGGAAGCAGCAATCTATTGCCTGGAGATTTCTCAGGTGACCTCTGTTGAGCCCACACCTATTTCGGCAGTGTATGCAGACTTAAGCGAGGCGTTCAGTGAGGAAGCGGCTAACGAACTTCCAAACCATGGTTCCGCCGACATGAAAATAGAATTTAAGGAAGGCCAGGAACCTCGTAATACAGGATTGCGTCCTATGTCCCCGATTGAATTGGAGGAGCTTCGACGTTATCTCGAGGAAAACTTGGGCAAAGAGTGGATCCGGAGGTCCAAGTCCCCCGTTTCAGCCCCTATTGTTTTCGCCAAGAAGAAAGACGGCTCTATTCGATTTTGTGTAGATTATTGCAACCTCAACAATGTCACGGTGCGAAACCGTTATCCATTGCCCTTGATTCCAGAGCTCACGGACCGCCTCTCTGGTGCAAAAATATTTACGAAGTTGGATGTTCGCCAAGCTTATCATAGAATTCGTATGGCTCCTGGGCATGAATTCAAGACCGCTTTTAAAACTCGTTACGGGTTATACGAGTATTTGGTCATGCCATTTGGGTTAACCGATGCCCCGGCACAATTCCAAGCTCACATGCAAAACATTTTCAGCGATCTATTAGACATCTCAGTGGTAGTGTACTTGGATGATATCCTTATTTTTTCTACCAATTTAGAGGATCATCAAGCCGTGGTTCGCGAGGTTTTGCAGAGGTTATGCAAGCATGGTCTTTATGCAAAGGCCGCCAAGTGTGAATTTCATAAAGATTCAGTCGAATTTCTGGGCATGACAGTATCTGCGAATGGCCTTCAGATGTGCCAAGACAAAGTTTAAGTTATTAAAGACTGGCCGACTCCAACAACGATAAAAGAACTCCAAGCGTTTCTTGGTTTTACAAATTTTTAGAGACGCTTTATAGTCGATTACTCACACGTTGCAGTTCCTTTGACAAATTTAACACAGAAAGGCCACAGTTTTCAGTGGACTCCTACGGCCGATGCTGCATTCACAGATCTTTGGTCCCGGTTTCTCAAGGCTCCGGTATTAATCCATCCCAATTTCGAGAAGCCATTTGTGGTAGAGACAGACGCTTCTGACACAGCCACCCGGGGCATCCTGTCTCAAAGGGGTGATGATGGACATCTTCATCCCTGTGCATTTCGGAGCTCTAAGATGAACCCCGCTGAAAAGAACTATGATATTTACGACAAAGAACTTCTGAGCATTGTGCTAGCATTCCGCGATTGGCGCGTTTACCTCGAGGGTTCTCCTCACCAGGTTCGTGTCATTTCCGATCATAAAAACTTAGAACAATTTCTATCTACAAAACATCTCAACAGACGTCAAGCTCGCTGGTCTGAGATGCTTTCGGCCTTTGATTTGGTCATCCACCACCGGCCAGGCTCTTTGAATGGAAGGGCCGATGTATTATCTCGACGGGTGGATGTTATGGATGGGACAGATGAGAACCCTCGGCCTTTCTTGCGCCTCGCTTACTTGGAACAAATCGAGCCGGTGTGGACTGACGCGCGCATCTTTACTCAGATAAAGGAAAACCTGAGACAGGACCCCAAGCTCAGGCCAATATTGGCGTTCTTTGAAAACAACCCGGGGGCAGCACCTGCAGACATTCGTCGTCGGTTCCAGGCATACACCTGGGAGGACGGCCTTCTCCGTTTCGAAGGAGCAGTTTTTGTTCCTGACCACGAGGAACTTCGCCGACAGATTTTACGCTCGCGTCACGACGCCCCTGCTGCAGGCCATCAAGGACGTGCCAAGACTCTCGAGCTGGTGTCTCGGGATTTTTATTGGCCATCACTGTGCCGTTATGTTCACTGCTACGTCGATGGCTGTGATACATGCCAGCGTTCCAAGCCCACCCACCATGCTCGCTACGGACTTTTGCAACCTATTCCCGCCGCCGACGCTCCTTGGAAAAAAGTAACAGTGGATTTTATTGTTAAACTTCCGATAAGCAGTGGTTATGATTCTATCTTAGTGGTAGTCGACAAAAATACCAAATTGGCTCATTTTATTCCTACGAAAGAAACCATTGGTGCTAATGGCACGGCGTCATTATATTTACAACACATATGGAAGCTTCATGGTACTCCCTAGGATATTATTTCTGACCGAGGGACTGTGTTTATATCAAAGTTCATGCGCCGCTTATGTCAACTCCTCTGTATTAATCCTTCTACAACAACGGCGTTCCATCCTCAATCCAACGGCCAAACAGAAAGAATAAACCAGATTTTGGAACAATATTTGCGTATGTTCACTACTCGTCGTTAGGATGACTGGGCCAACTTACTTCCGTTAGCTGAATTCGCATATAATAATTCCACTCATTCGTCGACTGGCTTTTCCCCGTTTTATGCAACATATGGGTATCATCCTGTATTATCTTTCACTACTCCGACCTCGACCACCGTTCCGGCAGCAGAGGACCGTATAAGGCATCTTCAGGAAGTACACAACGAGGTGAAGACTATGATCGACATCGCAAGTGTGCGAGCTCAACGCTATTACAATCAAGGAGTGCAGGTTCAACCCACATTCCAAGTAGGTGAGAAGGTATTCCTACGACATGAGAATATTTCAACGACGGCTCCTTCCAAGAAATTCGCATCACGATTCCTCGGTCCATTTCCAATTATTGCCAGACTTTCTAACTTGGTTTACAAAGTTAAGCTTCCCAAGACCCTTCGAATTCATGATGTGTTTCATGTTAACCTTCTATAGCAGTACCACGAGGACACCATCGAGGGGCGGCGTCGACAACCTCCTCCACTAATTATTACACCCGACGGGGATGTTCAGTGGGAGGTTCATGCTGTCTTGGACTCTCGGCTGCACGGCCGGTGGCGGAAGTTACAATATTTAATCAGTTGGGAAGGATATGGGCCAGAGGAAAATTCCTGGGAACCGGTGGAGAATCTGCGGAATGCGGCTGACGCAGTTCGGGATTTTCATCGTTAGCACCCGGATGCGGTAGGATCAACTTCGCGTAGAAGGAGGGCCCGCACCTTTCAACCTTATGGGGGGAGTAATGTTACGAGTAGACACTCGTCTGGACTTACTAGTACTTAGCAAAGAGGTAGTTAGGATGGTTAGGATGGTTATGGTGTCTTCCTTATAACAAGTGAGAGGAAGCTTTTCCTCTCACTTGTCATCTTGTTTACTTATGGATATTAATAAAGAATATATTATAAGAAACCTTGAGTTATTATGTAAGAGCGTCAATAGGAATGGATTCCTAACATTGGGGCTGCCATGAATTTGGAAATGCATCAAATGGATGTCAAAACGGCGTTCTTGAACGGCGAGTTGGAGGAGGACATCTACATGGTGCAACCCGAGGGATTTGTGCAACGAGGTAATGAGAACCTTGTTTGCAAGTTGAACAAGTCATTGTATGGGTTGAAGCAATCTCCACGGGCATGGTATCAAAAGATTGACACCTTTCTTGTTCATATCGGGTTCACAAGGAGCATCGCTGATCATAGCTTGTATTTCATGCAAGAGGGACAACATGTGGTCATCGTGATCATATATGTGGATGATTTGATCATCCTTGCAAGTTGCATGAACTCTTTGAAGGCATTGAAGGCAATGCTTGAGAACGAGTACGAGATGAGTGATCTCGGTGAGTTGCACTTTTGTCTTGGGGTTGAGTTTGTGCGAGATAGGGCAAGTCGCACCATAACTATAAACACTACTAGAAAATTGTGACCAAATCAACAGAAAATCAACTGATTTCTGTTGTTTCGGGCACTCCAATGACCGACTTCATTGATTTTTAAACTTTTTGTAAAAATCAACAGTTTGCTACCTACTTTCTGTTGATTTGAATAGTGCGATGATCAAATCAACAGAATTTTAGTGAATCTAGAATCTTTTAGGAATCTTTTAGGAATATTTGGAATCTTTTGCAATTTATGGACTCGACTTCGTATGTTTATAAGATTTTGGAATGTTATTATACTATAGCAGTAGGGCAAGGTTGGTATATTGATGCCAAATAATTAATTAACTCTCGAAACCATGAGTCATGATTTCAAACCATTTTCTACTTTTGAGTAAGTCCTTTTTTATACAATATTTGTTGAATACAATTATTGTAGAAGATGTGAATTTTTTAATAAACTTGTGTTTCACTATTAAGTTAAAGCCTAGAATTTTTTTGATCAATTCATGTTGCAATTAAAAAGTTATTTTTCAAAAGGTGATTCTTTTTGAGTTTTGGGTAATTTCGGGCACCCGTGACAAATAGATCCAATTGGTTTTAAATTCTTTATACAAACTGTAAACAAGATTGTGAACATAATCCCCAAAGTTGAAAAACATCAAAGCACAAAACTATGACTCTCAAAACACTTAAAACATTTAAAACACCCTCATTTGAGTAACATTTAAAACTCCATGGTTGAAGTTCTATGTACTTTGAAAGTTTTTTTAACTTAATCATTCACAATTTAACCCCTAAAGGACCGGGGGGTGTTGAACTTAGCTCTCGTTTTCTTGACTAGCTCTTGTAGCAAGCTCAATGCCTTATTAGTGTGGGGTAATTCTGACGATCGGCACCGTTGAAACTAAAGAAGATTTACGTAGCTTTTTTATGAAAAAAAGATCAACAAAATCGCACAATTTTTGAAAAATGCCACCGTTGAAAAGATTTATGGAACGTGTTTGGGGTATTTTGTACACATGCTGAAATCGGATTGTTCAAAAGTACTCCAAAAATTCTGAAAGTTTTATTGTGAGTAGAAATCATCATTTAAAACATGTGAAAAAAATTTCAAGGAATTTGGAGGTGTAAAGAGAAAGATATGAGGGTTTGAAGTGACGCCTAGATACCCACCGTGCAACTCCAAAAAATCACCAAAAATCGCTCAATGGATGAATTTCCGATCAAGGAGTACCTACAAAATTGGCTCTCAAAAAGAGCCAGGATCTCTTTGTTGCTCATCCTACAATTCAAAGCCCAAGAACCGGAATTTTCTCACTTTCTAGTTCTAAAAGCCGCATGGGGGCCTTACGATCCTTTAGGGGTAAAAAAAAAAAAACTCAGCAGACTTTGGCGGCCATTTTGTCATAGTAGAATAACTTTTTTTTTAAATCTTTGGACTAAGAAAAGCTGGTAAATCAAGTTAAGTTACATCTCCAAAAATCCGTTTGTGATTTTGAGCCTCCATTCAAAAGTTATAGACAAAATTCAGAGTGGGGTAGCAAGGAATATATTTTTTTGCTATTTTCAAACACCCCCTCTGAATTTTGTCTATAACTTTTGAATGAAGGCTTAAAATCACAAACGAATTTTTGGACATAAAACTTAACTTGATTTACCAGCTTTTCTTAGTCCAAAGATTTAAAAAAAAAGTTATTCTACTATGTCAAAACGGCCGCCAAAGTCTGCTGAGTTTGAAAACACGGAATAGTAAGTATATATGTAAGAAAAAAATCATGCATTTTTCATCAAGTTCTAGTGGTGGTGAATTGGTTAGTGAGTAGAGTCATAAGTATGAGGTCTTGAGTTCAAACCCGAGTGGCGACCATGTGTATATAGCTTGGCTGCCCGGAAGTTCCGGGCAGCCAAAAAAAGAAATTTTTGCCCGAAAAATCCGGGCAGCGAAAAAAATGTTTTTTTTTTTTTTTTTTTTTTTTGACCAAATCAATAGAAAAAATCAACAGATTTCTGTTGATGGATGACCGCAACAACGCGACCGAATCAACAGAAACTATCAACTCTTCTCTGTTGATTTGGACGCTGAATTTTCTAGTAGTGAAATCAAAGCAAGTATGTTATGGATGTGCTCAAACGCTTTGGTATGGAGGATTGCAAGCCGGTTGGCACTCCATTGGACGTGAATTCTAGGTTTGTGAAGCTCACGGATGAGGAGTATGCATTAGAGGCTCAATCTATGGTGGATGTGCCATACAAGCAAGCTGTAGGGTCACTGATGTATGCAATGATTGCAACAAGGCTAGACCTTGCATTTCCAATCAGCGTTGTGAGTCAACACATGACGAGACCGGGTTCAAGTCATTGGGTTGCGGTCAAGAGGATCATGCGATACTTGAAAGGCACAAGTGATGTGAAGTTGTATCTTGGAGGTGACAACATTGTGTTGAGTGGCTATTGCGATGCGGATTATGCGGGTGATACCAATGATCGTAGATCAACCACGGGGTACATGTTCAAAGTTGGATCGGGGGCCGTTTCATGGAATAGCAAGCGCCAACAAACCACGGCCACGTCAACGGTTGAGGCGGGATACATGGCGACGAGCCACGGTACGAAAGAGGCCATTTGGTTGAGGCAACTAATGGCGGATGTGAGATGCTCTCAAGAGGAGGTTACAACAATCATGTGTGACAACCAAGGGAGTATGTCATTGGCGAAGAATCCAACGCCTCATTCACGGACAAAGCACATTGATGTACAATATCATTTCATTCGAGAGAAGTTGGAAATGAAGGTGATAGAGTTGAAGTATTGTCCAACGGAGCACATGGTGGCGGACGTGCTCGCGAAGGCACTTGCGAGGGATCGACATCAAAGACTAGTAGTGGCATTTGAGCTCCAAGGATTTGGCTATTCGCAAAGTGGAAGTGTTGAAGTAGGATGATTGCGTGGGCTGAAGTTGCTCATAGCCAATGCATATGAGGTAGTCTAGATGATGTGTATGGGCTGAAGTTACATCTAGTGAAGTAGTAAAGGTTAGATGTTATGAGAAATGGTAGTCCTAAGTGTTATGGGCTGACCTTAGTGTAGTAGGGGTTGAATATGGGCTGATGTCCCACATGGTTTGCTAAAGGGATTCCCTTGGGTGTGCTACTAAAGAGGGGCAGCCCATGAATAAAGGTCATATCCTTCCTATGCATTCCTTGTGTTTGTGTGAGGCTTTGGCAATCTAATCTAACCTTCAATAGTATTTCTTGTGTTTGGAAGTTTGTTGTCTTGTTTTATTTTTTTGGATTGTGTTCTCTTCTTCATCTTCCATTAGTGTGTGTAATCCGATCTTGACTAATGTACCCACTCCTGTCAATTTTCAACATATAAAATTTTGTCCTAAACCGTACATGGACAAGTCATTTTCACTTATAAATCTCACAATAATTATGTGTGAGTCTATTTTTGATATGAAAGATTGCAACGGAGAGGTGTTGACATAGGGCATAGCTGAACTTCTTTGCTTTTATTTTTGAAAATTTACCTCAAATTCTATTTAACTTTGAAGCCACACACTTCCCAAAATCTCGTTTTTGAGCGTGCATTATACAGTTCAAATACATACTATAATCTTCCGATCCCACCATCGGATGATTCTCAAATTTTAATAAAATGTGTGCTCTCGAGTTGAGAATAGAATTGTACGGTTACTTTCTAATTTAACCCATTCTATTTTTGGTAGTCTCAACCACAGTGGAAAAACCCACTGAAATCCAGAGCTGTCTGCTATAGTACCCTAGGTACTAAATGGTTAACCCCTAAATGCCCACAACCCTCTCTAGATTTGGAGAATTGCAAAGACGCATTATAAAATGCAACTAAGAGGGATATTTTGAGCTTGATGTATGAATATAAGTTGTACATGATTATAGATTCTATCCATACGGTTATATATATATGATTGCAATGACCAATATTTTTGTATAAAATTTGAAACTTAAAATTCAAAACCCTTTTGTAATTCAATTACGAATATGATATTGACAATTTGTGAATGAAATTTGATATGATGGTTTGAAATGACATAATACTCTAAGTGTAGTGATTTTTGGAGATTTTTTGGTTGCTTAATTTTTTTAGTTGATTTTTCAAGAGCACTTCTGAACTATTTTGAACTAAGATCTTAGAAATTTTTCATGAATCACTGCAACATGAAATGAGGCATGAAATTTTCACAAATCATCTCCTTTTTAATCAGTTCACACATGCATAAAGCTAACTTTGCATAAAATCTATAGTAAAAGATTCACACTGCAAAAAGTGCATGACGAATGAGAAAAGGTGGATGAAATCTGTACATCGTCCAAAAAATGAACGCCTAGGCAGTTAAGTGTTAATAGATTCATTCATCTTGGAAAAATAAAGGAAAAGTAATATTATTTAAATAAATAGATGGAAACTTTGAACCTCTTTCGAGGCTAACGTGGATAAAGTGTTTGTTTGTAATGACAATGAACCATTGCCCACCAGAGAAAGGATCATTCATTTGGTGCAAAACTACTCTTTCTTACAAAAATAGACACTTTAGTGACTAGTGAACAATGGCCAATAAAAAAAGTAACCAATAGCATGTATTTGGGTTATTACGAGGTGTAATTTGATATTTTTCTTGGTGGTGATCGCCAAATCATGTGTTTTGTAGTTGGTTGATGAAGGGCTTTGTGTTACAATTATGTGGTCCGGGTTTGACTCTTATTAGATCCGTTTGAGTAGTAATGTGATATACATGGCTTAGCGTTGCAAAGAGGAAGGTTGTACTAACTAATCGATTGTGTCTCTCTTGTACAATGAACTAATCATGAATATATAGTCATCTTTAACGACTAATTTTTGTTTGTATTTTCAAATTGGGCATATTGGTAGTACTTGGTTATTTTCTATTTTTCTTTTGTGTAGTATAATTGAATTGACATGATGAATAGCAATGGTGTTAATTGCTTTAAATGCGTGTATAATGGAGATTTCGGACAGTTTAAATTTTGTTTCTAAGTGTTTCATTGAGGGATCATGCGTTGTTCGTCTAGCTCCAGCCGTGATGACTATAAGTAGGTTTGCTTTTCAATGATGTTATTAATTAATGGTTGATATTTTTGAATTTTTATTGTCAATTGTTTTGTTGCAGTATGTGAATTCAATAATTAAATTGTATTGTTTTGGGTTCAATGGTGGAGCACTTTGGTATGAAAGTCCTTTAACGCATAGTATATCTGGTTTGAATTTGGCATTGCACTTACATTTTTGTCTACCACATGTACAAGGTAGAAGCCATGGGGGTACTGTGTTTTCTTGTGGGTTGTTATATGCGCCTGCATTCATGAGAATGTAACATCTTGGTTTCTGTGATGATAGGGTTAGGTTTCTTAATTCCCATACTGTTTTGTTATGTCTTTTACTCTAATGGCATGTATATGATGTTGACTACATTTTAGAAGTACATGAAGCCCTGAGGAGTTACATATGGGGCATGTGGTTGATGGGAATCTAACATTATTCATTTATAGTGATGATATGAAACCTTTAGATGGATACAAATTATAGTTTGACTCCAAGGCCATAGACCCATGCATTTAGGAGTTAAAATGAACAAAAGCAAAGAATAAAATGGTTGATACTACAAGACTCCTATAGAATGTTACATAACATTCAGTTGCATGCACTGTCTCTGCCTTGGCTTTATAGTAGATGGTGTGGAATATTCCACACCCAACAATACTTCATGAGTAGCTAAGTGGACAGGTGGAGGTTCAAGGTGATGAGCAAAGTGCATGAAGGAAAGGCAGTGGGCATGAAGGCTACTGAATGTTATGTACAGTACAGTATGATGCCCTGAAGTTAACGTACAGTATGCTGCAGTGGATGCCATAGGTCATCGTGCACAAGCTACGGCTGCGGTTTCTAACCTCTGAGATCTGGGCCTTTGATGCTGATTCCAACCTTTTCCATTCACTACTTGTGTTCTAGAGTGTCAGTTGTCGTTTAAGAATTAGGGCAGATCACTACCGAGCAGATTCTCAGAGGCTTCAAACCAGCCTTCCTGTCTCCAACAACAACCTGGTTACCGCGTCTGCTTAAACTCCTGGTATCTCTCATCACACAGATTTCTCTCGGTGTTTTCGTTTGATCATTCCAGTTGATTGCTGTCCAATTCCCACTCATCAAATCCTTGATATTTCTGCGAAAATTAGGGTTTGGAATGACACAAATTCGGTGGAACAATCTCGGTGACTTCCGATTAGCGATGCATCAGCGCTCTTCACTCAGAAACTTGGAGTTCCGTGTTACATGAACAAATTACTACGAGAGTAAGGGCTAACCCTAAATTAGTGGAATAATTGGCCGAGAGCATGCGAGAGCTTTAAGGAAAGGTGTTGATCAGCCGCGGTTGTTGGAAGAAAGGACCGATGGCGTGCAGGAAGAGATTGATTGATCAACAAGCTTAATTGTGATTAGGAAAGGTTGCAAAAATGTCAAGCCAGAGGGGAGACACGCATGGCGGGGCAAGGGCCAAAAACTTCGCATTCAAAGAAGAGAGCAACGACATGTTTGCTCTGCCGCATCTCGGCGACCTCATCAACTTGCCCCCCATGGAAACCACCTACCGCACCATGAGCGGGTGAGTCTCATCTCCCAACCTGCAATTCTGCCACCTAAAATCCTTCCCTCACATGCGATAGAGGATCCTATATAACATATGTATGTAAGGTAACCACACCTAGAAGCGACACTATAAGTTCTGAGTATAATTGACCAAATTTTATTGATCCTTTTTGACTTAGCAACTGCAAGGGGATTCCAATGCACCAAAGTATACCTCATTTAGATATTGTATCCAAAAGTTACAGTTGTTCAAAGTTTGTTAGATGATGGAGAACATTCTCAAAATCAATACGTTGCTCATTGTGCATTTTAGAGTGTTGCTTTTAGGTCTGTATCTAAGCAATTAGTTACCTTTACATTATGGTGTGATTTTGAGAGATGTGTGAAGAGATCTTTGGCTACAAGAATATGCTGAGATCAAGGTTTATCTATTTTCACAGTGGGAGGCTGTAATACACTATAAGTGACAATAGATAGTCCTATAGATCAGTGTCCATAGACACTTAGCCAAGGCATGCTCACACCAGTTGCTAGTTGAAGGCCAACTGAGTATGAATACAGGTAGTTGAGTTGTTGGTAACAGGGGTCAATGTAGGAGACAGAATAATGTCCCTCATGGTTTTAGTATCCTCTACCTTAAGACTGCTGTGCACTCGAGCAATAGCAGCTCTAAACTCCCCCTGAAACCCCCCTGCTGAAACGTGGTCTATTAAATGGTTGGCAGAGCCGAAGCCTTATGCGACAATCCAGCCCAAGATCAAAATGACATGAAGCAGATTTACGTTCACGATGATGACCGAGTTCTTATCAAGGTGCACTGCTGCATGCCCAAAATTTCAAACTTTCGAAGAACTTTTCATCCGAGGTAAGAGAACCTTGAATTGACACATTTTGCACCAGGCGAATTTGATCATGGTTGGTGGTAATGAAATAATTTAGAAAATCAAATTAAGACTTTCTGAACGTGAAATCAAAATTTTGGAGTTATAGTGTATAAGTTGGATAATATCAAAGTTGAAGATACCGTATAAGCTGTCAATGTTAGTTCAGTGGAATTAGAATCCAATTTTGATTTAAACCTATCCAAGTCTACAGAAGCGTACTTAATCACAAAAGGGAAGTGACACAATACCTAATATCCAATTATGAACCATGTACTCACCCAATACCAATGTGTTAGGACCTAATCTCATTGGCATTCATTCTTAATTGATCTTTTATGAAAACATCAGTTTTGAATTAATTAAGAGCTATTTGTAGCTGTTGGAATTAGGTTCTCTTACGTTGTAGTAGAGGTTGTCTGAGAATTGATACTCTGATGCTCTGAATTGGTTTATATCTTACCATGATGTGAGCAGTGGAGTGTTTGCACATTAGCTACTGAATCCTCGTGGTTGCAGGTTGTTCATTTTGGTCATCCCTCATCTGTTGGAATCGAACTCGAAGATGATGGCGAGTGGCAGTTCAAGCCTACGTGGTAAGAGTAACTAAGCCTTGGCCATACGCTATTTGGCATAGCCAATATGAAAATAGCAACTAGTGCGCTACAAGTTGTATTTGTTGAGTACAGAGCAAATAAGATAGTGCCACATTAACTCCCTGAAAAGTGAAAGTGGTTGTGGACAAATTGTCCCATTGCATCATGAATGTCAAAATTTGTTTTTTTCAGTTGATTAGAGGGCTCAGATTGGCCAACGAGAGTGTTAATGTTGCCTTGAAAACTGGACTTGGATTTATGAATAATATAAGTATAATTGATAGTAGTACCGGTATTATGGCTGTGCCGCAACGATTGTTGATGTTTCATGTTCGTTGGACGAGCCAGCTTTTGCAGAGTAACAACTTTTTAACTAGCATGAGCCATCATTGAGTTGCACTGATAATAGTTGAATATTCTTCCGGATGTCTGCTTTGAATGTCCCATGATTCTGACCTATTTGGAGAAATGAGTCTTCCAGGGTTCGTCGTGCAGGACCTCGCGCTTGGATCTACTTTGATCCGCCCTCTGTATGCTCTAAATAATATCTGTTGTACTGAATATACAATTCAAATTTAAGCGAAATTTATACATTGAGTTGTGTGTCATAGCTATGTTATTACCAACTTATAAAATTTTAAACTTATTGTATTCAATCCACTGGGAAGTGGGATGTGCTTGAGTTGACTTGCTCTTTCTTATATTTGTAGGTGAGGGCAGCCATCGTAACATGTGGTGGGTTATGTCCGGGCCTTAATGACGTTGTTCGTCAGGTACCGTAATAGGTCACATTACAGATATTTTTTAATTACTGTTTCTCCAGAGTGATGCAATACTTTGTACTTCCAATGGTTCATTCTAATGACTTTATTAAAATTCACAGATCGTCCTCACATTGGAAGTGTATGGAGTCAAAGAAATTCTGGGGATTCAGTACGGTTTTAAGGGCTTTGTAGACAAGAGATACCCGCCCATCATGGTACATACTTTGTCATTTGCTGGATAGTATACACACCTTGACCTATTTAATGTCACAGCCTTGGCGCCCAAATGCACGTGATTATATGGGGTTCTATAACATTGTGACAATTGCATGTAAAAGTGAAACTAAAGAATTTGACTCAGGATGGTGGTCTAAACCCTTTCATTCTTTTCAAACTCTTGATAATCACGTTTGTGTATAAGTTTTTGGTATGAAACAAAGTTTGATGGTGAGAGTATACAGTGAGTTTTGAATTGAGTACGTCTGTTCCCTAGGATATGGTGAGAGAAGAGAGGATGTGGTATTAGAGAAGGTGATTATAAAGAGATCTGGGTGGGAATAAAGAATGCCAATCAAATTCTCTGCAATGTAGAGGTTTTTTATGCTGACTCCAAAATGCTAACAGCTCACTAGGAAGATTGTACAACGCATAAATATGGTAGGAGGCAGCTTCTTAGGCGTGTCTCGTGGTTGCCCTCCACTCGAAGATATTGTGAGCAAACTTGAGGTTTGTACCAGAAGTTTGAACTTTCCCTATCTCCATGATTAACAGTAAACCAACCTTATTATGTGTTATGAAACTTGTGTGTCACTACTGAGTTCTCTTTGCAGACATCTCTACTGTGTCGATTTCGATTTTAACCGATCTAGTTGTTTGATTCCAGGAATGGAAGGTCAACATGTTTTTTGTAATAGGAGGAAATGGGTCACATGCGGGTGCTAATGCTATCTACCAACATGTAAACACCTTCCATCATTTTCATTACTCATACATAGCGTATAATAAAATGGCTGCACTGGTAAATAAAAATGTTGTGGCCGACATGACACTACTTCTACCTAACCAAAATTTATGTTGAATGTTTGATCTATAAGTTAGGTTGAGAAGCGAAAGGTGAAGCTTGTAGTGGTTGGAATTCCGAAAACCATTGACAATGATATTCAGATTTTGGACAAGACATTTGGTTTTGATACAGCTGTTGAAGAGGCCCAACGGGCAATTAATGCAGCCTATGTAGAGGTAATGGAAAATGGGTCACAAAATGTTGATGCTTCCTTCGAAAGTTCAAATGCCAAAATCAACAACCATAATTACTAAGGTTAATTACATAATTCTTTTTGGAGTTCGAGTGCCTCTACCTTTCACTGAGGTTTGCCAAACTGGTTTTAGGCAAGCAGTGCATTTAATGGAGTCGGAATTGTAAAGCTGATGGGACGACAAAGTGGATATATATCAATGTATGCAACAATTGCAAGTGGTCAAGTGGATGCTGTATTGATCCCAGAGGTATTTCAATGTTACAGCATTAGATATGAACTGCAAAATCTGATGTTAATCAGCAATTGATGGATCTTTTGTATAACTCAGACAGAAAAAGACATAGACTCCTCCGTTTTGACTATAGGGAACAATTCTGCATGTCATGAATTTTAAGTATTGCAGGTACCATTTGAATTAGAAGGAGAATATGGAGTTTTGGTTTTTATGCATCAACGATTGAAGAGGAATGGGATTTGTGTTGTGGTCATTGCAGAAGGGGCTGGCCAGGTAAAGCTTCTTTGCCTCCTGTGCAAAACATGAAATAACATCTGCATAAGTTCTTAGCTTCAAGTATTGTCTTCTGCTAAACCTGGACAAGAATGTTGCTTGCCATTACAGATTAGACAACCATAACATTCTCGAACAGGCCAATTTTCATCATTGGCCAATTCAAGAATATGCTTATGATTTGTGAGTCATCAACATGTCATCTCGAGTTCAATCCTCTCTATGCATTTAGGGGAGGGATATTCCATTTATAGGGAGGGGATATCTAAAACGACCTTTTTTTTCCTAGCCTTAAAGAATCATAAGATTTTTTATGGTTGGGAATCTTGAGAAGATTATTGAATATAATGTCAAATTGCCTCCATTGAATCAAGAATGTCCAGATCTGCACTTTTTATAAGATGAAAGGGATTACATTGAACAATGGGGTTAACTTTGAGTACAACCCTCTTCTGACCAGCCAACCACAGTGACATAATTGCCTCAAAAAGTGAACTTTGCATTTTAGTATGAGAATATCCAAAGGTGTCCGTTTCAATGGTGCAGGACATGATGGAAGGGGTGGGAGGAACTGATGCTTCTGGAAATCCTATACTAGGAGATGTTGGAAAGTTTTTCTACCACAAGGTAGTAGCCGACGAGGTTTTATAATGTCATTATATATTGTTCAGTCTATTGAGAAGTGAAGTATGAATTCCTCACTCTGTAATTTGCCTACTGAGAAATTTGACGTTCAAATTCGTTCCGGTTATTTCCATATCAGAATACTCTATTTGATGATGAAGGATATTCTAAGATCCTCACAACTGACAACCCACTGGAAATGGTCAGGTGAAGGCACATTTTGCAGCCATTAAATATGTTGTGGACGTGAAATACATCGATCCCACATACATGATCCGAGCCAGGGCTTGTAACTCGTCTGACCACATTTTCTGCAGCATCTTGGGTCAAAATGCGGTAAACATCCTCCACCAAATTCACATTAATCACAGGGGCATTAGTATTCCTATCTCTACTTACAGTTCTGACATAATTCAACTTTTGGTATGATAATTAGTAATATCAAAGCCACAGTTGCAAACAGTATAGTCAAACCCTGAAGGATGTCGCGACCAGATTTTGGCTCCCCATACATGTAGTATTTTGCTTTTGTACATCATGAGTAAATAATTGTATGTTGACTTTTTGGTTGATGTTGCAAACGGGCTGTTACAAATAAGCACTTTCTTACACTCACAAAAATGTAACTCGATGCAAATACTGGCTCGCTTTTCGATCAGCAACGTACTCAAACTACCTCACATTCAATGTAGATGTAACTGGCCTTCTCCCCTTCATAACATTCTATAGGAGCTTCGTACATCATCCATGCTCTACAGTGATGAGCCCTTTTATTTTTAGAAGTCTTTTTATTCTTTCTGTTGTCCATGCAAGTACTCAAGTGCAAGTATAGACGAGTTTGGAAGGCTGAGGGAGTGGGAATGAGGATGCTATTGGAATTGGGTTTGAGAAGTTTCCCATGGAAGTAGGCAAGAGGAGGGGAAAAGTGGTATTATAGTTTGTCTCATACTTGATCATGAAGTGGTGCACACTTCCATGGACTTGCATAAGGTGAAACATGAACAAATTTGATTGGTTAGGGAGAAGTTGCCATGAAGCCGAGGGCTTGAGTACCCTCTATACTTCATGACAACTTCTCCATTTTTTTCTCAAAAGCTCACTTTAAATGTGGAACTTGGTCCCCGACGTCCCTAAAAACCTTGTCTTTTAGCGAGAAACTTCACCCATGGCACTTAGCCCTTACTATGGTCATGCATGGGAGGTTTCCTCATCACTGTAGCAAAGAGTGAAGTCCTAGAACTGCAATAGTTTGATAAAATTAAACCACTAACATGCTTGAGTGGTTAATGAATGATGGTGGAAATCCCCAGGTTCATGGAGCGTTTGCAGGGTACACCAATATCACGGTAGGAGTGGTGAACACACACTACTGTTTCCTGCCCATTCCAGAAGTGATAAGAAAACCACGAATGGTGGATCCCAGGAGCAACATGTACCAGCGATGTGTGACCTCCACAGGGCAACCAGAATTCATGACACCAAGCTGCGACACAAAAGGGGGCAGTGGAGTAGGGGCAGGGTGGAAGGCCGGGGAAGGCAAGAAGGGCAGCGGTGGGGGAGCACCACACCCTCCTCCGGAACGGAAGAAGAGCCTCAACTTGCGCTTGGAGAAGGTGGAAAACAACAACAACAACAACAATAGTTCCCCCTCGGGCAGCTACGCTTCCAGCTCCTGTGGCAGTGAGCCTCACATGCATGCCCCCAAATGCTCTGCCAAGCCTGGACCTCAACGCTGTGGAGGACCCAAGCCTGGACTGGGTACTCCCACTCCTTCCTGGGGCGGTAACAGTTCCCCCACTACTGGACATGAGCCTGGTTGCCCTATGGGTCAAGCCAAGCCTAGTGGACGTGAGCCTGGTTGCCCTATGGGTCAACCAAAACCTTCTGGTGGCTCTTGTCATGACCCTCATTGCCCCATCCAGCGCCATTGATAACTGACATTAAATCGGTTCCGGTAAGTACGTGTGATTTCAATGCATTTTAGTCTGTATTATTATTTGGATAGTGTATAAATAAGTTTGCAATGATTTGTTTTAAGTGTTTCTTATTGTAGTGGGCATGAACATGGTTGTCTTTGGGGTCAAGGGAAGCCTAGTGCACCTTGTGGTGGCTCTTTTCATGACCCTCATTACCCCATCCAGCGCCATTGATAAATGACATTAAATCGGTTCCGGTAGGTACGTGTGATTTCAATGCATTTTAATCTGTATTATTATTTGGATAGTGTATAAATAAGTTTGCAATGATTTTTTTTAAGTGTTTCTTGTTGTAGTGGGCATGAACATGGTTGTCTTTGGGGTCAAGGGAAGCCTAGTGTACCTTGTGGTGGCTCTTTTCATGACCCTCATTACCCCATTCAGTGCCATTGATAACTGAAATTTTAGTTATTGGGATTTTGTACAAGTGGACTCAAACCTGGGCTGTGTATTCCCCACTCTAAGGGGCGGCAGCAACAGCCAAAGTAGTGGACACCAATCTAGAAAACTCAATGGATGTTTGACTGAGAACAAAGAGATAGAAGGGTAACCATATCGTAAGGTAACTAAATCACAAGAGGATAAGGTAACTATATCGTAAAGGGAGCATTTACTTTAAATTGTGCATATCTATTGCATGCCTGAAATATCACAGGTGCAATATCACAGGTGCAGTAGATATGCATGCTTTTAGGTAAATGCTCCCTTTAAGGTATAGTTGCCTTAGAAGCATTTAATTCAGACAGTGATTCAATGTTAACTAGTATTACATTGTAGATGGACATAAAGAAAATGTAGAATTGACATTTTTTTAATAATTATTTCAATTTGGGTTCACAAATGGTCCTTTTATGTGCACTCACACACAATATTTTGCTATATTGGGTGTTTTCTATGATGTTTGTTAACCCCTAAACGTATCAGGGCTGTCCTTGAAATTGACAATTTGAGAAAAAACATCATAAACTACTATTTAGAAGAATATTTTGGAATTGATATACATATGAAAGTTCTAGATTTTGAATTTTAGATTCCATCCGTACGCTTTGATTCACTAATACTATCACCAATATTTAATTATAAAATTTGAAAGTTAAAATTAAAAATTCCTTCTAAATTCGATTACAAAAAAAAAATTAATATTTTTTGAGTAAAATTTGTTGGAATGAATTTGAAATGAGATACTCTTAAACGTGGTGATTCTTTGAAATTTTTGTGTTTCTGAAATCTATGACCTCATTTTCGCAAGGTCACTTTTGAACTACAGTCAATGCAATTTTGGCTTGGTCAACGACTTGGCATACTTGTACATTTGTAATTTTAGAAAAATATGTAATCAAGTATGACTAAATCCAACCGTTAGATAGGACAACAACTCGGTGAAGGATCTCCGAAAATTTGGATGACTTTCATTCAAGCATTGATGAGAACGTGAGAAGGGTTTGAATCTGTTAGTCGTCCACTTTCTGGACGCTCTGACGTTTAGGGTTTAAATTTACTCATATTTGCTGTAGAGTCCATTTTTGATGCCCTGTCACCATCTTAATCATAAGTTAAGAATTTATTTGTAATTCCACTTCACATAGCATTGAAATCAATTGGCTAATGGTATCCATATTCCACTTTATAAAATGGTATGGTTCTCGGACACATTTAAAAGCGTTCACTTGTAGTTAAGTGAAATTACCTTGTGAAGTTGTAAGCTAAGAAATTGAGAAAAAAAAGTCTACAATGTTAAGTTGACTAGCCAATGCAAATTTTTCCTACTTTTTTTTAGTTTAGGGTTATTATAAGTGATGGATGAGGCAATGGCAAGGGTAGTCACTTCTAGAGTTTAGCTTCATTCAACAATAGAGCATTGTAAAGTACTCTAGATTTCAACTACTCTTGGCAATACTTGGTTCATACTAATTATGGACAAGTATTGGCTATAGATTTCTAGTATGTATACTCTTGTTAGATTTGAAGTCTTACCTTTGTTCACAAGTAACCAGAATCTTTTGACCAATATCCACCCATTTGGTTATAAATCCATAATGTTTTTTTTCAATATGAACCCATTAATCCCTAAGCATCCATACTACATTTACTCGGTCAAACCTCATCAATTTCTCACATTTTAAAACATATTGTATTTTTTTTGGTAATTTCCTCACATAAGTTATTGTTAACCTTTTGACGCGCCAGCGTCCATATTCTGGATGCTGGATGATTTCTGACGCGTCCCTTCATCACATACTGTGATGTTTTTCATCCATCCAAAATTCTCTTGATTCTTGTGCTAGTTGACTACCATTCGTACAGTATGGATCTTCAAAATAAGATAATGTGAATTTTTGAAAAATAACAAAAGTGGTTTATGTCAAGTTTCATTCTTAGTTCAAAAAGTGAGACCTTAAACATGATTTTCCATAATAAGTAGAATCAAATAATGGAAACCATACCATCTTGTAGTGCATGTTATTCCAATTTCATTAAAATATTTTTTGATTTTTTTGTGTTAATTTTGGATTTTAAATTGAATTTCAAGAGAAAACCTTGCAAAATTAATTAAAAAATATTTATGATAAATATGATGAATCCAACCGTATAGATGTTATCTTCACATTGACATTTACAACTTTGTTTTGTACATCAACTCCATTTTTATTTTTCATCATACATTTTATAACGAATCTTTGAAAACAGTGTTGAATCGGGACGTTAAAGGGTTAAAATTGATTTACCCTCATTTTTTCATAATTATTTAAAAATTAATTAATTTCATAAGATTTTTCAAAGTTTTTCTCTTGTAAATGGCAACATTGTAGTGTTTTTGGAGCAACATAGTCCCGATCCTTTAGGGCTTAAAGTGGTGTTAAAAATGCAATTTTTATATTTCTGAAGAATTGTAAATTGGGCTAGAAAGTAGAAGATAGCCCCTGCACCCTCTAAGTTGAGACCATTTTCATTTGAAATAAGCTAGGAACTAGGTGAAAATCAACGTTGACTGCAAAACAACTTGGCTTTATGTCTAATAACCTTCTCAAGCCCAAGAAAGTTGTCTACTCCACAGAAGAGAATCATGAGCAAAACATAGTATTCTCGACTTCATTGAGACGTACCCGTCACCTCTAGCTCATGGCCCATTCACACCAAGCCTCTGCCGCACTTGCATTCGTGTTTCCGAAATGGAGGAAGGTAAAACCCAAAAACAAAAAAATATTGAAAGCCTTGTCTTTTCTTGCTGCAACTACTGTGCAACTACAATTCACTACCGCAAGTTGGGCCATGCTCCTTTTTTGCGTTGCGTTCCTTCTTGTCATGCGTTCGAGTAATTTCTCATTTCATATTTTATATTTCTTTTTTCCCAACAGATTCCCTCAAAGTTACCTGACGCACGCATGGATGCTGAAGCTCTGCTATATGTGAATGGGCCTTCAGTGTAGCAACGCAAAATGCAGTTCATAACGAAGATATCAGTGATGCTCACCTAAGTCCATGCCAATGAAAACCATCCATCATGCATTCCACATATTGACAGTCACATGGTCAAATGACACTGTTCAGAGGAGTCTGTGCTGCTCAATTCAATTCCAAAAGCACTTTAGTGGTGATCCCCTTGCGCATATGAAGTCGGAGGTTCAGGAAGAATTAAAATGGGAAGGCAATGCTACACCTATTCAAATAAAGTTCTACAATGTACATTCAACTGTCATGTCATGTCCACTCGCCCTTCAGGATGATTGAGGATTGTTGTCAACCTTCAGATCGGATGTGCATCAAGACGTTTCATGGCCATAACCAGATATGCAACTTGTCGTTGTTTCAAGGGTGCTCTGAGAATAAGCAAGTTCATCGAGTTCTTCATGACTTTTTCTTGTCTAGAGCAGCAAGGCCAGTTTGGATGGTGTGAATCTCCTCCTTGATGGCTTTCTTCTTCATGTCAATGAGTTTGTCGCGTTTTTGCTTCCGAAGAGCATCAAGCTCTGATTTCAGACTCTCGACCCTCGCAAGTAACTCATCACGAGCAGAAATGGCTGGAGGAGCGAATGGGGAGGGAGCGGGAGCAGTGGCAGCTGGGGGCGAGTTCTGCACGGTACTCACAGGAGGAAGAACTCTTGGTTGAGGCTCCCTTGTCATAGCGTAGTAAGACCCTCCCACGATTGAAACGCCAGCCAAAACAGCAGTTGCGCCAACCAACCCTCCCCGTCCTTTCTTTTTAACGCCGGCATCCTGGGCCTGTGACAATCAATATTGTTAGAAACGGCTCTGCTAAATGATGAATTGCCTTTCCTTTATGCTGAAAATTCTTGGCCAGAGTGCTGACCCAGTGTATGTTCTATACCAGAAGTATACTTGTCAAGAGGTGGTGTCACATGTTGAGCCATATGCTTGAGCAGCACTCGTCCCAATTCTTTTACTCAGCAGCAGAAAACAAGTTAAGCATACGGCTCAACATTTGTGACATACTCCATCCGTCCCATAATAGATGATGCTTTTAAAAAAATAAAAAAATAAAGGCAAACCATAATGATTTCATCAAATATCTAAATACAGTAAATGTCTATTTCGGAGTAGTTGTCTATCGAAGCAGTAAGTATCATATTGTTTCTATGTGTGGCATGTGGTAACATGGTGATGTTCGTTGCAATGTGTTCTCTGATGCAACAAACATATGCTAGCATTGATTTTAGCTAGCTTATATGTTGTTTGTGATGCACACATGAGTAAAGACAAGTTCAAAGACAAAACACACTTCCTTGTGATTTTGTGATTGTCTTGTGATTTGTTAGAATCTGTAAAACAACAACTTCAAATTGAATAAATGATTTGCATACGTTATTTGGGACAACTTTTTTTCTCAAAAGCGTCATCATCTTTTATGGGACGGAGGGAGTATGAAAAACCAATCGCAAGGCTCAAGCGAAAATGGTTGCATGGTGTACACCTAATACCAAAACCAGGAATGATGATAGCAGTACGTGTAATTCGACTTTAAGAGGTGCTTACCACTGTAGTAACAGCTCGAGTGAAGACGTTGAGGCGTGGTCGGAGACGGATATGGCCTCCAATCGCACGAAAAGAAACTCCCGACATGGCCGCACACAGATATGCAGCTGCAGATTGACACAAACCGCTATGAGCTTCGAATACAATTGATGCAGCAAAACCAATTCAGACACAATTCTTACATTCAAAACTTCTACACATTGAATGCAATTAACCCTTAAGGACCAAGGATTCACAGTTTTAAAATGCCAAATTCAATTTATCATATTGTGAAAAATATAATTCAGATGGGACCAAATTTTATTTCACTATACTAGTGAAGATCATTGCATGTGATGGTCAAAAGGAAAGGACCTACTCAAAACTGTTAAAAAAACACATGGTGACCGTGGACGCTTACGGGTTAAAAGAAACTGAGCCTAATGATGCAAGGAGTCACATAAGAGCTTTCCGTCCGTAAAAAAACATCACGATTCAGAATCCATCAAATAGTCCCGCTCAGGATTAGAAAATTAAGACTACGAAGACCGGGCACACGAAATGGTCCTGAACTAATACGAGGCACCACCACACATCGAAGAATTAACAAAGCACAGATAAATTCCGTTAAAAATTCCGACAACCTCCAATTACGGGATTCTCAAGCGACAGCACAGGAATCCTGCAACAAATTACCAACAGAGTGCCGATGGCAAAGGAAAAAGTGTAAACTAGGAGTGATTACCGAGACAGCAACAATGCAAGAATGGAAATGCTAAAGTGGAGTCGAGAGGGCACCAAATCGGACACAAAAGAGCGCGATGAGACGAGAATCGGGAGGCGGAGCTGATGGAAGTGTCGTAAGAGCGCAGATCGGTCGAGCGCGGGCGATGGAGGGCGCGGAATCTCGTACAAGCCAAGTGTTGGATGCGGAAGAATGCGTCTCTGGGGTTTCTGGGAACTAGGGTTTTGCAGGAAAATGGCCTGCTTCCGTGGTCTCCAATGTGAACAGGGCTGCCCATTGGTATTCCCCAGCAAGGTTACCGTAGTACAGGAATACTCTATAGTAGGAAGCCCTCACTCCAGGGAATATCGCGTAGGGAAACCCCGAGACCGAGGGCTTGCCCAAGGTTTTTAGGGTTTTTCCTGCACAATATTTGTGAGGGTGAGGGCTTCCACGTAAGGTAATGAGGGAATTTCATTCCATCATTTTCCCCCTCACGCAGGAATTCCATATTACCGTACCAGGAAGGCAGGGTCGGCACTTTTGTGTCGAATAATTAATAAAAGTTCAAAAAGTGGAGGTCGGCACTTTCAAAAACAATTATTAAAAATTTGGCTATTAATAACTAACATTGAATTTTACTAGCGGCTAAACGTTTTCTTTTGTTTTTTGTCTACGATTTTTGTTGACTTCATTTTTGTTGATTTCGACAAAATACTTGATAAATTTATTTATTTTTTTGGCATTTTTTGGGGAATTATTTTCTGCCGACCCTGCCTTCCTGGTACGGTACTCTGTGAGCTCCCTCATTTTTTATTGGAGCAAACCTTCTAATTGCTTTACTTTGTACAGTTGTCCACATCTATTATGACATGTTTGGGAAGCCCTAACTTCCCAAAGGTGGCAAGCATGGATTAGTCACACAAAAACTTGTCACATGTGTATTGCTTGAAACAATAATATCGTCATATTATGGAGTGACATATTGTGGAGGGTACTCCAATTTTGTAACCATGTACTCATATAAAATACCCATATCATTTTTTGTCAAATTTTTTTTTCTGTCTCGTTCAAATCTAATGCGTCCAATCATTGCTATTTCACTGTACCTTGAAACCTTTTTTTTTAGTTCATGTATTCTCAAAATTAAGCACACAAATGTTCAGGGATGAATACTTCACTTTTTTATTATAGGTAAGGCTTATTCAACAACTAGGGGTGCTAACTTACTTTTTGCTTTGAAAATGTGTATCAATTTCATCATTGAACAAAAATTTATACAAATGTGCATTATTCATGACCTCTTTCTCTCCATAGGAGAGAAATTACTCCTTGATTACAACATTAGCAAATGTTTGCCAAACCCCTTAACTTCACGGTTCAAGGTGCCTCTCTACCTTAGTCCAACGTATACTAAATAACATCTAATCCACAAACCTTTAGTTATCTATGGTGGAGTCATGAAGCTCAACATGCCAAGATCTCTCATCTGTATCACCAACTTCAAGATTCAGTTCCACTTGAGTCAGGAAGGCTTAATTCCCCTGAGGTATTGAAAGGGAGATGAGATTCATGAAAATAAGGCTCGCAAATAGGCAGCCCTTCCTGAGATCCATGGTTACCCTCTGAATTTGAATTTTTATCTCCATCCTTGGCTTTTGTATTTAACCCCCAAACGTCCCAGCGTCCCGAAACTGGATCACGAACAGATTAAAAGCTTTGCAACTTTTTCATACAACCTCGGATGACTTTCATCCAAGTCACATTTGTAAGCCTTTTAACCCCTAACTGCCTAAGCGTCCATATTTTGGACGATGTATAGATTTCATCCGTAGATTCTCATCCGTCAAGCATTTTTTGCAGTGTGGAATTTTTACTGTAGATTCTATGGGAAGTTACCTTCATGCACATGTGATCCGATTAGAAAGGGGATGATTTGTGAAAATTTTATGCCTCATTTCATGTCGTAGTGATTCACCCAAAATTTTGAAGATTTCAATGTTAAAATGCTCCAAAAAAAGTCAACTCATATAATTCAGCAACCAAAAAATCTCCAAAAATCACTACACTTAAAGTATTACATTTCAACCAATCACAAAAAATTTCATCCGTAGATTGTCAATATCTTATTTGTAATTGAATTACAAAATAATTTTGAATTTCACGTTTCAAATTTTATACAAAATTATTGGTAATAGCAATCATAGATCTAACCGTATGGATAGAATCTAAAATTCATAATGTACAACTTTTATTCATATATCAAGTTCAAAATATCCCTCTAGGTTGCATTTTATAATGCATCTTTGCAAAACTGCCGAATTTGGAGAGGGCTCTAGGCATTTAGGGGTTAAGTTCTCCACCAATTACAATAAATCTCTTGTGATGGGGACTTGTTGATAGTATTGGAGAGGCCTCCAACTACAAGTATGTCAAATTTGTTGGGTAGATTTTATGCTTGCAATGGTCCTCTCATGTACACCTCATGTACATCTAAGCCATGTTAATATCTATTTTTGAGGCTAGCATCTACTTCTGTTCAAAGGGTTGGTACGTTTAGGGGTTAAGAACTGACCTCCTTTTCCCCTCACTCTTCTCAAGGCGTGTTGATGCCGAGATTCATGTAGGTATGGCTGCAAATGAAAAAAAAAAAAACATACACACATTTACAGCCCGTTCATTTGCCAAATGGTTGGCTATGTAAAGTCCACAATCAAGCTGATTCACCAAATCAAAACTAATTGATAAAGAAATGAAATTTTTTACAACCTCTATCAAACTTGTGCTGCTTCTGCTCAAAGAAATATTTAATCCATTTTAACCCTTAAACGTCAACCCCGGCCCCAGGGGCTTGGTTTTAAGGAATAATTGAGACAGAAGTTTCATTTCTCAACCAAATCAAGCGAGACTTGTTGCGTTGGAAAGCTACTGAAAAAGCGATCTAGATTCCAAATTTTCGCCTCATTTGAGAGATTGTGGAATCGTTGGTAAGCAATCAAAGTTATCAAATTGAACAAGTTTTGAGGTTGGGGCAGCTGAAGTTCAGCAGTGCCGCAATGCTACAGTGCTACAGTGCTAGCTAGCAGTGCACTGCAGAGCCGTTTTTGGAAAAATAAAAAATAAAAAATAAAAAATTCAAAAAAATTTAGATTCTTTCCGGGCTGCCCACCCAGGACCCAAATTGTCGTTTAAGGGTTAACTCAAACCTAATTGAAGCGAAATGATTTGAGATGCACTAGAGCAATCCTCAGTGTTGACAAAGCTTAGAATGTTAGCAAATATAGAAGCAAGATGATTAAAGTACATAAGTGGGGTAACTACTACAGGTCATATTTGTAAAAAATGGCAAAAATTGGCACTTTTCCCAGACGCCTACAATCTAGAACCTCAGATCGATACAAGTCACTCCTAATTTAGAGCTCTCTGAAAAAATGTCACAAAAACAGCATTTTGAGACACAGTTTCAACGAACATGACCATAGACTACACTGGCTACTTATAAGAGCAAATTTTCAATCAAAGACGCCTTCATAGGTAAGAAAATGAGAAGCTTCAAATTCACGTAATTGGAGGATGGCAATTTCAAATGCAAAATGAATGTTGTAAACAAACACTGAGCAACTGTTTGTTCCTTGTACAGATGAAATTTTCTTTTCATTTGCTTTTGTTACAAATATATTAAAAATAGTTTGGAATAGATTGAGCAACTATGAATACCTTTCGAGACTTGATACGTTGATTCTCACTCTCTGCTTTGGCTCTGGACTGCCGTCGTCGTAAGATCCTATGGTACTGCTTAGCATTAACATACATTGGCTCTAGTTCCCCAGCATCTTACGTGGAAGTGGAAATCGTGTTTGTTGAGCTCCCAACGTATGGGGATGGACATTCTGCACTCATCCACAGTAAGAAAACAACCTTAATTAGTGAGTGACATAAACGTCACCAACAAGACAAGCCGATATTCGTTTAATTGGGACTTTCCACCATATTGGGACTCTTTGAAATCTACAAGTGGTATAGATTCAGTGGGCAATTGAGACCCTTATATCACTCTCCTGAAGCCCATGCCTGGCTTCAACTACAAAGAACTTAAACTACTAATTGACTGACAATTACTTCAGGGAGGGTGCTTACCACTCCTTGAGCATCATAGGCGGGAACAACCCTTCCAAAACTGGGATTACCATATGGATACATGGCCTGCTCAAAGCTGCACAAACTTAGTACTGTCAACTGCTGTTGACAACGCTTGCATTCTTTCTAGGAGCTTTTATAAAGCCAGTCACACCAGATCAGTTAGTCACTTGGTCCAAGGCATACACCAATCTCCTCAGGATCAATCCTCGGTCTTTGCAATTGGGCGTGGTACTAATTTCACCTGAGTCTTAATACTACTAAGTATGCACTTCCGCAGTTTGGAGAATTAACAGCCACAAATTATTCAAACTATTGTTGCTCATGGGCATTTATTGCTTGAGAAGATGTAGCCTCGGTAGAAGGATACTACCCACTCAGCCTCGGGGTGTCACTGCACAACAATCTTAACCTCTAAATGCCCACAACCCTCTCTAGATTTGGAGAATTGCAAAGATGCATTATAAAATGCAACTAAGGGGATATGTTGAACTTGATGTATGAATACAAGTTGTACGTTATGAATTTTAGATTCTATCCATATGGTTAGATCTATGATTATAATCACCAATATTTTTGTATAGAATTTGAAACTTAAAATTCAGAATTCTTTTGTAGTTTCATTACGAATAAGATATTGACAATTTGTGGATAATTTTTTTTTGTAATAGGTTGAAATGTAATACTCTAAGTGCAGTGATTTTTGGAGATTTTTTGGTTGCTACTTTTACACTGAAATCTTCAAAATTTTGGGTGAATCACTACAACATGAAATGAGACATAAAAATTTCACAAATCATCCCATTTCTAATCGGATCACACATGCATGAAGCTAATTTCCCATAAAATATATAGTAAAAAATCCACACTGCAAAAAGTCAATGATGGATGCAAAATTTGTGTTTGATTCTGTACATCATCCACATTCTGGACGATTGGACATTTAGAGGTTAAATCAAGGCAACAACAAGGCCGCTGCATTTAGATAGAAAGACAAAGGAGGGGCAAGAACACGCCACTAACATTTGCACACCACAACTGACTTAAAACGTACAATTGATCAACTTCCGTTGTCCTTTAAGGCTTTGAGAGTGGATATATTACAATATATTTGGGACCATGGGAACACAACAAAGAACACAACACACGGGTCTCCCTGCTGTGTACTTTTCCATATACGGTGCAAATAGGCTCTATACCAACCGTACCTCGTTGGAGTCTTTGCAAAATCCCAAACAAGTGACTCATTTCTCAAACAGTTAAGTGGGCAATTTAACCAAGCAGACTTGGCTCGGCAATCAATATGCACACCGAAAGTGTCATTGACTTACACTGGTGTATGAATTCATTCCATATCTGAGTGTTCCAAAACAAAAAACAACAGAAGGCACAACTTAGAGCTCTCTCTGTACCATTTGTTTTTTTTAACATCGAATTTATTGTTTGTACCTTGATTTGTATAGTTTGTACGACAATATACAGGCACTAAATGTAGGCATAGTTTCCATGGAGTTTGCGTGTCCATGGATTGAATACTTTGTACAAATCATAGGCACGGTGTGTACTCAGATGAACTATGGGTACCATATTGTACATACAATAGAATCTAAGTTGTTTGGACTCGGTGCCTGAACCCGCAGGCTAATGTCATGCAAAGCATCTTAGCCCAAAATTCAAGGTCTTTCATTAATACTTCTACCATGTGGCATTAGAGCAGGGCCACCCATGCCCTCCCAGAGTCTCTCACACTCAAGAAGTAGATGAAAAGTGCCAAGGGCCCTTCCAAATGCCTCGACTCTGGATCCTAGCGTGTTAGAAATTGGGCCTTCAAATCACTATTTAGTTGACTATATCCTCACATTCTACTTGTGATTGGTCCATTGACTATTTGATGCGCACTTTTGATATGTGAGGGGCGTGCAAGGGTGGGGGAGTGTGAGTGCAAGGGCCCTTCAAATATAGATGAATAATTTCAGAGAGTTAGTCCTAGTGTGCATGGGTGGGAATGCTCTTACACATTTGTTGTAGCAGGCCCTTCTGGATACAGTTTCAGCTGTTACCAGTCTTGTAAACTAGAAATGCAAAACCAGAACACCTGGACGTCAACCTGAATGACTATTAATGCATCAACCTTCCTGTTGATATGACGTTCCACATGCAGGTTCAGGCTCTACATGGAAAGCCGTCGTGATTGAATGCCATACAGGAATCGGATGGTTTGCACGAAGATGACGAATTTAGTGACGGACGCCAAGAACCCCTTGCTGGCCTGCACAAGAGGGAACTGGAGGGGAGAGCATTCGAATTCAAAAGATTGAAATATTTCCTTGCGTTCCCGTAGTGGTGTTCCAGCGTGCTGGAGAGAAGAAAGGTGGAGAGGCGCGTGATCCGGCCCTTGTTTACATTCACGTGCCTACATTCCCAGGAACTCTGAGTACATTTAGTACATATCATGGTACAAACAATAATTCCGGTGTTACAAAAATTAAAACACCTCGGAATACTGGAGATCGGACGATGATAGAGTATGCAACTTAGCAAGGGTCCATTTATGCCTCTGTGGGAAGCGTGCGGGGATTGGGAACGTAACCAAAAGTGCGTTGTTTTAAAAAGTTGTTTTAAAAACGAAGAGCCAAAACCATCTCTTCTTAACCTCAATGACAATTAAATTATAGAACACTTCATAATAGGGTCTAAACAAGATTTCACTCCTTAAGTAATCTTGCATTGCAAGTGGTGCATACAATGAATGGATCATAAAGGAGATGGAAATCAAACACAGAAACATTGTGTTTCAATGTTCAAAATAATCATTGACTCATGAAATGCTTCAAGATGCTTACATGAAAAACACAAGCTCCTCTAAAACTTTAAATTGACCATAACAAGCTCCATGAGTCACAAAACACACGCACTCATGATCCACAAAACACATACTTAGGTGATTATGAAACACAAATTAAACACTTAGGTACTCAAAGGCAATTTTATTTAATATCCATTCTTTCGAGCTCACAAACCCCACCCACTTTCTACACATGGACCCTTGCCAAGTAGGATACTCTATCACCTTCCAATCTCCAAAGAGACATACACAAGGAGATCCTTTGAAATTCCCTCATACACATATGGGAGATTCAAGCAAATTCCCTTGTAGGAATAGTCATGTAAACGGGATTCAAATTTTCCCTGTTACACGTGTATATGGGAATTTAATTCCCTGGTACTAGTAAGGGAATGTTACATCACACAGGGAATTTGACTTTGATTGGGGAATTTCCCAATTTATCTCAATGAAGTATGAATTTCATTCATATTCGGTATGGTAAATTCATTATGATTTTGAAAATTATTTTCAATATAGACCACACTATACCTACATCACCACAAGTACTACAAGTTATCTCAATTACTTCGACTTAAACTTTCTTCAAATTCTACAAGTAGTCCAAATTTGTATTATTATTCCGAATCGGATTAAATAAGATAATTGGTGTATAGTGATATACATTACTTCTTAAGTCCTAACTACCTACCCAATCATTTTTTGAGTGATGCTTGCTAAGACATTCTGACCATTCAAATTTTTTTCAATCAATCCAAATTTATGCACTTTCAAGTTTACTTTTTTTCTTTTAGTCTACATACCTCTCTTTCTTTACTTCATTTCAAGGTGAGTATCCAAGATTTTACGTTTCTTTAATTTTTTTTATTAAACCCACAACTAGTTTTTCTTAACATACAATCAAAAAATTGCAATTGAAGTAGAAAGGCATATATGATGAAATGTCATAAAGTGGTAAAGAAGTTACAAAAACATAAAAACACTTACAATCATAAAAATAAAATTTGGTTGAATCAAACATAAAATGAAACATAAATTGGAAATAAATGTCTCTGTAACATAAAATAAAAAATATATATTGGAAAATAAATTTTTTTAACATCACTAAAAAAATGCAAATTGAAAAAAAAGGAAGCTCTCAACGATCATGATTTCCTCAAAAAGAAACAATTCAAATTCCTTGAAGTTTTTTTTAGATATAGAGAAAAGCCATCATGATGTAGTGCAAAAAAAATTTGGATCATTTTTTCTTTTCATCGCAAAAAATATATAAAGTCCAATAGAAGGAAAAAAAAAATCAAAAAAATCAAAAAAATCTGAATTTTTTTCTAGATACAGAAAAATCCCTGATTGAATTAGTGCAAAAAAAATTTCAAAAAAAAGTTTTTTTTTACGACGGTAAAAATATCCAAAGCCTGCCGGGGGGAAAAATACAGCTCCAGCAGACCAGCAGTCCAGCCCCCAAGATTTCGGCAAAAATAAATAAATTAAAAAAAAATTGAAATTTTTTCTAGGTACAGAGAAATCCCTGCATGAAATAGCGCAAAACAAATTTTGAAAAAAAAAGTTTTTTTTACATGGAAAAAAAATTGCCAATGGTTAAGTTATTTTATAATAATGAAGAAAATCCACCCACTTGCATGAACGTTTGCATGTGGTGTGGTGGCTTAGTACTTGGTTGGGGTTTGGAAGGTCTTGGGTTCAAATCCGGCCGTTGGCAATTGACCTTGTGTTGACCATGGTGGGCCCCATTGTGGTGGTTACCCAGACCCACTACTCGAGCTGCCCGAACCCATGGTGGGGCCCACCACGGTTTCCCAAGCTCTATTGCCGGTGGTAGGAATTGAACTTGAGACCTCCCAACTACAAACCATACTTTAAACCACCAAACCACCTTAACCCTTTAACGTCCCGATTCAACACTGTTTTCAAAGACTTGTTATAAAATGGTTGATGAAAAACGAAAACGGAGTTGATGTACAAAACAAAGTTGTAAATGTCAATGTGTAGATAACATCTGTACGGTTGGATTCATCATATTTATTATTAATATTTTTAAAGTAATTTTGCAAGGTTTTCTCTTGAAATTCAATTAAAAATCCAAAATTAACACAAAAAAATTTAAAAATATTGTAATGAAATTAGAATGACATGCACTTCGAGATGGTATGGTTTCCATTATTTGATTCTACTTACTATGGAAAATCATATTTAAGGTCTTTCTTTTTGAACTAAGATTGAAACTTGACATTAATCACTTTTGTAATTTTTCAAAAATTCACATTATCTTATTTGGAAGATCCATACCGTACAAATGGTATTCAACTAGCACAAGAATGAAAAAAAAAAAAAATGGATGAAAAACATCTGGTACCTACAGAAATCGAGCTGCTGAAATTCATCCGGCGTCCAGATTCTGGACGCAGGCGCCTGAAAGGGTTAAAGTCTTGATGCAAGCACTCGAACTCTTTTGATAATTATAAAGGAAAGAAATCATTGGCAATTTTTTTGCCATGTATATGTAATTCTTTTTTCAATTTTTTTTTTACACTACAACACGCAGGACTTTTTCTATATCTTGAATTTTTTTCAAAATATTTTGATATATATTTTTTTTTGGCCAAAATCGTGATGGCAGATCATGGCTGTGAGCTGTTTTTTTTTTCAGCGGACTTTGAATGTTTTTAACAATGTGAAAAAGACTTTTTCTCCAAAAAAATCTGTTGCACTAAATTATGCAGGACTTTTTCTATATCTAGGACTTTTTCTATATCTAGGATTTTTTTCAGAATATTATGAATTTATTTATTTTTTGTCAAAATCGTAGTAGCTGTGAGCTATTTTTTTTTTAACAGACTTTGGATGCTTTTTTGCGATGTAAAAAAAAAATTCCAATTTTTTTTTTTAGTAGATCATGCAAGCATTTTTCTATATCTAAAAAAAATTCAAATTTTTTTGAACTGTTTTTTTGTTTTGCCAAAATCTTAAAGGGTGTTAGCTGTTTTTTTATTTTCAGTAGACTTTAGATGTTTTTAGCAATGTAAAAAACTCTTTCTATTCCAAATTTTTTTTGCACTCCATTATACAAGCTTTTTTCTATACCTAGAAAAAAATTCAATGGTTTCAATGTTGTAGCAAGCTATTAAAAGCTCTTGCAATTTTATTTTTTGAAAAGTTGCTCAAATTGAGTTCAAAGAAAGTTTGATTTTAAACTCAATTTAACTTGCAATGCTTCGAGAGATCATGTTTTGGTCAATGCCCCCTTATGAGCTGCCCAAGACAAAAAAATTAAAAATTAAATTATAATTATAATTATTTTCTAATAGGAAATTAAGTATGCTTTCAAACCTAATTTGAATCGTGCCAATCCAAGTTAAACTCCGCCTAGGAGAACTTTCAAAAAAACAACACCTCTACATTGTCTCGTGTTACAAATTTTACTATTTTGAAAAAGTAATGTTGTCCTTTTCTGTACAATTTTTTTTCTCCCATGATGAAAAGTACAATGATAACCAATAATACCAAATTTGAATTCTAAAAATATAAAATGTAATTTCATTGAAATTTTAATGTTCATTGCTTCTAAATTCTATAAATGAAGGTCTAAAAATGTTTTGGGAAATTAGACCGTAAGGATAATTTAAAAAGATTCTTGGAATATTCCAAAATATTCCAAAGTAATATAAAATATTTTGAAAGATTCCAAAAGATTCCAAAAGAAAATATTAAAATATTTTTGGTATTTTCCCTATTTATTATATTTCATCAATAAATCAATAGTTTTAAAACACTATAAACTTTTTTTGTCGAGAAGTATGACATGCTACTGTAGTGCGAAAACACATCCTTGAATGCCAGTGACGTCGAGAAATATAAGTCACTCATTCTCAAATTGAAAACTTGTACGATAACTACACGGATGTCGTACGACAATAATGTGCATTATAATAGATACTGAAATCGCACGGATATAATAAAAGGCGTTAATATGATACGTATACAATACTAAATCTGCATTAACTAAAACCGCATGTTATCCGTGTCTTATTAGCCATGTAATGTAGATACACGATTAACGCACGGATTCCGTCAAGCACGACTTTCGTGCGAAAACAACACTTTTTTCATAATCATTGAAAAGACACTGCATCGACATCCTAGTAATGCATGTCACTTCCGTACCATAACGACACTTCTAAATGCATGTATGACGTGCGGAATCAGTGTTCAACGATAAACGCACTGAAATCGTGCGAAATCAGTGGGGTCCGAAATTCCTGATATACAGTAGAATGTCATACTTCTCAACAAAAAAAGTTTGTAATGTTCTAAAACTATTGATTTGTTGATGAAATATAATAAATAGGGAAAATACCAAAAATATTTTAATATTTTCTTTTGGAATCTTTTGGAATCTTTAGGCATCTTTTCAAATTAGTTTATATTATTTTGGAGTATTTGGAATATTCCTAGAATCTTCTTTAAAATATCCTTACGGTCTAATTTCCCAAAATATTTTTAGATCTTCATTTATAGAATTTAGAAGCAATTAACATTAAAAATTCAATGAAATTACAGTTTATATTTTTAGAATTCAAAATTTGGTATTATTGGTTATAATTGTACTTTTCATCATAGGAGCCAAAAAAATAGATGTACAGAAAAGAACAACATTACTTTTCCAAAATAGTAAAATTTGTAACACGAGACAATGTAGTGGTGTTGTTTTTTTGAAAGTTCCCCTAGGTGGGGTTTAACTTGGATTGGCATGATTCAAATTGGGTTCGAAAGCATACTTGATTTCCTATTAGAAAACAATTATAATTTAAACAAATTTTTAAGCTTTTAGTCTCGGGGAGCTCATAAAAGGGGGCATCGACCAAAACATGATCTCTCGAAGCATTGCGAATTAAATTGAGTTTAAAATCAAACTTTCTTTGAACTCAATTTGAGCAACTTTTCAAAAAATAAAATTGCAAATTTTTTTAATTGCTTGGTACAATATTCAGACCATTGAATTTTTTTCATTCAATCCCAAAGTTATGCACGTTACAATTTAGTTTTTTACTTTCATTCTATATACCTCTCTTTCATTACTTCATTTCAAGGTGAATATCCAAGGATTTACTTTTTTTATTTTTTTATTAGACCCACAACTCGTTTCCCTAACATACAATCAAAAACTTTCAATGAAACAGAAAGGCATATATGTTGAAATGTCATAAAGAGGTAAAAAAGTTGCAAAAACATACAAAACTTACATTAAAAAAAATTATTTTTGGTTGAATCAAACATAAAATGAAAAAAAAAATTGGAAAAAATGTTTCTCCAACTTAAAATTAAAAAAAAACTACAAAGAAATGTTTTTAACATTGCTAAAAATATGCAAATTGAAAAAAGAAGAAGCTCTCAAACATCATGATTTCTTAAAAAAACAAATTCAAATCTTTTTGAAGATTGTATTTAGGTATAGAAAAAAGCCTATATAATGTAGTGCGAAAAAAATTTGGAAAAAAAAGATATTTTTTACATTGCTAAAAACATCTAAAGTCCGCTGAAAAAAGAAAAAACACAACTCACAGCCTTTAAGATTTTGGCAAAAAAGTAATAATAATTCAAAAAAAAATTGAAATTTATTCTAGATATAGAAAAATGCTTGCATGATCTTGCGCAAAAAAAGTTTGGATGAAAAGTTTTTTTTACATCGCTACAAACATTCAAAGTCCGCTAAAAAAAAAACAGCTCATAGCCATCACGATTTTGGCAAAAAAAAAAAAAAATGCAAAATATTCTGAAAAAAATTCTAGATATAGAAAAAGGCCTGCGTGATGTAGTGCAAAATCAAAATTTGAAAGAAGAATTATATATACATGGCAAAAATTTTGCCAATGGTTACATTCCTTTATAATTATCAAAAAAATTCAATTGCTTGCATCAAGACTTCTAGATGGTTTGTTGGTTTAAAGTACGGTTTGTAGTTGGGAGGTCTCGAGTTCGATTCTGGCCAACGGCGATAGAGCCCGGGAAACCGTGGTCCCGGTAGCCCGAGTAGTTGGACTGGGCAACCCGAAATAATGTTCGGGCGGGGTAGAAAAAAAATTAAAAAATTAAATTTTTGTTTTTAATAAAATTATTTTGACCAAATCTAGATATAGAAAGAAAACATTCTAGATATAGAAAAGACGATGTCACACAAAAAACACATTTTGAATCAGTGTGGGTTTAAAGATGATTAAGACACGACATTTGACAACTATATAGAGTGAAGAATTTTCACGTTTCAATAGATCTATCAATCGTGTTGAATGCATATTATATTCGCTTATATGAGCATGATGTTATATTAGTGCAGTTGTAATGAATAACGCAAGGATGCGGATTAGTGCGAAAAATGTATGCACCCATGAAATATCGGAAATCGCACTGAAATCGTTCAAAATCAGTGGGGTCCAAAATTCGTGATGCATCTAGACAGTGGTGATCCAATTCCCACTATCTTTGACTACATCGAGCAGGTGCAAATTTCCCTTTGGGAAACTGCCTTTTACAGAGAATTTGTTGTTGATAAGGGCATCAATAAGAACCATCAAATTGAGAAGCAATACCTTTTCAAGCTTGCTTTGCACCTTGTTTTATATCGATGTTTCAAGTACTTTTTATTCCCCGAAAAGGCTATTTCTAGATCCCCTCCTTTCTTTGTGAATTACCTTGAACAGGAAAGCAAGGACTTCATGCTCATGAGGGGATCTTGAAAGCTTGGGATGAATGGGAATCATTTTTGTTGAATGGGATGAATTTTTCAAATGCTTTGAATGTTTTCATTGTTTTGAAGCTTTTTAATGTTTTACTACGCGAGAACAGGTCCTTCATGGCGCGGCAACAGGTTCTTTTATTAAAAGCATTAACTTAAAGTTTTCTTTTATTACACTCTAAAACCGCGGTAATAGGAGGTGCTTCATAAAAAAATTTGCGGAATTTTTTCCAAAATCTTTGCTCACCGCTCACCTCTCATCGCTCACAGCTCACATAATACCATTTCCCGTGCGGAGATTGGCAAGGCATCCAAACTTGCTCTCATGATAAACTTGCAAGGAAAGACTTCAAGGAAATTTGACTCATATTTGCCAATATGTTTTGTGGCTAATGATCACCTCAGCGACATTATATATAGATGTTAAAACATGGGTGATTACTAGAAGACTAGTATTCAATATGAAACTTTATTTAAGGGAAGAGCTAAACCATCTTTTCTTAACCTCAATGAATGACAATTGAATTATTGAATACTTGATAATAGAGTCTAAAAAAGATTGCGATGCTTGTGTAACTTTGCATTATTTGCAAAGTACTACATACAATGACTGATCAATCATAATCAATATGAATCAAGCTCAAATATCAAAGAAGATGGAAATCGAACACAGAAAAGTTGTGTTCCAAATTAATGTTCAAAATAATCATTGACTAATTAAATTGCTTCGAGATGCTTACACAAAAAACACAAGCTTCTCTAAAAGTTTAAATTGACCATAATAAGCTCCATGAGTCACGAAACACTTAGAACAGTTGTTTCGTTAAAATTGCACGTGCCATATAGAAAGTGCGCATGCTGAAATTTTGTACGTTTGAAGAAAGTATAGTCATAATTTACCTATACAGTGCAAAAATTGAACGTACATTACATTAAAAAAAATGTAGTGCGAATTTGAGAGGGGGGTGGGTATGTTCCCACCCCCCTCCCTTTAAAATTAAAAGAAATGTAGAGCAAATTTTAGAGGGGGGTGGGTATGTTCCCACCTCCCTCCTTAAAATTAAAAAAAATGCAGTGCAAATTTTTTTTAGGGGGGTGGGTATGTTCCCACCCCCCTCTCCTTTTTAATAAAAAAAATGCAGTGCACATAGCACTAAAAAATAGTGCACATGGCTATGTGCACTTTTAACAAAACAAGTGTTTTAGGCTCTCATGAGCCACAAAACGCTTAGGCGCTTATAGCCAATTTTATTTAAAAGTCATTCTTCTAAACTTCCAAACCCTTCAGCCTCCTCCCTCCGCTCTCCACATATGGATCCTTGTCAAGTAGGATACTCTATCACCCTCCATTCTCCAAAGAGACATATAACGCCAAAGCTAACAACATGCCCAAATTTTTTTACTTGTGCCCAAGTAGTAACAATTTATTTGCGCCCTAATGAGGTGGGGTCCCACATACAGCCTCTTGTGCAGTGCTACATTAGACCTCCATTAGTCCCATTGGATGTCCCATCTTGTCTCGCGTTTCTTACAGCCATTCCTATTTCCTCACCTCCGGGAGAAGAGCTTCCGAGAGAGTTTGCCAACAAACTTGGCAACAAACTCCTACCGCTAGCGTCATTCAGCTGCAACCAATGCATCTGTTCATGCACACCATCATTGTCACGGTTTCTCTGGTGCAGGATCATTCGTCGGTAATGTTCATGGTTCCTGCGCACTCGGCGATGCGCTATGGTGCTAGTTCGCTGATCATGAATCATTCGCCTAAGCGGATGGTGTGTCATTCTATTTAACATCTTATCTTGTTCGACACTTGCGAATTCGAAATGAGGATCTGCGCCATGCACTGAGGAACCTGTGTAACGATGACGTGCGCCTCGCAAGTCTGCGAAACTTGCAAACCAAGGAACTGCGAATTCAAGAACTGCGCTACGCCATGCGCGATCCAGTATGTCTTCAAGCAGTTGGAACCTCGCACATGCTGCTCTCGCAGCTTGCTGGTTGATCAGTTCCTGATCATCATGGTAGATGCTTTCCTCAAGACAGCTAAACTCATGTCCATTCGCCTCAGACTGATGAGCAAATTGCTCCCACTACTAGAGAAATGGGGTTCCAGTGTAAGAGAAAACCAACAGAAATTCTGTTGGTTCTGTGCGGGTTAGGAACAGTTGATTCTGGATCACAATGAACAGAAAATGCAGTTTGATTTTTGGTATTAGCACATAACACAACATATAGTTATTATGTAATTGAAGCCACTATATTGAAATGGCCATGCACGCTAAACAACGAGAAAACTTGTTGGTTCCAAGAGAAAACTTGTTGGTTCTGTGCAATGAATTCGGCTTTGCTACGTTAAACCCATTCTCTGTTGGTTTCAACAGATGTGTCTTGGTTTTGTCTTGGTTTTGACGCACTCTCTAGTAGTGTCCACTGTATCTGTAACAATAACAATACGGGTGTCATAATTCATGACTTATGTCTCGCAAGAAGAGGTACTCAAATCTCATGGATAGCTAGTACTACTACTTTTGCATGTGATTGATGGTTTGCTTGCAATCACATTGGGTCTTACTTAGAATTTATAAATTGAAATCTCATGTGTATCACAATCTCAAACTACATGACACATATCTTCTAATGTGTTTTTAATAGATCCTCAACAACAAAGCAAAAGAATATTATGAATATAAGTTCAAGTGAAAAACAATAACCAAAAAGCACAAAAGCAATAACTCCTTTAGAATGTCTTTTAGACAATCAACAACGCAAAGAAAGTACTCAGACAAACAAGTTGTTCAAGTGAGTAGAAATATCTTGAAAGCAAAAAAAGCAATAAATTCTAGGGGTGCTAGATCTCCCAATCTCCCAAGCTGGACAAGAGAACACAAGAAATCTTCAAAGTTTTTTCCGTCACCTAGAGAATTTGACAATGTAAAAAAAGTATTTAAAGAAGTTGTTCAAGTGAAAAGCAAAAAGTTCTAAGGGTTTTAGCTATGCCTCCCGCCTCTAAAGTCGTAGAGAACACTTAAAAAAAAACATTATTCACCATCACCCTCTTTCAGGAAGTACTCAAAAAAATTGTTGAAGTAAGAAGCACTAACTAGAATGCACAAAAGCAAAAAAATCTAAGCGTTTTAGCTCTACATCTAATCACTAAAGCGGTTGAGGAGAACACATCAAAAGAAATTGTTTTTTGTTATCCTCGAAGTTCAACAAGACAATGAAATTGCTCAAATAAGTTGTTCAAGTGAAAAGAATTATCCAGAACGCACAAAAGCAATAAATTCTAACGATTTTTGCTTTGCCTCCTACCTCATACAATCGTAGAGAGATGTGACTTCGTCTACTCTTGTTTGTAGTTTGTACTTTAGCTGTTTGTAGAACTAATAACCACAACACAACTCATTCAGATTAATCATGGGCATTTATTGCATACGCTACATGAAGCCTCGGTAGAGGATTCTACCCTCGGCCTTGGCTGCCAAGGCTATTACCTTCGACCTTTGTAGAAGGCCGGGTACCCTCGGATTTGGAGAGTCCCTCCACAAAAATCATAAAATCCAAGTGAAGGAAAGAAAAGGTATCATCATATCATTTAATTCAATTTGAAGTAAAATTTGAATTTTAAAAAACTTCAAAAATATTCAAAACAACCCCAAGTAAATTCATTTTAATAAAAGTAACAAAGATCATCATTCTTTAAACGTATCCTTCTCTATAGTTAGCAAGCAGAGCTCACGGCTTGTACCCTTGGAATTCTTCCCAAACGCTTGTGGTTAATCGTTTTAGTTTTCACTTGAAAAGCTTGTCTAAGTACTAGGAAGTATGTAACAATTGATTCAAAATCAACTGAAGAAGAGATTGTACAAATGCAAGAGCTTTCTCTAAAAGGAGCTTCATGTCATCATAATGGAAATAATAGCCATTACATTGTTTTAATTTGAATTAAATTTTCTTTTAACGAATTTGATTAAAGGTAGGTACTCTTGCCTTTACATACTTGTATGACAAAGAATTCCTTATAATTCACTCTTGCAAATCAATTTAAATTTGAAAATGTTATTAGTCATTTTCTAATATTACATCCAAAATTCCTCTCTTTAAAAGCTATAATTTTTTATAAACTTAATTGAATTAAAAGATATTTTTCTTCCATTAATATTCATTATATGTAATTGGAACTTGGCCATTTAGAAAAGGGAACTGCTTACCTGCTGTACCTAGTCATATATATATATATATTTATATATTTATATATGGACAAGCACTTGATTTCTCATGGATTGAAGAAAATATGGATGTGTAAAAGGCAACTTTTGTGTTTGTTCTTGATAGAACAAGTGGCCGGGGGGGTGCACTATACTAAACACTAAACATGTACAAGTATACGTGAGTGCACAAAAGGGATACTAAATTAAACACTGTCATATTACGTATCCATACAATAAACACATGTAGAACTAAACATATTTACGTCTACTTACATTAAACATATATTTAAAACGGAATATGTATGTATACAAAGGTATTTAGACACTTAACCTCTCATATACAAGGGGGTTTTTAAAAAGGGCCATGAACACACGTGATTTTTAAGCATAATGTGGAGTACACTCCCCGGGGGCAAGTGAAGGTCTTTTCAAGTTTTCAGAGGGTGATTGTGCATCTAATGCATAATTGAGCGAGTGATTGCGTGTAGGTCTTTTTAAATTTGTATGAATACACTAATGCATATTTTTGGAAGAATTTCAAAGTTGGTGTACCAAATGATTAATATTGAACAACTTTATTTAATTCCTAATTATAGTTCACAAAGTAGGTACCTTAAAATTTGATGATTTACAAAAATGTACTAGGGTTGTGCTTCTCTCGGCACTACGAGTGACTAAATATCAATTGTATACATAGTGTTCATGACTATAAGCAAAATATTTAAAATGATAATTATTAACATGAATTACCATTTTATAAATTAGCGCTTTGTTTCTCTCCGCACGTGAAAGGTCATGAAATCGAAAAGACATGAAAAGTTAGGTTACTTCACATTATGGGTCTTTAAGGACAAAATGGAAAAAACATTAGAAGACCATCCAAGAATGTAAAAGGTTAGGTAACTACATCATAGAAAGGTTACATCCTATCTTAGAATGTCTATTGACGAGCTTTTTCGGCTTGCATACAGACCCTATAAGCGTTTAGAATCTATAAGTGGAACCTATAGACATCGATACTATTTTCATAAACGAGCTATGACCTAAGGTCCTCACTCAAATAAAAGAAAATTAGTAACATTGTTTGAATAAAAGTTGTAGAGTAAGAATCATAAATTACATCTATATGATTAAATGCTCAAATACCATTATCGATATATTGATATAATATAAATCAACTTATAAAAACATTTCTTTTAAAATTTTACTAGAGATAATATTTTGAAAAAAACAGGAAAAGGAAAAAGATTGCCAACACTCGTCAATACATAGCTTGGCGCTTGTAGCGCCAACAAGTTTTTATATTTTTTTATATTTTTATATTTATTTTAATTTCTATTTCTATTTTATACAATTTTAAAAAAAAAACTGGCCGCTGCACCAGTGTCAACCTAAATTCACTACAATGTCTTCTTCATTTTTGTTATGTGTTTCGAGTTTTGAGATCTTGTTGACCTTGCCCTCCTAGTTGCCATTAACTCCACCTTCCTCTAAAAGATAGGAGCTATTGATTTTGCATGGATGATGATGTCAAATATTCACCACATTCTCCTCAAGAGCAAGGTAGAGCCACTGAAGACTATTGAATGTTATGACAATTAATTTGTACAAAACATATTTGAAAATTTATAGTCTAAAAATGTTGACAATAATCAAGAAATATTTAAATGATTAATAAAAAAACATGAAGCAACTGAAAATATCTTTCTTTTCATCATGCTTGTTTGAGTCATTTCGACCTCTAACTCCTTTAAGAGTTAAAGAGGTGAGTGCAAATGTGGAGCAAGTGTGGGAAGAGAAACTTTAAGAATTGCATTACAAAAAAAGGTTGTTGAAGTGTATGAATAAAGGCAAAATAAAGGCTTTAAAGTTTTAAAATTTGTATAATAATTTTATCCATACAAAAAACAAACACAATAAAATAGTGCAATTTTTTAATTTACTAATTAAACATTGACCAACTAGATGAAAGCATGGTATTGTGTACAAAAAAATTGATCTACCGTGTTGAAATTACAATGTACTTTTTTGGAAAAACTAAAAAAAGATAAAATAATTTGACCTGTTTCCAAAATTAAAAAAATCCCGCTTAAACAAAAAACGCCATCAACTCGCGCACCTTAGTACGTAGAGAGTAACCACGTGGTTAGGTAGGACTATGATACAACAATAGTTTACACCTCGGAAGATTTTTTTGAACTTAGAGCGAAGCTCGTGGTTTCAATATCCTTCATTTCAGAGGACCTTGCTTTTTATTTATCATTTTGGTTCTAATATCTTTGGAAACATGACCGCATTCTTCTGGTTATAAAGGCAATTTTAGAACTTCGATTAGGAAGATGTTTTCAGTCAAAAGCTATAAAAAGATACCAAATTATCTTTCCTATTTGTTCTAATTTCATGATGCTCTATGTTGCTCTTATAAATACTCAAAACCAAAGATTCAAAATAAGAATCATTTAAACAATCACTAAAAGTAGAGCTCAAAATAGATGCCTAAATCCAATTTTCGGAGCAAAATTTGATGAACTAAATCATATTTTAAATGAATATAAATCTTATATTCTTTAAGTCCATTGTGCATTTGAAGGCTCTAAAGAAAAATATCCTTAAGAAAATAAATATTTAATGCATTTTCAACTTGTTTTATATCAACTTTTCAGTTTGATTCAAAACTAAGTCTTTCTTAATTTTGACTACTTTAATGTCACTAAAACACACATAAATCATTAATGTGAATTTTTCAATTTTCTTTGAGAATTTTTTTTAAAAATTATGTCATTTATTTTATTAGCAAAAGCAAATTTACAAAAAATAAAATTTGAATGTACTTTTCAACCTTGCATTGTTGCTTCTTCATAGGGATCAATGTTGGTTTACTATACCGTGCTTCACCGAACCCTAGTATCTATAGACTATAGAGTTTAGTTACGTTAATGAAGTATTGTCTTTCAAAAAATTCTAAGCAAGGACTAATGTCTAATGTTCAACCAAACCTTTTTTACAGAAGTATTGGTTTTTATTGAAGAATATGGCAAGTAGAATGATGGTAGAAATATAAAATATGAACCCTATTTAGAGTTAGAAGGAGAAGTAGCTCAGTCTTTTCGCAATATATTGAATAACCCAAAGATTCAAAGTTTAGAACACAAAATCACAAGACTCCTATGGCAAGATTTATATCAAGAACATACAAAAACTCTTGTGGGTGTACTCTTTTATCTATATGAAGAATCAAGTGAGTGCACAAAAGGGGGATTAATTTAAACATTGTGGTCTATATATACATATAAGAAGCATATTTAGGGTTGAAAATAGGGATTTATATTTACATTAAACATATAAACATGAAAAATATAAGAATATTCTAACGTATACAAGGGATATTCTAAAAGGGGTCACGAACTCACGTGATGCCAAGGTTTGATAAAGAGTGCATCCCATGGGAAAAACGTAAATACATAACTAGAACACAATACAAGAACAAGGCAACACCATCTATTGTTCCACAACTTTTGTTGTCAAGAATGAGGAATCCCTCATCTCACCTCTTGTTTATATTTTTTAGCGCTTGAACACTAGGTACAAGCTTTTAGAGGTCCTTCCTACTAATTATGAGCTTCTATAAACGCTTCTTTGTTCACCTACAAATGCTTGAAAGGCGTTTTCAAAACATATGGAAAATTTTAGAAGTATTTATAAGACTATGGAAATCTCTAGAAGACAATAGAAGTTTCCATAAGGTTCTAGAAAAGTATGGAAGATTTTAGAAAGTTCTAGAATTAAGCTAGGTTCTAGAAGATACTTGAAAACTATAGAAGGTTCTATATGTTTGTGATAACCAAGATTGTCAAAATTGACTGACAAAAACACATTCTTTTCACTTTGTCACTTAAACATGAGACGGTCAATCATGTAGGACACGTCCTACATGATAAAGCCCGAGAAATATGTTGGTCATTTTCCCAATATTCCATAGATAATCTATATAGAATATTTTAGAATTTAATCTTAACATTGATGGACAAGAGAGCTCTATATGACATTTGTGATGGCATAAAATCCATTTGTTTATATGTCACTTACGACAACTTTGCACATTATGGGAAATTGATATGATGTATTCCTTATTCTATTTAGTATATATTACACTATTAATATTGTAGTCTTTTGAAACAACATCAAGACTGTGAATGCATCTCTATTGTCAATTGATGAACACCATTTACAAAATTTTGGATCTTGCATTGGAATCAAATTACAAATTCTTAGATGTATAGGGTGCTTTAAAATCAAATAAAGAATTTTTGAGAAATAACCTCGAAATATACCTAGAATATACCTACATTCACGAAAACTATGAGTAAATTTAGTATATATCATCATAGAACAAACTATACAAATCAAAGTACAAACAATAATTTCGATGTTACAAAAATTAAACCCCTCGGGATACCCACTTCTATAGAGACTGGAGGGTGATAAAGTATCCTACTTGGCTAGGGTCGATATGTAGGGAGAGTGTGGAGATTGGAAATGCATCTGAAGGTGTGTTTTTTTAAAGACTTTAAAGGAAAAACTTCAAAGAAACTTGGCTCATGAGGGCCTATCTATTTTGTGGCTTATGAGCACTTAGACGATTTTATACAAGTAAATATTAAAACATAGGTGTTAAGTGGGAGATTAGTATCATTTACTATGCATTTTTATTTGGTTAGTCTCTAGCTGATGGAAGTACAGGAGAGGAAAAGAGTTGCCCTCAAGAATGTAGGACGGGTTCCCTAATGACAAACGCTCCCTGAGGCAATCACAATACATGATGAGAGAGGTAGTAGACAGTGGGAGGGGGTTGTACAAAAAGATGAAAGTAGCAGGGCATGCTGGGGCTACCTTATGAACAAAGACGGGGGGAGTAGGACTTAGAGCCCTGGGGGATGCACTCCCCAAGTTTTTGTTGGCAAAGTGCAATAAAAAAATAGGGGTATTTTAACCTCTAAAAGCCCGAGGGTATAGGACAAAACGTAAATGTGTTATAATATGTGCCTTCCATATGTTTGATGAAGTTTGGTTCAATAGACAAAATGTAGGGCATCATCTCTACAAATTATCCATACAGTCAAACTTCCAAAAATAACTTTAGATTTTTTTTAAATGAATTTAAAAGCATTAACCTTTGAAAATTTGTATAAAATGTAGTTTCACTTTTAGAGTTTAAGATTTATCATGATTGGTTAAATTTGGTTTATCAATTGTAAACTTCAAAAAGCAAAAGAAATGATGGAGGGAACATCATTACTTTCCCCAAATAGCAAATTTTATAACACTAAGACAATGTTGAAGTGATTCACTGTGAAAATTTCTCCCAGGTGGAATTTAACTTGGATTGACATAATTCAAATTGGGTTGGAAAGTAAACTTGATGTAGTATTTTAAAATATTTCTTATTTTTCAAAAAAATAACTTTTTTATTCCGGGCAACCCATTAGATTCGGGCATCGACCAGAAAATGGTTGTTTGGGCATTTAGGGATTAATTCATTAAAGAGATTTTTTTTAGAATTTTTTTATGTGAAATAAAAAAATCTAAATGTGAAATTTTTATTATAAATAGCAAAGGGTTATTTTAAAAAGTAAAGAATATTCATAGAATATATCCTGTATATTCGTTTATATCATAGAATATTCGCATTGCTTCATAGCTCCCCCTCCTAAAATACCCTTTGAACGCACGTGATCCATCAATGAATATAACATATAGTGCATTTGTGGGCTTAGAGCTCTAAAAAAAAGAAGTTTGGTATTAAATATTTTGATCAACGCGAGGTTTGTCAAACCCATTGAGCGAAGCAATTCAGATCTGACAAAGGGCTTCGAACCCGAAGCCTATTATGTCTTAGGGTTTCCTCAGAACAACGATAGCGTAGATAATTGGGGTGTATCTCATTGACTTTTGGGTAGTATAGCCATAATAAAATGCAAAATTTAAACTAAAAATCAAACCCAACAAGCGGAGCAAGAAGGGATTGATATAAGGGCATTGGAAAATAGGCATGTATATATAAGAATTTTACTATGAATTTTTATCCATTCACTACCTTACAATTCACTTTTTATGTTTCAAATTGGAAATCCACAAAAATCTTCAATTTCAAAGTCTTTTTAGATGTAGCCCTTCCTTATAATATTTTAGAGGATCGTGAAAATTATAAAAATAGTTACATACCACATTTTATGTTGTAAAATACTACAAATGATTATTAGAACATCATAAATAAGTATATTCAATTACAAACACTTTCCATTAAATATCTATATTCCTTTTTGATTCTTGAACTAAAAACTCATACTGTGACATAGTCATGAATGTGGACTACAAGAATCATATTAACAACTTTAAAGAATTAATAATATTTTTTTAATATACTTCCATATTGTATTCTACTTGAAGCAAGTGAAGCTATATTAAAATCATGCTTTCACAATAAGATTTGTAATCTAGCCTATGTTAAAGGAAAACAATTCACAATTTTATAGTGTGACATTCCTCATGGGGTACCCCAAGCATGCTTGTATCCTAGTGCACTTCCGCAGTTTGTACTAACAATGACAGCATAGCACATTCAAATTATTGTTGCTAAGATGAAGCCTTAGTAGAAGGATACTACCCTACGCAATAATCTTAAAAACCATGTGAAGGGAAGGAAAGGATTTTTTCATTTAATTCAATTAATTTTGAAGTGAAATTTCAAAATAGCCCCAAATAAATTCACTTTAATAAAAGTAACAATGACCATCTTTTGATGAGATCTTTTCTATGGTTGGCAAGTTGAGCTCATAGCTTGCATCCTGGCTAGGATTTAATCCCAAACGCTTGTGCTAATCATTTTGGTTTTCACTTGAAATTACGTAACAATTGTTTCAGAAGGATCATCAATTGAAAAAGAGACTTTTCAAATGCAAGAGCTTTGTCTAAAAAGACCTTTATGTTATCTATAATAAAAAAGATAGGCATTATACCATAGTGATTTGAAATTGTCTTTTTACAAATTTAATTGAAGATAGATACTAGTAGTCTTGCCATTTCATACTTGTATTACAAAAATTCTTTATAATTAACATTTGCAAGTCAATATAAATTTGGAAATGTGATTACTCAGCGTTTTTATGGTTAGGTCCACTAACTCCTCTTGGTGAACTAACTACATTTAGGTGCACATTTGTGCACTTTGAGCATCTTGCTTTAAAACCTACTATTCAAACCAATTTGAAAATTATGTAGCAATGATTCAATGAGAAATGAATGAACCAACTTCTAGATTTATGTAAATATTATTCAAAAAATAAAATTTTAGAATGTTAAAATGGTTTTATGTTGAAGATTTTGAATATCAAAACTCCCATTTTAATAACAGTTTTACCTATTTATGATCAAACTTTGAATGTGAATATAGTTCATATTTGATTCTATATTAAAAAATCTAAGAATGAGAAACTTGCATAATTTCATTCTCAAGTACATTCAAAAAAGAAATCTATGAAAAAAATAATTTAAATAGAGAAACAATTCATCCCTCCCAAAAATAACACATTCTAAAATATGAAACTTTAATCAATTCAAAAAAAATTGAAAAAAATGGAAGATAATTTTCTTCACATATTTTAACAGTGAAAAATTCATAATTAGCTCAAAATCCCATCTAAAATCCTCAGTTCTCCTTCTCTTCTAGAAATTAAAGTGCATGTTATGCACTATGACAATGCACTAGTTTACCCTTTGTTTCATACTCCATTAAAATATAATTTTTAGTTATATATAAAAATTATTCTCTTTTATTGGTACCGTACATCCAACCACTTTAGATTTCACAAAAGTATTTTTCTCTCTTTGAAACGGATTTTTCAAATTCTCAAAATTCTCAAAAGAGTACACAAGGACAAGAATTCTAGTGGACCATACCATACAAAATTCCTTATGTCAGTTCTTTTCTCATATTAAATGATCAAAAAATTCTTCTTTAAAAGCTACAATCTTTCTTTATAAAATAAAATGATCAAGCATATATTTTCTTGCATTAAAATGCAATATATGTAATTGAACCTTGGCCATATAAAAAAAAAAGTTGCCCACCTTCTTTACCCAAATTAACGCACTAATGCATATTTTTAGAAGAAGTCCAAAGTTGGTGTACCAAAAGGCTTTTGAGCAGTTGCATTCTATCCCTAAAGTTCACAAGGTACCTTGAATTTTGATGATTTACAAAAAGTATAACAAAATATTCCTTGAAAAACGAAATTTAGTGACAATGTTTGAATAGAAGTTGTAGATTATAAATCATAAATTACACCCATATGATTAAATGTTCATATACCATTACCAATATATTTGTATAAAAAAAAATAACTTATAAAACCATTTATTTCAAAATTTTACAAGAGATCAAATTTTGACATTTCAAAACTATTTTGTAATGGGCTTGTAATTCAAAATTCTATATATGCCTATATGGTAATTTTCTCAAATTTAATTCTCACTTGAATTGTAAAAACTCTCTTTTAGTGTATATATATATATATATATATATATATATATATATATATATATATATATATATATATATATATTTTTTATTTTTTATTTTTTTATTTTATTTTTTATTTTTTATTTTTTTATTTTTTTATTTTTTTTATTTTTTTATATTTTTTTAAGTGAAAAATTACATTCATTCTGGGTGATTGCAAGCTACGGTCTACCAAGTGGGGAGTGTAGTTTGTGCAGCTAAAGGCCATGCAGCTCGTGCACTAGCGTAGTAATGCGCACCTCTCAACTTTCAATTAGATCAAAAATTTCACCATCCCAAATAGGGTTTATGCTAATACTTTCACTTTAGCAATTGTTAAGTTAATTTCAAGTCTTTGGGCATTACTCAATAGCCTTTTCTGTTTTTTACCGAGTAGGGGTAATTAGAGCCTTTTTTACATAACATCCTTACCTAGGTTTTATGAAAAATGCATTTCATATCCCACCTCTGAAATTGAACCATTATTTCATTTCCAAAAAAAAAAATCCAAAAAAAAGTTTTAACTGCACGAAAATCTTAAAAAACAAAAACATCACCAAACAATTAATTAAAAAATAAGTAAGCGTAGTACCCAAAAAAATAAAATATGGTACCTTTGTACACACTTGTGGTATGTTGCTATAAATTTTTGAAGTTCAATTTTGACCCCCTTCTAGCATTTCCCAAAAAATAGGTGCACTTTTGACAAGCGACACGCTACCAAATCTAAGTAGAAATGCTTAATTTAGATAGAAAGATTGAAAATTTGCAAACTTTATTGTGGTAGACATCTTAACTTTAGAATTCTAGAAACAATGCAATTTGTTTCGTCACAAAATTCCATTCCAATATTTATTGATGATTTTCCAAAGATTGGGTAAGTGCACAAATTTGCATGCCGCGACAAAAAGTTTGGGTGACCGTAGCTTGCAACCACCCTTCTCCAATGTATGGAAAATTTGTACAAAACAATTTTGTTAATCCTTACAGTCAAAATCTTGTTCAATTATGACACCAATCAAGAAATATTTAAATGAATAAAAAACCATACAAAGTGATTGAAAACATAATTTTTTTCATCATGCTTGTTTGAGCCATTTCGACATTTACCTCCTTAACCTCTAAAGGCACATGAAGAGGCATTATGTCCAAGAATAGTTTATTAATCACTTTAGTAACTTATTTGAGTCCTATAATTTTGACTCAATATTAATTAGAGAATTGTGGATGTTCGTTACAAGAACACAAAAATCCTTCAAGATGTGCAATTACATTGATTAGTCCGATGGGAAAAAATTAAAACGTCAACACTAGGACGTGGTAGTTAAGAAGGTTGATGATATGGACATATATAATTTCCTTCTTGAGTTGTTGGAGTCTCGCTCCACAAACGTCGCAATGGACATAAAACATTGAGGTGCAAAAAATTGTTGTGGATGCCTCTCTTAGAATCACATCAAGGCGATGGAGGTAAAGAGAAACTGTTCACGTTGCGCATGGAGTGGAAGACTAAGTTGAAAGGTTTTTCTTGAGTGTTCAAGGGATGGTCACCTTGCGCGTGGAGCGGAAGACTAGGATGAAAGGTTTTTTCTCAGTGTTTAAGGGATGGTGTTCACAGATGTGGCATATAACAATCTTTTGCACTGCAATAATTGGTATCCTAGCGCCATCGTTTTGTCGGAGCTACCGGCGTCGTTACCATTGTTGGGCTTTGTAGAAGTTGTTGCAAGTTTTGTTGCTTCAAAAGACCATCTTCACGGAGGAGCTCGCACAATCCCTTGTCCTCGTAGATATTTCATTGTACATACTTTTGTGAACAAACAAGAGTTTGACAATCATAGACACACCTTTGTCATTCACCAACCAATCACTTCACCAAACCATCAATCTTTTGGAATCAATCATTGTTGTTGTGTTTGCTTTTAGAACAACATTTTTTGTAAGTACTTAGATACACCTTTGTATGCTCCTAATAAATATATCTTACATATGTTTTTTACAATTGAGCCTCAAAGTTAAAAAGTCTCATTTTTAACACATTTAGATATTGCCTAAAATCTGCTGGCACATAGGGGATAAAATATGAGTCAAAACCATCTCCTCTCAACTTTCAAATAATAAAAAAACAAGATTTAACTTTTGTAACCTTGGGTTGAAAAGTGGCGTATACAATGAGTGGATCATAATTAATACGAATCATATTCAATATGGACGGAGATGGAAATCAAACACAAGATAGATTGTGTTCCAAAAACATAATCATTGACTCATTGAAATGATTCTAAATATTGAGAGAGAAAGGACAAGCTTCTCTAAAAATTTATTTAAACTCAACGATAAGGAGCTCCATGAACCACAAAACACAAGCACTTATGATCCAAAAAACACTTAGGTGCTCATGAGGAACGAAATACTTAAACCACATGAACCAGAAAACACAAAAGCACAAAACACAAGCACTCATGATCCACAAAACACTTAGGTGCTCATGAGGAACGAAATACTTAAACCTTCATGAGCTAAAAAATGCTTAGGCGCTCATAGCCAAGGTTTTTTGAAGTTCATTCTTCCAAACTCCCAAACCCCACACGCTTTCCAAACATAAGCCCTTGCCAAGTAGGATACTCTATCACACTCCAATCTCCAAAGAGGCATACAAGCCAAAACTAACGACATGCCCTTGGAAACAATTTATTTGCGCCCTACTCATAGCAATCACTCATTCTCATTTGATGTCCCCTAGGATGTCTTCGTTACGTGCAACCATTTCTGCTTCTTGACCTCCTGGAGAAAAGCTCATGATAGGTGTGGACGATGCAGTAAAGCTCGGTAAATGATTGATGCCGCTAGCGTCAGTTTCTACGTGACGGTTTCTGTGCAAGATTTGTTGGAGTTGTTCCTGCAAGTTTCGTCGGATCCTACGCACTCGACGATCTATATTGTCCCATTCGATGTCCCCTACAATGTCTTCGTTATTTGCAACCATTTGTGCTTCTTGATCGTCTGGAGAAACTACAATGTCTTCGTTATTTGCAACCATTTGTGCTTCTTGATCGTCTGGAGAAACTACAATGTCTTCGTTATTTGCAACCATTTATGCTTCTTGATTGTCTGGAAAAAAGCTCATGATAGGTGAGGATGGTGCCGTAAAGCTCGGCAAATAACTCCTGTCGCTAACGTCAATCATCCTCGCATCATGCACAATATCCATATTAGTCTGGATTTCTATGTGACGGTTCCTTTGTCCTAAACGGCGCACTCGAAATTGCCAACGATTTTCTTTGGTCCTGCGCACTCGGCGACGCCTTGTGGTGCCCGATGGCTGATTACGAATCGTCCGCCTAAGCGGGTGCTGCAACATCATATCTTGCAACCCTTCGCCATTCCACATAGGCATTGTCGGATGCAGTATGTTGGAAAGCGATCGGAACCTTGCAGACGCTCTCGTAGCGTGCTCGTTGTTGGGTTCCCAAATACCATACTGGAAGCTCTCCTCAAGGTTGTTAGACTCCCCGTCACTCGCCTCATACTCATGAGCAAATTGATCCATTGTATCTGTAATAATAACAATAGAGGTGTTATAATTCACGACTTCTTGTTCCTACAAGAAGAGGCGATTTGGAATAGGCACTCAAATCTCATTGATAGCTACGGCTACTACTTTTGCATGTGATTGTTGATTCTGGAATCATACTGGGTCTTACTGGGTTCATTCAAGCTAATACGGATACACAACAATCCAAAAAAAAGAACTAAAATAAGTTGTTTGAAAAGTGAAAAGCAATAACTAGAAGGTACAAAAGCAACAAGTTCTAAAGGTTTTAGCTATGCCTCCCACATCTAAAGTGATAGAAAGCACATCAAAACAAATTATTCTCCATCACCAACCTCACAAAGTTCAACAATGCAAAGAGAGTACTCAAATAAGTTATTCAAGTGAAAAGCAATAACTAGAAGGCACAAAAGCAATAACTACAAAGCGATTACTTCAAGAGCGCAAAGAAAGTACTCAAATAAGTTGTTTAAGTGAAAATCATTAACCATAAAACACAAAAGCAATAAGTCTTAAAGGTTTTTGCTATACCTCCCACTTCTAAACCCGTAGAAGAGCTACTATTTAGTATGCACTTCTGCAATTTGTAGAACTAACATCCACAACATAGCACATTCGGATTGATGATGCTCATGGGCATTTATTGCCTAAGTTTACATGAAGCCTTAGTAGAAGGGTTCTACCCTTGGCCTCGGTAGAAGGATACTACCTTTAGCCTCGTAGTGGGATACTACCATGGGCCTCGATAGAAGGATACTACCCTTTACCTCGGTAGAAGGATACTACGCTCAACATTTGAAAAGTCATTGTACAACAATATTAAAAACCATGTAAAAGGAAGAAAAGTGGTCATTTCATTTAATTCAATTTGAGGTATAATTTTGAAAACCTCAAAAGACATTAATTTTAAAATTACCCCAAATAAATTCACTTTGATAAAAGTGACAAAGATCATCTTCCAATGTGTTCATTTCTATTATCACCAAGTTGAGCTCATAGTTTGCATTCTAGGATTTCATCCCAAATGCTAGTGCTTAATCGATTTAGATATGACTTGGAAAGTTTGTCTACTCGGAAGTATGTAACAATTCATTTAGACGGATCATCAACTGAAGAAAAGATAATTCAAATGCAAGAGCTTTGTCTAGAAGGACGCCAATGTCATCCATAATGAAAATAATAGCTATTAAGCCATTTTAATTCTAGTAACGACCATAGGTCAAAGTTGGTTTAGGAAAACGGTAATGACAACTATTGGTTCCACCTTTGGCTTTTTAATGGAGTAGATTTTGTAAGTGAGCTGGCAAGCCACACGCCGACAATCGAAAATTCTAGAGCAAGGTTTTCTATGATGTAACATTTCTATGATGTAGCTTAGCCTTTCACGTTCAGGTTGGATGGTCTTCTTACGACTATTCTATTCCGCCTTCACAGACCATTATCGAAATAACCTAGCCATTCACGTCTTATTCAATTTTATGGCCTTTCACTTCGTCACTGGTGGTGCGGACAGAAGCAAAGCCCTAGTTAAATTGTCTTTTTGCAAATTTTATTAAAGGTAGGCAGTCTTACCATTTCATACTTGTATCAAAGAAAATCTGTATAATTTACACTTGCAAGTCAATTTAAATTTGGAAATGTGATTACTCTAGTTCAATTCTAATCTTACATTCAAAATTCCTCTATTTAGAAGCTACATTTTCTTTAAACTAAAATGATCAAAAGATTTTTTTGCATTAAAATGCATTATACTGTAATTGATACTTAGCCATATAAAAATGGGAGTTGTCCACCTACCGTACCGAGACATATATGTAAAGAGGGTGAATGTGCGTTTCTTCGCGTCAAATTGACAAGTGCTTGATTTTTCATGGGGCAAGAACATTTGTAAAAGACAATTTTGTGGTTGTGTTTGATGGGGCAATTGTAGATCTTCAAGCTTTCATGGGGCAAATATGGCATATTTCAAGGTTATGAAGCCACCATATCAACAATAGGAAAGCATGTCAGAAAAGTCGTGATGAAACTTTCTGAAGCCCCAGGTGGAAAAGTGAGAGACTCAGACCTATGAATCAATAGAGTATAATAAAATATGACAGACCGTTGGTTACACTACAAGGAGAAGGCATAGTATTTTACTCGGTACGTGAGTCAAACGGTGCCATTTTGCAGTCACTGCCCAAACACTCAAGACTTCGTTATTGCGATTCGTCACGTAGAACAAGTGTGTACAGTGAAGGCTCACACTATTCTAAGTGAGAAGCAACGTCATTGCTACTAGTACTTAAAGTCTAGCTTTTGTTTATATTTTCCCTGTACCGTGAAAAGCCTACATATAAGATTAGATACACTAAAAATAGATTTGTATGAGAGGTAATGATTTTAGAAAACGGGGAATAAACTAATATTTCCATGTGAAATGAACTTCATAAATGTCATCTGATGGCCAGCAAGATCCTTTGTGTATGGTAAGCAACTCTTTCAAGTGCCTTCAGTTAATAGTGTAAGGCCAATGAGTACAAGAGTCGTCTCAGCTTGAGATTACGATGGCCTTATGATGGTGGTGTTGGAAAAAAGTTGCTTATCCTCCATAAAGAACCATAGAGATCACAACATTTGAATCATATATATTTATTACTATTTTGTTCGCACTATATGTAGTGCGTTTTGCTATGTGGAATGCCACTATTTTGAATATGCTCTTTGAACCATCACAAAAGGTACATTACCATGATATTGGAAGTTCTTTACAATAAAAACATTTTTCATTGAAATATTATCAGGCTCTAGTTCGAAGCCACCCTGCTATTTACTTTGCCATATACAGTACAAACATGCACTATATCGACTTTAGGTACCGTTGGAGATTTTGCAAGATCCCAAATAGGTGATTCATTTCTCAAACAATTGAGTGGGCAATTTTACCCCTAAAGGACCGTAAGGCCCCCACGCGGCTTCTGGAACTAGAAAGTGAGGAAATTCGGGTTCTTGGGCTTTGAATTGTAGGATGAGCAACAAAGAGACCCTGGCTCTTTTTGAGAGCCGAATCTGTAGGTACTTCTTGATCAAAAATTCATCAAGTGAGCGATTTTTGGTGATTTTTTTGAGTTGCACGGAGGGTATCTAGGCGTCACTTCAGACCCTCATATCTTCCTCCTCACATCTCCAAATTACTTGAAATTTTTTGCACATGTTTGAAATGATGATTTCTAATCACAGTAAAAATTTCAGAATTTTTGGAGCACTTTTGAACAATCCGATTTCAGCATGTGTACAAAATACCCAAACAAGTTCCATCAATCTTCTCAACGGTGGCATTTTCTCAAAAATTGTGTGATTTTGTTGATCTTTTTTTCATAAAAAAGCTACGTAAGTCTTCTTTAATTTCAAAGGTGCCGATCGTCAAAATCACCCCACACCAATGAGGAATTGAGCTTGCTACAAGAGCTAGTCAAGAAAACAAGAGCTAAGTTCAACACCCCCCGGTCCTTTAGGGGTTAACCAAACAAACTTGGCTCAACAATCAATTTGCACTCTGCAAACGTCATTGATTTACACGAGTGCAAGAATGTATTCTACATCCGAGTGATCCAAATAGCAACAACAAAAGGCACATAGTGCTCTCTCTGCACCATTTATTTTTGTATAACTGGAATTATTGTTTGTAGCAGGTTCATTTAAGCTAATACGGACCGCCCAAGTTGTCATCAGTGTTATTTTAGTGCATTTTTGGAGGCATTTTCAATGTGATATTTCTTTTAAATTGTTACTCAATACAAAGGAAAGTGATATGTCAATGTTTGCAACATGCATATAAAACACACAGTACAAGATGAAAGCAATATTGTAAATATTTCACTATTAAAAGCACTAAAAAGGCTTTGTCATTAGGCTCTATCTGTCATTATCAGTTGTTTTAATGACCGTCTAAGGACTTTTCTGCATGATAAATAATACATTTTTAGTAGAAATTTTGGGATAATCTAATGAGATTGATGATTACATGAATGAAAATTGAAATCAATTCATTGATAGAATTTTTCTTTGAATGAAAATCATGAATTTTTTGTCTCAAATGACTTTGCAAAGCACTCAAAAACAAGGCAACATTGGCTCGTATTAGCTTGAATGGATCCCAGCTTAATTTGTCTAGTTTATATCAGGATATGTACTAAATGTAGTCATAGTTTCCTTGGAGTTTGTATGTCCATGGATATTATAGGCACAATGTGTAGTCTTGAAGATGTGCGATTGTATTGTACTATTTGTACAATAAACTCTAGGTTGTTCGAATCTTGTCTATATCTTGATTTGAAACAAGGTTTTTGAGAAAATTTAGAGGCAATTTGTGTGCCGATAGGTGTTCTATGTACTGTTTGGTACTCTGTAATATATAGCTTGTAATGTTCAAGACTTACTGCAAAAACACTCTTCAAGGATACTCATCAATTATCCAAGGAGAACTTGTTGGATAAGGATAATCATGCTCTTGAAACAATGACGGTTGGAACGGACATCCGGTTTGTCAGTTTGTGAGAGAGCGAGTGATACCTTTCAAGAGCAGTAACATAAGTTTGTAGATTCACTTCACCCAATCAACGATTTGTGGCTCTTGAAGGCAATCAAGGAGGACTCTCAACTCGTGAATGCAAAGAATTATTTTGACCTCTGACTTGACTTATAGAGGTGTGTCGTCGTGCTGAAGAGAGACATGGTTGCGAGGCACATGAACCGGCCTTTGCCTATGTATATTCAAGAAAACTATGAGGTTTAATATCATGGTTCAAACAATATTTCCAATGTTTCAAAAAAATACTCTTGTTCCAATGAGATTTACTTTCATATAAGCCAAACAAAAAACAAAAAAACAAAATAAAATCCCTCAAGATGGATACTCCCTCTTTGGAGATTGGTGGATTGTGATAGAGTATCCAACTTGACAAAGGTTTACTTGTGCCAATGTGGGAAGCCTACGGGGATTGGAAATGCATCCAAATTTGCGCTCATGATATACTTGCAAGGAAAGACTTCAAGGAAATTTGGCTTATATTCATTAATTTGCTTTGTGGCTCATGATCACCTTGACAATATCATGTATAGATGTTCAAACATGGGTGATTACTAGAAGACAAGTATTCAGTATACAACTTTATTTAAAGGAAGAGGTAAACCATCTTCTTTTAACCTCAATGGGGTAGTTGCACACTACAGTGTTCCTCATTTTTGGTCACATTTGTAGTTTTTTGGCCTTTTTCCTGACCTTTCAAGCTCAATAGAAGATTATTGAATGGAAATAAACTTATAGGACTATGATAAGTAATTAATATTCATAGCTTAAAATACAAACGTGATGTTCAAATTTTAAAAATAAGTTGCTAAATTAGAGAACCTTGTGCATTTGTAATATTTTTGATGCAGTTATTGTTTTTGACAAATGCACTCCCCTTGTAATGCAATTTTTGGAATGTAAACTTCAAATTCTTTGTGCACATAGAATTTTACTTATTGTACTCCTTTTCCTAATTTTTTATTTAAAAATATTTTCTATACTGCAATTTTACTTAATACAGACATCTTTTAGAATTTAGGCTTTTTAGGCATGTAAAAGAAGATTTGAAGAAATTCTAAATCATTATAGTAATCTATATAAGACATTACACATTGGCTTTGGATTGAATCTGCAAAAAGATTAGAAATCATGCACAATATTCATCGTTTAACTTTCATCATGGTCATCGAGTTTTTTTTTTCAAAAGGGTACTTTCAAATATTCAAATCTCTAAATTTAAAGCCTTTAGACAAATAAAGAATGCATCTTTAGATTTCATGTACATCAATCTCACCATTTGTTAAAAAAACTTTAGTCCAAAATATCACCAATGAACAGTTGTTTCGTTAAAATTGCACGTGCCATATAGAAAGTGCGCATGCTGAAATTTTGTACGTTTGAAGAAAGTATAGTCATAATTTACCTATACAGTGCAAAAATTGAACGTACATTACATTAAAAAAAATGTAGTGCGAATTTGAGAGGGGGGTGGGTATGTTCCCACCCCCTTCCCTTTAAAATTAAAAGAAATGTAGAGCAAATTTTAGAGGGGGGTGGGTATGTTCCCACCCCCCTCCTTAAAATTAAAGAAAATGCAGTGCAAATTTTTTTTAGGGGGGTGGGTATGTTCCCACCCCCCTCTCCTTTTTAATAAAAAAAATGCAGTGCACATAGCACTAAAAAATAGTGCACATGGCTATGTGCACTTTTAACAAAACAAGTGTTAATGGGTTTTCATATGTTTTGAAAAAGTGAATGATTTTGAGTAAAATGCTCAATGTGCATTGCACGCACGTTCTTTTAATCATCGAGAAGGCAAGTAGGATACTCTATCACCCTCCAATCTCCAAAGAGACATATAACACCAAAGCTAACAATATGCCCAAATTGTTTTACTTGGGCAGTAACAATATGCCCAAATTGTTTTACTTGTGCCCAAGTAGTAACAATTTATTTGCGCCCCAATGAGGTGGGGTCCCACATACAGTCACTCGTGCAGTGCTACATTAGTCCTCCATTAGTCCCATTGGATGTCCCATCCTGTCTCGCGTTTCTTGCAACCATTCCTTCTTCCTGACTCCAGGAGAAGAGCTTCCGAGAGAGTTTGCCAACAAACTTGGCAACAAACTCCTACTGCTAGCGACATTCAGCTGAACTGCATCTATTCATGCACACCATCATTGTCACGGTTTCTCTGGTGCAGGATCATTCGTCGGTAATGTTCATGGTTCCTGCGCACTTGGCGATGCGCTATGGTGCCAGTTCGCTGATCATGAATCACTTGCCTAAGCGGATGGTGTGTCATTCTATTTAACATCTTATCTTGTTCGACACTTGCGAATTCGAAATGAGGATCTGCGCCATGCACTGAGGAACCTGTGTAACGACGACGTGCGCCTCGCAAGTCTGCGAAACTTGCAAAACAAGGAACTGCGAATTCAAGAACTTACTGCGCGCACATGCTACTCTCGCAGCTTGCCAATTGATCAGTTCCTGATCACCATGGTGGATGCTTTCCTCAAGATAGCTAAATTCATGTTCACTCGCCTCAGATTGATGAACAAATGGATCCATAGTATCTGTAACAATAACAATATGGGTGTCATAATGCACGACTTATGTCTCGCAAGAAGAGGCACTCAAATCTCATGGATAGCTAGTACTACTACTTTTGCATGTGATTGATGGTTTGCTTGCAATCACATTGGGTCTTATTTAGAATTTATAAATTGAAATCTCATGTGTATCACAATCTCAAACTACATGACACATATCTTCTAATGTGTTTTTAATAGACCCTCAACAACAAAGCAAAAGAGTATTATGAATATAAGTTCAAGTGAAAAACAATAACTTAAAAGCACAAAAGCAATAACTCCTTTAGAATGTCTTTTAGACAATCAACAACGCAAAGAAAGTACTCAGACAAACAAGTTGTACAAGTGAGTAGAAATAACTTGAAAGCAAAAAAAGCAATAAATTCTAGGGATGCTAGATCTCCCAATCTCCCAAGCTGGACAAGAGAACACAAGAAATCTTCAAAGTTTTTTCCGTCACCTAGAGAATTTGACAATGAATGAAAAAAAAGTATTTAAAGAAGTTGTTCAAGTGAAAAGCAAAAAGTTCTAAGGGTTTTAGCTAGGCCTACTGTCTCTAAAGTCGTAGAGAACACTTTAAAAACATTATTCACCATCACCCTCTTTCAGGAAGTACTCAAAAAAATTGTTCAAGTAAAAGCACTATCTAGAATGCACAAAAGCAAGAAAATCTAAGCGTTTTAGCTCTACCTCTAATCACTAAAGCGGTTGAGGAGAACACATCAAAAGAAATTGTTTTTTGTTATCCTCGAAGTTCAACAAGACAATGAAATTGCTCAAATTAGTTGTTGAAGTATGAAGAATTATCCCGAAAGCACTAAAGCAATAAATTCTAATGGTTTTTGCTTTGCCTCCCACCTCTTACAATCGTAGAGAGATGTTACTTAGTATGCACTTCAGCATTTTGTAGAACTAATAACTGCAACACATCACATTCAAGGGCATTGATTCCCCAAATCTACATGAAGTCTCGGTAGAAGGACACTACCCTCGCCTTGGTAGACGATCACCGTCGACATTAGACAGTCACAACGGAACAATCTCAAAAACCATGTGAAAGGAAGAAAATTGGTCACTCGTTTTTATTTAATTCAATTTGAGGAAAAATTTAGGAAAAACTAAAAAAGAGCCAATTTCAAAATAACCCCAAATGAATTATTTTTAATAAAAGTGACAAAGATCATTTTTAGATGTGTTCCGGGATGTGTTCTTCTTGCTATAGATAGCAAGTTGAGCTCATAGCATGCACAGTTGCACACTAGGATATCATCCCAAACGCTTGTACTTAATCATTTTGGTTATCACTTAAAAAGCTTTTCTACTAGGAAGTATGTACAACAATTGTTTCATAAGGTCAACTTGTAAAAGAGATTGCTTAAATGCAAAACCTTTGCCTAGAAAAACCTCGATGTTGTCTATGATGGAACTAATAGCCATTCACAGTTTTAGTTTGAATCAAATTGTCTTTTAACAAATATTTTTGATTGACAGTAGCTCTCACCCTCCATGGAACAAATAAATTGGCTAAAAATAGACATTTGGACCTTACATTATTGAATGTAGTAAAACAATAAAACTAGATTTTTGAGCAATCTAGGAAAGCCACCCCAAATTTTATTTTTAGCCTATTTAGTTTTTCCATGGAGGGTGAGAGGTAGTCTTGCAATTTAATTCATACTTCTATCAAAGAAAATTTCTTACAATTTACTCTTGCAAGTCCATTTAAATTATGAAATATCATTAGGTTTTTTCTAATATTACACCCAAAGATTCCTCTCTTTAAAGCTACAGATTTTTATAAACTAAATTGAATCAAAAGATTTAAACTTGCATTAAAATGCATTATATGTAATTTACCCTTGACTATATGGGGATTGTTCATCTGTTGTACCCGGTCATATATATATATATATATATATATATATATATATATATATATATGTATGTATATTTAGTGGAGCAAAATGGTCATGTAAAGGGGATGGGTGTGCGTTCCTTCGAATCAAATGGGCAAGTGCATGATTTTTCATGCGGGAAATACAGACATGTGAAAGGCGGCCTTTGTGTTTGTGCTTGATGGAGTAAGTGTAGGTCTTTTCAAGTTTTCACGCGGCAATTGTGGATGTGGAGATGAACGTAGTGATTGTTCTTGATAGAGCACGTGTAGGTCTTCAAGATTTCAAGGGGTGAATATGCATCTACTGCATGATTAGACGAGTGCCTTGAGTGTAGGTCTTTTCAAAATTTCATGGAGCGCGTGCACTAGTGAATATTGTTAGAAGTCGTGCATACAATGAGTGGATCATAATCAACATGAATCAAGTTCAAATTAAAATCAAACATGGAAAGGTTGTATTCTAACAAGATAATCATTGATTCAATGATTGAAATGCTTCAAATTACTTACACAAAAAGCATACGCTTCTCTAAAACTTAGAAATGGAAATAACAAGCTTCATAAGCCACATAACAATGGCATTCATGATCCACAAAACACTTAGGTGCTCATGATGCACGAATCTCTTGAGTCACAAAATGACAAAATGCTTAAATAGGCGCTCATAGCCAAGTATGAAGTATCTTTCAAGCTCTCAAACCCCGCACACTCTCCACACATGGACCCTTGCCAATTGAGTAAGATACTCTATCACCTTCCAATCTCCAATGAGGCATATAAAGCCAAAGGCAATGGCATTGCGGTACAATTTACACGCGCCCTAGTGACTTGGGCTCCTTAGAAGGAAGCAGTCACTCGTGCAACGCTACATGAAAACGCCATCAGTCCCATTGGATGTCCCATCCTGTCCATCACTTACAACCATTTCTACTGCTTGGCCTCCTTGACAAGAGCTCCAGATACGTATGGGGGATGCAGTAGAGCTTGGCAACACACTCCTGCCGCTGCCGCTACCGTCCGTTAGCTGCAACCCTTGCATCCTGGGAATTTGTTCGTGCACACTGTTCATCTCAGTGTTAGTGTTACTTATAGATATGGAACTCGACAACACACTCGTGCCGCTGGTGTCGGTTAGCTGCAACCCTTGCATCCTGACATTTTGTTCTTGCATGATTTCATTGTCACGGTTTCTTTGGTTTCTCTGTCCCGGGCGGGGCACTCGATGCTGCAAGAATCGCAACAGGATTCGAAGGTGAAGTTCCTGGTACGTGCGCACTCGGCAATCCATTGTAGTGTCAGTTCGCAGAATCATCTGACCAATACTGCGCACTCGGCGATCCACTGTGATGTCAGTTTGTAGATGACGAATCACCCGACTAATCCTGCGTTGCAGCGTTCCATTTAACATCATGTCTTGCAACCTTTCTCCGCTTGTTGCGCGATGCAGTATGTTGGCAGCCAATTGCAACCTCGCAGCTTGCTGGTTGTTCAGTTCGTGATCACCTCGAAGAAACTCAAGATACCGATAACAAAGCTCCAGGTCACTCGCCTCAGATTGATGAGCAAAATGATCCATTGTATCTGTAACAATATTAACAAATACAGGTGTTATAATTCACGACTTCTGTTTTGCAAGAGGAGGCGATTTGGACTAAACACTCAAATCCCATGGATAGCTAGGTTTACTATTTTTGCATGTGCAGCTTGTTGGTTTTGTGACACTCATCTCCTACTCTCTGTTAAACAAATACTCAACAACACAAAAAGAAAAATAATACTCAAATAGGTTAGAGTGAAAAGCAATAACCAAATGGCACTCAAAAGCAATATATGCCTCCTAATTTTTTTTAGAGACTCAACAACGCAAAGTAAGGCAATACTCAAACAAGTTGTTCAAGTGAAAAGCAATCACCAGAAGGCACAAAAGCAATATGATCTAAGGGTTGACTTCTAGCTTGTTGCCCACCTCCAAAGCCGTAAAAGGGCACACATCAAAAGAATCGATCCTTCTTCACCTTCAGAGTTCAACAATGCAAAGAAAGTACTCAAACAAGTTGTTCAAGTGAAAAGCAAGAATTAGAAGGGACAAAAACAATAAGTTCTAAACGTTTTAGCTCTACCTCTAATCATTAAAGCCGTTGAGGAGAACACATCAAAAGAAAATGTTTTTTGTTACCTGCAAATTTCAACAACACAAAGAAAGTACTCAAATAAGTTGTTCAAATGAAAAGAAGTATCTAACAAGCAAACAGAAAAGCAATAAAGTCTAAGGGTTTTTGCTCTACCTCTACCTCTTGCAGTTGTAGAGAGCTGCTACTTAGTGTGCACTTGAACAGTTTGCAGAACTAATAACCACAACATAGCACATTCCAGTTAATCATTTGTTGCTCATGGGCATTTATTGGCTACGGCGCTATGCTATATGAAGCCTTGGTAGAAGATTCTACCCTCGGCCTCGGCCTTGGTTGCCAAGGATACTACCCTCGGCCTCGGTAGCCAAGGATACTACCCTCGGCCTCGGTAGAAGGCCAGGTAGATGGATACTACCCTCGGCTTTGGAGAGTCACTGCACAACAATCTTGAAAACCACGTGAAAGGAAGAAAAGTTAATATAATTTCATTTAATTCAATTTGAGGTAAAATTTGAAAAAAATTAATTAATTAAGTTTCAAAATAGCCCCAAATAAATTCATTTTAATAAAAGTGACAAAGATCATCATTCTTTAAATGTATTCTTTTCTATAGTTAGCAAGCTAAGCTCACAACTTGCACCCTAGGATTTCTTTTCGATGCTTGTATTGTATCGTTTTAGTTTTCACTTGAAAAGCTTGTCTAAATACTAGGAAGTATGTAACAATTGGTTCCAAATCAACTGAAGAAGAGATTGTTCACATGCAAGAGCTTTGTCTAAAAAGACCTTGACGTAATCCATAATGGAAATAATAGCCATTACACCGTTTTAATTTGAATTTAAATTGTCTTTAACACACTTGATTGAAGGTAGGTAGTCTTGCCTTTTCAAACTATCTTGTATTAAAAAGAATTCTTTATAATTTACTCTCGGAAGTCAATTTAACCCTTAAGTGCCGAGGCGACCTAAAAGTGGTCGTTCCAAAAATAGAAAGTGTTGTAAAATGAGCTAGGAGTGTCCAAATTGAGTGTTTCTTGGGCCTAACCTATTTAGAATCAAATTTCCTATAAGAATATGTCATTGGATCACTAAAAATGTGTTCATAAAAATTCAGAAAAAATAAAGAACGTTGGGTGGTGAAGATATTGAAACAATCTACAAAAGTATCAAATTTGTAAATGTGTGAAAAAATGCATGATAAAGTATATATTTTGTATGGACATACAAAGACAGATTATAAACTATGAATTTTAAATAAAATCTATGCAAACGGATTCCTAAAATTCATCATATACAATTATATATATAATATCTAACTAATAAACTTCCAAAAAATTTAAAAAATACAAAATTAATTATTTATCTTTGAATTTTGGTATGATTGGCTAAAAGCACAAGGTTAATAAGATGCTTAAATACCCATTGGAATTTGTTTCATTTAAACTATTAATTCTATACTATTCTTACGTAGTGTCGTTTAAATTGTCATTTAGACAAATTATAAACTCTAAATCTTGGCAACTTCTATCCATGTGATGAACATTTTTACTTTTAAATAATAATAATTTAATTCAACATAAAATATTCAACATAAATAATTTGGAAATGAGTCATTAGTCTTTTTCTAATATTACATCCACAAATTCCTCTCTTTAAAAGCTATAAGTTTTTTATAAACTAAATTAAATCAAATGATTTTTTTCTTCCACTAATATGCATTATAAGTAATTGGAACTTGGCCATTTAAAAAAGTAAGTTGTCTACATGATGTACCCAGTCATATATATATTGGACCAAGTAGTAATTATGTAAAGAGGGTGAGTGTGCGTCCCTTCAAATCAAATGGGCAAGTACTTGATTTCTCATGGATTGGGGCAAGTACAAATGTGTAAAAGGCGGATTTTGTGTTTGTTCTTGATAGGGCGAGTGTAGGTCCTTTTCATGGAGTGATTGTGCAGTTGTATTTAATTCCTAATTATGGTTCACAACGTAGGTACCTTGAAATTTGATGATCTACAAAAATGTACTAGGGCTCCGCTTCTCTCAGCATTATGAGTGACTGAATATCAATTATATACATAGTGTTAATGAGTATTTGAAAACTTTCAAAATCATAATTATAAACTTGAATTACCACTTTATAAATTAGTGCTTAGTTTCTCTTTGCATATGAAAGGCCATGAAATTGAAAAGACATGAAAGGTTAGGTTACTTCACATAATGGGTCTTTTAGGAGGAAATGGAATAATCATAAGAAGACCATCCAAGAATGTGAAAGACTAGGTTACATCATATCAAGGTTACACCCTACCTTAGAACTATTCAATGACGGCTCACCGGCTTGCATACAGACCCTATAACTCTATAAACGTTGGGAATCCACAAGTGGAACCTATAGTCATCGATACCATTTTTCAAAACGAGGTACAACCTAAGTTCCTCACTCAAATTCCAAAATATTCCTTGAAACAAGAAAATTAGTAACATTGTTTGGATAAAAGTTGTAGATTAAAAATCATAAATTACATCTATATGATTAAATGTCCAAATACCATTACCGATATATTGATATAATATAAATCAATCTCTTAAAACATTTCTTTCAAAAAATTTCTAGAGATCAAATTTTGACATTTCTAAATTTTTTTTTTTGTAATGGACATAAAATTCAAAACACTACATATGCCTATAAAGAATTTTTTTCCAAGTCTAATTTTCACTTGAATTGTAAGAATTCTCTTTTAGAACACTTTTTTATTTTTAGAAGTGAAAAATTACTTTCACTCCACAATGTACCATAACATTCAGTAGCCTTCATGCGGTTTTAGGGTGTCCAAAGCCAACGGTGTAGAAGTTCATTCAGAAAGGGATGGACAGAGCCGGTTGTTGGAGATCGCTAGACTGGAATGAAAAAAAACGAAACCACCAAACAAACATAAAATAATTTAGAAAAATTAAAATTAAAAAAGAAAAATTAAAAACTCTATCAGTGGCTACGGACACGGAGCCTGGCACCGTTAGCGCCAATCAGCTTTTTCAATTTTTATTTTTATATTTTTTTATATTTTTTTACAATTCCTTTTTTTAAAAACTGTCAGCAGCATTGGCCGGCGTGCTGCGCAAGTGCCCTACATTATCTTCTTCTATTTTTACATATTTGCATTTTGAGGCCTCTCCAATATTATCAACATCTCCCCATCAGAAGAAATTTACTTTAATTGGTAGAGAATTTAATAGGCTTGCAAAGGTGACTTGGATGAAAGTCATCCAAGATTGTATGAAAAAGTTACAAGGCTTTGAATCCGTTCGTGATCTAGTTTCTGAACGCTGGAACATTTAGGGGTTAATTGCTTTAAAAGTTAAAGAGGTGAGTGCAAATGTGGAGCAAGTGTGGGTTGTGTGGCGTGAGAAACTTTAAGAATTGCATTACAAAAAAGGTTGTTGAAGTGTATGAAAAGAGGCATATTAATAAGAACTTTAAAATTTAAATTTTTTTATAATAATTTTATCCATAAAAAAATACAATAAAATAGTGCAATTTTTAATTTACTAATCAAACATTAACCAACCGCGTGAAAGCATGGTATTGTGTACCAAAAAGTTGATTCGCCCCGCTGAAATTACAATGTACTTTTTACGGAAAAACGAGAAAAAGTTAAAATAATTTGACGTGTTTCCAAAATTAAAAAATCCCGCTTAAACAAAAAAAAAGTTCCACGCCATCAACGCACGCACCTTAGTACGCAGAGAGTAGCCACATGGTTAGATAGGATTGTGATACAATAATGGTTTACGTCCACTGAGATTTTCTTGAACTTAAGGCGATCTTGTCGTTTCAATATCCTTCATTTCAAAGGACCCTGTTTTTTTATTTATCATTCTGGTTCTCATCTCTTTGGAAATAGGAGCGCATTTTTCTTGTTATAATGGCAATTTTAGAACTTCAATTAGGATGATGTATTTGGTCAAAAGCTATAAAATAATACCAAAGTGTAGTTTCTATTAGTTCTAATTTCATGGCGCCCTCTGTTGTTCTTATAAATACTCGAAACCAAAGTTTCAAAGAATAGAAACATTAAAACATTAACTAAAAGGAGAGCTTGAAAATAAATGTCTAAATCCAATTTGGAGAGCAAATTTGATGAACTAAATAATATTTAATATGAATATAAATCTTATATTCTTTAAGTCCATTGTGCATTTGAGGATTCTAAAGAAAAAAATCTAAAAATATATATTTAATGCATTTTCAACTTCTTTAATATCAACTTTTCAATTTGGTTCGAAACTACTTTTTTAATTTTGATTACTTCAATGTCACTAAAATACACGTAAATAATTATTGAAGATAAATTTTTCAATTTTCTTTTGAAATTTTGTCAAACATTATGTCTTTTATTTTATTAGCAAAATAAATTTACAAAAAATAAAATTTGAATGTATTATTTTAACCTTGCATTGTTGCTTCTTCATAGGAATCAATGTAGGTTCACTTTACCGTGCTTCACCCAACCCTAGTATCTATAGACTATAGAGTTTAGTTACATTAATGAAGTATTGTCTTTCAAAAAATTCTAAGCAAGGACTAATGTTCAATGTTCAACCAAACCCCTTTTACAGAAATATTGGTCTCTATTGAAGGATATGGCAAGTAGTATGATGGTAGAAATGAACTGTATTTAGAAAGTGAAATGGTTCAATCTTTTTGCTTTATATTCAGTGACCCAAAGATTTGAAGTTTAGAATATAAAATCACAAGGCTCCCAAGATTGATTTCAAGAATACAAAAAAACTCTTGTGGGTGCATTCATTTATGTGTATGAGGAATCATGTGAGTGCATAAAAGGGGGATTAATTTAAACACTACTATACTATGTATACATATAAAAAGCATATTTAGGGTTGAAAATAGGGTTTTGTATTTACATTATACATATATACATGAAAAAATATAAGCATATTCTAATGTATACAAGGGTAAACTATTTTAAAGGGGATCATGAACTCACGTGATGCAAAGGTTTAATAAAGAGTGCATCCTATGGGGAAAAGCTTAGGTTCATAACTAGAACATGATATAAGAACAAGGCACCACCATCAATTGCTCCACAACTTTTGTTGTCAAGATTTGAGGAGTCCCTCATCTGAGCACCTCTTGTTTATAGTTTTTAACGCTTGAACACTAGGTACAAGCTTTTAGAGGTCCTTTGTAATAATTATGAGCTTTTATAAACGCTTCTTTGTTTACCTACAAATGCCTGAAAGGTTTTTTCAAAACATATGGAAGATTTTAGAAGTATTTAGAAGACTATGGAAATCTCTAGAAGACACTAGAAGTTTCCAGAAGGTTCTAGAAAAGTATGGAAGATTTTAGAAAGTCCTAAAAGCTAGGTTCTAGAAGATACTTGAAAACTATAGAAGGTTTCTATATGTTTGTGATAACCAAGATTGTCAAAATTGACTGACACAAGTACATTCTTTTTACTTTGTCATTCAGTGATCAGAGGCTGTCATGTAGGACACGTCCTACATGATAATACCCTAGAAACATGTTGGTCATATTCCCAATATTCCATAGATAATCTAGAATATTTAATAATTTAATCTTAATATTGATGGACAAGAGCTCTTGAGGGCCTATCTATTTTGTGATTCAATGAGTACTTAGGCGATATTATACAAGTAGATATTAAAACATAGGTATTAAATAGGATATTAGTATCATTTACTATGCATCTTTATTTGGATAGTCTGTGACTATGTAGCTGTGGGGAGTACGGGAGAAGAAAAGGGCCACCCTAAAGAGTGTAGGGTGGGTTCCCTAATGACGCACGCTCCCTGAGGCAATCACACAACATGGTGAGAGAGGTAGTATAGAATGGGAAGGGGGTCGTAGGGAAAGATGAAGGTAGCAAGGCATGTTGGAGCTACTCAATTAACAAAGGCATGGGGAGTAGAACTTAGAGCTCGGGGGATGCGCTCTTTAAGTTTTTGTTCGCAACATGCAATCAAAAGTAGGGGTATTTTAATTCATTTAAGAGAAGTTTTAAAAATATCTTTGATGTAAAATAGAAAAATTTAAATGTGAAAATTTCCATTATAAATAGCATAGGATAATTTTAAAAATTAAGAATATTCATAGAATATACCATGTATATTCTTTAACATTATAGAGTATTCATGTTACTTCATAGCCCCCCTAAAATACCCTTTGAATGCACGTAATCCATCAATATAGCATGTAGTGCATCCCTGGACTTAAAGCTTTAAGATAATGGATTTTGGTATTAAATATTTTGAGCAACGCGAGGTTTGTCAAATCCATTGAGCGAAGTAGTTTAGATTTGACAAAGGGCTCAGGTTTGGTAGGACCCAAAGCCTGTTACATCTTAGACTTTACTCAAAACAACAATAGCGGGGGTAATTGTGGTATATCATTGACTTTTGGCAGTTTTGGGTAGTATAGCCATAATAAATGTAAACTTTAAAATCAAAAATTAAAAATCAAACCAATCAAGCGGAGCGAGAAGGAATTGATATAAGGACGGAGGATTCTGGTAGGACCCAAAGCCCGTCAAGGATTTTTTTTTTAAACATAAACATTTGATGATATATTTATTCTTTGGAATTCTGCCCATGGTATCGTACAATATGCTCTGCAAGCTTATAAAATGCGATTCCCTTATTGGAAGCAATTTGAGGTCTCCACATCTAACATGCAATTCACTATTAGTTATGCACTTGGCCAAGTGCATTCATTTCATGAGTAAATCTTACTTAAAAAATTTTGTATAAAAAGTTCAATCTCTAAGCAACAATGATTTTGTCTTTCTAGAATCACTTACAATGTAATCAAACAATTCTTTTATTTATTTTTATTCTTATCTTTATTTTTTATTTTATCTTTTTTTTACCTTGCTTCTTATATCTTGTTTATTTTTTGTCTTCTTCTTGTTTTCCTTCTTGTCTTCTTTCTTGTTTTCTTCATTTTCTTCTATTTTTCTTCATTCATTTCTTTTCAGTTTTTTTTCTTGTGGCAGCTACAAACCCTAAACTCGCACTGAAGAGAAAAAAATTGTTATTTTATTTTCATTTTCCGTCTTCTTTGTTGTTTTAGAAGAACCCTAGAAAAAATTTAAAAAATTTAAAAATTTAAAATTAGGGTTCAACCAAAGGCTAAACTCTAAACAATGGATGAGGGAGAAAATATTTTAATAATCAATAATTAATAATAATAACAATAATCATATATATAATTTTATTTATTCTTTTATTCATTATATATTTCTATTTTTAGGGTTCATGAACTCTAAAAAAGACAAAAAAAGAAAAAGAAAAAAATGTTTTTTTTTTTTTTTTTTTTTTGGTGTGGATGTTGGGTTTGCGATTGACACAAGAGGAATGAAGAAAAATAGTAGAAAAAGAAGAAGACAAGAAGGAAGACAAGAAGGAAACCAAAAAGAAGACAAGAAAGAAGACAAGATAAACGAAAAGATAAAAGACAAGATAAAAATAAGGATAAAAAATAAATTAAATATTTTTTTGTTTACAATGAAAGTGATTGTAAAAAGACAAAAATTGTTATTTTTTAAAGAATTTTTTAAACAAATTTTTTAATGCGTCCCGGGGCAAGTGCCTAGATAGCAAATTGCGTGTTATGTACTTCGCAAAGTAGCTCTTGTAAAATGATTTCCAAGTTTGATATCAAGACATGCTATTATTTATGGCCTCCCATGTACTCTCATTGTCTACTGTAAGCTCTATAAACACTAGAGTCACTCTATGTATTTTTTAGGTACTACCTAAGATAATAGGGTATTTTAAAGTACTCTAAAAAATAATTTTTTTACTATAATTAGTGATATTATGATTTTTATTCTTGCAATAAATTTGAACACCCTATATTAATTCAAATTATTAAAAAAATTACTTTCAAATATTTATTTGGACCCTATTATTTGTTCGCGTGTCATTATGGAATATTTGGGAGTGACCCTAGTCTATTTACTCTTCTCACCCAATCACCAGAGGCTCCTCTACCTCGAGTGTTGCAAAAAGATATCTATTAAATAATGGCTTAGCTCTTTTTATATGGAAGTTGTCCAAGAGAATTAAAATCCCATTACAATCTTAAAATATGGACGAAAATCACCAAATCCTTCCCTGGACTGCTTCTACCTTAGTCAAGGGCATCATTAGTCGCAAGCAGGTTTGTTCACTAGTAGAGAAGGTGGCACTACCGAGGAAGATGTCCATGCAAGTAGTGCCCAATTCCACGCATGCACAGTGATTTTACTTGGGCATGTTCTTGGGGAGTGCCACCTTTTCTACTAGTGGTTGGGTCGTTCGGATGGGTGTAGGTTGTTGTGACATCCTAGTACAACCAAGCTCATCCGACAGCACCCCTCAATTAGAGTTCTTTGTTTTATTTAACCTCTAAGCTCCCAAAAGACCATTTTTTGGTAGTTGTCCGTTTTTAATGAGTTTCTCGAAACAAAAATAAAATAAAAAATAAGAAATAAATTGAAAATTGAAAATATAATTAAAAAAAAAAAAAAACTACATCAAGTCTACTTTCCAATGCAATTTGAATTTTGTCAATCCATACCATCAGGGATAATTTTTCAAAGTAGATCACTTTAATATTGTGAATCTTGGTGTTATAAAAATTTATATTTGGAGAAAATAATGATGTTCCCTCCATCATTTCTTTTGTTTTTTTGAAGTTTACAATAACCAAACAAATTTTAATGAATCTTGCTAAATTTTAAACTCTAAAAGTAAAAAGTGTAATTTATCCAATTTTTCAAAAGTTAATGCTTTTAAATTCATTAAAAGGATATCTAGTTTTTTTTGGAAGCTTGACTGAATGGATAATTTTTAAATGGACTTGTAATTTAAAATTCTACAGGTCCATATAAATTTTCTCAAATTTAATTCTCGCTTGAATTGTAAAAATTCTCTCTTAGAACACTTTTTTTTTAAAGTGAAAAATTACATTCATTTTGCAATGTATGGAAAATTTGTACAAAACAATTTTGTAAATCCATATAGTCAAAATCCTGTTCAATTATGACACGAATCAAGAAATGTTTAAATGAATAAATAACCATACAAAGTTATTGAAAACATTTTTCTTTCCATCATGCTTGTTTAAGCCATTTCGAACATTACTTGCCTTTACCCCTGAAGGGCAGAGGCGCACGTGGAGGCATTATGTCCAAGAATCACTTTAGTAACTTATTTGGATCCCATGATTTTGATTCAATTTAATTAAAGAATTGTAGATGTTCGTTACGAGAACACAAAAATCCTTCAAAATGTGCAATTACGTTGATCAATCTGCTAGGAAAAAATTAAAATGTCAATGCTGGGACGTGGTAGTTAAGGAAGTTGATGACATGGACACATATAATTTCCTCTCTGAGTTGTTGGAGTCTCGCTCCACAAACATCCCAATAGACATAAAACATTGAGGTGCAAATAATTGTTATGGATGCTTGACTCGCATCAAGGCGCTGGAGGTAAGGAGAAGTTGTTCACATTGCGCGTGGAATGGAAGACTAAGAAAGTGGGCAATGTGAAGAACGAGTTGTATTAAAGGGTGGTGCTCACGGTTGTGGCGCATAGCAATCTTTTGCATTGCAATAGTCGGTATCCGAGCCCCATTATTTTATTAGTGTTGCCGACGCCGTTTCCACTGCTGGGGTTTTGCAAATGTTGTTCCAAGTTTTGTCGCTTCAAAAGACCATCTTCACGGAAGAGCTTGCACAATCCCTTGTCATTGCAGACAATTCATTGTACTTGACGATCATAGACACTAACTTCGATAGTCGCCAACCAATCACTTCACCCAACCATCTAATCTTTCGGAATCTATCATTGCTGTTGTATTTGGTATTAGAGCACCCATTATTTCTGAGCACCTAGATACACCTTTGTATGCCCCTAATAAAAATATTTTACATATGCTCTACACAATTGAAGCTCAAAACGTTAAAAAGTTTCATTTATAACACATTTAGATATTGCCCAAAATTTGTAGGCACCTACGGGATAAAAGAAGAGTGAATACCATCTCCTCTTAACTTAAATGAATAACATCTAAATTTAAAAAATGCTTTCGAATAACAAAGAAGTAAGTGGCGTATACAATGAGTGCATCAACATCAACATAAATCAAATTCGACATGGAAGAAGATAGAAATCAAACACAGAAAGATTATGTTCCAGCGACAAAATCATAGTCTCATTGAAATGATTCCAAGTATTTACAGAAAAACCTCAAGCTTCTCTAAAACTTTATTTAAATTGAACGATAACAAGCTCCATGAGCTACAAAACACAAACACTCATGATCCACAAAACACTTAGGTGCTCATGTGGAACAAAACACTTAAGCCCTCGTGAGCCACAAAATGCTTAGGCACTCATAGCCAAGTTTTTTGAAGTCCTTTCTCACAAACTCCCAAACCCCTCATGCTCTCCACACATGAACCCTAGTCAAGTAAGATACTTTATCACCCTCCAATCTCCAAAGAGGCATACAAGCCAAAACTAACCACATCCCTTGGAAACAATTTATTTGTGCCCTACTCACAGCCAATCATTTGTGGAGCTCCATTCGTCCCATTCGATGTCCAATAGGATGTCTTCGTTATTTACAACCATTTCTACTTCCTGACCACCTAGATAAAAGCTCATAATAGGTGAGAATGATGCAGTAAAGCTCGGCAAATAACTCATGCCGCTAGCGTCAATCATCCTGACATTATGCACAATATCCATATTAGTCCGGATTTCTACATGACGGTTTCTCTGTCTCGAACGGCGCATTCGAAACTGCAAGATTCGTCGGTGGTGTTCTTGGATCCTACGCACACGGCGATGCCTGGTGCCCGATGGCTAATTACGAATCGTCCGCCTAAGCGGGTGCTGCAACATCATGTCTTGCAACCCTTCGCCATTCCTCATAGGCACTGTCCGATGCAGTATGTCGGAAAGCGATCGGAACCTCGCAGATGCTCTCGTAGCGTGTTGGTTGCTCGGTTCCCGATTACCATGTTGGATGCTCTCCTCAAGGTTGTTAGACTCCCGGTCACTCGCCTCTTCCTGATGAGCAAACTGATCCATTGTATCTGTAACAATAACAATTGGGGTGTTATGATTCACGACTTTTTGTTCCTACAAGAAGAAACGATTTGGATTAGACACTCAAATCTCATCGATAGCTACGGCTACTACTTTTGCATGTAATTTTTGATTATGGAATCACATTAGGTCTTACTTAGAATGTAAAACTAAAATCTCACATTACAATTTCAAACTGACACATATCTCCTAATGTCTTTTTAATAGACACTCAACAACAACAACAAAAAAGTACCTTGAAAATAATTTCAATTCATAAACAATAACCAAAAGACACTAAAGCAATACCTCCTAATAGCTTTTAGACACTCAACAACCCAAAAAAAGTACTAAAATAAGTTGTCTGAAAAGTGAAAAGCAATAATTAGAAGGTACAAAAGCAACAAGTTCTAAAGGTTTTAGCTATCCCTCCCTCATCTAAAGTCATAGAAAACACATCAAAACAAATTATCCTCCATCACCAACCTCACAAAGTTCAACAATGCAAAGAAAGTACTCGAATAAGTTGTTCAAGTGAAAATCATTAACCATAAAACACAAAAGCAATAAGTTCTAAGGGTTTTTGCTATACCTCCCACTTCTAAAGTTCTCAAATAAGTTGTTCAAGTGAAAAGAAATAACCACAAAACACAAAAGCAATAAGTTTGAAGGGTTTTTAGTATACCTCTCACTTTTAAAGCCGTAGAAGAGCTACTACTTTGTATGCACTTCCGCAATTTGTAGAACTAACATTCACAACATAGCACGTTCAGATTATTGATGCTTATGGGCATTTATTGCCTAAGTCTACATGAAGCCTCACTAGAAGGATTCTTCCCTTGGCCTCGGTAGAAGGATACTACCTTTAGCCTTGTAGTGGGATACTACCATGGGCCTCGATAGAAGGATACTACCCTCAACCTCGGTAGAAGTATACTACTCTCAACCACGGTAGAAGGATACTACCCTCAACATTTGAAAAGTCATCGTACAATAATATTGAAAACCATGTAAAGGGAAGAAAAGTAGTCATTTCATTTAATTCAATTTAAGGTATAATTTTGAAAACCTTAAAAGACATTAATTTCAAAATAGCCCCAATAAATTTATTTTAATTAAAGTGACAAAGATCATCTTCCAATGTGTTTTTTTCTGTTATCACCAAGTTGAGCTCATAGCTTGCACTCTAGGATTTCATCCCAAATGCTAGTGCTTAATCGATTTGGATTTCACTTGGAAAGTTTGTCTACTAGGAAGTATGTAACAATTTGTTCAAACGGATCCATTAATTGAAGAAAAGATTGTTCAAATGCAAGAGCTTTGTCTAGAAGGACGTCAATGTCATCCATAATGGAAATAATAGCTATTAAGCCATTTTAAACTAACGACCGTAGGACGAAGTTGGTTAAAAGAATTCGGTATTGACAACTATAGGTTCTATATGTGGCTTTCCAACGGTTGTAGGGTTTGTAAGTGAGCCGGCAAGCCACGAGTCGGAGTCGGCAATTCTAGAGCAGGGTATTCTATGATGTAACCTAGCCTTTCATGTCCTTGAGTGGTCTTCCTATGACTATTCCATTCTACCTTCAAAGACCATCATTTGAAATAACCTAGCCATTCACGTCTTATTCAATTTCATGTCTTTTCACTTCGTCACTAGTGGTGCGTAGATAAGCGAAGCCCTAGTTAACCCCTAAAGGACCACGAGGCCACCACGCGGCTTCTGGAACTAGAAAGTGAGGAAATTCGAGTTGTTGGGCCGTGAATTGTAAGGTGAGCAACAAAGAGACCCTAGTTCTTTTTGAGAGCTGAATCCGTGGGTACTTCTTGATCGAAATTTCATGAAGTGTGCGATTTTTGGTGATTTTTTGGAGCTGCAAGGAGGCTATTTGGGCGTCACTTGAGACCCTTATATCTTCCTCCTCACACCTCCAAATTATGTGAATTTTTTTGCACATGCTCAAAATGATGATAATTATGCATGGTAGAAATTTCAGAATTTTTGGAGCACTTTTGATCAATCCGATTTCAGCATATGTACAAAATACCCCGAACGAGTTCCATCAATCTTCTCAACGGTGGCATTTTCTCAAAAATTGTGCGATTTTGTTGATCCTTTTTTCAGACAAAAGCTACATAAGTCTTCATTAAATTCAACAGTGCCGATCGTCAAAATTAACCCACACCAACGAGCTTGTTATAAGAGCTAGTCAAGAAAACAAGAGCTAAGCTAAAAACCCCCCCGGTCTTTTAGGGGTTAACCCCTAAAGGACCAAGTGTCCTAACTAGGACATTTCAATGTTCAGGTAGGTTCCCACAGTGTCAATTTTTATTTTTATTTTTTGAAATAAATTATGTGAATTTGGTATATCAATACAAAAATAGGGATCTAACTTTTTTTGTTTCTGACTTTTTAAGTGGAAGTTATGAAGCAAAAGGGTTTTTTGGGGGGAGAATGGGCAGTGCGGGCAGGGCTCAAAATAATCCTCAAAAATTATTATTTTTCAACTTTAACCGTAGGATCTTGTTATAGATTTCTAAAAGAGTGCACGGTAAAATTCTCATAGAATTCGGCCGTATAGATTGCAAGATTATAGCGTTTGAAGTGAAAAGATGAAATTGCAATCTTTTTGAATATTTTTTGACCGTCTTTGAAGACATGGGAAAAACTGTTAAATTGGTCAAAAAAATTCTTAAATTTTATTTAAATGTTTGATTTGGTATTTTCTATCAAGAGGAAAAAGAATATTCACAAGAAAATGAATAGAAAGAGGTGAAAACGATGCTCAAAAAGAGGAAAAATTGCGGTCCTTTAGAGGTTATATTGTCTTTTTGCAAATTTTATTGAAGGTAGGTAGTCTTGCCATTTCATACTTGTATTAAAGAAAATCTCTATAATTTTCACTTGCAAGTCAATTTTAATTTGGAAATGTGATAATTCTAGGTCTTTTTTAATTTTACATTCAAAATCCCTCTTTTTAAAAGCTACATTTTCTTCAAACTAAATTGATGAGAAGATTTTTTTGCATTAAAATGCATTATACTATAATTGAAACTTAGCCATATAAAAAGGGAGTTGCCCACCTACCGTACTGAGAGATATATGTAAAGAGGATGAACGTGCGTCTCTTCAAGTCAAATGGACAAGTGCTTGATTTTTCATGGGGCGAGTACACATGTGTAAACAGGCAATTTTGTGGTTGTGTTTGATGGGACAATCGTAGGTCTTGTTTGATAGGGCAATGGGGCGAATATGGATTTGAAATAGTATGATATAGAGTTTGTGATTGATGGGGCAAGTTAGATGCTTGCAGGTCTTTTCAAGATTTCATGGGGTGAATGTGCATCTACATTGGGAAAGTCATTGAGTGTAGGTCTTTTCAAATTTTCATGTGGTGAATGACTAATACATATTGTTAGGAGAAATCCAAAGTTCGGGGACCAAAAGTTTATTGAGAAGTTGCATTTAATCTCTAAAGTTATCACAATTTTGATGATTTACAAAAACGTACTACAAAAAAATTCCTTGAAAAAATATTTAGTGACATTGTTTGAATACCGCACTCTGAAGGCAAGATCGGCAATAAATAATTATAAAAATATATTTCCAAATTTTTAGGAAATTATTTTTTCAAAAAAAATCTATATTCTATGGTAAAAAAGAAAAATAGAGAATATTAGAAAATGTCCAAATAATATTTGAGAATATCTGCATCAATTTGAAAAAAAAAATTAATTATTTGGCAAGAGTTGTTGACCCTACCTTCTGGATATGGTAGAAGCTGTAGATTAGAAATCAAGAATTACATCCATATGATTAAATTTCCAAATATCATTACAGATATATTTATATAATATAAATCAATTTTTATAAAAAAATTCTTTCAAAATTTTACTAGAGATCAAATTGTTGACATTTCAAAACTAATTTTTTTATAATGGACTTGAAGTTCAAAATACTATATACACCCACACAGTATTTTTTAAAATTTGATTTTCACTTGAATTGTAAAAATCCTCTCTTATCTAGAAAACTTTTTCTTTTTTAAAGTGAAAAAAAACTTTCATCCCGCAATGTATAGAAATTTGAACAAAATAATTTTGTAAATTTGTACAATCAAAATGTTATTCAATTATGATAGTAATCAATAAATATTTAAATGAATAAAAAAATGAAATGAAGCAATTGAAAACATTTTTTTTTCCAACATGCTTGTTTTAGCCATTGCGACCATTAACCCCTAAGCGCTCAAACGACCATTTTCTGGTCGCTGCCCGAATCTAACGGGCTGCCCGGAACAAAAATAATAATTTTTTGAAAAAATAAAAAATATTTTAAAATACTAAATCAAGTCTACTTTCCAACCCAATTTGAATTATGGCAATCCGAGTTAAACTCCACCCGGGAGAATTTTTCAAAGTAGATCATCTCAACATTGTCTTAGTGTTGTAAAATTTGCTATTTGGGGAAAGTAATGATGATCCCTCCATCATTTCTTTTGCTTTTTTGAAGTTTACAATAGATAGCCCAACTTTAACCAATCATACTAAATTTTGAACTCTAAAATTGAAAATTATAATTTATACAAATTTTCAAAGGTTAATGCTTTTAAATTCATTAAAAAATGATCTAAAGTTATTTTTGGAAGTTTGACCGAACGGATAATTTGTAGAGATGATACTCTACATTTTTTCTATTGAACCAAACTTCATCAAACATATGGAAGGCACATATTATAACACATCTATGTTTTGTCCAATACCCCTTGGGCTTTTAGGGGTTAATACTTTAAAAAGTGAGTGCAAATGTGGAGCAAGTGTGCAAAGGGAAACTTTAAGAATTGAAGTACAAAATCGTTGTTGAAATGTATGGATAAAGGCATAATACAAATTGTAAATTTTAAGATTTGTATTATAATTTTATCCATAAAAAAATAAAAATAAAAATAAAAATAAAAATAAAATAAAATATTACAAGTATTTTGTTTATTTAACATTAAGCTTATTTATTTATTATAATATTAAAAGTAAAATGTAATTTGCATTTTTAAAGATTTTTAGCACTTAACAAGACAATGATTTTTAAAGGGAAATTAAAGAAACACTACCGATACAACGTCAAGTCCGAAAAAAATGTGAGACATGACAGCCCTTGATGCCCAAGACACCATGAGGGTGATTGAGGAATTTAGAATTCTACCAAGGCTTTAACCCCTAAACATCCAGGCATCCAGTTTCTGGACGTTTGTTGGTCAAACCCAATTTTGATCTTGAAGATGACTTTTGTTGCTAATACACCCAACTAAGAAAATGAAGTTTATTAAGTCTAGTTTGTACTCCACTTTTCAAATCTTAAGAATTCCAATTATTGAGTATTTTATTGCTTGTGCAAGCTTTGTAGCTCAAGGTTTGAATTACACTACATAGGATGTTCACCTTTCGAATTTCAAAATTTAAATAAAAAATTTCTATGGAAAACATATCATGTGATTCTCCATTGTAATTTGTACCTGCTCCCAAAAAAATATTAAATTTTTAAAGCTTTTTTGTAATAAAATTTATTTTTTGAAGTATTTGACTTAAAAATTTGTTAAAAGGGCCGTATTAAATCAAAAAAATCTGAAAATTTCAAGACTGATAGGAAACATTCAATTCCATGCATGAAAAATATTACAAAATATATTTTGATAAATCTTGAAGGCTAAATTGTGTAGTTTGACTTTCCTACAAAGGAGTGGTACGTTTAAGGGTTAATGAGGCCTATAAATACAACAATGAGCAGCATCTGCTGAGCACAATTACTTGCACAATTACTTGCAAGCACTCTCAGTGTGTCTTGAGGCTTTCGGAGCAAGTTAGATGTATTGACTGTGATCAATTTATACTAATAGCATTGTTCCTCATAGCAGGTTAGTACAAAATTAATCAATTTTTTTTGTTTGTCAAAATTTATTTTGTCACATGTCACATAAAATCGCCATATTGGAACAACCCTTTTTTCTTGTTAAGGTTGAAAAATCATAGGAACATTTTGAGAATATACTAAAATATTGTGAGAATTTGCTCGAATATTTTGAAATTGGGTGAACGGGAAGTTTATTGGGTTGGCGCATGCAGACAGATAGACAGACAAGTGACTTGTCGAGCGTTGTAACAACCATGATGTTTTATAGGCATTGGTTGTAACCCACAAAATAGTCTAGGTGGATTCAAAATAATTAAAATATTTTCCACATCTTGTACGAACTTGCTATTTGATTTATGTGAGTAAGGTAACTTACTAAAGATTCTGCAGCTTTCCCAAAATACTGTAATGTACTGTAGATAAGGTAGGAGCACCTAAAACCAACAGTGTACCTGATTTCGACAGAATCAAGGCATACAGTAATAATCATTCTAGAACGTAAATCTAGGTAAACCATAGATAGCTTATCAATTTGGTCAACATACAATAAGGACTTTATGATGTGCCTAGATTTGCGTTCTAAACTGATTTTGTGGTCGAAATATTGTTGGAATTGGGTACAATGTTGGTTTTAGGTGCTCCTACCTTATGGCATTCATTAGATTGTGCATACCATTTAATGAGGGGGGTTTTCTAGTGCGTGTGGGAAATTAGTGAAGGTGATACTAAATATCATTGTGATGTGAACTTAGCGTGATATGAAGATTTCAGCCACTTAGTTAAAAATTTAGCCCTCACTAATTCTGAGATTTGACAAAAGAGTGCGTGCTTCGGGAATTAGTACCACACGCAGTAAATGGGATGATTAGTAATCGTTGAATTCCCAGTATGTCATGCATTCTTTCTAAGTTTTCTAGATTTACTTTTGGGTGATCAATATTTGATCAGGTTGTAAGAGCAAGACTGAAATAGAAATATATATAGAGAGAGAGAGGGTTTAGTTACGGTTAAGTTATTGCATACAAGTTTCATAATTAGAGTGATCCTCCAGCTGGGCCATTGGTTAGAATTTATTGGTGCTTTTTTAAAGAGTAGTTGAACTTCCAAGTCTTACATAACATTTAGTAACATGCACTATCCCTGCCTTGGCTCTACAGTAGATGGTGCGGAATATTCCACACCCAACAATACTTCATGAGTAGCTAATTGGACAAGTGGAGCCTCAAGGTGATGAGGAAAGTGCATGAAGGAAAGGCAGTGGGCATGAAGGCTATTGAATGTTATATCATATGTGATACTTTTTAGGAAGAATTTTAGGGAAAATTTGACGGATCTTTGGTAGAAAAATAAACATTGGACTTCATTTCATAAAATATTAATTTTAAACAATATTATTATAATCAATCCATTAATACTATACAATTGGTGCTAAACAATATAACATAATCACTCATATTAATCAAGGACGGTAGTTTGTTTGTTATCTTTTGCTTTTCACGTTGAGATGTAACAAACCATGAAGCTTTAGAGTCTCAATTTTTTGTTTGACAAATAGAGGTGTGTGGAATTCGTTTCTCATGACTTGAGAGTTTAGGGTTTTTAAAACGTTTTTTTAATCAAAAATTGACTGGAACTAGTTCATATTGCAGGTCTGTAGTGAGAAGATTGATAATTATGGAGGGAAGCAGTTCCCAAGGGGACAAGTTGTTTTCCATGGGCTCTAGTGACCAAGAAATGGACAAGCCAGATGTATTCATGTGCAACATCTGCATAGAATGTCCTACAAATTCAGTTGTGACGTTATGCGGTCACATGTTTTGCTGGTCATGCCTTTACAAATGGCTATGTCAGAATGAAGAGAAGTTGTGCCCGGTGTGCAAGATTTGGTTGAAGAAAGGATGTTGTAGAGATAGTTCTATCCCGCCACGCCCAAGTGCGCTATTGTCAACTAGCATGCTAAGTTATGGTGCTAGATGGCAACAACAGTTGTTGCAAGAAGCATTTGTACTCTTTCAAGCCACATTATCTGTCGGGGGTTGTTTTCTTCGTACAAATTTTGGGATATTGCCATAATGGTAACCTATGTCTTTTTAGTGATGAGCTATAGCAAAATTATTCGTAAGATCCTCCCTAAAAAGTTCCACATATGAAGAGATGGCAACTCAACTATCCTTTCGAAAAAAATAAAAAGAAAGAAGTAAATTATATATTATATTATATTATATTATATTATATTATATTATATTATATTATATTATATTATATTATATTATATTTTAATAAGAAAAAAGCCCTTCAATTAGATATCATATTCGGAGTATTTGGAGCTTTGGAGGTTGTTATACTATTCTAAGTTCAAAAATGAGAATTTAAAGTTGAAATTTTGGAAGAAAAACTTGTACTCAGTTTGTACCTGTAAAGGGAACTTTTTCCAAAATAATTAGTAGTTTGTGTTGTAAAAACTTCCAAAACGTGCTTCCTTGCACATACAATTTTCAGTGTTTACAAATATTTGTGACAAGTCAATCGGTGTTCAAGCTCAATCTTAAGCTCTAAATATCTTTTTATTATTATTTTATTATTATTTTTTGAATAATACAAATACGGTCACTTCAGCAATGATTGAATAGTTTAAAATCAAATGTAACACTACTACACTAGTTTATGAATATTTGAGGTAGTAAGAAAACTAGGACTACTATTATTTACTTTGAACTTTGTCCCGGGGGGTGCACTACAATATCCCGTATGAAACTACGTGAGTAAACAAAAAGGGTATTAATTGTGGGGTCGGCTTACAAAATATACATAAGCTTAGGGTATTACTTTTTTCAATTTTGTAAATATAAATAGCCCATTTTTAATGTAATAAAAATTGAAAATTTACATATAGGGCCATCCACTCAAACTTGGTATTTAGGAAGGGCTTATAGAATGTGTAGAAAAATCACTAATAGGTGGGTTGGATATAGAGAACAAATTTGATTTGTTGGATTGACCATCTCATATAGAGATTGGATTGTATTGATACAAAAAAGATCATGGATCACTATGGACTTATAACTTGACAGATCATATCATAGTAGACTTAGAAACTATTATTGCACTAGCTTCAGTATCTTTTGTAATAAAAAAAACTTGTTTGAGTTACATCCTACAGATTAAAAAGTGTTTAATGATTTTATCAATGATAAATAAGTACCTTTGTAGTGAAAAAAATTTAGGCCTATTTTTAGGCCATGTTTTTCATTGTATACATATATTATGCTTCTACTTTTTTAATTTACTTTGAACAAGCATACATACATTAGGCTTCTATTTTATTATATGTATGTATGTATATCACTTTTTTTTAATGAAAGAAACACCGTATATAGGGGTATTAATTTGAAGGTGACGCACGCACGTTATACCTAGCTTTTAACACTAAGTGCACCCCCTGGGAACCTTGTTAATCCTTCATACGTATAAGCTTCAATTCCAATTTCAATTTCAGCTCATACACTAGTAAAAATTTGTTCCTTAGTGATTGGACCCTTGTGACTTAAATGGTCCCTTGTGAGCATTTAACCCTTAAAGGACATATGCTTTATGATTCCACACCCAAAATCTCCTTTAACCTCCTTTTTACGCATGATTCTCTTATTAATTTACTTTGGCTCTATTCTAAAGAAGTATAGATCCCTCAAAGGTGCTTGGATTGGCATTTAAAGAACCCCATTTGGTGCAACGAAGTAGAATTTATGAGCAAGATTCTCCCAAAATACTATCAAGCCCATAGGACTTGCATTGTCCTTTAATCCCTAAGAGTCCCTAGCTTTTTTGGGCTTAAAATCATCATTGCTTTTGATGTATTATAGGTCTAAATGTAAGTAAGGTATAGAAATCTCAACTATACAATCTTGTAATATACATGTTGTAGATCATGTGGATCAAATTTGGGGTCATTTGGCCATATAGATTGCAAGATCATAGTGTTTTAGTGTTAAAAAAGGATGCTGAAATTTTCCTAGCAACACAGTTAGAGGTGAAATTCGTTTTCAAAATTACTCAAATGAAAAAACTTTCAACTATAAAGTAGTTCAATATTATCATATAAACACATTGGTACCAAAAAAAACTCATGAAAAAATTTAATGTGCCCTAAAATGGCCTTGCAATGTCAAAAAGTAGCCCGAAAAGTGACCGATTTGACCCAAAAAGCAAAAGGTGTCCAAACTAGACCTATGCACTGAAATGACTCCCAAACATTCAGAACAACATAGATTGACATGGAAATTTTACCATGATAACTAGACTTCAAGGGGAATCCAACCCAATAATTTTTTATTGAAAACGGACATGGGATGAAGGAGATAAAAGCCCTCGAAGTTGCAGCCAGCATAATGCACAAAAACTGTCCAAAAAAAGATACCTACTTTCAAATGATCACCAAAAATTCAATACATCTCGGATTGATCTGAAATTTTTACCACACATTCCATACATCATCTAGTTTGTTTTTCCAAAATTTCATTAAAATCGGACACGTTTTGCAAAAGTTACAGCTCTTCGAAGGTGAATGTACCCAAAAAACGTCCAAAATATGGACGTCGGGATGGGTTAAGTCACAAGGGACAAGTCACTATGGACCAAATTCCTACTAGTGAGATACAAAGTATTAAGGTAGGAGCACCCAATTCCGACAGTGTACCCAATGCCGATAATTTCTTGACATGGTAGTCATCCTAGAACGTAAATCTAGGTAGACCATAGATAGCTTATCATTTTGGTCAACAAACAATAAGGGCTCTATGACGTGCTTAGATTTGTGTTCTAAAATGACTACCTTATGTAGAAATTATCGGTGTTGGGTACACTGTCGGAATTGGGTGCTCCTACCTTACACCAAATCCGGAATTTAAGGGCACGACGTGGGTGATGAGCAACACTTCAAAAAGACTTCATAAAGAAAGTCCATTTCAATACTTCAAATTTATTTGGTTTTAACCAACACATGCAAAGTTCTTCACTAGTTCCGGTGGTATAAAATTTGGTTCCATCTAAACTAAACTCTATCAATTAAACTAAACTATCAATTAAGTTTGTCATTTTCAAACCACGAATCCTTGGTGCTGTAGTTTCCTACCGTCGTTTGTTTCTTAAAAATAACCCTTCCTCGGGCCATACTTTTGAGTTACATGAAGGCAATATATACTATATAAGCAGTTTGCTGAACGTTTTATACCGGTACATTTGCTGCAATGTGAAGTTCGACGTGTTTCCATTGAAAAGAATAAAACATACAGTAATGCAAAATAAGTCGTGTAAAAACATACCACATTTGAAGGGCCAAAATTGGATGTTTCATTGCCTGTATTAATAGAACTAACTCACCGCCGGTACAACTCTATAATTCTCTCACTGCATTTCTGGCTCCCTCGGCGAATGTCTCTCCGCCGCTTTCTCATCTCACATGTAGAAAAAGCTTTTCCCACATGTTCAAAAGCGCCGAGAAAATTCTTCCGCATGCCAGGTTAAGATGCTTCGGAATGTCTAAGATCTGTCAGTGCTTGAAAAGAGGCCTCCTGCTTTTTGCTTACGCAATAACCTTTGGGCTTGAGGAGCAATGGAGCATAGTAATGCTCGTTCTCATGTACAGCTAAGTATGTCCAACTAAGTATATGAATCAATCCACTGGTGATGATCTGTTTTTCTATGTATATATACCTTCTGTACATCCTCCAGCAGCAATGCTCCACTTGAGAAGGGTATCGAAGACCCAAGTGAATAAAAGAATAATGTCTCATGATATGAATTGACATGACTCATAGGGTCCCGGGAGAAATTTGCGAATTATGCAGGATGTGTGTGTCGTGGTCAAAACCCGCCGTCAGCCACAAGCGCCTCACCTGTGCATTTCACCAAGCACAAAAACTAGTAAGTATTCCAATTTGGTACCAAATTGTGTCATTTGATAGCGACAAATTGAACGAGTTAGCAGACATAGAGCGTAAGGAATGGAACTATAACATCATATATCACCCACCTCATTCAAACGAAGGCTGCTCAGGTTCAGCAATTGACTACGCCTCAAAAATGTGTCTTCCTGCCATACCAAACATGAATAACTGAGTAGAGAGAAACTTGAAGAAAGGTGTTAAAAGGGGGTCAGGATATGGAGTATAAGAACATACTGGCCCATCAGATGAGTCCGAATCGTCTTGCCGCTCTCCACACGCATCCTAGTAGCAAAAGAAACTCAGCTAAACTGATTCTACAGATGCTCTCTCAAATCAAATGGGCAAATCTAAAGGAAATGCCACCGCTACCAGATAGGATGCGCCAATATTGTCTGGCAAATCCAGGCTAAAGTAAGTCTTAAGGAATCCAAATTTAAAAGAAATCAAAATATTAGCAATAAAGTGCTACCAAAGGTTTTAAGGACTCACCTCTCCGTGTTGATCTAAGTAGAGGGACGGTGCCATGCAGACTCGACCCCCGCGAATGAGCACCAACTGTGTAGAGCGCATGAGCAAAAAAATTCCAATTCCAGAACCCTCTGGAAAATACATCGAAGAGAGAAGTATTACATTAGAGAGCTAGAGATAGTTACAGTATGAGGTTCTCAACTTAGTGGAGGAAGATTTCACAACAGAATCAATTCCTGCATTTCACACGTCCAACTTATAGCGTATAACAAGTTGGGTGGTCTCCTGAAGCAGATCTCAACAGCAAGAAACGATAATTGAAGATTTCCAAAGATAAATAAAAGTTAACTCTCCCTGAGTTGTCGAGAGCTGTTACAAAATTAGACTCTTGAATTAAAATTATTAACATTTCCAACTCTAGAAAACAAGTAAACAAGAGGTCAATACCTAGTTCAGCATGCCGTGAACATTCCCGCACATCATCTTTTGCACAACAATCAGTACCAGAGCAGAAGAAAATGCCGCACACCAGGCAGATTGCTGGATGCCTGCACACAAAACAAGTTCACAATCACAGATTAGCTGGTTCCGGAAAAGAAAAAACATTGCCTACAATTTGTTGTCATTATGGATATACAGTCCAAGAGGTCCATAGTGAACACAAATTTTTTACTTCAGATTTTAAAGCTCAAATAGATCCTATTTCTGAGCACCCAAGAAAACCTCCAGGTGAAGACTTACTTTGGTACTTCGCCGCATTCATCGCACGTATCATTTATACTCCGCAGCAATAGCTCCTGGTGTTTCGGATTTCAAAAAGTACATAAGTAAAAGACATCCATGATCACAGATTCTTCAAATACAATGAAATACGATCGCATATAGTTTTTTTTATTCACAGGAAGCATGATATGAGGCCACCAAATTGAGATTTCTTTCATATCGGGAAGTTTAGACTGACCTGAAAAACCGAGGGCAAGTTTGCGAGATGCAACTCTTTAGGAACTTCAATCAGGGTGAGCTCCTTATTCAGAAGATTCTGTTGAACACATCCACACATGCCTACCCTTGTCATATACAATAAATTAATAGAGTGAGGGCAGGTCTACTTCGAGAATCTCTCTGAATTTATACGCTATTAGTAAATCAGTCTAAGACTAATATCACAAGTCATGTAGCTCGTGTAATCTGTAAAATTATCATAATCAAAATCCACATCCGCCTCACACTTGTAAATTAACGTTTGGATGTTTCAGAAATAGACATATACAGAACCAATTACAGACGCTTGGAACCGAATAAGAAGTTGAAATGTTCTCAACATCCTAATTTGAGACACTCGAGTGTAAGATTTGCTCACTCACATGATCAAGTCGCAGTTGTTGTAAAAGAGATGGTCCCGCAACATTCGCACCTGGTGCAGAAGAAACCGCATGCCATGTAATCAGCATAAAATATTGAATGGCATAGGAGCTTTGACGGTTATACATAGCAGAGATTTATGCAATGCTCTTGGTCACTCTACTATTGAAGAAAAATCAGATGGCCATGCAACTGAAGCATTCATCACCATCCCTCAAAAGCTCCCATGAGATATGCAGATTGTAACGAGATCTGAACCTGAGTTACTTGTGAAGATTTGGTAGGAATCTGCAAGTCCCAACTCCTGTTGCAAGTAAGAGGTATCCATGACCTTCCTACCTGCAAGGACAACGACAAGCTTTCAGATCTTCAGGACCGTCCTGCTTAAACGATAGTCTGTGAAGATAGGTATCATGTCCTACAATGAATATGATTTAAGAGTGCCTTCTAAGCCTGCCAGATCATTTTGATGACATTTATGTTTTGCAAAACATGTCCATTCATCCAAAACAACTTGTACCTGAACCATTGTACTTTTGCTTGAAGCCTTCGCCAGTAATAATTTGCATCTAAAAATGCATCAGATGATAATCAGTCATTCAACACATGCAACTGGTGATTATCAACTTCAACTACTTGATGGCAGCATGACATATCAAATCACTTCAAAACAACCTCAAGAATACTTTTCCAGTGATTTTTCTAGCTTACAAGCAAAATAACCTGTATCTTAGCAGCTCTGAGCTTGACTCAATGAGTTCGAAAGGCATATTATTCCTTCACTTTCCTTAATCCTCAAAACTTGTCAGGAAAACAGTGGTACTTGCTAATTCTAAATGATTGTGAAATGTTACAATAAGAAATGAAGTAATTAAAATGGGATAGAGAAAGACCAGCAGGGCTGCTCTTCGCAGGAAAGGCAAGCAAGAGTATTGGACCACATCACTCCACTCTCTTTCCAGGTTCAGCACGTCGTCAGCACTCTGCAACCTAGAACAGGCTAGTAAACCCTGAGTCAAGGCCACTGTGTATGAAAACTTAACGAGCAGCAAAACCTCTTCCACTTTGGGCCATCCTGGAATTGCCTGCAAAGTGAAAATACAACAGAACTTTAAGAGCTTATCCACTTCATTTTTATGACACTTCTACCTGCTTACCTAGATCAATATAATATTTACTATCAAAGTAATTATCTAAGAATGAACGGGAATCTCCCACTGTAAGACCCTAAATACAGAGTGATTGCAAAATAACAGTTCCATGTATCAGGTGACATCCCTAAAGAAGACACCACCTAATATGATCTGTTGGGGTTCACGGATGTTTAATCAGAGAAGGTTTTTGAAGGAGGATTAGTGGCAACTTTGGCAAGTAATTACCTGAGAAATCCTCAGAGAAAAAGAAAAACAAGATCCACAAAAAATTCAAAGAGAAAAAGACTCACACTTAAAAATACAATGAGAAGCCAAAACGGATCAGCTTCAAATATACTGCTTTTTAGTATTGTGGAGCTCCACTCCATGTCGATGTGAGCGGGCGCAGGTTGACTGGTAGATTCATTTTCCCGAGGATTGAATCCCAAAGACGGATGTACATCACGGAGGTCCTCAAGACGTGCTGTATAAATGTCTCTGCTTTCATAAGTCTCCACGGCAACACCTGGCGAAACCCCTGAGGGCATCCCTCTTGCTCTGAAAAACTCCGGCCTTGGAGGTTCTGTTGATGTCGACTCTGACGATGTCCAATGAGGAGGTTCTCGATGCTGCCCATCAGAATTCATGATCGCAGAGATTGGATTAAAAGAACCATTTGAAATTGGCTCATTTAGTGATTCCGCTTTCCCTGACTCATGGCAGGACTTCTCCGAGATCTTACTGTCCTTCAGCCCTTCTGGATGATGAATTTCTTCAATTGATTTTTGAAGCCTGACGAACAAATCATGTACTGCCGCGAAAAGACTTCTAAGATATTGGTTCTGAATTGGATGTTCCCTGTTCTGTAGAAATGGTGCGATTTTCGTCAGCACGCTCTTCATCTTCTCTCTCTTGGTCGCCATTTCTTGTCCTGTAAAACACAAGAAAAATTGATTCTTATAAACTATGTCAATGGCATGCTTACCATAGTGCATAAACCGTCTTTTCTAAGGCTCTAGTGGTTCATGTTCTCCCAGCAGAAAGACCTGTCAATTGTTAACGGTAAAGAAGTCCAGTCGATTCTATCTTGAGTCTTTACAACTTGCAAAAGTGAATAAAATCCTTACCTCTATCTAAGGTGTTGGAGACTATTGCCAATTTCCCCAGTTCCCGAATGGCAATCCAATGTCCTGCATCCCCACCCCATACGCGCTGATCACGTAGCTGGCTTGAGGCTAAGGCCGCTGATGCAACGTCCGGAAGCGCCTCTCTTGTCTCCACTTCACAATGGGTGATGTTTGAAGCAAAAACTTCCCAAAATACCTGCAAAAGCTAAGATATGTGATTCCGAGAGGCTGAAGACAACTATTTAGCGCAATCAAACACACAAACTATAAACATCATTGGTGGTTAATGTAATTTTATATCCCTGTATTCAAGATCACAAAGGAAACTACTTCGATGCCATAGAAACAATACACAGGAAAACTCAAGAACCTTCTAAAATAATTAGAGGTGTCATTTTCAAAATAATGATAAGAAAAATGAATTCAGCTCTCTCGTCCCAAAAATTGGCCATGAAGAAAAGTAATCATCCAATCCGGCAAGTGAATCATGGGGGGAGAGGTTTGCCTCAGTGTGGTACAATCAACCAAATCAAGTATGCCCAACATCTAAATATAGAAATAGATAGTCTACATAGCGCTTCTTGGAATGAAAGGGAAGGAAATGATAGAGAAAAGTAGTTGGCAGGATAACTGGATCACTTACAGGGCACTTCGGTAAATCATTTACTTCCGCTTCTTTCAGAAAATTGCTCCTCACGTTCAAACTCTGCCACAGGACCACAACCCTTAGCAAATGTAAGTCCCGCTTCCACAATGTTGCACTCGCTAAGAGAAATAATTCCTCATTGATCACTGGAGGCATTAAGATAAATTTCAGGAACAACAGTTAAAGCTGCAAGCACGAGAACTTCCTTGTGGTCAGAAAACGTCAAACAGATGTTACTAACATAATCTACAGAAGGCATGATTAGATTACTTGGACAGCAAATTGTTCCAATGCTCCAGGCAGATTTTTGCATTTGTTCCAAAACTTCTCCCAATGATCTTTTTGGTTATCCAGATCATCATGCATACACGCTTGCAGGATTCTTGATAACCTTCCTTGATGCACAACAGGCAGTAGCACATTTGCTAATCGACGGCAAATAGGGCAGAGGAACTCTGTCTTGTGGAGTTCAATTATGCTTTTTCCTGAAAACCAAATTCCACAAGTATATCTGAAGTCATGGATCTGTTATAGCTTTTAAAACCTGAGCAGAGATGATGGAATTGTGTACTGTATTAAAAGAAAATATATGAAGTTGCTTGAGTTAAGTGTGACGAAATCTGTTGAGGGATCCAAGAGATTACCTTCATAGGCTGTTTGCCCGTAATGTCTTCTTACAAGAGAATCATGGTAACTTTGAAAACATTCTTGATGCATCTGAAGCACAGTCAAAAAAAATCAACATTGCTATCTTCTATTCACTAACTTCAGAATCAGCTACTAAAATAGCTTACAAAATCACCGTCAATTAAAATAAATTGCAGCCAGCAGAAAATACTGGCTGAAAAATTGTCTTAGAACATTATATCTAAGTCGATGAAACACATAGAGGATCGTAATATTTCTCATATCTATATATATATATATATATATATATATATATATATATATATATATATATATATATATATATATATATATATATATATATATATATATATATATATATATATATATATATATATATATATATATATATATATATATATATATATATATATATATATATATATATATATATATATATATATATATATATATATATATATATATTCGGTTTCCAAATACAAACATAGCTCGACAACAATTTTCCAAGAATTAAATGAATTCGCGGCCAACCCAAAAGAGTTTCAGGACTATTAAAAGTAAATTAAACCTAATACATGTATACTGGTGGTCTCTTCTTGGTGCCCTCGCATAAATAATGGCAGTGGGATACAGCCACGTTACCTGATGGCCACAACAACGGACATGCTCTGTAGGTACACGATCGATCGTACTTTCTCCCATATAAACAACCAACTGCGTTGCATCTGCATCACTTGGTGTATTGTCATTCTCTGTCATATGGCTCCTCTTTACTACGCTCTCCGCATTCTCTTTGCTGGTCACTTCTTTCCTCTGCGCTAAGACATGCTTTGGCATATTATAGCGTTGCACTAGAGCAATCCAGCCTATTGATTTATCATTCCCACCACACTGCAAAGAGAAAAAGAAAGGAAAACGAATGGGTCAGTGTGAAGTGTTTCTTAAAAGCTGAAAGGAATCAGGAACTGAGTTTCCAATACTCAAGACAATAAGACAATAAGACACCTGGATAGAGAACAGCACTTGAACGAACACAAGTAAAAAGAAACTCTGCTGCCATGCAAAAAGGAGGAACAACACAACGATCCTCAACATGGAACTTATTATCATCGCCTAAAAGCCACCTAAAATAGAAACCTGAAATAGAATATACCTCACTACGACAGAAAGCACACTCATGGACTTCAAGTGCTTCCACCGTGGCTCCAGAACCAGCGCTCGAGAAGCCTGTTGAAGAACTATTCCCGGCTTCTAACTTACTGCCTGAATGACTAGGACTCATGCATTCATCATCATCACTGTCTTCAAACTGCTCCAAGAATGCACTTTGCCTGTCCCAATAAGCACAACAATGTTTTTAGAGCTGAATATTCTCAACAAGATGTTTCACAAGTGCAGCCAAATAGATATTAGGAGATTACAACTTTCTTTATGATTTAGACAATTATGCCTACCTTAAATTTTCATATGGACAATTAAAGCATACAGCCTAGTTAGTCAAGAAGGTCAAAAGTCGAAGATTTGAGAAATCATACTTGGCTTTAAATTGAGCCATAATAGCCTCCTGCCGTTGTTTCTTCTGTAGATGATCGTCTTCCTCTGTTGTATGCATTCGAGCCTGGAAAAAGCATAAAGTAATTGTACAAGTTAATACACTTAAATTGAACTACAGGAATAGCTACATTTGAATGTTATAATCACAAAATAACAATTAAACATTTACCCATAATATCACAACCGTAATTTACATGCAATACACCTTATGGACTATTCTATCCTCGCCAAATAACTGTTTTGTGCCAAATTGCTCTATTCCCTTGCATAAATAGCTTATTCTTTGAGGAACACGTAAGTCCTGATAGCCATGTCAACTATAGTCGCATGCCTATGCGAAGTAGGGAACCGGTGGAATACTTAACGTAGAAGAGCAGCTGGGAAAAGAAAACTTACGTGTGATTTGGGCGACAGGCTCAACTCTCTACCTTTTGGTGAATCTCCAGATGCTGAGTTACATGGACACGCCCTCAGGAGATCCATTACGTAGTCCACAGAGTCAACCAATCCTGGACATAGGAAAATTATGTTATAGCCTGCCACTATGAGAGTATTACCGAAAACTTCACATTGTGGATGTTGGTACAAAAGAACGGTCTAGCACAGACACAAGTTTCAATAAGGGTCTAAAATGCCAATCCATTAAGAATGAGGGTCAAAAGCCAACTTACGAGGAGCATTCTTCACATTTCTCAATTTCCGAAGCAAATCAAGAATGCTCAGAGACTCTGCTTGATATATTCCCCAATCCATAACCCTTGTATTTTGATCAAACTGAGGTTTTCGATTAATATTATTGTAGATGTCATTGGAGGGAACGAGAGGAAGTTGCCAAGTCTCTGCAACTGCAGGAAATCTCTCTGTATTTTCTCTGCAAAAGAAAAAAATAAATATGAAATTCATTTCCGAAGAAGCATGGCACTGACTCAATTTATCTTCCACACACCTACTTGCCCTGCCAGCCTATGCTTGTTTTGGTTTTCATTTACTAATCTCGACATACTGGTGCCATAATGACTACAAAACCTAATCAACACTATCAACCAGCGACGATTATAATCGAAAGAGATTCGAAGATCTACGCCCGTATAAACATGTTTATATTCAGAGAGCAGTTGACCTAAAAAGCATGCATTGACAGACCGCACAATATTGACAAAATATAAATGTGTTATAGTGCAGTACCTCCGATCCTGAAGTGCAAGTGCCAACATTTGTAAGGCTGTAACTCCAAGTGATTCACAAGCAGTGGCTGTAGAATCTTCAATGACAAGAGCGCAGACATAGTTCAACACGTTCCACAAAAGCTGATGGCATTCCTGCAAATTCATCATATATATCATCACATCAGTACTTTAAAACGCAAGTTGAAATTCACAATATATAGGACTTGAGAGTGGAAGACTCTAACTGGTCATCGCAGTGTCTGAGCAGAAATTGTGAAGACTCCTAAAACATACAAACATAAAGAATGAGACTAAGAGACCTAATGAACTCTGCGCTATGCTTGCACATCAAATATTCAAGTGCACCGTATAGACTCAATTCAGGATCCTTGAAACTTCTTCATGAGGCAGAGAAGTTATGGTAAACACATGGCTCTAAGCTAACTCAACTATCCATTGCCATCAATAAAGAAACACTTCCGATATAGATGAAAGCATTTTTAATATCCTTGCGTAGAAGCTGCCAGAGATGGGAATAAGAACACGAGCTAATACCTCTGTATGTAGAAGATTGATCAGACGATTGTAGGGCGGCTTCACACCCTCAAACGGTCTGATCCGCCAATATTGTGGCCATTTTCCAATGTTTACTGCTCTCTCCTGCAGGTATCCAAGCTTACGTTAACTTCACGGCAGAAACGTACACGAGCATTCCATTTTGAGGAATGCCCACGCAACCAAAAGGAAAACTGAAGCAGTAACACTTCACAAAATGTCACAAATACGCTCACTTACCTGAGCATCTTCCAGTTCATTTGGATAGAAATGAGAGAATAAAGGGTCAAATTCCTGCCAGTACTCGGGCTTCAACTGGTAATACCCTCGCTCTTGAACCTAGCACAGGTAAACATAACGGAATCTAATTGTTATGCAATTCCAGGCTGAAAACTAACAAGGCATTTGTAAAGATTGAAATATAGAGCGTTTCAACATGGTCTCACAAAAACGGGTTAAAGAATTCATTTCGGTTTGGTAAGATATCTTCTGCTTTAGCTGATATATGTAAGTTACCTTCGGATCATGAAAATAAGCCACTTTCTCCAGCATTTCAGTCAGTTGTTGATGATCCACTGGAACTGCACTGAGGGCACGACACAGCTGTCGTAGAGATGCATGGTCAGATTGGGCATGTCAGTACAGAAGAGACCAAACATCTTGTATCAAACAGAACACTGCTGTAACCTGTTGAACCCAGAAACATGGACGTTGAAGCCTATATACATGAGAAAAGAACGATCATCTCACCTGCGAATAGGTCTGATCCTTCACACAGAGCCACTGGATGACATCGTAGCGTAGACAATCCTCCTACAATAATTAAGAAGCACAGTGCCAGATGATAACTTTAGCAACTCATTGTTGGATCGATTTGATGTTTTTAACGTAGACCAAGGACGGTTGGCTATGATAATCAAACTGAGATCAAAAAGGGGGTATTACTACGGTATTTGAATTCTCACAGTAAATACAGAAAATAATGAAGCCGAAGCACATACAGGTGACCTACGTATCATGCCATTATAGCATAGCGACAAAAACACAGAAAAACTCTCACCTCCTTCATTCCCGTATTGCGACGCTCACGAACGACCTGAACGACAGAACTCATATTTAGACAGATGCTTTTCATGCAAAAAAAGGTGATCTGACAAAAGCTCAGAACACCTTCGTCCTTGCCATAAATTCTGAATTGTGATCCCACTGTTGTCAAAGTATCATTAACGAATAGAAAATGAGGTCCTCAAAGGAGAGTATTGAATCCTTGGTATGAATGCACAGGAGAATTCAAAGAGGGCATAGGTGCATTACCAGCAAAACTAATCTCATGAAATCCTGCAACAAACAAATTTTGTCCCCTTCAAGCTTTTCATGCTCTAACAGGGGAGAAGACACCAACTCCATCAGCTGCCAATACCACATGTAGCATTTAATAATAATAATAACCTCCATATCACTGCACAAGGGTTCTGTCTGGTGAGAGAGAGATTTCACTGAATTTTGCAAAGCACCTCAGGGGGAGTATTGAAAAGCTCTTAACCACTTCTAAAGCTGTACAGTTAGCGCTAGAAATTTTACTCAGCGTTAAAAAAAAAATCATAGCCTGACTACCTCAAAGCGCTCCGCCATTCGCTTGAATATTACGCCCTCCATATTTTCTCGCGCTACGGCACAGAATTGCAACAACAATATATCCATATCCATTGACCTGAGGTTGTCATAGAAAGATTCACTTAGTAAAGCAACGAAGGTCAGAGATTCGCATTCTTCGATCATTAATCTACCGGTATATGCTCAAACATACAACGGTTAGATATTCCATCATACACTCCTTAATACACGGGCGCTTATATTTCTCCGAAAATTCAGTTGAGTCACCAACCTCCCTTAGAGAAGCTATATACCTTGCTTGGGTGTATGAAATAGTGTCGACATGCTTGACACTAAGCACAAATTCTTATGCAGACTGAGACCTACGTTTTGGGCCAAACAGCTAAGGTGCATGCCAGAACAGGTCGTAAAACCTCTATCAGTTACAGAAGGTGACACTTTGCATCTAACCATGGTATTAGACAACATTTGGGGAATCGGATTGTAACTTTTACTGCTCAAATACCATAAGCTCCTGTTGAACATCTACTAGACTAAAACCTTCCTTACGATTCCCATCTATGGCCAAAACTTAGCAGGTAACAGATGTTAATTCCACAAAGGTATGTTGTAATGCCGTCATAGTAACTTACTGATCATGCCAAAAACTTGAACGATAAATGAGCTCCAAACGACTGAATTCGTCTGACAGATCAAACCATCTGTTCGCTCGAATCTAAAATACAAACCGAAAAAGTCAGCAGAAGTACCGATCGCATATGAAAGGAATGAACGAATGTACAAATCACGATGCAAAGCATCCTTCACAAACCAACGAATACTGACCATTCTTTAAGTCTCCTATAACAAAGGTAACTTTATGAGACAGCTAAGTTACTAATTTAAAACTAGCTTCAACTCCAATTCCAAATCAAATTCTGATCAACAAGAGCTTGATGATTCACAACCGAGGGTTGGAATCAGTAACAAGATCTGTTCAAGAATAGTATGCAGGCATAAAAAAGGAAAGCACAAAAGACATTTACCTGCGCCATCCAAACTGTTATGCGTAGAGGGTGCTCCATCAATGCAAGCACCTGATCGACCATGAACATAAGAATGGAAAAAAGACGGCAATAAGGATAAAAGTCTTTGAATCAAATGAAGCAGATGAAAATGCTCAAGCAACTAAACTGTGAACAAAAGGTACTCAAAAGATCATCTCCATCACACTCAGAGGGATACAGCCTTTCCATATACTCCAAGTCCTTATCCAAGTAGACGGACTGGAAGATTGACGGAATTCTGGCCTTGTGGTACCAAGTTACTTGGAACGTACCTCTTCCTCAGAATAGCCCAAATTCAAGCTGGAGAGGAATCCATTCTTCGTATCCTTCCAAGGTACGAGCACAAGCTTGGCCAATATGGCACTCAACGTCCTATGGAGAGGAATATGAAGCGATACAGGAGTACTGAAATTTGTACTACTCAAGATTTTTAACGTTGATTCCTGCACATAAGACACATCATTACGAAAATATATAATAGCTTTCGACTCATTCTTCAAACTATTCCAAGATCATCAGATCCATCCTAAAAAATCTTTAAAACCTAAGTTGTTAGGACTCTGTAATACATATACAGTTGCAAGTACCCAAAATTTAATTTATTAAAAATGACTTACAAAATTAAAAAAACATAACAAAATTTGCATGGTTTCTTCTGCCATTCACACACTGAGACAATGAAAATTTCATACTTGCGTATTCAGTCCACCATACAAGCGTGTAACAAAAGTGAAAACAAATCTCTACAATGCTCTAAACACATGGATACATTAATACAACTGAATCCCTTTGATTGACATACAGGTGAATGATAATGGTGAGAGACAGTTCAATGGAGCGAGCTAAAAATACTTGCCTCTTTCAGATAACTACGCAGACGGTCCAACGTGCAGATAGCCGCTGATAATAATGTATTCCTACATGGTTCAATTGAAGCCTCCAACTCAGGCCTATAAATTGAATAGCATCGAGACACAAGCTGAAACACGATGGCCATCGTGTTCATCTGCAAGAAACACAATGTGAACATCGTCATGACATCAACGGAGGATGTTTTCAATATTGATTGCACATACGTACACCCCCAAGGTCTCTAATCAATCAGCATCTTCAAAATAGGAAAATCCTGATGTCTCCAAACCTTGCATCCAATCGTGCCACTTTAAATAAACTTGAGAATATATATATAATGACAAGTAAAGGTGTCAAAAGTACCGACCTCAAGTTGGATAGCCAATGTCCATTCAGTCTGCTCCTCAAAATTGACATTCCTTGTTGCGCAATAGGGATTCATCCACTGCATAAAGGAAAAAGTGCATCGTTACAAATCAAATAATCCCATTTATATTTGTGACTGAGAATCACCATTGGTGGTTCTTGGTAGAATGTCATGAAGAATTAGAGACATGCTTCTGTTACTACTATTTTACAATAACATTCAAGAAAGTCGTAAAGCATAAGAATTACAAATAAGAACATTATTAAGTGCCTCAAAAGTTACAAATATGGAAAAAAAAACTCAAACCTGGAGTAAAGCGAGGACATTAAGGATAGACGTGAAGACATCAGGCTGCTCTTCAAGCAGAAGTTGGGCTACGGATTGATGAGCAACAATCAAACGCAAGTCCCCTTGAGGCCTCAAGTATACCTACAGGACGGGCACGATATAGTTTATCTTCTCGTGTAGCACTTACATGACCGAAAGTCACCCTTATATCTCCTAAGATAGCTGCAAATAGGAATTATGTGGGTTTTACTACACCCCAATCTCCAACGATACACGTATTGAATAATGATACAACTCAAAGCAGAGAATATTCCTCAAAACCATGTAACATCTCTTCAAGCAGGGAACATCAGCAAAAGGGTTAAAATGAATCGATGATTAAGTGAAGAGGGTCAAAATTTCAGCAGGTCAGTATAGGAGCACTAAGAAACAATTTATAATGACTATTTTGGACATGAGATTGCTTTCACTAACCTTGTTCTCAATTCTTGGATCTGTAACATCCACTACGTTGGTACCCCTGATATACATTGGTTGTCAGTATACATATAAATACAATGAATGAAAAAAGTAAGAAGTTTGAAATCCTTTAAAATTAAGACTTTCAAGAGTTTAAGATTTTAGAATTCCTATAACGTTTTTTAGTCAGTACCTTATCAGACAGCGCTTTAAGATTTTACCAAAAACCGTTACAAATAGTCTCAGCAAGTCCATCTTCTTGATCAACTCCATATTGGGGACATTAAAAAGTTGCACCATGACTGCCACACATAAAATCACAATTAAAAGGGTAAAACAGCCAATACGGAGACTATCAAAGGAAAATATGAAAATCTATAAAAGATTGCACTTATTGCAATCCCTTCGCCTGTCATATTACTTGCAAGCATACCTCTATCTAGACATGAGTCAAGATCTTTGAAGTGTTTAATAAGATGATCTCCATCTTTGGCAATTTTATCAACCACGCTGTCAATCATCGTTTGGTACTGTTTCATGAGTTCCTCAGAGTATTGCTGCTTAAATACTGGATTGTAGAGCATCTGCAGAAACAAGGTCGTTTCCTGGCAAAAACCATTACGCAGTGGAATATCAGACAAACAGAACAAGTACAATCAACAAAGTCAAGATGTCAAAACCAAACGATCTAGAAGACACAGGAGCTGTTATATCACCTCTCATAAAAAAACAAGAAAAGATCTCCACGATCCAGATATAGACCTATTTATAAAGATGGTTACATATGCAAAGATAAAGCCCACGATATAAATTTGCCAAAACATTACCCCCTCCAAGATCTCTTCTGGCATGTTAGCGAATGTCTTCAAAAGAACTTGTAATGGAGCTTTTATCTGCGGATCAGCTGAAGGTGATTAGAGAAATGAGCCATAATATTCCAAGTTCCATTTAACAGGACTCAAAAAGGGCGCAATATGACAACGTGTTACAACATCCATCGAGATCCTATCAATTCTGTAAAAACACCGTCAAGTGGATTTGAAGGAAGAAAATCAAAAAATCCAACTAGGAATGATAAAAGCTGGGGGAAACTGGTGATAATCTCTCAATCAAGACTGTTTTCTTATGGAACGGAATTGCCAAATCCAGATACAAAATGCTACTGGGAGGTCTAGACAGTATTTAACTAACATTGAGATGACTCTGAATTCTGCATAAACATTAACATCAGTCGTGAGATTGACAAGTGAACCTGGCTTGAAGAATTCACCTCATGTGTCTCCCTATCCTTCAGAGTTATCTGAACGACTTCCGAACACACAATCTTGCGGAGTGCATCCACGGAGCATAACTGGAAAAATGATTTATATTGAAGACAACGGAAGAATTAGCAAAAAAAAAGGTATATTTTGTAACAAGCTTTAGCAAGAAGAAATTTCAGCGTTGAACAACGCATATGTGCAATTACAGTCTCTTACCCATTAGAAGGAAATCCAGGTTTAATCTAACTAATATTAGAGATAGAAGAGCAGGCAAGGAGTGAGGAGATTCAGGGCATGAGAAAAACGACAATTGAGAAGTCCCAGGGATTTACCATCTTTAGCCAATCGAGAAAAACAAGAGCCATCTCCATCAATTTTTCTTTAGAAACTGGTAGTCCTCCCTTCGGTTCTTGGATGTGGCCCAGGACAAACGAAAGCATGCCCAAGACATTGCTCACTGACACACCAAAAATCAATTGAAGCAAATATGCGAACTTGGTAAAAACGATACATAGTCTAAAATCATGTGGACGCTCCACACGAACTCATAAGTACACATTAATCCCTCGTAAAGCTGCAAATTGACTAAAAATGATGCACTAATGTAAGAGCCACTACATGGTAAGCTCACATTGGATGAAAACTCTAATCTATAACAATCGAAAATCTGCAAAATGAACAACAAACACTCTAGTAATATCACAAATGATAAGTTAAAAGCTAGAACAATCGAATCAAGAAGCATTTCTGTTTAGTGAGAACTAAGAGCATAGATAGAGCTAAAGACCCAACTGTGATCCACGAAATTCTGTGAGCGCTAGCTTCAAGAGCAGACTCAAACCTGATTCTTTTGTAGGACGCTCGAGTGCAGATGGCACACAAGGTTCTTGACGATCCACACTACGATGTGCACTGCAAAACCTGCAAAATACAATCCAAGCTATAGTAAATGTTCCTAAAAATTTCCAATCTATCGCATCCTCATGCAGTCACACCTGGTTTGAACACACAAATAACTAAGACCAAAAAAATTATCTAAAATAAATCACGCTATAACACAAAGTTATTTAGAATCTTGTACAGCCCAATATAGTAAAAACACCATCTCAAAATGTAAAAAGTAAATAATATATACATACCGCAGTGCTAGGTAACATGCTTTAAAAGCACAGACTTGCAAAGAAATCATTATTGCACTTGACCTAGTGAGAATTTGACACCCACAATAACATAAACAACATCAGTTCAATCCCAATAGCGTGCTCACCCTTCAACCTTCCAAGCCTCTACATCCCCACAATCACAGCACCCGCCAGAATCACTATGATACATAACTGCATAGAATGAGATTGGGTCAGTTGTTATAAGCCAACATTGTATGAAAATCACCAGCCCTAACAATTCCATGCTCAATAAACATAAGAATCAGATTAAGCACACAAATTACTAACATAATCATTGACACTAATGGCTGGCGCCACTGCTCAAGGATATGCAACGAGCTGCTTCTGGGTGAAGGACACCCTTGTATGACCTCAAATATAGGAGAATCATGATGCGGTCGTAAGGCTTGACCGATATTAATTAAGTACCCATCGATCAAAATGTAGACCAGTCATGGCTACAATATACTTACCATAGTCATGTTTTTTGTGGTCACCCTCCAAGAAACAACCCACACATATGGCACTGCAAAAAATTACGGAAGTTTAAGGTCAGAAAAAAGGTGAACTACGCTTGCAGTAATACACTTGTAAGATGCCATCAATTTATGATGTATGTAAGACTATCATGCATTCAGCTTTTCTATCCAGGCTCTCAGCTCAGGTACTCAAGAGTGATTTGTAATCAGAAGAACCCTAAAAACCAAGATTGATCAATAAAGAAACAACAGGCTCCGATAGCACTGGCATCCCGAACCGACTGACAAGACATTCACTAGTTAATGTTAACGACGAGCCATTAACTCGAGAGGAAAAATTTCGTCCCAGCAATATCTAGTAAATCAGCAGCCATGAGTGTGCAACAAGATCAAAATGTAAGCTGGAACAGCATTGTGCGTTGCCCACTTTATCAAGTCTCCCATAATGAAATTAGTCTAAGAATTGCAAATCATTCTCGAAGAGCTTTTTGAAACTCCCACTACTATCCTGCTAGACTCCCTAAAGCCAAGAGGGAATTACAGAAGACTGGCAATTTTATGCCCAAAGAGGCTTTCAGATCCACACTACAGGTCCCATGTCTGCTCCTTGTCTTCAAAATTGACATCATTTTACTGGACAGGTGCTATTTTACTAGTCTAGGAATTGCAATCATTCGACACGCTACCTATCTTATCTTGAAATTCATGTGATGGATTGTGAACATAATCAGTGAAATTCTCAAAATGTAACGACAGAAAGAAAAGTACAGAGAAGAGAAGAGAGGAAAGAAATATCCAATGGCAAACCTAGAGTCGTTGACTTGGCACGTCCGGCAACGGTAAGCCACAGTCCCCTTGGTCCACACAGTAGTGCATTGAGCTTGGCCATTGGACTGCAACGCCTCCAGATACTCAGGAAAGGAAACATTGAACGGGCACATTTGCCGCTCGTTCGCACAAAGCGCCTCCCTTGCTTCGTCTAGTGACCACGGGAACGACCTCATGTCGTACATCGCACCGACCATGACCACCACGCATAGAGATATAGAAAAAGAATGAGAAAGGATTACTATAAGAGTACCCTAAACCCTCCAAATTGCAAAAACATTCTCACAGATTCATGAGAATTGCAACCAAATAGGGAGGCGAAAATCATGCCATGAGGCAAGCCGGGAAGAACAACGAGCGTTCATGGAGGCGGTGACGAGCTTGAGGACAAGTATGATCGACTGTACGCGATACTAAACCAGCAGCACGAGACTCCAGACCGAACCAGCATCTCCTCCTCCGAATAACGTCGATGATACATATCCTCCCACAAATCTCTGCTTACAGCCATGAGCAACTAAATTCTTGTCACGGCTACCGCATCGAAAATAAACTCTTCGAGTACTGTCCAAAACGCACGCACGCCCGATCGGTCGCTCGCACACAACCTCGAGTGAGGGCAAAGATTACTTGCACAAAGCTTGGATTGCTAAATTAGGTCACCACCTGCAAAGTTTCCTCACGAATCTTCCGTGCAACTTCGCCGCCACTCCTTCCCAGTCAAAAAAATTCCACGTCCCCTGTCTTTAAAGCATACCAACCAATACCGACAGCTTTTTCAGTCCTCTCCCGTGCCTCGTCCCCAAACCCTGACACTCAACGACGACTCTTGCCATAACTTAAGTTAATAACGCCACATTTCCCTCCTCATCCAGAACAGTCAGGGCTCGTGTACCTACCAGTGTCTGTATCTACAACGTACGCCGTACTCACCGGAATGCCCTAAATTACATCAGAAAGAACCTCAGTGATGCAAGCATGAATTTCATGAATTATTTCCGGTGTCTGCAAGTGATACAATAACGGCAGCAGTCGGTAAACGGCAAAAGTCACGGAGCATACCAGAATTTCAGGAAGAAAAAAATTTACAGACAGACAAACTCGTAACCCATTTGACGAGCGTAACTTACACGGGCCGTTACTTGGAAGCGTTTCATACATCACAAAACAGTTAGAACATTCGGATCGCATCATTCACCAAAATTCAAACCACATAATTAATTAACCGGCATCGCCAAATTTGAACGACATCGTCAACAGGCAATGAACCTTTCCGATCGAATTTTAGTATTAAATGTGGAATCAAATCGTGCAGGAAGGGGGAAGGTCGGGAAGAGCGGTCGTTAGTGTTGGCGATCTGATGACCGGCGATGGAGCCTCGCAAGCTGCTGCCTTCTTTAGGAAACTAAAGCGGGATGAATGTCTGTCTGTTTGTCTGTTTTTCTACCGCGGGAAGTTACTAGTGTTTTTGCGAGTCTACTACTTTCTAGATTTGCGGGGGACTTTTTTTTTTTTAAACAAATTTTATAACAGAAGCAGAAGAAGATTCTATTGCGAACTTTGTCCAGCATGCAAGTCTAGCCACGGGGTGAAAAGACATCACATTTGAGGAGAGATTTGACCAAATCAATAAGAGGCATGTTCCATGGGTTTGAGAAGTTGCTCATGGAAGTAGGCAAGAGGAGGGAAAAAGTAGAACTTGGGTTTTGTCTCATATTCATACCTGAAGTTGTGCACATTCTATGAACTTGAACATGAATAAATTTGATTGGTTAGAGCAAAGTGAGGTGAAACATGAACAAATTTGATTGATTAAGGAGAAGTTGCTATGAAGTCTTGGGCTTAAGAATCCTCTATAGTTCATGAAAATTTCTCTTGCAATTTCTTCACCGCTTTTATCTCAAAAAACTTACTTGAAATGTGGAACTTAACCCTTTAACGTCCCAATTCAACACTGTTTTCAAAGATTCTTTATAAAATGTTTGATGGAAAATAAAAATGGAGTTGATGTACAAAACAAAGTTGTAAATGTCAATGTGAAGATAACATCTGTACTGTTGGATTCATCATATTTATTATTAAAAAAATTAATTAATTTTGCAAGGTTTTCTCTTGAAATTCAATTAAAAATCCAAAATCAACACAAAAAAAGAAAAAAATATAGTAATGAAATTGGAATAACATGCGCTACAAGATGGTATGGTTTCCATTATTTGATTCTACTTATTATGAAAAATCATGTTTAAAGTCTCACTTTTTGAACTAAGAATGAAAGTTGACATAAACCACTTTTGTTATTTTTCAAAAATTCACATTATCTTATTTTGAAGATCCATACCATACAAATGGTAGTCAACTAGCACAAGAATCAAGAGAATTTTGGATGGATGAAAAACATCACCGTGTGTGGTGAAGAGACGCGTCAGAAATCATCCAGCGTCCAGAATATGGACGTTGGCGCGTCAAAGGGTTAATCCCTTGAAGTCCCTAAGAACTTGTCTTTTAGTGAGAAACTTCACCCATGGAAGTTGGCTCCAAATGAAAAGAACCTACCTCTAGTTACAAAATGATTGATTGAAATTGGTACTTTGATTCATTGACTTTACAAACCTAAAGATAAAATTAATACTTTTACAAAAAGCAACACACATCTTGTTGATTGATTGATCTCTAAAATTGACTTTCTACTAACGTATCAAAAAAAAATGTAAAAAAAGAGGGAACCATAACTAATTCCTATCAAATCCTCCTCAAACTATAAACCAAATCATAAATTACCAAATCTTTTTCACATGGTAACCTTAACGTAGCAAAGGACACATAGACCATATCTCAGTGTATTACTTCAAGGGAGACAACCATGTTAGCTCTAAAGGACAACAAGCTCTTATAGAACTTTGCAAGAATTTTGGCCAAATGCTACAATGATAACTTTAAATAAATCTTGTTGAAATTTCAACTGAAAATGCAAGCTTGTATAAGCTTTGTGATTTTTTATTTATATTTTCATCAAGTAGTGGGCTAAAAATTTATGAGGCCCAAAACTTTAGGAACAACTTGGGCAAGGTGAAAACAAAGAAGGTGACTTGTCGATCAAGTTGCAAAAAAGAAAATTTAGCCCATTTGCCTAGTTCAATTTGATTGCTAATGTCTCCATAAAGCGTATTGGTTGCAATTTATTGATAAACATTTATAGTATTCATGCACAAGATTTTAAAGTCGAAAGTTAAAATATTAAATTTAAAAACTAAATCTACATAAAATATTGGTCACTGCACTAGAAATGGCAATTAGGAGCAATTTTATGACTAGTAAGTCAAATTCTAGAGTAAAATAATGAGACTTTATTTTCTTTGATGGTTTTTTTGGTAATTTTTTTAGAATCACAATTCCAATGTTGAGCAAAATGTTGTGATTCTTCCAAAATTTGTGTTCTTAACCTTTCAATGCCCGAGGAGGGTCCCCCATCCAAAACTGCCTCATTTTCGTTATTTTCATTGATGATCTCTAAATTCTTTTCAAAACCTTTTTTTCCATATTCCAACCATGGGATCCTGTACTCCTAGGCCTCATAAATCATCCCTAAAATTTTAAAAACATTTGACCTTACGGATGTCAAGAAATTGCAAATGAAGTTGAGATTTTGAAATTTCAAGCAACATTGCTTTGATGGGCTCCCAAACCAAAAAAGAAGCTAAAATGAAGTGCTATTTATTACCATCCTCAAGATGAAGTAGTTAAAAAGATGCATGACTCAATTTGAGAAGATGTTCAATTCATTAGCATTTTTCAAAGACCTTGTAATGATTGGAGGTATGAAGGAAAGTAAGAGATTTCAGCCAAATTAGATTATCCCTTCAACTCTCCTCCAATTGGAAGAGCCTACAATTCATGGCGTGCAATCCATGTGGATTGAACAAAAGTTCCTTTAAGGTGCCCAATGAATCTCATAGACTTAGATTTTTTGGCAACCCTACCTGAAGTGTTGACGATGATTTCAGCATTGAAGTGTTTTCTTGGGGAGTGCACTTAAAGTTAAGACTAGGAATCACGTGAGTGCGTACTTTGGACCCCCCCTATGTATGTACTAAAAATTCATTTAAAATTTGTAAGAAAAATATGGAGTTGTTAAACAGAATCTAAAGTTCTTGTTGTATAAATTTCAAAAAATAATCACTTGTAAATATTTTTAAATTGATTTTTGAAGCGAAAAACAACACATTTTAGTTCAAACTTCTGTCATTTTTTTTATAAGATTTTAAAAACTTTTGGTCCTGAAATTTATACCACATGAAAGATATATACGTAATGATTTAGCACCTAAAAAATATTAATGTAAAAACTATTTTAAAGCCAAGTATTGTAGGGGGTATGCTATTAAAACGCACTCACATGTGTTCCTAATCTTAACTTTAAGTGCACTCCCTGAGAGTGTTTTACTTTGAAAAAATTCCCCTAAGTGGAGTTTTGATTGGATGGACATAATTCCAATTGGGTTGGAAAGAAGACTCATTTACCTATGACATTGGAATTTTTTTGTTTTGAAAAGAAGTTATTTTTTGGAACCTGGGCAGCCTAGAAAAAGGGGCAACGATCACAAAATGGTCTCATGAGAGCACAATTTGAAACCTTAGAAGTATAGTTAGCATTTTTTGGACACTCTCTAAATGCAAGATGATTTCGGGTATGTTAAACATGTTAATTATTTTTTATTATTGATACACAAATAACTAACATGACCATCTCTACGATGATCAAAAACTTCAAACTAAGCTGTATATTTCAAAATCCTTGACAAATATGAGTCAAAGTTCAATGACCTTGCAATTGGAAAAGTTGCAAAAAGAAATTCTCTCACTTTGATCACTATAATCTTCTGAACCAAGGACGCCAGCTGGCTCAATTTTTGCTACAAATTTTCATATTAGTTTAGTACAATCTAGTATGGTTGAATTTCAAAATCAAGTTTGTTTAAAAAGAATTCCTCAATGCACAAATGACAATTGATTTTTGTGAAAAAGAGGCTCAATTATTTAGAGAGTAACCAAATTTTGGGATTTGTCAACCACAAGCTCCGATTAAGTACAAAGTTAAAGAATAATTGAAAATTTGAAGGCATAGTTACTACATAGACTCCAACCCTCGGGGAGTGCACTTAAAGTTAAGATTAGGAACACACGTGAGTGCGTTTTAATAGCATACCCCTTACAATACTTGGCTTTAAAATAGTTTTTACATTAATATTTTTTAGGTGCTAAATCATTACGTATATATCTTTCATGTGGTATAAATTTCAGGACCAAAAGTTTTTAAAATCTTATTAAAAAAATGACAGAAGTTTGAACTAAAATGTGTTGTTTTTCGCTTCAAAAATCAATTTAAAAATATTTACAAGTGATTATTTTTTGAAATTTATACAACAAGAACTTTAGATTCTGTTTAACAACTCCATATTTTTCTTACAAATTTTAAATGAATTTTTAGTACATACATAGGGGGGTCCAAAGTACGCACTCACGTGATTCCTAGTCCTGCACTCCTCGAGCTCCAACCAATGTCTTCATGGGTCCGAACCTAATAAGTCCAAACTGTAAGGTCGTAGGACCTTAAATTCACAAAAGATTGACTCATCAAAACTTTTTAGCTTAATAAAGCTTAATAACTTTTTAATGTTTTGACATCTTGCGCCATAGGCTCTAAAAGCGTCTCTTACAGCCGCAATTGGGTGGGAGCTACCGACACCGTATAGGCCCGGGGTTTAGGGGCCATTCAACGCTCGCTGCATGGAGGAACCGGTCTAGCAAGGGCCGTTGCAAAATGGTTCAGGCCCTCCAAATTTGGAACGCCCTTTTGAAGTTTCCATTATGTAGAAGGGCGCCAAGTCGTGCAGATGGAGTGGAAGGAGCAGCCTAAGGGGCAAATGCATAGGCCCAAAGGTTCTATTTCCTACTAGCCAAACCGTCCACATGTTGAGTGGTTGTGCTTCCTGCAACCGGCATATTTAACCAAACTACACAAGACGCTCTAAACAACCATATCTTAGAGTAAATTTTGCCTCAACTTAGAAGGCTTGTATAATAGAGAAATGTAAGGGCATCTCCACTAGCACTCTCGATACCGCTTTGGCTATAGAAAAATGAATGAGACAACCAGACTAGGTTGGTGAACAATTTATTGGCTCTGACTATAGGGAAGAGGCATTGCGGGGACACTCATTTTTTTGGGCTAAATACCACTGTAGCAAATATATTTTGTCCATGATCCCACTGAAATGCATTCTCGTCCTTCATCCGTTCTATTCCAGTCAGAGCTCCTCGTAGCGTAGCTGCTTGTTTGGCCGGTGACACTGGATAATCCACTAAAAAAATAGGGCCCTCAAAATCACTCTTGCTAGTAGAGTTATTTGTAAAGGAAACCGGTCTTTTGCCCTCCTTTTTTCATGGAAAAGAAAATCTAACCTGTATTTGAGTGTAGTCGCAAAGTAATCCTGTGAAATAAACTCAGGATTTGAGTGTTTTATGGAGGTGTCAGTTGCCACAAATGGCACAAATCTCCCAAAAAAAATCCCCACAAATGGTACAAACCTCTGCTTACTACCACTACCTCCCTCATTTAGATCTAACTTCGAAATCCAAATCCCTCCCATCAACCAACGTCCCTCAACTCATAACCAACGTCCCTGACACCACCACACAAGGAACTTGTGACTTGACTTGGCGTTCGGTAAAAGCTAGGACAAAATTGGTGTTTTGGAATTCTTAACGGCTGAATTGAGTTTATCCTGAGTTCTATTTCTGATCTACAGTGAAACCCTGCCAGTGGCATCGGCGACCCCGTGATTTTCAATTTAGAGGTTACAAACCCAGGGTTTGGGGTATTTTGCGGATAACTCTAGTGTATCTCCTCTTTTTAATTGCACAATCCGTGCGTGGTGACTTGTGAGTGGCTCACTTACTATTTTCAAAAGTCTAATTGAGTGATGTTGGTGGGGGAACTACATGATGAGGTCTGACTTTTTGGATGACCTTCAGAGTGCAATCCAGAGTGCTAGTAGGAATGCTCTAAACCCATCTTGAATGAGCTTCCGCGCTCTGTCTGAGGCAGTTGCATCTACTCTGATCAGTGCCTTCCATATCAGTTTCTTCACATTCATTGGAGAAGCTGAGCCAGTGAGAAATGTTTCACCGAAAGAATGTGAAAATGCGGCAATTGGCAGCTGTAAAAGTAATTGGGGAACTGGGGCTGACCTTGGAGAATGAGTCTGACTGGAGCCTCTAAGGCAACATCAGGCAATCAGTGAGAGTGAATTGTTACAATCAGTTGATGACAAGTTTTATGGGAAGGCAACATGAATAAATCAATCGAAATTAACCTTTGATTCCGCCTACAAACTATCGGTTCGAATATCCAATCGTCCGCATGGCAATGCCCGTTCAACATCATTCGTTTGTGTTGTCCCGGTGTTCAGTCGATGCTCGGGGGGGCCACTAGCGAAAATCGTAGAAACAACGTGCGATAAAAAATAGGGTCTAATATATTCATTGTAGATAAATTTTGCAAAAAACGTACATATAATATAGGGGGTTTTAAAATAGTGAAACATATTTACATGTAAAATACCATCACATATAATGGCCTCTTTTATCTAGTCAGTACATGTAAAATAGTGTGAAAACAATTACTAGGGGTAGCGGGTCTAGGATAGGGTCTATGCTAGTGGATGAAAAGAGATAATTTTCTGTTGAAATTTTTTGGATGGATGACTTCGTAGGCTGGCTAGCTTGAACGTTATTGAACCAACGTATCCAATGTGGAATTAATGTTCTCTACCTACATGCCGGGAGGGAAAAAATGCGGTGTAAGAAACAAAATGCGGTGTAAGAAAAAAATGGACAACAGTTGGGCTCCAAGAAAAAAAAATGGGGTATAGTCAAAAGAATTGGTTACTTAGGATATAAGGAAAAAAATGTAGTATAAGTAAAATAGGGTATATTTTAATGATTCCCCCAAAAAATTATAATTACTGATAGGATGTATTAAAATACAAGCATTTACCTTTATTTTGAAAAATACCATATCTTATAATATTGTATGCAAGGTAAATAGCCCCCTGATAAATAGGTCCTGAGCGCACGTGTATGCAAAATATAAGAGGGAGTGCACCTCTCGAGAGTCGATGTCGACTTGTTTAGCAGCATCTGTTCGCCCTTGGTCCGGTTTCAAGTCGATGTCGACCAGTTCGGCATCGTCCATTTGGCCTTGACCCGGTTTCAATTGATGACCGCCTGCCCGAAACGGATGTGCAAACGGTCTACCTAGGGTTTGAAATTTAATGATGTTAAAAAAACGTGTCCTACACCCATATATTTTGAATCCTCGACCGCCAAAAGTTGGTTGCCTACCCCTCAAATTGCAAACAATCAAACGTGCAAAACGTAAACGTGCAAAACGTATTCCATAGATTTTGAGCGTTCCCACCAATGACTTTCTTTGACTCTTTTAAAAACTACCACGTAGTCGCTTACTGGAAGCTGAACCACCCTCAAATTGTTTTATAAAAAATGCAGTAGTGCCTACGTCATGATCCGTCTGTTGTGTTGGACGGTTGGGTTACTAAATCCAATCGTATTTAGTGAACGTAGAGTACAGACACGAGTACTGTATAAGTACAGGACAGCTGTCCAGTGAACAATGAATATAAAAAGGGGGGAGTAAGATAATGCGAGGGGCATGATTGGATGGAGAGTCAAAGCGAAGAATGTTTACTACAGTGGTCAACGCGAGCAGCCACTGCCCGCCTGCCCGCCTGCCCGCCGGGCTGATGTCATAACCGAGAAATCCGACAGCTAGCCTTACGTAATAGCCTCAACAGAACAGCAACTACAGTACTTATTTTCTGGGAACAGAGGATGGAACTTGGGTTAACTTACTCTGCACGCCATGTGGCCAACTTGTCTGATTTCTACCGTACCAGGACATTTTTTTCCCATTTTTTATGAAGTGCCAAAGTGGCCATATAATATGTTATAGTGTTTGGGATCATAGCATAATCGAGCACTGCAATGGAGCACCTTTTTGAAAACTGGATCAAAAGAGAATTTCCACCTAACAAACAATCCCTGAGTCAATCAACGTGGAATGATTGATTCTGATGGTTTCAACAAACTTGGTTGAATTCAGAAATTGAAAACCCAAGTGTGGTTTACATAATTGGATTGTATACCGTAGCAGGAAGGTAGGGTCGGCACTTTTGTGTCGAATAATTAATACAAGTTCAAAAAGTGGAGGTCGGCACTTTCAAAAACAATTATTAAAAATTCGGCTATTAATAACTAACATTGAATTTTACTAGCGGCTAAACGTTTTCTTTTGTTTTTTGTCTACGATTTTTGTTGACTTCATTTTTGTTGATTTCGACAAAATACTTGATAAATTTATTTATTTATTCGGCATTTTTTTGGGGAATTATTTTCTGCCGACCCTGCCTTCCTGATACGGTACCAGTTTGGAATACAATGAAAGCTTCATTTTATTCATAGATATAGCCCTCCAAAGTTGAGCACATTACATAGTGTGTCATGCTCCAAAAGCTGAATTTAGGCCAAATCATGTCATATCAATGACTCAATTCAATGCAAATTGGAATCTCATTTCATCATGTCGAAAACTTAATTCAGTGCAAATTGGAACCTCATTTCAACAAGTCCAATACACATTGTTTTCCAAAATTCAATAGAAAACTCAGAAAGTCTTAAAAAATTCTGAAAATTTCAGGGAAGGTGAGTAATATGATGAAGAATCATCAAAAACAAATTCATTGGAAAATTATTATTTTTGTAGATTTTATGGCTTGTTGAATGTAAGTTCTATTTTGAGGGATGGATGGGGTGGTTGTGAAAGGGTTAACCATTAACCTCTAAACGTCACAGCGTTCAATTTATGAACGACTAACAAATTCAAACCCACCCTGCGTTCTCATCAATGCTTGGATGAAAGTCATCCAATTTTTCGAAGATACTTCACCAAGTTGTTGTCCTATCTAATGGTTGGATTTAGTCATACTTGAGTACATATTTTTCTAAAATTACAAATGTAGAAGTATGTCAAATTGTTGAGCAAGCCAAAATTGTATTGACTGTAGTTCAAAAGCGGCCTTGCAAAAATGAGGTCATAGATTTAAGAAACACAAAAATTTCAAAGAATCACCACGTTTAAGAGTATCTCATTTCAAATTCATTCCAACAAATTTTACTCAAAAAATATAATTTTTTTGTTTGTAATCGAATTTAGAAGGAATTTTTAACTTTAACTTTCAAATTTTATAATTAAATATTGGTGATAGTATTAGTGAATTGAACCGTACGGATGGAATCTAAAATTCAAAATCTAGAACTTTCATTTGTATATCAATTCCAAAATATTCTTCTAAATAGTACTTTATGATGATTTTTCTCAATTTGTCAATTCCAGGGACACCCTGGTACGTTTAGGGGTTAAGGTGGAGGCACCAATACTTGTTAGTTTAAGGATTTGGACCTATTTATAGCGATGGTTTTCAATGATAAAAAAGTGCAACACATAAAACTTTGGGCTTAATAACCAAACCCAATTTTTAATTAATTCTGTCACAATGTATGATTTTGTTCTGAATTTTCAGAACTTCATTTGCATAAACCACTATTGATGTTAGTAGGGGAACCAATACTCGTCTTTCATTTTTAGTCCAATCAGTTTGGTAACTTGGCATTCATAATTGATCACCAAATTGCTAGAACTAATGGTTGTGATAATTTGATAGGGAACTCATGAAGTTAAAACAAGTGCTTGCATAGGTACCTAAGAGCAAGCCCAACAGTTTTGATAAATTCATGGGTACAACGCTATTTTAAATTGGAGGAACATGAGCATAGGGAGAGGAGTATGCATGCTTGTCCCAACAGCACCCAATATTATGTTGTAGCCAACACCTTATTCCATGTTGTCAGTGCATTGTAAACTGCGCCCCATCATGCTGTCAGTCAAGTGCTGGCTACTGGATCTCCCATAAATCTTAATTAAGTTTAGTGCAAGAAAAAAAGCATCCGCCAAGACAATAGTATTTGGCGTGGAGAAATCAAATTTAATGGCGTTGAGCATCATTTTGGGGTTGGCGTCACTGTTGCTGGGGTGAACAAGGGAGCAACTGCCCTTTATTTTGACGGTGGGTCAAGGATATTGCTGCTGCTGGGCATGCTGTAACAGGTTCTGATGCTTCTTCCTTAGAGGAAATACCGACAATTTGATTCTTAGTGGGTGGAGAAGCTTCTGGGCAGCATTCCGGGGTGTCTCGAAGAAGGCAAGGAATTATTATAGAATTGTGTTCCAAATTCCAAAACTGTCCGGTGGGGGCCGGCGGTGGGGGCTACACTGTGGTCTCTCTTGCATGGGACTATTTCATTTTATTAGGTGTGAACACTAGATTTCACGTGTAATGAATGTGCCACTTGAGGACACATGCGCAAAGTACCGGTAGTGGGGAGTAAGTGAACTCATAAGAGCATGCCCAGCAGCTCCAGATCAAATAAGTCCGCCAAGCATCAAGTTGACGGCCATTTTAAACTTAGAGGAATGTTGGAATAGAAGTACCCCAGCAACAATCCTTGTGCGAACTCCAAGGCAGTTTATTAAAAGAGAAAGTAATTCATAACACTTGATGGCCTTGAAGCATGAGCCAGTGAATAGGCTTCAAGGCCATTATCTTACCTTTGATTGGCAAAGATTCTTGCTTGGCGTGAGCAATTTTCTTCCTCCAAAGCTTCAGTATATGGCGGAGAAAACTCAAATAAAGCCCACTGCCAAGCTATCTTGGTGATTGAGATGAGATTTTCTACTGCTGTTGGGGCCATGTTCATGCCAAACCTCCGCCACCTTGAGGTTAGACTGGTGCTTTTGCATGCTGCTGGGCATGCTCTAAGAGCATGCCCAGCAGCAGCAATTTCCTTGACCCAACGTCAAGATAAAGGGCAGTTGCTCCCTTGTTCACCCCAGCAACAGTGACGCCAACCCCAAGATGATGCTCAACGTCATAAAATTTGATTTCTCCACGCCAAACATTACTGTCTTGGCGGGTGCTTTTTTTCTTGCACTAAACTTAATTAAGAGTTGTGGGAGATCCAGTAGCCAGCAGTTTACTGACAGCATGATGGGGCACAATTTACAATGCTCTGACAACAAGGAATAAGGTGCTGGCCACAACAAAATATTGGATGCTGCTGGGACAAGCATGCAAACTCCTCCCCCTATGCTCATGTTCCTCCAATTTAAAATGGCGTTGAACCCATGAATTCATCAAAACTGCTGGGCATGCTCTAAAGGTCCTCACTAGCTATGTATTTTTGCACACAAGCATGTGATCACGCTAAAAGCGTGAGGCTCGAACTTGTAGCAAGAGCAATAATAATTATGACATTAGGGCCTCTTTACACTAGAGGCGAGAAGCCGTGAGAAAAGAAATTTCAGCCAATGAGAAATTGGTCTTCTCGGTTTTTAGGCCTCCAATTGGTTGAAATTTCTCTCCTCACGGCTTCTCGCCTCTAGTGTAAAGAGGCCCTTAGAGTTAACTGAAAAGAGTGTCTCAAAGTGGAAACTCACCTCATACTCACTTTCAACTCATTTTCAGTTAAAAAAGATGGCAAAACTAGTCTATGGTGAGTTGAAGAATACTTAAAAGCAAGACCCTGCATGATTGTTGACTCCGCATAGACTCTGTACAAAGCCCTCTTTGTTTTGGTTAACTCAATTGACCTAAAGATCATTGTATATAAGGAGACTATTGGAGGTAGTTTGTCTATTTGGTACAAGTAGTGATGTCTACCCTTAGTGCCTTCTTTTAGAGATTTTGTCCCCAAAAAAGATTCAGATGAAAGAAAATTGAAAAATTAACTCCGCCATTGTCAATATCATTGATGGCATAAGCCTAATTTTCAATGTATGCAAGGTCGTACTATATGACTGGAAGTCTGCCTCCATCAACAAATTGTTGCATAGTAAACGTTAAATGAAAAAATATTGGTACACAATACAATTATATCAGATGGGATGTATAAGTATTCAACAAGTCACTTTGAACAAACGTGAAGCTTATTCTAGAATAAAATGAAAAGGGGTACATGAAACCATTTTTGGGAGAGAGAACATGGTACAACATTTAATTTTGTTGTGATGGTTTGTATGATTGGATATTGAGGTCAATTAGTGTCATTTTGTGATATGTGTTTGGCTTTTCTACTTGTGTGGTACATTTGTAATTTTTTTTCCATTTTAGAAAAATGCTTTTGGATTAGTTGTCCTCCTTGATTTTTGTTCCATTTGTGACGGTGGGATGTGGTGGTAGAATGCATGCTTCTTCAAACGTCTTGGATATTTTGTATATTTCTGTATCCACTTTTGTAATTGATAAAAGTTATTTTTCTAGTATTATCTTATCAAGTTGTGATGTTTGGGTTAGTGTGTTTGCAATATTTGTAGTCTGAGTATTGGTTTTGAATATTGCATTGATGAATTGTTGCATTTGTTTTGGTGGGATTTTATTGGAAAGTCTTGATTTATTGAGTTATTTGGGATTTTTCTTTGGATTGTTTAATTTGTGGAATGTTTAATTGTATAGAAAAGTGGTTTGAATTATATTTGACATGGTAGTATATTTGCAACTTTTATGCAATATCCGTCTATGATATAGGTGGATATAAAGTTTGTCCCTCCTTCTTTAGTGTATTTTGTATCTATTCGGAGCTAGATCTTAATTTGAAGAAACATAACATTGAGTAGCATGCAATGGTTTTGCATGGCCCCACAATAGATGGTGCAACATATTCCACACCTAACATGACTTCATCAATAGCTAATGGACTCTTGGACTCTCAAAGTGATGAGCAAAGTGCATGAAGGATAGGCATAGGGCATGAAGACTACTAAACGTTATAAAGGCTTCATCTCCATTATGTGCATATACTCAAAAGTTAACTTATCAATTGTCTTTATTGTTTTTGTCACTTTAATATATAAAATAGTACCAAAAAATGTGTCAAAGTGTTCACTTCAATTTTTCGAAACTAAAGTGTCGAAATAAGAGTTGCGAGAAGGGTCGAAAAGAGTGTCGAAAACAATGCTTTTTTCTGTAGTGTACGGTATTGTCTTGAAGTGGTTTGAACTCTGCAGGAGTTAACGCCAGATTTGACCTGTTCTACAACTGCAACACAGCTCGATTGTTGACTGAGATGGGAAAACAGGTGGGCGACATGAATACGGTAAGTAACTGAGGTGCCCACTCACATTGATGGTGCACACAAAGTACAATGAGAAACGTTCAGTTCTCTAAGATGCATACAGTGTACAATTAATGTTCATTGAGACGGAGACTGTGTAAACTAAGGTAGAAGCACCAGAAACTATTAGGTACCAATTGTGGTCACCTATAAAAGCACTTGTTTCAACTTGAGGAGTTCCCAATCTAGTTATCACAAGCATTAATTATGAATACCAAGTTAGCAATCTGACTGGACTAGAAATGAAAGGCAGTCATTGGTACACCTACTAACATCAATAGTGGTCTATGCATAATAAGTTTGAAAATTTATAACAAAATCATACATTGTGAAAAAACTAATTAAAAATTGAGATTGGTTATTAAACCCGAAGTTTTGTGTAGTGCAATTTTTTATCATTGAAAATCAGCTCTCCATGTAGGTTGAAATGCTTAAACTAACGGCAATTGTACCCCTTACCTTACTAAGTTAGCAATCTGATTGGACTAGAAATGAAAGACAGTTATTGGTACACCTACTAACATCAATAGTGGTCTATGCATATTAAGTTTGAAAATTTATAACAAAATCATACATTGTGAAAAAAATAATTAAAAATTGAGCTTGATTATTAAACCCAAAGTTTTATGTGCTACAATTTTTTATCATTGAAAATCAACGCTCTTTGTGGGTTGAAATGCTTAAACTAATGGCAACTGTACCCCTTACCTTAAATTAAATGTTCATTGAGATAAAGACATAACATTCAATAGCATTCAGCCACTCTGCCTTTTCATCTATCTAGTGATTTGTAATGCATCATGTGATTTCCATCCATGTAGTGCGTTAAGTGTAGCCCTTTATTTTTCATTTTCCAGAGAGTGGCCGGAGGGTGGGGAAGGAAGCAAGAAGGTTATAAAACATTGTCAATGGAGGGACAAAAGAAGTGGAACATTGTTCAAGGATTTAAAAAAAAATTCTGGTTGCCCATTTTCTATTGGTTGCCATGCACTATAACATTCTTGGGTTAAAGTATTATTACTTATAATGTTGCTCTCTTTAAAAGTAAGGGACATGTGGGGATGCGTCAACAAAGACCATACATGGTTACCTTCCCTTCTAGTTTTCTAACACCTCCATCTGTAAGAAAACATGGGTAGCTACTAATTGTTCTTAGATGATAATGCAGAATATGCTGCACATTCTCCTCAAGAGCAAGGCAGAGCCAATAAAGGCTACTGAATGTTATGGACAGTCAACACAAGATTATAGTGTCTTTTAGATATTTTTGGAATAAATGAAATCAAGGCTTCATTGCAAAGAGAACACCAATACTAAGCCAGACCATATAAGGTTTTTTAGCCCTCTTAAGCTGGACCTAGGAATAAGAATTGTTGCACAAGAATCTATATAGCGGATTCTACAATATTTACCATGCCACGTAATTCTTTACGTAAAGAATGATGGTGGAGAGTTGGAAGTCCACAGTAGCCATGCCTCAAGAATCACATGTTTTGAATATTTTATCTTTATGCAGTGAGAGCAAAAGGGTGAACCTTTGCAATGACTAAGAACTTTATGGAAGATGGAGCAGAAAACAATATTTCTATTTTCAAATTCCGGAGGTGGACATATCTAATTCCGCCCAAGACCCAATATGAAGTTCTTTAGCAACTACTGGAGTTTACTCTTTTCAACAGTAGCACTGTAGACGCTTCAACAATGTTTGATTTCTTTACCACCCAACTTCTTTAGTTAAAAATGATGTAGACTTGCCATGATTTGAGGATCTGCTACAATGATTCGGGAATAGTTGCCAAATTATGGGGTATTGCATAGAAGAGCTAAAGATTCTTATGAATTCAACATCCTATCATTCATCCCTTCAGTTGGGTTTGATCCAATTCCACTTCGTTTTAAATGCACACTAAATGCAGCAAGATGGAATTAGGTGTAAATGGGCCGGTTTTAGATACTTCAGTGAATGAGGATGAGATTACAAAGTGATTATTAATCCTTAAAGGACAATGAAGCCCTCAAAGGGTTGTTGAGTAAAAATAAAAATAAAATTGAGCTCATAAATAATGTGTATGTTTTTGAAAAATAAAAATAAACATCCCCCTCCAAAAAATTCCAACCCACCTATTGTAGTTATTTATTTATTAAAATAGTCAATATCAAGTGAGATATACACACCAAAAAAATTGCATATCCTAAAGTCAATTAAACTTTGAGGTTTTGTCCAATCATGTTATTTATTTATTTCAAAGTGTGTTAAATGAATATTTCTTTGTTTTTGATCCTTTAAATTTCTAATTTTAGGTTCATCTGTCATCCGAATTGAGGAACAACCAAAAAAATGATCTCAAGAGCACTTTTTGATGACATGCTTTGTAGCAATGAAAAAAACTGCTAATTTGATCAATTTAGGTAATGAATTACATATTTTGCTTCATTTTGGTGTACACTATAATGTGCTAAAAAACAAATCTCAAAAGAATGAAAGGAAAGTTGTGAACATGGTGCTCAAAAATGAGGAAAACTCCTGGTGTCACAAGATTCTTCAACCACTCATGGAAAGAAGATCCTTCTGCTACAGTGTTATTGGAATAATTTCTCCAGAGTAACAGCAACATTGTTGAAGTTCATACGAAGATGAACTGATTGAATTGAAATTCTCTAAGAGAAATATTACTCTACAGCTCAAAAAGAGACTTTCTTCAAATGGTTCAAGAATGTTGTGGTGGGTTTCAGATGCAGTAACCATCTGCATAACATTCAGTAGCATGCACTGTCACTGCCTTGGCTCTAGAGTAGATGGTGTGGAATATTCTACACCCAACAGTACTTCATCAGTAGCTAAGGGCCGCTTTACACCTACAGGCCGGACCAATTCCCCTTGAGGCCGATTGCATGAATTTTCAGCCCCTTTTGGACTGGAGGCGGGCCTCAACTACCTATTATAACAAGATTATAACGGGGCCCAATTCTCCCATATGTAAAGGCCTTAGGGCCAAGAAGTCAGGCCGATTCAATAAATGTAGCAAATTTCAGCTCTTCTCTTTCTTTTCAAAAGAGCCGCTTAGATTTCCACATAATCCAACAGATCTAGTTCGTTGAAGAAAATCATCTTTTATATAAAAAAGGTTTTCTTTATTGAAATTTGACATTGGCCCTTCATATTGGGTGCACCCAATTCAACAAGCTCGGGCCATGTCGGACCATGCGTTTTTTAAGTAAAAAATTCACAAGTGAGGATTTCAGGCCTCTTACACAACGAATTGGCCCGGCCTCTAGGTGTATAGCGACCCTTAAGTGGACAAGTGGAGGCTCAAAGTGATGAGGAGACTGCATGAAGGAAAGGCAGTGGGCATAAAGGCTACTAAATGTTATGTGGTGTAAGAATGAACACAATGACCAAATTTGGTCATTGTTTTCCGGGGGGGGGGGGGGGGGGGGGGGGTGTGAATTGTGAATTGAAATTTTTTACAGAGCAAATTGCATTGTTGTGGTATGGCAAAGAGGAAAACACAATCAAACAAAAATACACCAACAAAATTGTAATGGTGAATGCCAATAGAATGCTACTTGAAAGTTATAGTGTTAAAAAACACAATTGTCCAGCATTGAAAAGATGCAATTTTTCACTCATTCAATCTGAGCCTCCATGATATTCAACTTAGGATATCCTTATCCAGGGGTTATTTTTAATAAAAATAATATAAAATAACCCATATTATATGGTATAGTATTTTTTTTATAAGTTTTTTTCAACATTAATCAGCTCCTATATTTTATTTAGATTTTTTCAAAATTTTATCTCAAATGAATATTAAATACCCTATATTTTATCACACGTCATTTCTAAAATACCACTAGCCCCCCCCCCCCCCCCCCCCCCCCCCGGGAATTTAATATCTTTTAAAAATAAAATAAAAATTGTAATTTTTTTTTACAATTTTGAATCATTACTTGGTTTCTTTCTTTAAGGTAGTGACAATAAAATTGCATTGATCTTGTTGTACCTTATAAGCTATATGCTAACTATAGATAGGGTCCTTATATAGACACCACAACAATCATCAATCTATAATGAGTAGATAGATAGAAACTTTGGTCTTCTTTTGAGACCGGTGAGAATAAAATGTTTGTTTGATCCGCCAATGAATCCGTGCCGATTGGACAAAGAACCATTGGTGTAGGACTACTCCCTCCCTTTTGAGGGTAAACACTCAAATAACCAGTAACAAAAGTAATTGTGTACCTTTAGTTGAATAAATAGAAGGATTTTAAGGCGTGGGTGTGTTGTTTATATAAGTTTTCATTTTTTTTTATGGTGGTCGCCAAGGCATGAACTTTATGGTTGGTTATTGGAAGGTTTTGTATCGCAATTATGTAATTTGGTTTCGATTCACGTTGGACCTGTTTGAGCAATAATGTGATATAGATGATTTGGTGATGCTGAGTGAGTTATTATAGGCAAGAAAGTTGTAACAACCAACCGGCCACGTCCTTCTTACATCATGCTAACAAGAATAAATAGTGGTCTTAACCCTTTAGTGCCCAGCTGACCACATTATGGTCACTGCAACGTTCGAAATGCAAATAGCAGAGAATCCGTGAAGAATTGGAACTTCAGTTTTGAAGTTCAGATTTTGCCATATACATTACACACCTTCCAGAAAAAGAAAATTCCAATTTGGAATTGTACAACTATCAAAATACCTATCAACAGAACGCGAAAATACTGCAAATACTTGAAAATACAGTAAATACTTACAAATACAACACATGTATTATGCAGTATTTCTTGTGTTTGGAAGTTTGTTATCTTGTTTTATTTTTTTGGATTGTGTTCTCTTCTTCATCTTCCATTAGTGCGTGTGATCCGATCTTGACTAACGTATCCACTCCTATCAATTTTCAACGTATAAAATTTTGTCCTAACCGTATATGGATAAGTCACTTTCACTTATAAAATTCACAATAATTATGTGTGAGTCTATTATTGATATAAAAGATTGCAACGAAGAGGTGTTGACATAGGGCATAGCTGAACTTCTTTACTTTCATTTTTGAAAATTTAACCCAAATTCTATTTAACTTTGAAGTCACACACCCCCCAAAATCTCATTTTTGAGCGTGCATTATACAGTTCAAATACATACTATAATCTTCCAATCCAACCATTGGATGATTCTCAAATTTTAATAGAACGTGTGCTCTCCAGTTGAGAATAGAATTGTACGGCTATTTTCTAATTTAATCCATTCTATTTCAGGTAGTCTCAACCACAGTGGAAAAATCTATTGAAATCCAGTGCTCCCAGCTACAGTACCCTGGGCACTAAAGGGTTAACCACTAGTTCAATAATGAGTACATATTGAATGTGAGAACATACACAACATTAACCCCTAAGTGCCTAGAGGTTTTGGGCAATACCTAAATGTATTGTAAACTGAGGCTTCTTCAACTTTTTTGATCTTCAACTCTAAGGAGCATATGTAAGACATATTTATTAAAAACCATCTGTATGATTGGATTTGAAATAAAATGCCTAGATATTTTTCAAATGAATTTACACGATTTGTTTTTTGAAAATTCACTAAAACCACATTTTTAATACCCTCATCTTGTAATTTGTTATGATTGGTTGAAATCATTATGCTTCAATGGTAGTGAATTTGTTCACATAAATTTTATTAAGTTTCAATAGAGCTGTCTTGCAATCTCTTTGTAAGCAATCAAAAGATAATTTTATAGGTTGAAATGTTGCGCATTATGTAAAAGATGATTCAATGTTGTACAATATGCACTTTTGGCCAATCATTCCAAAATCCATAAAATAATGAGTATTTTTGTATTTTTCATGTAATTAAAACAATAATATGTTTTAAAACCAAATTTAAACATATTTCAACACGGTTACTTAATCCAACCATATAGATGTCATAGAAAAGTCATCATCTACAACTTTCACTTGTTTGTCAGCCTCAAAAAATGGATTTAGTGCACATTCAAAAGCTCAAAACTTTGAATTTTTTTTGTCAAAATGAAAACTCACATAGAACGGAAGGACCTAGTAAATTCAATTTTGATTTTTTTCCTAATCTGGCTTCACTTATGTAAAGGTGATTAGCCCAAAAATCTTTCTTAAGATTTTGACTTTACAGAAACATCACCACAGATGAGAAAATGACGAATGATTCTATACATCTTCCAAAAACTAGATGCTTAGGCAATTAGGGGTTAACATCAAAACTCATGTTTCTTTAGCCATCCTCTACCAAACATAGTTTGAACCCTCTTAACTTTTGCATACAAAGGCTATATATGGCAATGTTCAGCTAGAATCTCTTTGTAATTGCTCCCAAGAATTTAAAAAAATTGGTCAGTCTAATAAAAGAAACTATACAGTAATTTACATCTCACCTTTAAGAAGGGAATCTAGACAACATTCCTCTCTACTTGTACTTGGCTATTTACAGTCTCGTATAAATTCTAACTCATGAGATGACAAAAGGCCTGTTCCCTTGCACACAAGTAACTTATCATTCTCAGCAATGAATCTGCTGCACAGCCAAAAGAATATACAAATTCTCTTCGTTGTGAGGCAGCCTTAGGTTATAACTCTACACTCCCTGGACTCATAAGGTTGGTCATGTGGCAAGCTCTGGCAGCCATGCCTATCAACCCACGCCAGCCGCAAAAATTGACGCAAATCAGGCAGCACTTCAAGTTTAGCACAGCCTCTCAGATTCAAAAACTCCAAGCCCACGAGATTCTCAAGGCCTGGTAAAGAACGAATCGGCAGTTTAATCAACGTCAAGCCGACTAATCTCGTCAAAAACCCGAGCCCCAGTATAGTGAGGCTCCAACTCCCCCACAAGCTTGCACGACCCGTGTCCCAAACCGTGTGAGCAATGGCAACTTCTGTCAACATTCGGTGATGCCCAAGCTCAAGCTCCACGGGAAGCTCTTTATTCCACCCATGCAGCTTGAAATGCTTCAAACTGGAGGTGCTTTTTGGAAGCTTCAGCTTCTGGAGGCAATAGATTTGCCCCGTCACAAGCTCCTGCAATTTGGAGCACCTGCAAAATCCCAAAACCCACTGCAGCTCAGCTTTCTTTTTATCTTCTTCTATCTACTAGACTTAGGAGAGATCCAATGTGAAAGCAAACAACAAAATGTTAGTAGATTGAAAGAAGAGTATCATGTTTCCACAGCTTTATTTTGTGCTACACTGAAATCACCATAAATAATTGTTGTGGGTACATTCATCCATTTGGACAAATTTGATCCATTTGATCCATTTTCACCCATTTGATCAATTCTTCATCAGATTTGGATGAATTTTACCACAGTATTTTGGAAAAATGATTATTGGTAAAGCCTCTTGTAAATACTGTGGGTCACAATATATGGTAATTTCATCATGTTATTGAACTAATATGTATCAAGTGAAAAATTACAGTAGTAGAAATGTAGAGCAGATCTTGAGGGGTTAAACAATGCCAAATATGGTAGGAAATATTGGATAGTTTGGAGCAATTTGGAGTACCTGGAAAATTCCAAGCCTTCTCTTAAGCCACTGCAGCTGAGCTCCACAAACCTGAGCTGCTCCAGTTTGTCGCACCCCTTTAAAGTCCTCAACTCATAGCTCTCCAGTTTGAGGCTGCGGAGGCACTTGAGAGGGCCTATGTCAAGCACTGGGGATTCAAAGCCTTGTAAGCACAGGAGCTGCACATTCTCCCACTGCTGGATCTTCTTCCGGCTTGGGAACAGCACTGGAGGCGAGGCTAAGACGATCGACTGGAGTACCTGGAGATCCGGTTGTAGGTGACCGGCATCTGGCAGTTGGTTCTCGATCTGGATGTAGACCCGCACCAGGTCTGGCCAGTTTCGACCGGGCGGAGACCCCTCCAGGTTCTGGGGTAGGCCAGACACGCCGTTCTTATGGTACACTGCCCATCTCTTGTCTGCTTCCACTTCCTGCAGCTCATAGGCTGCAAAATCTTTGTACAAATCGTGGAGAGTGATTTGAGATTGCGTGTTAGTCTCCCAATTCTCAATGAGAGAACTCTTCCTCAGCTTCCTCAGCTGCAAATTGAACATATCAGCACATATCAGAACATGTCCAAGACCACCATTTAACTCTTAAAGTACTAAGGAACCCTTTTTGGATGTATGTACTTTTTTATTTTCTTCTCCGATATCTACCAGACTTATGAGAGATCCAATGTAAAAACAAGAGTATCATGTTTCCACAACTTTATTTTGTGCTAGCACTCGTCATGTTACGCAACTAATATGTATCAAGTGAAAAATTACACTACTCCAAATGTAGAGCAGACCTTGAGGGGTTAGACAATGCGAAATACTCGTATTGGATAGTTTTAGACAGTGTACATATCGTAGGTAGACACAATCAAACAATGTCACCATAATATTTGATTGACATGGTAGGTAGTAATATGTGGGTCCGTGTTATAATACTCACGTTGTGGAGGATTTCTTCTCGGCTAGAGTCGTACATGGCTTCTAACCAGGTGCAAAGGTCATCCAGGTTCCTGAGCTTTTCACGAGGTGCAAACAATGCAATGTCAAGGAACAGCAGTTTGCACCGTGAAGGGTAAAGGGCGTCATACTCCGTTCTGAGGATCTCAAAAACTGCATGTTTATGGAAATGCTGCATCTTTCCCCACATTCTGCACTTGTCGATGAAGTGCTGGAAATTGGAAAATCTGGCTTCCTTGATGGACGAGCCCAGAGTCTGCAACAACATGGGGTTGTAATGCCCCTGCTGGTCTTGCACATCATTGGAGAAGAAACATTCCTCGATGCAATCTTTGAGAATGGTGAGAATCTGATGGTCTGTGAAGTAGGAGCGTGGGATTTTCAGACGAAGAGTTGGAACTGCACTTCGTATAAAAAGCTCCAAGGCTTCGTTCTCTGTCAACGACGGCATCGCCCAACACGAACTGTCTTTGTACCTCACAATGCTTTGCACATTGCTTGAGCATCGTGACGTCACGACAAACTTGCTCCTCGGGTTGTGTTTGCAGTTGAAAATCGACTGCAGCCACTGCACGTCGCCCTCTTGTACATTGTCGACAGCCAGGAATACCGCTTCACGAGGCAAATTCAGAGAAATCGAACTCAAGGCCTGTGCAAAACAAGTAATCAAATTGAGCTGCTAAGAAAGAAACCTTTGAGTTCATTGGGTGACATGGACTAAAATCATTTATTGATTGTACACTCAACCCTCATTTGTTGATTGCACATTTCCAAAGAATCTGTCATGCTGTGAACACATCTGATTGGACAACTTCCACATGTCAAATTGTGAACACACGGTACAGGAGTCCATTTGTCCCCCCAAGGCAGTGCAATTACAGGGGGTTTAGTGAACAATGGCCTTCTTCTAAAACCAGACTGCTCCCTCTGTCCGGAAATAACTGTCCTATTTTTTAAAAAGTTTCAAATTAACGCTGATTTTGTCCAAAAAGAAAAAGCATTCTCAGTACTCAAAAAGCTGCCTTCATGTTGATAACATTACCTCTCGAAGGAGTCTGTGGCTCTTTTTGGAAAAAATTCATGATAAAACGTCCAGTTGAAACGTCCACTGAAATAGGACAATTATTTCCGGACAGACGAAGTACTGAGCAACAGGATTCCAACATCAGTTGAAGTACATCACAATAAAGAGTGCATATTTAGGCAACTTCCTCTTCACATATGATTTTGTTAAGAAATAAAGAACAAGACTTACCTCTTCACTGGTTTTAAAGAAGGGCACGGCACTTTTGTTTGCATCTGTAAGCTCATCCAGGATCAAATTCTGCAACTCCAGACTTCCGGATGATTTGGAGCACTCTACGTGGCACACCCGTCCAGCATACTGCTCACGAAAATAGCTGCACAATGCCTTGCAAAGAAGTGTCTTGCCCATGCCACCTAGTCCATACAAGCCGAGTACTGCAGGCCGACCACCATTCACTCGGCTCTGCCTCTCAAGCTCCCCTATTATCATCTGCCAATCATCATGCCCAGTAACGGAAAATTATTATCATACATAGACCAACATTCCTCATGCCCAGTGATCTTTTCTATCGCTAAAAGCAATACAAATTCTTTTGAGAAAATATTCAGCAATAAATAAATTCCCCATTTTTGAATGAATGAATTCTCCAAAATGCTCCCTAATCTAGGACGTCTCATCCAAAATCTACATGTTTCATCTTGATTCATGGATACAAATAGATTCATCACTTCACTGAAGATCAAAACTTGCACTGCCTCAAAAAAATTAACATAGTTTGAACAACTCTCTTTGATCAGCCGGGAGCCTGCAGTTGGTAAATCCCAAAATCCGGGTTAACCCCTAAGCGTCTAAAATGCCCAATATGGCCATCTGCATCACTGAACCTTGCAATGGTGGCATTTTCTCATTTTACCTCGGTTTTCTGGCTGCAATACATCATTTTAAAGCTTTTGTTCTATGCTACAAGAACAACAGTGTCGATCGTGTCAAACTGAAGTCATTTTCACAGAAACAGATGATTTGCAGCAGGGGGTCCAATTTTCCTACACTACAGAAAATACACAGTGGGCGCTTAGGGGTTAACATGGGTGTTGTCCTTGGAGTAATTTGTCTGTTCTTCACTATTCTAAGTGCGACGTATGTATGAAAAATAAAGAAATACACACTCTGCCGTGGTAGATTTGTGACTGCTTGTCACTTGCAATGAAATCTTCTTTCATTAGCGTAAGTGAAAAAAATAATGTAAAAATTGATCATTGCTGATCACGTCAGGCACTCACTTGGCACAGACGAGTTCTGCCCACCATGGGAGGCTCGGAATACTTGAGATACGGCCGAGACAAGCGGTCGAGGCCTACAACAATAGCTTTTCTGTACCTGACCTCGGATTCTCCGTACTCGGAGAATCGCTCGCCGTTGCTGCGAGTCAGAACTCGGAGAGCCTCCTCACAATTGCCAGGGTGCACTCGGGCATCCAGAGCCGCCGAGCGTTGCCACTCCATCCGCCATTTCTTTGCCATTGCCTCATCTTTCAAGTCACCCACATCCAGCTTGTAGAACACCGGCAGGATGTGAAGCCTGGGGTTGCAGGTCCTCTGGGCCTCCACAAAGGTCACGAGCTCCAGCATGGGCCATTTGGACATGAGGTACTCTTCCGAGAGCACCACCACTGCTACCACGCACTGCCTGGCTGCCTGCACTATAAGCTTAGGAAATTCCTTTCCCTTGGGTAAACTGTCCGAGCTTTTGTCGAAGAAGAGCGTGTGACCTCGGTTCCTGAGGTCCCAGTACAGCTGTTCCACAAAGGCCTTCTGGGCGCCACTGTGGCTGAGGAAAATCCTCTGCGATGGAAGCAGCAACGATTGAACATCCTCCCTGCAAGAAAGGTCACATATTATTATTTCCACGCTTGTAGTTTAATTATTGCAGTTAAAACAGTCCATAACAGAGGGATTCACGCAGGCAATCCAAGACTGTAGACGCTCCTACAATATGAAAAAAGTTGTGATTACAGAAGTGCGTTGGTTTGAAAGCTACCACGACCAATTATCCAAGATGGCGTAAAAAAGAATGTAAAAAAAGAATGTACTTAGAGAATGTTGTTACCTCCCATCAAGTGGTCGACTATTTTCCACCTCGACGCTACGCATCGCCACATCTGCTTCAGAGTAGTTACCGGGTCTTATGGACATAATCGTTATATTGGCAGTTTCCCAATGAACTCTGCAAGTGCTGAAATCTAACCCCCTTGGTTATAAGACTTTCAAGGGCATTTACACTCACTCAATGAGTAAGTGAATCCGGCCGTTTTTGAAAAGAAACAGGCCTCTTGAATTTGTACCCGCGGTCAGTGGCTTGGAGATCTTTGAAAGTCACATGAGTGAGGTTACGTAATTGGGAGCCTAACAGCCTGCCACAGATTCATGAGCTGGCTTCCATCATCACCGCCCAAGTCTCTCACTTGTAATACCACAAAGTTTGTCAGTGAAACAAAAGTCATGTCACTGTGCTAGTCACTATTGGCCTGGACTTGAGACAGAAAGTGAGTGTAAATTAATATTGCTACTTCAGCCAACAGCCTGGGACAAATACTATCGTGAAACTGGGGAACTACTGAAAATGACCATGATTCTTCTGTTTGCAACTTCAAGGATGTGAGGATGGTATCTCACACCTCCCAACATGCTATGCTCTCACTCGTTGGATCCGAAGCATCTTAGGGATCCACAATCAAAGCTGCTTTAGTGGTGGCCATTACGAACTCTGATAGTCGGAGGTCATCGCCACTTGAGCTGAAATATCTAATCACTTGCTCTCCCTTCAAAGAACTGTCACAACTTCAAACATTTCACATGTGGATGAGGTAAAATCGATCTAAGTCAAAGCCGTGAAAGAGCACTCACAATAGCCAGGCCTTACAGCCATGCAGTGAAACAAGAGTATATCGATCTGCAGCAAACCTGTTGTGAGAGTGGTGACCGTTGTTGACAGGGTCTTGATGTCGTAACATCAACATCGATGCTTCACTGAACACAAACAAAGAATCATCTGTCCACTCTTCAAGCATTCTGAAACAAGTCTTTTGTACAGAAACTGGAAGTTCATGAGAGAACTGAATAGTAGAGGGTGTTCACAGTGCAGAAAGTTGCTCTGCTGAATGGAGGCATTCGGTGGCCCGAAATCAGAAAGAAAGGAAAATGGGTCCCTCCATGGGGCAGTAAATTTTTCAAGTTCAAGATGAGGTGGCACGAGAGGAGGGGCTCCTACATTTTAGTCACTTGCTAAGGCACCTTCTCGAGGTATCCAAAAAGTCTGTGTGAGTGCAAAGCATTTAGAATTCTGTTTGAAAGGGGGGAATGGAAAGAAAACCAAAATAATCTGCCGTTTGTCGGTAGGATTTGCTGAGCACGTACTTGGCGGGAGCACTGCAAGGAACAGCTGTATTCCTCTAATCCGGTCAGAAACGTCCACCTGTCTCTTTTCAACCTCCACCTGGCCTCCACCATACCATAAAAGTCAATCCCTCAGATTCTAATACAGTTTGTTCAAATGCCAACTATTATGGTCCACTTGGCAAGTGCAGAGAGCACCGGGCTGGGGACTCGATTAAGTTATGCTAAGATTAACCCTTGTCCGGTGGGCACCGGGTCATTGACATTACGAACGGACACTTTATTCACGCCGGCCTTGAGATAGGGTCGGAGTTTCTATTATTATGCTAAGATTGATTCAATAATCAAAATATGGAGACAAGTGTCCCTCCCGTAGTCCCGTCCTTAACTATGAGGTAATTTTATACAGAATCTGAGGTCCACAGTACAGTAGATAACCGCTACACTGTAGTAGAATTGCTGTACCATCTTCTGATGTAGTGTAAATTGAACATGTGTCCATTTCCACTGATAAGAACAACAGCAACAGTGTTACAAACAGGGCAAAATATTATTGTAACGGTGCATACAAATCCGCTCTTCGCAAACACTGCCATTCCGACATTCCATAGCCTCTCTACCAAGACAGAAGCTCCGAGTGAAATCTCCATGCTCTCAAGCTTATCATCAATTTAAGTCAACCCCTAAAGGGCCAAGGATTCATGGTTTTAAAATGACAAATTCAATCGATCATATTGTGGAAAACGAAATTCAAATGGGACCAAATTTTATATCTTTTATAGTGTGAAGAACATTACATGTGTTAATAAAAATCAAATAAATTTGAACTAAAGGAAGTCTACATAGGACCTACTCAAAACTGCTAAAACAAACATGAAGACCAATTTGGACTTCTTGGTCCTTCAGGGGTTAACCCTTTAGTGCCTAGGGTACTGTAGCTACGTGCATTGGATTTCAGTAGTTTTTTTTCACTGTGATTGATACTATCAAAAATAGAATGGATTACATTAGAAAGTAACTGTACAATTGTATTCTCAATTGGAGTGGAGACAATTTGCAAAAATTAGAGAATCATCCAATGGTGGAATTGCAAGATTATAGTATGTCTTTGAACCGTATAATGCACACTCAAAAATGAGATTTTGGAGGGTGTGTGACTTCAAAGTTAAATAGAATTTGGATTAAATTTTCTAAAATGAAAGTGACACGGTTCAATAATGCCCTATGTCAACGCCTCTCCATTGCAATCTTTCTTATTAAGAACGGACTCACACATAATTATTGTGAATTTTATAAGTGAGAGTGACTTATCCATATACGTTTTAGGACAAAATTTATACATTAAAAATTGAAAGAAGTTGGTACATTGATCGGAATACATACACTATTGGAACATGAACAAGAGAACACAATCCCAAGAAAGAAAAAAAAAAAAAAAAAAAACGAGACAACAAACTTCCAAACACTAAAAATACAGCATAGTACATGTGTTGTATTTGTAAGTATTTACAGTATTTTGGTGTTTCGTAGATAGGTGTTTTGATAGTTGCACAACTCCAAATTTAGATTTAATTTTTTTAGAAGATGTGTATTACAAATCTCCAAAACTGAACTTCACATTTCAAAATCCAATTCTTCAGTTATTTGCATTTCCAACACTCCAGTGACCAAAATGTGGTCAGCTAGGCACTAAAGGGTTAAGTCAGGGACTGAACCTTCTAAGTTGCCACAATGCCATTACTTTACAACCTTCTTTACTTTTGCATAATAGCATCCATTCGAGAAGAACACAGACTCTGGGGTAAGTAGGGTAACCTTGGCTGCAGACAGTCTACCTTTGATGTTCAAATGATGATGCATCCTTTGCCTTTTGATCCACCTCGCCTTCTTGCACCTTCGACTACTGGTACTCATTCAACTCTTCAACCGCCAGCGCACCAACAATTGGTCTCTGATTCAAAAACATCAAACTGGTAGATTTGAAATCTACGCTTGTGAATTTCACATCAATCAAAGTGGTCTTATGGCTGCAAAAGTGGTTGAGCACGGGTAATATTAATACAACAAGCAGCAAATACCTGCTTATAATAGTCCTAATAACAGACTAGTCAAGCTAGAGCTTAGCAACTCCCAGCAAAGCTGAGAAACATTAATCGCAATTACTCTTTCTGTCCAACATTTCCTTTCTCTAAATTTGAACGTTGCACTAACCCTCTCAATCAGAAATAGATCTCATTCAATGCCAAGGAATCAAGGATCGCTTAAAAACCATGGGTTGAGCGCTATGGTCAACCCAGTGGCAAAAAAATTCTAAAGATTAATGGGATAATGAGGGCTAACATGAGGTCTGGAGGGAGCATCATTTGATCCAGAAACTGTCATTCAGGTAGTTCAGAAATCCCTCTTCCGAGACAAGCTCCCGCAGTTTTCCCAGCGCTCTCTTCTCGGTGGTCAATACTGCTGTAGAAGAAACGCCCAGCACCGACGCTGCCTCCGATCTTGAAAGGGGAGGCTGACCCCCAAGTCCGTAACGTAAATGCATGATATGTTGCTGATGCGGCGTCAATGAGGCAAGTGCTCGAATCACTTCAGCTTTTTGCTCTTCATCGCGTGCACATAGCCAAGGGTCAGACGCAGGTGAGTTGTCTTTCAGCTGCAGGAATGACAAATTTCGGCTATCAACACGACTCTCGCATGACTTGGCTTCTGCAAAGCGATTGCCTTCATTAGTACAGAATATCTTTGAAACAAATTCTTTCATTCTGACCACAGAAAAATACTGTTGAACAGGAGCCCCATTCACCACGTTGGACTTCAGCTGGCATGTGTGGTCACTCTTGAAATAGATATCAACCCCTAAGCGTCCGCTGTGTATTTTCTGTAGTGTAGGAAAATTGGACCCCCTGCTGCAAATCATCTGTTTCTGTGAAAATGACTTCAGTTTGACACGATCGACACTGCTGATCTTGTAATATAGAACAAGAGCTTTAAAATGATGTATTGCAATCATAAAACCGAGGTAAAATGAGAAAATGCCACCGTTGCAAAGTTCAGTGATGCAGTTGGCCATATTGGGCATTTTAGACGCTTAGGGGTTAACTCTTGAAGGACCAAGTAGCCCTCATGTTCATTTTAGCAGTTTTGAGTAGATCATATGGGGACTTCATATTTATTTTTCACATGCAATGTTCTTCACTGATTCTGGTGATCAATAAAATTTAGCCCCATGTAAAGTACATTTTTCCAATTGAATTGGTCATTTTCAAAACATGAATTCTTGGTCTTTAGGGGTTGACATTTCATTTGGTAAGATCCGGAGTATACCATTCAGCGGGATTAAGAGATAAAAAACCGAGTTATTGAAAGGATTGTCTGAGCACAAACCTGAAGCATCCAGTGACTTCACGGGCGACATAATCTGGAACACTTGACGTATCTTTTTGGCACTCATATTCGAGACTTCCACAAGCTCATCGCATGTGGGCTGTCTGCCATGTTGGACTGCGAAGTCATCTTTATGTCGTAGCAGTGATGATACATTTGCATAAACCGTCTGCCCTATCCTCAACGCATGGCCAAATTTCTCGGCTGCAATGCGTATCTGGTTTTGCACCCCAAAGTAGGCATAAGATGAGAATTTTGTGCTTCGTGTGCTATCAAACTTCTCGGTGCTTTTCAGGAGACCAAGAACACCTTGCTGATAAAGATCATCATGTGAGAGGCCTCGCCCATGGAACTGTTGTGCCACGGAATGCACAAGCATAATGTTTGATTCAACCATCTTCCTTTTTGCTGCTCGTCCCCTCCCCTGCCTATAGAAGATAAAAAAACAAGAAAAAAAAGCGAGCACCCTTTTAGTTATAACATAGAGGATACTAAAACCGTTAGGGACCTGGTCCCAATCCTATATTGACTCCTGATACCAACAGGAACTCATCTATTCATACACTTGCGTTGGACTTAGTAGCAAGTGGCGTAAGCTAAATTGGCTATATGTTTATGGCCACTTATCTTTGAATAGAAACGGGCTTGTCTACTATCACTTATAGTGGTATACAAACCCCCATTTTGAATGATTGCATAAGGAATTCATACATATTGATAAAAGTTTCATCTCAACAGATTTGACTCTTGCACCCAAAAATCTCCCAAAAATCTCCCAAAAATCACACTCCTATGCTTAAAGTGATGCGAGCAGTATTTTCTACCTTGGTTAGACCACTTCAACTTAAAATTTGTCTGGTTGAGTGGAGATTAATACTGAAGGCAGCCACACCAACAAGGAATGCAAGAACTCAGAGAAAAGTGCCAAATTGATGATATAAACTACTGGGACCAAACAGTACCTCGCATAAAGGAGGAAAACTGAAATGCCCACATAATCAGCCCACTCCTGATGAGTTGGTGTCCGGCCAAGTTGGTTTTCCAGTTCCACCTTTTTAGTCTCGAGTGCAAGCAAATCCTGTAAACCAAGTTGACATTTGGTGTTCACGTTTATCAGGTCCAAGAAAATTGAAGGAAAAAAAGGCACACTTAAGATTGCACAGGTCAAAGCAACAATAAATCCTACACCACGATAAATGCAACACTCGTTTTGAGAATGAGCCATGGAGAGGTGGCGCTTCCATGGCTCATGCTAAAATCCAATTTGGTTTCAATCACCTCAGACACTTGTTTCCTCAAATGCGTCATAGATGCAATGCAATATCTTAACCCCTAAAGGACAAGAAGCCCAAATTGGGCCTCTTGTTTTGCTTTTTTTTAGTATTTTTGAGTAGGTCCTATGTGGACTTCCTTTTGTCCAAATTTATAAGTTTTTAACCAACACAATGTTCTTCAGGCTTCCAGCGACATAAAATTTGGTTCCATCTAAATTACATTTTCCACAATATGATTGATTGAATTTGTCATTTTAAAACCATGAATCCTTGGTCCTTTAGGGGTTAAGCTTGTTATCTCAACCCTGATTGCACATGATGTTGGTTCAAATTTACAATTGTTGCTTCGACTAAAGTGGCTCTTACAAACAACGGATTTCACATAATTTCAGTGATAAATGAATAATACCTGCACATGTAATGAGTACTCAACTTCCTCCTCAGCTGTCAAAGGCGGTCGACCACCCGGGACTGTTGACCAAGAACCTGATGACTCCACCACATTCTTCTTCCGAGAATCTGAGGTTCCTGGATTGATTAGCGAAGAGGATCTTTCCACTGCTTGCACATTCTTATCTGATGCATGACTTTGGAAGGCTATGACTTGCCGAAACAGAGGGACCCTAAAACCCTGAATTCTCCCAACAGAATTCAAATTTTTCCAAGAGCTGCACAGTCCGGGAAGGGCTCCATTCGAATGAACCGGCATTGCAATACTCAGCGGCATGTCTCAGAATTCGACTATCTCCTTGCATGACTTGAGTCACAAGGAGCTCAACAACCGTAATTAGCCATTCAATCGTTCCAGCTCAACCCTAAAGTCAAGAGACCTTAATTTCTAATGCAGATTTTAAAAGCAAACGGAGATTCAACGAATCCGTGTGTTCGTGTGTAATTTACACAAGAGAATGAATGGCGAGCACGAGCACTCTGAAAAGATTGGCTAATAGAAAACTGAAAGCTCGGAAATCTGCGCTTTTTCTGTACAGAATGCAGGAACTGAAACAAGCGCTCTTCTCAATTTCCCGATTGTTACGGATTCCATATAGTGACAAACCTACAGAAACAAATTCAAAATAGTGCGCCACCGGAGAGAACGAGGCCCGAATTAGGGTTTCAGAAAAGCCTGGACATCTCCGCCGGAAGCTACAGAAAGGTCTACCCAGCAGGTAGATCTACGCCGGGTCTAAATCTATCGAAATCCTAGATGGGCTTGTTTTATTGACTAGCTCTTGTAACAAGCTCAATTTCTTATTGTGGTGTGGGGTAATTTTTACGATTTGCACTGTTGAAATTAAAAAAGAATTTTGTAGCTTTTGTACCAAAAAAGGATCAACAAAATAGTACAATTTTTGAGAAAATGTCACCATTGAGAAGATTGATGAAACTTATTTGGAGTATTTTGTACATATGCTGGAATAAAATTATTCAAAAGTGTTCCAAATATTCCAAATTTTTTACCATGCTTAAAGATCATTATGATTCTTGTGTGAATTTTTTTACGAGATTTGGAGATGTGAGGAGGAATCTATAAAGGTTTGAGGTAACGCCTAGATAGCCTCCTAGCAGTTCAAAAAAATCATCAAAAATCACACACTTCATGAATTTTCAATCAAGAAGTGTTGACGGATTAAGCTCTCAAAAGAGCCAGGGTCTCTTTGTTGATCACCCTACATTTCATGGCTCAACAACTTGAATTTCCTCACTTTCTAGTTCTAGAAGCCCCTTGAGGGTCGTATGGGTTAAGTCAATCAACTCCGTGTTAGCCAACTGTCATCTGCCATTTGCCATCTACAAAGAAGTAGTGGGGTCCCGTTGGAATAGCTAAGCAAAATTAGTGGGAGTAGTGGGGTCCTCTTGGAATAAATAAGAAAATTTATTTATTCTATCATGTCCGGCAGATCCTTCATTCCCTTGTAGTATAACTTAGAATCATACTTAGGTAGGAGCAAGTCCAGCAGTTCCAAACCAAATATGTCCGCCAAGCATTAATTTGAGGGTCATTTTTAACTTAGAGGAATGTTATACAAGAAGTAGCCCAACAACACTCTTTGTGCGAACACCAAGGCAACTTATAAAACAAAGATTTTATGAAAGTACTTGATGACCTTGAAGCACGGGCCGGTGAATAGTCTTCAAGCTCGTTATTTAATTGTTGATTGAGCATCTTTGCTTGTTTGGTGTGAGAAATTTGCTGGCACCAAAGCTTCTGTAAATGGTGGGGAAACCTCAAACTTTGTCTTCAAAAACTATTTTTTAGCGTTAGTGGGTAGTTGTTGGGCTAAACTTCGAAGCAAGTGGAGATAACTACACCAAATCTTGGCGTTGGTCCCTCCAAAACACCTGCTGCTGGGCATGCTCTAAGTTACCCCAACCAAGTACTTACCCAACTGAACCAAGGGGTAACTTGTTAGTTGGGGGTTGGATAAGGAAAAAAAACATTCACAAAATCTCATTCAGCAACGGGCGGGATGGGATGATAATTATAGTGAAACTCAAATCATTATTCCATTGCCTTTGTTCACTTCATGTTATCAACATGGTAAAATTGGTCTTGTACTTACTTATTTTGTTGTTGTTTGTTAGAAATTCCTCACTTACATCAATGAGAATTCTATACTTTTGAAATCAAAGATAGGTTCAAATTTTAAAAATAGAAATAAATAAATAAAAATAAAAATTCAGATGACATTCAACTTAACAATAGAATATTGTTCTGCATAGCAACTTTCCCACCTTTCTATCAAATATTTAATTGTTTTCTTAAAATAGATTTTGTCCAAAAAAATATTTTCCAAAATCTATTTTTTCCTTACAAAATAAATTTCTCAAAAAATTAGGCATTTATTTGTAGAATTGTTTTCCGCCAAAACTACCGTATGTACATAATATTCAGTAGCCTCTGTTATTGTTGCCTTCCCCCAACAGAATGATGTGGAATATCCCACATCATTTCATCCCCCCAATGAAATAATGTGGGATATTCCACATCACATCAGTAGCTATGGAGGCAGGTGACATTAAGCAAAAGCAATCAACCATGTTGAACAGTAATCAAAAGCACTCACTCAATCACAATTCAACAGTGTTTTGTAATTGTTTATTTGATTCAATAGTCCATTCAATTACAAATCATTGGTCACCCCATATATAAAAGTGAATGAAACTAAAAGGCAGCCTCTTGGAAGGCTACTGAATGTTATGTAGGTACGATACAATAGTAGTGATTAAATTTGACCCCTAAAGAACCAAGAAGCCTGAATTGGATCTTATGTTATTTTTAGCATTTATGAGTAGGTTCTAAGTGGACTTCCTTTTGTTCATTTTTGTTTTGTTTTGTGACCAACACATGCAATGTTCTTCACTAATTCTAATGATATAAAATTCAGTCTCATCTAAATTATATTTTCCATGATATGATTGATTGAATTTATCATTTTAAAACCAAGAATATTTGGTCCTTTAGAGGTTAACCCAAGAGCCCAAGGAGTATTGGACAAAACATAGATGTGTTATAACATGTGCCTTCCATATGTTTGATGAAGTTTGGTTCAATAAACAAAATGTAGGGCATCATCTCTAAAAATTATCCGTATGGTCAAACTTCCACAACTAACTTTAGATTATTTTTTTAATGAATTTAAAAGCATTAACCTTTAAAAATTTGTATAAATTATAATTTTCACTTTTAAAGTTTAAAATTTAGCTTAATTGGTTAAAGTTGCTTTATCTATTGTTAACTTAAAAAAAGTAAATGAAATGATGAACAAAACATCATTACTTTCTCCAAATAGCAAATTTAAGAACCTTAAGACAATGTTGAGGTGATCCACTTTGAAAAATTCTCCCGGGTGGAGTTTAACTTGGATTGACATAATTCAAATTGCATTGGAAAGTACACTTGATGTAGTTTTTTTTTTTTTTTTTTTTTTTTTTTTCAAAAACATATTTTTTTGTTCCGGGCAGCCCGTTAGATTTGAGCGTTTAGGGGTAAAAGACTACTTAAGGGTGCACGGCATCTCTAGTAAATGGCTAGGTTTTTGAATTTTTGATTTCTTCGAGAGCCCCTACAAATCAAAATTGTTGAAATCTTTATCACATGTTTTCATAATAGTTCTATACAAGATCTTATGATTGAATATAGAAAAAAAAAATCAATTTAATTTACTTAATGCATTTATTTGAAAATTGTAGTCTTTAGCAAAACACTTATAATGGTCCTTTAGAGATTAGTTTATGATCTTCCCTTCCGTGAGGGATTAGTTTCTAAATTGATGTTTACTACATGTCAATTTAATATACTTATGTATGTATGATGTATATACCATGTACATACATTATTTTATACTATATTTTTTAAAAGATACTATTTTTTTTGTCATTTGCCTTCATTTTTTTTTCTTTCCTAAAAGTTTATCAAGTTCATCTATAGCAATCAATTTTTGGTGGGTATTTAGGACCTTCTACAATTTGCAACTAAATTTATCAATCAAAAATGAAAAATTACAAACAAACATATTCCAACTACAAGATTTCCAGTACAAATGTAAAGTTAGTATGAGTCATTGCAAAACTCCAAGAGTTATAGCTAAGAGTCCTGTTAGCGGTTATGAGTACGTTCTATCTGAATTTCCTATTGTTTAATTTATTTGTTTTCTGATCAACAAATGCAATATTCTTCATTGATTCTAATGATATAAAATTTGGTCCCATGCATCTGAATCATATTTTCCACAATTATGAACGATCAAATTCCAGTGATGCCCTAAGTCAGAGCCCCGGGGAGACTAAGACCCGTAGGCGTTCCCTGAAATCCATTGTACGTTGTTATTCCAGAAATCGAAAGCAAATCCAGTGACTGTTTACGTATGAACAATCAATGTAAGTACTAACTGTACAAGAAGAAAGGCAGTGAAGTAGCGGACGAAATTTGCAAGTACTAAAACATCATCCCATAGTTATGCACATCCCATCAATCTTCTAAATCAGGCTCTTGTCAACTGAATGAGGAAATATATATAAAAATGTACGTACATTCAAGGAACGGGTGATGTAAACGAAATGCACAGCAGAAAACACCTCCGTCGGCAACCTTTGCACTCCCTTCTACTGGACAACGAGAAGATCATCATTCCTTGTGGTATCCGAAGTTGGAACGGTCGCAAGACACAGAGCTGTTGAAAGTTACCCAAATAAATACCGGATAATTAAGAGGTACTCTGGCATGCAATTAACACGAATTCCGACATCTGAAGTTGGACCGGTCTTGTAGGTGACTTTCAGTTCGTGTTCAAGGATGCCTGAATTTCAATTCGTGAAACATATATTCCAATGTCCTGTGTATGGGGTAGGAAAGTGATTTCCGCGGCTGGTCCGGAGGATGCCCTGTACTACATCAAGTTCTATATATAATTGCAGTTTCAGCGCTAACAATCAGCATGCGTTGTCAATCGACATACACCAGAATTGACGCACCGGTTGGCTGACTACAGCCAGAGTACTCGGTTCTCCAGACCCGCAAAGGTCTCGGGATCGAATCTCTTTGATCACATATACCCACTGTTAGCACTGCACTTAAACCGGGAGGTGGCGCACCGGTCGACCGTACTCCGTATAAAGAACAAGCCATTTTGTTCTTTTTAAGCTAGAGGCGTTGTTTGTGATACCATGAGTCTATGGCATTAAGGCCCACTTTATACACAGGGTGGGGCTGGATGGAAGGCCGGCCCGATTCAATAGGGCCCAAGTTTGGAGTTCGGGCCAAGGAAAACCTTGCCCCGATTTCATGAAACCGGCCCAAAGATTTGGCGCCAAAATCATGCCACATAGAACGCCACGTAGAAGGCAATATTCGTTACATTGAGACTTTTCACAGATTTTGAGACAAAATGCTAGTTATTCAAAAATTCATTTAAAAAAATAATAATTGAAACTAAAAAATAATAATGCTTAAACAGTGATTCTATAATGAAATTCTAAAAGTTGGTGTTGTTACCTATTTATAAAAAAATTCTAGTAAAAAGATAAAACGGTTTATCTTCAAGTCAAAGATAAAAATGAGACTGCGAAAAGTCTCAATATAACGAATATGGCCTTGTAGGAAAAATTGCTCATTCCAGCCCGGCCCTAGTATAAAGCCCTTGGGCCAGATTTGAAAGAATCATGCGATCCTATTGGTTGAAATTTGAAGAGTTCGGGCCGACCCTCAATCTGGCCCCAAATATAAAGCGGGCCTAAGACGCCAACAACGGGATAGACATGCATCATGTGCATACACTAGTGGAATACAGTGACGTTTTTCACTCTGAAATTGAGTCAGATGGCGCCACTTCTCTCTCGATATAGTCATGGAGTACTTCGAAGTTGTTGAGTGCGATTCGTCACATAGGACGGGCCTCTATAGTGTGTCATCAATTTGGTGTTACATTGAACTGTCTACAGTGAGGCTCTTCGCAAAATTAGGAGCGCAAATTAAAAAAGTTGTGAAATTTCCTCAAAGTCACGAAAGTCACGATCGATCAATCAACAAGAGTTATGCAACCAATACTACAAAGTACAAAGATTTATGGGTAGGACTTTATACATGCCTAAAGTCCTCTATTCCAAAGAACAACATTTATTTTGAATTCTCAAATTCTGACGTTGTCGAATATGTTTGGTGAAATCTTGTTACATTTGTTAGAAACCTTTGTTTGTTTACTGCGAGTGAGGTAGCACCAGAGGTACCAAATCTCGTCGGAATTCCAGGAAAATCCAATGAGGCAATTGGACAGGGCCCGGAGTCTCCGAATTTCTACTTTCTCCAGTTCTACGGAGTGGACAGAGTGCACCAAATGCTTTCAGTGTGGGTCTCCTATTGGCTAAAAGAAAATTTTAGGTTAAGAATTAAACATTTGGAGCATGACTTCAAATTCATTAAATGCATGTGTCCAAACTGTGAGAAAGGAGGAGAAAAAAAACTATCTCTATTGTTGAGTACCATAATTACAATTATCTTTACAACTATTTTCATTATTGAACATCATTTATTAAGCTTTGGATCTTGTGTAAGCCATTTGTTAACTACATTCTTTATTCTAATTAGCATACTCTACACTAGATAGATAATGTGTTCTGGTGGGTTTTTTTATAGTTTTATATTCAAAAAGTAAAAGTTCATGTTGTAGCTACTAAGCCACTTCATTGACCCTCTTACCTTAAACTTGTTTCATGTTGCATATTAGGTTTCGATCTGTTATTTCCATTATAATATAAAGGATTGATAATATTGTGTAATATGTATTTGTGCCAATAGAGAGGGAGAAAAAACACATCTTACTTTGAAAATCTTAACATCTATGACCTAAACCTTTTTCACATTCAAATATCTCTATGTTTACAATTTATTACATTTGTATTGCAACCTCTTACAATATTAGAGTGTGTAATAGTAAAAATAGAAGGGGAGTTTTGAATTGAATTTTTTTCACTTCTAAGATGTTGATGCTATTACAAAAGTGTGCAATTACAGAGGATTGGATGGATCAACAGACTCTATCCACTTTAAAATGACACTACCTAAAAAAGACTCTTGTTCCCAATTGGATGTGCACATAACATGACAGATTTTTAAGATATACAAGGAATGTGCAATTACAAAGTGTACAAGTGAAGAAAATTTGATTGTCAAAAGGAATAGTGAAAGGAATGTTACAATTCATGTAAGCTGTGTGATTCAAATTGTGCCAAAGTTACCTCCATACTATCACATTTGTCTTGCAATTTTAAAGATTAGTCCTGAAAGACATAACATTCCTTAGCTTGCCTTCTGGACACCCTTGGGAATTTTTAGAGAATTTGAATCAAAACCACAAAAATCATAATCTCATGAGAAATGTTGCTTTGACCAACTGAAGTTGCGTAGGATGGCTTGCTTTCTAAACAATTTCTCAACTGTGAAGCCACTCAATGTAATACACAAGTCACAAAGCTCTCGTTATCTAATTTTTAAGTTTTGACTCCTCCCCTCACAAGTCCCGGACGAAAAGGGTGAGTACTAACATTGGCTAAACAATGTTATGGACCTAGAGTAGAGATTGGTCCTTAAAGACCTGAATGAAAGATTGGTCCTTAGCCTTAAAGGACAAAGAAGCCAGCATTGGGTCTCAATTGTTTTTTTTTAGCAATTTTGAGTAGGTATTACGTGAACTTTTGTTTATTCAAATTTACTTCCCGTTTCACCAACACATACAATTCACCAATTCTGGTGATGTAAAATTTGGATCCATCTAAATTATGGGAGGATTCATCTAAATTATGAAGGATTCATGGTTTTAGTTTAGGACCTGAAAGAGAGATTGGTCCTGAAAGACCTGAAATAGAGATTGGTCCATGAAGACCTGAACATTGAATCCAGTGACAAGAAAGGGTTACAATTGCCGGCAGACATTCTAATTCTGCAGACTGTCTGCAGCTGAAGCGAGAAAGGAAGCCAAAAACAATGAGCTGACTAAATTATTCCTTCCTTGCTGCAAATGCAGTCAGGAATAAAAGTGAAGAATTGTGGGGACTAAAAAGGTCTGAATGGGAGGGTGCTATGGCCAGCCATCTGAAGGGGATTGGAGGTAGCCTTGCTGCACAGATTGCTTGAAGGACCACCGGTTGAGCTGGTTTTGGTAAGACCAATACGCCCACCCAAAGGTGGCTTGGCCAAAAACCTCCAGCTGCGCTGCTCCAAACCTCTGGTAATCACTTTGAGATGCATCCTCCACTTCCCACTCGTTCGTCCACTCACCTGCCCATCCACCCCACTCACCCAGTTAATATCACTAGTAGAAATCTTGTCAAATATGACCTGTCTTTAACAACTAAATGTTCATAGTCTACTCCAAGAAATTAAGATCACCAGTTGTGGCAGCTTCACATTGGTTCTAAGCAGTACAGTTACAACCCATAATGTATTTTTCTATGCACACAATCTTTGTAATATATTCCAAATCTTTGTAGAGAATTCCTCATCTCTTTCTATTCTCAACTCTACGTAGTGTACTCCCCACAATAAGACTTTACTGATGTGTGACGTGTTTTAGGCTACAGTATTCCATGGGCTCACCTGCTACATGCCTTAGCAAAGCCCATGGAGTACTCTATCTAGTATGTTGTGACTTGTCTATACTGGACTCAAAATCACAATTTTAGTCACTATGGACAAGTCACAACTGAATTTAGTCATTTAAGACAAGTCACATTTAACAGGATTTCTACTGATGTTTCATGCTGAAGCAAGCAAGTGAACAGTGAATCACAAGGTCCTCACAGTAGCAAGCACCAAATTGTACACTTACCTTGGGAGTAAACGCATATTTATCTTTAAAGGTAAGCGTACAACTTGGTACTTGGTACCTTGTAGTAATGGGTACCCAACGTCCCTGTGAGTGCTACCCTTGGTGCCTCTTAGCCTCTATGACACGGACTTGTAAGCAGTACAGCCAAACCTTAAGCAATGACATGCAATACTCTCAAATTTACTCCAGCCACATTGTGGCTTTTATCCTGCACAAAACTTACTATACTTTTTGCTAATAGTAAGGGTGAGTTTATAGTAAGGGAGGGTAATTAGTGAAAGTAACACTAAAATGTAAAATTTCAGCCCTCGTCAATTTCATGATTTTGCAAAATAGAGCGTGTGTTTGGAATTAGTACCATACGCACTATTAGCAAAAAGTAGGGTACTCATTTTCAAATTTTTGGTACTTAAATAGCCAATTTTGCTATCAATTTTCAAAATTCCAATTTTCAAATAGCAAATGCACCTCCTTAGAAAAAATGATAAATAAATGAAAAAATCGCTGGTCAGGAGAGCAAAGAGAAGACAAGATAAGGTGAGCTGTCGACACTCGACACTGAATGATTCAAATAATAAAAACTCACCAATAAGAAGGAGGGCATTCCCGGCTGTGTTGAGCTTTTGCAAGAGACTGCGTCGGTCGTTGTTGATGAAGTCAATGTTCCACTGAGCTGTTGTTTTACCAAAGAGATCAGCATTGAAGAGGTTGTAGAAATGAACGTCAAGAACCACGTTGTCTGCGGGTAAGGTGTTCACGAACTCTGCAAAATCGCCTCCTATGCGTTGGCACATGATCACATAGGCCGAGGCGGAGTGCTTCCGAATCACACTGTATCCCCATTTGTAGTAATATTCCAACACGTTGAAGGGAACCACTGCTTCGCCCGGCTCATTCAGGAGCTCAATTCCAAGTAACGCTTGGTTGTTGCCATACCTGCATTTGGAAGCCCACAACAATCCTTTGAACATTACATCACTCATCCACAAATCTTCCGACCGTCACTTCACGTACATCATATCACACTAGTAGAACATGGTGTCGTTTTTCACCGGACAAAAGTTCCCCGTCTTTTCCCCATTTTGGGGGGTGAAATGCATCGAGGTTTCTAGTAGTGTCAAATACTCATCGTCGTGGGAATAGACTAAGGTCACTGTCTGGAGACCTAAGCAGGACGGCCTACACAACCTCATTTTAGCCTCAGAGCATTTGTACCCTTGCACGCTAAAACTCACACGCTAAAATTATTCATCTGTAATTTAAGAGCCCTTGAATTTACAGTTCCCCACCCTCACACACCAAATGTGTACATCAAATAGTCAATGGACCAATCACAAGTAGAGTGTCGGATATATTTAACTAAACTTAGATTTAAAAGGTCATTGCTTAACATGCTATGGTTGAGAGTCCAAAGGCTATTTGGAAGGGCTCGCAACATTTTTCATCCAATTTTTGAGTGTTTCAGACCCTTTTGAGGGCATAGGTGCGGATGCTCTCACTCCATAGAGTTGTGATTCATGAGAGTCCCCTATAATACAAACTAGCTGTCATGATTCTCAAACTCACAGAAACTAAAGAAATGAAAAGTTAAAGGAGGAATAGCAATTGAATACCTCCACCAGGGTCCCAAGAGGGCTTACCCAAGGGCAATGTTATGTTATCCCCTAAAAAAATTAACGTTAGAAATTTTAGGGATAATTGAGTTAATAAAAACAAGGAGGGCTTTGTATAGAGTCTATGTGGAGTCAACAATCTTATATAACCGATTTATGACATGTCTTACACATGAGTAGTCCCTTGGTCCCTTCATGAGTAGAGTTGTAGGCTTGGGGGAACTTGTGGGAACTCTCTTCTAGCAATGGGGAGGTCATGAGTTCCACACTCATGGGCGTTGTAGGGTCTTGCTTTAGATTATTCTTAAACTCACTATAGACTAGTTTAGCCGTTTTTTTGAACTGAAAATGAGTTGAAGGTGAGTATGAGGTGAGTTTCCACTTTGAAACACTCTTTTCGGTTAACTCTAATAGAGTTATTCTAAAACAAAAGTTGTGTTTGAATAAGATACCATGTGTTTTGTTTCAATATACTCTTATTTGTTCACTCTAAATAGTTATAAGGTGTGGAAGAGCTTAGTGACCTCTCATTATTAGGTGTGTAAGAGCTTAGTGGCCTCTCATTGTTAAGTGTGTAAGAGCTTGGTGGTCTTCAAACTCATGTTCAACTAGTTTAGCCGTCTTTCTTTGTAATGCTATCTCCCTACAGTTTTGGACCCCCTCTGGCCTACAACAGAGTCGAGGGAAAGCAATTAGAACAGCAACTTGAATGGAAGAAGGGTAAGATAAATCACCTGCCAGCAAGAAAGTCGATGGTCGTAATAGACTCCATCAAATAGTCTGTTCCTCCTTGCTGCGCCCATTCAGCAACACCGTCACGTGACGAGCTGTGTTCCTGTCCATTCTGTGAGCCTGGGGCCGCATGAAGGTCGACGATAATCTTTATCCCATGATTACTGCCATACCAATTGTATTGCTCTTCAGTGCATGGTCCAGTGTCAATGAGATTATTATTATAATATATAATTACACCTCTGTCATGGCTGGCAGGCAGGCAGGCAGGCAGGCAACTTCAGAACACAAGCTGAACTTTAATGCTCGATTGAGAAGAGATATTTATTACATTGGCATAGGAAATAATTGAAGTGAAGGGTTTGTGCTCATACGTACTTGGCCCACTGGAATGCGTTGTCAAGCGCTTGGAGGGAACCAGAAACATAGGGCGCTGGAGGATCCGGATCTGATGCTATCCACCAGCCAACTGGAATGCGCACAGCGTTTATACCATTGTTGGCAAGGAAATAGAAGTCACCCTCTTGGATAAACGAGTCTCTGTGTTTCTACGGGAACATCAAGGCATACTTCATTAGTCACAAGAGGTAATTCAAGGCTCAATCTACACGGGCCCTTACTGTTCCGAAAATCTTTCAAACGAACTATTACTCCATCACTTGAATATGAATATCCAGCTCCTCGGAAAAAAAGCTCCATAAACACAAGATTATCCCTCACCTTAAAAACAGCGGAGGCTGACGAACCCCAACCGTTAGCAAGTTGATACTCGCCACCCAATGCAGTATTCACCTTCATGACGAAGGTTGCGTCATTGTTATCCCATCCGGGTTCCCCTTCAAAGTCTGCAGTAAGCTGGTTTACATCCTTTGCCTGCAGGTTTTCAAACACATTACCCGTACTGTAAAACATGTGCACTGCAAATTTTAACATCATATCCAGTGATTTTTTGCCAGGAGATAGTTTAGCATTTTTGCTACTTTTACATGGCTTCAAGAGCAATCCAGGCTCCCTCCTTGGATGCTCTTTTCATATTAATATATAGGTAATATCAGGGTTATATACATATGCTACCTAGGTGCTACTTAGGCAATACCTGGGTGAAACCTAGGTTTAAAAAGGCTACACATCTTGACTCCATGTAGGAAATCTGGCTATTATTCCTTCCTTTTTTCAAAAATCCTTTGTATCAATTAGCCAGCCCAAATTTCATGTAGCAATTTGGCTATAATTAGCAACCAGAAAAATCACTGAAATATCTCGACAACGTGAAGTACTCAGAATGGAAACAAATAGATCAAATGCGAAAGGTTTTGAGTGCAGAAATCGTCAAGAGTTCAAATGTATCCATACAAATGGGTCAAGAAAACAATCCAAGTAGATCTATATAAGTGAGCACTTAATTTCTATAATCTGATGGATGAGATATGGCAGTGTTTTTGGGAAAAAAATGGACCAAGTGTACCTGGAGATACATGCCGTTGTTAGCTTGAATGTGAACTTGAGAGGGGTTGGCTTGGTTGCGAACGATGTTGAAAGTCTCCCAGAAGGATGGACTTGGTGCAGTTGCCAGCACGGTGTCTCCCCCTCCTTTGATGGCGGACACAAACATGTTGTTGAAGGCTCGCAATTGATATACTCCTGCAGATACTCGCCATATCTGCTCAACAAGTTGAATAATTCGTGCAGCTCAGAAGAGAGCATACAGAGAATCTGACTCAGGACTATGCCCAGTGCTGATCATTCCCTCCGCAGTTTTTTTCCTCTAAAATTGCAACAAAGACATGCTTTAGAATCCACAGAACTAAATGACTATCGATTACACCATCATTTTGGCAAAGTTCACTTCCCCGGGTTCATTGTATCAACCATCTGAATGATAAGACAGAGACTCTTGACATATTAATTAATAGGACCAACCACCTTGAATGTTTCCCACGAAGAAACTGCTGCTCGGTTCACAACCACCTGCTCTCCTCCACCTCCTTCAGCTGACACAAAAGTTCCTTTGGAAGTTGACTGCAACGCGATTTCTGCTCCATCCTGATTATTTCATCAGATGTCACATTTGTCACAGAGTGTGCATTCAAAGCTCTGAAAGGCTGAAAATATTTAAGTTTCCTGCCAGGTACCATGTCATTACAAATTCTGAACAAGGTTGACCGTTTCAGAAGCTTTTAGGCAACACAATCAAGAGAATCCTCTCTATGAATCATGGAGAACATTCTCGTTATGATGTTGTCTAGAAGTTCCTGAAGAAACAGTCTAATGTAACTGAAGAAACCCTGTTTTTCTTGATACAACCATGCCTACCTAGAATGATATATAACTGAGGGACTGTAGAAGGGTAGTTTGCAAGAGACGTGAAAGACCTGACTAAAAAAGGTTATTTTTTGAAGGAAAAAGTATAGGACAAAAAGGTAAGTGATTCTCACGAGAAGATCACCGTCAGGGATGTCGTCAAATAACTCAGGCTTGATCCACTTCTCTATTACAAGCCAACCCCCTAGATTCACAGCTCGCACTTTAGGGATGTCAAGTAGAGTTCTTTGTGTCGAAAGAGCTGCCACTCCACCAGCAACGTATGTTCTCTTGGCACCACATCTTTCGTCTGACTGGCTATGGTGGTGAAGCTGCTCTCAACATAACAAATTTCGCCATTTTAATCAATTCATTTCGTTCAAAATTCTACATGAACCCGACTACTGGAGCTCTCAAGCTCAGGAGCATTCAACAGTGCGCAGAAGTAAAACCATACGACAATTTGCAAACAACGTCGAAGAAAGTCTATTGCATAGTCCCAAAACAGTTGGCATTTGCTATTCTTTGATAACCAAGTCCTCGACTTTCAGCACCACTTGTTTCTTAACTGCTGTCAGAGAACAGAACTGGTGAACTTTCCCGACCGTATTCCACCTGTCCTCGAATTTGACTTCCTGAAATGATCACGTAATTCTGACCTCTGAAACCGAGAGACAAACTGAAGGCCTGCCAAATATTGTGAGCCTCCATAAACAATGTGGCAGCTATCCAACTAACCGTGGTGCCAAAAGAGCAACCAGTTTAAGAAAAACTCGAACTCTTGAGATCCGGCTTCACTAAAATCAGCATAACTTAGCAAAATTATGTCCGGTACTACATTCAAAACTCTGCATTGATTCGGAAAGCTCAATAGAACTACAGCATATCCAACTAGTACTGCAGGGTTTGCAGTCTTGCACACAGAAGAAAGGAAAAATGCCAATTCTGAATGAATAGGAGTTCATGCCAAAAGCACCCAAATGGCAAAAAGAGTATATTCTTCACACTACTACAAAGGAGGTGAATGTTTTGTGATTGCTATGTATGTAAGGAGCTTCACTGTTCGTGTATGATTGATCTGACAACAACAATGAGCACTACACGAAAGAAAAGAAAAGAAAACTGCACAAAGCAACCACTCGCTGTACGTCACTTGCACATCCTGCATTGAACACCTCGTCACTAAACTCCAGCTTTTTATGCCATCAAACCAACACCCGAGTGAACAACATCCCATGCCGAGTAAGTCCATTGCAGATTCGTAAACAAAAGACTGACGGTCCCTGGACTTACAAGAGCTACAACCAAGGCGAGCGCCACATAAACTCGCTTCAAGGCCGCCATAGCTGTGCCAGATCTCACAAGGTCAACCAGGAGCTCCTTTCAATCAACAATGAAGCTGCAGAAGGAGGAGCTGTGCACGTTGTTGTACCGAAGTGCACCGCCGGAAGCTCATAGCGATACCAGCAAGCAAAGCCATACATGCAGCAATAATGTGTGGAAAACTTAGCTTGGCGTGAGGCTGGCTAACGTAGCTGCAATGAAGAGCAAGAGTGTGTGTGAGAGAGAGAGAGAGGGAGAGTAGAGTACGATGATGGATGTCAGAGACGCAATGCAAGCATGATCAATGACGATGTCCTATCAATCTGGGGCGTGACTGATGGGGATCTGCCGGCAGCTGATCAGAGCGTGGGATCATAATTGGGCTTGCTTTGCAATTGGATTGAATTGCACAGTGAGACTTGCCTTGAATTGTGGAGTGGCCTGCTGTTGCATGCATGGCTCAATAATGAGCTAGCTAGCTAGTGGCAGTTGGTTGTTGCTTGAAAGGAATCTCAGCTTCCTAGCTATGGCTGGCCCGCTTATCATTGGAATGGATCTCTCTCCAATAGGTGACCTTTTGGGCCTGCTCAGAAAATCACTCTACAATTGAGCTAGGAAATCGTCCCGGGTGCACTCTACATTACATTTAAGAATCACGTGCGTTTATGTTTCCTCTAAAAACCCGTATACAAGGGGTTATATGTCTTAGAACCTTTGTATACAAATCTATTCCGTCGTACATATATGTTTAATGTAAATATACGTCAATATTTTTAGCTTTACATATGTTTATTGTATGATGGTCATATTCGTTATATTGAGACTTTTAGCTGATTTTGAGACAGAATGTCAGTTCTTCAAAAATTCATTTAAAAAATAATAATTGAAACCAAAAAAAAAATTAATGCTCAAATAGTGATTCTGTAAGGAAATTCCAAAAGGTGGTGTTGTTAAATATTTATAAAAAAATAGTAGTAAGGAGTTAAAACGGTTTATCTTCGAGTCGAAAATAAAAATGAGACTGCGAAAAGTCTCAATATAACAAATATGGCCTTTATGTATACATCATACGGAAATGTTCAAATTAATACCCCCTCTGTGCACTCTCGTATACTTGTACGTGTTTAGTACACTGCACCTCTGGGAAAAATCAAACTAAATTATGTGTGGAATAAAAAGAACAACTCTCCTCCGTTGTTGGAAGCTCAAAGCCTCACTCTAGGCTTAGGGCTAAGTTCCACGGGTGAGGTAACTCACTAAAAGACAAGTTTTTAGGGACTCTAGTGGACCAAGTTTCACATTTCAAGTGAGCTTTAGAGAAAATAGTGGAGAAGAAGTACGTTGTCATGAAGTATGGAGGGTTCTCAAGTCCAAGACTTCATGGCAATTTCTCCCTAACCAATCAAATTTGTTCATGTTTCGCCCAAGGTTTCACCCATCAAGCAAGTACATGGAATGTGCACAATTTCATGGCCAGTTATAAGACAAACCCAAGTTCCACTTTCCCCCTCTTCTTGCCTACTTCTATGAGTAAATTCTCAAATCTATGGAACTTCACTTTTAGGGGTGGTTCACACTATAGCCAAAGGTCGAGAGTCAGTCAAATTCCACCAATCACATTGCAAGAAAGCTAGAAATTGGGCTCTCAAACTCCACACTAAAGGCCAAAGTCCAAAAACCGTCGCCCTCCAAAGCGCCTACATGGCAGCACTTTTGTGAGTTTTGGCGCCAATGCGATGGCCCCTCGAGGGAAAATTCGGTCATCCGAAACCCTAAATCCAATTCTCCCCCAAGAAACCGTCAATTTATATTTTTATTATTATTATTATTTTGCTATATATTTTTAGCACAAGACTTTAAACTCTCGGCATGAATTGGGTTTAGACTGCAATGTCCTCTTGCCATAGTGTAAACCGGTCCTTATGTACTACTAGAGGTACTGTAATTTTGGATGTGGGTTACAAAAAATAGTATCATGGCCTCACATATAATAGTTATTGCAATTTTGGATGTGTATTAGCATGTAATTCATGCTCATTGGGTATATTGTAAGCCACCATGTTTGTGCCATAATTCGGAAGTCACCCTATTTGTGTCACTATGTGCTAGTAGTGCGCATATATATATATATATATATATATATATATATATACATATATTTATTTTATTTTATTTTATTTTATTTGTGATAGACATTAATACATAGTGATTACAAAGTGGCACAAGTAGTCACATGGTACAAATAGAGTGGTTTAGCGTAGAATGGATTTGAAGTTGTTTGGATTATTTCCCCTATTTTTGTAGTTTTTGAAAATTGAGTGATTGGCAGTGAGTGAAATGTGATTTTCTTTCTTAATTTTGTTTGGTATTTATTCTTTTTGTTCAATTTTTCTTTTAGGGTTTGGTCATCATACAATTTCCTTTTGCGATGGAATGTCAATTTTTTTTCAACAACATAAGAATGGAAAATAGAAACCCATGCAATTATAGAAGTTGGTTACAAGAAATAGAAGATAATGCAATTTTGGAGATGGGTTACAAGAAATAGTAGGTAATGCAATTTTGAAGGATTGAAGATGAGGTTACGGTATTTACTGTAGGTTACATTTGCATGCCAAAGCCATACATAAGGTTCTTTAACCCTTGTAAGTTGTACCTAGGAATATTAAGAATCGTTGCATGAGAATCGTTGTAGCGGATTTTAGAATATTGGACATGCCACGTAATTCTTTAGTTAAAGAATGATGGTGGAGGGTTAGAAGTCCACAGCAGTCCCGCCTCAATAATCACATGTTTTAAATTTTTCATCTTTCATGCAGTGAGAGTAAAAGGGTGAACCCTTGCAAGGGCTAAAGAATCTTATGTAACTTATGTGAGAGTGAGATTCAGACAACCTGGTGTTGAGATTGAAATTTCACATCAAATTTTGAGAGGTGCATATCACTCTAAAACTAATTACAAGATGACATGTGGCAATTTTTTTGATTAAAAATAATTAACTTATGTTACACCTGACATTCTCATAACTTATTCATACGGCGTCCAAATAATACATGCTAAAGTGCGTTGGAATCCTCTTGAACTTGCTAATAAGACCCATCAAAGACATTTTCAGTTTTATGTGTGTAAATAGGCTCAGATGGTAAGGGGACGCTTTAAGGTATAGTTACCTTAGTGGGTAGGTCCTCATGCAGAGATTGATGTAACGTTGGAACTTGGCAATGTCAACAATGAGGCTGAGTCCAACAGGTTTTTCAAGAAACCCCATGGCCAGTGCGTCAGGTGTCAACATGCTCACTTCCTGAAGTTCCCGCATCAAGTCTTGTATGTTACAGCCAATTTCACATATTGCAGCTTCAGTTGATTTAAGAATCCAGTTCCATAACAGTTGCCAAACAGAAACTTCGAAAAAGTTTTACAAGGAACAGACTCATACTGACTGACCTCATGAGAAAGAGACCTAAGCTCGTCTTGTTGGAAATATTTGTCAATGAAGATGAAGAAGAAGAAATTGCAGCCCCTTTTTAGACCACCATGACAAAGTTCTGTCATTTCATGTGCTGTATGCTTTCCTCTAGTCTATTTTCTATTTTTTATTTTTGTTTTGGGGTAAAGGCTGAGATGGTGAGATGGCATATAAGCATATTTTGGTGAAGCTATATTTTGATAGTCATTCGTATTTTTCGTAGAACTTGCATTTATACATTATGGAAGGTACTCTAGTTAGTTTTTTTTGGTTTTGTTTTGTTTGGATGTTATCCCCTAAGTGACTGTTCGACCATTTTCTGGTCGCAGTCCAAACAGTAGTGATTGCCCATGGTCGGGAAATGACATATTTCAAGTTTTGACATTTTGTCGAAGTTGGGGGGTAGAGATCACATTCTAGTGTTTGATACATTTCATTTGCAATATTGAGGTTCACTAAGGAGTTTTTCAAAAACAGAGACCTCAATATTGTTTTAATGTTATAAAACTTACTATTTCGGGAAACTAATGATGTTCTCTCATTTGAAAATTTTGACTGTACATATAATTATTGAACATCATGCTTCTCATTTTCTCTTTTGAACCAAACTTCATCAAAGTTGCAAAAGTAACATTTTATATCACATATAGGTTTTGCCCTTATCCCTTCAGTCTATAGGGGTTATGTTGAGATCTTTGAGACCATGCGTATGTCTGGCGCATTCCTAGTACCATTAGTAGGCTTGATGAGAAGGGGTGTATTGAAGCCGTTTCGTCGCTTTCGGACCTATGGTGTGGAAGTTATGAATTTCATCGTCATAAAAACAATCAAAATCGAATTGAAAAATAAAATAATAATAAAATAATAAAATAATAAAATAATAAAAACATCGCTAAATCACAAAGCCGGAACACTGGGCCAACAGCAAGGGGCCACAGTAGTTTATAATTACATGTGCACTACTATTGGCAACTTCATCCAATCTTTATTTTTACAACACTTGTAATTTGAATTTCTTTGCGGCTGGCTCAGGTAGAGAAGTACACATGTATGTTACATATGAACACGTACGAGCCTCCGACTGATGGCCCATTCACACCAAGAAGGTACAGCACTTGCGTTGCGTTTCGTTCCTAGAATGTTGCAAGGTAGATTTCGAAAATAATATACAATTTTTTGTGGTGTCAAAGCCTTGTCTCTTCCTCCTTTTGATGGAGACGCAACTTTCTTGTTGCACCCAAAATGCGTTGTAGCAACTTCTTGCATGTGTCAAGTTAAATAAATAAATTTTACGAGAGCACATTGTAGCACAAAAAACTTACATGATGCATCCTTGTGGGGGTAGGTGTTTTTGCTTGAGGTTGCTGCTTTGTGCTGGCATGTGGCAAAGCTACGATGTTGGCATGCCTTCTTTGGGTGGTCAGGTTCTCTTGTGTATCAGCTTCTCCGCTCAGGCCACGTGTGGCTGGGCTAGTTGTTTGTTTTGGTTTCCTTTTGCACCGAAATCTTGTTTTCATTTGTTTCAAAAAAAAATTAAAAAAAAAATTACATGATGAATGTAGATTTCTTGCTGCACTCGCTCCTTTGTAGGAAAGTCAAACTACACAATTTAGCCTTCAAGATTTATCAAAATATATTTTTTAATATTTTTCATGCATGGAATTGAATGTTTCCTATCAGTCTTGAAATTTTCAGATTTTTTTGATTTAATACGGCCTTTTTAGCAAATTTTTAAGTCAAATACTTCAAAAAATAATTTTTACTACAAAAAGCTTTAAAAAATTAATATATTTTTGGGAGCAGGTACAAATTACAATGGAGAATCACATGATATGTTTTCCATAGAAATTTTTATTTAAATTTTGAAATTCAAAAGGTGAACATCCTATGTAGTGTAATTCAAACCTTGAGCTACAAAGCTTGCACAAGCAATAAAATACTCAATAATTGGAATTTTTAAGATTTGAAAAGTGGAGTACAAACTAGACTTAATAAACTTCATTTTCTTAGTTGGGTGTATTAGCAACAAAAGTCATCTTCAAGATCAAAATTGGATTTGACCAACAAACGTCCAGAAACTGGACGCTGGGACGTTTAGGGGTTAATTAAGTTCAAAATTTTAAGAAACAAATCAATCATTTTAGGGGGGAAATCAAAGAATATTCTCTATTTTCTTAAGGCCTAGCTGAGAGAATGCTCCAAAAAACTGGTTGGTCCAAGAAAATGTAGGATCTTAGCCGGTAAAGCTAGAATTTCTCCCCACACTGTGGCGTTGGGTGAATGGGCCATGAAGGTGCAGTAAGTTATGTCTCATGATTCATACGGTCATTAATTTTATTTTTTTTATTTTTTTGAGACAAATGGAGCAATTTATTCCACTGTGAAAAATGAAACAAAGAGCACCAGCGCGAAACCGAGCGAGCCCAACAGAGAGCCAACTGGCGAGAAACCACACATTTTTAGTTTTTTTACCTAATAAAGACCTGAGGAACCAGCTAACTACCTACCGAAAAGTCCCGCAAGCGGGACGCCTGTACTGCCATCTAATCTCCTCTTGTTGAAACGAGCAGAACACCCCATTAATTATGAGCAGGTGATATAGTACCTTGTTGGCAGTCTTTTTTGAATTATCAATGCCACAATATGTTGTTCCTGGTGCTGGCATAGTGGCAAAGCATACTTGAGTGGTTGATTTGCAGTTATCACTTGGGTGTGCACAAGGACTGATCAGCCACGCCTTCGAGCATCCTCAATGGGGCCTCTGAACCCCTACTCTAAACCCCCCTCGACGTTAGGCATCCATTTTTTGGACGATGTACAAATTTCATTCAAGTTTTCTCATCCATCATGCACTTTTTGCAGTGTGGAGTTTTTACTATAGATTTTATGGGAAGTTAGCTTCATGCATGTGTGAACCGATTAAAAAGGGAATGATTTGTGAAATTATTATGCCTCATTTCATGTTGCAGAGATTCATCCAAAATTTCGAAGACTTTAGTGTAAAAGTGCTTTTTAAAAATTCAACTCATAAAACTAAGCAACCAAAAATCTTCAAAAATCACTACACTTACAGTGTTACATTTCAAGCAATCACAACAAAAATCATTCACAAATTGTCAATATCTTATTTGTAATTGAATTACAACAGAATTTTGAATTTTGAGTTTCATATTTTATACAAATAAATTGGTGATAGTGATCATAGATCTAACCATATGGGTAGAACCTAAAATTCATAATGTACAACTTTTATTCATACATCAAGTTCAAAATATCCCTTTTAATTGCATTTTATAATGCATCTTTGCAAAACTGCTCAATTTGGAGAGGGTTGTAGGCATTTAGGGGTTAATACATGAGGACAAAAATTGGCTCCTATTTTGAACCGGTTGGGGCCTACTTCTAAAACTAACCCCCTCTTCCATGATTAGTTTAAAATTCCTGAGAGAATTCTCTAAGACTAATTAAGAGCCATAGGTTCCAAATTTGAAAAATATAATATAAAAATATAAAAAATATAAAAAAAACATAAGCCCCTAGGATGGCCAGAATGGAAATTTCAGAGAATTGGATCCACAGAGTGAATAGTGTTTGCACTTACGTCAAGGGGGATTTAGAGTTGGGGTCTCTAAACAATATATCTTTTAATGTATATGGAATTAGAATGTTCAAATCCTATTATTATAATTATATTTTAAAACTAAATATAATATACTCAAAAAAGTCTTGATTTGGATATGGGATGACCAAAATACACCCCATTAAAAATTAACTAACTTCCAAAAAAATTAGAGGATTCTTCAAATATAGTGTAAATTTTGTTTAGAGGGCCAAAAGCACGGCAAATGTAGCATGTTTTGGCGTGTTTTGGGTGCTATTCCATTCATACTGCCATTGAATTGAGTGAGAGGTTTACACTCTGAACTTGATATTATCACACTCTTCATTATCACATTCCAATACTCCCTCCGTCCTATAGTAGATGATGCTTTTGAATTTTATTTTATTTTAAATTTAAAAAAAACTAAAACGGTTTCATCAAATATCTTAATAGAAAAAGTTTCTATTTGGGAGTAACTGTCTATCTAAGCATTTACGATCAATTGATGAATTTATTCCCAGATCGATTGACGAATTTGTTTATAATATCACCTTTATCAATTGCACAATATCACCTCTACTCCAAAATCTTTCATATCAACAATTCATGGACTCGTTTATGTGGTGAAGGAGGCGTTTGATAGCATGTTAGGCTAAATTTTGAAAAAGGTTTGCTTGAGTTTACAGCATCGCATAGTGGAAACTAGGAAAGTAGGTGGGTTACAATACTTAAATAGGGTTCTACACATGAACAAAGCCAAATTTTATAAACTCAAAAAGTACTTCCTGTGCACTTGCCTTGTGATTTTGCTTTGTCAAAATGAACTGTAAAGAACAACTTCAAATTAAATAAATGATTTGCATCAAGTAATTTGGAAACATTTTTTCTCAATATCATCATCTATTATGGGACATAGGGAGTATTTGCTATAGTATACACATGTGATTGGACACTTTCCACATGCCAATTTTTGCACTTATGTTTGTTGGTTCACGAAAGGTGTGATATAAAAGAATTGCATGAGTACCACATTGATGAAAATGAGAAGAAAAAAAATGAAGTGGATGTATATCATTGGTCTAAAAGAGCACACTAAATGAACAACAAGAAAGATTGAATAGTAATTATAATGTTTTGTACTTACCCAAAGACCATTGTGAATATAGAGTTTTGTTGAGGTAGTTTGATTATCCATGTATTAAGAAGAGAAAAAAAACTTCTTTTTTAAATTTGAGTATGCTTCAATTAAATATCTTATCTTATATGTAAAAAATGACATTTATATTTTATGGAATTTTTTTGTTCTGGTTGTTTTTTTTCTAATGTTTGTAGTGACACTTTAGATTTCCATGATTGCATAAACAATGAAAGCGTTTTTGGTACCATCAAAAAGATCTCAAGTTTTACACCATTTTTACTCATATAAAAACACTAACACATCTTAGAAAAATGATCACTTCTAGTTATGTCTTGTTTTCTATAAGTTCTTATGCAACATTAACTTCAAGTTTATTGTAGCTTAGAGATGTGTTGTAGCCCTTGATTGCACCATTATGGATGAATTGACGTGTTGCGGGACGTGTTGCTTACGGTTTAGTATGCAAGTAGGAGATAAATAGAGTTATACAACTTTAATTAGAAAACTTGTGCACTAGAGTTAGACGATTCCAAGATTTATGCATTGGAGTTAGACAACTCTAATAATAATGAATAATAAAATGTGTATATATTTTTTGAAAGATAACTTGCAAACTTTATATTTAGTAATACATAATATTTAAATTGAAGTAGACATCGTACTCCAAAGCCTAGCTTATAACATGGGTGATTATTGGAAGATTAGTATTCAATATGCATCCTTATTTGAAATAAAAGCCAAAACCATCTCCTCTTAACCTCAATGAACAACAATAAAAACTCTGGAATACTTGATAACAAGAAAACATTTTTTTATTTTTTTGGTGGTACATAAAATTTAGTAGCCCTCTTGAAGACTGCCTTTTAGTCTCATCCAAATTCAAGGAGTGACCAAAATACTAAATTTGCACATACACATACACATCATAACAATTATTTTGTTTATCTGTTGTCACATGTGGCCATACATTAGCTACATTAGTTACAATAAATCACAAACTCAATTTCCAACCTCACATGTCATATCATATTAAGTTAAGGTGAGTGGGCCATAAACAAATGCCGACCATAAATTGATTTCTATAATTACTTCATGAATGACACTTCATTGTGCTAAAAACCAACAATCACTAAAATAGTTTAGTGATTGTTGACTTTGAAGAATTGCTTGGAGGCATCTCATTGGTAGGAACTATGTTTATTCAAAGTTATTTTATGATCCTTCAAGACATATTCATTGTTCATTTCAACTCAAGTCTATTGTCATAAATGAACAACCTACACCTTGGACTTTGAAAGTTCATAACTTATCCAATATAACTTCAAAGAATATGATTTAACTTGGGGTAGATTTAGAATCAATTTGCTAATCCATCTCAATCATCACATTGCACCTCAGATTACTGTAAATAGGGGTAGTGCTTAAAGTGTTGGATTATGGCCCATTCACCTTATGTGTTAATATCTAAACAGTTACTAACCTCACATGTGGTTAGAATATGATATTTATATTAAGTTAATGGCTCTCACAGTTTTAACCCTTAAACGTCAAGGTAAGCCCCATGGGCTTATTTAAAAGAGAATAATCAAGAAAACAATAAGTTTTCTCAACCAAATCAAGCGTGGATTGGTGCGTTGGAAAGCTACTGAAAAAGCGATCTAGATTGCAAATTTGCGCCTCATTTGAGAGATTGTGGAATCGTTGGTAAGCAATCAAAGTTATGAAATTGAACAAGTTTTTGAGGTTGGGGCAACTGAGATGTCGCGGTGCTACAGTGCTGGCCAGCAGTGTCCCGCAGAGCCGTTTTTGCATTTTTTTCGTTTTTTTTTTTTTTTTTTTTTTTTTTCCCTCCAAAAATTTAGATGCCTCCGGGTTGCCCCGCCCAGGCCCTCTTGACGTTTAAGGGTTAATGTCTAACCAGTTACCAACATGACTTGTGGTTATAATATGATACTTATATTACGTTAACCCCTAAAAGATTACAACTATGTTTCTTTTTAAACACTCCAAAGCTATCTAAAAGTACCCCTTCTCATAAAAAGACAAATATTTTTTGATCTAAAACCTTTTTGACCAATTCAATTGTAGGATATTTCAACCAATTTGAATTTAGTAGCACTTACAAATTTTCAATCGTTTAGGGTTCTTCAAAAGTAAGATTATAAGCTACAAAGTTGGCTACACTTTTTTTTGGTCCACTACCCAAGTTTGAAACTTTTTGAAAATGCCGAAAATGCAAAGTTTAGTCTCAAATTTGGTAAAATTAATTTGACGGTTGTGTATATGGGGTGTTAGCTCATTGTGTACAAAAATTCAAATGCATAGCTCATTGTATGAAAATTTTCAAGAGTTGCCCACAATTAGGTTTTTCACCTTTGCATGATTGTATCTTTTGATCTATACATCACCTACGTACGCAAATCATCATCCCATTTTCTTTACAAAGAGTAGAATCACCACAAAATATTTCAAAAATTGAAGATCAATAATCATTTTACATTGAGATGACCGAACTTAGAAAATCAGCCTTGGTCCTTTAGGAGTTAATGGCTCTGACATGGTCTGCCTTGGGGCTTCATTGAGCTCCTGCCACTTGTCCTTGTAGAAGCTAATGATGGGTTCATGTAACGATGAGGGATATTCCTCACCATTTCATTGGAGGAAATGAAATGGTGCGGGATATTCTTCATCATTTCATTAGGACTGGGGCAATCCCTTTGAAGACTACTAAATGTTATGTACGAACCAAAACCATCTCCTTTTAACCCTTAAACGTCAAAGTAAGCCCCATGGGCTTATTTGTGAGAGAATAATGAAGAAAAAAATGGATTTTCTCAACCAAATCAAGCGAGGATTGGTGAGTTGATAAAACAATATTAACATTCCTAAATCACCTAAAATTAAATTTTAAACTAGGATTAATCCTTTATATTTATTCATGAGTTTTTGAAAATCTACTTTTAATGCACCGGGTCAAAAAATTTGGTTGATCCTACCTTGCAAATGCCCATAGAAGATAACCAAACATAGAAGATAAAAGGTTCATTGTGAACATGACAAGCCCAACTAGTTATTTGCGTCCTAGTGACATGGTTGTGTACCTCACAACTCACAAGCCCAAAGCATATCAATAAAGTATAGCTAATTTAAAGTCATTTTGGACCACTTCATTTTCCTAATTTTTGGGCCAAGATGAAACTAAGGAACAACAATAGAATCAAAATAGAGCTAAAGAGAGCCCCTAATGAACCAAAATAGATCCAAAATCAACAAATTGCAATGCACCAATTTTATCGGAGTATAGAAAATTTAACGAAATTTCCATTGTAAGCTTAACATTGGTAGAATTGAATGAATTGGTGCCCATACTAAAGATTTATACTCAAACCTCTTTGTAAAGACCCTTTTTACAATGACATTCTAGAAGATCATGCACACTTGAAACACTATTATTGACATAGCCTACTCCATGAACTCAGATTTAGTTGTGGCAACTTCAGATTGGTTCTAACCAATACAGTTACAACCCATAATGTATTTTCCTATGCACACAATCTTTGTAGAGAACTCCTGCTCATTTCCCTCTATTCTCAACTCTCAATAGTGTACTCCTCAAAATAAGACTCTACTAATAGAGTTATCCTTAAAGTCACCTTGTGCTTGAATTAGATACCGTGAATTTTGCTATAATATACTCTTATTTGTTCACCCCAAATAGCTAAAGGGTATGGAAGAGCATGGTGGGCTCTCATTATTAGGTGTGTAAGAGCTTGGTGGTCTTCAAACTCATGGAAAACTAGTTTAGCCGTCTTTTTTGACGGCTAAACTAGTTTTCCATGAGTTTGAAGACCACCAAGCTCTTACACACCTAATAATGAGAGACCACTAAGCTCTTCAATACCTTTTAACTATTTGAGGTGAACAAATAAGAATATATTAAAGAAAAATTCACAGTATCTAATTCAAACACAAGGTGACTTTAAGGATAACTCTAATGTGTGATATGTGTTGTAGGCTATGCTAGATAGAGGATGCAATGGGCTTGCAACGTCGTGTAGTGGATGCATGCTACCACCTCGTCGCTTTGTGACTGGGAGATAGCATGCATTTGCTACATGCTGTAGCAAAGCCCATGGAGTACTCTATCTAGTACAATGGCACACTTGTCACATATTGATTCAAACTACGTCGTAGTAAAAACCAAGGTGATGACATTAAAAAGGTTTGAGTCTTGGCTGGGGGTGTGTATTTGTGTTTTTTTTTATTCTTGCAATAAATGATTTCTATTTGTGCCACCAAAAAAAAAAAAAGTTTAGTCAGTAAGGACAAGGAACTGACACAATTGTCCGCACACTGAGGTAGCAGATGGAGCTTTTTGAATTTTTTGAAATCATTTTGAAATGCGATAACAGAAGATGCACTGGACATCCTCACGCGCACATTCAATTGATAATTTGCAAGGAGTGGGATGCGTTTGATGATAGGCTTTTGATGAGAAATGATATATTTTTATTTTATTTTATTTTTGTAGAGCTTTTGGAGTGGGGATTTCTGGGATTAGATAGATAGATAGAAACACCAACCCAAATAAATGGGCCGGCGTGAATAAAGTGTCCGTTCGTAATGTCAATGACCCGATGTCCACCAGACAAAGAGACATTGGAACTTTCTGGGATTACATATGATTGGAAGGATGATACTGAACTTTAACCCTTTAACGTCCCAATTCAAAATTGTTTTTAAAGAAGTGTTATAAAATGTTTGATGGAAACCGAAAATGGAGTTGATTTACAAAGAAAATTTGTAAATGCCAATGTGAAGATCACATCTATACGGTTAGATGTATCATATTTTTTATTAATAATTTTGCAAGGTTTTCTCTTGAAATTCAATTAAAAATCCCGAATTAACATTAAAAATTTGAAAAATATTGGAATGAAATTGGAATAATATGCACTACGCGATGGTATGGTTTCCATTATTTTATTCTACTTATTTTGGAGAATCATGTCTAAGGTCTCACTTTTTGAACTAAGAATGAAACTTGACATAAACCAATTGTGTAATTTTTCCAAAAATCATGTTAACCTATTTTGAAGATCCATACCATACAAAGGATAGTCAACTTACACAAGAACCCAAAAAAAAATTGGTGGATGAAAACTGTCCACTTTGGATGGAAATCAAACAACTTTAATATGTTCGTCGTCCAATATATGGACGCTGGCGCGCTAAAGGGTTAATAATATGGTTGTCGATTTAACCCTTAAACGGCCCAAAAGTCCTTTGTGGTCGTTAAGAATATTTTGTATTAAGTAGTATTTGATCAAAACAACAATGACTAAACACTTTTCAGTACAAAGTAAAATCAATAATCATGATAAATGTATATAAACACATATCACAATTCATATATTAAACCACAATTGAACAATTATAAGGCTAAATACGGGTTGTAAAGAAGAACCCCAAGGACCTTTCAAGGATTAAGAAAGTCAACCACAAGCATGAGTTTAGCTGAAGAATTTCTTGTGCACCTAGATCTTGCAAGTTGACAGGGATTTTTTTTTCTGCAATTTTTCATTTTTCGAACAGGTGGCACCAGTGAAACTAACATTGTAGCACTTTCATTTAGATTTTTAGATGAAGTCGTTGAATGAGAATTTGCTAAAATGGATGAAAACATGTCATCATGGAGGGATATTTTGGCGATAAATGAATGAATTTTAATCCAATATAGCTATTTCTAAAACTAATTTCTCTTTCTGAGTTTATTTTGCCAGCTAAAGAAAGGCTGCTTGCAACTATGCTACAAAAAAATCAGCTTCAATGTAAAAGGAAATCCTATTTTTCTGTGATTGTTACCATGCATGCATTACTTCTCATAAATTAGATCATTCCAAAGGCTTCTTACTCAGCTTACAAAGAAACTCCTTGTCCTTTCCATTACAAAAACAATTTTGCCTGCTTACTACACTACACTAAATAGTATATTTAGTGTGAGGCACATTAATTGCGAACATCACTCTAAATATCAAAAAACCTACTTTTGTAAAAACACTAATTGTGAATTCTCACACTATTTATGAAGAATAGTAACATTTTGACATTGTGATCTTTTGAGATATGGATATTTAGTGTGAGTAAGGAATGAAACTTGAGATGAAAGTTTAGATGGAAAAACTGAAATTTTAGAAATGGAATGAATCGAATTGGATGATAACTGAAATTGGATGATAAGTATGATTATCATCCAACACTAATTACCCACAAATTGACAATTAGTGTTAGACAAGGAGTAGGGGTAAGCACATTATTCATCACCTCACACTAAATATACTATTTAGTGTAGTGGAAAAAGTGCCTGTACTGAGGCAAATGGGCAGCCCATGCTTAGACATTGCCTCGGCACACGTACCTTGTTTACTAGTGCTATGTCCTTGTGTGGCTGGCAGAGAAGGCAAAGGGAATTTAAAGCATGGGCAGGTGAGCAATTCTGTTTTTAGAGCATCCGCACCCATGCCCTCCCAGAGTTTGACACACGCAATAGAGTTAACCGAAAAGTCAGCTCAAAGAGGAAAGTTTTAGCAAACTCCTCTTGAACTCCTCTTGAACTCATATAGAAATATAAATAGACCAAAAACTAGTTCACGATGAGTTGGGAGACAATCTAAAGCAAGCCACTGGCATTATTCTCCACACCTCGTAATGACTCCCACACCTCCTACCAAAGCTCCAAGCCCATGGCCCACAAGGGGACAAGTTATGACACGACACTATTCAACCCAACTATAGCTGAAAAGAGAGGTTAGAAGGAGGTCGAAAAGGGAGGTTCCATGGCCTTCTTTTCGGTTAACTCTAATAACTAGATAAAAATTGCTAACGGTTCTTCAAAAATGCCTCTTGACCCTCAATCCGAGCGTGTTAACTCCTAAGTGACCGATTGACCATTTTCTGGTCGCAGCCCAAATAGCAGTGATTGCCCATAGGCAGAAAATGACATTTTTCAAGTTTTGATTTTTTGTCGAAATTGGGGTAAAGATCATGATGTTCTAGTGTTGTTTGATACGTTTCATTTGCAATATTGAGGTTCACTAAGGAATTTTTCAAAAACAAAGACCTCAATATTGTCCTAGTGTTATAAAACTTACTATTTTGGGAAACTAATGATGCTTTCTCAATTGAAAATTTTGCCTTTTTAAATTTTGGAATAGAATGTCTAGTTCAGTGAACCAATCATACCAAATTTCAAATTCTAAAAATAAAATTTGTAATTTTGGTGAATTTGAAATGATAAATGCTTCTAATTTCATTAAATGAGTATCTAGAAATATTTTTGGAAGTTTTACTTTACGGATAATTATTAAACATCATGCTTCTCATTTTCTCTTTTGAACCAAACTTTATCAAAGTTGCAGAAGGTTTTGCCCTTACCCCCTTTGTCATTTAGGGGTTAAAAAATGGCCCTTCAAATCTAAGTTTAGTTGACTATATCCGATATTTTACTTGTGATTGGTCCATTGACTATTTGATGTGTACTTTTGATGCTTGATGGGCATTCAAGGGTGGGGGAGTATAAGCTCAAGGGCTCTTCAAATGTAGATGAATAATTTTAGCCAGTCAACTTTAGCATACATGGGTGCGGATGTTCTTAGTCATTCCTAAAGAAATGTTGCTTAGAAAGAAGATTGCTCAAGAAATTGGAACCTAAAAGAATAGATGCGAATGGATGAACACATTGTACCATAAGTACCAAATGGAAGACCATAACACATACTTCAATTCTAATATAATAGAAAACTTCTAAAATCCTAAGAGTGTTGTATGAAAAATTCAAAACTAGGTAGATTGACAATTGAAAACCAACAAATTTTAGAACTGAAAATTTAAGAAAACTTAAATACAAAATAGTTAGCCTAAATTTATATACAAAAATAGTTAGCCTAAATTTATATACAAAAATAGTTAGCCTAAATTTAACCCTTTGACGCGGTTGCGTCCACATAGTAGAGGATGAACAAATTCAAATTATTCTCTTGACTACATCAGGAATTTTGGACCTCACTGATTTTTAACGATTTCCGTGCGCTTATTGTTAAACACTGATTCCACACGTCATACATGGATTTAGAAGTGTCATTATGATACGGAAGTGACATGCAATACCAAGATGTGAATGAAGTGTCTTTACGATGTTTAAAAAAAAATGTTGTTTTCGCACGAAAGTCATGCTTAACAGAATTCGTGCGTTAATCGTGTATCTACATTACATGGCTAATAAGACACAAATAGCATGCGATTGCCTAGAATGTAGATTTGGTATCGTATACGTATCATATCAAGGCCTTTTATTGTATCCGTGCGATTTCAACATCTTTTATAATGCAAATTACTGTCGTACGACATCCCTGTGGATGTGTATGAAATCCATTGCCATTCAGTGGCATCAATAAAAACAAAATTAGCTGAAAATTATTTTAAGTTGTTAATTTGAGAATGAGTGACTTAAATTTCTCCACGTCACTCGCGTTCAAAGGTGTTTTCGCACTAGGGTGTCATACTTCTCAACAAAAAAAGTTTCTAATGTTCTAAAACAATTGATTTAATGACAAAATATAATAAATAGGAAAATACCAAAAATATTTTAATATTTCTTTTGGAATCTTTTGGCATCTTTTCAAAATAGTTTATATTATTTTAGAATATTTTAGAATATTCTTATAATCTTCTTAAAATTATCCTAACGGTCTAATTTCCCAAAATATTTTTAGATCTTCATTTATAGAATTTAGAAGAAATTAACATTAAATATTCAATAAAATTACCTTTTATATTTTTAGAATTCATAATTTGGTATTATTGGTTATAATTGTACTTTTCATCATAGGAGCAAAAAAGAAAAGATGTACAAAAAAGAACAACATTACTTTTCCAAAATAGTAAAATTTGTAACACGAGACAATGTAGAGGTGTTGTTTTTTTAAAAGTTCCCCTAGGTAGAGTTTAACTTGGATTGGCATGATTCAAATTGGGTTCGAAAGCATACTTGATTTCCTATTAGAAAATAATCATAATTTAATCAAATTCTTAATTTTTAGTCTCAGGCAGCTCATAAAAGGGGGCATCGACCAAAACATGATCTCTTGAAGCATTACGGGTTAAATTGAGTTTAAAATCAGACTTTCTTTGAACTCAATTTGAGCAATTTTTCAAAAAATAAAATTGCAAAAGCTTTTAATTGCTTGCTACAACATCTGACCATTGAATTTTTTTTCATTCAATCCCAAAGTTATGCACTTTCCAATTTAGTTTTTACTTTCATTCTACATACTTCTCTTTCATTACTTCATTTCAAGGTGAATATCCAAGGATTTACTTTATTTTTATTTTTATTAGACCCACAACTCGTTTCTCTAACATACAATCGAAAAATTCACTAGAAATTTAAGTCACTCATAACATTCACTAGAAATTTAAGTCACCCATAACATTCACTAGAAATTTAAGTCACCCATAACATTCACTAGAAATTTGTGATGAAGGCTAGTGAATGTTATGGGTGGCGGTATGAAGGAAAGCAAGAGATTTTAGTAAAATTAGATTATCCTTTCAACTCTCTTCCAATTGGAAGAACCCACAACTCATGGCATGCAACCCATGTAAATTGAACAAATGCTCCTTTGAGGTGCCCAATGAATCTCATTGTCTTAATTTTTTTTGGTAAGCCTACGGAAAGTGTTGAAGTTGCCTTTCAACATTGAGGTCTTTCACTTTGGAAAAATTCCCCTAATTCCAATTGGGTTGCAAAGAAGACTCAGTTACCTATGACATCATTTTTTTTCGTTTTGAAAAAAAAAAAAAAAATTGGGCCCGGACAGCCCGCGAAAATGGACAGTGACCACAAAATGGTCTTTTAGAAGTTTAGAGGTTAAACACAATTTTCCAAAATAAGTAGAATCAAATAATGGGAATCATACCATCTCATAGTGCATGTTATTCCAAATTCATTACAACAAATTTAATTTATGTTCAGATAATTTGGGATTTTTAAATGAATTTCAAAAGAAAATCTTGAAATTTTACTTTAAAAACATTTATAATTTCTTTTGATAAATCCAACCATACAAATGTGATCTTCACATTGACATTTACAACTTAGCTTTGAACATCAACTGCATTTTTGTTAATCATCAAACATTTTATAAGGCATCTTCGAAATCAGTGTTGAATCAAGACTTTAAAGGGTTAAAAATTTACTACAAAACTATACAAAATCTGAAAATTTGAAAATCTGCCAAAATGAGCTAATTGAAGAATTAAACATATTGAAATTTTAAAAAATCGGAAAATTAAAAAACGGATATATATATATATATATATATATATATATATATATATATATATATATATATATATATATAACCAATAATGGAAATAAAAAATTACAAAAATAAGAATATGTGTTTTTGAGACGAAGTAGTACGTAGTTTTTCCTAAAAAATCAAAAAGAAAAAGAGTAAAATTTTACAAATCTAGCCTTGATGCATATAGGGTGAATGTTGTGAATTTGATTTGTGATTTTTTTTACTTTAGAAAAAGGTTAAAGTATATTTAGGTCAATGCTTAAATTTGGTATTTATGTAATAAGGAAGCTACATTACTTAAAAAAACTTTTGATTGTCCGATACCAACGAACAATTATCTTTATGATTTGAAGATTTCATCTTGGCAACGTTTCCCAACATTTATTAACTATTTAACACAACTATTGACACAAATCGACTCCCGAAATCAAAATTATTGGAATGCCAACAATTGTGTTTTAAAATGAAAGGAAGCAAACAAGGGGGATTGGGTTGGATTGCACAAAGGGATGAGGATGGTTTAGAAGATGGGAGTGTTAGGGAAATATCCTGTTTACCAAATAAATTGCACATCATTGGCGACTTGGGGGAGAACATGGGAGGAAGAATCTTTCCAATACCAATGATACGGGTTTTGTGCTAGTACACCACATGGAAAAGTACAAATCTTAACCCGTAAATGCCTAGAGGTTTTGGGCAATACCTAAATGTATTTTAAAACGAGACTTCTTTAATATTTTGGAGCTACAATTCTAAAGAGCATATGTAAGACATCTTTATTTGAAAACATTTGTACATTTGAATCTTTAAAAATAATGCCTAGATATTTTTCAAATGAATTTTCACAATGTTTTTTTTGAAAATACACTAAAATTACAATTTTAATACTCTCATCTTGTGATTCATTATGATTGGTTGAAACCATTATGCTTCAATACTGGTGAAGTTGTTCATTTGAAATTTATTATGGTTTGATAGAGGTGTCTTGAAATCTCTTTTTGTAAGCAATCAAAAGATAATTTTATAAGTTGAAATATTGCACATTATGCAAAAGATGATTTAATATTGTACATTATGCACTTTTGGGCAATCATTCCAAAATTCAAGAGATAATGAGTATTTATGTATTTTTTATATAATTAGAACCCTAATCTCTTTTAAAATCTAATTTAAACATATTTTGACACTATTTATTAGTTAATCCAACCGTATGGATGTCATAGAAATTCATCATCTAAAACTTTCATTTGTATGTTAGCCTCAAAGAATGGATTTAGTGCGCATTTTATAGCTCAAAACTTTGGAAAATGATAATGCCTCTATGACATATTTGTCTTCAGGGCCTCTCTTGTGATTATTTAATTTTTGCACCATAAAAGCCAAATTTCAATCTTTGAGTAAACTTGTTTTTTAATTAAAAGAAAACCAAAATTCAATAAAAGATTACTTCCAGCTCTTCGAGAATTGCCAAAAATAGCTAGCGACCAACATTGGTCGCTTGGGCAGTTAGGGGTTAAACTTTGATTGCCATTGGTAGTACGGAAAGGAGTGGAGTTTTAGTTCGTTTTTGAAAAGTCACTTTGGTTGAACCCTCAAAAAATTGGAAATGTATGATTGAAATTAGGAGTCATTCAAAGATATTGGCTTTGTAAATTGTCACATTCAATTGCAACAACACAGATTTTGCGAGCTTGTTGTTGAAATTTATCAAAGTGGCAAAGAATTCCAAAATAGTTATGCACTATTAACAACACGAGAGGTTTTTCAATATCACTTATACAATTTCTTTGCATGATGAGAGATTTTTCAACATCACTTACACAATTTCTTTGCATGATGAGAGGTTTTTAATTTAGATTCAAAAATCAACAATAACTAAATGAGTTGCATTTTTTAAATCCGATTATAAGTAAAGAGATAGATGGTAACCGACAACTTAAAAAAAGAGTTGTGATTGCAACATTTTCGCAGGTGGGAACAAGAGACATACAGGGAGACATATTGAATTTGTAATTGTTGTAATATCTCGTTTACGATTATAGAAGCACATAAACTATTCATTTTTATAATTCATTTGAAATTCATATTAGTTTCAATAAATTACAAATGGATAATATTTTCTTTGACCAATCTTCTTCTTAAATTCTTAAGAAAAGTGCTTATTCAACATTTTGTAGATGCTCCACCTCTCTTTGAATGCCTCTCTTTTAGGATCCTAAATTTCATTAAAAATAAAATAATTAACAATTTTTTTTAAGGATATTTTCAAAAACATATTTGATTGTTAATTTAACAATAAAAGATACATGTGGGAAATCAATAACACGATTGTTAAAAACATTGCCAAATTAGTTTGCATTTAAGGGTGACTAGTCTTGGAGTTAAATTTCCATTACTTCAATGGAATATACCTCAAAATTTTGTTATTGATCACTCTGGATTAGGTTTTCCCCTCACTTTTTTTTTGGTTACAAAAGAAAATTTATTTTCAAAATTTCTCTTTATACTAATAACTCAAAATTTGGTCACAAAATTTTACTAATTCTAAAAAATAAAAATTCACTTGACATGCATGAAGCATTTATATGTGTAGTACATGAATCATCCAAATTTGAGATGAGTTGAATAATTCATAACCATGAAATCTGTCAACTCATCTTTTTAACTTATCTTTCTCACTTTTATAAAATAAAATAAAATTGTGGTTTATCTACATATTTTTGGAAGTCTATATTATAGGAGTTATTTGAGTCCCAGGGAATTAACCCTTAGACGTCCTAACCCCACTCCAAATTTGACAGATTTGCAAAGATGCATTATAAAATGCAATTAAGAGGGATACTTTGAACTTGATGTATGAATAAAAGTTGTACATTATAAATTTAGATTATATCCATATAGTTAGGTCTGCGATTGCTATCACCAATATTTTGTATAAAATTTGAAATTCAAATTCAAAAATATTTTTGTAATTCAATTACGAATAAGATACAGTTAATTTGTAAATGAAATCTGTTGTGATGGGTTGAAATGTAATACTCTAAATGTAGTGTTTTTTGGAGATTTTTTGGTTGCTTAATTTTATGAGTTTATTTCTTCAAGAGCACATTTAGACTAAAATCTTAGAATTTTTTGGTGAATCAGTGCAACATGAAATGAGGCATGAAAATTTCACAAACCATCCCCTTTCTAATCGGATCACACATGCATGTAGCCATTTGCCTTTGTAATAGTTTTTTTCCTTACAAAAAGTGCATGATGGTTGAGAAAATGTGGACGAAATCTATACATCATTCAAAAAATGGACAATTGGGTAGTTAGGGGTTAAGGACCACACCCCTCTCCAAATGTGGAGAACTGCAAAAATGCATTATAAAATGCAACTTGAAGGGATATTTTAAACTCAATGTATGAGCAAAAGTTGTACCTCATGAATTTTAGATTCTATCCATATGGTTAGAATGTTAGATCTATGATTGTTATCACCAATACTTTTGTATAAAATTTGATACTTAAAATTCAAATTTATTGTATAATTTGATTACGAATAAGATATTGACAATATATGGATGAAATTTGGTGTGATACGTTGAAATGTAATACTCTAAGTGTAGTGATTTTTGGAGATTTTTTCAAGAGCGCTTTCGAACTAAGATCTTATAATTTTTTGGTGAATCACTTCAACTTGAAATGAGGCATTAAAAAATCACAATCAACCTCTATTCACAAAGTTCATACATATAGCTATCTTACCATAGAATCTATATAGTATTTTTTGGATTGCAAAAAGTGATTTGATGAATGAGATCTTACTGATGTTTATCATTCAACATCCAAAATATGGACGCTTAGTCCATTAGGGGTTAATGTTGAATGATTTCTATTCTCTGTTGTGAAATTTTAATATTCATTTTAGTGCTTCCTCACCGTTGTGATAAGGTCGTGTTTTCAAAGTTACTATAGACTCTAAGTGTTTTTTGAATGATAGTGACTATCCATTCTCTAGTATGAAAATGGATGATTTTATCTAGTTCTTTTGTTTATTGTGCACGGGTTTGGGTTGTTTGTGCTACTTAAAATTTGTTTTGAATCACTTGAGGTGATTTAGATTTTTTATACGGTCTCAAAAATGCAAAAATGTAATTTAAAAAAAATTCACCTTGCAATGAGATTGAAAAAACTGTTGTATTTTTTGCTGAATATAATTTTGGCCTGCTAAATGATCTTTATTGCACACAAGTTCAGTTAACAAAATGTAGTTCACAAAGTCAACTATGGTTTTTACTAAAATCTGAATTCTTTCTAAATTCTTTAAATTCTATGTTTTATTGTAATTTCAAGTTGAGCACGTATTACTATAGGATGGTAAGAGTTTTGTCTTGATTTTCATGGAAAACATGGACGATTTTCATTCACTGCAATGTTCTTCATTATGATTCACACTTTTGGTTTAAAAAATTGAAACTTTTGTGTATATTTTTGTAAGAAATATGATTTTTCTAAGTATATTTTTGTAACAAATATGAATTTTCTAAACAATAAGTTAAAAGAATCATAATAATTTCAAACTTTCACTAAAATTCAAGGAAAAATTTAGGACCTATTGGTGACACATGCTTTCATATACTAAAAATACGAAGTTGAATTCTTATCTAATTTTGAATTAAAAAAGTATAAAGCTTGATTCCATGGGTATAGGCCCATTTTTATTGAATTCAGCAGTTCTATGAAGGCTAATTGAATGTTTTTCTTTGGGTGACTTAGTGCTAAATTGCTATACAAAACATATTGTTAAAATCTCAGCTATTTAAATGTAATGTGAAAATAATGCAAAATTTGTTGGAAAAGGGTAATATTGTTACATTTTGGATGGATGAACATGTACTTGGATGAATAAATAACATTCCATATTTCACATGTTTCATGAATGTAAGCAACTTCATCTTTTTTAGTGAAGATGGCAAAAATATCGAAAAATACATCACTAATAAAATATGTTTTAACTTGACAAAGTAAAAGCATCCTCGATGGGACCTCTAAAAGGGTCCTCTATATATATATATATATATATATATATATATATATATATATATATATATATATATATATATATATAAAACAAGGAATTAAACCATAATTTCTTATATCATAGAATTGCATTCAAAAACGCATTTTAAATGTATAAGAAAATTTGGCTTTGGACATTAGAGTTAACCGAAAAGAAGAGATAACATGTTAGGTGAGGTGAGTCTAACCGGTATCTAAGGCAGCCAAACAAATTGGCATGGTTTCCAAAAAATCCAAAATAGAAAGGAGGGTGAACTAGTTTTGCCATCACAAAGGTGGCCAAACTTAGTCTAAAGTGAGTTCACAGAGAGCTAAGGCTTGGAGGCAATGGCCCACATCCAATTTGAGATAATGGCAAGGCATGTGGCAAACTTGTGATATAATTAGGTGACTGGTTTGATTAGGTGGCTCTGACAACTTGAACTGACTTGCAAAGCTCATGTCTAAAATTGAAGTTGGAGGTTGTTGGGTTCACTATTTGATTTGATTTCAGTTACACTCAAAGAAGACATAAACTCTGTTTCCTTATAATTTGGAGGTCAGATCACCTGTTCTGATTTCAGTTAACTTAATTGTGTGATTTAAACACATCCCATCAAATGTGTGCTAATTTAGAGGGGCCTAAACAAAAAAAAAGAGTTAAAGTGGGCCCTCTAATATGGGCGAATAGAAATGTCGGTTCACACCAACATTGGAAATTAGTGTAGGTCCATGTCCCTGCTACGTGGCGAGTTTTGTGGCTTTGGATCTGATTTTTCAAAGTTAAATTCCGCCGTCTGGGCATCCTCAAACATTAAAATAATAATTTCCTTAGCTTTTCTCCGTTTCTCGGTGTCAAAAGTGATATTTTTTTAAACATTAAATTGGTTCCTAGCCGACCCCAAATGTGGCCAGTGGAATCAAGGCGCTGTACACACCATCCTGCACAAGTTTGATTCTTCACCACCGACCTAAATACTACAGTACCGGACAGGTAGAAGTACCCATAAGAGCAGCTCCACCGCAGCCCTCCCAGAGTCTCTCAGAGCAGGCCCAGCAGCATCCTCTTTTCACTCACCAACGTATTTTTGATTGATAAAGTGCCTCATATAGTTTGGAGTTTGATATTTCTACACCAAATACTGTCCATATGGCGGAGGTGGTTTCCACATCAAGCACTTTGTCCTACTCTGTGACAAGATCATGCTCCCACTTTATGAAGTTAACTTTAGTAAACTTATTCTCCATCAATATGATTGTTCCAAGTTGTGACAAAAGTAATAGTTTCAAATTGATTGATGACCTCTATTCTAGGCACGCTTGGTGTTTGTTGCTGGGGAGGTTCCTAATTCTTCTACACCACCTTGGATGTGGACTTCGTGCACACTGACGAACTGCTGGGCTTGCTCTCACACCCCAGAACTAGATGAAAAGTACCAAGGGCCCTTCCAAAATGCCTCTTGAGAGCATCCCCACTCCTACACGCTAGAGGTGACTCGCTGAAATTATTCATTTACATTTGAAGAGCCCATGCACTTACACTCCCCCACCCTTGGAGGCTCCTCACACATCAAAAGTGCACATCAAATAGTCAATGGACCAATCACAAGTAGAATGTGGGGATATAGTCAACTAAATAGTGATTTGAAGGGCCATTTCTTAACACGCTAGGATCCAGAGTCAAGAGGTATTTTGGAAGGGCCCTTGGCACTTTTCATCTAATTCTGGAGTGCGAGAGACTCTGGGAGGGCTGCGGTGGAGCTACTTTGACTCTCAATCCTAACATGTCAAGAAATGGCCCTTCAAATCACTATTTAGTTGACTATATCCCCACATTCTACTTGTGATTGGTCCATTGACTATTTTGATGTGCACTTTTGATGTGTGAGGGGCGTGCAAGGGTGGGGGAGTGTAAGTGTAAGGGCTCTTCAAATGTAAATGAATAATTTCAGCGAGTCATCTCTAGCGTGTACGAGTGGAGATGCTCTAACCGATAAAATAAGGTTTTTAGCGTGGAAAATGTTGAAGTTTCACTAATGGGATATTTTCCTTTCAAAGAGAAATATAGATATCGTACCTTCCAAGCAAATTCGTCACACTTCCGACGAACATTTAATATTTTTCAAAAAATCATGTTCGTGAATCATTATCATAATTTTGTGAAATTCATTTTTTTGAAAAAGTATAATATTGTATTTTTGGCATTCATCTACAAGGGCCTTGCAAGTAAATACCCATTTATGGATACCTTCACATGTTTGACCTCATCACACAAGTGTTGTAAAGCCTTGTGTTTTTTACAAAATTCAGGGCACTAGTGCCAACAATGAATGTGGGATATGTAGAACTCTCATTTATTGTTCTCTCTTAATCACCAGTTAAACTCCTTTACAAAAATGTGAATAATTTAAGCAAAAATACTTCAAATCACAAAATTCTTTTTGGAAGTGAAAGGTTACTTGAAAATGCAAGTATTCTTAGTTGAACGATACTTAAAATAAGTTAGTCTACTACGCACAATTGAGCCTCGAAAGTCTGATCACAACATATGTTCTTCTCATTTAAGTCATGTACACAATCATCACAACCTTACTGAATTTTGTCCATATCTTATGCATAAAAGCTTCAAATCACAAAATTTATTTTGGAGATGACAAAAAATTTGGCCTTCTTTCATAGTTGAAAACATTTCAAAATAAGATCATTTGGTATGTTCAATTGCGCATCAAAATCTACTGAAAATATGGTGTGGTGAGAATTCACATGGACTTGCAAGTTCTTCTTATCTCATATCAATTGGGAGTGACTTGGAATCCAACCTCAACCCAATCTTCACCTACAACTCGCACCTATTCATAGAAAAACATTAAGAAATGTGAGAGGATGGTAATAATTCAACATTGTGACTACTTCAAAAAAAAATTCATATGAAATTCATCAAAAACTACTTGTAATTTCCAAATATATTCGTCTTGATTTTTTTGAATTATTTAAAGATAAAGTTGCTTGAAAGGTACGGTACTATAGAATGGTAAAATTTTCAATTTTTTTTTTCTCAAAATTGATTTTATTAAAAAAATCAAGAGAAAAGTTATTTGAAACCCATGAGTAATATATAGGCTCACCTATAATTGACAACAATGATATCAATTCCCAAATATAAAGTTACTATTGTTGGTTGCTTTGGGTTGGCTAGCACTGTGTTGGCTTTTGGATCCATGAAACTCATCTTCTAGGAGGTCAACAAATTAATTATGGGGTACTTATCGGCTATGAGTACCTCTACCTTATCATATATTGTAAATTTACAAACACCATTGTCGCCCAACTTCATAACATTCAGTAGCATGTAGAGTAGATGATGCAACATATTCCACACCCAACATGATTTCATCAGTAGCTAATTGGAAGGGGGAGTCCCAATGTGATGAACAGAATGCATAAAGGAAAGGCAGAGGGCATGAAGCCTACTGAATGTTATGTTTTGCAAAGCACTAGTAACACAATCAGCAAATTCCTTGAGGAAGCTTAGAGAGGAAACTAGCGAAATGTAATGCTGTTCATATTACGAGATACCTTACCGAAGCATCATTCACTGGTCTGTAGGTACAAATCAAACCACCGACGTCTGCTCTGCTGCTTGTGAAGAGCATCAAAATATCTGCTCATGGCCCATTCACACCAGCCTAGTGCCACTGTTGCGTTTGCGTTCCTGAAAGGATGGGAGGTAAAATAAAGAAACAAAAAAATATTCAAAACTTTGTCTTTTCCTGCTGCAGCTACTGTTGAGCACTGTGCAACTGGAATACACTACCGCAATTATAGTCCCGTTCGTTTTTTGCGTTGTGTTGCTTTCTGTCTTGCGGTAGTGTAATTCCTTTCTGCCTATTTTAGATTTTTCTAGTTACCTCATATTATCTGACGCACGCATGCGTGCAGCAGAAATGGTGTATGTGAACGGGCCTTCACAAAACCACTGTGAATGCATGTGCTCAAATGAAAAAGCATTACAAGGGAACAATGAAAAGCATTACAAGGTGTGTGTACAAAAATGGGAGGCGTTTTAATTTAGCCCTTTGACTATTCCTTCTACACAATTGGATTTGGTTGGTTGGCACCTGGCAAGGTCGCAAGGAGAAACCAAAAGCCACAAACCTTTGGTTCCAAAAAATAAGGAAAGCTTGGACAAAAGCAAGTGTTGATGTACTCACTTGTGGCCGTCCATATTACTTTCAGCTTTACTGTACCATTCGCGATGGTAATTGGAGTTACCTGCGACCCATCACTCCGCTTATTACACGTGAATCCTTTTTATAAATGCGCATTGAGAATTTTAGACAAAAGTTTCCCTGGAACTGAGCTGGCTGGTTCCAAAATAGCATTTTTTGAATAGTGTGGATGAATCTTAGGTGCTCGGCAAGCACTCTGTGGGTTGCCTCAAGATACGCCTCTTCTGTTCATCACGACAGCAAGCTGTGATTCGAATCCTCCTCACAGAATTCTCTGTTGTGCAAACAACAATTAACTTGAACTTGTGTGGCGCTCATTGAACTGCTGCTAACCTACAGACCACAGTGATGAGTCAAAACCAGCTTTCTGAAGAGAAGATGCCAGGTCACACAAAAGACTTTATCTTTATTTTTGATACGAAACAAACGGGTGCAAATTCAAATAAAAATCTGAGTGGCATGCAATGATTTCCAAAACAAAAAAACTGCGTGGCACGCAAGGACTTAGTTGAATTGACGTAAAGCAGTACCGGTAGTATACTGGATAATTATGAAACAGAAAGGGAAGACTGCAACCATACATTCCAAGTTTATAGATTCCACAAAACTCACGAGAAAAAGAATAAGAAAAAACAATGTATGTCAGAGTCCACGGGTTCCTACAGTTGAACAGAACCGTAAGTACTGTAGAATCATACTTCCATATGCAAGCTGGAGAATCTATTCTTCTTCGAGCCCACTCACCCACTCACACACACCCGTCCTTCGATCAGAATCATCTCAGCTCTCCATAGTGCATCAATCCTTTCTAGAAAAACGCACTCGATAATTCCCGTGTCGCTTGCTGCACACGGCTTCCTGCATGTGCCACCAGAACTGAATCCAAGTTGAACTCTTGCAGTGAAAAGTTTAGACCTATGTACAGAAAACGCAGCAAATATCCGAGTTTCTCGACCTCGCATATTTCTCGCTGATCTTCACATTTCGCTAATTGAGGGATTATACGTACGTATTTATCATGCCAGTAATTAGTAGTTCCGAAATAGATAATTGAGATGGATAAAATCAACCGACCTCGTTGGCTATGGTGAAGCAGGATGAGTCCTACTGGTCCCGGACACAACGACGGGCTATACTATTCTGAGTAGCAGAAAAGTAGCCTTGCAATATGAATGTATGAGTGGATTCATCAGATTCAAATTAACGCCCACCTCTAGTAGCTTGTGCGGCTCATGGACTGACTAGGTCCAGTGCTGAAGAAAGTACGACACTACTGGGGTTTAGTTGCTACTCCCAAGGCGCTTGACGGACTCATCAGACTACTCTGTTTCCTACACGAAGTGACTAACCATTCTTTGTGCCAAGTGTCCCTATGGAAGCAGATTCAGTTGCTGGTGCACCATACCTTGAGATTATCATGTAGGAAAAATCAGGAACAAGGACTTTGCGCAATGATTCGAATTTCCTTTACCAGCGAGATGATTGAAGAACGTTGCATCGATCGCTTGGAGCTTGATTAGGACTATTAGAACTAATGGCGAGCAGGGCCGGCGCTGCTTGTAGGTGAAGTGCGGATTTCTCCTTCACAGGATGGATCTGGGCGCTTTCTGGTAGAATATCACCGCTGCTTTTTGGTACTGGATAGCAGTAATACTGGATTCAAAGAAAATGGGCGACGAGAAGGTGCCTCTGCTGGACCCTAAAACAGAGGACGATGACAGAGGTGTTTCGAATGGCTATGGCAATAACAACCACGACGAGGTGTGTGTGACGATAGGGGATTTCTGTTGGAAATCTGATGGTGACGAGGGGTTTGAGCGGGAGGAGTTGGAGGGTGATGGGGACGGGGACCCCGCCCAAATGCAAAAGGCGGTCGACCTATTTTTTGAAAATGTTCCCGAGTTCGGGAAGCTGCCTTCCATCGATCCGTTCCGCAACAGGACGCCCACGATCTCAGGATTGTACGCGAATCTGAAGAGCGTGGTGCTGCTGCCCCTGCTTATTCTGCGCTTGCTGCTCGTCGGGGTCATTCTGGTGGTGGGATTCATCGCCACCAAGCTGGCACTCGCAGGCTGGGAGAAAGACCAACAAGTGCTTCCGCGCTGGCGACGCCGGCTTATGATCGTTACCCGCCTTTGCGGCCGTGGCGTCCTCTTCTGCTTCGGGTGAGTCTCTTTTGCAATCTCTTGGAAAAAAAAAAAAACACGAGGAAGATAATGCAACAGGAGATCTTGTAGAGAGTTCATTAGAACTAGGACAATCAATAGATGGTTGGAGAAACCTTTTAGGGTATCTGCTAATTTCGTAGTTAAAGTAGGTCGGACGATGACGTTACCCTCTTTTGTATGTATGATTTACGAGGCGTTTTGTGACGGGGCTTCTGAATTGCATTCTCCGCTGTGCATTTCGGAGCTCTGTATGTGATTGAGGTTGTAGAGTCCTTACATAAGGTCAGACTATAGCTATAGACGCTGTCCTCTTTGTGTCTGAGATTTTAGTGCTGTAGGTGACCGCGATTCTGTTTGGTATGTTTTTAACCCCTAGGTGACCGCGTGTATTTTTCTGTAGTGTAGGAAAATTGGACCCCCTGCTGCAAATCATCTGTTTGTGTGGAAATGAATTCATTTTGTCACGATTGACACTGTTGATCTTTTAGTATAGAACAAGAGCTTTAAAATGATGTATTGCAATCAGGAAACTGAGGTAAAATGAGAAAACGCCACCGTTGCAAAGTTCAGTGACGAGATGGCCATATTGGACGTTTTAGACGCTTAGGGGTTGTCTTCTTCTTCCTTTACATTTAGCAGCATATGTTGGATTCATTCTATATCTCCCTTGTTTGATTGAGTGTACATTGGATTCCAACTGCGCTGTGGAAGAAGTCTTTTGGAGCTCCGTATCTTTTGTGACGGGGTTGTTTTATTCAGCATTATTCAATTCTCCGCTGTGCATTTATTTATTTATTGTTGTCAGTTTTCAATGGATCCGGCGGATTGGACGACCTGCACGCAAAGAGGTGGCTCCCATCGTGGTGTCGAACCATATGTCGTTCATTGACCCGATATTCTATTTCTACGAGCTCTTTCCGAGCATTGTAAGCTCCAAGTCGCATGACAGTTTGTTTATGGCGGGGACCATCATACGTTCAATGCAGGTACTATACCATCTCTCCGACTTTCCGTTTCAAAAATAAAGTATTACGAAGGAGGATTCTGGTACTGATTATAGTTGTGCATGTGCTATAGGTTATCCCTGTTGACAGAGCGTCTGCCGAATCCAGGAAGTATGCAACAGTCGAAATCAAGGTATTTTAGAATCTATCTATACCATTTTTTGTGATTGGAGGGATCAATACTGTCTTTGAGTTGCATGGAAATGTAGTAGTGGCTTTAGCTAACTGGAATTAGTTCCTGCGTGCCTGCATTGCCAAAGGTAGTATATTGGTGCTAATTCCCGCTTACCAACTTGATCTGGATTTGCATTCATTTCTATCAGTTAAACTCCCCTGATTTTGGACTAGTAGACTGATTTTTGCCCATATCAATGGTTTGAAGTGCTAACCCGACCTGCACAGCTAACTGAAAACTCTAATTAGTTAAGGCACCAACTATTCCAGCTAGCTAATAGGCCTTAAGGCACCAACTAGCTAATGGCGCTGCTTGGATGGTGCGATAATGAAACTATCACTGTGCTGACAAAATTTTCATGGCAGAGAAGGGCGGCGAGCATGGAATTTCCGTCTGTATTGTTATTTCCCGAAGGCACAACGACGAACGGAAGGTCCTTGATTTCATTTAAACTGGGTGCGTTTGCCCCTGGCTTTCCAATCCAGCCTGTGGTCATCCGGTATCCTTTTATCCACTTTGACAGTTCCTGGTAAGCCTACTTTTCCGGACTCTCCAGGTGACACGTTGCTTGCCTTGCCTTGACTTCCATTGTGATGCTCAACATTCTATGCTTATATTATGCACTGCTGGAATATATGCAGGGGTGACGTTTCGTTGTCCAATGTGATGTTCCGAATGCTCACGCAGTTCAACAACTTCATGGAGGTCTGGCATCTCGAACCCATACCTTTAACATGTCAGTGCCAAAATTCATCCCTTCGTTTCATCGGTTGCTGGTTCGATCTCAACGATCTTAGTCTCAGCGGATCTCTGTAACGAGTCTGAATTTCGAATGCTGTGGTTTTTGGACAGGTGGAATACTTACCTGTTGTGTACCCAACTGAGCGTGAGGTGCAAAACCCTGCGGAATTTGCTGAGCGGGTGGGTTTCTTCCTCGTCTTTCGTTGTTTTTGAAGGTTTGTCTAATCTTGTGGTGCAATGATTCTAATTATGTAGTCATATTTGTGCAGGTTAGATATGAAATGGCATGCGCACTGTGCGTGCCAGCGACCGAGTATACGTATAGTGATCTGATGTTATTTGCGAATGCCCAGCGACTTTGCTTGGTGCGTGAGTTCATACTCTTCTCTACTCTCAGCACAAGAGAGTTTCATGAATTGTCTTCTACTCTTAGATTATAACACTGGCAGCCACTGCTTTGCACGAATGATACATGAACTTATTTGTGCAAATATTGGATGTTTGCAGCGTTCACCAGCGAGCTACATGGTGGAAATGGGAAAAATAGAGAAGGTGAGTCCCGTGGATTTTCTTTTCTTTTCAGTGTTGGTTCCGTCCACTTAGGTCTATCTATTTAACAAAGTTATTTATACTGCTAATTGAGAGATTTCTTCAATGGCATGTGATCTTTGCGGATGTACATCATGTTTCAAAGTTGTGGTCTGTCGAGAAGCATTCCCGTAGCAAATGGTCATTTCTAGAGGGACTACATATGGGTCATTGCTTGTTATTGGCAGGTACTTGGCTTATGGGCAGGAGACGTGAAGATTCTCCTAGAGAAATTTGCCGCAATGAATCCAAGTTATAGGTGAGTGGGCTATTTCTCTGTGTATCTTCCAGTAAATTACTGACATTAGTAACCCCAAGTGCCCAATTTAAAAATAGAAAGTTTACTTTGGAAGCTAATAGTCAATTATAGGTAACTCCTGAAACATATCTACATTATTCAAAAGAATCGGATACGATTTCTTCTTTCTATGGGTCCATTTTGTTGTCTTCCTCAAAGCTTCCTAAATGATTTGTTTCAACTCCTATGGATATGGATGCGACCACTTTTGGCCGTTTGGGCACTTAGGGGTTAAGAACCAGTTCTTATGAATTATGAATACGGGGTTTTTCTGTCTGAGGTGTGGTTTTCCACAATTCTGACCTCGTCTTTGATTTCTGTAAACAGTGGGACCGTCAGCATGAACCAATTTCTTGAATGGCATCACTTGCCCAGATGTTGGATGTCGAAGAAGGTAAACTTTAATTCTGTGTTGTTGTCTATAGTAGTCCAGCTTTTGCTGCTCCAGAGATTTTGGCTTGCTTATGATCTTCGAAATTAGATCATTGTAGGGTTTCTATTGGCTTTGCGCTTCTGCAATGTCATTTCTAGGAACACTTTGGTGATGCCAGGAAGCGACATAACGTTGATGAGTATTATTAACCTACCAAATGTTCTCTTCAGATATTTGATCTCTGTGACAAGTCGGGACAGGGCTTCTTTACATTTCGAGAGGTACTTTCATATCACTTTGATCCCGCTGTATCGAATGTGCATGCGTCTTCTGTTAATTGACAGGCATTCTTGACTTTGTTGCTGTGGAGAATGGCGTTCTTCACTTTAAAGAGACCTGTCTACTCATTGACGGCTCACTGCTCCCTATATTTCTAAATGCTCAATATTGGCATTGATGTGCCAATATGTTTAGTTTGTGGCAGCATCAGGATCAATCTCCAAAGGCAAGGATTTCCTGAGTCAAATGAAAGCAGCTTACACTGCGTGCTACCTTCAAGCTGATGGCTGCATCACATTAGTGGAGGTACCCTTCCATCCTCAGTTCCTTACTCTATGCCGGCCTCTTGTGCGCTTTTTAATATAAAGTAGAACAAAGCCCATGGCAATGCAATAGCACCATGCGTGGATTGATTTTTACCCACTTTGCATTACCCTAAGGCATGAAATTGTGAAGCATAATACCTTCATCTTATTGGGAAAAAATTGTGACCATCAATTTGGATAAATTCGTGACACATTTTGTGACATTACTCATTTAATAATATAATAATATAGATGTACTCCATGAACCACGAACTCACGCATTCTATATCGATCTATATTTACAGCTGGAGAAAACCTTGAAGTTGAGTATGCCCTCAATCAGCAGTGGAAAGGTAATTCCAAATCTGAACATCGTTACCCGACGATCATATATGCATTCAATATCTTTCCTCGAATGTTTGATAGACAATACCCTTGTCTCTCGCCCTGTGACGCTGAAGAAAGCTTGTATCGGTTGAATTTTGACTGTGTTGAGTAGTGCAGGTTAAAATGTGGTTCAAAAAGCTGGACCTGCACGGTGACGGAGTCATTAGCTGGGAGGAGTTCCAAGTCTTCATCGAGGCTAACCCAGAGTTGTTACCCATTTTCATGGTAGGAACTTTTGCCTCTGACTTGAGTTAGTTCACTTCAAGGGCAACGCGGAACCTATGAAAAATCGGCCACATGTTTGCCCTGTGCTACCGAAGCAGCCTTGATGGTTCTGGTAACCAGCGAGCCTCCATTGCAACCTGTATGATGATGCAAAGTCGTGAGTAATGACCCATATTCACGACTTGGAAGTTGCATCGGAAGATTCTTTTTGAACCCTACAGTGATAGTTTTTGAAAGGGATAGGTTTATGACTTTCCAGGGTAAAGGCTCCTGACGAGAAAAGCTGCTTGATATGTGCTGATCAATGAGTTGAAATATTTTTAAGCAGAGTCTAGGACAGGCTCACAGCACAGCTTATCCATGAAACCCAAAGGCTTAAGTTATGGGGAAGGAGCATTCCACATTTTATGTTCGCTGCAAATGTATAGTAGCAAACATTTTGGAATTCACTAATAAATTTTCAGTCCACTTGAACAATAATAAAAAAAATCATGATTTTGTGCAATTGCATTCTGTTCAATTTCCCTTCATTGTTTTGTTGACTTTGTAGTGCAATAGTAAAGAACTATCTTTATCAAACTCCTGGAGGCCCATCAATATGGTAAGAATGACCAGCTAAATCTTCTGACACTTGGAAAAATGGATGAAAAATATTTTAATAGTCTTCTTTGTCATGAATCTTGAGTCAACATTTTATATTTGTCAACATTGAGCCCTTCAATGCACTCTGACTGAGCTTAGTGAAATCTTGTACTTGATTACAATTACAAGTGCATGCAATTGAATCTTGTCCATTGACTACTTGTTGGTTTGTGGTTGGTCCATTGACTGCTTGTTGAGCACATATAGGGTGTGGGATTGGGTCCTTTAAATTTGAAATATGGATGGAACTCTACTTTGAAGTATAGGTATATTGTATTGCATTGGGGACGCTTTTAGGGACCCTCAATTTATCACTGAAAAGGAACTTGATGTAAGCTTGTTTGTATCAATATTGGTAACCCTATGAGGTCACTAGAAACAAAAATGTACACTAGAATGATTATTGGAGTAACTTCCTCATTAGATATATATTTTCATTCATCTAGATTTTTGTAAATTCTTGTCTCACTTGTTCATCATTTGTATGACATGGGTTTCCAAAACCTCTTTATAAAAATGCTATAAAATTCAATTAGTGATATCACTAGTATATTTCACTTCAAAATCTAAATATTCTAATTCTCATCCTCCACGGAAAAAGTAAACTTGCTAAAAATAGTCATTCTAGATCCTATATTATCGAATGCAGTAAAACAATAAAACTCGATTTCTAAGTGATTTAGGAAAGTCACCCCAAATTCTATTTTTAGCCAGTTTAGTTTTTCCATGGAGGGTGAGAATTGAAAAAATGGTCCTACAAAATCCAATTCACTAATTATGTAAAGAAATATCCAAAAACTTTACTATATTTAAAAATTCATGTTTCGAACCCATAGCAAAATTCTATAAATAAATATCACTAACATTCAATTTATAATCAAATCTAGGAAGAAATTTTAATTTTTAGTTTCAAAGTTTATTGATAAATATCGGTTAAAGGAGTTGTAGATTCAAACATACAAATACAATCTACATATTAGAGTTATCCTTAAAGTCACCTTGTGTTTGAATAAGATACCGTGAATTTTGCATTAATGTACTTTTATTTGTTCACCCCAAATAGTTAAAAGGTAGGGAAGAGCTTAGTGGTCTTTCATTATTAGGTGTGTAAGAGCTTGGTGGTCTTCAAACTTATGGAAAACTAGTTTAGCCGTCTTTCTTGACGGCTAAACTAGTTTCCCTTGAGTTTAGAGACCACCAAGCTCTTACGCACCTAACAATGATAGACCACCAAGCTTTTCCATACTTTTTAACTATTTGGGGTGAACAAATAAGAATACATTAAAGCAAAATTCACGGTATCTTATTTAAACACAAGGTGACTTTAAGGATAACTCTATTATAGCAAACGATTTTAATTTAAATATCATCTCTAAATAATTCTTTTACATTGAATTTTATACATCTTTATATTTTTGAAAATTCATCAAATTCTTCATGAAGTTTAGACAAAATGAGGTTCATCTAAGATAGAATTGTGTATCTACAAAAATGGTTGTGGAAATAATAACTCCTAAATGTCTTGTGGGCTCCATATATATATATATATATATATATATATATATATATATCATAATACTATGTTTGTTTGAATAATCTGCAATAACTATGGAAATATGATTTTGTATTCAAATGTTATATATTCATATATTATAATGTACTTCACCCCTAAAGACCCAAGGGAGTACAAATTCTAAAATGGATTAGTTGTGACCGTTATTAAAGATTGATCATTGGAATTTGAGATTCATTTTCTTAGGAGTTTTAACTAGAGAATCTTGTATATAAGGGTCTTACTCATCATTCCTTAAATTTTCAATTTGTTTCACCACAAAAAATTTGAGAAAAAATTGTAAATGAATGTTGCATTTGATAAATTCTAGCCTCCTAAAAAGGTAAACATTTGGAGGTCAATACCCTTAGCAAAAGCCAAAAAATTGAATTGCTTGCTTCTTTGAGTCATGTAGAAGGCATTCAAGTTTACTAAGATCACATAACTTTTCAAATGAAATTATGAAGTTTAGCTATATTTCCAATGTCTTGTAATACAAGGAAGTCATTCTTTAACCCCTAAAGAACCAAGCATCCATATTTAGGACGATGTACAGAAACAATCACAGTTTTTCCATGCGTCATCCACTTTTTGGAGTGTGGATTTTTTACTATATACTTCATGGGAAGTTAGCTTACTTCATACGTATGTGTGATCCGATAAGAAAGGGGATGATTTGTGAAAATTTTACGCCTCATTTCATGTTGCACCAATTCACCAAAATTTCTAAAATTTTAGTCTCAATGTGCTCTTGAAAAAGTAAACTCATAAAATTAAGCAACCAAAAAATCTCCAAAAATCACTACACTTAAAGTATTACATATCAACCCCATCACAACAAATTCATCCACAAATTATCAATATCTTATTCATAATCAAATTACAAAAGAATTATGAATTTTGGATGTTGAGTTTCAAATTTTATACAAAAATAATGGTGATAGCAATCATAGTTCTAACCATATCGATAGAATCTAAAAGTTATAATGTATAACTTTTATTCATACATCAAGTTCAAAATATTCCTATTAGTTGCATTTTATAATCTTTGCAAAACTGCCGAATTTGGAGAGGGGTGAGGACATTTAGAAGTTAACCCTTAAACCTCCTCACCCCTCTCCAGATTGGGAGAATTTCAAAGATATCTTATAAAATGCAACTAAGAAGGATATGTTGAACTTGATATATGAATAAAAGTTGTACATTATGAATTTTTGATTCTATCCATACGGTTAGATCTATAATCACTATCACCAATGTATTTGTATAAAATTTGAAACTCAAATTTCAAAATTCTTTTGTAATTCGATTACGAATAAGATATTGATAATATGTGGATGAAATTTGTTGTGATTGGTTGAAATGTAATACTTTAAGTGTAGTGATTTTTGGAGATTTTTGGTTGCTTAATTCTATGAGTTGAATTTTCTAAGTGCACTTATACATTGTAATCTTTGAAATTTTGGGTGAATCACTACAACATGAAACGAGGCAAAAGAATTCACAAATCATCCCCTTTCTAATCAGATCACACATGCATGAAGCTAACTTTCCATAAAATATATAGTAAAAAATCCACACTGCAAAAAGTCAATGAGGGATAAGAAAATAGTGTTTGATTATGTACATTTTTCACTTTCTGGACAGTTGGACGTTTAGGGGTTAACCCTTTAACGTCCCGATTCAACATTGTTTTTGAAAATTTGTTATACAATGTTTGATGAAAAAGAAAATGGAGTTAATATACAAAGCAAAGTTGTAAATATGAGTGTGAAGATCACATCTGTACAGTTGGATTCATCATATTTTTTATTAATATTTTTAATTTATTTTGCAAGGTTTTCTCTTGAAATTCAATTAAAAATCCCAAACCAACACAATTTTTTTTTAAAAATATTGTAATGAAATTGGAATAACATGCACTACAAGATGGTATGGTTTCGATTATTTGATTTCACTTATTTTGGAAAATCATGTATAAGGTCTCACTTTTTGAACTAAGAATGAAACTCGACATAAACCAATTGTGTTGTTTTTCAAAAAATCACAGTATCTTATTTTGAAGATCCATACCGTACAAATGATAGTCAACTAGCACAAGAACCAAGAGAAATTTGGATGAATCAAAAACTGTACAAGATGAAGAAAAAGGTTGCAATTTGTTCGTCGTCCATTACATGGACGGAAGCGCGTCAAAGGTTTAAACATCACAGTGTTTTGCTTATTTTTTTCATCTTTGTGCATCATTTCATCTTATGATTTTAAAAATAAATTAAATTAAAGTTTTGGTGGCAAATTCTTATTCAAATATTGTCGTGAATACCAAAATGAAGCCAAAAACAACCTTCTTCCCTTCATTTGATTAAATTATGGGATTTTTCCACACAGGCAAAATAGGACATTAAAATTATGATTAGTACTCATAATTTGCTTTCCTTTACTTGGAATGCCGAAATGAATCCAAAACTAAGGTCGAGGCACCTAAAACCAATCAGTTAAGACATTCACTATACATGGGATAGATGAATCGATATTTTAAGTATTTTCCTCTTTTAGCAATAAGAAATTAAGAAGTTTTCATATTTAATTTAATTTTTTTGATAATTATTTGAATAAATACAAATTTTCAAAGTGAAAGTCATAGGTTTACCTAAAACCGATCACATGCTCTAATGTACAAATGAGGTACATCTTCCCTTTGAAAATCTAGAAATTAGGCAAGAATCTAGGGTGGTTGGTTTTGGGTACCTGGTCGGTTTTAGGTGCCTCGACCTTAGATAATTCTAGATAATCATGCATTTCACATTGATATTTGAAGCATAGAAACCATTGGAATTGAACGAAAACTCATGAATTTATGAATGATAAAACAAAATTGACTTGCTTGATACTAGTCAATTTCAAGATCAAATATTAGTTTCACACTGTAAAATCAGCCGTTTACGATACAATATTTTGCTAATTGGCTTCATCTTCTATTAGACCTCATGGGGGACTTCGTGACCTTGCAGAGCAGTTTATGCACCACTTACCATTGTCATTGTGCAGAGACCAGCTTTATCTTGCATTCTCTCTGCTTGATGAGGACGTTTTATAAGAAGTTTCTGCATAATCAATCCGAAATGGCCTGCACTATCCTGTAAATCGACCTATGATTACTGCCCTGGAGTAAATTTCCATCTCTGAAATCAAATTTGGAGCAAAGAAATAGCTGCACTTTCACACTCCCAGCATGAGCAAACTCATCGTACACCTTTCAAAATGTGCGAGGAAGTAAATGAAGCAGGATTCACGATATGTGCATGGTCTTCGCATCGTAAAGAACGCCACATTCTGATCACAGTGCAACCAACTCTCTCATCCTTTCAAGCAATCAATTGAAGACTCAAAAGCAGGAACAGCAAACGATAGAATACCACACACGATGAAGAGACGTCTTTGAGAGACCACTGTGTTACAATGCATAACCAGAATTCCATCATAATACAAACTTTTTATTCATGCAGGCACAAAGCCACAACAACAACGAGCACACAATTCCCATGCCGTGAATGCCAGGCAAACAACAGCTGCCATTGATTATGTGCACTCCCGTACAATCCACCCACTTCTCACCACACAAAACCAGTAGAAATCAGCAATATTGAAGATTCAAAAGCAGGAACAGCATTTCATACACGAGACAGGTGATAGAATACAAAGAAACGATAAAGAAACGTCTTTTGTGAGACCACTGAGTTACAATGCATGACCAGAATTCCATCATAATACAAACACTTTATTAATGCAGGCACAAAGCCACAACATCACCGAACACACAACCCCCATGCCGTGAATGCCAAGCAAACAACAGCTGCCATTGATTATGTGCGTTCTCACCACACAAAACCAGTAGAAAACTAAATCCCACCATCGTCAATAACCCTGGTCAGCTCCATTACACAAGCGTGGACAGGCGGGGATAAAACGGGAACGTTTTGCTGGAGCTCACAGCAGCAAAGAGAGGCGGAGCGTACTGCACTTTCTTCGTGGCCAAATTGAACACCGTCACGTTGATCTCGCGCGTAGCGCCGGAGATGATGAACAAGAGATCCCCCTGCGCAACACACGAGAAACTACCACGGCAATTGTCGTTCTGGATGGCCATCTCGTCCCGGAGCTCCAGAGTCGTCATCCAGTCTTTCAGCGCGTGATCGAACGTCCACATGTGCAGCACCGCCGCGGCCCCCGTGGACGCCTCGCCGCGCATCCGCGTCACGAGCATCAGTCTCTTCCCACAGGAAACGAGCTGACAACGCGCGTACGAGGGCAGAAACGGCAACCGCACGCGCGCCCATTTCTTCCCCACAATATCAAACGCCCAGATTCCAAATTGCGGCGTCCGATACCCCACCGTGCAATACACAATCCCGTTACAAACATCAATACACGATCCCGTTCCGGGCATGAGCGGCAACTCCGAGGACAGAACCTCCCATGTGTTGAAATTTGAAGTGTACCGATGCAGCAACCACCGATCCGCATCGGAATCCTCGCAAAGCGCGAACACCGAATAGCCTTTTCCGTTCGGATCCACGAGCATTTGCGCTGCCGATGGGTGTCCGATCGGCGGTAATCTTCGCTCAAACCCTGTGAACGGGTTGAAGACCTGGATCTTGACAGGGCGTTTGTTCGCCACGGGCGCCAGAACCACCAGCCCAGACGCGGAGGTGACGACCTCGGAGAACCAGGGGTCCGGGATGAAGTAGGGCGAAAGCTCGAACCAGTTGTTGGCCGCGGGGTTGTACGCGTTTGAAGCCGCAGCGTGCGTGTGCACCAGCCATGGCTGCGGGAACGAAATCGGACTCAACGCCAGCGGATACGAAGACAAAAAGCTTCGCGAGGCTGAAAGGGAGTAGAATCGCTTACAGACGCAGCGGAAACGCGTGAGCACCGGCAGGGGTAAGTGCACCAGAACGTGGTCCAGAACATGATCCGGCAGGTTTCCCCATAGCAATGGGTCCATTGAAGCTTCAGAGCTTGTAAACCTTGATTGAATGCCGCCAACGTCCTTGATTGAAACCTTGATCGAAACCTTGATTGATTGATTGATTGTGCTTCTCTAGCTACTGTCTCGAGGTCTACCCGTCGTCCATCCTTCCTACTGCCGCAAACTTGCCCCTCCTCCCCATCCCGGCCTTCCAATCCACCGTCATCGCTCGCAACCAACTAGTTGGCGCTGTAGCTCATCACACTCTTGCGACAATCGCCACAACGGAACGGCAACACGACCGCGTCACTCTCACGCAAATAAACCTGACTGACAGCGCCGATCAACACGAGCTCTTCGTCTCCTCTCAGATCAGACCTCAATAACTCACACTCCTGAAAGCTCTCCAGAGAGCTAACCTTTCCAGTACCATGAGATGTTGTCCGTATTTATGCTATCCGGAGTACCGAGTGAGCCGGAAAATCAGCTACAAAACTGCTTTCATCATTTGTGGATGGCAGGAGACGTGAGCGAAGGACAAATGGAGCCAAAGATTCCTTGCATACCATTATTCCCTTCACTCTCTCCCCTGTTTTTCAACTCTGACCATGCCCTTCGTGTCCGATGGACGACCTGGATCACTTGCTCTAAACCCCAAAAACCAAACAACAAATAAACAATCCGGATCAACTGACCCGGCAGTAAGTAAGGTACTGAGCAAGCAAGCGTCAAGGGGAAAACTTTCTCGAAGCCATGGCCGTCCTGCTCAAAGGCAATCGACGATCAATCGGGCGCATCACTTGCTCAAAATTCGAAATTCAAAAACTGAAAATAGTAAAAGAGGTCTTGATCAAGGGGCGGAAAGGCATTCTGAAGGGGCTGCTGCTGGCAGCTGGCTTCAATTGCGTTGGTCCCAGTCAGTCCGCCATAGCCGTGCTGCTTCTTCAACAACAGGCACCAACAACGAGGGATGCCGTCCCACAGGAAGCCTTTCACCTTCGTCTCCTGTCAGTGAGTACGACTTACTAGTAACTAGTTACCGTACCGACCTAGTCACTTCTCTACTGTAGTAACTTAGTAGCTACGTGTCGTCGTTGTGTTGGTGGGGACTCGTTCACTGAGGGCATAAACCGTGTGACTTGTCATGCTTTTGGTGTTGCAGTTTCAACTGTAGAATGCCCCTTAACCGCCCGTTTCCGCTGCTGTGCATGGAAATTCATGAAAATCGACCCATCAATATTTTTTTTGGTGGATAGACAAATAAGATTAATTATAAAATGAAAAACAAAAAAATCAATCGAATGAAATGTAATTTTAAATGAATTTTGAAACTGAAAAAGGCAGTCAAATCCGACTTGTGACATATGGGTGGTCCCGTTTCTAACATGAATTGCACACTAGAAGTCCCAATGCCACTCACAATCTCACATGTAGAAGCCCATGATTTGAATCATAGGTGGTTGGTTTAACCCTTAACCCTTAACCCTTTACATCTCACGCAACCACATTGTGGTTGCAGAGGCATGTTTTTGCAACCTATTCCAAACCAAGCATCAATGTTTGAAGTTCAGATGTGGGGATTCATCTCACGCATACACTTCAAAAATAAAATTTCAATTTGGAGTTGTGAAGTTGTCAAAACACCTATCTACAAAACACCAAAATATTGCAAATACCTCAAAATAAGCAAATGCTTACACATGAACTATGCGATATTTCTCGTGTTTGGAAGTTTGTTATCTTCTTTTATTTTTTGGATTGTGTTTTCTTGTTCATGTTCCATTAGTGTATGTATTCTGATCTTGATCAATGTACCAATTCCTTTAATATTTTAACGTTTAAATTTTGTCCTAAATCGTATATGGATAAGTCACTCTCACTTATAAAATTCACAATAATTATGTGTGAGTCCATTCTTGACATGAAAGATTGAAATGGAGAGGTGTTGATATAGGTCATTGTTGAACAACTTACCTTTTATTTTTGAAAATTTAGCCTAGATTCTATTTAACTTTGAAGTCCCACACCCTCCAAAATTTTGTTTTTGAGTGTGCATTATATGGTTCAAAAACACACTATGATCTTTCAATCTATTAATAGTATCCCTAATTTCAACATAGAGTTTTTAAAAAGAAATCACCAAAAATTTGCAGTTTCTCTAAAACATGGTTGGGCATTAAAGAGTTGTGCTTCCACACTATAGTTATCTTGTCAACCTCATCAATTCCTCACATTTTAAAATATATCATATTTTTGATATTTTTCTCATATAAGTTATTTTCAAACCGATTTACTATGATTTGTTCATAATTAAATAAATTAAATAAAATTTATAAGATTTTTCAAATTTTTTCTTGTAAAAATCTTAATGATTACATAAATGCTTTCAATAGTATGAAATTTTCATGAAAAATGTAAATAATAATGATGAACAACAAGGTGTAGGTGGCATGCTTCTTGAGCTTACATTAAAAAAAAATCGATAGTAAAACGAATTTTGCAGTGTATGTTGAAATTTTAGAGTTATGAGCTTTAAAGTGTTGTAAAGAACGCAATTTAACAATTTTGAAGAATGGTAAATTGAACTAGAAAGTAAAAGATAACCCTCATACTTTCTTAGTTGAGACCTTTTTCATTTGAAATTAGGTGAAAATCAACGTTTGACTGAAAGACAACCAAACATGGTCCCACGAGGCTCCTTGCACACTTAGAGGTTCAGATTTTTTGTGTGGCGGTTATTGAAGGCACCTACGTAACCATAATGAAGAGGGAACCTATTGTAAGGCTAGTTTATGATAGAAAGTACAAAAACACTAGAGTTATTTTTTGACTCCAAAAGGATTCAACAACAAGAAAAGGTTTTACATCTAGTCTAAAAAAAATAACAACCGTAAGAAAAAATTCAAGGCAACAAGAGATTGTAAGTTCACTGAAAATTATTTGTTTGTATTCCTCACTTGGAGATTTATAAAGATTCGTCATAAATTATTATTGGGAGAAATGTTCTTAAATAAATGTGGTAAGAAAAGTTATAATTTTTTTTTAAAAATATCATATTCGTACAATTTGATTTATTAAGAATTCAAGAAAACACTAGATGGACTAGAAAGAAATTAGAGGGAGGCAAAAGGTGGATTGAAAATATTAACATTTGCAACACAGATAGATAGAAACTCCGGCCTTCTGCAGGCTGGCGTGAATAGAGTATCCGTTCGTAATGTCAGTGACCCAGTGCCCACCGGACACAGGGCTATTGGAACAAAACTACTCTCCTCTATCGAGGATGGACACTTTAGTAACCGGGAATAAAATAGTAACCATAAACTAATGAGTAGGCTTTCGTTTGGGTATAAGGTGTGTTTTTGGACCTAGTAAAGTTGCCAAGTCATGAGTTCGGTGGTTGGTTGGTGAATGGCGCATTTGCAACACACCCTACATCATGATCAGTTTCGACATAAATGTCTAAAAGTGTCACATTTCATCTTATCATTGGCTAAGGGTGACATGGACCTCAATAAATCTCATGTGGAAATTCAATTTCGACACGAAGTTTGCCAGAATCCGACCCTCACGTAGGGTACCTAGGAATTTAACCCTTTAGCACACTTGCGTCCACATAGTAGGACACTAAACAGATTGGGATTCAATTTTTGGAAGATGAACAATCACATTTTTCATCCATTCAAATTTCTCTTGGTTCTTGTGCTAGTTGACTACCATTTGTAGGGTATGGATCTTCAATATAAGATATTTGATTATTTTAAAAACAACGTAATTTGTTTATGGCAAGTTTCATTCTTAGTTCAAAAAGTGAGATCTTAAAATGATTTTCCGAAATAAGTAGAATCAAATAATGAAAATTATACCATCTCATAGTGCATATCATTCCAAATTCGTTACAACAAATTTTAATAGAAAAACTATTAATTTGGGATTTTAAATTGAATCAAAAAAGAAAACCTTGAAAAAAATATTTAAAAATATTTAAAAAAAAATGATAGATTCATCCGTACCAATGTGATTTGCAAATTGACATTTACAACTGTGCTTTGTACATCAGTTCCATTTTTGTTATACATCAGACATTTTATAACGCATCTTTGAAATCGGTGCATCATCCTTTAAACGAAATGAATTTATTTTATTTTTTCAAAAGGAAAAGAATGTTTGAGTATGTTGTGATCTTTTCAAAAAGAGATATTTGTCCGTGTACTAGCCGGACAGAAAGCGGCAGAAGTCTTGAAGCCAGTGTCCAGTTTTTCTTGCTTTGTTTGAACTCATTCAAATTTCCAATGTCCCACTGCATGTCCGTCATCATTCATGGCACTAAAATGATGAAATTGAAGTGCCGTGAATTGTACAAACATGTCTATATGTATGTACTTTTGTGCCTATTATTTGTAGATACCTTAGATATGTGCCATAGAGTTTATTTTCGAAAGGAGGCACCAAGCAGGTAAATCTTGCTACCCTTGCCCAAACCCATTAGAAAAAAAATTCAGGGCAAGAAGAGGCTACAAGTTGGTGCAACAATTGTATGCAAAATAAATAAATACATAAATGTCAAATCTGACTTGGTCGAAATTCAAATTTTTTTTTCGGTTTTCTTTTTCTTTTCCTTTTTCTTGTTCTAAAGGTTTGGATGAACGAACGACCCCAATAGACTATTTATTCACAATGGTCTTAGTGCGAGCGTTATGATTTTTACTTTTGTACCACATGTCTTATATTTTCCAGTTCTTGATGAAACACAAGGAACCTCATCAATTTGAGTTCACTGGTAGGGTAATGAATTTTTTTCCCCACTTTCCCAAGATAGCATAAGAAAATTTGCACGATAGTGATGAGGCTACGCAACATTAAGTAGCCTTCATGTCCACTGCCTTTCCTTCATGCACTCTGCTAATCACCTTAAGCGTGTACTTGTCCACTTAGCTACTGATGAAGTACTCTTGAATGTGGAATATACTACACCGTCTACTCTAGAGCCAAGGTAGGGACACTGAATGCTATGTATTTATTGATGTCTATATAGATGAAGTATGTAGAATATGGATGAAATGTTTTTTTAAGATGGACTTCAAATGGACTGGACCTAAAGTGGAATTCAGTGTACTCTAAATTCTAAATATTTTGGATTAAAATTCAATTGATTTAATCTTTACTCATTTCGGATTTTAACCCTTTAATGTCCCAATTCAACACTATTTTCATAGAAGTGTTATAAAATGTTTGATGAAAACCAAAAAAAGGGTTGATGGTCAAAACAAAGTTGTAAATGTCAATGTGAAGATCACATCTGTACGGTTGGATTTATTCTATATTTATTTAATATTTTTAATTAGTTTTGCAAGGTTTTCTCTTGAAATTTAATTTAAAATCCCAAATTAGCACCAAGTTTTTTAAAAATATGGTAATGAAATTGGAATAACATGCACTACGAGATGGTATGGTTTCTATTATTTGATTCTACTTATTTTGGAAAATCATGTTTAAGGTCCCACTTTTTGAACTAAGATTGAAACTTGACATAAGTTGATTCTGTTGTTTTTCTAAAAATTATAATAACCTATTTTGAGGATCCAAACCGTACAAAGAATAGTCAACTTGCTCAAGAACCAAGAGAAATTTTGGTGAATGAAAATTGTCCAATTTGGATGAGAATCTAGCAGTTTCAATCTATGTGTCGTCCACATAGTGAACACTGGCACATTAAAGGGTTAATCTTTACTCAATCATACAAAGCAAAGAAATAAACTTGAAGGCAATCACCAATATTCATTACTTTCTCCATAGATGCAATACACTAGTTATCTTATTTAGTTCGACTCGGACTAATAACAAAAACTCGGACTAGTTGTGGAATTAGAAAAAAGTCTAAGTCGAAATAATTGAGATAAGTTGTAGAACTTGTGGTAATGTAAGTATAATGTGACCTGTACTATTTTTTTTTATCAAAATTACTATGAATTTACTATGCCAAACATGAATAAAATATTCTGACATTACTATATGTAAATGTTTGAAAACAATATATTATGATATATATATATATATATATATATATATAATATTCTCATACTAATTTGGGTAGTACATACTAGAATTAGTTCAATGATTTGTAAAAAAACCGTCAGACTAATTGTTGTTTTCATGGTGTAGTATGATTTGCCAAAGCTTGAAAAGTCTAGAACATATTCCAAGTGGTGGAAACTTAGCTTGCACCTATACAATCCAACAGACAAGTAGAATGCAAGATTAAATTCCAAATCTATATCATAAAAAATAATCATAATATATGAACACAAGTCCAAAATTCATGGGGTTTTAAAAATTAAGTTTATAACGAAGATGCATAATTTGCTTCACAATAAGATCAACTCTTTATCACTAAATCCACCCATTAACCCTTAAATGTCAGCACGGCCCTCTCAAGGCTTATTGGATTAAATAAATGGTCTTTTGAGCTTGAAAATGATGTTTTTAGCAAAATAAAATAAAATCACTCCCTTCTAAATTTCCCAACTCATCTAGTGGAGTTGTTTATGTTTTGAAATAGTCAACATTAAGTGAATTATACGTATAAAAAAAATTGCATATCTTGAAATCAACTAAACTTTGACCATGCATAATTCCATGAGATTTTGTTCAATCATGTTATTTTTCTTTCAAACTGTGTTAAATGAATATTCTATTGTTTTGGTCTTTTAAATTTCTAGTTTAAGGTTCATCCTATCATTCAAATTGAGAAAATACCAAAAAATGGTCTCAACATCAATTTTTGATGACCTACTTTGTAGCAATGAATTGTTTTAATACTAAGTTGGTCAATTAAGGTAATAAATTACACATTTAGCTTTGACATTTTGGTGTCCACTATAATGTGCAAAAAGAAAAGTTCTCAAAAGAATGAAAGGGGAGTTGTGAATATGGTGCTAAAAAACGAGGAAAAACCTTGGACGTTTAACCCCTAAACACCCATAGCCCTCTTTAAATCCAGAGACTTGCAAAGATGCATTAAAGAATGCAACTAGGAAGAATATTTTGAACTTGATGTATGAATAAATGTTGTACATTATGAATTTTAGATTCTATCCATACGGTTAGAACTATGATTGCTATCACCATTATTTTTGTATAAAGATTGAAACTTAAAATTCAAAATTCATTTGTAATATGATTACGAATAAGACATTGACAATTTGTGGATGAAAATTGTTGTAATGGGTTGAAATGCAATACTCTAAGTGTAGGGATTTTTGGAGATTTTTTTGTTGCTTACTTTTATGATTTCACTTTTTCAAGAGCACTTTTGAACTATATTGAACTAAGATGCAAGGTTTTTTTTTTTTGCACCGTAGCAGTGTGCTATGCATGCAGTGGAAGGTGGTCCCTCTAGATTTAGACCAGTGTGACCGTTCCAAGACATTAGAGTTTGGCTCCAAGAAGCCAAGAAAGAAACCATGCTAAGATCTTAGAAAGTTTTGGTGAATCACCGCAACATGAAATGAGGCATAAAAATTTCACTAATCATTTCCTTTCCAGTCGGTTGACACATGCATGAAGCTATCTTCCCATAAAATCTATAGTAAAAAACCCACAATACAAAATGTGTGTGACAAATGAGATATTGTGGATGAAATATGTACATCGTTGAAAAAATGGACGCCTAGACAGTTAACCTTTAAAATTTCAGTGAGCCCTTTCCAACCATTATTATGCACCAATATTCCATTGTATTTGCCATGGTTTCTCACCTCCTATGGGTTTAAGATCAAAAGTGAAGTTAAAATTCATGTCAACAAGATTTCAATGAGCTATTGGAGTCCCAATTTGGAACTTTCTACATACAACAAATGTCAAATATACACCAGTGTATCTACTATCTCATCAGGCCTTTAAGGGTTAACCCCTAAACGTCCTCACATATGTCCAGTTTAGGCAGTTTTGCAAAGATGCATTATAAAATGCAATTAATATGAATATTTAGAACTTGATGTATGAATAAAAGTTATACATTTTTAATTTTAGATTCTATCTATACAGTTAGATCTATGACTACTATCACTAATCTTTTTTTATAAATTTTGAAACATAAAATAAAAAATTACTTGGTAATTCAATTACGAATAAGATATTGACAATATGTGGATGAAATTTGTTGTGATGGGTTATAATGTAGTGCTTTAGGTGTAGTGATTTTTGGAGATTTTTTGGATGCTTGATTTTAATAGTTTTTTTTTTCATGAACACTTTTAGACCAAAATCTTCAAGATTTTCGGTGAAACACTACAACACAAAATGAGGCATAATTTTTTCAAAAATTATTTCCTTTTCAATCGGATCACACATACATGAAGTTAACTTCCCATAAAAAATTCAGTAAAAAAATCACACCACAAAAAGTGCATGACGGATGAGAAAATACGGATGAAATCTGTACATCAGGCCAAAAACGCCTGCTTGGGCAGTTAGGGGTTAAGGAGCCCCGTAGGACTATGTTTGGTTGTTTTTCAATCAAAAGCTGATTTTCACCTAGTTCCTAATTCCAAATGAAAATCGTCTCAACTAAAGTGTGGGGGCTATCTTCTACTTTCTAATCCAATTCACCATTCTTCAAAATTGTTAAAATTGCATTTTTTACAAAACTCTAAAGCTCAAAACCCTAAAATTCCAATATACAGTGTAGAAAACGTTTTTCTATCAAATTTCTTTTTTTTATAAGTTCAAGAAGCATGCCGCCTACGCCTTGTTCAACACTATTATTTACATTTTCCGTAAAAAAATCATACTATTTATAAAAAAAATTGTAATTTACTGTGATTCTTACAACAAGAAAAACTTTGAAAAACCTTATAAAATTCATATTTATTTACATAATTATGAAATGATCAGGGTAAATCATTTTAACAATAAATTATATGAGAAAAATACCAAAAGAATACTTGGGCTCCGCTTCTCTCCGCACCACCAGTGACGAAGTGAAAGGCCATGAAATTGATTAAGATGTGAAAGGCTAGGTTCCATCATAGAAAGATTACATCATAAAAAAGCTTTGGCGTAGAACTATCGATCATCGGCTCACGGCTCGTCAGCTCACTTATGAACCCTACAACTGTTGGAAAGTCACAAGTAGAACCTCTAGTTGTCAAAACCAGTTTTCTAAACCAGCTCTAACCTACGGTCATCATTGGAATAATATATATTTAAATGTGAGGAATTGATGAGGTTTGACCAGGTAAGTGTAGTGTAGACACTTAAAGGTTAACCCCTAAACGCCTGGGAGGCCAAAAATTGGCTTATGAATGTAACTCACTTTTCAAATTCCAACTACTACATCAATTGATTTCATCCAATTCTTTTCGTGAAGGATTTTTGTTGGTCATGCTACCCCTTCAAGTTAAATTTAGATCATTCAAGCTATTTTTGGATTTTACACGAGGTCCCAATTACAAAAAGTGTTGTAAAAACGGTTGACCATGTAGTGTATCTTGGATTTTTCTATTTTTTCTACTTAAACTAAATTTAGGCCATGAAAATGAGTTCTATTGCATTTGAGCTTAACTGACAAAATGAAGCTTACCAAGTCTTGTTTCTACTACATTTTGAGTTTTTGGAAAACTCTAAAAATTGAGTGTTTTATTGGAGCTACAAGTTCAACATGTATTACCATGTTGTAGCAAAAAATTCTAAAATTCGATACACGGATGATTTTCATTTACTGTAATGCTCTTCATTGTAATTTATAGCTTTGGTTAAATAATCGGATTTTTTTTAGTACATTTTGTAATTGATATGAATTTTCTTTCAAATCACTTCAAACAAAACATAATAATTTCAAAATTTCACCAAAATTTATAAAAAGTTCATGATTTGTAGTAGACACATGGCTTCATTTACTAAAAATGTAAAATTGAATACTTATCTTATTTATAGTGGCAAAATTGAGTGTGACATGTGAAGCATGATTCCATGGTCATAGGCCCAGGCATTTAGGGGTTAAGAGTTCACCTAGTTTTTTTGCAATGAGAATTTCAACACTTGACAACAGTCCAGTCAGATTAACCATCAGCATGAATGCAACAGAGCCAGTCCGTCTTCCATCAGAGTTCGTTCCAAAAGAACTGATCCGAACCTCCCGGGGAAACTTCAAATCAAATCTTATCTTCCTAGGGTGACACATCATCCACAGACGTACTTACATGACAAAAGAAAATGAGCCTTTCCGTACTCACTCCACTCAGTCAGGCCCAGGTTGTGGGGCAGCCAGGGTTGATTTTACTCTCAGACTTTTTGCCCATCCTCTTGTGTTCAACAGCTTCAAATGAAAATTCAAAAAAAATCACCAAGCAACAAAACTGGTAATTTTAAATTCAACGATGCCATCAAACCGGTTGAATCAAGCAGCTACGCTATGAATGTTATGATGTTCATGTAGCATGAATTGTCGCACATGGCTCACTTTTCTTTTTCAAACTTTCTCATGTTTATTGTAGATGTAGCTTTTGTCAATGCAAGGCCTTCTTTTTGGAGGTCTAAACTCAAAATTGAGTTCACTCATCATTACATGTTCATTACATTCAGTAGCTAGTGCTATTTGTGTCTTGCCCCCAAGGAGAACGACAAGCATATTCCTCATCATCATCCATGGCCCATCAGTAACTACATGTTTTTTTTCCAAACATGGGTTAAAGGATAACTTTGCAGTGCCAAAAAATAATGATGTTAGATTTTAACCCTTAAACATCAAAGTAAGTCCCATGGGCTTATTTATGAGAGAATAATGGAGGAAAAAGTAGATTTTCTCAACCAAAATTGAAATGAATTGGTGCTCTAGAAAGGTCGTGAAAAAGCGAGGTTGGATTCCGCAAATACACCTATTTTTAGTAGATTGTGCATTCCATTTTGTGTGTATCACTTGGATGCTACCAAACCCATGGAGGTTTTGGTAGTTAGTTGGAATGGATGAACTGCCTAACCGTCAATGTAACTACTTGCTGACTTGACCTAACCACCAATGTCTAAGGTTAGATCCGCATTGAGCATATTTGACTAAAACCTACATGTAAAGACTCCTTGATTAAGTCAAGAATGATACCTATGGCAATTTCTTCTCTTCATGCTTGATTATTGTTTGGTTGTATGTTCTAAGTCCCCTTGAAACTATTCTCTTTTTGGTAGTTTTGTATGCATGTAGATACTAATTTCATTGCATTCTCTTGGATTGACAAGGGAGTGAATGGAAGGATTTTCATCTTTTTGGTAGTCCTAACAAAGATTGTTTACCAATTAATCAAATCAGTCCAAAGTACTTAGAGTCAATAAAATATCTTTGGTAAATAATTGTTTCAAAGCAATAGGGATGTTCGAGCGGCCGAACGTGTCGTGTAGTGTCGTGTCGGACCTTTCCGACACAACACTATGGGTTGAACCTCTCGGTCAACCTAGGTTTGGGATAGTTTGACCTTCTCAATGAAGTAATATATTTACTAGCTGCTACTATCATTGAACCACGTGGACATTAAAGCTAATGTGGCGTTCATTGTAGATAGCATTCAGGACACATGATCGCCACATATTAAATGCAGACGGAGGCCGACAATTAGAGGGGCAAGTAGGTTTAGGCAATCGGGATAGAAGGGGCAATCGGGAGTGATGTGACATCCTCTCATTCGACATGGCAAAGGGGACAGTCAGAGGGAGCAGTTAGAAAGGGCACTTGAGGTGACGTGACATTCTCTTATTCGACATGTTGGGGGGGGGATAGTTGGAAGGGGTCATGTAGTAGAAATAACAAATTATGTGGTAAAATTATGAGCAACATGACCCTGACATGTTCAGGTATAATACCGACATAACACGACATTATGACAAGATTTATCTCCGACACGACATGATGAACATCCCTACCGAGTAGGATTTAGAATCAAATATGAAAATCCCTTGAGATTGCCATTTATTTAGAAGTTGAAGTGTCTCCGCATAACCTGATTCGGTACTAAGCGAATTGAGTTTAGTTGATTGAACTCTAGAAAGGGTACTTTAACATGCCTAGGCCAAGGCGTATATAAGAATTGTATTGAAACTGTACGGAAATTTTATATCTTGATTTTGAAGATATGTAAAAAAAATTAAATAAATAATAAGAATAAGAATAAGAATAAAATAAAAAATCATCGATTTAAGCAAAATTTGTATTTGGAAATCATTGGGAGAGATATGGGGCCTCAAGAAGGCCCCTAGTATGGATCAGTTGAATTCAGCTGGATGGGATTTTAAAAATAATATATTTTTTAACAAAAAAAAATTTAAAAATTTAAATTTAAAAAAAATTGCAATCTGACGTGAACAACCGTCTGCCACGTCAGACTGTGATTTTTTATTTTTTTCAAAAAGGATTTATTTTATATATATATATATATATATATATATATATATATATATATATATATATATATATATATATATATATATATATATATATATATATATATATATATATATATATATATATATATTGATTGGTTGTTTTTGGTTTACTGCTGATCATCAATTTGACAAAGGGAAGGGGCCTTCTTGAGGCCCCATATCTCTCCTAATGCTATGGAACTTTACATTTAGTATTCATTTATAGGCCCAAAAAATGTTTCTCTACAATTGTTTCAATTGCAATGAGGTCTTAGTAGTTTTGAAATTTTGGTATGCATACATGTACAAGTACTCATTGTAATTTGAGTTGTGTCCCATTGGATTTTTTCTATATTTTTTACCACATTATGAAAAATTAAATATAAAATAAACTTTTACAATTGGAATTTCTTAATAGCATTTGATATTGCCAAAAATAGAAACGAACTTGCAAGCAAAAACTTCCTAAAATTTGACTTCTCTCCAAAATAGTATAGACATAAAACTAGCATAAAGTCTTTACTTTTAGTGTGAAAAATTTGAGCATAAGTGTCTGAAAGCAATATTAAATAATTGCACGTTCTAGGGGGCTCAATATCAAAACTTTCAAAGCAAAAAAAGAACCATGTTTCTCTATAGAAACAACATAAATAAAGTGTGTTTCTTTAAGGCTTGTATCTTGCGCTAAGATCAAATTTAGACGTAAATATTTATGAATAATGTCCCTTGTAGATGGTAGACTTTATATTTCTTCATGTTATATTAACCCCTAACCGTCCCGACGTCCATATTTTGGATGTCTTTGGAGGTACATTCACCTTTGAAGAGCTGTAACTTTTGCAAAACGTGTCCGATTTTCATTAAATTTTTAAAAAACAAACCGCATGATATATGAAATGTGTGGTAAAAATTTCAGATCAATCCGAGATGTATTGAATTTTTGGTGATCATTTGAAAGTAGGGTCCTTTTTTTTGGACAGTTTTTGTGCATTTTGATGGCTGCAACTTCGGAGGCTTTTATCTCCTTCATCCCATGTCCGTTTTCAATAAAACTTGTTGGGTTGAATTCCCCTTGAAGTCTAGTTATCATGGTAAATTTTACATGTCAATCCATGTTGTTATGAATGTTTGGGAGTCATTTTAGTGCACGGGTCTAGTTTGGACACTTTTTGCTTTTTGGGTCAAATCGGTCACTTTTCGGGCTACTTTTTGACATTGCAAGGCCATTTTAGGGCACATTAAATTTTTTCATGAGTTTTTTTGGGTACCAATGTGTTTATATGATGATTTTGAACTACTTTATAGTTGAAAGTTTTTTCATTTGAGTAATTTTGAAAACGAATTCCACCTCTAACTGTGTTGCTAGGAAAATTTCAGCATCCTTTTTTAACATTAAAACACTATGATTTTGCAATCTATAAGCCCAAATGACCCCAAAATTGATCCACATGATCTACAACATGTATATTACAAGATTGTACGGTTGAGATTTCTATACCTCACTTACATTTAGACTTATAACACATCAAAAGCAATGATGATTTTAAGCCCAAAAAAGCTAGGGACGCTTACGGGTTAAAGGTTTAGTTTTCAAAATAATTTCAAACCATAAGACTTCTAACCTTTTATAGGTATTGTTGAAACACTTCAATTCCTAAAGACTGAAGATGTGTCTTATTTTTCCAACACTTTCTAGTGCTTTTAGATTTTTTTAAAAATTTAATGGAATTTTAGAGTAGCTCCTACAAGGCATATGTTCTTTATGCGAAACTTTACTTCATGTGATTCCAATATATATTGAATAAAATTGCCAACCAAAATGAACAATTGGAAGTTTATATTTATATTTATTTTATCTTATTTTATTTATTGATTTTGAATATTATTAACTGGATCTATATCTTGTTGGGAAGTTTTGATTAAGTTTTAGATTTAGTCCATTTAATGAGGTGAAAATTCATTGAGGATTGTTGTGTTGGTTGTAACCTCTAATGTCCCAAGAGACCACAATGTGGTTGCTGGTGTACGCTTGCAAGCTGCCACATGTTCAATTTTAAGATTTTTTGATATGTATGTCTTTTTTTTCTATAGTTCTTTGTCTAATCTTTCTAATGGTGTAACTCATGCTTCCAAATGATCATCCATGAACTAATTATAAAATTCAAGAGGCATTGCCTTTGTTTACAATCGTTTCTAGAGCACACAAGAACTTCTCAACTACTAATAAGGGCATTCCATGCTTGGGCGTTCGATTTGTCAAGATAAAAATAAAAATGTATATTCATTAAAAGCTTCATGTTTGCTCAAACTACTATTTCTATTGGCTCATAGTCCATACCATTGAAGGAGTAAAGTCATCTATTTTCAGGATACAGGAAGCTAAATATGGGAGAGAGTAGTATGTAAAACAATATTGGGCCATGAACACTATATAATAATTACATGAAATGTTTTGAAATATTTTTAATAGAATATTTTTTAGAATATTTAGAATATTTTCATCATATTTGTATATTATTTTGGAATATTTTTAGAGTATTCCTATAATATTTAAAAAAAATTCCCTATGATGTTCATTGTATTATGTTATTGACATCCACCGCTCCGATCTTAAAGAATTTTTTTTGCGTACAAATAAACCAAATCAAATTTCTTAATGTATTTGTCATTTTTTCACACCTCAATCTAATACAAGGACCAATTCATAAATGAAATTGTTCTCAAATTTTATGTTACTTTGAATAGTAACAGCTAACAACATTTCAAACTATATTTTCAATAAAGCTAAATAACTTCTTTGAGAAAAATAAAATATATTATCATTCAAGTATAAGTTTTTAATCACGGGCGGGGGGAAAAAATAGGGAAAAATGAGTTAAAACCGTATAATCTTGCAATGTACTCCTAAGATGATTATCAAAACTACACAAGTGTATGTCATATGGGTCCACATTTATTTATTTATTTGTCTTCACAACGAAACATAACTTATTCAACAGCTAAAAAAGCACAGGAATGGGGACAGTAATGAAAAGTAGAAAGGAATTATGGTTCCCACGTTCACACACAAGGGAACGTACAGGGAACCGGGAACATAAAACCCTGTAACAAAAATCCACTTGTAACAAAACCCTAAAAGAAGCTCCAATGAAGATAAGGTTACAGCAAGCATGCACCCTTGATACTGTGTTTTGCAACACTCTCTCCGAAACCCTGTCTTTCAGCTGCTCTAATCCCTTCCTCCGCAGTCGCTATTTCAATTTCCCATGTCTGGTTGAGTTCTCTACCTTTTCTCCGTGCGGAATTCGATGGATATGGCCAAAAAATCGAAGAAAATGGTGCCCTGACGACTCTGGACAGCGACGATGGCTCTCACGGCGCGGGCAATGGCATCCGCTGCGCAAGGTCTACGACCTGTGGAGCCATCACATTCTTTTTGCACGAGTAGAATCAGTAGGAGAGCGAATGGTGTCGTTGAGCACTTGCGGTGGAATGCGACTGCCAATTTTCTGGCACGAGGCTTTTGTTGTAGAACGAGACAAAGGCGTCGGAGTCATGCGGGCAGCTGGCATTTTATTCAGGCGGATATGCGTGGAGTGCGCAGAATGAGAAGTGCAGTCACTGATTTTTCATCTGTAGCTCAGAATGAGCATGGCGAAACGGTTGCTAGGGTTAGTAAGAAGGTATTGAATGGGAGCAGTGAAGGCTCAAAGAAGAGTTCCACTGATGATGATGGTGAGCATCTGAATTTGAAGGTTGATGGATTTGTTACTGATTATAGCGATAGTGATGTAGAAGAGGATAGCGTAGATGATTCTGAAGCAGGAGTAAGGAGTAGCACAGAGGACGACGATGCTAGGGTTTCAGGTGGCGTTAGGCAACGAAGCTCAGGAGCCGAGGAGATTGACTTGCGGTTTATGTTCTTGGAGGCAATTATGGAGAGAGCACGGAAGGCGGACATCGATGGAGTTGAGGAGGCAATGTCTGGGATGTCTCTGGCGGGTTTGGATGCTGGTCCCAGGGCTTTCCATGGTCTTGTTGTTGCGTACACCCGGGCTGGCGACTCTGAAGGAGCAGTACGCATTATTATTCTCTATCTCAGTATACAGTGCTTGCTGCTTTCGCTTCTCCTAGTGACTAATTTGCCAAGGTTTATAGATTTTGTGTCAATAATTATTTGCTCAGATCAAAATCCTCAAATGCTCGTCCACGATCTTAGGGTAAATGCCGCATCCTTGATGTATTACAGTGCATTATTTGTCTTGCTGAATCTAGTTCATGTTGTGCAGCTCCAAGCACTGAAGAAGGCATTTATAGCAGGAGCGAAGCCACTACCTGAAACAATGGTGGCTGTTGCCCGTCTTTTTGGTACCACTGGTCAACCACTGCGCGGCAAGGAAATCCTTGCAGCTATGGAGAAGCTTAATTACAACCCCCGGGTTGCTTGGCTAACATTAGTTGGTAAGTAAGCATTGATTGACTGTGCTGCAATTATTTGTTGAATGTTGTGTGACTATCGTTTATGGATTGATGAGAGGCTGGTGGTTTTGGTTGATATTGTAGTTGCAATATGTTCCTTTGAGCAAGAAGCACGGTGGTGTACAGATGGATGGTGTTATAGTTTAGAAGATTTGTTGAGCATGTTTTCCCAGTTAAATGTTCTTATCTGCGCTTCTTTTGCTTCGGCTAACTATATTGATTGCTCACCCCTTCTTTTGTTGCAGAGGAGCTTTTAAATAATAATTATCTACTAGAAGCAGATGATGTGTTCATTGAAGGACTCGAAGGAGGACTCCGGGGCACAGATGATTTGTTTGATAGGTTAGTGGCCGCAAACTGTAAGGTTGGAGATCATGGAAACGCAATCAGTATTCTTCGCCTTATGGAGTATGGCGGGCGCATGTCGACAACTTTTCACTACAATTGTCTATTAATGGCTCAGGTACTTGAATTATTTTGGTTTTAGTAGTCTCAGGCATTGGCTCAATTCAATGAACGATCATCTGATTCATTGGGCTTTCTGAGTTTTAACCTCAAATCAGAAGCTAGCTGAAACATTTGAGGCTCCAGTATGGTATGCGCAATATATCATTTGTGCATTTTTACAGAATGATTCAACTAGAGAGGAATCAGAGAATGGTATGGTACTATAGTTTATTAGAGGTTCGATTATCTCCATAAAACTCCAGTCGGTTCTGTCTGAATCATCCTGTTCTTAACTGCGTCTTATAATTGGTTGGAAATATGTTATCTTTGGGCAGTGTCTTGCAGATGTACCTGATATCATAGCAATGACGTTCGAAACCATGCAGTATGGCCGAGGTTAGTCCAGACCTCCGAACACACCTGATCCCATATGGAGTTGGATTTGTGATGATGATGCTGTTGTTTCTGGTGCGAGCCTCTTCCTGATTTTTGGTTGTCCCTATGTGTATATTTGTACAGACGAAATGAAGCCGGACACAGAGTCGTACAACTGGGTGATACAATCACATGTTCGGCACAGATTTGGCGACAGGTTATAATCTTTATACGGCTTTCAAGTGAAATAAAGCCTTCTGCCATGTGAGTGCACTGCTAGATGTGATAGGTTTTTCTTCTGATGCGCGTCTACGTCATGGGTTTCCAGGTGCCAGGAGGTCGTCGATCTGCTGGGAGAAATGGTTGAAGATCACGCGATGGTGCAACCGAACCTAAAAACATATGCGTAAGTGTGACATGGATTTCTAGGGCATTAGGACTCGGCCCAATTTGTTACATGTTAATCCCTTGACAATGGTGCACCCTTAGAAGATTCAATTTTATCATAGTATTCTTGGAGTGTTGTGTAATGTAACTTGCCACATTTGTTCTGAGTATAAATTCTTCTAACGAACTCTCCTTTCTATTCAGGCTTCTTGTGGAGTGCTTTACCAAGTATGATCATCTCAATGAAGCTGTACGCCACTTTAGGGCGTTGGCTAGACATCCTGGAGCCACAGCGTTTCTGTTTAATGAAGGTCATGGGAGAGAGACCGATCCGTTGTCTCTTTACCTTAGAGGCTTATGTTTAGAAGGTAAGCATATAAGCATATTAATTTTTCTGGAAGATGCAACACTGAGTATAAAGGAAATCGAATTGAACATTGAACAGTGTGCATTGTATACGAGGACATTAAATGTAAGATGCTGAAAGAGCTTTGAGTTATGTGGCCTTGTAAATGACGCAATCTACTACTGATCCTTGTGATTTCGTTCAGTTGCCGGTTAAAAAACATAGCTATTGTGGTAATGTACAGGACGAGTGGGAGATATGCTTGAGGCGTTAGAAGCCATGGTCAGGGACAATCAGCCCTTACCAGCTAGAGCACTTTTAGTCAATAAAAAGGGGCGTACGTTAGTCAGCTCTTGGATCGAACCTTTGCAGCAGGAGCCAGATCTCGGTTACGACGTTGATTTTGTTGCAAGGTTTGGTTGTTGCTATTGCTTTCAGCTTAATTGCGTTCTTTTTGTGTTGCTGAGTATTTCAATGGCTGGTGTGATATGGAGGGTTTTTTCTTTTATCTTTTCCCTAGTGGTACGTTATTGCATAGGTCTTGGTGAGTTTTTTAGTCCTGAAAGGCCTATTTGCTGACAGTTTGAATTAGACGGTCACAATTTTCTACAGTCTCGGAAATGAAAGTCAGCAATGGAATGAGAATTTTTTTGCTCAGAGTTATCTGCGGCTCAAACATGCTAGATTTTCATTTCAAATTGATGCGTATGCAAGTTTGAATCTACAGGTTATCCGCTCATTGTGGCATTTTTAGAAATACATAGATTCTTGTAGCATATGTGCATATTGAAGTGATAGATAAGTGATCTTCGAAATGGATTTATCAAATTTTAGAGCGTGAAGAAGGAACAGAGGAAGGACTGGAATTGACTCTTTTTGGAAACTTGACCAGGTTCTTAGCGGAAGGTGGTGGTGATGGCACACGAAAAAGATACAGCTCATCAATTGGCGGGGCCAAGACTGCAGATGATGATGGCTTTGCATATGCGGCCCCGCTCGAATTTTCATACAAGGGTTCTCTGACACAAATGCGCCGAACTTACAATCTTCGATTGCTTCGGAAGCTTAGACTGGAGGGCGTGCGCGCTTTAGGTCCAGGTGCCACTGAGGCAGATGTTCAGCGTGTTGCTGAAAGGTTAGTTTCTTGTTTTAGTTTTGTGCGTTGAAGTGGCTTTAAGTAATTTCTCGGCTACTGGTATCAGTGCATGGGTTATTGAGTATTTGTCAGAATTGATTGCTGTAAGCACTAACCCATCAGCCTTTTTGATCTGCAGGCTCCTAAAGGATACCAAAGGTGAAGTGGGTTATCAAGTGAGGAAACCCAAGGCAGCAAGCAAAATGCTCGTTTCAGAGCTGAAGGAAGAGTTGGAGGCACAAGGACTTCCTGCTGAAGGTACCCGACCAGTGCTGTACCAGCGTGTGCAGAAAGCCAGGCGGATCAACAAAGCTCGTGGTCGACCACTCTGGGTTCCTCCATCTGAGGATGAAGTTGAAGAGGTATGTTTAAGACAATTTCTTAGTTTGATCATGGCTTCTCTCTTACTGTTACTTGCAAATATAATGATTCATTCTGTGCTGATCTTGTTGTTGTACCATTTTTGAGTCAGTTGTGATTTTAAATTTGATCCTCTGATGATGTTGACCTCGGTTTTTGTCAAAATTTCTCTGCATGTGCGAATTGGTAATTGCTTCCTTGAATTGTTTCTTTGTCTTATAGTAGTAGTCTGGCCTTTTCTGCAGAGGAATGTTGAAGAGACAGATATCTTCATGGAGAGATTGAATTTGAAGAGCGAGAACACAGAATTTTGGCGGAAGAGGTTTACTGGTGGGGAAGATGTTCTGGATGAGGAGTTTTTAGCTCGAGCTTCTACGGATTCCGACGATGATACATTTATCGACGATGATGAAGATGAGGATGATGAGTACGATCTTCAGGTTGAAGATAGTGTAGATGATCCTGTTGAAGATGGAGGTGAGGAGGATGAAGTAGAGCCTCCTGAAATGCTGGCTATGCAGCTTCTAAAGAACAAGAAAGACGTGGCAGACAGCAAGGTTTGTGACTCCTGATGATGTCATTGTATGGTCTTTACACCAGGTGGATAGCTTCTTTTCTTGCCTTATATTTCTTTTCAGTAAGTGATTTCTTGATTATGAAACGTAGTTTCTGCACAGATTGGATTTTCCTGCTAGATGTAGGAGCCCCTCAAATTCCTTTTCGAAGAGTACAACTGTCTCAGGCTGGATCGGAATGTTAATGTTCATTTATCAGCAATAGAGGGGCAGCTTTTCTATCTGTGATATGGTATCTGTGTGAGACATACGTCAGGTCTGACACTGAAGCCACTTCAGTATTAGTTCCGTATTATTAGTGCATCTGTAACAGCCCTCCAGTTTGATGTCCTTCATTTGTGATTCCTATGACCGTCGTAGCTGCATTTAAAATATTTTTGCCGAACATTATTGACTAATACTTGCCCTTTCAGATTGTGAAGGATCAAGAGAGGGATGCAGGAGAATGGCTGGGCCTTAGTCTTGGTGAGAAGATTACTATGTTGAAGGACAGGGGTGTTGATGCATCTGAACTATACACGATAGCTGATGTGTGGGGTTGGACCTGGGAGCAAGAGATTCGGGAACGAGAGCCAGAAGACTGGTCTCAGGAGAAGGAAGTGCAGTTAGCCATCGAAGTCATGCTCAAGGTTGGATGATTATCTGTTGTCTCAGTTGCTGTGGCTCAGCGAAAGGGGGATGTTTTAGCTCCAAATTGGTTCAAATAGTTTGAAATTGTTGATTTGAGCAAGTCCGTGTCCTTTTTCTCAAAATCTTTATCGGCATCTTATTTTTTGAGTACTTTGGGCTTGTTTCTGAGCTGCGAGCTTGTTCATGAAGACTATTATTAACACATTATGCAATCCTTGTCTCACTACAAGTGTTGGTATTAACAGGTTCAAGCTCTTGGAGGAACTCCAACCATTGGAGACATGGGAGTACTTGTTCGAGCAGCAATGCGAACACCGTGGCCTGAAGCGCTAGTTTCTCTTCTTCAGCACTCTCATAAGCTTGGTTATGTGTTTGGCAGGTATGTCAGTTTCCTCTGGTCTCATCATGTTTTTAGTTTCTGGAGCCAAACAATTCCCTTGGTGTCTCCAAAGGATATTGAGTCCTTGCATTTATGGATTCTGGACTTGTGTGACCGTACTCATCTCTAAGTCTTATATATAACTTGCTACTCTTTTACTTCATTAGTTCATCTATTTCTCCAAAATTCGTTCCAATGGGTTCCTCTGTCCTTAAAGTACAGTCTGTAACTTGTACGTCTCTTGTTTAGCAAGCTTTTTCGAAGAGTGTGTTTTCCTGAGTACGAATTTGTTATGTGATAAAGCAGTATCATGACTTAACCACAACAGGCTGATCTCAATTTTGCAATAATTTGTAGCACAAGGAGTTTCACAAGGAAATCGTGAATTTATATGAAACTCAGGAACTGTCATTTTGGAATTTGCAGCAAATTGTATGCAGAGGCTGTGCGTCTGTGTCTATCACTCGGAGAAAAGGACGCTGCAATCAACATCATCTCAGATATGGAAGAGGTGGGTGTTGCTGCTCCAGAGGACCTTCTCACCGATGTCCTCCAAGAAACCCAGTCGCGGCAACTTGCGGATGTCCTTCGAGTACAACCAGAGGGACAGAGGGTGGAGACGCAATAGCTTCACTCTTTGCAAAGCGGCCATCCCACACATGAAAGAGGTTTGTTCAAAGCACGGATTTATCGGAGTTGCTGTCTTGAGGGCCTCCTCTGATAGTGATCATGCCAACCACACAGTTCAATAGTGCCTTGAAATTAAGGTAAGCCTTGTCATCCTGGCTTGCCTTTCCGAAGTAGTTTATTAGAGACTCAGCTTCTCCTGTCTTAGTGTTATTGAGGCGCTCTTTTAAATTCCCGACTCAGGTATTTGATGAAAATCACCAAAGCTTTTGGTAAACAAAAGCTGATGTAAAAAGCCTTTGAAGCACCCTTCTTGGCTTCCACGGATTTGACTAATTCAGAGATTCATTAATTCGTTTCTAGAAATTTGTTACGGTATCTCGACTGCAATGTTTGACCTGTAATCTTTAGTGTACAGTAATTTACCGAAAGATTTTGATATTCTTCATGTTTTGGCTCCGGTTTCAAATTGAAATTTCCCTTTAGTTTGAAATAAGGTAACTACACCTAGTTCACACACTTTAAGAATTTATTATAGTTCCTATTATTCAACTGGCCTGTTTTTAAATTTTTCTTATTGACAATTACAATGAGATTCTAACGCAATGGAGCATGTTGTATTTAGCCAATGTATACATATGTTTTCAAGTAAAATGGACACAGTTTCTGCCGTTAACCTTTGAAGGGGTTATGGGCATTGTATTTGTTATAGCATATATCTTTTTATTGAACTCATGTCTTGTATTGAAATATGGAATTATATTTGTGTATGTTACATATTTTGATATGGATGTGTACGGATGTAGTCGAATATGGCATCATGAGAATATAGAAGGTAGAGGGACATTATTCTTACACTTTGAGGCTTTTTAGCCTTTTAAATCAATCTAAAACTGTTGAGGAATCTTGGAATTTAGAAATGATTAACTTTGGTAAAAGATATTTAAGAAAACATGTTATATATATACATAGTAAAGAACAAAGTTTAGTTTGGCCCTTCATTCAACCTTCTAATTGACTATGCCAATTGTCTAGATATGACACAAAATTAAGAACTTGATTGATGAATGCATGTGGATTTACAACCTTGAAGGGATGGTTTAGGAACATTTTTTTTTATAGAAGTGCATTGAGGTTGGAAATGAAATATGGTTCCTCTACCTATCATCATGACAAAAGAAAAACAAACAAGATTGAGGCGTGAGATGATATTGAAGGATAGAGTAGGAAGAGAAATGCTAGAGGAAGATTATAGACCATTGAACAATGGAACAAGGCAAAAGAGTTGAAAGAAAGTGGAGTTGAGTTGTGTGGTGTGAATATGCATTGACATGGCAATATAGTGCAAACAAAATGTTTGGATAGGGCAATGTTAGGCATGCTCATTCCTCAAATTCCTTAAATTAGAACTGAGTTTTTGAAGTTTTGGTCAACTATTGTTGATTTTTGACTTGTTTATGTGTACTATTGTCATTTTTAAATGATTTTTTTTGTTACGATTTGGGGAGTATAATTTGAGTGCATATTAGAGTTTGGATCCGTTTCCTACAACTACTTAATTTATTTTTTTGAAAAAATATAGTAGATGAATAGCAATTTTAGGAGAATAATGAGGAAACTTCACATGTTCTATATTCTTTTATTAATTCAATTGTTGTAGTGCCAAATTACAATCTTAAACCTAATTTTCCCACACACACAACCTCCTTACAATGCCCCTCAAATTCTCTCCCAAACATACAACCACCATCCCAATGCAATTCCATCCCGCTCACAATCTTCTTGCAACACCAACACTCTACTCATCGCCACCAACACCTTTATCTCCCAATAAAATCACCCCAACAATCTGTCCATTGTCCAAACAAAACTTCGGCTTCACTTGCCGATTGCAACCAATCTTCACAACAACCTGTCAACTACAACTTCCCCAGACTGTGCAATCCATGGCTTTCCACTACTTGCAATCGTGACTGCAGCATTAGTTCTATGCTACCTAAGTAACCCCGCTACCTCATTGAAACAACTGGTGCGATCTGTCCATACAGTTGCCCTTCCGGCCGGACACCTCAACCCAAACTTCTTCCAAATCCAAACCAGATACCTACCCACCCTCACTCATCAACCCATTACCAAATCCCCCACACATACAGTAACTCTCATAAGTAGTTGGTCGCCCTCTTTTGATGGATGAAATGCTCTTGTTTAGAAAATAATTTGTTTCATGGAATGAAATTTCTATACATCGTATTAGACTTCGCGCTTTGCAATGTACTATAGAAAAAATCGGAAATCAAAAATAATTTATGCCATTTTTAGATCCAATTTGGAGTCCCATTTTTTGGTATGTATTGCGTCAATGTGAAGATGAGTTAGAAAAAGAAGTTCGACTCAAATTTCACCATAGATGATGAAGAATAGCCTCAAGAATCATATCTCAAAAAGAAATTTGATTTTGAGATACGATTGTAAGAATACGGCAATTTAAATCACAAGCAATATTTTTGATCCCTCATAAAGACCCTCTTAAAGCTTCTCACACAACCTACCAACTAGAATTTTAGACTCCATCACAACCGCTTTCAATATCTATCACTCCTACTTCTCCTCACCCATAACATGCTCCACTCAAATAACAAAATACTATATTCTCCATTTACAAGGGATAAAGTACTCGGATCACTTGGCATCGGATACGCCTATCCACATAACAAAGAATTGTCCCAACAATCAATACACTGGGCTAGACTAGCAGCCAAAAAAGATCCAAACACCATCACCATCTTAACCTTTATAGACATAAATTGGTACCAAAACTTTTCTCCGTATATAGGACCATTTCCAAATACCTATGTTATTGCTCACTTCGTAGAACCAACCATCCCACCAAAACTAATCAACACACGAATCAAGCTACTACCCATATACATTCTTTGCATACACCATAAAAACCACAACATCGGCCCACCCAACCAATTGGAAACACTTAAAACATTAATCGACAACCTACAAAACGCCCCATAACTGTCTTATATCTATATACAATATGTGGGCGTTCGCATGGTACGGGTGACTAAAAGGCCTCAAAATTAAGTACTACTTTCTGAAGCTCAAAGAGGTCACTAGCATGTATTTAGTGTAACCACGTGCGTTAAGAGAGTATTTTAATGGGGTTAGCACATAAATGGAATATTTGAGGTATATTCTAGAATATCCTAGGTATATTCTAAATATATTCTCCAATTATTCCTTATTTGAATTTAAAGTATCCCGTATAACATATAAAATTTTATAATTAGGTAGAATCTTTTCCTCCAATGAATAAAAAGGACCCTATAGTTTAACTCACGTGGTTTTTTACTTTTTGCATAGTGACCTCCCCGAGTTCTAAAGTAGTGAATGTAGTGAATGTAGTAGTAAAAATGTCTTTAATTAGAAAACATTTTAAATTACAACTTTCTTCTTATCTAATTATGATGTCCGTCAAATTTCTTTTTCAAAATTATTCATCTTTGATACATTAAATTTGATTTGTAATAACAACGTAAAAAACTTGTTTGCTGCACAAATTGATATTTGAATGGTTTTTACCCTTGCCACACTATTTTTGGAATAAAATATCATATTTCAGTAAATGACCATATGTACATGTGTTTTAAGATTCTTCATATGTGTTTCATGATCTTGCACATTTTCTATTATTAGGTTTTTGAGGCTTATTAAATATCATGGAATGGAAGGATTCTAATTTTAGAAAATAACTTCGTAACTATTCAACATCTAATCACATTAGACCTCCTAAAATTTTAAATAATGAAGTTTTAATTATATAAGGTTCATTTTACACTACATTTAGTTGAAATACTACATTGTATTTTTTACTAATATGGTCGTAGCGGAGCACTAACCCAAAAGTAAACCCAGCCAAAAATATCATTGTGTGGATATCCCTCATACCCCTAAACCTTCAAAATCTTATACATCCATCATTTACAAAAAATTAACTATAATTTTCCAAAGTCCATTTTCTCAAATCCATCACTTCAGACTACTTTTTTCACTCACCCGTACCATGAGAACGCCCATGTACTCAAAACACAACTCAAACACCCAACTCTCTACAGAGACCACGCTGATAAAATCATATTGGAATCAATGGTAGAAATGCTACAAAACATAACACAACTCACCACGCTATTCAAAGTCCTTGCACATGCCAATATTGAAAGTAACAAACAAGCAGACAAACATGCAAAACAAGGCACCCTACACGAATACAAATTTGATGCGAAACCATACGAGTTTGCACACTCTACGCCATACTATTACCAAAAAGATGATTGGCTTGGACTAGCAAGAAGCCCGGTAAGAAGACTGGATAAAGGTCCCGTTAGATGTCTTGACGAATACATCAAAAAACATGACTGTAAAATCAATTAAGAAATCATGGCATAATGTTTTTCCAACATTAGTAAATGGACAACGAGCCCTGATATAGATAATGAAATCTCTAATGAATTTTGGTCCAACCCTACAATAACAGATGCATGTTAACCAGAGAAAATTCCTAAGTCAAACGGCTAAATAGACCTCTATGTTAAGGGCCTGTAATAGGACTTATAGTAGAAATAGGTAGAGGACGCATCAGGAATTTCCGACCCCACTGATTCTGCACTGATTCAGTGCGTTTATTGTTAAACACTGATTCCGCATGTCATACGTGCATTTAGAAGTGTCGTTACGGTACGGAAGTGACATGCATTACTAGAGTGTCGATGCAGTGTCTTTTCAATGATTATCAAAAAAGTGTTGTTTCCGCACGAAAGTCGTGCTTGACGGAATCCGTGCGTTAATCGTGTATCTACATTACATGGTTAATAAGACACGGATAACATGCGGTTTTAGTTAATGCGGATTCAGTATCGTATACGTATCATATTAATGCCATTTACTGTATTCATGCGATTTCAGTATCTATTATAATGCAAATTATTTTCGTACGACATCCGTGTACAATATTTTAATATATTTTTGGAATCTTTTGGAATCTTTTGGAATATTTCAAAATACTTTATATTATTTTGGAATATGTTGAAATATTCCAAGAATCTTCTTTAAATTATACTTATGGTTTAATTTCCCAAAACATTTTTAGATCTACATTTATAAAGTTTAGAAGCAATACACATTAAAATTTCAAAGAAATAACATTTTATATTTTTAAAATTCAAATTTGGTATTATTGGTTATCATTGTACTTTTCATCATAGGAGCAAAAAAAAAATAGCTCACAACCACCACGATTTTGGCAAAAAAAAAAAAATTCAAAATATTATGAAAAAAATCCTAGATATAGAAAACGTCTTGCATAATCTAGTGCAAAAAAAAAATTTGGAAAAAAAGTTTTTTTCACATAGTTAAAAACATTCAAAGTCCGCTGAAAAAAAAAACAGCTCACAGCCATGATCTGCCATCACAATTTTGGCAAAAAAAAAAACAAACTCAAAATATTCTGAAATTTTTTGTAGATGTAGGAAAAGCCCTGCATGTTGTAGTGCAAAAAAAAATAAATTTGAAAAAAGAATTATATACACATGGCAAAAAATAGCCAATGGTTTCATTCTTTTATAATTACCAAAAGAGTTCCTTTCTATGCATGAAGAGTTTGAGGTGGTTTGGTGGTTTGGAGCTTCATCGGCAACCGGGAGGTCGTGAGTTCAAATCTCACCGTTGGCGATAGAGCTTGGGAAGCTATGGTGGGGCCCACCGTGCGTTCGGGCAATTTCCGTGTAGTTGAAGTGGGTAGCGAGGAAAATAATTATTTTATATTTATATTTTATTTTATTTTATATTTTTTAATAATATTAATTTGATCAAATTTAGATATAGAAAGAAAATAAAATCTAGATATGGAAAAGATGATGTCGCATGAAAAACGCACTGAATCAGTGTAGTTTTAAAGACGATTAAAACACGACATTTGACGAGTATAAAGAGTGCTGAATTCATACGTTTTCAATGGATGTATCAATCGTGTCGAATCAGTACTATATCCGCTTGTACGAACATCGTGTCATATCAGTGTAGTTGCGATGAATGACGCAACGATGCGGAATCAGTGCAAAAATCGTACGAACCCTTGAAATATCGGAAATCGCACTGAATCAGTGGTGAATCAGTGGGGTCCGAAATTCCTGATGACCAGTGATAGGGTTAGTAGTAGAAACAAGTGGAGGAGCAATGAGAGGGTCAATATCTAGGCCAATAAGGCTAGTATCAGGGGGAAGGGGAAGGGGGGGGCAATAGCTGGACCGATAATAGGACCAGGATTTTAGCCTAGGCTAGAATGAAGGTAAATAACATGGCCAAGATGAATGGAGACAAGGCCATGATGGATGTGGATGGCTGCAGATGAGAGCCGTTGGTCGCATTCAGGATTTGGGGGGGAAGGGGGGTAGTGAGAGCTTGTGAGCCCTTACTCTCTCATTGCATTGTATGTGACCTTGTAACTTGTAGGAGGAGGGGAGAAGATTAGGATTTGATACTTTGGAGGCATTTTTGACTTACTAGAGGCATGAGGAGGCCAAAGGAGGCCATTGTATATGGATTTTGAGGATCTTATAGAAATATTTTGTTCCCTTGTGTTCAAGAGGCAAAGAATCCAAAGATATATTTGTCTTGTGTTGTTTTAGTCTTGTTTGTGGTGTTAAGGTCCATTTTAGTGTGTAAAGTAATAGTTTGGTTGTTTGGAAGTCTGGGTGTTGTAGATCAGCTCATTTTGTGTATGGTTAAGTGTTAGATCTAAAAAAAAAGAGTGGGGTTAATTGTAGATCTAAATTGTTAAGTTTCAGGGTTCGAGGAGTAGTAATCCGAAGGGTCCACGAACAACAATTTTTACTAGGATTTAGGGAGCAGTTACGAAGAGCTATTATCATCAAAAGGGAGATCTAAAAATCTCTCTTTCACTATGCACAAAAAACCAACCTCTTAAAATTCCGCACTGGACAATACATGGGGAATGCTAGAAAATAATTATTCTTTGGCATATAAAGATTCCCTTCAATCACATGCCCTGTATGCAACTCCTTAGATGCATACACATGGATACATGTCCTCCTCAAATGTAACCAACACCACATACATGCTCTTAGAGTAATTAACCTCTAAATGACAAAGGGGATACTAAGGGCAAAACCTAGATGTGTTATAAAATGTTACTTCTGTAGCTTTGATGAAGTTTGGTCCAAAAGAGAAAATGAAAAGTATGATGTTTAGTATATTTTTTTCTTTTTGAACAGCCCAAAGAAAAAGAGCAGTGACTATAAAATGGTTGTTCGGTTACTTAGGAGTTAAAAGGAATAATAATGCAGTTTGGGATCTAAGACAACTAATATTATCCACACAAAAATCAAGATGCTACATTCTCGTGAACGTAGGCACATTCAAAAACCCAAAAGAAAACACAGTACCCCCTTGGCTTCTTCTTTGCACATGTAGACCACAAAGATGTTATTGCAATGCCAGATTCAAACCTGACATACTCTGCAGCAAAGGGCTTCCATACCAAAGTGACTCACTAATACACCCAGTAGGCAACCTTGCCATGCACGTTATTGAGTTCACTTACTGTAATGACAGATTCTTACTAGAAAAAATTGACAATAAACTCCAAAAATATCAACAATTAATCAATAGCATCACTAACAAAGGATGGAAAATTCATCCCCCCATAGTCATCACTGTTGGAGCTAGAGGAACAATGCACATCCCTTCTATGAAACTCCTAGAAAACAAACTAAAGCTACTAGAAACCTCCATTAAAAATACATTTAAAAGAATAAATGCCATTGCTATATACCACACAACATCAATAATACTACATAAAAGAAAAATTGAAAATAACCAACCACTACCACTAACCTAGATCCACCTTGATCAAATAAACCAAAAAGGAGGAGGGGGGGGGGGGGGAGGGGGTAGTGATTAAGACCACTCTTTATTGCACAATATAAGCACTTGCCTTAGATAAGTAGCATGGGGTCGGTTGGTTGGTACAAACTTTCCTACCTATGATAACTCACTAGCTATACTTAGAGTCATGTGTATTACAACACTATTCAAACGGACTCATCAAGAATTAGGAATCGAACCCGGGCCATCTAAGTGTAATACAATGTCCCTCACCAACCAACCACGGAGTTCATGACTTGGCGATCACCAACCACGCAAACTATAAAATATAGCCAATAAACTATAGCATGCGGTTACTTTTGTTATTGGTTACTTTTTGTCACATGTTGTTGGTCATTAAAGTGTCTATTCTCAATAGGGGAAAGTAGTTTTGTTTCAATAGTCTTTTGTCCGGTGGACACTGAGTCATTGTCATTACGAACAGACACTTTGTTTACGCCGGCCTCGAAAGAGGACCGGGGTTTCTATCTATCTATCTATTTGAAGAAATTAAAAAAACATCTCAATTACAACATCTCAATTAAGTCTCCAAATACCATTGTATACAACCTCAAATATCACCAAAAATCAACATATACTAATTTGTACTACCATGTATATGGTGATATATTTCTTGCTATTTTTGAACAAAATAACTTCTTTTTGAGAACCTTTAAGATACTAGATTGTTTTTCAAGAGGAGCCCATTTTTTTATGATGCAAACTATTAATTTTCCAACAATATGGCAACGTTAGTTCTACATTTGATTGGTCACTCTATGAAGAAAGATGTTTTTTTTTCAACAATGTATGATTCAAATTATAACAAGTATTTGCAAGTGTACACATGTTAACCCTCTGACGCGCCTACGTTCATATAGTGGACGACAAACAGGTTGTAACCTTTCTCAACACTACATCATGTACAGTTTTTCATCCATCCAAATTTCTCTTGGTTCTTGTGCTAGTTGACTATCGTTTGTGCAGTATGGATCTTCAAAATAAGATATTTTGATTCTTTTTTAAATAACACAATTGGTTTTGTCAAGTTTCATTCTTAGTTCAAAAAGTGAGACCTTAAACATGATTTTCTAGAATAAGTAGAATCAAACAATGGAAGTCATACCATTTTGTAGTGCATGTTGTTCCAAATTCATTACAACAATTAATTTTATTTTTTTTGGGTTAATTTGAGATTTTAAATTGAATTTAAAAAAAAATCTTGAAAATGTAATTAAAATTATTAATAAATTTTTGATAAATCCAATTGTACAAAAGTGATCTTCACATTGACATTTACAATTTAGCTTTGTACATCAACTCCATTTTTGTTGTTCATCAAACATTTTATAATGCATCTCTGAAATTTGTATTGAATTGGGATGTTAAAGGGTTAATATTGCAAAATTGCCATGGGCTTCTTGTGAGTAATGATTCTAAAGAGAGTTTGTCTAGACTATTTTGTGAAAGAAAAAAAATTGATTCCTATTTTAGTGAACATTGTCAGATAGTACATAGAATTGAATTTATTTCAATTGTGCATATTTTCTTGATTGCCCATGCTAAATTGTTGCCTTTATTACCTTAATTACTTAACCCCTAATTGCCTGACCAACCGTTTTTTGACTGATGTACAGAATTGAATTCCATTTTTTCATTTGTCATGCACTTTTGCAAGTAAAAAATAAAATAAAATATTTTTTTGACAAGACATCTTCATGTATGTGTGATCTGACTTAATATCATCATACATCAATACATCAAGTTCAAGATTTTTCATACATCAAGTTCAAAATACCCTATTAGTTGCATTTTATAAAGTATCTTTGCAATTCTCCAAATTTGGAGAAGACTGTAGGTATTTAGGAATTAACCACCACTTTGTGATCTCATCTTCATCCATTGAAGTACTTAAAACTGCCCCATTTGCACCCAATTCCACCTATCATTCATTGCATTTAGTCTTCACTTGAAGTGAAGGGAAATTGAATCAAATCTAAAATGGAATTAGGGTCAATGATAGGATGCGGAATTGGGTCTTAGACCGAATTAGGTATGTCTATCTTATTCTACATCCTCATGTAAATTGAATAGTTGTTGCATACCCATATAATAAGGGCATCTTTAGTCTCGTCTTTAGTGCACACGGAAAACTCGTTGAGCCAATAAAGTTGTAATGTTTGATTTCCATTGAATTTGAATTTGATATTAATATCATTAAAAGTTCCTTCAAGATTATGTTGATTAAGCACAAGAAAATTTGGATTTGGAAATTGCGGATGATTGAGATACATCCTGTTGAAAGTACCATTAAAAAAGAAATCCATGTCCATAGCAAATCATGCTTTGAAAAAGAAAAAATAATCAATGGACACGACAAATTTACATGCCTTTGCGATCTCAATGACTCAGCCATCTCAATGACTCAATTGGCTAATTTTCCTTTTTAAGGCATGATTTAGTGTCGGCTGGATTGAAAATTTGAAAGTGTGCATCATTTCAAGGTATGCTTGGGTATGAGAGTAACCCAAGTTCCACTTTCCCCCTCCTCTTGCCTACTTGCATGGGACAACTTCTCAAACCCACGAAAATTTGCTCTAACTTAAGGCTGATTCACACTATGGCCGAGGGTAGAGAGGCCGTTGAATTTCACCAATCAAATTGCAAGAAAGTCAGAAATTGGCCTCTCGACCCTTCACGTTAGAGGCCAAAGTCCAAATGCCATTGCCTTCCAAAACGCCTTCATGGCAACACTTTTTAACCATTTTGGTGCCAAGGTGACACATTCTCGAGGCATAATTGGATTTGACAAGAATGAAAACCCAATTCATGATTGAGAGGCCATCGAATTCTTTTGATAAACTTTTGACATTTTTATTTTTATTTTTTATATCAAAAGCTTGGGCTTGGACTTCAAATGTGGCCTTCGGAGCTATAGCTGGCTGAAGGCTCCAATTTCTATATTTTATTATATATTTCAAGCCCAAGCCTGTGCACTCTCAACATGAATTGGCCAGGAACTTCCACGGCCTGTAAACGACCATAGTGTGAAGCGGCCCTGACTTCCTACACTGCCTAAAAGTCATGACTGATTGATGAATTTTCATGGTGGCCAATCGTGACACGGAAGGAAGAAGAGCCCTGGCTGGACCCGAAATAGCATGAAGAATAATCAGATTGAGTGACTGTGTGGCTCGTTGTGGTGGAGAAGAATGAGAGTGAGTGTGTGGCACATGAAAAGCAAGGCGGAAGCAGAAAAGGAAGTAAGCCAGGGGAGTAATAATAGTAATATAAGTGTGTGTAGAATGGTGACTGGGTGATCGGATGAGATGCGAGCGAAGGTGCCGCAGTAGTCCAGCTACTATCATATATGTGGCAACCAGGCGCCGCGACCTCCGCTTCACTCGCGATACCCAAGAGTCAGGAAATCAATAGTGAAAGAGTCAGACACCGCAAGCCTCAAGCTCCCCCTTCCTCGTCACCCGAATCTTCTGCTCGAGTCTTCCAACATCATCTCATCATCTCTGACTGCTATATGATACGTGATTCCTGTCGATCCTCCTTTCTCTCGTCTCCTCACTCTGCTTTCATTCCGCTCGCACGTCGTCACTGGAGCTAGCTCATTCACGTTGTTGTTCCCATTCCGTTCCAGTAGAATCTATTATTGTTACAGTGTCGGTTGTGCGCAGCAGGAGTCACACCTCATTCACGTGATAGCCTGGTTCGTGTAGTAGTTCAGTTGGGAGAGAGCGAGCTTGCTTGCTTTTCGTGGCGGTGCATGGGATTACTTGTCAGGGAGCCAGCCAGGGATCGATTCACTGATTATTGATTCCCTGTTACCATGAGGGTTGCGGACTTGCCTGGTTCCTGGCGATTGCGCTAACAGTATGTAGCCGGCAAATGATCTAGGCAGCAGCATTGTGCGTTCAAGCCCAACCTACCGTTCAGGTACTGATATATTGTCGCCAAGTTTCGTTTGTCTCGGGTTTTCTACCACCGTATCCAATTTGACCCAGGTTTTGATGGAACGTACTAACTCAACTCATGAATGCACTTGAAAAGTTAGTTGTGCACTCTAATTTACTCACAGCGTTGGTTTGAATTCTTCAAGTTGTTGGTCCATAACTGCTTAGATTAAGAGGTACCAAAACCTTCACCTAGGAGAGCTCAAAGCCCGTCTCATCCCACCCCCGTAATGGTGAGTTACTTTAAAGGATTGAGTACGGACTAAATTGCATTGTGAATTGCATTAGTATGCTTGGAGATGGTCGTATGTTTCTTACTTTTAAGACTCAGTCTCTGGATCTTGGGCTTAATATTCTTACAACTTAATGCTCTTAACGACTGATGCTTAGTGAAAGATCTAGGTGCTGCTCAGATCTCAAGTATTTTCTCAACAAGTATATGCATCCAAAAACTAGTATATTTTGGGATTATATGCTGACGCTTAATTTAGTGAGGGAGGTAATTGCGTTTTGGTTAGAGTATGTGAGATGCTATCGAACTTAGAAGTGTAGTCATTTTGGCTCCTGGCTTGCCCTTCCTCTCCCTCTTGCTGGTTCCTGTGTCTTGTACTTGTATAGTTAGGGGTCTCAGCTGGTCTCTTGCCCCTCAGGCACCTGTGGCTCCAGGGGGTTGTATTTTGGTTCTCATTTGCAATGAAACTCCTTTCTTTTGTGTCACAAAGAAGAAGAAGACGACGAAGTGGAGCCATGTAAGTTGATCAATTCCCGAGCAGGATTTGAGAAATCTTCGTAAAATTAACTCGAAAATTTATCAATTTTTATTTGCTATCATTTTATGAAGGGAAATCAACAAATTCAGGGTCCAGAATTGCGTACAATTAGAGGGTTTGCTAAACCGCTAGTTTTAGGTTTTCAATGCAACAATTTTCTGGGTTACGATTGGCAGGGTAACTCACTGGTGTTAGAGCATTCCCACCAGTCAAGCTTGGTGTCTCTAATTTTATTTGGTTGAGACCTCGTATGTTTTGTTTGCATTGAACTGCACGGTGATTGGCAGTGCACGATTATTAGTATGTCTAGCTCTGAGTGACTAAAAGTCAAATGAGGACCTGAAGAAATGTTAAGATACAAGTGACTGGTGGGAATGTTGTTACAACGGGTAGGATTTTCTAGAGTGACTGGGCTTGTTTCCGCATTATAATTGGCAGGGTTTATAATGTTACAATGGGTAGGGTTTAACGCAGCTAGGTTTTCTAGAATACCTTTTCGGGGGAGGGTTATGTACAAGGGACGGAAGTTGCATGCATGCATGGGCTTTTAGGGAAAAATTAAAGCACTGACACATGAGAAAATGGCTGGCAGGGTTAGCGGAGAAGGTGATCAGGCATTCAAATAAAGTGGGCGACCATGTCTGTGAGTGTACATCCTGCTGCAATGGGCCTCCCTCCAAAAGGCGTAGCAACCCAACCGGACATGAGTGCGGATAAATTTGCTCAGCAAATGGAGGAAGAGGTGCACCCCATCTTGTCTCATGGCCAGGTGATGCAATCCTTGAAAGATGAAGACTTCACTTTTGTCAAGACGGATTGTGAGAGTGTCCCTGGCGACCCTTCCACCACCTTTTCTGCCTTTGCGGTAACACCCTTTCCACCAAAACCCTATTCTACTCTTTCTTTCTTTCTTTCTTCTTCTTCTTCTCCTTTTTTTTTTTTTTTTTTTTTTTTCATTCTTGAGAGTTATTTTCACCTCTATTCTTCCAAAATTCCTTTTTGGATATTATCCTTTATACCAAAATGAAACCCAACATTTAAAATTCTCTTTTAATTGAGTAAATTATTAAAAAATTTCATTGGTCATTAAAATACTTACTTTTAGATTTTTGTAGTATCAAATGTCGAGTATCATGTTCTTGAGGAGGTGCTTCAAGAACACCCTCAGAATCGATGCAAACGAGTAGTGATTTTTTGGTGCACAATCTTGCATTCATGTTATGCTTGCAAGGGTAGGTGTAGAATTATTTTATTTCCTTTCATTTAGTCATTAGTTAGCAAGGATTCATTTGACAATGATTGCATGTTCAATAATGAAATAAATTGCTTTAAAAATGGGCTAGTTCTTTAACAGTTAAGTGTTGTAGGTTCTTTTTTGCACTAGTAGAAAAGGTGCCTGTGCCGAGGCAATGGTGTCCAGTTCTAGACAAGTGCTGTTCATTTGCCTCGGTACATGCACCTTTTCTATTAGTGTTGTGCTATGGAGTACATGCAAATGATCAAACAATGTCTAAATAAGCATCCAAACATGTTTCCTAATATTAAATTGTTTGGGGGGTTTATTGGATCTTGTTGACAATTGAAAAAAGATTCTATTCTTTTTGAACATGATTGTATTTTTGGAACAAATAAAATATGAATTTTTAAAGTTTTGATCAGAGGGGTATCAAAACCAACCCTAGGTTTTCACGTTGATAAGGTATATATTGTATGCAAGGGGCACAATTTGGTCACTCACCTGATTATTATTATAGAATGTGATGTGCCCAAGTGGAAGGATGTGGATGATTTATGAAAAAAGACGGTATGGAAATGTGCGCAGATATTTGATGGGCATAATGGACCTGCAGCAGCCATATACTCCAAGGAGAACCTCCTCAAGGATGTGTTGAGCTGTATGCCACCCAACCTCACTAGAGAAGAGTGGCTGAGCTTTCTACCACGAGCGATGGTCGCAGGATTTGTGAAGACGGACAAGGAGTGGCAGAAATCAGGTACTGTACATATCTTTTTAGAAAGTTTAATTTCTTTTCATGAGATCTACTTAGTGCATTGTTGTTCAAAGGTATGTAGATTTATTGTCTCTGCCCCACAAGGGGAGAGACTACAGAAACACTTTGTTTTTGAGGAGTTACCAGGAGTTACGTGCCTGAACAGCAAAAAAAGCTGTAAAAGTAAATCTGGGGTAAATACTAAGGCAGAGACTCCGCGACTAGCCGCTTGTTTAAGATTGTGTTTTGGGGTGACTGTTTGCAGGGCAAATGTCGGGTACAACAGCAACATTAGTGATCGTGGATGGATGGACCGTCACGGCCGCATGTGTTGGGGATTCTCGGTGTGTGCTAGATGCCCAAGGAATCGCAACACCCTTAACAATCGATCACCGACTCGATGGTAATGAAGAAGAGTAAGTGCTCGGTTGTTGCCATTAACCCTAAAATTAGATGCTGGGTCCGTGTTTTCGAGTTTGGGTGGACACTTTGATACTACATATGAAAGTGTATTGGTCATGCATAATATGTATGGTGCTTTGCATTGTTCATCCCAAATTAGATCATTATAGCATTTTAGAAATGTGGGGGAAAGTACAATATTCTCGAATCTAGTTTCCTACACCATAAATAGGTCCAAAAAAAAAATTCTTCAATGTAGTTTTGCCATGTAATGTAAAATGTTACTACATATTTGTAGTCACCCTACCTTGAAAATACCCTGCTTATGAAACATGAAGATAATCGTACCCATGAGTCATGTAAAGAAAGCCTCCCCATGTATGTATCATAGAGAGGCAATTGTGACCATCATGAATTAAGGAAAAGATGTATATGATGTAAAAGATGTATATATGTTTATGATGTTTGAAGCTAGCAATTTAGGTTTAATGAAAGCCCTGTTGTGGCTTTGTAAGTTGTGATGGTTGACTATAGGGTTAGTGTCCATTTGATTCTCACCGTGTTACGATTGCGTATTTGCAGGCAGGAGCGCATCAAAGCCTCGGGAGGGTCGGTGGCCAGGCTGAAAGCTGCGAATGGAATCGAGATTGGTCCACTTAGGGTTTGGCCTGGTGGTCTTTGTCTCTCGAGGTCCATTGGCGATATGGATGTGGGGAATTACATTGTGGCTGTGCCTCACGTGAAGCAGATTAAGGTATGCAAGAAACATTAAGTATATATTTTTTTATGGGGTTAGATTCTTGACATGAATAGACCACCTTTGAATGCCCAATCTTTGAATTTCTTCCTTCTTTCAGGAATCAGTGCAGGTGGTCATTTAATTATTTTTTGGGGGAATTTTGAAAAGTTATGTTTTACGAACTGAATAGTAGTAACCCCTCTTTTTTTTTGGCAGCTTGCACCTGCTGGAGGTAGGCTCATTATGGCTTCGGATGGAGTTTGGGATGCCGTTAGCACGAAAAGGGCTGCAAGATGCTGTCGTGGGGTACAGCGTCCAGAAAGTGCTGCCAAGTACGTAGTGAAGGTGAGTGATTATCCTGGCCTTGTTCTCATTTTCCCAAATCCATATATATTAAAGTAGAGGATACTATTTGCATCACTTTAAGCATTCTAACATGTGTAGGAGAATGATTTTTGGGAGATCAATACAGAGAGATCTTTGGGTACAAGAGCCAAATCTGCTGAGATCACTATGTATGAATTTCTTATGCAAAAGTGGGAGATTGTAGATCATTATAAGCCACAACAGACAACCCCATTTCCATTCAAAGATCAGTGACCATAGATCACTTGCGAATAAGTCCAACCAAGTGTGTGTATGAATAGATGAGTATAGGAGACGGGATCAGATCAATGCACTACACTACTTTTTGCTAATAGTGAGGGAGGGTTTATAGTGAGGGAGGGTTCATAGTGAGGGAGGGTTCATAGTGAGGGAGGTAATTAGTGAAGGTGACACTAAAATGTAAAATCAGTGAGAAATGAAGATTTCAGCCACTCAGTAAAAATTTCAGCCCTCGCCAATTTCATGATTTTGCAAAATAGAGCGTGTCTTTGGAATTAGTACCACACACACTATTAGCAAAAAGTAGTGTAGAGAGCTAGCCAACTAACTGCACATTCAGATTTTTTCTGTTTCTCTCAAGTACCTGGAACTGCTCAAAGTGAAATACTTGTGTTTCTGCGGTAGCATCAAACATTTATCAAAGCAAAATTCACTGGATCTGAATATGAATTTTTCGAATGGTTATCTTTAATAGCAGTTCTACTGTTCTAGTTACATGTGAAACCTGGTCGTAACTGTAAATTGGTGGGGTATACATTTCTTCTGGTACATAGATCAGGAGGGGAAATTTGAATCCCTGTTGTGTGCACAGGCTTATAAAGGTCTCTAATTATTACTGTTATGTGATTACTGAGAGAATTCTTGTTGGATGCCAGGAAGCATTAAGGAGCCGTGGATTAAGAGATGATACGACATGTTTGGTCGTTGATATTGCTCCACCTGGTCCTGAGCAGTCTTTTGCTCCAGCAATCAAGAAACAAATCAGCTTCATGAGATTGTTGCGCTGCAAATCGGTCAAAGAAAATCATGTTGTCAGTGACGTCAGCATTATGGAGGAACTCTTTGAGGAGAATTCGGCAGCACTGGCTGAAAGGTGGGTTTCAGCCACCTTTTCTTTGTGTCATGGTTTCTTGTTTTCCTAGCTTGTTTAATGGTTTTTTTTTTCTTTTTGCAATGATAGCTTCATCTCTGAAGTGGACGATCTTTTCCTGAGGCAGGTTGTCACCAGAGGGATCGGTGCATGCTGGAAACAGCCTATTTCTGTGCGCCATTTGCCGCTGCAATTTGGCCTCCGATACAGGCATTTCTGTCCATGCAGGATCATTCTTTGCAAAAGTAGCAGGGCAGTCCTGGGAAGGGCCGTTTTTGTGTGCCAAATGCAAGATGAAACAGGAAGAAAAACTGGATGGAGAACAACAGGACCCCAAACAAAGTGCAAATCAGGATGCAAAGCAGGGCGCAGAATAGGAACCCAACAGATTGCACAATGGGTTAACTTAGTTTTTTATCCTCAGTAAGAGGTGTAAATAGATAGACACAGGTGGATTTTATGGTACTATAGTAGGTGGTGGCCTACTAGGAGTTTAGTTTGTGACTTGGGGCTTCAACCCTGGTGAGGATTTTGAAGTAGTTCATGACTTGAGGCTATCATGCAAATCACAAAACAAGTGTAGCGAACAAAGATCATGGCCTGGTGGAGTTGTAGTTTCTATGCAGGATGTTAGTTTCCTGTGTGCAGTAAATTTTATGGTCATAGTTCAACTGTGGGGTCTGTACCTCGCAGACCTTGCAAAGTATGTAGAGTCACCACTATTAGTTGAAATTTTGTTCAAATGGATGAATGTACCCATGCCATTCACACACCCACAGTATATTGTGATTTCAGAGTAATAATGAATGTTACGATGTTTATTACAATTCTTGACAACAAGGTGGACCAAATATGACAGTTTACATGACACCAACAAATATATTCTTAACCCTTTAACGTCCCAATTCAACATTGTTTTCAAAGATTTGTTATAAAATGTTTGATTAAAAACAAAAATGGAGTTGATGTACAAAGCAAAGTTGTAAATGTCAATGTGAAGATCACATCTATACGGTTGGATTCATCATATTATTTTATTGATATTTTTAAATTAATTTTGCAAGGTTTTCTCTTGAAATTCAATTTGAAATTCTAAATTAACACAATTTTTTAAAAAAAAATATTGTAATGAAATTGGAATAACATGTACTATAAGATGGTATAGTTTCCATTATTTGATTCTACTTATTTTGGAAAATCATGTTTAAGGTCTCACTTTTTGAACTAAGAACGAAACTTGACATAAACCTATTCTGTTGTTTTTCAAAAAATCGTAATATCTTATTTTGAAGATCCGTACTATACAAATGATAGTCAACTAGCAAAAGAACCAAGAAATATTTGGATGGATGAAAATTGTCCATGTATGTAGTCAGGAGAAAAGTTTGAATTTGTTCATTGTCCACTATGTGGATGACGGTGCCTCAAAGGGTTAACAATGGCGCTAGTTAGTGGTTATGTCTCTATATATATATGTAACTCTTACTTTATAATTCTGACAAAAAAATAAGGAAAAGTTTATTAGGAAAAGCAAAAAGCATATATTTACAAGATCACCACTATTAATTTGAACAAGTTTCATTCAATTTGGATGAATTTTACAACAATATTTTGAAAAAATAATTATTAGTAAAGCCTCTCATAAATACCGTGGGCCACAATATATGGTGATTTCGGTGTAGTTGGACAGGTGTGTCTTTTTCAACTTCAAATTTTCTAGTGAATCAATACAAAACTTCCTCAAATGAGCCCCTGCATATATTTTCCTTTAATATATTAGATTATTTCAACTTACCTAAAAACAAGGTCTTTTTGCAGGACGGACGGAGTAAATTTTTTAGATAAACATAATAAGAAATCACTTTAGATTACAATTAGAGTACAGAAGTGTAAAATTCATCTCTTGAAGAGGGAACATATTGTACAGTACCCAAATGTGGTGTTGCAGGACTGTAGGGGATTCGAAAAATTGCAATTATTGATATCTTTTGAACTCTTAACCCTTAAACATCAAGAGGGTCCTTGATGTTTAAGCCTGAAGAGCATCTCGAAAGTCTACAACAACAGCTATTGCCAAAGAAAACCAAAAAAAACTGCCTGTCTGCCGTCGGCGTTACTGGCCAGCGTTTTTGTTCTTTTTAAAATAAAATAAGGTGATATTTTGATACATCCATTGAGTGGCTTTGGGAAGTGTGCACTTACAAGCGTTGAGCACATGAATCTCATCAGTTTGTTCTCAGGGCTCACTCACATGCATACAAAACTGAACCACCTGGCCGCACAGAAGTGCGTTCAATGCACTCTCTTCAAAAAAATGGACTAGATAATGTTCTTCAATGCAAGCAGCCCCTTGTTATGAGAAATAATCTTGTCAAGTCACAAGAGTGACAGACAGGTCATATTCATAACCGGGGTTGCTTGCACATTACCGGACATAACGTCAATGGTTGGATCTTGTTCAATCTTCTTCAATGATTAATCGAGGGTCACAAAAGAAAGGCATCATAACATTAAAGTAGCCCTTGGTTATGGGAAATAACTTTGTCCTTCTAATCCTCCCACCTCTACAGTTCTGCATTGACGTTACGGTGACACAATCTTGTCTTATATTTGGTCAAAGAGATTGGTCAGTAACTCAGAATAAGAAAATGTTGATTTAGTTTGATATTTTCGTCTGTTGGAGTTAAAAAGTGTGTCTGATCCCAGGTTCGAACTGGGGACCTCTAGTGTGTGAGACTAGCGTGATAACCGACTACACTAACCAGACTACTTAGTGAGAGGCGGAGCCACCGCCGATCAAGACATGTTTCTGGAATGTCGAATTATTGACTAAGTTATACTATTTGAAATTGGAACATGAGCTAATGCAGTTTGTTTCTTGCTCTCACTTGATTCCATCCCAGTCATGTTCATTCTCAGTACTCTGAAGTTGGTGATACTCAGTTTTTGGTTTACGTAAACTGGTCCTTCTTGCTTTAGGAAGTGAGTGAGTGAAGTAGCTTGCACTGAAATATGCGATCCAATCGAGTGGGTGAAACATTATGGCATGGATGTATGTGCTCCAATCCCGGTTCCAATCATATACAGATGAAATGATAGAGGAGGTGAGATTTTTGATTGAGTAAAGGGTTGAATCATGTACAAATAACTCTTGCTAGCAAACTTGTGTCACAATGCAACACAAAACTAAATAAACATGAGCAAGAAACATGGACTCCATTGCAAAGAATGTTGATCGAAAGAAATTGAAAAATTTGAATATAGATGAAAATAGTCTACAAAACAGGTAAATGAATGAAAATGATATATGATGAGATATTGAATGATAATTGATGGATGGAAAACTTGGATGAAAACATGACAATAGGGGTTGTGACATAGGGGTCATGACAATAGGGGTTGTGACATAGGGGTCATGACAATAGGGGTTGTGACATAGGGGTCATGACACTCTGCATAATCTAATAGATGTCAAATAGAATTGTTTGTGAATGGCACCCTTCTTCTGTCCCCTCCTTTCCATCTATTATCTTTGCCACTTCTTCATTCACTTTTAGACTATAAACCCACTTCCCAATAGTATATTCCCCCAAGATACTGAAAGAAGAAGCTAGAAATATATACACGAGTCACTCTCATTTAAATGTCGATTTCTCCGCAGAATCGTGACAAGAGACGCACATGATAGTTCAGTGACGCAACATGAGTCGGAACTTGATTTAAATGAGAGTGGGACGCTACACATGCTTCAGAAAACAGAGGATCGGTTGATATCAGATGCACGTTCTGATATTTATTCATTCCGTTCTTACAACGCAATATTACAAGACTTCAATTGTCCCCAGTCTTACGCACTGCGCATCCACTACACACATCCTTACAAGCTGCTTCAAATCCAGGGGCATGCACGGCTGCTGGGACGTATGATTCTTCACATGCACTGAACCTATATATACTTAGATTCTTTTTGTTCCAGAATTGGTGTACACACAAATTCATCAGGACCGACTCGGACTCTACACTCCAGATGAACGGCGCCATGCCATGCCATGCCATGGAGAGGCAGGGCCACTAGACCTGGGGCATCTCAGTCAGTCTATTCCTTGGCGCAGGTTCCGGCAGCGCAGTCGCAGTTGCCGCACTTGCCTCCGTTCTCCTTTGCGCACGTTCCTGCAGAGTACATCGATCATTGCCACATATATATATTATATCAACCATGGTCAATTAACACGGAACCTCTCGGTCGAGGAATTAAGAACCATGAATGATTCAGCTCTTTAATTTGCAGTTCTACTTTAATTTCTAGTTGGCTGAGATCAACGAGAGATTCAATTGACAGGAACAGAGAGATGGAGGTTACAGTAGAGGAGTTACAGTACCTGCGGCGCAGTCACAGTTACCGCACTTGCCGCCATTCTCCTTGGCGCAGGTGCCTGCTGCGCAGTCGCAGTTACCGCACTTTCCGGTGTCCTTAGCCATTGCTGCGAGTTGGTGGATGAATAGAGCGTAGTGAACAGAGGGATTTGCTGCAAACTGTTCAAAACCACACGAAGAAATACAAAATCCTGGTCAGAACCAAAGTTTCAGAATCCTTCAATCGAGAACTATCTACCCTACTTGAGTTCACCGAAAGCAAACGCTTAAAACTGCTTTTAAGAAGTCCTTCTCTCGTCAAGAATATAGAACTGCTGCAAACAACTCGAGGAGAGTGCAAACAACGCCTTGATATACACAAAAAGAGTACAAACGTAGAAATCCACAAACTTGCGGCCAGATAATCTCACCACTGAAGTGATGCGAAGGAAGGAAATTAAGTCGAATGGTGCAGAAGCCCGCTCACTCCCCGTCTTATATACACGTTCTGAATCAATCTGAACCAATCCACTAATTCTGCTTGGACTACTGCCAGGAATCTTCACCCAGCCCCTGAAATTGCGCTGTTTGAGTACACGGGGTCAGGTTTCACACTTTGGAAGATTTTCTTTTCCTGTGAGCCGTGTGCGTGGGTGGAGCGACTGTGACCGTATTCGCAGATTTTTTGCGCAATCAAACGTCTGCGCACGTTACCACCGGCCATCAGTTGTCCACACCCGGCCACAGTTCTACGTGCCGTTCACAAAGCCCCAGGCTGGAAACTTCTCAGATTCCTTATGTACAGTATGCATTGCAAGAAATTATGTCAGTTGGGGCAGGCAGCGTTGGGAATGATGCGCGATTGCAATTGGATCGAAACGACCGACGATCACTGAACCGCGGTTGCACTGTACGTGCTGATTCAGCAATTCATGAAATTAATTTGATTAAATTCAACTTGTAAGCTAGACCTAGCATGGTCAATTTGGCCCAGCAAGTTGGAGATGATCATGTCCGATCCTTTGAGCACTGCATTCCATGTACTTTTGGATAGCTGATGTCCGTCTTAGAAGGATTCGTATTCAACTATTAACCCCTAAACGTACTGATCCTTTGAACACAAGTAGATGCTAGCCTCAAAGATAGATATTAGCATGGCTCAATGTACATGAGGTGTACATGAGAGGACCATTGCAAGCATAAAATCTACCCAACAAATTTGACATACTTGCAGTTGGAGGCCTCTCTAATATTATCAACAACTCATCACAAGAGAACTATTGTAATTGGTAGAGAATTTAATAGTCTTACAAAGGTGACTTGGATGAAAGTCATGTGAAATTGTATGAGAAAGTTGCAAGGCTCTGAATCTATTCGTGATCCAGTTTCTGGACGCTCGGACGTTTAGGGGTTAATCACTTACAGTGTACGTCACGGGTAAGAGTTTGTTGATAATTGCTTCGACATCCAAGATATTTGCAAGTGATCAGGGAAAAGCATGTCCAGTACTACTGATGGATATTAGAGTTAACCGAAAAGTCAGCCAAAAGAGGAAATTAAGTTTTGGCAAACTCGTGTTGAATTTCTCTCGAACTCATATTGAAATATAATTAGACCAAAAACTAGTCTATGATGAGTTGAGAGACTATTTAAAGTAAGGCATTGTCATTATTATTCACACCTTACTATGACTCCCACACCTTCCCCAAGCCCATGGCCCACAAGGGGACAATCTATGACACGACACTATTCAACCCAGTATAGTTCAATAGAGAGGTTAGCAGTAGAGCAAAAAGGGAGGTTAGATGCGCTTCTTTTTTGTTAACTCAACTATATCTAAAGAGCTTTGATATTCGTATTTTGCAAAACTGAAGCCAATGATGATGACATCAAAAAGTTATTTGTAAACTTAACTCTTAACCTCTAAAGGACCATGCTCATCCCTAAAATTTTATCACTTCTTGTGATGTTTTCAAAACGCAGTTGTATCTCTCAATCCCGCTCTCAATTGGTGTTCATGTAGAAAACTTCACTATTGAAGTTCAAAGAAGACTTAGTTGTGAGACTATGTATCAATTTTCAAGACAATCTATCGTATATATATTACATGATTATAAGGTTTGACCATGAGTTGTTTTTTTATTTTTTGAGCAAAATCAATAGGTTTTGCAATGCATGTACATAAAGAATCTGAGAACATTCTCATAAATTTTAGAACCATGATTAGCATTTGAAATTTCAAGAACATATAAAGATGTATTGTATCTAGGTGCTTACCAAAAATGTTGTTCTAAAATTAAATACAAAAAAAATGATTTGATTCCAAAAAATTAATGTTTGGGTGAAGTGACTTGTTGATGACTCGCTAAGCTGGTGTTTGTAATTGTTATTAATTGTTGCATTGCATAAAATGTGTAAAGATTTCAAAAAGATTTTTGAAATATTCCAAAATATTCCAAAATAATATAAAAGATGTGGAAAAGATTTCAATATTTCCAAAAGATTCCATTTAAAATATATTTAAACAATTTCCATAATTATTATATAGTGTTAATGACGCACTAATGACAAATGTTTTATATATTGTACACTTTTTTTTTAGACATATTTGATGCCTTAGTGTGAAAACGCCCTTTAGGTCATCAACCTCGCTAACTACCACGTCCCGAATTCAAATGCGTTGATGTTTTAATTTTTTCCTAGGGGTTTGATCAATGTAATTGCACATCTTGAAGGATTTTGTGTTCTCGTAACGGACATTTACAATTCTCTAGTTAAAATTGAGTTAAAATTATGGAATCCAAATAAGTTATTAAGGTAATAAAATTATTCTTGTACACAATGTATCCTTTTGGTCCTTTAGGGGTTAAAGGACATGGTAAGCCCGAGGGCTTAGTTTTGAAAGAATAAAGCAAAAAACTTTAGAAATAGTCCATCAAAAAAATTTAAAAATTGTTCCATTTGAAAGGCATTGCCGGCCTAGCACGTTCTATGTCTATTTTCAGACTGCATGCTTATCGTTTTATTAAATTTTTGTTTCTTATTGAGGTTCTGTCACTTTTGTGGCATTGGGGTCCAGTGAGACTCTAGTAATTCATGCACTCTATTCACTTTTCATAGAAGATTTGAGAAATTTTCATTGATTGTTCACGTTACTTAAGGGGCGAGTGCTGGGGCAGCACTCTACAGAAATTTATTCCCTTGACGTTTAACCCCTAAACGTCACAGCGTCCAGAAAGTGGACGACTAACAGATTCAAACCTTCTCTACGTTCTCATCAATGCTTGGATGAAAGTTATCTAATTTTTTGGAGATACTTCACCAAGTTGTCGTCCTATCTAATGGTTGGATTTAGTCATACTTGAGTACATATTTTTCTAAAATTACAAATGTAGAAGTATGTCAAGTCGTTGACCAAGCCAAAATTGCATTGACTGTAGTTCAAAAGTGGCCTTGCAAAAATGAGGTCATAGATTTAAGAAACACAAAAATTTCAAAGAATCACCACGTTTAAGAGTATCTCATTTCAAATTCATTCCAACAAATTTTACTCAAAAAATATTAAAATTTTGTTTGTAATCGAATTTAGAAGGAATTTTTAATTTTAACTTTCAAATTTTATAATTAAATATTGGTGGCAGTATTAGTGAATCGAATCATATGGATGGAATCTAAAATTCAAAATCTAGAACTTTCATTTGTATATCAATTCCAAAATATTCTTCTAAATAGTACTTTATGATGATTTTTCTCAAATTGTCAATTCCAGGGACACCCTAGTACGTTTAGGGGTTAAGGGTTAAGGGTTAACCTTTTGTCAACTGAAATTTCACAAGTGCATCTCTGTTTATGATTGGGGCACATGTACGTTCCAATGCAAACATCTTGGTTCACTCGCACACGGTTTGAAGAATTAAAGATGAGTTTACAAATAACGTCGAATTCATGGGTACAAATCTTATACATACAAAGGGAAGCTTGATGATATTCCAATCATCTTCAAAAATGAGGAGCAGAAGTTCTGTAGCGATGGACGTAACTTAATTTAGTGCTGTTTTGTTTGTTAGCTGGGGTCCCTCCATGGCCTCTGTCGTCTTGGGAAGGTATCTTCATGTCGTGCAGCGGTTATGATCGTCGAAGATCAAATTGCTGGGCCCATTCTTTGACTTGGGGCCCATTTCACCAATTGTCATTGTTGAGTACGTCTGGAGACGTTAATTTCTGATAGGTGGATCATTTGATATTCGTTTTTTAAGTTGCAACTTGGAGGATTTAAATTATGCAGCCTTTGGCAGCCCGGATATTATCAAATGATTCATAAATGATTATACAAATCAGTTAAATATTTCAGCGACATTGTGATTTCACTGCACTGGAGAAATGTTACGAAACTCTGAGCACTACATTTAAGGGATCAAAGGGACTCTACTATATCATCTGCAGTGCTGACCGGAAGGTCACTAATCAGGCATCTCAAATTTAATTGGTTGCTTAGTCATGAATGCAATCCCTGAGCAACATGAAGGGGCTAATATCACTCGAGTTAGCGCCGGAAACTTCGCGATCAGTATAAATTTAAGCTTGTAGAAGATTCTCCTCAATTGATCTAGAAATAGCATCCATTTCCGGAACCGCACCTTGTCTGTATTGCTAAAGATACATGTTGCGTAATATGGCAGTGGGCGCAGAGCAAGGTTAGGCAGGGATTACATGCAAGGAAATCTTAATTACACTGTGTAAGAGTCAATTTGAGTGCTCATGCAAAAAGTGGTAAATCACTTCAGCAGCGGTCACTATCCTCCATCAACAATTCAGGGACTCAAAAAATTCAATGAAAATCCTCCTGCAGTCCTCAGCAATTACATTGTAGGGGCGTCATCAGAAAAGTTGGGCCAAACTATTTTGGTGCCATTTTGACACCAAAGGCCGCATACAAGTCATTTTAGTGTCATTTTATCCATGCTAGGTTGGTATGGAGGTTGGCACCAAATTATTTTAATTGCATTTCAATGCACCATCATGGCACCATGTTCACATGCCTTGAAGTTCTTGATGGTGTGCTAATCGGGTGCAGTGATAAAAACTCAATTGAGTGAACAAAGATTTTTTCTTAAAATTCTAAGTTATTTTTTAATCACGAGGATAGAACTTGCGATTCAGTTTCTGTGCGTATCTTGAATTACCACCAAAGCCCCACAAGTGCAAGAATCTATACCATCTTCGGAATATGCCAAGTTCAGGAATATGGGCACTCTGCCCCTTCGTAGATGCCATTAGATGCTAACGATTAGGCCTACGTGCATGCTCAGGGTAGGAATCGACCTTGATCCACCCCGGTTTGAATGACAGTAAGCTTACAGTACAGACACAGTACTCGAAATTTCGGTGTCTGTCTGAACGAAGAAGATTCAGGTCTATTAACTTATATAGTTCCTGATGATGTTCATTAAATCCCTTGACAAGTTACAAGAAAATGCTACTAACACTGTTTATGGCTAGTAGTACCACCTACACTACATGACTTTAATATTTTTGAATAACTTTTATGTAAGATGAATGTTTTTGTACAGGTTCTTCTACATAAATAGTACTCCCTCCGTCTCAGAATAATATCGTGATTTGCTTAATTTGGCTGTTTTAAGGCCAGTTTGTCTCCACACTTTGTAACACGCTTTTAATGCTGACGCAGCATGTCTTGGACACCATGCTGATTAAATTGACTGCCTCACATTCCTTCACATTGGTCCTTTTTGTGCATGCCTTTGACTTGTCACATGCCTTGGACACCATGCTGATTAAATTAACAACCTTTTTTAGCAAATCAAGGTATTTTTTTGAGACAGATTTTTCAAGCAAATCACGATATTATTCTGAGACGGAGGGAGTATCATTATCTCTGTTCTTGGTAAAAATATCCAGCTTATGTAAAAAGATATAACATTGAATAAAAAATTAGTATCCTAGGTGGTACTATTAGCAATAAACTGTAGTGTGGCATCCATCATCGATCAGGCTCGGGTTGGAACCCAATCATTCCGCTCAATCAGAGAAGTTACCATAACTCGTTTTTCAACATGGGCTCACCACATCAAACACCACGATTCGTTATAGTATCCAGACTTTCATTCTGAAAGTAAAACTTTATCAAGTAATAAACTTGATACAAGTGGCATGTTCAGCAGAAGAAACTAAAGAAAGTTCGTCTAATTTGCTGCTGATTCAGCAAGTTCGTGAATTCTATTTATGGCGCTGTCGAAATCATTCACGAATTTCTGCTCATTCAATTTCTGATCAATGGCAGCGTGTACAGTCGACAAAGGAAGTCTGGAACAATTTTGCAGATTCCTTACCACTGGGGAGATACTGTAGTGTACGCCAAGTGTACGACCCACTAAAGAGGGCGCCAAGCGTGTGCCGCTTGTGACTTAAGTTAGCAGAGGTCGCTTCAGGTTGCCTCTGAAAGTGTATATAAGCCGGGGAGGGAGAAGGCTTCTGCATCGCTCGTCTTCGCTTCCATTGCATTGAATTTCAGAGGTATGGATGGGAATTTTTGTCTAGTCTCCCAGTGTGCAGAAAGGAGGACATCGTACTGGGCAGCCATAGCTGGCTGCACTTGAGTAGTTTGCTTCAATTATGGCCAAGGGAGAGATATTTACAGTCTAGTGTATCCATGTGATCGTGTGATTGCACAGCGTATATTCTGACGTTTGACTGTTTGAGCATATAACTTTCGGTTACGGGAGTGAAATTGGGTTCTGACGACGGAGAGGTTTTGTTCTTCATTGTTTGTGCTGTGCAGCTACCTTTTTTGCGAAGTTTTTGTTCACTACAATCGTTTACTTCACTTACTACACCTGTAGCAGCAACTCGCAGCAATGGCCAAGGACACCGGAAAGTGCGGCAACTGCGACTGCGCAGCAGGCACCTGCGCCAAGGAGAATGGCGGCAAGTGCGGTAACTGTGACTGCGCCGCAGGTACTGTAACTCCTTTACTGTAACCTCCATCTCTCTGTTCCTGTCAATTGAATCTCTCGTTGATCTCAGCCAACTAGAAATTAAAGTAGAACTTACTGCAAATTAAAGAGCTGAATCATTCATGGTTCTTAATTTCTCGACCGAAAGGTTCCGTGTTAAGTGGCCATGGTTGATATAATATATATATGTGGCAATGATCGATGTACTCTGCAGGAACGTGCGCAAAGGAGAACGGAGGCAAGTGCGGCAACTGCGACTGCGCTGCCGGAACCTGCGCCAAGGAATAGACTGACTGAGATGCCCCAGGTCTAGTGGCCCTGCCTCTCCATTGCATGGCATGGCATGGCATGGCGCCGTTCATCTGGAGTGTAGAGTCCGAGTCGGTCCTGATGAATTTGTGTGAACACCAATTCTGGAACAAAAAGAATCTAAGTATATAGGCTAAGTGCATGTGAAGAATCATACGTCCCAGCAGCCGTGCATGCCCTGGATTTGAAGCCAGCTTGTAAGGATGTGTGTAGTGGATGCGCAGTGCGTAAGACTGGGGACAATTGAAGTCTTGTATTGCGTTGTAAGAACGGAATGAATAAATATCAGAACGTGCATCTGATATCAGCCGATCCTCTGTTTTCTGAATGTATGTACATACCGTTAGTACTCTTAGATTCGTCCGACTCTCAGAACTCTGTTGACGCCAGGAAGCTTGATTTAACAAGTTGGATTCATGTATTTTTATCCCCTCGATCGGTAGTGAATCCGGTAATGAATCTCCTGTTGTCACCTGTCTCCGAGCAAATCAAAATGAGAGGACAATTTATTCTAGATTCCGTTAGTTATCGTCTTGTTCAGTCTATATTGCAGGCTCTGCAATGATAACGGGGAATCTGCTTGTTCTGGAGGCCTAAGATTAGTTCAAGATAGTTAAGGGCACGAGCAAATCAACCGATGTCAATAACTTGTGTGAAGCTGACGATTTTATCATAACTCTGAAGTCTCTGGCGAGCTAGGTGTACTAGGATTTGGGGGGTTTTGCAACACCACAAATGTTGCTATTAACAATAGAACACATTAATGAGAAGTCCTCCTAAATATTGCTTAAAAACATTGTTATGATTTAACAATGTTTGGTACATGCTTATGCAACGTTTTTATCACCTTTGAGAACAACTTGTTCCCAATGGCATGTCTATTTTTGAATGTACATGCTAGGCATAAGGTATAGATTTTTTTAGTTTTCAAATATCTATATTTAACTTTCAGCTATATATAATATACAATTCAATAGCCATATACTCTATAATATAGTACACCACACAATATATAGTACAATAAAATATATTGTATACATTATATAGAATAAAATATACAATATACAATACATTACAATGTATGATCATTCTGAACATGCCAACACTTAGGGCCGGCTTCCATGTATGGGTGGTTAGTCCGGAAAAAGTGGAAGCTCCACCGAAATGGGTGAATAGAGCAGGATCCACGAGTATATTTTTCATTTCTACCAAAATGGGTGGAGTATGGGTGGTTCTTGAGACCTCATTTCTTGTCTTGTAGTGCCTTTCACCCAACCGAACCTCACATGGAAGCCTGCCCTTAGTATCCAATGGCTTCACCTTGAGTATCCTCAACCTCACACACCCCTTGACAAAGCTTATGAGATAAATAGTGTACTAGTAGAAATCTTGTAAAAATGTGACTCATGTCTTTAACCCTTTAGTGCCTAGCAAACCACATTATGGTCACTACAACGTCCAAAATGCAAATAGCAGAGAATCCGTGAAGAATTGGAACTTCAGTTTTGAAGTTCAGATTTGCGCACATACATTACGCACCTTCCAGAAAAAGAAATTTTTAATTTGGAATTGTACAACTATCAAAATACCTATCAACAGAACGCAAAAATATTGCAAATACTTGAAAATACAGTAAATACTTACAAATACAACATATGTATTGTGTAGTATTTCTTGTGTTTGGAAGTTTGTTATCTTGTTTTATTTTTTTGGATTGTGTTCTCTTCTTCATCTTCCATTAGTGTGTGTAATCCGATCTTGACTAATGTACTCACTCCTGTCAATTTTCAACGTATAAAATTTTGTCCTAAACCGTACATGGACAAGTCACTTTCACTTATAAATCTCACAATAATTATGTGTGAGTCTATTTTTGATATGAAAGATTGCAACAGAGAGGTGTTGATATAGGGCATAGCTGAACTTCTTTGCTTTTATTTTTGAAAATTTACCTCAAATTCTATTTAACTTTGAAATCACACACCCCCCAAAATCTCGTTTTTGAGCGTGCATTATACAATTCAAATACATACTATAATCTTCCGATCCCACCATCGGATGTTTCTCAAATTTTAATAAAATGTGTGCTCTCGAGTTGAGAATAGAACTGTACGGTTACTTTCTAATTTAACCCATTCTATTTTTGGTAGTCTCAACCACAGTGGAAAAACCCACTGAAATCCAGAGCTGTCTGCAACAGTACCCTAGGCACTAAAGGGTTAACAACTAAACGTCAATTATAACATGTCTTCATAAAGTATAGATGTCTTTAGTGACTCAAAATAGACTCTATGACATATAACAATAATTTTTTAATCCAAAACATGTAATAAAATATAGGACAAGTTATTTTTGAATCACTAAAGACATGTTGTAATTGACATTTAAAAGGACATCTATACTTTAAAATTGGTGTTTTGTTTGTTTGTTCTAACAATATCAATATTTCCAATGATATGATTGAAAAGCTCTTGAAGAGTAAAAGTGCACCGTAGTGAATTCACATTGTTTTGAATGATTATAAGAGGGGAAATTTGGGCTTTGAATTAATTTCTAAAAGTAATGGAAATGGTAAATTTTATTCGATGTGGGAATCTGTTCTATCCGAAGTTCATAGACCCTCCAGAAGAGTCGTCATTTTCTAAGATACATATCCCGTATCCTGAAGCCTCTGTCATCAACCTCCATTCAGAAATTATGTCCAATTTTCGCAAACTTTTGCACCCACCCAGACCAAGCCCGTCAAAGGTTTGAGATTTCATAGCTAGATAGAAGTTACTTTTGATAAGGTATGCAATAGTCCTGGGGGTTGCAGTGTACTAAACACATACAAGTATACATGAGTGCAGAGATGGGTTATTAATTTGAACATTGTCGTATTCATGACGTATACATACAATAAACATATTTAGAGCTGAAAATATTGATGTATATTTACATTAAACATATATTTAGGACGAAATCTAGATTTGTATACAAAGGTTTTAGACATATAACCCTGCGTATAAAGGGGTTTTTAGGGGGGTCATGATCTCACATGATTCTCAAACACAATGTAGAGTGCGCCCCTGGGACAATAGTGAGCTTGTGATTATTATTACTAAGACAACAAAGTGTCAAGGATTTGCGGAAGTTGGACGCCCTCAGACTCCATCCATCATCCATGCAATACACGATTCATCCATCAAGTACACTGCTACAACTACTTCTCATCCTACTACAGAAATATTTTGTCCATCAGCTCATGAGTTACGTCGTGTAACCCGCCTCGTCCCCTACCAGGAACTCGACAATTACCGTACTCATAATTATCGAAATTAAGCTTTAACCCTTAACTGCCTGAGCGTCCATTTTTTGGACTATGTAAAGATTTCATCTGTAGATTCTCATCCATCATGCACTTTTTGCAGTGTGGAATTTTTACTGTAAATTCTATGGGAAGTTAGCTTCATGCACATATGATCCGATTAGAGAGGGGATGATTTGTGAAATTTTTATGCCTCATTTCATGTTGTAGTGATTCACCCAAATTTTTGAAGATTTCAGTGTTAAAATGCTTTAAAAAAAGTCAACTCATAAAATTAAGCAACCAAAAAATCTCCAAAAATCACTACATTTAGAGTATTACACTTCAACCAATCACAAAAAATTTCATCTGTAGATTGTCAATATCTTATTTGTAATTGAATTACAAAATAATTTTGAATTTCACGTTTCAAATTTTATACAAAATTATTGGTAATAGCAATCATAGATCTAACCGTATGGATAGAATCTAAAATTCATAATGTACAACTTTTATTTATTTTATACCAAGTTCAAAATATCCCTCTAGGTTGCATTTTATAATGCATCTTTGCAAAACTGCCGAATTTGGAGAGGGCTCTAGGCATTTAGGGGTTAAGCATTAGTTTCTTTGGAGGAGATTAGAGCTGGAGGATGTGAGAACATTGTTGAGTCTGTGACCTTAATGCAAGCTCAAAAACTTGAGAACTGTAGTGTATGATAGCTGTCCCAGGCTGGGCTTCCAAAATGTCAAGTTGTGTTTTAGAGCCTGGAGCTCTCACTGGAGTGTTCCTCTAGTGGGTAACCAGAGTGTTATAACTCATACAGTCTACCCTCCATAATATGACACTCCATAATATGATGATATTATTGTTTCATGCCATGCACATTTGACAAGTCATTTCTGTGACTAATCCATGCCTGCCACCTTGAAGTTACGGCTTCCGAAATTGGATCCCCAAACATGTCATTCTAGAGCGGGACAACTATAGCACTTGAGCAGGAGCCCTTTGATCAACTTGCAAGTACAATTGTGGAATTTGGATGCTTGTGAATCGAGGAAACAACTTGACATTAGGGGTCCGGGGGTATCATAGAAGAGTCCTGGTATTCTTTGAGGAATACATAATCTCAATGCAGGAGAGTTTCGCTTTCGTGCATGTTTTGATTGGTTAAAGAGGGGCATATTAAGACTGATAAAGCTTGCCTGCTTGCTTGTGCAAATTTGCAACAAGGTGGTATGAAGTAGAAATTTCATTGGTTTGCCATCAATGCAATCAATACACAGATGAGTGCGTTGACATTAATCTGCATTGTTTATAATTGGTTAACGTGTATTGATGAGGTTGTTAGGTAATATTAACAATTTTGATCTATCAAAGAAGTCAGACGGCTCAACTCTCTTCCAATTGCGGAAAATCTGTGAAGAATTGGATTTTGAATTGTGAAGTTCAGATGATGAGCGGTATAATATACATCTTCTAGAAAAAGAAAATTTCAATTTGGAGTTGTGCAACTATCAAAATACCTATGAACAAAATGCAAAAATACTGTAAATACTTACAAATACAACACATGTACTATGCGGTATTTCTTGTGTTTGGAAGTTTGTTATCTTTTCTTTTCTTTTTTTGGGTTTTGTTCTCTTGTTCATGTTCCATTAGTGTATGTATTCCGATCTTGATCCATATACTAACTCCTTTCATATTTTAACGTATAAATTTTTGTCCTAAACCGTACATGGATAAGTCACTCTCACTTATAAAATTCACAATAATTATGTGTGAGTCCATTCTTAACATGAAAGATTGCAACGGAGAGGTGTTGACATAGGTCATTGCTGAACATCTTTACTTTCATTTTAGAAAATTTTACCCAAATTCTATTTAACTTTGAAGTCACACACCCTCCAAAATCTCGTTTTTGAGTGTGCATTATACGGTTCAAAGACATACTATGATCTTCCAATCCCACCACTGGATGATTCTGTAATTTTGGCAAAATGTTTGCACTCCAGTTGTGAATACAATTGTACGGTTACTTTCTAATTTAATCCATTTTATTTGTGGCAGTATCAATCATAGTGGAAAAACCCAGTGAAAACCAGAGTTCACTGCTACAGTACCCAAAGCATTAAAGGGTTAAAGACAGAATTTCTAGCAAACATAAAATGAATTAGACATAAATCAGGCCATTCTTGATCAGGACAACCATTGATTTCTCTCTTGCTCATTCTTGGAGGACTTCTTTGAGGATTTCTGGCTCTCAGTAGACAAGGAATGAGGAACAGGGAAATTTGCAATGGAAATGCCTGCACTGATGACTCGCCAACTTGGCTCCCATTATCTGTGCCAGGAGGATAGCACTACAGGGAGGGGGTGTTGTTTCTCATTTGGTTTTTGAGTGAAATCATGCCACTTCTCACAATCTTGCCGCTCCCACAATTCATCGGTTACGAGGTAACCTATTATTTTGGATCAACCTCAAGGGAATGAACCTCAGGGGTTGGATCAGTGATTTAATTTTGTTTTTGGTCAAGAGATCGGTTTAGCATATTTGCTACTTTTCCATGGGTTGCAAGGAACAATCCAAGTTCTTTGGATGCTCTTTTCATGTTAATACATAAGTTATATTAGGGTAATACACATGTGCTATCTAGGTGATACCTAGATGATACTTGGGTTTAAAGAGGCTACACATCTTGAAGAGTCATATAAGAAATCTAGCTCTTTATAATGACCCTCTCTACAATGACATTCTAGAATATCTTGCACATTTGGAACCACTATCATTGACAGTGGCACACTGGTCACACATTCAAATTATGTCATACTAAAAAAGTTGGATATCACATTACAGAGGTTGAAATGTTCAGTCTTTTGTTCCAGCAGTCAAGAAACAAATCAGCTCATGAGATTATTGCGCTGCAAATCGGCAAAGAAAATCATATTGTCAGTGACGTACATCCATTATGGAGGAACTCTTTGAGATGAATTCGGCAGCACTGGCTGAAAGCTGGGTTTCAGCCAGGCACCTTTCTTTGTTTCATGGTTTCTTGTTTTCCTAGCTTGTTTAACCCCTAAAGGACCAAGGATTTATGGTTTTAGAATGAAAAATTCAATTAATCATATTGTGAAATATATAATTCAGATGAGATTAAATTTTGTATCTCTGGAATCAGTGAAAAATAATGCATATGATGGTTGAGAAACAAACAAATTTGAACAAAAGGAAGTCCAAACAGAACCTACTCAAAACTGCTAAAAAAATACGAGACCCAATTTGGACTTCTTGGTCTTTTAGGGTTTAATGATTTTTTCTCTTTATGCAATGATAGCTTGATCTCTGAAGCGGACAATCTTTTCTTGAGGCAGGTTGTCACCTGAGGGATCGGTGCATGCTGGAAATAGCCTATTTCTGTGTGCCATTTGCTGCTGCAATTTGGCCTCCAATACAGGCATTTCTGCCCATACATGATCATTTTTTGCAAAAGTAGCAGGACAAGGTAGTTGCATGGTACGGTGTACCAATTCGATGACCAAAAGAACGTGCATGCAATGCACATTCAACATTTTTGTCAAAATCACTCTTTTTCAAAACATATTAAAACTCATTGGTGATATTTTGAACTAATTCTTTTTTAACAAATGGTGAGATTGATGTATATGAAATCTAAAGATACATTCTTTTTTGGTCTAAAGGCTTTACATTAAGAAATATGAATTTTTGAAAGTACCCTTTTGAACAGAAAACACGATGAACATGATGAAAGTTCAATGATGAATATTGTGCATGATTTCTAATCTTTTTGCAAATTCAACTCAAAGCCAATGTGTAATATCTTATATAGATTACTATAATGATTTTGAATTTATTCAAATCTTCTTTTACATTCTTAAAATGCCTAAATTCTAAAAGATGTCTATATTAAGTAAAATTGAAATATAGAAATTTTTTAAATATAAAAAAATTGCGAAAAGGAGTACAATAAGTAAAATTCTATGTGCAGAAGGAGTTTGAAGGTTAGATTCTCAAAATTGCATTACAAACGGAGTGCATTGGTCAAAAACAGTGCACTGTGACTGCATCAAAAATATTACAAATGCACAAGGTTCTCTAATCTAGCAACTTATTTTTAAAATTGAACATCACATTTGTATTTTAAGGTATGAATATTAATTACTTTTAATAGTCCTATAAGTTTATTTCATTCAATAATCTTATATTGAGCTTGAAAGGTTAGAAAAAGGCCAAAAACTACAAACGTGACCGAAAAAGAGGAACACTGTAGTGTGCAACTCCCTGTCCAGTCTTGGGAAGGCCCATTTTTGTGTGCAGACAGAGGTGGATTTTGGTGAGTATTTTGAAGTTGTTATGATGACTTGAGGCCATCATGCAAATCACAAAACAAGTGTAGCAAACAAAGATCTTGCATGGCCTGGTGAAGTTGAAAGAATGTAAGGTAGAGATGCCAATTACCACACACCACCCAGGGATTGCACAGGTCCCGTATTTCTATTTGAGATTACTAAACTTCAAGTTGGACCTTAACGTACCAGACAATATTTCCTGTACTAACGGCATTGTGCGGTAAAGGGAATCAAAGATTTATGTGCCAATTTCAGACCCATGTGCTTCGATCAATCTCTTCTACAACTCATTTCTGAACCACATTTTCAGAATTTGCTTTTCCCAAGTGCTAGAGAAACTTGAGAATGAATCAACTAGCTCATTTTGAGAGAAGAATAATAATTAATGAGTAAATTTCAGCATGGTCTAACTTGACATGTGCGGTCATTGGCATGTCTACATTACACTAATTATCCCATTTAGTGTGTGTGGTACTAATTCCCGAAGCACGCACTATTTTGTGAAATCTCAAAATTAGTGAGGGCTGAATTTTTACTGAGTGGCTGAAATCTTCATATCACACTAATTTTACATCATAATGATATTTAGTATCACCTTCACTAATTTTCCACACGCATTATAAACCCTCCCTCACTAAATGGGATAATTAGTGTAGTTTCTATGCAGCATGTTAGTTTCCTGTGTGCAGTAAATTTTATGGTCATAGTTCAACTGTGGGGTCTGTACCTCGCAGACCTTGCAAAGTATGTAGAGCCACTACTGGTAGTTGTTTGCAACCATTTTATTGTTTCTATAGGGTAGACGACCTGTTTCCAATCACCTTAAGCAATTCAGCGTACTTCCGGTGGAGTAACAAATAGGCAAATAATTTTGCAGTGTAGGGAAATAGATTTAAAGAAGGTCACATATTTTTGAACAAATTTTGGGGCAATATTGAATTTACTACGAATTTTCAAAGTGAAGATTCTCTCCAACCCGTTCTCGCAATATAGGCTGACCTATTTCCAAGAACTGTAAAACTAGATTTCGAGAACACATGATATCATACTAACTCGGTAACAAGTTTCCATTCTCGGCGCCAACCATTCCATATTAAGAAGAAACATGTTTCCGTCACCGTTTACGAATGAATCCAAAAATAATGCAAGCTGATTCACGGAAATAGGTCGCCCTATACTGCGTGATTGGGGGCCTAATCGAAAACAGGTCGTCTACCTTAAATGCAGTTTTCCTCAGTTGGTTTGAAGCTGGTCACTATTGTGAACGTGTTTATGATATTGCAGTGAATATTTGTCATTCTATTATCCAACTTCAATGTTGCAACTGATCTTGAAAATATGTACTCTTTTCTTTTCCTAACAATAAGGTAGAGGGCTCCAAAACCAACAGGGTTCTAATTCCAACAAAATCTAGGCGCAATAATCATTCTAGAAACTAAATCTAGGTAGACCATAGATAGCTTATCATTTTGGTCAACATCCAATAAGAGCTCTATGATGTGCCTAGATTTGTGTTCTAAAATAAATGCATGGTTTAGATTGTGTTGGAATTAGAGCCCTGTTGGTTTTGGAGCCCTCTACCTTAATTTTCCTTGTGTTTTGCTAGAATCACAAATTGTGAGAGTTATGTATATATAGACATAACCACTATCTAGCGCCACTCTTTAGGAATATATTTGTTGATTTCATGTTGTAAACTTTCATATTTGGTTCACCTTGTTGCCAAGTGATACAAGTTGAAGGTGAACCGAATACAAGTTGTAATACAAATGAATTGTAATATTTGGTTCACCTTCAATACAAAACTTTCTCAATTGAACCCTTATATATCATATCGTTCTTTACTATATTAGATTATTTCAACTTAGTAAGAAAACGTATGACAATGTTTGCTTTTATTAACTCAAATTATAATAGCAAATTGGGAACATAAGTACATCTTTATATAAACATCATAAGAATCACTTTCTGATTACAATTAGAATAGTGTAAAGTTCATCTCTTGTAGAGGGAATGTACAGTACACTACCAAAATGTAATGTTGCAGGATTGTGGGGGTTTCAGAAAATTGCACTTATTGCAATCTTTTGAACTTGTAATGATCCCTCCTCTTGATCACAACACATATTAATAGTGGTAGTTCTCTGTACTTTTGGAACTTTGAAATTTTGGGGTGCATTCTACATTATGTTTGAGAATCATATGCGTTCATGACCCCCTCTAAAAACCTCCTGTATACGTGGGATTATATGTCTAAAAACCTTTGTACACATTTATTCCGTCCTAAATATATGTTTAATGTAAGTATACGTCAATATTTTCAGCTCTAAATATGTTTATTGTATGTATACGTAATACGGAAATGTTCTATTTAATACCTCCTCTGTGCACTCACGTATACTTGTACATGTTTGGTACAGTGCACCCCGGGTTTGAAATAAGGTCTTGAATGAACAGACTCTTGATTCACCCCAGCTCCTCAAGGGATTGCAGTTCTTTGAATTCTCAAGGAATCATGGATGTTGATTCTTCAAGAGATGAGAAGAAGGCTGGTAAAGAAACTTTGATGTTCATTTCAGGCATAGCCTACCAGGACTGGATGGATGTGATTGCTCCTTTAACCCCTGAAAGCTGGATTGCACTCATAATTCTTTAATATCACACCTGTGTTAACCGACGACGTACATGAGTTCAAACGTGACATGTGAAAAGCGTCCAATCACATGTAGATGCTATGCGTATACAGTTCCCCTTCTCTATTACGACATATTTGGGAAGCCTTAACTTCAAGGTGGCAGGCATGAATTAGTTATAAAAATGACTTGTCATATGTACTGCTTGAAACAATAATATTGTCATATTATGGAGTGTCATTGTATGGAGGGTAGGCTGTACACTGCAATGTGATGTTGGAGAGTGTGATAATATCGAGTTCAAAGTGTCCACGATTCTTGCCGATCGATGGGGAGTCACAAATATTTGCTTTTACCATCTAGGCAAATAGAATGACCAGTAGTTACTTCTGGAATGAAGAAATAAATGGCTGTCCTCAAGTGCCTGTGTTAGTGAGGAAACTTCTACAGTGGCTTCATTTATGATGCTAGAAGGTGATATACTGATACATCCATTGAGTGGCTTTGGGAAGTGTGCGCTCATCATCGCTGAGCACATGAATCTCATCAGTTTGTTCTCAAGGCTCCCTCAGATGGATACAAAACTGCATAACATTCAGTAGCCTTCATGCCCACTGCCTTTCCTTCATGCACTTTGCTCATCACCTTGAGCCTCCACCTGTCCACTTAGCTAATGATGATGTATTGTTGGGTGTGGAATATTTCACACCATCTACAGTAGAGCCAAGGCAGAGACAGTGCATGCTACTGAATGTTATATGAACCACCACACAGAAGGGTGTTCAATGCAGTCACCCCGTCTTAAAAAATTGGATCATGGCGTTCTTTAAAGTCAATTTCAGGTCAAAAGTTCAGGGCAAAAACATTCCCATGGCTTTCCTTTTGCAAAAGGTCTAGTGGCAACAGTCAGATAGTCAAAATCCTATAGGAGGATTACAACACAGCTTCTTTCGTACCCGAAGAAAAAAAGGTTAGTTATCCGTGGAAGTTTTTGGGATGAAAAGACGTCCAAATTTGCACCTTCCAACATTGAAGTTTGACCATCAAAATATTACGACTAAGAGATGGTGTTGAGGGGTAAAATCCCATGCAAAAGTTGCATCTAAGTTGGTTTTACAAACAAAAGATTTTTCCATCAATTGCGGCTTCGTAGGTTTCGTTGGGACAAGGCTAGGGGCCTCATGATGATTTGCTTGGACTATGGCCCGGAGGGGGCCACTCGGGGCTCGAGGAGAAAGCACCATTGATGGCCCCAACAACACAAAACAGGACCCAGTATGCACACGACCTCTTGACTCTTGAGATGCGCAAGAGATTGGGAATCAATAATTTATATATATAATTTTGGTTAGGGTTTTGAAACATTCTTTTGTGATGTTCAACATGCAATCTGGTCTAGTGAGTGGGAGTGTAGCCTTTTCCTGCATAGCATAGTCAGCTTCATATTTAGAGGACGAGCGTTATTTGTATATCACGTGCTTCCATCATGGTCCTCATCTGTAAAAGGCCCTGCTCTGACTTGGTATGTATTTCGCACAATACTGTATAATTATATGCGATGTTTTGCGGAAGGCTTAGGGAACGATTCACACTGTGGCCAGAGGCCACCGTAGTCCAAACCCAATTCATGCAGAGTTTATTAACCCCTAAGCGTCCAATGGGGGTTCCGTGGGGCCATGTTTGGTCGTTTTTCAGTCAAACGTTGATTTTCACCTAATTTCTAATATCAAATGAAAATGGTCCCAACTAAGAAAGTGTGGGAGTTACCTTCTACTTTCTAGTCCAATTTACCATTCCTCAAAATTGTTAAAATTGAGTTTTTTACACACTTAAAGCTCAAAACCCTAGACTTCCAATATACACTTCAAAACAAGTTTTTCTATTGAATTTCTTTTATGTAAGCTCAAGAAGCATGCTACCTACATCTTGTTGTTCATCTCTATTATATACATTTTTCCTAAAAACTTCATACTATTTTAAGAAGTTTGTAATTACTATGATTTTTACAAGAAAGAACTTTGAAAAATCTTATAAAATTCATTTTTATTTACATAATCATGAAAAGAATTAGGGTAATTTAGTTTAACAATAACTTATTTGAAAAATTTACTAGAAAAATATAACATAATGTGAGAAATTGATGAGGTTTGACCAGGTAATTGTAGTAAGGGTTTAAGCCGTGGGTTGAAAACATACAGCAAAAAAAATTAAAATTAAAATTGACAGCCTTTTGACGGAGGATTGGGTTTTCAAGCTTGGCCGACCCAATTCTCTCTTGAGAAGCCGTCACATTGGCTCCAAAACTTACAAAAAATGTTGTCATGTAGGCACTGTGAAGGGTGACGACCACTTTAAACTTTGGCTTCTAGTGTGAAGCCAAAGGGCAATTTCGAACTTTCTTGCAATCTAATCAGTGAAATTTGACGGACTCTTGATTTTAGGCCATAGTGTAATACCACAATACCTTGGTGTGTTCAACACTTTACCTATTGCAACAACTTCTTTTGTATGTCATGTAGATTTATTTCCTAGATCACAACTAATAAAAATGTCACATTGACATCTCCCCGTCCAAAAATTAATTATTTTGTGATGAACTTGACATTGTGGCACATATCATTCTCGAACGGTTACACTAGTAGAATGAGGGTGGTATTTGGACACCAAAGCTATTCATAGTGTCACTAACTTGGTGTCAATATAGGCCTTGGGCACCATGCTCTAATACTATTTTTTTAGTGCCCAAATAAACAAGTACAACTTTTCTATTAGTGTTAAAACTGCCATAGGTTAATTCATCAAACCCTTAGAACTACTGTAGGTTAACCCTTAAAGGTCCAGATTGGCCATTCGGGCCAGTATTATACGGCCGTATTTCATTGTATTTAGAATGATTCTACACCTCCTGTGAGTTTCATATCAAAAGTGAAGTTAAAACTCATATCTACATGGTCTTAAAAGCTATTGGGATCTCAATTTGGAACTTTCTACTTACAACAAATATCAAACATACGGCAACGTATCTACTATCCCCAAGGACCTTTAAGGATTAAACCCTTTAACACCTTATGTTTCCACCCTCCCAAAAGCGCACGATGTACTAAAATGATTCACCTTTTCAACAAGAAGAATTTTTTTATCACCCATCTATAATTTTCATAAGTTCAGGGGTTTTTCGGCATTCTTAATATTCTAGCATCTAATTGTAAAATATTTTTATTTCAGGGGATTAAGAATTTTATAAAACAATGTCAAAACTTTTGATGTAAATTATTTCAAAGTTTCTAATATTAGAATTGGATGTACATGTGTGATATTATCGATTGTTACATTATGTTGATGTGTAAAAAGATTTCAAAAATATTATATGAATATTCCAAAAGATTCCCAAATAATATAAAATATACTGAAAAGATCCCATTTTTAATATATTAATACATTTTACATAATCATTACCAAGTGTTAATGACACAGTAATAGCAAAAAAATTACATACAATACACTTTTTTTTGACAAATTTGACATGCAAGCGTAAAAACGCCCTTGTAGCATAACATTCAATAGCATGCAGTTGCTTTGCCTCACCCACAATAGATGTTGTATCTTATTTCACACCCAACATGACTTAATGAGTAGCTAATTGGACAGGTGGCGTCCCAAGGTGATGGGCGGAATACATGAAAAAAAGGTAGAGGGCATAAAGGCCTATAGATTGTTTTTAGAATATTTGTAGAGATACTAATACAAAAATCATTTGGAAATTCATTCCGTACAAATGTTAAAAATTAATACAAGAACCAAATAGCATTTGGATGAATAAGAAGAAAAAGTTTACATATACATGGAATATGTTTGAATTAATTCATTGTTCATATAATTTGAACGCTAGGTCCTTAAGAGCCAATAGTTGCACTATTTAGTGCAATTATTGTGAACTAAACTGGATTTTATATGATGTTTTACTTCTTGATGTTAATTTTTACTAAAAGTGTTTATTTGATGCACTAAAGACTAAATCATACATAATCTTATACTTATCCTCTTTTTTCTTTCTTTAATATTTAGCAAAAGGAATAAAAGCTAATTAGAATTGTTTTAGCCCTCAATAATTGCACGGAAAGATGAAATTCAACACGAAAACCCCAATGTCCCAAATAAATATCATTTTAGATTTTATTTTTTTCATTCAAGCACTATAAAAAATAAATTTTTGATTTTTGATGAAATTTTTTATTATTGATCATTTCAGATTTTTGATCATTTTAAATTTTAGATTTTATGGCAAAAAAAATATCATTTTAGATTTTTTTTCATTCTTTACAAATTGTACATTCAAACTACAATAATAAATAAATAAATTATATACTAGCTAATGCTTAACTTTATCCCCTAAAATCCTTGCCCTACAATTGTAGGGTCAAACTTTAGATTTATTTATTTTTAACCATCGTACATGAGAACAAATTAAAAACCTTATGTTTTTTAGAAACGAATAATTTTTTAGATTGTGATTTTCAATAATTTTGAAAGAAAATTAAAATTATTGTAAATTATTGAAGCTTTTGGGTCAAGAAAATTCATATCAATTACCAATTGTGCTCCAAAAATCTTGAAATTTTACACAAGATATAACTTTCTATGATGACCATTGTATTATAGTGTCGACTGTCATAAATGTCACGTTTGTAGTTGAAAAATTGTTGTTGTAACCGTGAGAACACATAATTAATTAACTTGCCATTGTAACAAGTACTTCAATTTTAGGAAATTTTGAGAACTATAAAGTGGATTAAAACTAATCTCTTTTAATTTTTTATGTTATTTGAGATCAGCTTCACTTGAAATCATTTTGAAGGCTAAAATGGCTCAAGCAGGAAGAAGTCAAAATATGGCTTGGGCTATATACAATAGAAATTGTTTGAATTTTAAAACCCAATGAATTTTTTATTTATTTTTTCAAATAACTTGAACATTCTTCCACATGAACATTTCCTGTTCAAAAAATTACAATAAAATTTTAGCTCAAAATTTTCATTTTGAACCTTTGACCACGTGGAGTTTGACCTTGCAAATACCAACTAAATATGACAATTTGATGCCTAGCACGAACTTACAAAATAGAAGGAAATAAGGCTGTATGACGGAAGGTCTCTATGTCTTTTAAGGATTAATAAATTATATTTGGATTATTATTTTTTAGAATATTTTTACAGGCTTGTCATTGCCAATTGTTACATTAAAGTAGCTTTACCCAATACCACCCACTAACCCAATTCCATTCAAACGTAGAGCACTCATTGATTCTAGAATGAGAATCTAAGGAGGCAGTACGTACTTTAACTATCAGGTAGCCAAACAAGAAGGCATGTACTATAGCTTTACATTCTAACTCTAAAATCAAGCCTACGAATTGGGTGAGTGGGTTGTATTGGGTCAAGCTACCATAAAGTTGCCCCACACTATACCGTGAAATCTTCACATACTCTACATTTCATGTCAAAGGATAGTGTGGGGGGCGTGTGGGAGTGGACTACACTCATGAAATGAATGTGATCCAAATGCCTTTGAACCTTTCAGTTGCCCACAAAGAAGATATTGACTCTCAAGTTGACGAATTGCATGGTACCCTAAAGAAATCCCACTGTTTTTAGTTAACTTTTTATTTTTCTCTCTCTTCCAATTTCTACTAAAGTTGTCCATAGTCATCATTTGATGGAATTTGAGTGAAACTGGCAAAGCACAGAAGCTTGAAATTTCATGACCGTGTGCATCTTGAGTTTGCATGGGGGAGCAAAGAGATTGCCATACACTACACATCAATGTACGCCGCCTTGCACATGTTGACGACCGCCCTCCTAGTTTGGAGACTGCTATACTAGTCACAGGTTCCAACTAACCTGTATACATTCTTCAGGTGCATTAGGTTACATTTTCAAAATAGGTTGTCTTAGCATATGATAACTCATCAAAAGTTAGATTTTAATATTTACCATAAGGTTCTTATAATCTCACTCTGGAGCACCTCGGAATATGTAGTAGATCCCCAAATCATGGCAAGTCCACTCCAGAATTCAACTAAAGAATGAGTGGTGAGACATTGTATTTGATGTCTACAATGCTACTGTTGAAAAGGGTGTGACCTAATGTTGACTAAAGAACCTCACGAATTGAAGGAACATAGCAAAAATTCAAAATCATCTTTATCTATCATTTTCGATAGCCTGCTTCCTTTAACCCTTAAAGGGCTGATGGGGATAGTAGATACGTTGGCATATATTTGACATTTGTTGTAAATAGAAAGTTCCAAATTGAGACCCAATAGCTCATTAAGTCATGTCAACGTGAATTTTAACTTCACTTTTGATCTTAAACCCATAGGAGGTGTGGAACCATGCCAAATACAATGGAATATTGGTGTATAATATTGGTCGGAAAGGGCTCTCTGGACCTTTGAAGGTTAACGTACAAGCACATGGCCAAAAAAAATTGAACTTCAACATCTACAACATCAATTCATAATGAAAAAAATTTCAAATTGTCTTCATATGATCATGTAAGTGATTATGAAATGTACAACACATGTAGAGCAACCTTACAAGCATACAAGGTGGAATGTCCCATAACTACATACCTATAGAACTTAACCCTTTCACGTGCATGTGTCCGCATAGTGGACGATGAATAGATTCATCTTACTCTCTTGACTACATACATGGACAATTTTCATCCATCCAAAATTTTCTTGGTTCTTGTGCTAGTTGACTATCATTTGTATATTATGGATTTTCAAAATAAAATATGGTGATTTTTTTATTTTTTTTAAATAACAGAATTGGTTTATGTCAAGTTTCATTTTTAGTTCAAAAAGTGAGACCTTAAACACGATTTTCTAGCATAAGTAGAATCAAGTAATGGAAATCATACCATCTTGTAGTGCATGTTATTCCAAATCCATTACAACAATTTTTTAATTTTTTTGGGTTGACTTGGGATTTTTAATTGAATTTCAAAAGAAAATCTTGAAAACTTAATGACAATTTAATAATTAAAAAATATATAATAAATTCAATTGTACAGATGTGATCCTCACATTGACATTTACAACTTTAACTTTGTACATCAACTCCATTTTGTTATTCATCAAACATTTTATAACGCATCTTTGAAATCGGTGTTGAATCGGGACGTTAAAGGGTTAATTAAAGCCCACTACTTGTGATCTTCAAAGAACCTAAATCTAACCACTTGTGATCAATCATAGGCTTCTATAGGTGAACGATATTTGAGCTTTCAAACTAGGTGCGGTTCATGATACATTTGTGTTAGAGAAAACACCACCTATACGTCACAAAGTGGGGTATGATTATCTTTTATCTTTCAGAATTCATATTAATTCAATTTTATTTGAATCTTTCTAATATGTTTGTAAATAGTATCTGCTAATGAGCCAAAAATAGCCCCATGTTGATAGTCAAGATTTCCTTAAATGGGCGGTGGAAAGGCATTCCAAGTACCTTTGAGTTGTAGATTCAGTTGCTCTAGACTCTCATCAGTTCCACACTGTCTGCATGGGTTTATTTATGGATTGAACTAAATTGAGACGTATGTGGGGTTGTATGTGCTTGCTTGTGTTGAGGGTACCGAGGTGAGTGAAAGTAGGTGTTTGACATTCTCCATGACTGGTTCAGCCTAACCTATCCTACATGCAAACCACATGAAGCAGTGATTTTTTTAGGCATTTAAATGCCAAAAAGGCACAAAAAAATAATGGGCGTGCAACAAGCCTTAACCTTAAACGTGAAGAGGGTCCTAGACGGGCAGCCCAAAGGAATAAAAATTAAATTAAAAGAGCTGCCCCCAATATTAGCCCTTGAGTAACGTGAACGACCAATGATAATTCTTTAAATCCTCTATGCACAGTGAATGGAGTGAACAGTGTCACTCCAAAAATAAAAAATAAAAATACAATGAGATTCCGGCTTTGTAGTGAGCTTTGCAATTCTGCATTTAAAATTTATTAAGATTGAATAAATAAATAAATAACAGTGTTGAACAACGCTAGTAGCTCTAGTATCCATCAAGATCTCAAGTTGCCCGACTCCCTCCCCTCCCTCCCCACCAATTCTCTTTCCAATTTCCTTGAACTGCACACTTTACTAAAATAGGCGTATTTGCTAAATTTAGACTCACTTTTTCATTACCTTTCCAAAGCACCAATCTATTTCAATTTTGGTTGAGAAAATTCACTTTTTTCTTGATTATTCTCTCAAAACAAGCCCGTGGGACTTTTTTGATGATTAAAACTATGAATGAAGATGCTAAATTGTTCTAATTTTTAAAAATAAATTAGATGAAATCGCCAGTTTTTAATGAAAGTCACCCAAACATGTGGATGGAAAGATAATTCTATCCAAAATATAGATGAATATAAAATAGGCTACACTATTTTTTTTTATGTTGCCACTTTAGCATTTCTCCAGAAACCAACTAAAAAAAATCCTTGACATCAAGGGGTTGCGGAGCTGGCAATCCATCTAGCCCATTTTTTTTAATTTTCCGTTGGTAGAGCGACATGCACCCTAGAATGTAGCTAGTTAGGGAAAAAACTGGATAAAATCATCCACATATATGTGTTCATCTATAAAATATTTATTATAAAGCACTATCATCCAAATACTGGCTATTTTAGAAAAAACTTGAGAGGGCTTTGACGATTTCATCCACACTTTTGCCCATTTTTTCTAGCATCAAAGTAGTCACTCCCAAAATTAATTAGGTAAGGTTTTGGGGATTTTTTTGGTTGACCCCATCTGTGGACCCTTGTCCAAGTTTTTTTTTTTTTTTTTTTTTTTTTTTTTTTTTTTTTTTTTTGAAACAAATGAAACGGGATTTCATTTCAAATAGAAACCAAAAAACAAGCTAGGTTTAGGGTCAAGTGGCCTGACCAAAGGCGACAGACGAACATACCCGACACGAGATAGGGAATGAAAGGCCCCTGACCACCGCAGAGCACAAAGAGGGGCCGTAGACCCTCACGGCCCCGCTGTGGAGACCGGGGCTCTCCGGCCTCGCCGGGAAGGTGCTCAAGGCGGTTGGAAGACAAACCCTGCGTGCGGACCCGTGGGAGCCCACTAAGGGTTCCCATCAACCATACAAGCAAAAAAATCAAAGCTACATCTCCTAGCCTTAAACCTGTCAAGTTTCTGCTGGGCCACTGCAAGTGTCCTCGGGGTCTTGCTTCTGAGCCCAACCCACTCCACACGCCCATAGTCAAGCATGCCACTCCAGATGTGTTGTAGAAGTTTGGCCGGCGACCAGGGTTGGTTGTTGAAAACCACGTCGTTCCTCCCAATCTAAAGTGCCCACAAAACCACTGATCCAATTTCAAGCCACAGTCGTTTGAGCGAGTTGAATTTACGCGGGATCCTGTTCGAGAAAATACCTTGTCTCCAAGTCAGCAACCGCCACGGTCCTTGTGCCTCACGCCCTTCTAGCAACAAATTCATAATGTGAATCACCCACTGCCACGCATGTTGAGCGGACAGACACTTCCAAAACCGGTGCAACACTTATTCTTCCAAACGCCCCGGCCCTGTCCAAGCTTTCAACTTGTGATGCCTTGAACTGTTGAATTGTTGCTATTTTTAAAGTAACGCTCTCTGCACAGTACCACAGGGGACACATAGGCTTCTAAATGTACCCTAACGTGAATTCACAACTTGACATGTGGAAGTTGTCCGATGAAATGTATACTCCCTTTGTTCCTCATTGCTCAAACTATTTGTCCTATAATAAGCTTCTTGTTTGCTTAAACTACTACTCCTAGTGGCTCAGGATCCACACTATTGTCCTCAGGGTCCACACTAGTATTGGACTAGTTAATCCTTCTATTTTGAGGGTTGAGGAAATTTATTATGGGACAAAGGAGTGTAAGATAACTACGCCCAATTCATTCATTGTCTTTATATGGACACTATGATAATTTTCAATAGGAGGTTTCAAAGTTTGCAACTCCTATCCCATAAGAGGACAAGACTCAAATATCACTTTTGCATGCTATTGTTGGTTTTAAATTATGTTGGGATTATTTACAAAGTAACATTGAAATCTTGCATCACAATCTTAGGGCCGCTTTACACTACGGTAGAGAAGTGCACCGGTTGGTCAAGAATTTCAGCCCAAAACATGGTTATTTGAGGCTAGGGATGGTATGCTGGAGAAGATGAAAAGACAATAAAAAAAATGCCTTAAGAAGTCTTGACTGGCCGTAGTGTAACCACCTAGAGGAAAAGTGTATTGGACAACTTCACCAAGAGGAGAAGTCCACCGGACAACTTCACAAAATGGTCATAGCTAGCCATAGTAGAAACCGTACCCCCTAAATGACCATTATATTGAAATTTGAAAAATATTGTATTGATCAAAAAATTAAATGAGTTTGGCTATGTTTTGGAACTTCTTTCATGACAAGAAATTTTTGAAAATGTTCCACCTCTATAATACATCTAAATTAAGGTAAACAAGTAGCAAACATTATTTTCTTAAAGATTTTAAAAGAAATCAATTGTTTGTAGTGCAATAATTTCATCCTTTGAAGAATCAAAGTGGGTTGACCTTGTAAAGAAGGGTCCAAAAAAGTAATTCTCTTTACTTCAATTGCTATAATCTTCCAACCCGTGTGGTAAAAAAATTTAAATTAAAAAAAAAAATCCGTAGAATGTGTTCAATAATCCAAAACTTGACAAGCATTAATAAACACATGTCAATTAACAATATATATATATATATATATATATATATATATATATATATATATATTCTCATAATTTTTTTAACAAAATATATTGTAAGGATATTACTTTTATTAAAATAAATAATTTTTTTGAAATTAGCTCTTAACTAGAAACAAAAATTTATTGAATGTCCATGCCCATCTGTGGACATTCAATATAAATTTGAGCCCCATATTGAATGTCCATGCCAATCTATGGCACAATCCATGCCCATCTCAATGGTGAAGCTTTAAATTGCACAATTCAGATTTATCCACAAAAATATAATTTTAATCAAGTTGAAGTTCTCCGGAGGTCAAATTTCTTGTCCAAGGTTTTGAGGTCGCTTAAGAAACTTGACCTCCAGAGAACTCCCATTGCAAAAAGTGTCGTCCTGTTGGCAGCCATGTCATTTTTTCATTTATGTATAAAGTTCTCCACTGGAGGACTCTTGTCCGTAGTGTAAACCACCACCGGACAAGAGTGTCACTCTCGGCCAATCATATTTCTGAATTCCCCTAGAATTCACGACCCGTGGACTTTTCCACCATAGTGTATAGCGGCCCTTAAACTCTAACACCTCCCTTAATGATAAATACATATTGAATTTGAGAATGTACAGTACTCAATATTACCATCAAAACTAGTGTTTATTCTAGGTCATTTACCCCAAAAATTTGTGAACCTTCATAACATTTGCAGAATGTCTAAATAGGGCATGATTGCTTGATTGTGTTAGAATCTCTTTGTAATTGATAACAAGAATTTAAAAACTAAATGGTTAGTCTAACAATAGGAACTATACTTAAATCTTAAGGTGTCCAAATTGTGTGTAGTTACTTTAGTGCCTTTTAAAATGTCTTGCACCCTTCCCCCCCCCCCCTCCCCCCCATTTCAAAGAATTGAAGTTATAATAATAAAAAATTGTTGGTATATTTTCTGATGCATAATACAACATCCATTCTTATGTAATCACTATCAATCATACCTAGTATGTACACAACACGAAGATTCTCAGGATATACATGGAGTGTACAAGTTTGAAGTGTATCATTAGAGAAGGCTGAGTGTACATTTAATTGATCACAACACTTTGAGTGTTGTAAATATTGAATCATATTTGTCTTTTAAGGAAAATTTTACATAAGTACCGTGGTTGCCTTTTTAGATTCGGCACAAATTAAATTAATTTTTAAAATTCCCTTCTTAAGTAATTTTTTAATTGATTTAAAAATAAAAATAAAAACCAAATATACAAAAGTAGATAGTTCTAAATTTTTTAATTTTTTTCACTAAGGTGCCAAATCTATTGACAACTAAAATAGTTGTAAATTGATTACATGGCCAAGTAAATTGATTTTTGATGAAAATGAGTTGGAATGCAAGAGTTATCTAATAAGGGTCTAAGTTTTTTTTAGAGTAATCCCTATTTTAGCTTGTAATATAACATTGTACAAATTAATGAAATGTTTATGGCTAATGGAAAAACTTGATTGAAATCGTCAATAATCAAACCAAAAATTACAACTATTTATAGATACATAGAGATATCAAAGAGTACCACGTCCAAGGTTACATCATGTGTTATGGAGAATTTTCACAATTAACCCTTGAAGGTCCAAAGAGGATGTTCCGACTAATTTTATACATCATTAGTATTTTGTTGTTAATAAAATGATGATAGGTTGTATTATCATTTTAATATGTAAAGGTCAAAACATGTCATATATGACCCCTTTGAATGGCTTTCTATTTTGCATACTAAGAAAATTTCTATCTAACCACTTTTTTTTCCACTCATTAAAATTTTAAGAGTTTACTTTTTGGCTATTCATAATTTTTTAACAAAATTTCCAAAATATTTTTATAAATATATTCTATAGTTGAAAGATTGAGTGTGTATTTCACTTCAATAGTTAGTTTTTTTAGTTTTTCAAATATAACTTCAATAATCATGTAACATAGAATTATAGAGAAAACTTACTATATTTAGAACTTCATGTTTTATATCTATGAAAATAGATATTCTTTCAAAATTAAGTTTAGAGAAATTTTTTTATTTTTGATTTCAAATAGTGGTAGCCCCTTAAATTCTTTTGACTTCTGTGACAAAAGTATGTTGTTTTGGACATAATCGATTTATTTTTTATTTTTTTAATTACTATTGTTATTATTTGTATAATTAAGAAAATAGCCATAAGATCTTGAAGTCTCTTTCCATTAGGAGAGATATGGGGCCTCAAGAAGGCCCCCACTTTGGATCAGTTGAATTCAGCTGGCTGGGATTAAAAAAACAATATTTCTTTTTAACAAAAAAATTAAAAAATTTAATTTTTTAATTTAAAAATAAAATAAAAATCGCAATCTAACGTGGACAACCGTTTGCCACATTAGATTGCGATTTTAAAAAATAAAAAAAAATAAAAAATAAAAAATAAAAAATAAAAAAAAATATATATATATAAGTAAAATATAGAGAAAACTTATATATTTACTTATAAAATTCACATATATAATTAATTTTTCTTTTGATTGGTTGTTGTTGGTTTACTGCTGATCAACAGTTTGACAAAGGGAAGGGGCCTTCTTGAGGCCCCATATCTCTCCTAATGTAGTTGTTGTATTATATAGAATAAATTATTCTAATAAAAAAATTATATAGAATAAACTACATAATATAATTAAGAAAATAACCATAAGATCTAGAATAAATTAAAAATTCTTTCTAAACTTGATTATGAAATGAATATCTTGAAATCTCTTTCTAATTTTTGTTCTATATAGAATATTTTATATTTTATATTTTCTTAATTATAAGCCAAAATTGTTATGTAAGACCTTGGCATGGACCAATCTCATTCCTTTATACTACACTTTGTAACACAACTTAGTATTTTTGGAAATCAAGATCCCCTCAGTCTCTACCTCTAAAGGTTAAAAATTCAAATATTAATTCCTTAATTATTTCAAGAAAGTGTATGCTAAAGGGCTTTGTTCTTGAAATGAATTCTCTAAGTTAGAAGAAATATGTTAAATGCTTGAACCTCATTGCAGACATATTACACATGATGTGCGTACATTAGTTGTTTTGAAACCCCCGATGCACCAAATTGGGCCAAAAGCGGAAAAATTCTACACAAACATGTTGGACTAGCAGCATTTTTTTAGCTAGCTAAATGTAGCCAATTTTATTTATTTATAGAAAGAGTTAAATTTGGACAAAAATGCATTCTTTTATCGTCAAAATATTCATCCAAGTTGACATGTTTTCATCCATTTGAAAATATTCTCATTCGATTATAACGACTTCATTTGAAATCTAGATGAAAGTGCTACAATGTTTGTTTCTTTGGTGCCCCTTATTCAAAAAATTATAGAAAAATCCTTGTGTTAACCCTTTAGCGCGCCAGCGTCCATATATTGGACGATGAACATATTAAAACTCTTTGAATTCCATCCAAAGTGGACAGTTTTCATCCACCAATTTTTTTTTTGGTTCTTATGTAAGTTGATTATCCTTTGTACGGTGTGGATCTTCAAAATAGGATATTATAATTTTTGGAAAAATAACACAATTGGTTTATGCCAAGTTTCATTCTTAGTTCAAAAAGTGAGCCTTAAACAAGATTTTCCAAAATAAGTAGAATCAAATAATGGAAACCATACCATCGCGTAGTGCTTGTTATTCCAATTTCATTCCAATATTTTTCAAATTTTGTGTGTTCATTTGGGATTTTTAATTGAATTTCAAGAGAAAACCTTGCAAAATTATTTTAAAATTACTAACAAAAAAATATGATACATCCAACCGTACACATGTGATCTTCACATTGGCATTTACAAATTTTCTTTGTACAGTGGGGTGACACCGAAATTGGCACCTTGTGCAATTCCAGGGATAGTGCCCACACTGCTGCCAACTTTGACACCCTCCCGAGGGCTGGAAAATTGTTATTTTAACATGAAATTTTAGAAACAAAATCACTATTATGTTGAAAACATGTGTACCAAATTTCAAGGCCAGAAGATTGATAAAAAAAAAGATATTTAAGATTTACTAACAAAGGGTAGCTGTAAGAAATGTTTCACAACTGCCAACTTTGACACCCTCCCAAGGATTGAAGAATTTTTTCCCATGGAATTTTTGGAGTAGGAATATCTTTATGTTGTTTACACATATGAAAAGATTCAAGTCCAAAAGACCCACAAAAAAAATGATATTCCAAATCTACCAACAGGTGTAGTTGTGAGAAACAAAGAGGAAAATCATCTCACAACTTTGACAGCCTCCCTAGAGTTGAGTATTTGTTATTTCAACATGAAAGTTTTTGCATGTGTTATCAACTAAAAAGTGATTTTGTGCCAAAAATTCCATTTTAAAATAAAAAATTCCCAACCCTAGAGAGGCAGTCAAAGTTGTGAGACAATTTTCCTCTTTGTTTCTCACAACTACACCTGTTGGTAGATTTGAAATATCATTTTTTTTGTGGGTCTTTTGGACTTGAATCTTTTCATATGTGTAAACAACATAAAGATATTCCTACTCCAAAAATTCCATGGGAAAAAAAAATTTCTTCAATCCTTGGGAGGGTGTCAAAGTTGGCAGTTGTGAAACATTTCTTACAGCTACCCCTTGTTAGTAAATCTTGAATATCTTATTTTGTATCAATCTTCTGGCCTTGAAATTTAGTACACATGTTTTCAACATAATAATGATTTTGTTTCTAAAATTTCATGTTAAAATAACAATTTTCCAGCCCTCGGGAGGGTGTCAAAGTTGGCAGCAGTGTGGGCACTATCCTTGGAATTGCACAAGGTGCCAATTTCGGTGTCACCCCACTGTACATCAACTCCAGTCTTGGTTTCCATCAAACATTTTATAACACTTCTTTGAAAACAATGTTGAATCGGGACGTTAAAGGGTTAAAGCCATTTGAGCAGTCACCTGAGTATACACTCTAACCCCTAAAGGATGGACCTATTACCACGGAATTAGCATAGAATTTCCATCACATTCCACAATTAATTTTGGCATTGTAATGAATATTAAAATTCAATATTATAATTTTAGTAGATGAAGGCATATGCATACTACATGTCAAAAAATATCCATACATTTTGGTGAAAAATTGTACTTAATATAATTTTTTGAAGTGAATGCTAAGGAAATTCTTATCAATTACTATGTATATTCAATTACGCCAAAATTTCTACTATGGGTGTAAATCACAATGAAGATCATCATGGTGGAATTTGTTTTACTGCAATTGTAAAATTAGCAAAAAAGAGCATCCTATGGTAAGTAGTATTCAACTTGTGACCGTAATAAAAAAGACTTAAAACTTTAAGAAAATAAAAAAATCAGAGTGTAGTAGAAACTAGATTTGGTAAACTTTATATTGCTAGTTATGCTCAAATTCAAAACACATCATTTAAATGGTTTAAATAGAGTTTTGGTGAAAAAGTTCTCAAAAATTGAAATACGCTACACCACAGTGCATTTTTACTACTCAATTGGCAATTGAGACCCAATATTGACACCTTGTGCATGCAAAAGCTGTTGATATAGACAACAACTACACGTTTTATTCACCAAATGAATGAATATTTGATGAAAAACAGTTCCTAAAGCACTTTCTGTCCCTTTTTCTTTATGCATCAAACACAAAGTGTCCCTGCCAGCGTTCCAGGGCTAAGCTCTTCATAATGACCCTCTCTACAATGACATTCTAAAATATTTTACACACTTAAAACACTATCAGTCATTGACAGTGGCATACTTGTCACACATTCAAACTATGTCATAGTAAAAAAATTGGGATGTCACATAATTACAGAGGGTAGAGTGTACAGTTGACAGAATGGTGGAAGTGAATCCTGTCTCTATCCACACTAATATTCCACCTGTAGTCACTTATCAAGTTCATATGTATATCAGATATTACCCAGCAGGCCAGCACCTGTCATTCAAATTTTGGAGAATCTGAGTCTCTTGGAACTCCACTGGAGTTTGCAAGTCAGAAGTGCCAAAAGTATATGCTAAATGTTCATGTTGTATGATTGGTCTTTTACTCTCACTTTTTGATTTGGTTTGTCATACTGAATCAACCAGACAAGATTTTCAATATCCCACTGTAAGAGCCGAAAGAAAAGACATTTCTATCAAATCAAAATTATATGGTCCAATTATTTTGATTCTCAATGTAGCAGCTCATACAATTTCAATCCCACTTTTAGGGCTAATATCTACATTTTTCCGTCTTGGTAGACTCACTCATTTCCATGGAATGTCTCAGATTGCTCTAATTTTGGAGGGAACCAATATTCCAACTACAGTAACTGCATGGTTTTTGGGTGGCAACAAAATTGCAGTGCAAACTTTTCTAGAGCTTTTAAAAATCAAAATTTAAAAAAATACCAGTCCTTTGAATTCAATTCTACTGTACACCGAATCTGTAGAGCTCTATTGTGAGAGCGACAAGTGAGTAAACCCCGGCGATATTTTTCTATTTTGCCAGATTGGACCATGATATGCATATGACGCTAAGTATCACCTTCATGTACAGTGGGGTCCAACATGGAATGGCGTTTTTGGTTTCGCAGTGAGAAAGTTTTTAGTACTGCCAACTTTGAAAGCCTCCCGAGAGCTCAAAAATTGGTATCTTACCACGAAATTTTTACCAGAGACTCATCTTTAAGTTAATTATATACATGCCAAATTTCAAGGCCGAAAGATTCACCCAAAAAAAGTTATTCAGAATCTACCAACATTGGTAGCTGTGGAAATTTTTTCACTGCTGCCAACTTTGACAACCTCCCGAGGATGGAATTTTTTTTTCCTTACTTTGGTTTTTTTTTGGTAGAAACCATTTTGTGTTAGTAATATATGGTAAAAATCTCAAGTCTAAAAGATTACTAAAAAAAAAGATATTAACAATCTACCAACATGTGTAGTTGTGCGATACAATGGGGAAACCATTTCATTCCTACCAACTTTGAATATTGCCAACTTTGAAAGCCTCCCGAGAGCTCAAAAGTTGGTATTTTACCACAAAAGTTTTATCACAGAAATATCTTTAAGTGAATTATATGTGTGCCAAATTTCAAGGCCAAAATATTCACCAAAAAAAAGTTATTCATAATCTACCAACATAGTAGTCAAAGTTGGTAGCAATGAAATGGTTTCCCCCATTGTTTCCCACAACTACACATGTTGGTAGATTGTTAATATCTTTTTTTTTAGTAATCTTTTAGACTTGAGATTTTTACCATATATTACTAACACAAATTGGTTTCTACCCAAAAAAAACCAAAGTAAGGAAAAAAAATTTCCATTCTCGGGAGGCTGTCAAAGTTGGCAGCAGTGAAAAAATTTCCACAGCTACCAATGTTGGTAGATTCTGAATAACTTTTTTTGGGTAAATCTTTTGGCCTTGAAATTTGGCATGTATATAATTAACTTAAAGATGAGTCTTTGGTAAAAATTTCGTGGTAAGATACCAATTTTTGAGCTCTCGGGAGGCTTTCAAAGTTGGCAGTACTAAAACATTTCTCACTGCGAAACCAAAAACGCCATTCCATGTTGGACCCCACTGTACAGTTTGATAGTTCCATGCCCATCCTCTTCCTGTAACTCAATCTACCATAGTGACTGTCCCACCATCACTCAAAGTCCGGGTATGTACAAGAGTATAAGGCCATTCATACCCTGGAGCAAGTATAAATCACACTGCTTCAGGTACAAGAAAAAAGCGGTGATTCAAATGCCGGGTCCAATGACTTCTTTTGTGGCCATTTCCGGGACGTACCGAGGTCGAGAGAAAACTTCTTGCACATCATGATGTTCTTAAGCATGCCATTGTGGCATCTGAAGAATCTGCATCTACAATGCTTTGGAATCACAAGCATCTTGGAGGATCTACAATAACTTCAACTAGGCCAAGCAACGAGGGCTGGAGAGTTGAATTATTTTATTAGTACTTTACATTGTAGAGAAAGGGTGTGGTCCAGCAGGGGCTAAAGAATGTTATGCTCTGATTCATGATTCTTGTGATAACTCAACACTTTGATGCCAGATTGCTAGGGTATGAAGTAAGCAGCATGAAGTAAGGTGTATTTTTGTAAACAATGGGGACTAGAAAATTTCAAGCGGATAGTTTCTAAACATAGCGTATTGTTGTATACAAAACTGAATGAAAATAACATGTGACTAGCTGTTGGTCCTGGGCAATCTTTGCTTTCTACCGGTATGGACCAAGTTTCTCTCCAAATTGTGGAGCGAGTCCAAGGTTACATGTGGTATTTGGCTTAACATAACCTTCCCACCAACTGAAGAATGGAGTCTATAGACGCGGTTTATCAATACCAAGAGCTTCTAGTTTGAAACCCGGGGTATGCAACTCCCATATTACATGGCCCTAATTATAATCACTTATATTTTATTTTAGTCCAATTTCAAGTGATGTAATTTGTTTTAATGTAAGAAACTCTTGTAGCCCTCCTAATAAGGAATCCAAAAATGTAATAATATACAGGAACTGAATCTTCCTTGAAGACAATAATAGCATTAAAAACTAATTATATGAGTTTTTTATAATACATGTAGCATAGGCCAAGCTATCCAACTTTTTGGGCTTTTTAATAAAAATTTAAGATTGTTTTATTATAAATAAAACACCGCCAATGACTTTTAATTTTCATTAGAGGCAATTTCTTGTATGGATTTTTTTAAATTATGCATAGGTGTTTCAATTCTTTATATACGTTGTGGAGATTTCTTTTTAATAAATATGCAACCCAACATTTTCTACATCTCATTTTATTTAATTTGGTCTTCACCTAACGTTTTGGTTATTTTATTTTTATATAATTTGATATAATTTTTACAAAAGCCGTCCTCTAAAGCGTTTTAATGCCGATGCCCCTTGTGAATAATATGGGAGTTGCATACCCGGGTTTGAAACGGAATGGAAGTTTAATTTGTAAAAATCCAACATGATCACTATTCTTAGAGCATCTCCACTAGTACTCTGGATAGTGCTCTGGCTATGGAAAAATGGATGTGCATGGGTTGGTAAACAATTTATTTGGACTGTAACACTGGATAATCCACTAAAAACCAAGGCCCTCAAAACCACTCGATCAAGCTAGTGTATCTTCTCTTCTTAATTGCACAATCCATGCATGGTAACTTGTGAGTGGTTTTATTAGAGTAGGCCTAGCAGCACCCATTTTCCACACACCAAACCTATTTTTGGATGATAAAGTCTTAAAGTATGGAGTTTGATATTTGCACACCAAATATTGCCCATATGCCGAGTGGTGGTTCTCACATCAAGCATTTTGTCCTATTCTTTGACAAGACCATGCTCTCACTTTATGAAGTTAACCCCTAAACGTCATAGCGTCTAGAAATTGAACAACTAACAGATTCAAACCTTCCCTACGTTCTCATCAATGCTTGGATGAAAGTCATCTAAATTTTTGGAGATTCTTCACCAAGTTGTCGTCCTATCTAATGGTTGGATTTAGTCATACTTGAGTACATATTTTTCTAAAATTACAAATGTAGAAGTATGTCAAGTCGTTGAGCAAGCCAAAATTGCATTGACTGTAGTTCAAAAGTGGCCTTGCAAAAATGAGGTCATAGATTTAAGAAACACAAAAAATTCAAAAAATCACCATGTTTAAGAGTATCTCATTTCAAATTCATTCCAACAAATTTACTCAAAAAACATTAAATTTTTGTTTGTAATCAAATTTAGAAGGAATTTTTAATTTTAACTTTCAAATTTTATAATTAAATATTGGTGATAGTATCAGTGAATCAAACCGTACATATGGAATCTAAAATTCAAAATCTAGAACTTTCATTTGTATATCAATTCCAAAATATTCTTCTAAATAGTACTTTATGATGATTTTTCTAAAATTGTCGATTCCACAGACACCTTGGTACATTTAGGGGTTAAGTTTAGTAAATTTATTCTCCGCCATTATGATTGTCCCAAGTAGTGACAAAAGTAGTAGTATGTAATTGGTCGATGCACTCTATTCTGGGCACGCTTGGTGGTTGTTGCTTGGGAAGTATTCACTTCTCACACACCATATTACATGTGAACTTGGTGCCGACAATGAGGAACTGTTGGGTATGCTCTTACTTACTATTTTCAGAGTCTAATTGAGTGTTGTTAGTAGGCCCGAATCACATGATGAGGTCTGGAATTATGGATGACCGGCTTTCAGAGTGCAATTCAGAGTTGCTGGTGGAGATGCTCTTCAACAGAACAAGTAAAAGCCGTCACACACAGTTTGTATATTACAAGCTTTCTCTTGCTGAAGGTAGTTGTGTGGCCCGGCCTGGGCTGACACCACAGTGGGGGGTTGAGCACAGTACACTAGATGCAACTGGCTGGAAGAGGAAAGTTCGCTTAATATTCTGAGCTTCTGATACTCTCAACATGGAATTGTGTCAGTGACTCCTAACTGCCCTGACTACAACAGTGCGGGATCATTCAGATTTACTTCGAGTATGGGTGCCTTCTGCTCACATGGCAGTGGACTAGTTTGTACTTATTGGCCTCCTGGTAGTAGGCCTTATTATTAAATTATTAAATTATTATTATTATTATTATTATGTGTAAAGTCCACTTTGTGTAACGCCCCATTCTCTATCCCGGCCTCCAGTTTGCTTTGGATGCAAATGTCAGTGATCTAAATCCTTTCATCTGAACCAATTTTCCGTAACCCCCACTGGGCCATTCTCATATTAGAGCCCTCACTGCCCCCAACATCATGACCATGGCAATGTCGTGGATTCTTTTTCAGTGGCCTCATTGTTTGTAACACTTTAGGTAGTACAAGGGCAGGGCTTGATACAAATAGTTTGTTTTTTCTTTTTTGGAATGGCAGGAAAGATAACTTGATTTTGACAAACGCATGGTAGTACAGTGATACAGTCTGTACACAATCATGTACAGTAGAATTCTTTTGGTAGACAAACTAATGAGTAGAGTACAGATTTGGAACCATTTTTTGCCTTTTGTTTCCAAAGGGCATATATGTAATTATGATGCAGAATCGATTTTCGAAAGGCAGCCTAGCTAGAGGGGCACCCTCATTGACCCTAAGTTGACCAGGGACGAAACGAGTATAGTAGTAATAGGGGGCAGTAGATGAAAGAAAAGAAAGGGATGGAAAATGTGGCGAGTCTAATACCCAATCAAAAGTACATTCAAGCGCACAGCGAAGGAAATTAAGGAAAGAGGGGACGACCGACAACGAAATTGACCTATCCACTGCAAGTGCACCATGAGTGACGCCTACCTCAGTGAGTCGGAAGTGGAGGCCCACGCCACCTCATGAATCGCTCTACAAGCTCTTTAACTCACACCAAGTGTTCCACAATCGCTGGCCTCCCTCTCACCTTCTTCTAGCTCCAGCTCGACTGGGAGTCAGTTCAACTGCATGTTGAGACAGAGACAACACTTGGTCCCAGACACCCAAAGCGGCTTTCTTCACAAAGTTTGCCCAGTTCGCACTAGTTTCTATTGCTTGTACCTCATCGTTACTTTGATGTACTGTCACCAATTGATGTCATCTAGCTTCTATCACCTTTGGCCTCCGTCCTCCCTCCCCCTCTTGTGCAGCAGCGTAGCTCTCTACCTTCTCGTTGCTCCTGCATGTGAATCGATCGACCACTTCAGTTGGTTTACATGGTATCAGAAGCTTTTGTGTGCATGCGAACTAGAAGTCGACTCATCGCTCATCCAAATCCGTCCCAGTCATCTCTAGAGCGGAGTCGATGCAGAGAGTCACTCTGTAGATAGCTTTGAATGCATCCGAAACGAAGCCCACATCAGAGGTTTTTGAACAGCGCACTTGCGCATGCGAACTAGAAGTCGACTTTTCGATCATCAAAATCCGTTCCAGTCACATCTAGAGCAGTTCCGTCGATGCAGAGAGTCACTCTGTAGATAGCTTTGAATGCATCCGAAACGAAGAGGTTTTTGAACAGGGAGGCAATACGACGAAGTTGATTATCAGTTTGCAGAATTAAGTAATCTAGTATCTTCATTTTGAGTTTACTCTGTTGTGATCATGGGGACGCGCATGTTGCTGTTTCCTGGGGACGAGCACATACATCGAACTTCGTCGTGGGTAGGAATGCACGAGTCAGAAAATCCGTCGTGGATGGGGTACAGCCAGTCTTCCGGGGGCAACACATGGAGCAAGAGATTGGCGGCAAGCAGCAACGACGATTCCTGGGAAGTTCGGGCGTTTGCAGAAGACGCAAGCACAAGCGGGCAGTGGCCACCACGATCATACTCGTGCAGTTTCTGCCAACGCGAATTTCGCACGGCGCAGGCGCTGGGCGGGCACATGAACGTGCACAGACGCGAGCGCGCACAGGCCAACCAGCTTGCGCAGCTTCGCAGCCACACGGGCACCGATGCCCACAGCAACAATGTCACCCCTCCACCGGACCATCACTGGCTCTCTCACCATCATCAACCAACTCCCAGTGGAGGCCATGACCACCACCACGGTTACCAGAGTTCCTCCAGAGCCTATGCATCATCTAACAGCGTCGAAGATTCTTACGGTCCCGCGACCTCGTACGGGGCTCCCAGCTTTCGAAATTCCTCCCCTTACGAATCCTCCGCATGGAGGTACGACACGCCTCGTGATTCTGGACTCGACCTGGAGCTTCGACTCGGTCAGAGATACGATTGATTGATTGCATTGCATCGATGCTGCATCAACTTACTTACGTTAATTTTTAATCAAGGTTCGGATTAGCAGACTTACTAGATAGAGTTTGGCAAAGAATACCAGCTAATTTTTACTCAAGGTTCGGATTAGCAGTAGTATCATCTAGATAGAGTTTGGCACAGAATCATACAAGCTAACCCAGGCTAGCTAGTCCTTACAGTTTGATTTGGAATCTATCTGTAAGTTTGTAGTACTTAGTTTCAAACTCACGGTCACCAATCTTCCCCAGCTCGATCACAGGCGATAGTTGATTGTACATATAAAATGTGGTAGTCGATCAGACAGACCAGATTGAATTATACACCTGAAGTTGGAGTTCAATCATGCATTAATTTGTTGGAGGTTGAATTTCAAAGGCTCTGTTGCGAGTGCAACTTGTGAATTAATGGTCTGAATTCGTGTCAAGGTTACTTTGTTTGATTCCTAGAAATGGGGCGAGGATGGAGGCACCGGCAGAGACTGAAATAATAATAATAATGCACAGTCAATTTTGTAAGTTAGTTGCAACAGTAGATAATTAATATACCACGGTGAGGAATATTAGTCTGTACCTGATGCACCCGTTTCTATGATTGCATGGGAAGCATCTCCGTGATGCTTGCAAGGAATTTTCACTTAGTTCCTCATTATTAGGCAGTTAGAATTGTTTCCTTTGATTTTGTTCCCTCTAGCTAGTCAGACTTTTTTCTCTTTGTTGAATGTTGCCTCCCTTCTTGAAGCAAGCGAAAACCTATGCAGTTTTTAGCAGGGTGCCCTTTTGATGATTCCAATGCTAGACCGACCTAGCAATTTTGTTGGTTGTTAGCATATTCAAAGTTTTTGTTTGGATTCATAACAATCAATGCCTTATTTATATGTATATTCTTTAGTAATATAGTTTTAGTAAAAATTATAATTAGGATTATATTACAGTTTTGAAATGGTACAGACTTGTGATACTATCATTAGAAAAAGGTTCAGATAGAATGATATTTCAAAAAGGAATCTACAATGTGTTCATTACAACAACGTTTTCATGGTTTTTGGAATGTCTATATTAAACTTTTGATTAAATATTGAAATTTTACTATTTATTGAGTGACTTGATTATGTAGATTTTTGGAGCTAACAATGTAGGATTGTACTAATAATATGGTAACATAAATAAATGGCTACATTTATGGGGCCAATGAATAGCAGTTTTCAGTGGCCAACTCATATAAGAATTGCTAAAATAAACCAAATTTTATTTGAAGAATATTCAATTATTTTAGTAAACATGAAAAAATATATATACTTGTATTTGATGAAGAGTTGTTTGTAAAACTAAAGAAATACCATATAAATGATGTTATTGCATTTTTTTGAGGTTCAGATTTCTAATTTTCTATAGAGTATAATTACATCAAAGGTACATTCACATAAAGTGGAGTGTAAATTTTAACCCTGTTGGGTTAAGAGAATTTAAAATATAACTTTATGTGGGGATAACCACGTTTGTGGTGTGTCTCTGACGTGTTCTAGGTCTCGTCGAGTCGTAGTGTTCAAGGCTTCAGGGTCTTGTCGAGTCGTAGCGTTCAAGGCTTCAGGGTCTTGTCGAGTGGTCGGACGGGACAACCTTGAGGATAACTACTGCCTCAAAGGCCAATAAGTTGTTTACATGAAAATCTAGATGTAAGATCTTTGAAAGGTAGAAAGGGAAAAAAGAAAATCCTAACCTCCTCTTAAGATTTAAATACCCTCAATCATTATTCCCTTCTATTTTGAAAGTTATGATCCTATAGTTGTACCCATAGATTAAACATAACCTTCAAAGGTTTAAGATATGTTCTACCAGCCACCACCGCCACCCACTATATCATATGTCACATTGAGTTAAGGTAAAAGGTGGGTTTAAAATCGCAATCTCTTGGGTTTTAGATTTTTTTCTTTGGTGTGAGTGTACCTATAGAATAATAAAGATGACTAATTCTATTAAAAATCCTTAATATGTTTTCAATTTATATATATATATATATATATATATATATATATATATATATAAGAATTGTAATAAAATAAAGTAATTTTCATTGTTAGACTTACAATCTTGATGTAATGTCTTGTACAAACATTTTTATTTTGATTTCTAAATTTAGTTATTTTTGCATTTTTTCTAATTAGAACAATTAGATTTTCATAAAAATAATAGAATTGTCTTCTATGAAAAAAATTGAAAATGCAAAAATACAAAAATAACTAAATTTAGAAATCAAAATAAAAATGTTTGTACAAGACATTACACCAAGATTGTAAGTCTAACAATGAAAATTACTTTATTTTATTACAATTCTTATATATATATATATAAATATATAAATAAAGCACATATAAGACTATGGTTATTAAGTATTAAGTATGTATGATAAGGTAGATTAAGAGCTCTACAATTTTCCTCATTCTTCAAAATACGTATACAAAAATGGGTATAGGTGTTACATTGGGTTTTTTGAATGGTCTTTTGGTCATAAAGTTAATTAATCTGAATTTAAATAAATACATTCATGGTGTAGATAATTATACGTTTATGGTGAGGGTTTAACCTGGAGAGTGCATTTAGTGTTAAAAGCAAGGTATAATGTGCGTGCGTCACCTCCAAATAAATACCCCTATATACGGTTTTTCTTTCATTAAAAATAATGATATACATACATATATAAAACAAAAAAGAAGCCTAATGTATGTATGCGTGTTCAAAGTAATTAAAAAAAGCAAAAGCCTAACGTATGTATACAATGAAAAAAATGGCCTAAAAAATAGGCTTGAAATTTTTTAACTACAAAAGTATTTATTTATCATAGATAAAATCATCAAACACTTTTTTATCCATAGGATGTAACTCATACAAGTTTTTTTCTACTACAAAAGTCATTGTAGCTAGTGCAATAATAGTTTCTATGTTTACCATGATATGGTCTGCTTAGTCATAAGTCCATAATGATCTATGATCTTTTTGGTACCAACACAATCCAATCTCCATATGAGATGGTTGATCCAACAAACCAATTGGTTCTCTATATTCAACCCACCTATTAGCAATTTTTCTACACATTCTATAAACCCTTCTTAAATACCAAGTTTTAATGGTCAATGCTTTTGATTTGCTTAGCCTTCCTTCTTTTTTTAATTTTTCAATGAAGAGGAGTGAAAGTTACTTCCTTCCTACATATAATATAAGGGAATGGCCCTATATGTAAATTTAGAACTCTTATCACATTAAAAATGGGCTATGTATATTTACAAAATTGAACAAAGTAATATCCTAAGCTTATGTATGATTTTGTAAGTCCACCCCACAGTTAATACCCCTTTTGTTCACTCACGTGGTTCCATACCGGATATCGTAGTGCACCCCTAGAGGGTTTAAGGTAGGTATAAGGAGTTGATTTTATCATATGTCTTTATGTAAGGGGTGTAGTTACAAAAGAAGTAAAGTTATATGTAGTATGAGTGTAGTTCGTGGAGTTCGGTGAGTTACCAAAGAATTAAGTGTTGCATTCATGTATTTTAGGGAGTTGATTAAAGAGAACGTTGGGCACTATTGTAAGAACGTAAATTTTTATTCATCTCCTATTTAGTGAACAAGAACATGAAGCTACTTGCTTTTCACTTTATAAAAAATCAAAACCATACAAAACTCCAAGAATTATGCAACAAATTGCGTTTTTAGTCATTTCATTTTATCATTGGATAAAATTCACTTCATATTCTTGTTGATGAATGATTAAAAGGGCCAAAAAGCTTAACCCCTAAAGGATATGTCTTTCCTTATTTTCACACCCAAAATCTCTTTTAAACTCCATTTTAAGCATGATTCTATTTTTAATTTACTCAAATGTTTATATTCTAAAGAAGTTTAGATCCCCTAAATGTGCTTGATTTGGGATTTGAAAAATCCCATTTAGTTCAACGAAGTAGAAGTTATGAGCAAGATTCTCCCAAAATCCAAAAAGCTTGTGGGGCTTCATATGTCCTTGGGGCTAAAATGACTAAGAGCCTTATCATCTGTTATGGAAGAATGCAGGACTCAATATGTAACGATCAATGCATACACATTTCAAATATTTTATGCCCATAGTAAGTTCATACCCAAAAAAAAAAAAATTAATATAAAAAACTTATCTTGCCATATGTCATACTAGCATTGACTATAACCCACAAAATAGTGTAGGGTGCACCAAAATAATTAAATTATAAAATACAATTTGGCTAATTTTAATGAAAGATTTATGAAAGGAAAAATGGCCAAATACTTAAGAAAAATGTAGGTGAGTAACCAAATTTTATCCTAAAATCATCATGGTAACTTTAAGAAATATTGCTCATTTGGGGGATAACTTAAAGTGAGTACATACATGTGAACTCGGGAGGTGCACTCTTTATTAAACCTTGGAATCACGTGCGTTCATGACCCCCTTTAAAATATCCCTTGTAAAGTTAGAATATTTTTATATTTTCTCATGTATATATGTATAATGTGATGCAACCCTATTTCAGCCCTACATATGCTTCTTCTATGTATACACGGTATGGTAGTTTTCAAATTAATCCCCTTCTTGTGCACTCACGTGATTCCTCACACACATAAAAGTGTGCACCCTGGGCACCCAAGTATCACAAGGTATCGTGAAAAAAGCTGGCTATCTCGGAAAATTGAAAAAACAAATCACTAGGGTACGGTATAGTGAACTGTTATAAAGAGTAGGGCCCTTCTGGAATTATAGAAGGCAGTGCAGAGGTTAGCATTTGAGACTGATTCATGTGCTGGCTGCCCATTTGGGTGCAGAGTATTGATCGAGCCTGTTTCGTACACTGAGTCGTAGAGGGAGGGAGGAGAAACTAATTTAACCCCTATACATCTTGCGACAAGTAGAATACGGTGTATTTGGAATGGATCCACACTTTTAATAGGTTTGAGTTCAAAAAAAAGTTGGAATTTAGATTAATGCGGTTCTAGAGAGCTATTGAGATCCCAATTTAGAGTTTCTTGTTGGCAGCAAATTTCAATTATACGACAACGTATATACTATCCCCATGGGACATTTAGGGATTAATCCTTAAACAACCCAAAAGCCCTTTGCGGTCGTATAATATATTCTGTATTTCGTGGTATTTGATCAAATTAACAACGTCCAAACACTTTTCAGCACAAAGTACAATTAACAATCATGATAATATGTATATCACAATTCATATAGTGAACCACAATTGAACAATTATGAGGTTAAACATGGGTTGTAGAGAGGAACCCCAAGGACCTTTTTACCCTTAAATGTCCACAGTAAATTTACCTGGTCAAACCTCATCAATTTCTCACATTTTAAAATGTATTAGATTTTTTTGGAATTTTCCATGTATAATTCATTCTTAAACCAGTTTACACTAATGTTTTCATAATTATTTAATTGAAAATGAATTTTATAAGTTTTTTCAAAGTTTTCCTCTTGTAATAGCCATAGTAATTACAAAAATGCCTAAGATAGTATGAATGTTTTAGGAAAAATGAAAATAATAGTGATAAACAACAAGGTGTAGCTAGCATACTTCTTGAGCTTATATAAAAGGAAATTTGATTGAAAAACATTTTTTTGCAACGTATATTGGAATTTTAAGGCTCTGAGCTTTTAAGAGTTGTAAAAAACGCAATTTTAACAATTTTGAAGAACCTTAAATTGGACTAGAAAGTAGAAGATAGCTCCCACACATTCTTAGTTGAGACCATTTTAATTTAAAATTAGGAACTAGGTGAAAATCAGCCGTTTGACTGAAAAATGATCAAACATGGCCCCACGGGGCTCCTTGCACGCTTAACCCTTAAAGGTCCAGATTGGCCATTCCGGCCAGTATTATACGGCCGTATTTCATTGTATTTGAAATGGTTCTACACCTCCTATGAGTTTCATATCAAAAGTGAAGTTAAAATTCATGTCTGCATGGTCTTAAAAGCTATTGGGATCTCAATTTGGAACTTTCTACTTACAACAAATGTCAAATATACGGCAACGTATCTACTATCCCCAAGGACCTTTAAGGGTTAAAGCTGATTTGTGCCCGGAGCCCAGCCTACCGGCCTCTTCAATACGAGGGGCATGGCCAATGCTTAAGGCGTTGTTGTTGCCAGTGAGACCAACCAGCTTGACATCATTGCCTATGGTGTGGCAAGCCAACAATAGTTGCCCTCTCGCCACGTCCAAAACGAACATTAGAGCCGCCGTACAAGAAGCCTCCCGGCCCGTGACACAGATTGATGCATGACGGAAGTGGTTATTTGATCCATTCGTAGTTGAGTGAAGCTGGCTGCTGGTTTGGTTTGAAGGCTGCGTAAAATGCAAACGATGGGAAATGTCGGGAGCAACCCCTTCAGTTACGCAACTAGCCATTGAATCATCTCCTCTGACTTGATTGAGCTTTTGTAACAACCACCGATTTTTATTTTATTTTTATTATTTTGCCTAAAGTGGATTTGGTACACTGAAATCACTGTTTACTGTGGCCCACCGTATTTACGAGAGGCTTTACTACACCGAAATCACCATATGCCATAGTACCATGGCTAGATCGCCGCCCCACGAACGAATATTTAATATTTTTTGAAAAATATGGTTCATTCCAAAAAAATGAATTTCTTGATTTTCGGTTTTGAGCAAAAAAGTGATTAAAAATGGTTTAAAATGACCCAAAATAGCTTAGAAATAGCAAAATATAGCTAAAAATAATTTATTCTATTTTCATATTTTCATCCTCACAATTTCCAATTTTTTTACGTTTTTTATTTTATGAATTCTTTTTTGGCGACCTAGCTATAATACTATGGTACTGTGGCCCACGGTATTTACAAGAGGCTTTACTACACCGAAATCACCATATATTGTGGCCCATGGTATTTACGAGATACTTTACTAATAATTAATTTTTTCAAAATATTGTGGTAAATTTCATCCAAATTGGATGAAAGTTTGTTAAAATGGATGAATGTACCCACGCCATTCCCACACCCACAGTATATGGTGATTTTGGTGTAGTAGGCCATTTAGAGCAAGGTACTTTTTTTGACTTCTTGGAACCATACTCCAATGTTGTGGCACAATCACAATGGTCCAAAATTTGGAGGGACCACCCTCCATTGGATGCATGGAGCATTGCTACAATGTAAAAAAAACCCTACTTCAGAGTACAGAATTAGGAATTTGTTACTAATTTTTTTATTTTTTTATTCATGAATTATATAATTACATGGGTCTGAAATCATATGCAGCTTGACATTTTTCTGCCATGAAGGAATTAACTCCTAAACGTCCTCACTCCTCTCAAGATTCGGTAGCTATACAAAGATGCATTATAAAATGCAACTAAGAGGGATATTTTGAACTTGACGTATGAATAAAGTTGTTCATAATGAATTTTGGATTCTATCCATATGGTTAGATCTGTGATTTATATCATCAATATTTTTCTAGATAATTTTCAACTTAAAATTCAAAATTCTTTTGTAATTTGATTACAAACAAGATATTGACAATATGTGAATGAAATTTTTTGTGATGGGTTGAAATGTAATACTCTAAATGTAGTGATTTTTGGAGATTTTTTGATTGCATAATTTTGTGAGTTGAATATTTCAAGAGCACTTTTAGGCTATAATCTTCGAAATTTTTGGTGAATTACTGCAACATGAAATGAGTCATAAAAATTTCACAAATGATCCCCTTTCTAATCGGATCATATATGCATGAAACTAACTTCCGATAAAATTTATAGTAAAAAATCCACATTGCAAAAAGTGCATGATGAATGAGAAAACGTGGACGAAATTTGTACATCATCCAAAAAATGAACGCCTTGGCAGTTAGGGATTAACCCCAAAACGTCCAACTGTTCAAAATGTAGATGATGTAAAGAATTAAACACAGATTTCTCATCCGTCATTAACTTTCTGCACCGTGAAATTTTTATTATATATTTTATGGGAAGTTAGCTTCATGCATGTGTGATCCCATTAGAAAGGGGATGCATTGTGAAATATTTATGACTCATTTTATGTTGTAGTGATTCACCCAAAATTTCAAAGATTTTAGCCTAAAAGTGCTCTTAAAAAGTCAACTCATAAAATTAAATAACCAAAAAGTCTCCGAAAAATCACTACACTTAGGGTATTACATTTCAACCAATCTGAACAAATTTCATGTACAAATTATCAATATCTTATTTGTGACCAAATCACAAAATAATTTTCAATTTTGAGTTTCAAATTTTATACAAAATATTGGTGACAACAATTATAGATCTAAGGTGTGGATAGAATCAAAAATTCATAATGTACAACTTTTATTCATATATCAAGTTCAAAATATCCCTCTTAGGTACATTTTATAAGAAATTCTCCAAATGTGGAGAGGGGTGAGGACGTTAAGGGCCGTTAAGCATTAGTTGAAAGATTGGGTTGTTTAGCACATATTAAACTTGTTTAAATTTGTTCCACGTCAAATAATTAAATGATGGTTGATTGCTGCATGCAGTGAGTGATTGAGAAGTGCGGAAAAGGAATAAATTTTGTGGCCACTTCTGATTGGCTGAGATGCTAGCAGACTCTTTAGACCTTCATTTTCAATGCATGTTGCTGAAAGAGACCCACCAAAGTGTAGAACTACTCAAAAGAAGGAACAAAGGAGTGGCATAGGCTCAACAATGAACATCCATGAATCTCAACTTGATGGATCCTTGGCCTTACCATACATCCATCACTTCTGGGCTCACTGCAGCTTTAGTTTGTTGCCTATTGATTTACCAAGTCTTACTAACCATTACTGACCCTGGCTTTACAACCCACGCAACCACATTGAGGTCACTGAGGCATGTTTTTGCAACCTACCGTAAGATCTACTCCAAACCAAGCATCAATGTTTAACCCCTAAACGTACCGACCCTTTGAACACAAGTAGATGCTAGCCTCAAAAATAGATATTAGCATAGCTTAGATGTACATAATGTGTACATGAGAGGACCATTGCAAGCTTAAAATCTACCCAACAAATTTGACGGACTTGCATTTGGAGGCCTCTCCAATATTATCAACATCTCCCCATCACAAGAGATTTACTTTAATTGGTAGAGAATTTAATAAGCTTGCAAAGGCGACTTGGATGAAAGTCATCCAAGATTGTATGAGAAAGTTAGAAAGCTTTGAATCTGTTCATGATCCAGTTTCTGGACGCTGGGACGTTTAGGGGTTAAAGTTCAGATGTGCAGCTTCGTCTCATGAACACACTTTCAAAAATAAAATTCTGATTTGGAGTTGTGAAGCCATCAAAACACCTATCTACAAAACACCAAAATACAACAAATATTTACAAATACAACACATGTACTATGTGATATTTCTTGTGTTTGGAATTTTTTTTATCTTCTTGTATTCTTTGGATCATGTTCTCTTGCTCATGTTCCATTAGTGTATGCATTCCGATCTTGATCAATGTACCAACTCCTTCCATATTTATACGTATATATTTCATTTCATAGATACATATAGATTCCTAAACTATATGTGGATAAGTCACTATTACTTATAAAATTCACAACAATTATATGTGGGTCCATTCTTGACATGAAAGATTGCAACTGAGAGGTGTTGACATAGATCATTCTTGAACGGCTTCACTTTCATTTAAATTTTTTTAACCCAAATGTAATTTAACTTTGAAGTCACACCCTCCAAAAAATCTCGTTCTTGAGCATGTATCATGCGGTTTAAAAACATACTATGATCTTCCAATCCAACGGTCCAATCTTACCAAGGTTTAACCAGCACTTGTTTGATTAAGCTCTTGATTAAGCTATGTTTTTGTTTATATGGTTGAATACTATTAATAATATCCCTAATTTCAACAGAGAGTTTTAAAAGAAAAAACACCATATATTTGAGGTTTCTGCAAAACAGGGTTGGGCAGTAAAGGATTAAGAGGGACAGTCAGCTTTTCTTGTGGCACTCAATCTATGTTTTTTTTTAAAAAAAAAAATTATTAAAAAAAGAAAAAAAAAGAAAAAAAAAACTAGAGAAAATCATGTTGCGTTAAAGAAACCAGCCAGGTTTAGGGAGGATTGGGGTATGACTAACTTTTCAAGTGCTGTCAAAATTCATATAAATTACATTTGGGGAATGGCCTGATATGGGTACCACTTTTACGCATCTCACGTAGTGCGACTTATGTTCAACTCATTTTATGTGTACTATAAATTCCGTTTTTAACACCATGTATATAGTTGCAGCCATGGTGTCTATAACACCCTCTAATTTTTGTATTTTTCAAAAAAAAATTCTTACCAAAAAGATATTTCTCAAAAATCACAATATTTTTGGAGGGGTATTCATATCAAGCCATCACCCATTTCAATTGAGATTTTTTTTTTGAAATTTGAATTTTTTAAAATTAAAAAAAATAAAAAATTACTCATAATCTTATTTTTCTTTTAGGAAAAATTAATCCCAGTTCGATTTTCAAAAAAAATTCCAAACCATTTAGGTGCCTCCTCCTTAATCTCCTCTACTTTGAAACCATTTGATCACAGGCTCTAAATGCAATGGTTGTTATGTCCATTTTAGGGGTCTCAACCAATTAAGACAGGACACATGTTCACTTTTCGTAAGAATTTATCAAATTTTCCCGTAAAGTTTTGAAATTTAACTGGTCAAGTGGCTAATGATCTGATATGGGTACCCCGGTTATGCGTAACCATATGTGTGACTATGTGTAACTCATTTTATGCGTGCCAAAAATTCTGTTTTTGACATAGTGTCTGCGGCTCCTACTATGTCATCTACAACACCATCTAATTTTTGTAATTTTTCAATATTTTTTCCTTACCAAAAAGATTTTTTTTCTAAAATCACACTAATTCAGGAGGGGGTACCCATCACCCAAGTGTTAATTTTGATGGCTCAATTTGTAACAGGAGGTTGGTTCCTCCTGATCATTGGAGGCCAGAGGGGTGTAATCACACCTGAATTATCCATGTTTGATAATAAGGTAATCTTGAGTTCAGTTCATAATTTTATATTAGGGTTATGCAAAGTCAAAATGGTGACTTCTAAATATATGACATACAGAGGGACATTGTGTTGGCATAATAACCGTCCAAAGACTAAACATGCACAAGAGACCAATAGAATCCCTGCACATTGTGGACCTTGTCTACAAAGTTGAAATTTATACCCATATGCTGACTGTAACTGATTTATTGACCAGCTCATGCTAATTGAGAGCACGCATAATAACTTAGTCATACTTGCTTCTAGACAAGAAGTGGTAGTTTTGTTCTCGGGCAACCCAACTCACTCAATCATCAGGTGGCTAGCATCAACCTTGGTTTGTGACTTGTTCAAATTCCTTGGGGAATCTTGATCATTGCTGATTTCCGAACGCAACGAAATTGTACTACATGTTTCTAGGAACCCTCCATTGAGAGTTCACCCTTTGACAAATACGCTCAATAATTTACCATTAACCCCTAAAGGACCAAGGATTCATGATTTTAAAATGACAAATTCAATCGATCATATTTTGAAAAATATAATTCACATGGGATTGAATTTTATATTTGCACATAAGGAAGTTCACATTGGACCACCTAAAAACTGCTAAAAAACAACATGAGGCCCAATTTAGGCTTCTTGGTCCTTTAGGGGTTAAGTACTGGGCCATAATAATCTAATTAAAATACACATAAACATTCTTTAGCTAGTACTGCAGTACACCCTTTTGCTTGTGCAGAGAATCAACATCTGAACTAGGAATTAATGATGTGGAAACTATTTAAAAAACATAAGTTTGTTGAGATGCCAAGCCATCTTTAGCTAAAGATGGCTTTGATTCTTCAAAAGATTACGATTCCTGCAACGATTCTGACCTACAATGTTGATTCCCAAGGGTGAACAGTGGGGCTGCTAAAGAATGTTTATTGATAACTGACTTTGGAACGGCTTGATCGAGCAATCTGTAGGATGGACCGATACCGTAACAAGCTGCTCCCGAGATGCAATTTGTTCCAGTATTGATATAATTCAAGACAGAGATGGTGAGGGCTAACATGGGGCAACATGGGGCGGCAGTGAGGACGGCATGACAAAGTCTGGAGCCGGATGAGTCTTCCATATTCATGGGTGGTGGTCAAATGGGGCCGGGCCTCATATGTAGAGGACCAAAGCGGCTGGGTCTCTGGTTACTAGCAAATGAATGAACAAAATTCCTCAATCATAAAAGTACTAACAAACACGACCAAGTACTCGGGTCCCAAACTCAACACAAAATTGGGTTCATGTGGGACAACTACCCCCACACTAGTGCTCCGCTCAAAAATCCAAAACTTTTGTCCATATACTGTGGGATTTCAAAAATATCCATGTTTTTATGCATAAAGCTTCGTTAACCCCTAAAGGACCAAGGATTCATGGTTTTAAAATGACAAATTCAATCAATCATATTGTGAAAAATGTAATTCACATGGGACTAAATTTTACATCAGTGAAAGACATTGCATCATGTGTTGGTAATAGAGAAATGAATTTAAAAAAATAAAAAAATCCACACAATACTTACTCAAAACTACTTAATAAAAAAAACATGAGGGTTGATTTAATTGGGCTTCTGGTCCTTTAGGGGTTAAAGTTAGAAGTTACCTCACTCAAATAGCTACATTAATTTATGAGACACTAATTTACTATAGTCACTATATTTAAATTAGTGCAGGTGGAAATCAATTAAAGTATGATAATTAACCCCTAGACGTCAGAGCGTCTAAAAAGTGGACGACTAACAGATTCAAACCCTTCTCACGTTCTCATCAATGCTTGGATGAAAGTCATCCCATTTTTGGAGATTCTTCACCAAGTTGTTGTCCTATCAAATGGTTGGATTTAGTCATAATTTTTTGAGTAAAATTACAAATGTAGAAGTATGTCAAGTCGTGGACCAAGCCAAAATTGCATTGACTGTAGTTCAAAAGTGGCCTTGCAAAAATGAGGTCATAGATTTAAGAAACACAAAAATTTCAAAGAATCACCACGTTTAAGAGTATCTCATTTCAAATTCATTCTAACAAATTTTACTCAAAAAATATTAAATTTTTGTTTGTAATCGAATTTAGAAGGATTTTTTAATTTTAACTTTCAAAATTTATAATTAAATATTGATGATAGTATTAGTGAATCAAACCGTACATGTGGAATCTAAAATTCAAAATCTAGAACTTTCATTTGTATATCAATTCCAAAATATTCTTCTAAATAGTACTTTATGATGCTTTTTCTCAAATTGTCAATTCCAGGGACACCCTGGTACATTTAGGGGTTAACGTACAATTTCTAAACTGTGAATTATGTAAAATTTCACCCTCATTAATAGAAACAATGAGTGCCGTTTTGGGGGGAATGCAAAGGAAGGAATTTTCATTATAACACTGACGACTCAGATAAATTGGTTATAAGATGCCTCCACCAACCACAGGCAGAGCAGATAGTGATAAACGAGGAACCAGAAAAGGAAAATAATAATAATAATAATAATAAATAATGGTGCCTGATGTGATCAGAATCCCAGTAGCATGGCTGAAAGCGCTACACTACAAGTTAAACTAGAGATTGTAGCACCGGCAGTACACCATAGCTGGACCTGACTCATGTCTTGATGAACTCATGTGCGTCAGCAGTGCATTGGAATTTGGAAACACTCACAGCTCGCAGTGCTCTTTGCCATATATATTGTACTGTACAAAACTGCTGCTATAGTAGACAAGGCTACCCCAACAGTACTACTTACTGTTGAGATGGAGACGAATCTAGGCTACTTACAGCGTCAAAGGCCAGGCCAGGCCACGCCACGCCAGGCCAGCTAAATTCCTCACAAGTTCAGGGTTTTGGATCTTCCTGCCATGGCAGCACTCACTCCCTCCAGAGCAACTAGAGAACGTCCTCTTGCCACCTCGTCACCCTCACAGAATCTTTGACTAATTACATAACATACAGTCAGTGGTTTTTCCAGAACCACATGCTGCAGAGTTCAAGAGTCAGTCAGTCTTGCAATCAAAATCCCCCTCTTCATTTGCGTTGAATCGAAATAAAGAAAACGAGAAAAAACCCTCCCTGCAGCGCCACGTACTACTTGTACGATGATATGATGCCTTCTGCGCTGGCGAAAGAAATCAAAAACGAAAAACAAAGAGAAAAATTAAAAGGAAACGATTCTGTTGACACAACTGGACACACTCCTGAAGGCAAGGCTGGATGCAAGTTTGTACAGTTAGTTAAGGTACGGGATGGCCAGGTGCAGGATTTTCACTGGCTGATGGGATCAATCAGGAGGGCTAGGACTGGCAGATTCGAAGTTAATAAAACTAGGAATCACATGGGTATCCGTTCACTTTCAGGGACTAATTGATTCAGAGATCAGAAGCCGTGATCGATCGATCGAGTGTAGAGTCAGAGGAAGACGCTGCCTGCCTTTTTTGTGTTGTTTAGCATCCAGCCATATGATGCCAGTGAGAAGGAAGCTAGCTGTGGTGTTGCCTAGTTGGATGCCTGCCTGCGATTCATGGCAGTGGGGGAAGTATGGCACCGCCTGCAAGATACTTACTTCCCGGTTCCCGAGGAAACTCAGATTGTGGTGATGTCATACATGATGGTTGCCCACTTCGGTTCTGAGGCTCCCCAAGTTGGACGCCTGGCCTTTGTACCCTGCGCCCACCTGTGCTTTCTTTGCACTTGCAAGGACGCACTACTGAATCTTGGGTTTTGCTGGCAATCAATCTACTCCTGCAGCAGGCAGTGACTAGAGACCAACAGCTTTTGGTCCAGCAAGTGATTTGCATGATTACTATGCAACAATATAAATCGCAAGTTGATTGACTTTGGCTCTGACATTGGGTGGGAATGTGCGAGCTTTTTCCAGGCCCTGCAAACAATCTCCAGAGCAAGGAGTAGTGGGTTGAAGCATGGGCTTGCTCAGTCTGCAGCTTGAGACCCCGCTTGAGACAAAACGGATGATATTCTTCGATCCATACAGAGGCTAGTAAGAGCTGGTACCATCCCTGAAAACGAATGGGACTAGGCACTGACCTGTTTTCCTGTTTCGCTGCAGTATGTACATTCAAGCAGTTGGTTTCTTTTTTGCGCATTGCTGCATGTGTAGGTGTCCCTTTCGACAATCCACTGATCGAGGATGCAGTAACTGTTCCCCGACTCACTTTGGGCGTTTCGACATTGCTTGCGAGAATGATTGGTCTAATCATTTTGCTTGTTTATTTGCGATTTATTAATATTGCTCATGGTCGTTGTCTTAGCCCATACCAACCCATTATTCTGGCTCCATCATCGATCTGGCACTCAATCCAGCGATCCCCTTCCATCTTATTATTTAAGATTACTAGTCCTGTGAAGTCGACAGAAGAAGAAACGGTTAATTATGCAGAATTCGGTTTTCAGTTAATAGCACTGTGGAGATGGTTTAACCGTTGAATGCCGGTATGACATCATGTTGGATAGTCTAACTGGTTGTTAAGGTAAACTCTGATGCTTGCGGACATGTGATGAGCTCAATAATTAATGAGAGTGGTCGCTCATATATCTACAGAATTTTTACTGTTGCTAATCGATACCGGACATTGACAACTCTGGAAGGAATTGAATAAATTTAGTGCAATCTATATAATCATCTAGATTTTGTACGAGTCGATATTCCTTACTCCGTCCAAACTTAGGTTTCTACCTTTCGACATGAAGGCCTTGAAGGGCTCATCGAACGTGATGGGGCGGTAGACAGGGGCCGGGGTGATCTGTAGCATCCACAAGAGGCTGGGCAGGGCTGATGGGTCTGTCTCCACTTATGTTGTAGAAAGAGACGACAGACATTCGAGGTCTTTCCTTGTTCACGATGGCCCTATGTACCACGCTCTTGTACATGCCATAAGTTGGTTAAAAATGCTTTGCAAAATAAGCTATGAACACACCTGGCTTAATTAGTTTCAGAAATAGAATGCAGAAATTTATTAACCTGTAGCATATCACCCAGGTTGACGAGAAGAGCACCCGGTATAGGCTGGACAGTGCACCATTCAGCTGCCGTCCCTCATAACTTGTAAACCGAGAACGTCGTCTTGTAGCAGCACTGTGATGGCTCCATTAATTGTCGGAGTGGGCCTACGCTTAAACGATTCGCCACGAAATTAGTTAAACTCAATATCCCAGTATTTAAGGCCAACATTATCAAAGCATTTCAATTAAAATCTTAACAATCAAAGAATGTGCTGTGCAATAGAGTTGATTCTTTACTTGCAGGCCAAGTGCAAGATCCAGTTGCGGACATGCAGGATAGTAGTTCACGAGAATGGTTTGATTGGGTTCCAAACCTAAGCTCTTGGAAATTAGTCCCAGAAGTCTCCGCTTCAGTCGTATCGCTTCGTTGCTGTACTCCATGACCGTGCTTCTACAAGCACCACAAATCACATTGATCAGTATTCTATTCGATATGAAACTACGTACAAATTCGAAGTAATAAACTCTTCCCAAAATTTTCTGTGTGTTTGCACAAGTAGAACGCGCAACTTAGCTTGTTTGGGCAACAAATAGTTAACAAAGATGTCTGCAAGCAAGAAAGAGATGATGAACATTCGACATGGATTTGTGGTGCAGAAGTATTGCATCTGTAGCAGAAGGCCAACAATTAGGGTTGCGGCGAGACAACGGCAAAGTGTGGTGAAGAAAAAAGTCTTTCCAATCCTACATCCCGTTACCATGCCGTAAGCCAGAGCCCTGCACCATGTTCTCCTTGGTGCCAGCATAAGCCAGAGCCTTCTCTTCCACCGGCTTCGCGAAAAATTGCTTGCACATTCCAGAAGTTTGAGCGGCACGCCATGGTTCACTACCTGCAGTGCTCAGACCTCAGAGTGTTCCAGAATTCAGACGCTATTAAACTGGAATTAATCTCTCGTATGAGAGGTATTTCATATGCAATAGTGATTCTAACGGTAATTGTACTAGAGGATACTGATATCAGTTGAAGTGAAAATTCGGATTCTGTTTCTTGTAAACAGAGAAAACAGAGAGAAAACAGTTAGATTGCTATTCTGAGAAATTGTGACGAATGCCATTCCGACGTGCTTGGAAGATGATTACTGGCACAAAGATTCTTTCATGTTCTAGTCTATTGCAAGTGCAGCCTACGAAATTAAGTTGGACATGGCCTGTGGAAGTCACAGTGTTGCAAATTGCATACCTGGAAAAATCCCCACTCGTAGCAAGCTTCTCCGATTTCAGCAGTACCAGCCATCGCAGGATCGATTACAGCAATACCTTCGGCGTCAGACTCGCGGATGTTAGAGTGCTCTTCAGGAGCCCGAACGAAAGCAGCGGCAATCTCTACTAACCCTTGCTCTGACAGAAACTGCGCGCTCAAGTTTTGTGAAGGGCAAGTTGCGCTTAGTCCATCAGTTGTCGCCATTGACCGCAGCGTTCTTTAAAATTTCTGCACAAACTCCGAGATGAAGGCATCTACATACCTCGAGAGATCTTGAAAGGTTACCGGATGACTGAAGAAAACAGTATTATTCCGTTCTCCCATTTCTAGTTCTTGATTAATTTGAGGTTTTTTTAACATTTTTTTATCTTTGTATGTATACTTACACAGAGTCTTACGAAAAGAATTGAAGAAAAAGCAGTCTCGGCAATAAAAAATGCAATTGAAATATGGATAAAAACAGAAACATTCTGTTATTGGTATCACTTCGGCACGATATAACATCAGAAGATATCCAATAATTTGCGGATAACTTCCCAAGGGATTGGTGCGAGCCAGTGGTTCAAAAGTAGTTAAATCTGGTCCATACTTTAATTCCGATATCATGCTCGTGCAAAGATCTGTACACTTGGAGCACTAACAATTTTTTTAATAATATAGTGCGCTTTCTTTTCTGAATATCTCACACTTGTACATAGTCTGTAGCATGACGTTTCTCAGTAAGACGAGCTAAGCAAATGCCGTGCGCGGAGATTTGTTTTTTGGACTATGGATCATTAAAAAAACTTAGAAACCTATTAGGCTCTGAACCACAATTCGAGGCAACACTAATTACTAGCGTTGTAATAGAAATTCTGAGGCCTTCTGCCGGTGCCCGCTTGCATGTCCTCGACTTTGAAGCCCTTATAGGCAGGGGTTTCAGTGGTGGCCACGCACACGTCAAGCATTTTCTTCAGCATCTTTCTCTGTTTCAGGTACTCTTGGTGTCGGAATTCATCTAATGGCATCCACTGCATCACAATTCCCATGAGGAACATCATTACATTAGTGACGAGCGGCCAAATCTTGAGGTCAGAAGGAAGTGACACAGCAACAAAGAAACGGGAAATTGATTTAATATTACCTTGACAGCCGTCAGTTCAGTGTCCTGCATGGTGATTTCGGAGGTGAGAGGTCGAAGGACGCATAAGAAAAAGAGGTCGGATTTTCCGAAAGCCACTGTGTGCGCTTGTCTGGAATGGTACACCAACACAAAGCTTAGTAGAGCACGGAAAGGAGAATTAGGTCAACTCCGTGGACACACACAACTCCTCATGAAAGCTGAAAGTGCATGCTCATGCTCAGAGTGCTTAAGATTGTATACCTGAATCCGACCACTTCGACAAATTCAGTTTCAATCTGCAAATGACGCAGCAACTGGCTTGTTAAGCTAGCCTGTACAATCTCTTTGTGGTCTATCGGTCAATTGAAAAAGCGAGTATGGCTGAAAATTCCGCATCCTGGTATTAGACTATCTATAAGAACTTACTGGAATTACCTAGATGGAACTATTCAAGGAATTCAAGCTCAAACATAGAAACATTTTTGGTGCATGGAGAGTTTATTGAAATTCATACCCCTGTTTCCTCCTTGACCTCTCGAATTGCCCCAGCTAATATATCCTCTCCCTGTAGCCAAACATTGCATCAGCGAGCAACAGTTTAGCATCTAACATACCCTGTCATGCAGCATAACCGACAGTCTTCAAATAGTACTAAACTTAGATTCGAAAGTGCAGATCAAGGATCCATGAGGAAGATAACAGACCTGGTTGATGGTTCCTGTTGGCATCTTCCAGATCCCGGCACCTTGGAAAAAGCCACTCTTCTCCTGCACAGCAAGAACCTGCAATGCAAAAATCGGCATCAGCTCTATACTTGTTGGGCATTAATTCTAGGCCTGGACCATGATGCAACGATCAAGAATCAAATGCAAGTTTGTTTGGAGTACTACCTCTCCTTCGGCATTCAAGACGAATGCTCCAACTCCAACTTGGTGTGATGCATTCGCAGGAATAGTCGATGGCACATGATCCGCTAACCAGGTTACAAGCATTGCATACGTTGGCTCAGCATGATGGTATGTGAATCCCTCCTAGAAAATTAAGAAAAAAGCAGATTTATTGTGTCAGTTGCATAACCGATCAGTTCTAGTTCTAGCTGATCATACAGAATGATTTGTAAAGAAGAAGAGAGCGAAAAACCAGAGTACTACTTTCTTTCATGTAACGATGGATCACCTGAATCGCAAGAGGCACAAGCACGCTCATGTCTCGCGGTAATTTCAGCCATATTCCACGCTTCCCCTGGATAGTTATTTCCAAACAGACATTAGTTCTGCTCTGTCATGACCTAGAAACAGACATTACTCTTTCTAAAGCTAGAATCGAATTATACCTGAGTTCTCCATTGCATAAGAGAAAGCTTCAGCGAGGCGAGAAAGACGGATGCATCGTTCGGCAAGGCTTGACTGTCAATGATCATACCCTCAAACTTGTCCTCTGTAGCCTTCAACGTGTGTGCTTCTGGAACCATGATGGAGTCAGCAGCTTCACAGATGATACCTTCCGTAGCCATATTTAGATCGATTCAAGTTGTTGCTATCGAGTAAGTTGCAGTTTATTGAGTCACCTTGCCCTTTATAAATGCACGAGCACACAAGTCGACGGAAGACTGGTTCTGCCGAAAAGAATTATCTGTCAACCTTAAATCGCTTTGCAAGTTAGGTATGACTTGATCTGCACACGTCAATGCAATGACTCATGTAATTAATGGACGGCACAATGAACTTGTAATTAATGGACGGCGCAATGAATCTAGCTAGTGAGGACTCAATATATCAAGACTACGTATCCAAGTGCCTGGGAACAAGTGCCATACATAATATTGAACGAGCTAAGGCATTCACAGAAACTCACTGTGGGAAGTAAAAACGTTCAAATGGTTAATGGAAGATGAAACATATATACTGGAATACCAGTAGATTCACTAGACCTACACCTATGCTATGACTAAGACGAACAACACACAGAAGCTTCCTAACTTAAGTCTAACTGAACTGTAGTGAACTGTAGCAGAGAGGATAACGTCCAACACCCCCTCTTACTCGAATGCTAAGTTTTATCTCATGATGGACGAACTACGAAGAATTTGTGAGAACAATCCGGTGAGTGGATTTCTTGTTGATTTCAGTGTGCAACTTGTGAACACTGAAGGACTTGCTGATGAAGGTGGTGGTATACTTGGCAAGTCAAAGCTTTGTGGATTGCCTTGTGGGCAATAATGATCTTCATACGCTACCAATTTACTTGGATACTGAATCTCTTAGAGATTCAGGCTTTTGGAACATTGGAAGGGCAGGTACAACCCCCTCTCAATACCAATGTTGATTGCTATGAGGAAATCCTCCCTCAACCTGGCAGCCAAGAAGTCATGGCAGGCTTGAACACCTCGAGGTTGGGAGCATCGCTCATACCTCCGTTGTCCGATGAGCTGGTGGAGCGCTTTATATGGCCAAAGCTCCAAACGTCCAGCAATATTTCCTTGATTTGGCGAGCACGTAGAATCAGTAGAAGTTGGCGTTCTTTTGTTGGTAGAACCCCTGAATGGTTAGCCTTGGAGATGGTCAGGGTTGATACACCAGGGTATCTGAAAAACCTCGTCCATACCGGTCGAAGTCGACCTTCTCTCAGGAGCCGTGTATTAGCAGAACTATTATGTGTCAAGGAGATTCTTTCGGAATCTATAGATTCACTTGAAAGTTTCGGGCCTACTGTAAGTTCTGCTTCTAGTGAAGAATGCTATTCTATTGAGTTAGAAGTGGGAAGAAATATTAGATGGGGTAGAAGAGAATATTTATGCTACTGTCATGACATTGGGATGTGTCAGTATTACGATTCAAGCTGTGAATCAGATGTAACCTACTAAACATAATTCACTAATAAAATGTGGAGTCAGATACCTCTGATGGAATTCTGAAATTTAATCAATCTCTCCCCGTCTCGAACTTGTTCCTTCCTAATGCTTTTGTGAGCATATCCGCCGGTTGTTCTGCAGTAGAAATATACTCAACAAGGATTTCGCCTGCTTCAACCTTCTGACGGCAGAAGTGCCAGTCAACTTCGAAATGCTTCGTTCTATCGTGGAACACGGGGTTGTTCGCAAGTTTTATGGCGCTTTGATTGTCCACGCCGATTGGAATGGGAGTGCTAGAAGAGCATCCGATTTCGTCCATAAGTCTCCGGATCCATGTAGCCTCCATCGCACAGAGACTAAGAGCCCGGTATTCAGATTCACAGCTAGATCGAGCTGTTGAACTCTGTTTCTTGGAATTCCAAGACACTGGTGATGAACCAAGCATGAAGAGATAAGCACTTGTGGAAATGCGGTCGTCTAAATCCGCTGCATAGTTCGCGTCAGAGTAACCCTGTAGCTTCGTTTCCTCCCCATTGACGTAGAAAATGCCAAAGGAAGGGTAACGCTTAAGGTAGCGGAGGATGCCTTTGACGACGTTCATGTGGAGCTCCTGGGGCTCGTGCATATAGCGACTGGCCTGATTCGTGGCGTATGCAATGTCGGGTCTTGTGCGTGTCAGATACAACAGTTTGCCAACAAGTCGCTTGTATACAGTGGCATCAACAGCAGGCGTGCCGGTGTCGCGGCGAAGCTGGAGACCTTCATTAAGTGGGATGAAGCTTGGTCGGCAGTCATCAAAAGAGAACTCAGCCAATATGGAGAGCGAATACGGAGCTTGATGCAATAACAATCCTCCCGGAGTGTGTACAAAGTGAACACCTAAGTACTTGGAGATTGCACCGAGATCGGTCATGGCGAACTCTTCCATGAGCGCTGCAGCAAGATCATGAATGAGCTGTGGATGACTTCCTGTGAGGTAGAGGTCGTCCACATATAAAATGAGCAGGAGGATGTCACCTTGGTTTTGTAAAAGATAGAGGTTTGGATCAGCTTGACTCCGTTGAAGCCCTCGGTTGCGGAGTGCAACATCGATGCGATGGTACCAAGCTCGTGGGCTCTGTCGAAGACCATAAAGAGCTCGTTTCAACTTGCAAACGTCGCGCTCGCGTCCTGGAGAGATGAAGCCAAGGGGTTGCTGCATGTAAACCTCCTCTTGGAGAATCCGATTTAGGAAAGCTGTTTGAACATCAAGGTGACATATCGACCAGTTCTGATGGGCAGCAAGTGCAGAGACAATGCGGATTGTCTCCCAGCGTACGACAGGGGCAAAAGTATCACCGTAATCAATGCCGTGTTGCTGTTGAAATCCACGAGCGACTAAACGTGCCTTGTGTCGCGGTGGTTGACCGGGTGAGCCGGGCTTAAGCTTGTAGATCCAACGAGCAGTGATTGCACGCTTGCCAGGTGGAAGAGGCATGAGATCCCACGTTTCATTGCGAATAATCGATGAGTATTCCGCTTCCATGGCTGCAATCCAGTTGGCGTCATGCAAACGTCATGGAACTGCAAGTTGTCGCCGTCGTCAGGTAGCAGACCAGTTTTGGCATCGGCTTCGACGGCAGCAATGTAGGCGTCGAGGTGGCGGGGTGCCTGACGAGGGCGTCCGGATCGTCGAGGCGGGGTAGGAAGAAGCGGTGGATTACCACTTGTTTGAGGAGAGCGACGTGGCGCAGTTGGAGATGTGCGGCCGAACATGCGGTCAGGCAGTTCAGTGTCCACTGGGCGAAGATTACTGCGGGAGATCTGAGAGTGCTGCGGAGATCCCGGAGGTGATAGTGGCGACAAAGCATTGTCAGGATCATGACGGTGCTGTGGCCGGTGGAGCTGTGGAACCGAAGTGCCGCGACGTTGGTAAGTTACCATTGGTGGTGTCGTAAAGTGAATGGGACCACCACCTGATTGTGCGGAAAGACTAGTGGTGCCTTGGCTGCTTGGCTCATGTTGTGGCGGTGCAGATTCTTGAGGATTTTGGAACTGCAGTGATGGCGTTGTAGGTAGCTGAACGGTTGGGGCTGCAGTGTGACTAGTTGATGCTGTAATTGAGGACGTAAGCAAGGAGTTCGAGTCGTCATCAGTGACTGGTAACTCAAGTTGTGAAGATTCGAGGATCTGCACGTCACGGGAAACAATGACTTTACGAGTCCCAGGCTCATAGCAACGGTAGCCTTTTGCACGCTTGTCAAAGCTGAGTAAGATACACTCAGCTGAGTGTGAATCGAGCTTGCCTTGGCGGGGACGGTGTTGATGAACGAAGACAGTACTCCCGAAAACTCGAAAATGGGAGACAGAAGGTTTTTTGCCGGAGATCAGCTCGGTGGGTGTGACGTCGGGCGTATGTTTGGAGCTACGAACGTTGAGAATCTCACAAGCTGCACGAACTGCTTCAGCCCAAAGATGGTTGGGTAGATTCTTGTCAATTAAAAGGCAACGCGTAATGTCCAACAAAGAACGGTTGCGTCGTTCAGCAACGCCATTTTGCTGAGGAGTATAAGGGACCGTCAATTGGCGTTGGATGCCATGGTCAGAACAATACTCTTCAAACACCCGAGAAGTGAACTCGCCGCCATTGTCTGTGCGCAACATAAGAACAGGCAGCTTGTATTGAACTTCAACTTCGCGGTGAAACTGTTTGAACTTGTCAAAGGCCTCGTCCTTGCGAGACATGAATGAAACCCAAAGAAACCTTGAGTAGTCATCAATAAAAGTAATCAAGTATCGTGCACCTCCTAACGACGGGGTGCGAAACGGGCCACACAGATCCGAGTGGATCAGTTCCAATGGTGCAGAAGCGCGACTGGTGGCCTGTTTTGGAATTCGTGTCCTGGCCTGCTTTCCTCGAAAACAGCTTGTACATGGTATGTCCGAGACATGAAGGTCGGGGAGTCCATGAACAGCGTGTGAGGCAACCATTCGACGGAGACTGTCAAAATTGAAGTGACCGAGTCTTTTATGCCAAAGCTCGGTGATGCTGGGCTTCTCCACTGTAACTGTGTTGACTTCGACATTCGTGATGGTGTCTCCTTGTAATTTATATAGGCCTTGGCGATCCTCCCGAGGTGCATAAGCGATGAACTCACGAGTGAATCTGTTGCGGATAAAGCAGCCTTCACTGAGGAATTCAAGGCTATGATTGCCATCTGCAATGAGTCCAACGGAAAGAAGATTCTTGCGTATAGTTGGCGAATATAAAACTTGCGGCACAGTCTGAACTTTGCCGTTGGGAAGTTGAACATGAACATTTCCAACACCAAGAACGTCATGGCCGTGTCCACCGGCCGATGTAACTCCAGTGCAACGTTGGTGCTGTATTGTGGAAAACATGGATCGGTTACCAGTAATATGATGAGTGGCACCAGAATCCAAGTGCCAATGTGAGACGGTGGTTGGTGCCTCCTCAAGCAGGTTCAGTTCAACTGCAAGAGTTTGGCTGATCACCGAAGAAGTTGACGGTTCATGATCATCGATCTCGAGGAAGTAGGCTTCGACATCAGTGTTACCGTCGAGGCTGACATACTCCTCCTCAGGTTCGGTATCACCTTCGGGGTATTCTTCACTATCGTCAACTGCATGAACTTGGCCGCCACCATTGCGAAGACGTCGGCGTTTTTCATCTAGACGATGCTCCATGTCGCGGAGTTGATCTACTAGCGCCTTGATCTCGCATTCACGGTCAAGGTGACCTTCCTGCATACAGAAATCACAAACGATATTCGGTCGGGGTCGTAGGGTCCCGCGAGGTTTAAATTTCGGCTGATAGGAACTTGACCCGCTAGCTTGCAGTTGTCCAAAGCGATCTGGGGCTCCAGATGTGGAGCCAGAGTAAGAATTTCGAACTGGGAAACTACCTCTACGGATGTTGTTGCTTGCGTAACCCGTGAAGCTAGCTTGACTTGTGGGTCCATTACGAAACGGGACTCTACGATTGCGGTCTCTATGAACTGCAAGAGCTTCGCTGGTCCGATCTTCATTGACTAGACCTATTGTAATTTCTTCGCTGAGCAGTATGGACTCCATCTCATCAAACGATGGTAATACTGTATTTCCCATTAACATGCGACGTACGATGTCGTAGTCTTTGGGAAGGTTTTTCAGTGTGTAATAAACTATGACCTCGTCAGGGAGAACTACATTAATTTCTTCCAGGAGGTCAGCAACGTTCCTGACCTCTGTAAGGTGAACATCCATTGTGACTGTTTCAGTTTTCCTTAAGGCGAAAAACTTATCAACCAGATGAGCCTTACGGGGACCACTCTGAGACTCGTATCTACGCTTCAGATACGACCAACAAGCATGAGGTTCAGTGTACCTCTTTAAGATTTTCATCCCGGAGTTTTTTGCATTGTTGATCAGAATTCCCATGACTCTAGAACGAGCTGCCCTTTCCTGTAGACTAGCAGGAACGGAGGGTGGTAGGATGCAATAGTCAAAGAGGCCAGAACTCGTGAGTGCATGCTGAATTCGAAAGGACCAAACACCATAGTTGGCTGTTCCTTCGAAGTGGTATGCCTCAGGAATACTGGGGTCGTTTCCAGACTGAGATCCAATAGTATCACTAATTCTAGTGATTCGAGGAGAGTTACTAACCGGTACAGTTGGCGGCATCATTCCATCGCCTGTTGTGCCTACAGTGCTAATAGCATCGTCACCTAAGACGGAAGTCCCAGACATGATGGGAGGTGAGTGAAAAAACAACTCAAGAATAATGACCCGAAAGAATCACTGTTGCAGGAAACGAAATGGAAATCCTGCGGCTCTAATCCTTGATCAGGAAAAACATGAAACAGGAAAGAGGACAGTCCTAGGTCGAACGCTCTGATACCATATTGAACGAGCTAAGGCATTCACAGAAACTCACTGTGGGAAGTAAAAACGTTCAAATGGTTAATGGAAGATGAAACATATATACTGGAATACCAGTAGATTCACTAGACCTACACCTATGCTATGACTAAGACGAACAACACACAGAAGCTTCCTAACTTAAGTCTAACTGAACTGTAGTGAACTGTAGCAGAGAGGATAACGTCCAACACATAACAGGGTTCAAAAGTTGCAACACATTCAACAGATTGGTCCACTCATCATAGATTCACATTTCAACCGTCCATGTACCGTCCACTTATCGTCCACTGGACGGTGAAGGGCTCCACACAATATTCAAATATGTTTGCGACCTTTCTATCTACAGATTTTAAAAATATGGAATTTTTATGCATCAAACGTTCTGATAGAAAGAGAAATATTCAGTTAACTCAGCAAGCAAGAAGATGGTTTTAAAAAATTGAAAACTAAACCATGTTTTCATTATTGAAAACATGAGACAAACTCTGAACCGGACGGTGATTAGCATATCTACCCTAGGTATCCAAGTGCCTGGGAATCGAACAAGTGCCATACATAACAGGGTTGAGATCAATTACCCGATTCTGATGAACAATCAAGTGCAAACAATCGTCTGGACTCTCTACACTCGCTGAGAGTCTTGTAAGTGAGAATTCTCATCCTCCCGGAGCCCTGATATATATGCACCAGAGGTGCAAGTTTCAGTCGGGGCAGCAGGCTGGCAAGAAATTCCGGGAGAAATTCGCGGTAGCTGCAGCTGCGAGTATGGTTCAAATCCAGCTGTGAAATGTGGCAATGACTGCGGAGAACGAAGCCGATTTCCGACAGGCTACGGATGAAATGAGATTGCCGATTCAGAGTAGAATAGTGTAGGCATCGGAACCGTGTCGGCACCGACGTTGTGGAGATGGGCCATTGTTATAGATTTTGAAACAGAGTTGGGAGACTTGCTTGTGCGTGGAATCGACCGACGAGTTGGGAGAAGAAGGCTAGTACCGTCGTGTCTGCACCGCCAAATTCAGCGGCAGCCATAGCCGGCCCCGGCACTGGCCATATTGTATCCAGGCCACGGTCTTTACTGTGCAGTACCGAGTGCCGACCTCCACGGAAACTTCTTCGAGCATTCCTACCGGTGGCTGCTATCCGAGCTGGTATCCTCAAATTTCTTGCAGGTCCCATTAGGTTCTTTAGCCCTTGCCAGCGTTCACCCTTTTGCTCTTACTGAGAGAGACAAAAAAATTCAAAACATGTGATTCTTGAGGCGGGGCTACTATGGACTTTCAACCCTCCATCGTCATTCTGTAGGTAAAGAATGATGTGGCATGTCCAATATTCTAAAATATGCTACAACGATTCTTATTCCAAGGTACAACTCACAAAGGCTAAAGAACCTTATGCCCGAAGTTCCAATTTGACTTGGGCACATATTTTGCCACCAAGAGTACTCAAGGCTTGTATTTGGTTGCTACACTACTTTTGCTAATAGTGAGGGAGAGTTTATAGTGAGGGAGGGTAATTAGTGAAGGTGACACTAAAACATAAATCAGTGCAACCTGAAGATTTCAGACATTCGGTAAAAATTTCAGCCTTTGCCAATTTCATGATTTTGCAAAAAAGAACGTGTCTTTGGAATTAGTACCATACACACTATTAGCAAAAAGTAGTATAGATACCTGCTAGACTCCTCTCGAGTTGGCAAAATTTAATGTGAACTAGTATACGAGGTTTGGAAATAGAAATACTAGCCTCACCTGTCGGAATTTCTACTAGTAGCTGATATTTCAAATTTCTTGGTAAAACGTCAAATCACAAATATACTTGAGAGGATTTTTGCCAATTAAAGTATTCAAGGATGATATTTTACTTCATTGCTTGTGGATCCTAGCCAAGAGGACAAATTTGCTCGAAGTCAAGGTTGGTACATAAGATCTCAACTAATTAAAAATAGGGATACCAGCCTTGACTAGTGGAAAAGCTCTTAAAGTATCTTTGACCTATAAAATGCTAGGACTTAATTAGCATATTTGACACACTTAACTTACTTGGCATGACTTTATAACACTCTATTCATTACGATGAGAAAATTCTCGGATAATGAGAGTATTGATAGTCCACTCCTGTCCAAAATTAGAGAGCAATTCGATATAGATATAGTCAACATAAACATAGCATTGGCATAAACATGTGAAGATTGAAGTAGAAACATAGAAAATATAGAGAAATGATTACCAAAACAATCTATTTATAGAAAGTTCACAAAAAGTAACAATTGTTTTAGTTTCTTCTCACTTTGCATCATGTTCCAAAAAATATATAATGAATCTAAGTCCGAGAATGTAATTCACTCTAGCATCAAATATGTCAAATCTATGTATAACATATACAATATACATTTTTTTGGTCTACTTTAGCTTTATGAAGTAAGCATATCTATAATAAAAAGATGTAAGTATCACGCACAAGATCTATTGTTTAGCTCTCCCATTGCCTTTCATATCTCTAGTCCTCTACTATATATATTATCCTTCTTTGATTGCTGAAGGAGGATCTCTAGCCTTTGCATCTTCAATGACTTTCGCTCCCATGCATCCCGAGGGCGACAATTACATTGCATATGTGCCAGTTCGTCATGTGTCTTGGATGAGTGATCAGCTCCTACCAAAGCAGGCACTTGGACTTGAGATGTAGTCGGGCATCCCGCGAACGTTGAATTGCTCAGCGATGGCGGTGTAGGAAGAGACTCTGCATCAACGGAGTTGACTCTCGCCAACATATATCCGTGCATTGCAAATCTATAAAGAAGGGCATGGGATATAGCTAGTAGAAACAACGACACGTTGGAGAAAAGTCCCAAAACGCTTTGAGATATTGCATATTGTCCGTAGTCCAAAATTGAATCAACGGAAACAGCGCACTGGTAGTCAAAGTCATCGCCTAGAATAGAAAAAGTACGCAAATCGTGAAGAGTAACAAAAGTTAGAGGGAACTTCAACAATTGCGAAAACAAGGAGTCACATATGGAGTGACGACAATTTATTAAACCGAATAATGTATATACAAAACAACTTGAGTAGAGATAAACTATCATTCACACAATTGATGAGCTAAGTTACAAATGAAGTTGACTCGAACTACATTCACAAAATCAACTTTAGTCGTCGTGGTTTCAACACAACTCAATTCGAGCTGAGCTAAATATATACATATAGAATACACAAAAGTCCAACAACTAAATGATCGGTCAACAATGACTTGACAGTTCATTAACTATGATCTTCGAAGTATCTATCGCGTTGATCAGTTCATCATATTTGCTCGTATCCACTTTTTCAATCAGCATCCGACGTCCAATATTATCATTCCTCTAGAAAGACAACAACCCTTGGCCTTTACTGTCGTGTACGCGTCGAATCCAAGACAACAGCTCGTCTACCAAGAATCTATCACTGGCATTGTTCCCAACCTCCGACCATGACTAAGGAAGAACAACATTCTCAGGTTTGTTGAGAACATGCTTCTCAAGGTTGTCATCTACAATAATGGTATTAGCACTATTAAATTCTGAATTCTACGGTTCAAACAACCTGTCTAAGCTCTCATGTGAGAGCTCTATACGGAAACATATGCAACTACCACTAATTGCTAGAGAAATGGCAAACAATAACAAGCAATTCCCTATTTTTGCACTTGGCCAAATGCAATCATTTCAGGACCTAATTGTGCTAAAAAAAAACTTATCAAAAAAATTCATGAAAAAACATCAATTTCTTCTTGGTTGAAACTTGTGGTATATTGCAATGAAACACTAATATTTCAATTTTTTCATAACAAAAATTTGAATTTCATTTATTTTAAAAATTGCAAGATATTATTTTTATTTTATTTTATTTTCGGGGCTGAGGATCCGCACGCACGAACGTTCTTCGTCCACTCCTCAAGAGAACATAAGTATGTTCTGCCATGCTCTCATGGTCGCGGTAGAAAGCAAAGGGGTGGCTACGCATCATTAGCGACCCGCAAAAGTAGATAGATAGATGTTTAATGATTTTTTTGTTTTCTTTTTTGTGCAGGTGATTGAGGGTGCATGGTCGCACATTCTTTTTCCTCCTTTTCTTAGTGTATTTGGAAGCTCCATTGGAGTTGACAACGATGTTGTTCATGTGGAATCCCATGGACTCTGTATAGGGGAGTGAATCGCTCGGCTCGTTCTTACGAATTTGTTCCAAGAGGTTGGACAATCTATTTTGATAACATAGTAAAGAAATGTCATGGTGGAGTTTCTATTTGGAGGGAGGAAGCAACAGCTGCAACAATGGCGCTATATAATTACGTGTGAATGAAACAAATCACTATTCCAAATGAAACAAAGTCGCAAATACTTGAATATGTTACAATGCAGATTGAAGGCATGGGTGACTAGAGGTTGTAAAATGAACTAGATGCTTACTAGAGTAGATGAATACATTACTATATAGTATGTGGTTTTCTAGTTTAGTTGTCAAGGTACTGATTTAAACGTTTGTACTATTCTTATAAATTGTAAACATGTAAAGTGTTTTTGTGTACTAAAAAGCATATTTAAAACATATTCGTCTATTTGTGGCCTACTTCCAATTGCTTACAATATGTTTATACGGTTTTGTAAGATGTGTATTTAATCTATTGTTTGAGAACTCCAACCTCTTGTACTTTTCTAACATACTATGTGTCAAGATCAATTTCAAAGGAGAGTTTTGTTGCGTTTAGAATCCAATTTGAAAATATTCAAAGCACAATTATTGGCTTTTAAAAATAAATAAAAACTCGATAGTTTCCAAGAATTTGCAATTTATTCTTTTTGCAACCAAATCTGTGGGAGAAAAAATTTGGCCAAAATTTTCATGCAATATCTACTGGTTTGAATTTTTAGTGCGCTTGGAAGCCAAGTGCATGATTATATGGCCAAGTGCAAAAATAGGGAATTGGATGTTCAATGTGGTCGAACACAGACGGCTTTAGGACCCATGACAACTAAGAGCACGGTAGAGTGAGGCTGCGAGAAATCGTTGTAGAGCTGGTCGTTGGGCATGTATCTTCTTTCCCTACAAACACAGAGGATCCCATTCATGTCCAGAATGACATTGAGCCACTTCTTGGTCACCCTGGATATAAACGCCAAACCAACATGCTCCACTGCAGCACCTAAAAGACTCTGAGGAAGACCACTCCCATGTTCAGAAGGGAACAAGACAAATGTACAAACAGTTATGGGACTGCACTATCACATTTATTTAGAGCAAGACCGTCTTTTGTACAATTCTATGCATTGCAGATAAAAGATTGAAGAGCCAATTGAAGAGAAGATAGAGACGAACAGTACTAAAAAATCCTATGACCGAATCAATTGGAAAATGTTGATCGCGACTATTGATTTGGTTGCATTGACTTATAAATTTTCCAACCGAAATCTGTTGTACCGGAATTGTTGATTTGGTCAAAATAATTTTATTTAAAATTTAAATTAAAAAAAACTCATGATGAAAATATATGAAACTTGCTCTAATTTTTTTCTACCTTATCCGACCATTATTTTGGGCTGCCCAGACAAAAAGGCTATCCAGGGGAAAGAAAATTGGATGCATGAGGAAAAAATTGTTTGCCTGGGGAAAAAATTGGTTGTCCGAAAAAAAATCGACTGCCCGCTCAAACTACTAGGGCTGCCTGGACACCATGGTCTACATGATTGTACGGTATGGAAAAAATAAGATATTGCAATTTTTGGAAAAACGATACAATCAGTTTGTGTCAAGTTTCATTCTTAGTTCAAAAAGTGAGATCTTAAACATGATTTTCCAAAATAAGTAGAATCAAATAATGGAAACCATACCATCTCGTAGTGCATGTTATTCCAAATTCATTACAACAATTTTAGTTTTAGTTTTAGTTTTAGTTTTAGTTTTTTTTTTTTTTTTTTTTTTTTTTGTTTTGTTAATTTGGGATTTTTAATTGAATTTCAAAAGCAAACCTTGCAAAATTAATTTAAAATATTAATAAAAAGCATGATGAATCCAACTGTATAGATGTGATCTTCACATTGATATTTACAACTTTGCTTTGAACATCTCCATTTTTTGTTTTCATCAAATATTTTATAACAAATCTTTGAACACAGTGTTGAATCGGGACGTTAAAAGGTTAAATAACATTATTTGAAATCCTTCTATTTTCATATTTAACAAATACACACTAATTTTGATACAAAAGGGGTTGAAAACATGAATTAATGGCAATTAATTAGCATCACGTAGTAAAAATTTAGCCCTTGCAAATTCCAAATCATTGAAATTAGCGTGTGTCTTCGCAATTAGTGCCACACACACTAATAACCATAATCAATGTGCTGAACTAAATTTGTATAATGCACAAGACTTTTCCCCTCACATAACTCTCACTTGTGAAATGTAATTTACTCTAATTTACTCTCTTGAATGTGGCCGAATTAAAAATAAAAAAATTGAAAAAAAAGTCAAACTTTTTAATTTTAATTTTTAATGGCGATTCAACTATTTCCTCTTTAATTAAATATTGGGTACAGGTACACTACACTAGTGGCCTACGACCGTGCGAGCTCAAACAAGTCCAGTCAGCCCGTTGAACCTCCACGTACGCAGGCACCCCAGGCGGGGCAGGGGCAAGACTCGCGACTGGTACGTTCCCTGTGTGGATAAGCCCACTGGAAAATCTCCATTCGGTATTGTGTAGATAGAGGTCAAATCCTCTATTTTTGTAGATTTGAATTACTTTTTCTGATCAGTACATTAATGAAAAGCTGTAGATTCTGGGGATTAGATCTACATATCAAGATATTTTGGCAACGATGATCTACAATTCCGAACTTAAGTTCCAAGGTCTGTTACAGTGACGGATATGGCTATGGCCGTCGACCTTCCTTCGTCTGTCCATGTCCGCTGAACTTGCCATTCTGCGGCGTTTCCCTATTTCGTGTTGCCGGTGCGATTCGTCTTTGGATTGCGCTTTCTATTGCTCGCCTTGGCGGTGTTTTTCCGGTCATTTTGAGGCATTTGTTGAATTCTTTTGTTGAATTCCCGGCGAGTGGCTCGCGTTGGAAGTATCGACTGGTTTCAGCTATGGAGGCAGCCTGTGGAGTGCCGTGGACGTCCTTGACGCCTGGCTGTTCTCAATTAGGGGAGGTTTCGCGTAGTCGGAGTAGGTTTAAAGGAGGTTTTTCAGACCTGTCTTCCGGGGCGAGTGGATGCTTTGGCCTGCGGACGAGCTTGCGTCCTTCTGTGGATCTCAGTGCCGTCAGGCGTGCGCCATGCGATTCCCGAGGAGCAGCTGTGATCGCATCCGTTGAGCGTTCCAATGTAAGTCTTCTTTGTTTGGCAATGTTGTGTCGGTTGTGACTGTTTCGACGTTAATTGAAGCATAATTTCCATGTAACTATTTGCACAAGTACAAGAAGCTTGAATGTGAAAATTAGCTTTAAATTCTTGCTTTGTCGTGCCTGAAAATTCCTTTGTGCGGATTTAAGAGATACATTTAGTTAAATAAATTATAAGGACACTTTCCTTATAATTATCGGCACAAGCATAAGAAGCTAGAGATTGAATGTGAAAATCAGCTTTAATTTGAGCGTTCCGACGTAAATCTTCTCCGTTCCTAGACTGTTTCGCAATGTTGTGTCGATTGTGTCTCTTTCCGCATTACTTTAAGCGATGCATTAGTTAAATAAATCATGGAGCACTATTTTCATATAGCTATTGGCACAAGTCCAAGAAGCTGGAAATTGAATGTGAAAATTAGTTCTAGATTCTTGCTGTGTTTGATTGCCGTGTCTGATAGTGCCTTTCTCTCTGTTTCTGCAGAAACAACTGCGACTAGGGCCTGCGAAAGTAGGTTTGGCATTTCTTGCGGGGAACTTGATAATGGAGTGCACTGCAAGGGCAGAATCGCTTCCAAATATCCTTGTCGACGCGGCGGGAGGCAATGTAAACGGTCTTATCACTGCTTTGTGCATCGCGGAAGCAGTTGCACTGACTGGAGCAATTGTTGGAGGTCAGAGACGTAGACATTCAGAAAATCTTGCTGAATCATTTGTGGCTACCTTGCGATCGTGAGATGAGGATCTTCTGACCAGAGCCTGCTGAAGTCAGTTTTGATACCTCTGAGTACTTTTCCTTGGATGTTGATAGTACATAACTGTGGTGTTGTATAAAATTCTATCATTTCATAGGCTGATTTCCATTCAGCATGTGTATTGACTCCTATTAGTGATGCAGTCTACGTGATAGGTAGATTGTGATCTGGATATTGATGAGTCACCTGATTTTGAAAGGTTGCTGAATGCAGGCGTTATTGCACGACAGAGGAGAAACGAGATACTAAACATCAACACTCAACTGCGACAGATCAATTTGAACCTTAGGAGACAAGCTCGAGTGGAATCATACGCACCTAGCTTGATGTACGCTCCTCCTGCAGGTCGTAGTGGTGTTGCGGTAGCAGAACCTGTAAATAAAGAAAAAGAGAAGCTGATGAATCTTTTGAAATCTGGAAAGCGGTTGCTGCGCGAACAAAATCCTGCTGAAGCATTTGATATGTTTGAAAAGGCCCATTACCTATCCAGGATGTTAGAAGACCCTGTGGAAGAGAAGAAAGCTGCCCGAGGAATGGGTAAGATTGGTCTGATGGATGCCTTGTGAGGACCACTGTCATGATTTTGTGTAGACGAATCTTATTTCAATTATCCATAAGAATGTGAATGTGTTTTCCACATTCTGATGTTGAGTTGTGTGAAACAGGGGCGGCATTGCAGCGGCAGAGAAAGTTTAAGGAGGCAATTAAGTATCACCAGCTGGTTTTATCAATATCTGAAAGGACCAAGGAACATTCAGGAAACACTGAAGCCTACGGGGCCATCGGCGATTGCTTCTCTGAAATCGGTGAGCTGGAGTCAGCTGCAAAGTATTATGACATGTACATTGACCAGTTGCAGAATGAAGATGTTGATTAGAAGGTTGCCACCTACGAGATAGTTGTGGTTAGGGCTGTGAAGACTCCATATTTCTACCAGGTCAACGTAGTTTGGAGGATATTCATTGAGTGCTGAGTATGCTTAAATCGATTGCTCCACCAATTTCCGGAAGAGAGCAGAAGAGTTTTTGAGGTTTAACAAATTTTAGTTTTAATATGACGCAACTGAATAAATCTTTTTACAAGGTATTATAATTCCGACGATTGACATCATTAGAACAACAAGCGAAATTGAAATATATATATGTTGAGGGGTGTGTCCAAGAAGAGTTGGCACCGGTTCGAATTCATTCTTATAATCATTGTGTACATTGGGATTACTGGGACACCACATTGTAAAAGTTGAGATTGTACCAACAGCATGGTTTGGTTTGCATCAAAGATATCTTGCTGGAACATTCTGCTCAATAAAAAAATTCAAGCATACATTCCTGGCATACTGTAAGCAATGTTATTAATACTACCAACTGACAATGAGAAACCCACAAATTAACTACTGTACTGGTACACACGTACACACTAAGACGATCAGTGGTAACAATCACTGTCTAATAAGTCCAAAATTAGTCAGTGTAGGTGACACTCAAGCGACAACAGATTTGGACAATTGGATTTTATTAAAAGTATGTTAATTTGCCAAAAATAAATGCAGTGTGGAAAGGTAAAAAGAACAGCACTTTGAAAAAAATGAAGTTGGGCTCAACATAAGGTTCTTTAGCAGTTAGTGGAGTTCTCCCTTTTCAACATCCCTTTTGTAGATGCTTTAACCCCTAAAGGATCGGAGTGTTTTTCCTCCAAAAACACTCCAATGCTGCCATTTTTACTCCCCCATGCAAAAAATCCAAAAAAATGTTATTTTTCACCTTCTAACCGTAAGATCTTGTGCTAAACTATTTGAAAAACATACACAACAAATTTCGTTGATTTTGACCGCACAGATTGCAAGATAATTGTGTTTGATGGAAAAAAACACCCCAAAAAAACACATGCCTGAAAATTTCAGATGCATTTGACCATGGCTACATCAAAAAAACCTCACTACCGAAACCTGTCGCACTTCACTTTCACATTCTATATGATGTTACTTAGTTGTGTACCAATTTTCGTTGCGTTTGGAGATGTTTAGGATGTTGAAGAACACCTTGCACTTGTTGGGGGTTTAGAAGTTCAGAAAAGACTATATGTATTTGGAATTGCAATATTTTTGACTTTCTTTATTTAAAATACGAATCCGAGCGGTGAAACACAAGTACATTCCACCCTCTACAGAATGGCGAAAAAAAATTTGAAAAAAAAATAAATCTCCAAGTTTTAGAAGACATGTAGCACATTTTCTTAGAATTTTGGGGGTTAGGGGGGAAATAAAGGGTGGAGGAAGGGAATTGAAGTGCCAACCCATTCCAATGTTCATGACCCCACTAACTCTCAAGGTGTACTGGCATGTGGCAGTCCCTCATTGGACGATTTTTGTTTTTTATTTTTTTAAATGATTTTATTTTTTATTTTTTAAATAATAATTTTAATTATAAAATTGAATTTTTAGTTTAAAATGATAATTTTTAAATTTAAAATAATAATTTTCAGTTTAAAATAGTATTTTTTATTAATTTAAAAAAATTTAAAATTTAAAAAATATTATTTTTCAAATTTTTAATGAGTTTCGAAAATGGGGTGGTCTTCTACCCCCCATAGTCCACCCCATTTTTCACACGCCGCCCATTTTGTTGCCCCCCCCTAAAATTCAACTATTTCTCTACTGCCCCGCTGCCCTTTCTCCCAAAAAAAACACATTTCCCCTCATAACTTTCACATACGGTGTCGGAATTCAAAAAAAAAAAAATCCCCATTTTTGTGGCACATTGGAGAATCTACTATTAAATTTCCTTCAAAATTCGATTAAAAATGTGTTCACCGGAACCTACCCGATTCTCTAAATGTCCTAGTTAGGACACTTGGTCCTTTAGGGGTTAACATGATTCAAAATTTGCTACAGTAATTTGGGAATAGTGGCCCAAATTATGAGGTGTTGCAATGAACACATTGGGCCTACTTGCTAATTCAAGGAAGAATTAGGGAATCCAAAATGCTTCAATTCTATAACATCTATTTTTCTTTAACACTTAAAGGACATGGCCCATACCCAAAATCTCCATTTTAAGCATGATCCTCTTTTTAATTTACTTTGGTTCTATCTGAAGAAGTATATATCCCTCAAATATACTTGATTTGGCATTTGAAAACCCCGTTTGCATCAACGGAGTAAAAGTTATGAGCAAAATTCTCCAAAAATACCAAAAAGCCCATGGGGCTTGGTATGTCCTTTAACCCCTAAAGGACCAAGAGGACACATTGTGTGCAAGAATAATTTCATTACTTTAGTAACTTATTTGGATTCCATAATTTAAACTCGATGTTAACTAGTGAATTGTAAATGTCCGTTACAAGAACACAAAAATCCTTCAATATGTGCAATTACATTGATCGATTCGCCGGGAAAAAACTAAAACGTCAACGCAGGTGAATTTGGGACATGGTAGTTTAGGACATGGTAAATAGGGAGGTTGATGACTTGAAAGGCGTTTTCACACTAAATAGAAAAGTGTTCAATATGTAAAACATTTTCTCTGTCATTGGCACTTTATAATAATTACAGAAAATATTTAAATATATTTAAAATATAATCTTATCAAAACATTTGGAATCTTTTCAACATATTTTATATTACTTTGAAATATTTTGAAATATCCCAAATTCTTTTTGAAATCTTTACACATTTATGCAATATAACAATTAGTAACATTCACAACCACCGGCTCAGCGAGTCACCATCAAGTCACTTCACCCGAACATAAATCTTTCAGAATCAATCATTGTTGTTGTATTTAGTTTTAAAACACAACTTTTTGTGAGCACTTAGATACAATACATCTTTGTATGCTCTTGAAATTTCAAATGTTTATTATAGTTCTAGAATTTATGAGAATGTTTGCAGTGAATGACATGTTGATTTTGTTTAAAAATTTCAGAAAACAACTCATGATCAAACTTAATAATCAGGTAATCTATACGGTAGATTGTCCTGAAAATCAATGTACAGTCTCACAACTAAGTCTTCGTTGAGCTTGAACGGTGAAGTTTTTTACATGTACACCAATTGAGAAATGCGGCTGTGTTCTTGAAAACATCACGAGAAGTGAAAAAGTTTAGGAATGAACATGGTGCTTTAATGATTAACCCCTAAATGCCTAGAGCCCTCTCCAAATTCGGAAGTTTTGCAAAGATGCATTCTAAAATGCAACGAAGAGGGATATTTTGAACTTGATGTATAAATAAAAATTTATACATTATGAATTTCAGATTCTATCCATACAATTAGATCTATGATTGCTATCACCAATATTTTTGTATAAAATTTGAAACTCAAAATTCAAAATTCTTTTGTAATTCAATTACGAATAAGATATTGACAATCTGTGAATGAAATTTTTTGTGATTGGTTGAAATATAATACTCTAAGTCAAGGTTTTTCTTTATGGCTACTTGGAGCCAAACTCCAATGTCGTGGCACAATGACAATGGTTTAAATTTGGAGCGACCACCCTCCACTACATACATGGAGCACTGCTATAGTGCCAAAAAAAAAAAAAAAAAAAAACCTGCTCTAAATGTAGTAATTGTTGGGGATTTTTTGGTTGCTTAATTTTATGAGTTGATTTTTCCAAGAGCACTTTTGATTTGTTTTGAACTAAGATCTTCGAAATTTTTGGTGAATCACTGCAACATGAAATAAGGCATAAAAATTTCACAAATCATCCCCTTTCTAGTTGGTTGACACATGCATGAAGCTAACTTCCCATCAAATCTCCATTAAAAAATCCACATTGCAAAAAGTGCATGACAGATGAGAAAACATGGATGAAATCTGTACATCGTCCAAAAAATGGACACTCAGGCAGTTAACCTAAACACCGCCGAGACCAAAAAATGGCTTATGAATGAAGTTGATTGTTCAATTCTAATTGTTGCGTGGATGATTTCCATCCAATTCTTTATGTGAAGGGCTTTGCTCGGTGATGCCACCCCTTCAAGTTAAATTCAAATCATTCAAGCTATTTTTAGATTTTACATGGGGTCCCAACTACAAAACGAGTCGTAAAAACGGTTCACCCTTAGTGTATTTTGAATTTTTTTGCTTGTTCTACTTGAACTAAATTTAGGCCATGAAAATGAGTTCCATTGCATTTAAGCTTAACTAGCAAAATGAAGCTTGCTAAGTCTAGTTTCTACTCCACTTTGAATTTTTGGAAAAATTTGAAAATTGAGTGTTTTATTGTAGTTACAAGTTCAGTAGGTATCACCAAGGTGTAGCAAAATTTCTAAATTTAGATACACGGATGATTTTCATTAACTAAACTTTTCTTCATTGTAATTTACACCTTAGGTTAAAAAATCGGAATTTTCTAGTACATTTTGTAATTGATATAGATTTTCTTTACAATCACTTCATAAAACCATAGTAATTTCAAATTTTCACCAAAATTTATGAAAAATTCATGATTTGTAGTAGACATGTGACTTCATCTACTAAAAACATAAATTTGAATTCTGGTATTATTTTTAGTAGCAAAATTGAGTGTGACAGATAAAACATGATTCCATGGTCATAGGCCCAACCTTTAGGGGTTAAGAGTTAAGCATTATACACATTCTCACATCTTGAGTTCAAGAATGCAAGCATTGATATCCATCCAACTATTATATCGCCAACCACAGTGCTGCTACACTGACAAGGGTGGGCAGTCAACACTGCTCTAGGATGTTATGGGAGGCATGCATCAGGGATTTTGCACCTTTTTTTACATCCAAAATTCAAAAGTTACTGCAAAACTCACATACAGATTCAGTCGTCACCCTAAATACAAAGAGAAGGAGGGATTTAGATGCAGAAGAATGAGGGGATTAACTTATTGGTAAAGAATCCTTGAAGTAGCACTGCAATCAATGACGTTGCAGGGCATACTTGAAAAAGGGCTCTAAAGAAAATGACTTAGTACACAAGTGCCGAATGATGGATTGTCACGTTCTACTACGAGCACCTCATATATGAACTCTGTGAACTCCTGTACCGTGGATGTAAATAACTATTGCACAGATTGTTCTCCTTAGGCTGGAAAACAAAAGTATTGTTAGTACAATCATGCTTTTTGCTTCAAATTGAGTCAACACCTACGATGTCTCACTACCTGGTGGTACTAAAGTTGCCACTTCGCTATCCTTCGCTGGACCTCTTGGCCTCGAGCTCATGTCTTCCCTGCATTCACACACAAGGATCACTTCAATCACTTGTTCAAATGTGCAGGAAATCAACTACCTGGAAATGCCTGAATTCACAACTCAAACTGGTTCAGAACAATTCGACCCCTTTAATCTGACCACCTCTAAAATGACATTCTGGAATATCCTGTACACTAACCACACTAGCATTGGCTGTAGTACACTTGTCACACATTCAAACTATCTCATAGCTAATATGAATGTCACCCCGGCAGTCAGATTAGTGTGTGTCCTCACCGTTCTTCAAAACCAGAGCTCACAAGCTCCCGCTCTCCCAGTTGCATTACTTTATTATTCTCAAATATGGATCTTAACCTGAAAGAGAAAACTTGACTTGTGAGATTTGAGTTGATTGTAGGTACAAACGGGCGCAAAAGACTCAAGCTGGCATTAGGGACAATTTTAATTATTTTTTTCTAATTTTTTGTAACCCACAAGGATTTTGGTAGATGTGTTTAGGGTTTAGGGTAGACAGTACAATAAAGATTACATCAAAATCTCTTTATGAATAAAGAAAGGTGACTGACCTAGATGAAAGAAATGCCCGCTTGAGGTGCACCCAGTTACCATCCTCTTGCGCAGGTTCCAGTACCAGGTAAATTACGAAGCTCACGTACAAAAGAACGATCACTAATAAGAGAATTATAACCGACGCAGACTTGACAATGCGGCTCAACACAGTTACTAACAACAAATACATGTTGATAGCCATTACCAACACTGCAATGCTCCAAGCCATCACCTGCAATCATACCCGTCACTTCTAGTTATGTTTCATTCAACTTTGCTAGTACACTAGATAAAGCCAGAACTGTGACATCGAACTGACAATAATACAATGATGCACGTGAAAGGTCTACTGCAACGTAAAACTTGGAATCAAACCATAGCTATTGATTACCAGCTCCTTTTTCGCAAACTAAACTCAGAGGCACACTAGCTGAAATTTGCAACAAGTATGCAAGAGGGTTTTCAGTAAAATTGGATTGTTTCGGGAGCTTTTAGACATCATGATATAGAGAATCCTCCTCATCATTCATGGGGAGATCTCCCTATAGTCATAATGATCCTACAGAGGCTTCCCTATGTATCATGGGGAGGCCTCCGCATGATCACTGGGACCATGAATCACGGAGAAGATTCTCCATGTAATATTATCTAAAAGTTTAAGAAACAGTCGAATTTGACTGAAAACTATGTTATACAAGATCTTCAACAGAATCAGGTCACAATGTACCTTGGTAACTTTGTCGATAATAAAAACACCCATAATCCGGTGGTTGGAGACTAGACACAGCAACGGGAGAAGAGCAAACGGCAGCTGAATGGATTGCAGCACATTTAACCATTCGCTCAGATTGTCCAGCTGGTTCTCTGCGCTGTTGAAGATGAGAGCCACGATGACAGTCGGAAAAATGGCGACACCTCGCGTAACCACCGTTCGGACCCACTTCTCCACGCGCAAGTTGAGAAAACCAGACATAACAAATTGACCTGCCACAGAACAGACACGGCCATGAGGTCCTAGTACTACTTGGCTTCACACAATTCCAAAATTCATGAATTCTTTGAAAATCTTGTATTATTCATGGCTTAGGGTGTATTTTTCTTTTTTCTTTTCCTGCAGGTGGGTATCCTCAAAAGAGTGTTAGAGGAGGTGGACAAGATTGTGAAAAAATTCATGAAAATCGAATCATGTCAATGACGTACCAGTATATGTGCCTGTCATGGTGCTGCTCTGACCCGCCGCTAGCAACCCAATGGCCCATATGTATAAGATTGGGAAAAAACCACCCCCGTATTCCTGCTGGAGATATTCCCCGGCATTGGCAAGGCCTATAATTCCTGCTTCCTCTTTCCCGTAGAAAGCCTTGGCAAAAATTGCCATGATACAAAGGTTGATCAAAAAAGATATGAAAAGAGCAATTGATGATTCGATGTTGTAATACCTAAGGGCTTCCCGTACACGACTCTTCTTAGAGGTGTCTATATCCCGCGATTGGACAAGAGCTGAATGCAAAAATATGTTGTGTGGCATGATAACAGCCCCTACAATTCCGACAGCCTTATCCACAGCCGTTCTGGGAACAGTTGGAAAAATAAGACCTGCAGAGCGCCAACAGATTATTATACACAGAGAGTAGTACTCTTCCATAACAACTATGATAATAAGTTGCCACTTCAGAAAGACGTTTTTTCGGAAACTCGCAGGGTCAAGTAGGGGCGGGCAAAAGTTAGTGCACCTGAGGCAACAGCTTTGACATCTGGATTGGTCTTGCCAAACATCCAGGCAAACGACAGCCCCATAATTCCAATAAATACACAAAATAGAAACTCCAATTTCCTAACGCCAAAATTCTCCAAAAAGAGGAACACAAACCTGGATAAACACAAACAAAAATCAGTCTCCAATTTTTGATAAACCGAGGAAAACATTATCAATATCGCCAGATTTATGCAACCGAGCATGCTAACGTACTGACATCAAAGAATAGAAGCTATGTTCTCCTACCGGTACTCATATATTCATTTCCATCAGCTACTGATTGCAAGCATTTCACTACCATACGTGGCAGGTATGCTTAGGAAGATAGGATCCTAGCAGAACGTTACATCCTTTTTCCCATTACATTTCATACTTAGATTTTTCTATGTGGTTGGAAGTCACAGTCTTTAAGATCAACTCAGATCATCGCCCAATTCTTTCTAAGAACACAACGGAAGAGTGAATCCTTGATCATAGTCACAACCTGTTCCGAACTCAGACCAGACATGCAAAGGGTACTTCAAATGCAATTAAGCAAACGAGAGAAAGAACGTATGCATACCCTTGGATGCCGGTTATCAGCACACCACCCCACAGGGGTACTCTGCCATTCGAAAGAATCCTGAAGGCAATTGCACTTCCAATGACCTGTTGAACATCTCCACCAATGATGGCGATCTCTGTCATGACCCAAAGAACCATACGAGCCCATACAGGATATTCCTCCCTGCAGAGCTCTGCCAAATGACTACCAGTAGCAACGCCAAGCCTCGCAGCCAGCTTTTGAATAAGAAACCCCATCACCGTGGCCCACATCAGAAGCCACAAAAGGGCATACCCTGCTGTGGCCCCCGACTGTAAATCGCTTTCAATATTTCCCGGATCCAGATATGCTATGCTCATCAAAAACCCCGGTCCAGCAAACATCCAAAGCTTTTGCCACGAAAATTTGGGAAGGAAATCTCGGTCTCCTCCTTCCTCATCAACGTCGGGTTCATCACCGCCATGCCTGACGTTCACTTGCTCGGATCTCTCGTAGGCTCGATCCTTTTCTTCCTCATGAAATTGACGCCCCGTTGCTGCTTTGTCGCCATCCTCGTCCCAGTCTACCGGACGCATTACAAGGGGCTCCGAATCTGATGAGGCCATGGTCGGTGATGAACCCATCATCTTGAAACTCGATGATCCTCCTCTTGGTTCCAATGATGCTTACCAAACTGTTGCTACAATTCCCCAACACACTCTCATTTCACTTTACAAGTAGTGAACTCAGAGCTCCACTTCAAAAAGACATCCTTCCCATCGGCTACTACCTCACGCCGGAGCTACCTCTGTATGTTGAGGCAAAAAAATTCCAGGATTTAGCTTTAACAGCCTCATCCCTCTCGTCACTAATAAGGAGAAGACAGGAGCTGCACTATGGTAAATTTTCCCATCAACAGAATTCTATAGCAACCTCTACAAAAAGAAACCAATCAATCCTTATTAGTTAGCTGAGAACTAGAAAGTAAACCAATTCAAACAAGAAAGACCACTGCTGAATGATGAAAGGATACAAGACTGGCGATCACAAGTAGCTCAATCAAGTAGTTCACAGTAGAGTGACACTTCCAACAAATAAGAAAAGGAAAAAATTACACGCTGTAGCTGAATACATATCCGCTCAAAACGTATAAATAAAGGCTACTGTTGGCTTCTGGGAGACGCAGTGGTCAAGCACATTAGCAAAACCAGCTACATGAGCTTGGAAACCGTTGAAGAAATTGATTACGAATGATAACAGATAACCGGCATCATACTGAAGAACATTCTTCACTAATCCAAACCTTGTAGTACTGCGGCACCAGTTAATGTTGTGGCTGAGCTGAACGTGCAACTAACAATCAGTACCCTCATTTATTACTATGATCTAGGGCTGCTACAAAAGATTGCACGGCCGTCTGTAGATCTCTATTTAAACAGGGTACACAAACCATGAGAGGAGATCCTGTCGACACTCGAGTCATATTACACCACCTCGTGCAATCCGCACGGCCTTCTAATTCATGTACAGGTAATCAAGTAACCAAAAATGAATATATTCTTGAAACAAAACAAACTAACTGCTCTCGAAGCTACGCATCACAAAATCCTAGGTTTAATACTAATTCGACACCAATTGTTGATTGACTGTCTGTTCACTCAAAAAAAAAATTCTTTCCTCTGTTTCCCCAAGGTTAAAGAAGTCATAAAAAAACGAAAAAAGTTCATTTACTATACACTAAATCAAGGATGACACTAAATAAAATGAACGATGTAGCGAGTTAATTATTCTCCTCAAAAATAGAACAATACGCAGACAAATACTCCGCCTCTCAAATGCTCATACACAACTAAAACACTGGATCCCTCTTCAAATTCCCTCCCAAAAACCACAAACCACAAACAGATTCATCATATGCTACACACGAGAATTAATGAATTCCAGACCTCGATGTTTTATGCGCATTTAGTTTGAATGACACTTTTTAGAAACCGCGACTCACTCTGTCTCAATCCAACCACATCCCCCCCCCCCTTCCCCCCCCCCCAACGCAAAAGAAAAAGTAAATAAATCCTGATAATCGCATTCAACCAAATCGTCACCCTACACAGACGCCCCGAGCAAAAATCTCCTCTCCGAGCTCATCCAAACACCAAAAGACGAATTCTACCCTAAAACCCTAAATTGCAGTCTCCCGGGCGCAATCCGGCACCGATTTGAGCACCGCCGGGGTTGTTGGAAGCGTACCTTCGCTGCGGATGCGTCGCGAAATGCGGCATCTGACGCTGCAGATGGCGCAGCCAATGTCGACCCCGGGGAAATGAAGAGAACAACAACGGATTCTTCTTCGTGGTCCCCGGTTGTCGACCTATCGTGCCATGGACGGAACAATGAAGGACCTAGCGAAGTTTGACGAACCCACCGTCGGAGAGCCTTTGGCTCTGGATGAGCAGCGATCACCCGTTGGATCGGATGTCTGGACGGCCCAGATGTAGACACGTGTTGTCCCCTGGGTCCCGCGGGGTAGGCCATGCAATCGACGCAAGCAGCTTCGACGAAAATGCACATTTAGTGAGTGAGTGCAATTATGGAATATTCCTTGCTCCGTACTGAGATTAGTGGGAATGTTTTTTTTTATATATATACTTTTACTAGGCAATTGTTATCAGCCACCTGCACCCCACAGTTGGAAGCATGGCCACACGCCTCTGACACAAGGGGAGGAACTTATGGTAGATGAAAAGTATAGGGTAATTATTGATTCTTAGGGAGTCGTTCCGGCGTAAACTACCAATATAACCTAACGAGTAACTAATGAAAAAAAACTTGAATAAATGTGCGCTACGTGGGAATTGGCATTACATGCAAACCCCTCTAACGTTCTCGTAACCCATTCGTGATGGACGCCCTCAGACTCCATCCATCATCCATGCAACTTTTCCTCAATCAAGTACACTATTCATCCATCAAGTACACTGCTACAACTACTTGTCATCCATTTAGTCACCTGCTACAAAAATATTTCGTTCATCAACTCATGGGTTACGTCGTGTAACCTGCCTCGTTCCCTACTGGGAACTCAGCGGTTACTATACTCATAACCCTTCCAAAAATGTAAACAAAATTCGAGGGCACTAGTTTACGTTTTTATATGAGGTCTTGTTTGGCGTTCATGAAGTTAGCAGTACACTGATTTACATTAATTTATTAGTCTCTTACTGAGGGTGGCAAATTAGGATTGTTATTTGATTTGAGAAATTCAATTGAGTTTGCAAACTCAACCTTGTGTGTATGCAAGCGTAATTGAGTTGAGGTTTTACAAGTTGTGATTGAATTTTCTACAAGTTCTGAATGAGTTTATCAAAAAAATAATCATAACCCTAGCCCCGACCCAAAGATCATTGTGAATAAAGGAGGTAGTTCATTTATCTATGCATCTAGGACATGGTCTTTCACAGGTGCCACCTCTCGGAGATAGACATACATTATAGAGCAACATTTTGAGGAGATTATGAACATCACTTCTATATTTTGTTTGAATTCAAATATTTTCAAAAATTAATAAATTAATTTTTAACACGCCAATACTTGCTTTTGAAATTGAATTGATTATACGGTGAGAATTTGATATTGAATTAAACACTTTTATGAGCTAGTGTAAACAAGAGTCCATTTGTTGTCAAGACCCCATGCCAAAGTCCAGCAAACATAGGGATACTAGCAGTGAAAATCTTTCACAAAGTCCAATTTACTAAAATGCGTGAAAATTTGAAAAATCTATAAGTAGGTTGAACACTTGTTTTAGTGGATTGAACTTTGTGAAAGAGAACTCTGAATACTAGTATATTATAGGTCTAAAAGTTTCTTCATTGGGGAGCAATGAATGAGTGGCAAAATGGACCACTCCAACAAAAAAAAACCTCTGCTCATCTTCGAGGACCAACGTGAATAAAGTACCTATTTGATCTACCACTGAGTCTATCACTCAAACCCAATGTACCATTGTTGTGGATCAAGGATTGAGTTGGATTAGGATTATTGAATGATAAATTACTATATTGTACAACACCACAATTGCAAGGTAATTCATAGTCCTAGCTGCTCTAGGTAAGGATGTTATTATAATTTAATTCTTATGTGAAAAGTGTGAAGGGTCGACATACCAATGGACGTACATAAGTACAGTCCATCACATGATAATATAAGCTCTAAAAGCATTGATATGAAGTCTTTTAGATTTTGGATTGAAACGTACCACCAACTTTGATAGGAGCTTCAATAACACATTAGTAGAAACACTCGTCGCGTAAACAAGAGAAGTGTGCCCAAAAAGACTCACAATTGGTCTAGTTTGTTGCATGGGGTCTTCTCATGGGTACATTTTTTGGTCTATGCGGTCATGATTTCTACTAGTGACAACATGGACTATGTGACATTGTTATGCAGATTTTGGTGTGTGGTTTTGATCAAATAGACTCTTGATTCAATTTGCCAAGCATGTGTTTTTTAAAGTAAGGTAATCATTTCTATTTTTGTCACAAGGAGAAATTCAATCCCATATGGGTAATTATTTTTTTCTCAAAGAAACTCTGAAAATATAATCCATTTATATGTGAGTGTTGTGGACAAAACTTAGATGTGCTATAATATACAACTTTTATAGTTTTTTAAAATTTGGTATTTAGAAAAAAGGATGTTACAATTAGAAATTAAGATTTGAAGTTGATTAAAACCTTAATATAAATTTCCCTACAATATTGATCCTTCTAATTTTGGATTGACCTTTTGCAAAAAAAGCTTAAACGAATTTTCCATCCCTATATGCAGGCTAAAATAGACAGGTAGTTAAATAAATGTGCACCAAGTGAAATAAACAAATTTAGCAATTTTTGGAATGTTTATAAGCAAAACTTCAAAAAATCATAACTTATTTATAGAGAATCCAAATATGGTGCATAGAAATCCTATTCAAAATGGACATAAAAGCCACAATTTTTTTTAGTAATAGCAAATAGTTACACTAATTAGTTGAAAGCCATAGGAATGGGGAACTACCTTATATTTATATTGGTGGATATCACAGTTTATGACTCTTATTCTACAAAAAGAGGTGATTTTGAAAACAAGACTAAGATCGCACGGCGAGGTTGGTATTTTGCAAAGCAATTTTTGAATTATAAATAGAATTGGACCCAATTTAGAAGTTGGGAGTGAAGTCATGTAGGAGAATCTCAAACTGTTACATCTTCTATTAAGAGGTGTCTGAGTGCGAGCTTATGAGGTTAGATTTTGCGACATGGTTTCAACATGGTGCATTCGATATCTATGGTTACAATCGTGAGATTGTCATCAAAACAATTGCCTTCTACTTGCAAATAAAAATCGCGGGATTTTGCCATAGGCTTTCAAAGAGACAAAGGCCACATCTTGGCTCAAAAGCTTGTTGGAGAAGCACTTGCAAAACTCATTGTGCGATTAGGGGGTGTTAAGTGTGAGCTTCTGAGACAAGACTCTATTATGCAATTCCTACGTGTAGCTTCCCACAATCCATACTCAGAATTGCGAAACTCTCACTTAAACAATTGCCTTTCTCTTGCAAATTAATATTGCAAGATTCTACCACCACTCTTTAACCTCTAAACGTCCAACCATCCAGAAAGTGAACGATGTACATAATCAAACACAGTTTTCTCATCTGTCATTGACATTTTGCAATGTGGATTTTTTATTATATATTTTTTGGGAAATTTGCTTCATGTATGTGTGATCTGATTAGAAAAGGGATGATTTGTGAAATTTTTATGCCTCATTTCATATTGTAGTGATTAACCCAAAACTTTGAAGATTTTAGTGTAAAAGTGCTCCTAAAAAAGTCAACTTATAATATTAAGCAACCAAAAAATCTCCAAAAATCATTGCACATAGAGTATTACATTTTAACCAATCACATTAAATTTCATGTACAAATTGTCAATATCTTCTTGGTAATCAAATTACAAAAGAATTTTCAATTTCAAGTTTCAAATTTTATACAAAAAATATTGGTGATAGCAATCGCAGATTCAACGGTATGGATAGAATCTAAAATTGATAATGTACAAATTTTATTCAAACATCAAGTTCAAAATATCCCTCTGCGTTGCATTTAACGATGCATCTTTGTAAAACTGCTCAATTTGGAGAGGGGTGAGGACATTTAGAGATTAACCCCTAAATGACAGAGGGGGGTAAGAGCAAAACCTAAATGTGTTATAAAATTTCTTTTGCAACTTTGATGAATTTTGGTCCAAAAGAGAAAATGAGAAGCATGATGTTTAGTAATTATTCGTACTGTCAAACTTTCAAAAAATGTTGTAGACACTCATTTAATGAATTTATAAGCATTTACCATTTAATATTCACCAAAAATTTTAAAAAATATTTGTAGAATTTGAAATTTGGTATGATTGGTTAAAACTAGACATTCTATTCTAAAATTTAAAAAGGCAGAATTTTCAAATGAGTGAACATCATTAGTTTCCTGAAATAGTAAGTTTTATAACACTAGGACAATATTGAGGTCTTTGTCTTTGAAAAATTCTTTAGTGAACCTCAATGTTGCAAATGAAATGCATCAAACAACACTAGAACATGATCTCTACTTCCAATAGTGACAAAAAATCAAAACTCAACAAAGGTCATTTTCTACCTATGGGCAATCATTGCTGTTAGGGCTGCGACCAAAAAATGGTCGATCAGTCACTTAGGAGTTAACTTTCTGGTCGCGGCCCAAACATCGTGATTGTCCATGGGCAGGAAATGACATTTTTCAAGTTCTGGTTTTTTGTTTAAATTGGGGGTCAAGATCATGTTCTAGTGCTTTTTGATACATTTCATTTGCAACATTGAGGTTCACTAAAGAATTTTTCAAAGACAAAGACCTCAATATTGTCCTAGTGTTATAAAACTTACTATTTCAGGAAACTAATGATGTTCACTCATTTGAAAATTCTGCCTTTTTAAATTTTAGAATAGAATGTCTAGTTTTAACCAATCATACCAAATTTCAAATTCTACAAATATTTTTTAAAATTTTTGGTGAATATTAAATGGTAAATGCTTCTAAATTCATGAAATGAGTGTCTACAACATTTTTTGAAAGTTTGACAGTACGAATAATTACTAAACATCATGCTTCTCATTTTCTCTTTTGGACCAAACTTCATCAAAGTTGTAGAAGTAACATTTTATAACACATCTAGGTTTTGCCCTTACTCCTCTGTCATGTCATTTAGGGGTTAACTCCTAACTGCCGGCAAGACCAAAAAATGGCTTATGAATGAAGTCGACCGTTCAATTCGAACTGCTGCGTGGATGATTTCCATCCAATTATTTATGTGAAGGGCTTTGCTTGGTGATGCAACCCCTTCAAGTTAAATTCAAATCATTCAAGCTATCTTTAGATTTGTACATGGGATCCCAACTACAAAAAGAGTCGTAAAAACAGTTCACCGTGTAGTGTATTTTGATTTTTTTGGCTTGTTCTACTTGAACTAAATTTAGGCCATGAAAATGAGTTCCATTGCATTTGAGCTTAACTAACAAAATGAAGCTTACCAAGTCTAGTTTCTACTCGACTTTGAATTTTTGGAAAAATTTGAAAATTGAGTGTTTTATTGTAGTTACAAGTTCAGTAGGTATCACCAAGGTGTAGCAAAATTTCTAAATTTAGATACACGGATGATTTTCATCAACTAAACTTTTCTTCATTGTAATTTACACCTTAGGTTAAAAAATCGAAATTTTCTAGTACATTTTGTAATTGACATAGATTTTCTTTACAATCACTTCATAAAACCATAGTAATTTCAAATTTTCACCAAAATTTATGAAAAATTCATGATTTATAGTAGACATGTGGCTCCATCTACTAAAAATATAAATTTGAATTCTGGTATTATTTTTAGTAGCAAAATAGAGTGTGACAGATAAAACATGATTCCATGGTCATGGGCCCAACCTTTAGGGGTTAAGGAAACAGGCCGAGGCACGTCCTTGTCGCAAAAATGCGCACCAAACTAAGCAGGGGGCAAATATACTGGCACTCTGACACCCTACCCTGTTGTGTGCACTGAATAAAGGGAGGGATGACACCTGCCACGTCTGTGCCTAGTCACAGATCACGCCAGCTGACCTGGCACTACCACCCTGCCACGTAACCCAGCCCAACCATTCAAGTGGCTCGAGAATCAGTTCTTCTGATGAATCAGAAGAATCCTGTCTCCAGTCTTCATTTGCGTGCAGAATTCCGAGCATCGAGAGCGGTAGATGGAGGTGAGATTTGCGTCCCCATCGAGGCCGATTTCTTGTTCACTGGGATCCATGAAACAGGATTTCGTGGACACAATTTCCGACCCTTCTCCACTTTCGATTCTTGAGTTCCAACAAGCGATTCACCGCTGTTAATTTTTTGGACAGGTGAGAATGGTGCTTTCTTTTTTCCAATCGTCGAATACTCAGGTTCTTTCGGGTGCGTTTTCTGATTGCCAATTTGTGCCATGGCGCATGTTGTGTGCATTGCAATCGTTTTTAGGCTGTTGGGATCCAGCGAGTTCTGCCTGGGGTGCAATTTAGGGTTTGATGTGGTACTGTGAGCCAGACAATTAGAGCAACTGATGTTTCAGTTGTCGTCGTTTTTGTATGTGGGATTCCATAGCCATGTATGTCCATAGGGATCAGCCACCATGTAGACAACAAGTGAAGGCAGTAAATGTGAGTTTTGAGCTTGTTTCAATTAGAATTGCGGTACATCTGATGGATAGCTTTCGGAAAAATCTGCTTGCAATGTAGAGACGAGCCCCTCTCATGCAAATGTCAAGCTGTTTACAGTTATTTGGCGACGGAGTTTTTTTGGTGAGAATTTAATGTGCTGCGAAGGGTTAGGGTTTTAATTTCCGTTTTTGTTAGGAAGCTGGAGTTCTGCACTTACTTTTGTGTCTGGAGGAATATTTACGTTGTGGAATCCTGTGTGCAGGGAACTCGTTTTGCCAGGCTCAGCTGATGAGCGATGGTATGATAGGCAAGGAGTTAGCTGTTTACTTTTAGCAGATCGTGTATACGCAGCTCACGATCAAGCAAGGTTTTATGTTACATATCTGGAATTGTGTTGCAAATGGGATCAAGGGCCAGGTGCCGTTCTGTACATAGCCTTCTGCAAACAGTCAAGTGGCGAATGACTAGTGGAGTGACTTTGGGATCAAATCTTAACTCGAGAGGATTGGGAGCTGCCTCTAGTTCTTTGGATGCAAAGGCACTTTGGGCAACTCGGGTTCAAGCAGATGTCTCCATTTTGTCATCCAGTGATTCTCGACGATTTTCAACATCTTCCATCAGAGGTTACAAGTCAGACATTGGCCCACCGTCCTCAACTGCGAAGGTTTGTTTGGTCTTTAACCCCTAAGCGTCCACTGTGTATTTTCTGTAGTGTTGGACTCCCTGCTGCAAATCATCTGTTTGTGTTAAAATGACTTCAGTTTGACACGATCGACACTGTTGATCTTGTAGTGTAGAACAAGAGCTTTAAAATGATGTATTGCAATCAGAAAACCGAGGTAATATGAGAAATGCCACCATTGCAAATTTCAGTAATGCAGATTGCCATATTGGGCGTTTTAGACGCTTAGGGGTTGATTGTGATCTGTATGAGGATTCTATGATTTGGTATGTAGTTTTTTCCTTTCCTTTCTTATAGCCTTTCGTCGCTGCAGGTGACAGGTCTTCCTAGCTATGTGAAAATAGTAGAAGTGGGTCCTCGGGACGGCTTGCAGAATGAAAAGGAAATCGTTCCTACATCTGTGAAGGTTCAGCTCATCCAACGGCTGGTTGCCGCTGGGCTACCTGTGGTCGAAGCCACAAGCTTTGTATCACCCAAGTGGGTTCCTCAGGTGTGCGAAAGTTGCTCTTTTCCTGTAACACACCTGTTTGGCAATTGTGGGCGGAAAAGACTGACGTTCTTTGAATGGTCTTTCCATATCCCCGGGTTGTCAGAATTGTCTCAGAGCATAATTTTAGCTTTGATTGCAGGACTACTGACGTGAACGCTGATTGTTATGGTAGCTAGCAGATGCAAAGGAGGTGATGGCTGCTGTTCGGAATTTGGAACGAAGCCGGTTACCTGTTTTGGTACCAAACTTGAAGGTAGAAGTTGAGCAAATTCGTTCACTACTGCTAAATAAGCTTGAGATTGTGCAAGGCTGTTGCTTGTTTTTATTCAAAAGACTATTGAGCCCCCTGTTCGCTAGCTTGCACCGTTGCTTTTGGTGTTAGTTGCATCTCATTCAGGTAGTGATCTGCTCATGTGTTTGCAAGGCAGGGTTTTAAGGCAGCAATAGATGCGGGGGCGCAGGAGGTAGCAATTTTTGCTGCTGCTTCGGAATCGTTCGCTAAAGCCAACACTAACTGTACCATTGAGGAAAGCATTAATCGTTTCCAAGAAGTGTGCGAGGCTGCCAAGGAGCAAGATATTCCTGTGCGAGGGTATGAAAGTCAAATTGTAAAACATTGCGTTTTGAATGTTCTTCATTTGAAGAGTGATGTGAATATTAGTATTATTGATTGGGTCGGTATTATGTTGGCTTTTGCAGGTACGTTTCCTGTGTTGTGGGGTGCCCCATTGAAGGTCCTATATCTCCTGGTAAAGTAGCTTATGTGGCAAGAGAGCTTCACCGTTTGGGCTGCTATGAAATCTCGCTCGGTGACACAATTGGGATCGGCAATCCTGGTAAGCTTTTCTTTCGATCCAGTTTGTGTAGAGTGTTGCGTCCCTTTAGGACCAAGACATTATATTTAGCCTGATGTTATTTTAAAGCGGTTTTGAGGAGTTCATATAGGGTTTTTAATTTGTTTCGAAAATTATTATTTCTAACCAGCACATGCAATGTTCACTCAATCTAATGGTATGAAATTTCTCCCCATTTCAATTATAGTTTCCACGTTGAAATGGTCATTTTAACCATGAATCCTTGGTCCTTGAAAGGGTTAATATTTCTATGATTGTCTTCGTGCTAATCTTAGGTTCTGGGCCTCAGGAACGGTGAGGCGGATGCTTGAGGCAGTGTTGCAAGAAATTCCTGTATCTAAATTGGCAGTGCATTTGCACAACACTTACGGACAAGCTCTTGTCAACATAGTTGTTGCTCTTCAGGTACGAATCTTCACCCTAATGGACCAACTAAGGATTAGCACAACTGTCACCGTCGTCTCAATTAAAATGGTACCCTCAAGATAAGATGAGTCTAAACCTTGTTTTATATCTTGAGCCTCATATGAATGGAACTGTCATTCTACTTATGAACGAAACTGTCATTCCTCAAATTTAACAGGAAGCTACAACAAGAGTAGCCAGAAATTGGAAAATATTTTCTCCATGTTGCAAGTTGCCAAGCACTTCCCTGTTTTCTATCCAGTGCATCCTACTTGCAAAAATCTGAAATGATGACTATGATTGTGCTTGTGGCGCCCATAAAACCTAGATTATGAAAATCACGTGTCGCATTTGGCCATAGGACTTTTCTCGTAACATGGGCATTTGCAATCTTGGAAAAATTGCAGATGGGTATCAATGTGGTGGATTCCTCAGTAGCAGGCTTGGGTGGTTGTCCGTATGCCAAAGGTGCGACAGGCAATGTTGCCACCGAGGAAGTGCTCTACTTATTGGAGGGTCTTGGAATCAAGACAGGTGTTGATATTGCTCAAGTAGAAGAAGCTGGAAATTTTATTTGTGAACATATTGGCCGCATTTCGGGGTCTAAAGTTGGAAAGTCTTTGCGGAGTAGCACTCTAGGGATGTCCAAACTTTAGATAACCCTTAAATGTCCTTCCCTAATTTAGAAAGAAGCCTCAAAATATAGAAGTAATCTGCATTCTAAAAATGTATGTACATACTATTCTTGTCATGTATGATGCTTGAAAAAGAAAATTCATAAAAATAATTCTCCATTATTAGCAATTCATGGTCAAAGTGGTTTGAAAGCTGAGAAATTCCTTTAAGGGTTAACCCCTAAATGTACCAAGGTGTCCTTGGAATTGACAATTTGAGAAAAATCATCGTAAAATATTGTTTAGAAGAATATTTTGGAATTGATATACAAATGAAAGTTCTAGATTTTGAATTTTAGATCCCATTTGTACGGATCGATTCACCAATACTATCACCAATATTTTATTATAAAATTTGAAAGTTAAAATTAAAAATTCCTACTAAATTTGATTACAAACAAATATTTAATATTTTTTGAGTAAAATTTGTTGGAATGAATTTGAAATGAGTTACTCTTAACTTGGTGATTCTTTGAAGTTTTTGTGTTCTTTAAATTGATGAGAACGTAGGGTGAGTTTGAATCAATTAGTCATCCTGAAACTGGACACTGTGACTAGTACTTCGAGAATATATCTTTAAGCTTGAACTTGTGCGTTGGAGAATTTATTATTTTTCAAATTCTATAATTTTCACCCTATACTCAAGATCAAAATCATTTGAAACTTAGTTTCACTATACGCATATCCTGACTTTCATAAATTTCCTAAGAATAACAAAAAAACGTGTAGATCCCTTGGTTGCAAAAATCTATCATGGCTTGATGAAAAAGAATACTAAACAAAACAAAACCCCTGCCTAAATGTATGCCATAATATACTGATGCAAAAAAGACTTGTTGTGTCGATCTCCCGAACGAGCATCAGTCACTGCTCTACTCGGACCGTCCAGCCGAGGAAATTCAAGAAGTTCACCAACTGCATAAGCATTGCCATCTAGTTGCCTTGCATTGCCATGATCTCCAAAATCTCCAACTGCAATAATTGGTGCATTGGGGCGCGGAGGGATGGAACCGTCCCCTTGAACACTTCCGGTCTGGCATCCATAAACATGAATGATATTGCCTTTCACCAACATAGTGTAGCAAACAGGGCATGGCTTTTCTTGGTTGTGTATCTGGGCAAAAAGGCATGACCAACAGAACATGTGACCGCACAAGGTTAGCACTGAATTTGTAGCGTGTTTCATACAGATGTTACATATCAACACATCTGGTTCATGTGCTTGGTCACAATCGATGTGGGAGCTCATCAATCCCTTCATGAGCGTCATTCCTCTGACTAGCTAGCTTGCTGCAGTGCCTTCAACTCTTAATGAATACTCTAGGATTGCTCCTGGCACATACACAAAGACATTGAGGCTAGTTGCGTGCGTTTCCTTCAATCTGTGTAGAATTGATTGAGTCCCTGTAGCTCTTATTACATATAGTACTTCCGTACGTCCAGTCTTACCTCGGCAACCTCAAGCAAGCTTGTAATTACGAGTGACACTCATATACTGATTGCTCTAATTAGTTTTGTGCATCTTCTTCGTCACTCACCATCTCGCCTCTATCACGGATCAGATTGCATCGGGATGCTGTTTGTGGTTGAATTTATTGCATGAGTAGATGAAGCCTTGGTGAAAGGATGCTCAATTACACTCAGTCACTGTCTCGGGCATCAAGCAGATAGACTCGTCGTGAGCACTAGTTGGCAGTTGTGAGTGTTTAGACTCCTACATATGACCATGGGTCATGGCATGAATATATGCCCCATAATTTGGATTCAGTTATTCAAGCCTCGGTAGTAGAATGTTTAGTTTTATTATTGAGCCTCGGGAGCTTCCTGAATGCATTTCCACTGCTTTCCTCCTCAACAAGCCCCATGCAACAGGGTGTTCACATCTATGAATCAATTAATCACAATGAATTCCCTAGCAGTGTTTATGGGATTTTGGGGTATAATTTTTACTAGAGCACTCACATGTCCTACCCGCCTTCAAATTCTGTGGTAAAGGATAATCATGTATACAGTGCTTTAGAAGATGTTAAGTGTAAAAATGTAGAGTGATTAATTTGTAAAAGCTGAACGCTACAACAAGTCAATCCACGACATTCTAACGTATGCCCAAAGACTGGATAGAGGGATGCCAACTGACCGCGCTTCTGTAACGAGAATAGAACACAAGTTCGGAATTCATTGCATTTTATTCACATTTAAGCCATTTGTGGCCTCTGTGCTATCAACATTGCTCTAACTAACGACAAAAGCTTAAGTTTTAGATGGTGATGTTAGTTAGATCAATGTTGATTGCTATAGTATGTGAAATCAGACCAAAGTAATCTTAGTACTCTCACTACTTCCAATATTCAATTCATAGAGTGACTAATGTAGTAGTGTTACATTTCATTTTAAATTATTTAATCATTGTTGAAGTGATAGTCATATTTATGTTAGTCTACAAATAATAAAAGCAAAACTAAAAAACATTTAGAACTCAAAAGTGATGCTTGAACATCAATTAACTTGCTATAAATATTTTTAAACGTTGAAAATCGTATGTCCAAGGAAGCATGTTTTGGAAGCTTTTACAACACAAACTACTTATTATTTTGGAAAAGAATCGTACTATAAGTGTAAACCTAGTATAACTTTCTTCTTCCATAATTTCAACATTAGACTCTCAATTTTGAACTTAGAATAGTATAACAATCTCGAAGTTACAAAATTTCAAATAAGATATTTAATTGAAGAGCCTTTTTCTCATCAATTTTCATGTTTATGTTCATTTGCACCACAATTTTCAAAATATGGTTTTTACCTAAATGATTGACATTGTTTTTTAATTTTTTATTCTTTTCCTAAAAGATAGCCAAGTTGTCAGCTCTTCATATGTGGTACTTTTTAGGGAGGATCTTAGGAATAATCTTGTTGAGGCTCGTCACAAAATACAAGGCATAGGTTATCATTCCGGCAAAATCCCAAAATTTGAGCGAAGAAAACATCCCCCCATCAATGGACAATGCGGCTTGAAAGAGTACAATTGCTTCTTAACTTGGCATGCTAGCTGACGATGGCGCACTTGGGCGTGGTGGGATGGAATTGTCTCTGCAACATCCTTCTTCGTATGATCCATACATTGGAATGATGTTGTCATCCTTCAACCAACTCTTGCACACCGGGCACGACTTCTTTTTGTTTTGACATAACCATTTGTAAAGGCATGACCAACAAAACATGTGGCCGCCTAATGTCACCACTGAATTTATAGGGCATTGTATGCAGATGTTGCACATGAATACATCTGGCGACTTGTCCATTTCTTGGTCACCGGAGCCCATGGAGAACAACTTGCTCCCTTGCACACAACTTCCCTCCATGATTATGGATTTCCCCTCTGCAAACCTGCAATACTAACTAGTTTTTGTCAATGTTTGATAAAAGAACGTATTGAAATTGAGTAACTCTCAAGTCATGAGGAACCTAATCCAAATACCCCTATTTCTCGATTGAGAGTTTTTAAAAGAGAATTTGAAGGTCTAAAGCTTCATGGTATGTGACATCTGAACGTGAAAATCAGAAGATAACAAACAAACTACCATGATCTTTGATTATGAATGATTATGATATATGAGTAATGTTCACGAATATAGTATTAATTGCTTGCTTATGATAATATTGTTTATAATTAATATTTCATCCATGTCAAGTCTAGTGTTTCATTTTCTAGCAAAAATCAATCAAGTTCCATCTAAAATCCTCCCTAAAAAGTATCACATGTGAAGACTTGTCTCAGTACGTCGTTTCAGTACATCGTTTTTATGTGACATGTCAGAAAATAAATTTGGATAGACTAAAATATATTTAATTTTATACTAAGCTGCTTTGCATGTATGGAATTAATATAAATTGATCACAATTAAGCTTCACACATCTTACTTCAGAAGCCTTAGACACACAGTTCATGAGAGTGCATGCAAGTAATTGTGTTTAAGTGAATGTTACTCATAGTTATATTTGTAGGCCTTATTAAAGCCTTGGTAGTATTCAAAATGGCTCAAACACACTCAATGTCTCGGGCATCCATGGATGTCATGTCTGACATTATTTCCAACTTGACTTTTTTCGATAGAAGTGTTTTGTATGGTGAAAAAGTGAATTACAAATAACATATATGAAATATCTATACGTAGAACTTCTTTTTTCTTTTTTAAATCAAATTATGGACAGGTGTGTGTTGGCCTTACCCTTCATCTATGATATATATAAAGGAAAAAATAATTATTTAAAACATGCAATTTGCTATTTATACACTTGGCTAAGTGCGTTCATTTCATGAGCAAATCTTGCTTAAAAATATTTGTGTAAAAAGTTCTCTAAAATACAGCGATTTTGTCTTTTTACCAATCACTTATATTGTAAACAAATAATACTTTTAATTAATTATTATTAATATCTTTATATTTTATTTAATCTTTTCTTTATCTTGTTTCATTTACCTTTTCTTCATCTAGTTTCTTTTATCTTGTTTATTTGTTGTCTCCTTTCCTCGGGGAAGCCACTTAGTGTAAATTTTGGGTACATATGAGCGAACAAAGGGTATTTAATGGGGGGCTATGAAATAATTATAATATTCTACTATTTATAGTATATTTAGGGTATATTTCATATGTGTTCTAGGAATATTCCAATATATTCCCAAATTGGTTTTAAAACACCCTATATTACTTCTAGAAATTTATAGTTTTTATTTCAAATGAATAAAAGACACCCTATATTTGTTCTCTCATAGTTATCTAAATTCTTGACAGTGACTTTCTCGGGCTTCTTTCTTGTCTTCATTTTCTTTTTCTTCTTATCTTCGTTCTTGTCTTCTTCCTTTTCTTCTATTTTTTCTTCCTTCCTCTTGTGGTAGCCGCAAATCGTACACTTGCACCAAGGAAAGAAAAACCCAAAAAAACAAAAAAGAAAACAAAACTTTTTTCTTTCTTTTTTGCTTTTCGTCTACTTTTCTGTTTAGGGCTCATGAACCCTAAAAATAGGAATTAAAAAAATAAAGAAATTTAGGGTTCAGCCACTCGCGGCTGAATCCTAAACGGTGGTAGAGAATTTTTTATTTTTAAAATTAAAAATTAAAAATTAAAAAAATTAAAAAAAATAATAATCTATATATATACATAAATATATGAATATATATATATATATATGTATATATACATGTGAATTCTAAAAATTAAAATTAAGAAAATAAAATTTAAGATTTAGCTACCCGCCTAAACGGCGGAGGAAGAAAAAAAGAAGATTTATTTATTTATTTATTTCTTTCTTTTCTTTTTTCCTCCTCTGCCATTTAGGGTTTAGCTGCCGGCGACTGAATCCTATAGTTTTTTTTTTTTTTAATTTTAATTTTCAAGGTTCATGAGCCCTAAACAGAAAAAGGACAATAATGAAGACAAGAAAGAAACAAGATAAAAGAAACGAGATAAAGAAAAGATAAAAGAAATGATAAAAGAAAAGAAAAAGATGAGGATAAAAATAAATAAAAGAATTGCTTGTTTAGAATGAAAGTAATTGTAGAAAGACAAAAATTGTTGTTTTTTAGAGAATGTTTTAAACAAATTCTTTAATGCATTCGGCGACTAAGTGCATGATTATATGGCAAAGTGCGTAAATAGCGAATTGTGTGTTGTAATTGCATGGATGTTGCAACAAACAGAGAATTTGTCAATAATAAATGGTAAAAAAGATTTGGATGTAATTGCATCATTTTCAAATTTGACTTCATTAGGGTACAAAGAAGTGTTAATAGAACATGCACTAGTGAATCCCAAGGAGCAACTTGCACGTAGGGTTTGCAGTATCTGTAGTATTTACTTAGGGTTTAGAGTGTTGAATTTTGTTTCATTTCTTTGCTATCTTGTAAGTTTAGAACTAGAAAAGTTTTGTAATGTTATATGATATTGGATTTTGTTTTAATTCTTTGCTTCCCAAGTAAGTCCAAAAAGAGAAATGTGTTTTATGATGTTATATGATATTGGATTTCAAGTTAATTCTTAGATAGATATCAATGTGGTGGATTCCTCAGTAGCAGGTTTGGGTGGTTGTCCGTATGCCAAAGGTGCGACAGGCAATGTTGCCACTGAGGAAGTGCTCTACTCATTGGAGGGTCTTGGAATCAAGACAGGTGTTGATATTGCTCAAGTAGAAGAAGCTGGAAATTTTATTTGTTAACATATTGGCCGCATCTCGGGGTCTATAGTTGAAAAGTCTTTGCGTAGTAGCGCTCTAGGGATGTCCGAACTTTAGATAACCCTTAAATGTCCTTCCCTAATTTAGAAAGAAGCCTCAAAATATAGAAGTAATCTGCATTCTAAAAATGTATGTACATACTATTCTTGTCATGTATGATGCTTGAAAAGGAAAATTCATAAAAGTAATTCTCCATTATTAGCAATTCATGGTCAAAGTGGTTTGAAAGCTGAGAAATTCCTTTAAGGGATAATACTTGCAATTCATATCATGCCAACATCTACAATGTAGATACACTTTATACTCCTTTTGTTCACACTCTTTTGTGTCTTATTTTGGTATCTATGTGGAATGTAGGATGTTGTGTACACGTGCTTGGAGAATCTCCAGATGTAATGTTTTGAACTAATGCACATCAATTGCCAAAGAGCTGACATGAAAGGGTTCCATTGGCATGACATAAACTTAACTGTGGTTATGACATGAACTGACAGACCAGAAATGTCCAGATTCGAAAACAATTTCAAGCCAAACTATATCTAACTTAGCAGTAAGTCATTGAGACAATGAAATTGCTTGTACGTAACCGATGATTGAATTCCAACTTCCAAGCTCTACTGTGATCAAAAACACCTCCCGGTCTAGCAAGAGTCATATTTTTCCATTACAGACTCTCAGGCACCGTAAATATGAACTATTCATAAGGTTCTTTATCCATTGTAAGCTGTACCTAGGAATAAGAATCGTTGCACGAGAATTGTTGTAGCGAATTTTGGAATATTGGACATGCCATGTTGTAATTCTTTAGTTAAAGAATGATGTGGAGAGTTGGAAGTCCACGGTAGCCCTGCCTCAAGAATCACATGTTTTGAATATTTAATCTTTCATGCAGCGAGAGCAAAAGGGTGAACCGTTGCAAGGGCTAAAGAACCCTATGCTGTTCAAGGTCATATATAAGGAGGACAAGAAACAACCTGTCATATTTTATTACTCTGTTGATTCATGGCTCTGAGTTTCTCACCTCTCTAGCTGGGGCCTTGTAAAGATTCATCGCTATTTTTCGAACACGCCTGGAGTGGACAGGATGACTCTGGGGTGCCTAGACGTATATTACAGAGAGACAACCTTGAACCAGGACAACATGCAATCATCTGAATTTCTTTCAACATGCAATAGAACTTTTGGATCATTCGCAATAAACAAATTGGATCGAACATCAACACTTTAGTACACCCTTTGATTCAATCCAATTATATATCAGGAGCTGAACTCACCGGAAGTCACTGACTATCGTCAAGTGCCATGACAAAAGCAAAGATCCCCGCTTCCCCAGCTCGCGGGGCCTGCCATTCTACTCAGTCTCTGCGCCACTGGTTGATCTACTAGATTCTTGCACTGGCCACCTCAATTTACGTATAAATTACTTAATGTATACATGTTTGATTTGTTTTACATAAGTTGTCTTCAGAGTTGGGAATCATGGATTGATTGATCACGCGTACAACATGACGACAATAGGGCTCTGCACAACATGCTTGCCGTCCGACCATGACACTGCCGCAACCTCCTCCATATGCTCGCCCTCCGCAAGACCAGTGAAATCAGCATCATCCCGCGGTGCCACGGTTACGGTGAACTTCTGAACTGACCCTTTTGCGGCGAAAGTGAGAGTCGAAGGCTCAACCATGACATGGAATCGTTCCAGCCGCTGCACATGCACCGAAGCTGTGTACGTCGAGCCAGCAGGCGCCACGTTCGTCAAGGTTCGATTGAATGTCAGTCCCGAGGATGCGAGTGTCGCATCGATGCCGTCAAAGCGAGCGACGAACGACGGAAGGTTGGCGTCTTCGATCCGTGCCGGTGGATCGGACGGGCACCGGAACCCGACAGTGTCAAAATCGAACTTCCGGATCTTCTTGTAGTCGTAGCCCAATCCACACAGAAACAACAGGTAATCCTGTGACGCCATGTCGTAAACCAACCCGGGGTTCATGGCCTTCTCCGGCTGCACAAACCCAGCGCCGAAGTCCCATGGCCCGCCGGTCTTGCCTGTTTCTTGCCTCGTGATGGTGTGGTTGCTGTTGTCCAATGTCGTGGCAGTCGTCATCATGGCGGATTTGATCGTAGCGGGGCTCCACTTACGATGCACTGAGCGCAACAACGCGGCAATGCCGCTAATATGGGGACACGCCATAGACGTCCCCGACATGAAACGGAACTTCTCCTCCCGCACGCCGGCCGCCAGAATGTCCACACCGGGTGCGGCGATGTCGGGCTTCAACCACTGCGTCTCAGGTCGTGACGGAATGTTGATGGGTCCTCGAGCGGAGAAGCCTGCCACTCTAGGCGCTACAACATCGTAGACAGTGGTGGCGCCACGGATGGTGGCCGTGGGTGGTGTACTCGATCGTGTGATGTACGACATCAATTCTCCACGCGCACGGTTGCCCAACAATATCACAGGATATGTTGGCTTACTCTCTATCACGAAGAGCTCTTCTTCCAAGACATCAGTATTGGCAAGAATAAGAGCAACAGAGCCGGCAGTCTGAGCGAAACTGATCTCGTGGATGAGGTTCTTATCGAAGTTGCAAAGCAAGATTTTCCCGGCGATAAGTGATGCATTCAAAGTTCCCTCCTCACAGAAGCTAGCACTCTCTGTATCATTGCTATCGATAGCAACATCGCCCGCAAAGACGATGGGAATGTGGGTGAGAGCTTTGCCGTTGTACGTGGACCGCCCAGGGAAAGTGATCCCATTTCCGAGGACCACGCTCCCGACCATCTCGCGGTTAGTAGTGGTGGCCGCCGCGGTGGTCATCCAGGGTGCCACATTGGCTACGGATCCGGGCATGGCACCATTGTTTCCACCTGCAATAGAAACGAAGACGCCCTTTTTGGCTGCATGGAAGGCAGCGATGGCAAAGGCGTCTTCGAACAAGTCCGGAATCCCAAACTCTGCAGTCACCGTGGGACCAATGGAGATGGAGATGACGTCCACGCCATCCGCCACCGCTTGATCAAAAGCATGCACAATATCGGAGTCTGCTCCAGTCACCCTTCCCTCGGTGGTTCTCCACAAGACCTTGTAAACTGCAATGCGTGATTTGGGTGCCGTGCCCTGCGCCGTTCCTTTGGCAGCTCAAGAGGGGCTGGACGCCCTGTATGCCCATCGCCCAGCTGCAGTAGAAGCGCAATGTGTACCGTGGCCGCTGAAGTGATCACGCGGTGACTTGAAATCATCCACCGTGTCGTTGATGGTGCCATGCTCAGCCTCAAACCCCTTCAAAATATGCCGCGCACTGATGATCTTGTTGTTGCAATTGGCAGCTGTAAAGTTGGTTCCGGTTTCGCACTTGCCCTTCCAGCGCGCAGGAATAGGTCCCAGCTTGCGGTCGCTGAAGCTCAACCTCTCGGGCCAGATTCCGCTGTCTATAACGCCGATGATCACATCGTCACCGTACTTGCTATCGGGCCAAAGCTTGGATTCCGGGAGGCCGAGAAACTCCGGGTTGTGTGTGGTCTGCACATGGTGGAATCGGTCGGGGTACACAACAACAACAGAGGGGAGCATTTTCATGTACGCGGCTTGCTGGGACGTGAGACGAGCCGAGAATCCGTTGAAGACGTGGTGGTAGACATGGTGGAGAGTGTCCATGCCATCATCTGGATGTTTGTCAGCCACAAGCTCTCCAGCGCTCATTACGAGCTCCGCGTACCAAGCCTGCTTGGCCATGAAGTTGCCCACATGTGAGGCGTTCTTCACCGTGTGGACAATGTAGGTCTTGCTGTCGATGGGCGCGCCATTGATCAGACCGGACAAAACGAATAAAATTATCAGCCATCCAAGCGGATAGGGAGTCTTCATCGTCGATCTGACTAGCAGGCGAACCAACAAACTATTGTTGCCAACTTGCCACTCTAAGCACTCAACCTAATTTTTCAGCCACCTTCTAAAATCACAAGAGTAGCTAGCAGCAAAGCCGGAATCTCACTAAGAGGGCCTGCAAGGAATTGTGTCCAAGCGATGTTGCTGATGGTCGAATTTATAGCCTGAGAAGATGAAGTCTCGGTTGAAGGATGCGCAATCACATGCACCGAGGCTCGATCATGAAGCCAGGTCGTCAATCTAGCCAGTTGGAAGTCGCCTTTGGAATCAATGATGCAAGCTGAGTAAGGCTTGAAACTGATCTTACAAGAGTCTGTGGGTATGATGAACAACGTTCGAAGCTAGCTCCAGAGTAGATCACTCGGGCTCGCTCTAGAGACCTTAGTTAAGCTCAGACTGCAAGCAAGCTAAGTACGTCTAATGTGATTAACATGCCATGCATGAGGTCTCCAACTCTGTGCTTATAAAGACCTGGGTGCAGGCCTCGGTTGTGCGATTCGTACGATGTGGTAACTTAGTCTCGGGACTCGGGACCTTGAATGTGGAGTTTGGTTTGTAACAATAAGTATCAAGCCTCGGTAGACAGTATCAATCATATCTTGAAGCGTCGGTAGTCTTGATCACATCTTGAAGCCTCGGTAGTATTGATCCATTCATGTCAAGCCTCGATCGGTAGTCCCGAAGATCTGAAAGCGTGGCGTTGGAGTTCTAGGGTCTCGCAGATTCCTAGTACCAAATCTTCTCAGTTGAGTAATCCAGGTTCAGATCTCTTGTTAAAATCTGCATAATTATCTCATGGGAGCTTTTGAGGGATGGTGATGAATGCTTCAGTTGCGTGGCCATCTGATTTTTCTTCAATTATAATAGAGTGACCAAGAGCATTCATTGCGTGAATCACTCACTGCTATGTATCACCGTCAAAGCTCCTATGCCAAATGTTCAATACTTTAAATATGCTCATTAATTACATGGCATGCATGTGGCTTCTTCTGCACCAGGTGTGAATTTTAGTTGCGGGACCATCGATCTCCGTTGCAACAACTGCGACTTGATCATACATGTGAGTGAGCCAATCTAACACTCCAGAGTCACTCGGAATGGATCTCAAATGAGTACGTTGCGAATCATGTTTCAACTTCATGTTCGGTTCCAAGCGCCTGCAATTGGTTTCATATATGTACATGTCTAATATTTCTGAAACATCCAAAAGTTAATTTACAAGATGTGGATTTCTGATTATGGACTAGATAATTCAAGAGTTAAGCAAGACTATGGGGTATAACCGCAGGGTCTGGACCTACCGAGCCACGGCAGTGGTGAGGGAGATACCGGCTTGCGAATGTCTCCCATAGTTTTGCCTGTTTTTGATTTACTGTCCGACATAATCTCAATGCAAGTCACCTCGAACCATTGGATCTCAAGATCAATGATTGTGGTAGACTTTGAACAAAAATGCAAAAAAAAGTGAAGTTGATCATGCGTGTAGAGTCCAAATAGTGAGTCAGGCTTGCTTCTTGGTAAAGAGTTACGTTACTTGCTAAGAAGTTAATGCTCTCTAGCATTATCAGTTCTAATGTCTCTCTTCTAGTCCAATGGTATCTTGACACAATGACAAGAAGCGGCTGCATTGAGATTATGATAACTTGTGAATTGTGATCAATATTAGTCTTAGAGTGATTTATTAATGGCGTATGAATTCAGAGAGTAGACTTGCCCGAGGTCGCTCTATTAACTTATTGTACGTGACAAGGGTAGGCATGTGTGGATGTGTTCAACAGAATCTTCTGAATAAGGAGCTCACCCTGATTGAAGTTCCTTATTGCCCTCAGTTTTTCAGGTCAGCCTAAACTTCCCGATACGAAGGAATTAATTTTCAATTTGGTGGCCTCATAATTATCATGCTTCCTGTGAATAAATAAAAGCTATATATATGCGATCGTAATGCATTGTATCTGAAGAATTTGTGATCATGGATGCCTTGTACTTGTGTACCTTTCGAAACTTGCAAGACCAGAAGCTATTGCTGCGGAGTATTTATGATACGTGCGATGAAGGCGGCGAAGTACCAAAGTAAGTCATCATCTGGAGGTTTCCTGGGAGCTCAGAAGTGGGATCTATTTTCAAGAGCTTTAAAATCTGAAGGAAAAAACTTGTGTATGCCATGGACCTCTTGGACTGCATATCCATGATGACAATGTTCAAAGTGTAGGCACATGAATGTGTTAAATTCTTATCCGAAACCAGCTAATCTGTGATTGTGAACTTGTTCTGTGTACATTCACCCAGCAGTGAGTCTGCCTGGTGACTGTGCGGCATTTTCTTCTGCTCTGGTACTAATTGTTGTGCATAAGATGATGTGCGAGAATGTTCACGGCATTCGGAACTAAATTAGTATTGGCCTCTTGTTTACTTGAACACTGTCTAGAGTTGGAAATGTTAATGATTTCAGTTCAAGAGTCTAATTTTGTAACAGCTCTCCACAACCGAGGGCAGGAATTGATTTTGTTGAGACCTTATAAACCATCCCTCAAATTTTCAAAATATTTGACTGTACAGATGTGAAGACAATAGCCTATGAAGTTGGGATTTTGAAATTTTAGGCCGTGAAATATCCGAGCAGCTTTGCTGTGATCCCGCTTTGATGGACTCTCAAACCCAAAACAAAAATCGAGATGATTTGCAACTTATGATCATCTTCAGGATGTGGTAGTTAACTCTCAAACGTCAAGAAATGTCTACGGGCTTGTTTATGAGAGAATAATGGAGAAAAAGGTGGGTTTCCTCAACTAAAATAGAAATGGATTGGTGCTTTGGAAAGGTGATGAAAAAACGAGTCTAAGTTAGCAAATTTGCTTAAATTAAACAACTTTGGAACAATTTACAATCAAGTGTAGGGATCAGGGGAAGGAGGGAGCTATCGAGAGAAACAAAGCACTTTTTTTTCTTTTAAAAAGAAAATAAACATAGGCCAACAATGTGTGCTGGCTAGCATCGATGGGAAGCTGGCAGATAGTTTTTTTTTTTTTTTCAGCAACTGCAGATGACTTATGGAGATGCTCATTAGGTTGCCCTTCAAGGACCCTCTTGATGTTTAAGGGTTAACAAGATGCATGACTCAATTTGACAAGATGTTCAATTCATTAAAAAATAATTCAGAGACTTTGTAATGGGTGAAGGTATGAAGGCAACCAAGACATTTTGGCTAAATTAGATTATCCCTTCAACTCTCCTCAAATTGGAAGAGCCCACAACTCCTGACATGCAACCCATGTGAACTGGACAATAGTTCATTTGAGGTGCCCAATGAATCTCATTGGCTTAAATTTTTTGGGAACCCTACCCAAAGTGTGCAAGTTGTTTTCAACATTGAGGTGTTTCACTTTGAAAAATTCCCTTAAATGGACTTTTGATTAAATGAACACAATTCCAATTGCACTGAAAAGAAGACTTGTTTACCTATAAGATTGTAATTTTTATTTTGAAAAATAAGTTATTTTTTTGGGCTTGGGCAGCCTATGAAAATGGGCAACGACCAAAGATAATTTTTTGGGAACTTACGGGTTGACCCTTTAGTGCCTAGAATTTTATAGCTTTGTGGACTAGATTAAAGTAGTTTTTTCCACCCTGATTGATACTATCAGAAATAGAATGGATAAGTGTAGAAAGTAACTGTACCGTTGTATTCTCAATTGGAGTGGAGACAATTTACCAAAATTAGAGAATCATCCAATGGTGGTATTGCAAGATTATAGTGTGTCTTTGAACCACACTCCAAACTAAGATTTTGTAGGGTGTGTACCCAGGGGGTGCACTACAATATCCCATATAGAGCTATGTGAGGGAACAAAAGGGGTATTAATTGTGGGGTGGGCTTACAAAATATACATAAGCTTAGGGTATTACTTTGTTCAATTTCGTAAATATACACAACCCATTTTTAATGTGATAAAAATTGTAAATTTACATATATAGGGCCATCCACTCAAACTTCGTATTTAGGAAGGGATTATAGAGAACCAATTGATTTGTTGAATCCACCATCTCATATGGACATTGGGTTGTATTGGTACAAAAAAGATCATGGATCATTATGGACTTATGACTTGACAGATCATATCATGGTAGACTTAGAAACTATTATTGCACTAGCTTCACTAACTTTTGTAGTAAGAAAAAACTTGTATGAGTTACATCCTACAAATGAAAAAGTGTTTAATGATTTTATCACTGATAAATAAGTTAGTACCTTTATAGTGAAAAAAATTGTAAAAGTATTTTTTTGGCTATGATTTTATAAGTACTTTTTAGGCTAGGTTTAAAGATGAAATAGCTAGGCTAAATTTGGAAGATATGCCTAAATTAGACAAATGTGAAACAATTCATAAACAAATGTAAGAATCGAGGGAAGGGGATCTATGATGGAGCAATAGTTGTGGAGAGAGTCAAAACATTTACTTTTATTAATTAAATAACGAATTGTTGGCTAACAGTACCATATGGCCAGTGCAGAAGGCAGGCTGGCGGTTTCTATTTCTTTTTTTTTCTAGCTGCTATAGACTTTTGGAGATGCTCCTTGTGCTGCCCTCCAAGGACCCTCTTGACGTTTAAGGGCTAACAATGAGATGAAGCACTCCGTTATTCCATTTTTCTAAATAATTTAATTCAATTTATAGTAATAAATTTGATTAAGAATCCATAATTTTCACATTGTAGGTCCAAATGTGACAAAAAAAACTCTGTGCACCCCACCTCGTCGACATCTTTTCAACCATAACAGAACCGTGGCCCGCTAATGCAGGGCCGGTGAGATCTTAACGTAACATATGCAAAACAAACAAAACAAATAAACAAACAACCTCCCTTAATGTACAGACTTGTGTACTAGCCGTTTGTCGTTGGCCCAGAAGTTCCCCATATTTCTGTGCATTCTTGTGCTTTCCATGTTCCAATGTGTTCTCCATGTTTTGTATACGTTCGTTTTTTTTTTTGCTTTATCCATAATTCAATTCACTTTAAGGTAACGATATTCGATTGAAAATCCATAACTTTTACACCATATGTCTAAAAGATACGAAACAAATTTAGTACATCCGTGCTCATCAAGGGCTTCTCGAAGATGCCTAGAATGACATGAAAAACCCCCTTATTTCATTTTTCATAATTTAATTCAATTTATTGTGACGAAATTCAATTAGAAACTCATAACTTTCACATCATAGGTCCAAACGCAATGAAACAAAAGACGTGCACACCTCCTCTACGAGAGCTTTCCAAGGGTACCAAGACTGCGACACCTGGACATACGGTTGGACAGATCTCAACGTAACAATACAAAACAAGACAAAACAAAACAAACAAACAATTAATCTTCCTTAATGTATAAACTAGTGTGGCCTTGTGTCGTAGGCCCAGATGTTTCCTTTGTTCCCTATGTCATCTGTGTTCACTATGTTCTCCATGTTCCTGTGTTCACTATGTTCTCCATGTTCATGTGTTCTCTCTGCTTTTGTTTTTATTTTTATTTTTTGAATAATATATCCATAATTAAATTCATTTTATGGTGAAAAAATTAGAGTGAAATTCCATAACTTTCACATCGTAGGACTAATAGCAACGAAAACGTCTATGGTGCACCCTCGCTTGTTGACAGCTTTTCTACAATGCCAAGATTGACATCAAACACACCCACATTCCAGTTTTCAAAAACTAATTCGATTTACAAAGAAGGAATTCAGTTAAAAATCCATAACTTTCACACCATAGGACTAAAAGCAATGAATCATTGAGGGTTCAAGCATAATACAGGTATCAAAAAGAAATGTCTCACTAAAACACTATCATTAATTAACTCATTCAACGTGTGCTAAAAATTACACATTTTCAATTTACATGAATTTGATGACATATGATACACTTAAATACAAACTTAATAAAGTGCACACTATATGTTTAAATAGGAAACCTTAAATACAAAGTCCCTTTACTACTATAATATGACCATGTGCTGAATATGTTAAATTAGGAGAAAATTCAAGTTTTGAATTTGAACTATATAGCATATGATTTTGAATACAACATCCTGTCTAGAACACCATGTAAATTTGGTAATTTTTCAATACTTCTTTCATTTCCAAAATGCCATTTTTATAAAGTCCGGAGAGTATAGGAAGGGGTACCCATATGGCCAAGAATGCAATCGGGGGGTGCGCGGACGGAGAGGTCTCAACGTAACAGACAAAACACAACAAAACAACCTGCTTTAATGTATAGATTGGAAGTTCAGACAAAATCATATGCACAAATATATATTAAAAAAATTAATAATCAATGTATACATTATCTTTCAAAAATTCCAAAATAAATTATAACAAAATCATAAAAATATAGTATTAATTAGAAATATACACTACTATATAACTAAATAATGAAAAAATAATATTAAGTAGAAATTCATATTAAAATACATGCCTAAATATATATTAAAAAAATTAATAGTCAATATATTTTAAACAATTAATGAAAGGGTGCAAGTGTGGCTTTTGAATTAGATTCATAATCCACAAACGACAAAGAATGGCGTGGCTACATTCGTCTATTTGGACACATTCTCGTTCATTCCAACAAATTTTCATCCAATTTGGATGAATCGTACAACAACATTTTGAAAAAATAATTATTAGTGAAGGCCTCTCATAAATACCGTGGGCCTCAGTGTATGGTGATCTCAGTCTACTAGAAGCATCTGGTTTTGAGAGTATGAGACTTAAAGGCCTTATTCGTTAAATTGAGAGAAAATGGTCATTTTGAGACTTCAACCCTAAAACAATTATAGTCATTTATCGTCGAGTCGACCATAAGATGAGACTGTAACCTTTGGGCAATCAAAGGTTTTTATATATATTAATATATTAAAGTCTCAAATTACCGAATAGTCGCAAACCTGAACAGTTATAATGGTTTATCCTCGAGTCGACGATAAAATTGAGACTACACTTTGTCTCAATTTAACGAATAAGGCCTTCTTTCTTCTCAAGTAATGCCACTGCAGTTACTTAGTATAATTTTGTCTCAAGTTTGTACTATCAGATAGTTCATCTCAACTCTCAAGCAATTCCAGTGTAGAATCGCATTGTCTATCTAATTCCTGGTCACGTTACTAACTATTTGTTCTGACGTGCAACTGCTAGTTATGAACGAGTTCTCCAGACTATGAATAGAGCATCCTCAAACGCATAACTCTCATAACATTCTCAATCATTCTTTCTCAATCTCGTGGAGTTGACTGTGTTGATGCTCGTCGTTGACAGTGTTAATGCTCGTCGTTGACAGTCCGGCTCATTGGCTCATCTTTTGCCAATACCATCAGATCGAGTCAACAATCATGGCGTTTGCTATGATCACCATCGACTTGTCGTTTGCGACGTCCAATGGCAATCCGTACGAGACAATGCGTTCGACGTACCTCACAAAAGAAGAAGCTTGTGCCCAAGCTCTGGATCTACAAGTCAAGTTTCTAGACATTTTGAAAATCAAGATGCCACCAAGAATTCATCAAGCGTATTTTTCGCTTGATCGATCTAGTGAGTGGAAGCTTAATATGCTACACGGGAAGCTCATCGATTACTTCACCAAAAAGAAGAACATGCCAAGGAAAACCATATATTTCGTCCGTGAATATGCAAATTGCGACACTACTTCATCATGTAGCCAAGAAGTTAGAGCTAAGAAGAGACAAAAGATGTCTAAATGATATACTCAGCTCAATAGAGTTTTCACGGTTTGGAGGTGCAACATATTCATGTACATATTGTCTCATTCTAGCTTAGTTAGTGCATTCATTTCATGAGACCATGGAGTAGACCTCCATTTCAATGCAAATGTGGTAATAATGTCCAAATTCCAAAATTGGTTCAAACCAAATCACATCCAATACAAAGTGTATGAGGCGATTGCAAGAAACAATTGTACTCTTGGATATATTTCAGCCCAACTAGGCATTTTTAGAGTACTTCGAGAATATATCTTTAAGCTTGAACTTGTGCGTTGGAGAATCTATTATTTTCCAAATTCTATAATTTTCACCCCATACTCAAGATCAAAATCATTTGAAACTTAGTTTCACTATACGCATATTCTGACTTTCATAAATTTCCTAAGAATAACAAAAAAACGTGTAGATCCCTTGGTTGCAAAAATTTATCATGGCTTGATGAAAAGGAATACTAAACAAAACAAAACTCCTGCCTGAATGTATGCCATAATAGACTGATGCAAAAAAGACTTGTTGTGTCGATCTCCCAAACGAGCATCAGTCACTGCTCTACTCGGACCGTCCAGCCGAGGAAATTCAAGAAGTTCACCAACTGCATAAGCATTGCCATCTAGTTGCCTTGCATTGCCATGATCTCCAAAATCTCCAACTGCAATAATTGGTGCATTGGGGCGCGGAGGGATGGAACCGTCCCCTTGAACACTTCCGGTCTGGCATCCATAAACATGAATGATATTGCCTTTCACCAACATAGTGTAGCAAACAGGGCATGGCTTTTCTTGGTTGTGTATCTGGGCAAAAAGGCATGACCAACAGAACATGTGACCGCACAAGGTTAGCACTGAATTTGTAGCGTGTTTCATGCAGATGTTACATATCAACACATCTGGTTCATGTGCTTGGTCACAATCGATGTGGGAGCTCATCAATCCCTTCATGAGCGTCATTCCTCTGACTAGCTAGCTTGCTGCAGTGCCTTCAACTCTTAATGAATACTCTAGGATTGCTCCTGGCACATACACAAAGACATTGAGGCTAGTTGCGTGCGTTTCCTTCAATCTGTGTAGAATTGATTGAGTCCCTGTAGCTCTTATCACACCTCCATACGTCCAAGTTTACTTCTGCAAGCTCAAGCGAGCATGTAATTACGAGTGACACTCGTATATTGATTGCTCTAATTAATCTTGTGCATCTTTTGAGTCACTCACCATGTCGCCTCTATCACGGATCAGACCGCATCAGGGATGCTGTTTGTGGTTGAATTTATTGTCTGAGTAGATGAAGCCTCGATGGAAGGATGCTCAATTACACTCAGTCACTGTCTCGGGCATCAAGCAGATTGAAACTTCAATGAAGCCTTGATCATCGTGAGCACTAGCTGGAAGTTGTGAGTGTTTGGACTCGTATATATGACCGTGAGTCAAGGTATGAATATATGCTCCATAATTTGGACTCAGTTATTCAAGCCTCAGTAGTGGAATGTTTAGTTTAGTGAGCCTCGGGAGCTTAGATGAATTTCCTCAGCTATCCATCAACAAGCCCCATGCAACAGGGTGTGCCCATTTATGAATGAATTAATCACAAAAGGGTGCCCTAATAGTGTAGATGTGGTTTTGGGGTATAATTGTTACTAGATCACTCAAATGACCTACCCTCCGTGAGGGTATGTAGTAAAGGATAATCACGTATACAGTGCTTTAGAAGGTGTTAAGTGTAAAATGTAGAGTGGTTAATTTGTAAAAGCTGAACGCTACAACAAGTCAATCCACGACATTCTTACGTATGTCCAACTAGATAGAAGGATGCCAACTGACTGCGCTTCTGTAACGAGAGTAGAACACAAGTTCGGAATTCATTGCATTTTATTCACATTTAAGCTATTTGTGGCCTCTGTGCTATCAACGTTGCGATTGAGATCTCGGAAGCATGGTGGATAGCTAGGTGCCATGGTCTTCTTTTCTTCTTCTAGATTGTATGTGGTTTCTTGTTTTTGGAGGGGAGACACTAGTTTTTGAATCAGGAGAGAAGTTAGCGGTAGGAGAATTCTTAGAGGGAAAAATTAGGGAAACCCAAGATCAGGGCTACAGGGAGAAGCGGAAGTGTTTAGTGTGGCAAGATTCGGGACTTACAATGCGCGATGGTGCAAGTAGGGCGATGGAACTAGGTGCTGCTACACGAGCAAGGTGATGACCGTGGAGGACACGACAGCGTACGTGGGCACGGCGGCAACAAGTAGCCCAGCAAAATGAGAGTATATGGAATCAGTGGAGCCCTTGGATTTGAAGCCGAGGCTCCTGTGCTGTAGGAATTCGTGGAAGTGAAGCGGCGGTCAGACGAGGGAGTTGTGGTGTCGACCGCGGATTCTGAGGGCGCAACAACAGGGACGGAACTCCCGCAGCGTGTGGAGTTTCGGCGCTCGGACGCACAGGTGGATTGAAACACGGAAGATCAATAACTGCACGAGCTGGAGGTTTCGTATCTCGGGACCGCGTGCTACGAAGAGTATAGCACAACGAAGACGAGAGCAGGGCGAGGCAACGTTCGGGCGTGGAGACAGCGCGGCAAAGGAGATCTCAACGATCAAGGCCCTGTAGGAGCCGGGGTGCAGCAAGAACGATGATGAGGGCGGAGAGTAGATCGAGGTGATCCGGCGAGTTGTATAGAGCGACGCAATCCAAGCAACGTGCGGCAGGTGCGCGACGACGTGAATCCAGGCAGCTGCAAGATCACGCCACCCTGTCTCCCTCCGTGTAATATTACGAAGGGTGCACATGGTGATAATACGGAGGGAGGACTTCATACCCTCCCCCTTTTTACAATTTGGTAAATTCTTGGTAAAAAATTCATTGTGATGACTAGTAGGGTGTGTAGGGACTTGACAATCTTAGAATTGCAATTGTAATTGCCTCCTTGACACTTTTATTTTGTAAGCTCTCCCAAGTATTGATGTATTGATTTCCTTGATTGGTTTTTCCATTTTGTGGTGTTGTTCCTTGGATTATTAGGTAGTAGAGTTGATTTTTTGGCATGAAGTGTGGTGTAGCGCGGAAGCGTTGCCAAACTTTCACCAGGCCAAATTTTTAAGTGAAGGAGAAATAGGAGTGCAAATTAGGTTTTTTGGGCACGATGCGGAAGCGCTGCCCAAAATTCCTCCAATCTCCTTGCATTTCTATGATTGTATGAGACCATTGTTAATTTGGCTTGTTGTCGGGCTTATTGCTCAAAATAATCCCAATTTGTGGAATTTTGGTGCCCATTTTGAGTCACATTAGCATGCTGTAATTTTTGGATTAGTGTGAGTTTTGGGCATTTGAAGGTGTCAATGGTCCAATTCAAGCCCACTTTTGAGTACTAAAGTACTTAGAGAGAATTGAGATGAATTAGGGCAATTCCCACATTTTTTATGCCAATTTCTAGGTGATTTTGTGTGCTGTAATTTAAGTGGAGGATCAATTTCCCTTCACTTAGTCAACTCTATTGCCAAACCAACCCAATTTTGGAGTACATAGTACCCATGAGAGTTTGGAATGAAATTGAGGCATTTTAGTATCTTTTATGTTCAATTTTAAATAAGTTTATGTGCTGCCATTTTGGATAGAGGTGCAATTTCCCTCTATCTAACCATTTTTACCACTAAAACTAACCTCACTTTTGAGTATGTGGTATCTATGAGTAAGTGGTGTGGGTTTGAGGTCATTTTGGTGTCTTTGGGAAGTTTTTGGCTTGGGTTGTTGTGCTGCCATTGCGAGTTGGAAGTGAATTTTCACCCATTTGCCCTCATTTGTGCTCCATTAGGCTCTCATTAGTGGTACTAGGATTGTATGAGGTTTTAAGTATCGTTTTATGGTGTATGGTGCTTCTAAGACCTCGAATTGTCGTCCCTTTGTGGGCTGCCATTTTTTGTACACCTCCCAAATTGTCCAATTTGCATCATTTTCCCATTATTGTATTTGATCGACTCATTTCACCTACCTTAGCTAAAGGAGTCCATTGCTTGGCATTATTTCACCCCACCCCTCGGCCGGCTATATGATGCGTTAATCAGGCAACCGGTCAAAGTACTCATATGGGGGTGGATGAGAATTGAGAGTGTGGTGTATTGGTGTGAGGGGGTGTCGTAGCGTATGGGTGGTAAGTGGTATGGCTTTGAATTTGGGGGTGAAGGATGAATGTGGTGATTAGGTGGATAGTTATGATTTGGGGATAGGGTGTGGTTAGTTTTGGCAAGGACGCTAGGCCGAGACCATTGAGTGTGTATATTAGGGGAATTTGTGTGGTGGTTTTGGAAGAAGGGAATGTGTGGGTTGGAGTTATGTGTTGGAGGTGGTGGAGGAGATTGAGTTGTGGTTTTGGTAGGATAGGTTTTGGCTGCATGGGGGTGTGGTGGGATTTTATTATGTATAATGTGCGTAATTTGTAGAATTGGCTAGTGTGAATGGGGTACCAGTGACGTGGCGGGGGTAGATGGGTTGATGAGGTGGCAGGTGCTGCTGGGTGATGAATGTAGTTGGTCTGTGGACGTGGGGAATATCCAGAGAGCTAGGGCAGAGTTGAGCAAAGTGGAAGATACTAGGGTGGTTTCAATGTGCGTGGAGAGTAGTTTTTGCGCGGTGTGCGGGGGTTGCAGCGTGTTTTGTGAGATGCGTGGAGGTGTTGCTGGTGTTTGGAAATTATGTAAGTGTTTGAGGGTTTAGGAGATTGCTTGCAGGTGAGTGGTGGATTGTGTGTTAGAAAGGCGATTAGTGTTGGACAGAAGGAGTAGGCAACTTGGATCAGATGAGACTGAGAAGAAAACAAAGGTGTTGTATTGAATAAATCAGTACACTGGATAGTTCTAATTAGGAGCTGTGAGGGGCATAACCCTAATTCTAAAGGTGTACAATTCATGGAATGCTTGAGTGGGGAAATCCAGGGGAGCGAGTGGTGGGCTGTTGCAGTGGCTCGGAGAGGAGGGCATGGGAGATGCCGCTCATATGCTTTCAGTAGTCACTAGAGGCAGTAGTAAGCAATTGGAGCTGTTGTAGTAGGTGGTGGTATTGGACTTGTTGGGCTGAAGTTGCTACTTCCACTGCGAGGGTTGTGTGATTGTTGACCTCAGAGCTGAGCATGTTTAATCGGGTTTGAAGAATGTTGACGTTTGTTTGAATGGAGTCTCGGAGTTGTGTAAGTGAAGGACCTTGGGGAGTTTCATTCTTCAGCGCGGTGATGGCTTCGTGTAGAAGTTCTCGGGTGGGGCGAGTATTGTGCGCTCTGGTGCTGTCCAAGGGAGAGGAACCGGCGATGCTACGGTGGTGCGGAGTGAAATCTACCAGCTTGCCAAGGAAGGGAATGGCGGAACTGGAGCACCAGGCTGTATAAACAGCGCTGTTCAGACACCTGATCGTAGTTGCTCCATCATGGCGACCGAGGGAGTCATCTTGGGCACGATTATATGAAATGGTGAGAATATTGCGGGTGCCTAGTAGTTGATGGAGCGCAGCTAAGACTTGTGTTTGAGAATATTGGATGTTGAGGCCACGTACTAAAATGGAGGTGCTGAGGGTGTCTGGTGCAGGGCTGTGGACGGGTGCATCCGTGGATGAGACGTCGGTGATGCGGACTGGTTGATCAACGAGAGTTTGTGGCATGTTCAACAAGAACTGCTTCGAGAGGAAGCTGGTGACCGTAATGTCAGTTGTGGGTGTATTTGTGAACTTCTTTGTAACGCCCACAACCTCTGTATATGCTGAATGTTTGTAACATATTGTGATGAGGTCCGCTAGCAGTTGTCTAGAGTTGTAGGTGGAGAGTACGGGTCCGGTAATTTGGAGTCTGCAGTTGTTAGCGGTGGAAAGGAATTCATAGCCTTTTTCTACCTTTCCTACTACGTATTCAGAGGTTTAGAGTTGCATTGTAAAGATATGCTGACCTTTGAATAGTGCGAAGGCATCAATTTTAGGGTTGAGCAGGTCGACACGGAGGAACCCTAGCCAGCCATGGGTCTTGCAATTGACGATGGCGGAGACAAGTTCTCGGTATCTGTTTGTCAGGGGAATCTTCATTTGCGCGAAGCGGGCGATGGCAGCATCTTGGACTTGTTGCTTGGTCATGCGGTGATAGTCAGAATCGAATCGTATGATTATTTGATAGCTCTGAGAGAGGCCTATGGAGGCAAAAATTTCTGTGTCTATAGGAATCTGTGTGAGGTGAAAATATTGTCCAGGGAGGCCATCAAGGCATGTAGAGGGGTACAATGCTTGTAGGACGTGGGGGAAAGTGTGTCTACAAGAATGGAATTCTAAGACTTCTGTGTCTGGCATAAGTCCGGAGGCTAGGGCTTCTTGTGCGGACTCTCTACATTCAGGAAGACCTAGTTTGGTGTTTAGATATTCGTGTATACTAAAAGATTTAACCACAGAAAAGGAGTGCATTCAGAAGGGGAGAGTTGGTCGGGGGAGTAAGAATAGTGCCTGGTGATGCTACGGGATCTGGTGAGGTGATTCGTTGCGGCAGCGTTGCGTATATTGTAGTGACAGCAGGCGGTGTTGCAGCGAGTTGCTCGTTGGCCCTGGTGCTTGCTCGGGGGGTGCACTCCCTCTTATATTTTGCATAAACTTGCGCTCAAGACCTATTTATCGGGGGACTATTTACCTTGTAGAAAAGATTATAAGGTATGGTATTTTTCAAAATAAAGGTAAATACTTGTATTTTAATACACCCTATCAATAATTATAAATTTTGGAGGGAATCATTTAAAAATACCCTATTTTACTTATACTGCATTTTTTTCCTTATACCCCAAGTAACCAATTCTTTTACTATACCCCAATTTTTTTCTTGGAGCCCAATTGTTGTCCATTTTTTTCTTCCACCGCATTTTGTTTCTTACACTCCATTAAACAACGCACTGAAATTTTCCCTCCTGGCACGTAGGTAGAGAACTTTAACTCCACATTGTATACGTTGGTTTAGTAACGTTCAAGCCAACCAGCCTGTAAAGTCATCCATCCAAGCTTTTTCAATAGAAAATTACCTCTTTTCATCCACTAGCATAGACCCTATCCTAGACCTGCTACCCCTAGTAATTGTTTCCACGCTATTTTATATGTATTGACCAGATAAAAGAGGCCATTATATGTGATGGTATTTTACATGTAAACATGTTTCACTATTTTAAAACCCCCTATATTATATGTACGTTTTTTGCAAAATTTATCTACAATGAATATAATAGACTCTGTTTTTCATTGCACGTTGTTTCTACGATTTTCGCCAATGCCTCCCTCGAGGGTGCTTGTTGGGGTGTTGGGGCGATTGCAGGGGACAGAATCCCGTGAAGAGTTGGTGCGGGACTGGCGGGGAGGGGAATATGATCCGTCACTATTGTCACCAGCTTCGAGCAGTGGGCGCTGTGATCTGGTACGTTTGACGGAGCTGGTATGTTGTGTTGGTGAGCTTGTGGATTGTGGCTGAGGGACGGGGTGGCAGCCAAGTGGGAAGTCCCGTATGGCGATTGGGACGGCATCCTTGGTGTTGGAGGCGGGAGTGCTCATGGCCCGGTCACTAAGCTTGATGATGAGCTTTCTTCGTGCGGTGCCTGCAGAGAGTGTGGGTTTGACTACAACCTTCGCGGAGCTGGAAGGCTTGGACGAGTTGGAAGAGCGTGCCTTCGTCATGATGTAGGGTGCAAGACAACGAGCAGAGGAGAGACTGTGTGAAAGAGTGAGCGTGGGAATTGTGGGAGGGCGATGGGTGTTAAGTACTGGGATATTAAAGAGGCGGGAGATCGAAGGTTGTGCATGGTGGGTGTGGTGGATTATGTGTTGTGGGTGTGGCTAGGCAGGAACTTAGGGCGGCACTGAGAGTGTTGGTATAGGCAGAAGGGGTGAGGTGCGATAGCTGGAGTTGGTAGGAGGTAATTTTGGGGTGTAGCATGTTTTGCGTAAGGGGGGGGACGTGTGTGTTGAGTAGGTTGGCGTCGGGAAGATAAGGCATTGCAGATGGGATTTGCGGTGGACAAGCTTTGGAGTAGATGGGATGTAGGGAAGCAGAATAGGCGGTGAAGGATCGTGAGGGGGTGGAGGAAGGTTGTTGCTGTTGTAGGGAGGAGGGCTGGGTATGGATGCAGGTGGGTGTTGGCCGGAGCTGGTGGTGATCTGTTGGAGCCTGGGAATTGCAGCATGAGGAATGCAGGTGGAGTAGCGGTGGAAGGAGTTGTGGAAGGCAGAAGCTGAGAGTTTTGTGGGTGGCTGTGCAGGTTGACTTAGATAGTGTAGGGATAATGGTGTGTAGGACGATAATGTAGGGAGATGTAGAGGTGAGCTGCGTGTGAGCAAGCTGCCGGAACTTGTAAAGGATTTTTATAAATAAAAAGGGAATTGTTGGATATGTTGTGTTATGGGAATGTTTGTATGGGGTGAGAATGAAGATGGAGGTGAGATTTGGTGCGAATGGGGATGTGATGATGTGTGTGGTTGGGGTTAGAGGTGGTCGGGTGTGTGGTGTGAGTATGTATGCAAGGTGATGGAAGTGGTGTGTTGTGTTGGTGGGGAGAGTTGCAGTGACAGTATAAGAATAGATAAATTGTGTGTGATGGGCAAGTGCAGGTTGTACATGGGGTGCGGGGAGGAAAGTTGTTGGTAAGGGTGAGGGTGTTGGGGAGGGGGAAAGAAAAGATGGAGTGTGAATTGGGTTTGCATTTTGAGAGTGTGAGGAGTTTGTTGGTGCGGAGGGAACCGATGTGGAGGGTAGAGCGTGTGGGGAGGTATTGAGAGTAGTGTGGTGGGGGAGAATGGGGTGGAGGAGAGCCTGGCGTTGAGATGAGCAGTGCAGGCTGTAGTGTGTCACTCGCGTTGGCTCCCATAGTGGACTGGGTGCATGTATGGGGAAGGTGAGTTGACTGCTCGGTGGAGGCTTGATGTTAAGGTGTCTGAGGATAAAGTGTTCAGAAACACATTTGGCGATGTAGTTATGGCTTGGGCCAGGGACTTCGAGTTCATACGCTGCCACTGGCGATGGTAAGCTGATGGTTGGCATAATAAGTTGCAAAGGCAGACACATGAAGAAGTACAGCAACGTCAAGGGTAAGGCGCAAAGTTGGCTGCGAGGCATGGCGGCAGCGGAGCTCCGGAGCGCACTGAGCTCTCGAAAAACTCCTATTCCCCTCATCACATAATTCCAAACTCTCTCACTCAAACCTAGAAAATATATATTATGAAACTGTTGAGCACTCTGGCAATTCAATGCAAGTGTCTGGTCGGCTACAACTTTCTATCAATATAGAAGTTGACACTCCGTGAGAAATGGCAACACATCACCCAACGAAAATACATTTAACTTGATTGCACAAATTAGAAAAGAAACTTGCAATAGAAGTAAATGAGATGTAGCTGTGACCTTCTTTAACCCTTGAACGATGTTGTGTCCATAATCTGAACACCGAATGAAAACAAATGTCACCTGCGATCTTGTCCGAGCGTGGATGACTTCCATCCAAGACTGGTTAGAACAAGCTTGAAGTCTTATGTCTTGTGTAAGAATTTCAATTCAAAGTTGATCATTTGTTAATCGTATACTAGCGGAATCGAATCAAAGTATGTTTGGACTAGCCTCTTCCAGAAGGAATAATTAACATCCAATTCCCTATTTTGCACTTGGCCATATAATCATACACTTGGCTTCCGGGCGCACTAAAAATTCAGATTGATAGAAATTGCATGAATTATTTGGTCAAATTTTTTCTCCCACAGATTTGATTGCAAAAAGGATAAATTGCAAATTCTTGGAAATTCTGAAGTATTTTTTCTTGAAAAAGCCATTAGGGTTGATTGTCCTATTACAAACCAGGTACCTAAAACCAACCACCCTGATTCTTGCCTAATTTCTAGATTTTCAAAGGGAGATGTACCTCATTTGTACATTAGAGCATGTGATCGGTTTTGGGGTTTAGGGTGACTTTCACTTTGAAAATTTGTACTTATTCAAATACTTATTCTTATAAGTTGCAATTTTTTGCAATCCTCATGAAATCCTATTTCAAACACGGTCATAATTTTTTTTCGGATTTACCACTGCCAAATATAGGTCAAATTGCTTAAGTGGTTGGTAATAGGACAATCAACCCTACATGTGCTTTGAATATTTCAAATTGGATTCTATATGCAACAAAACTCTCCTTTGAAATTGATCTTGACACATAGTATGTTAGAAAAATACAGGAGGTTGGAGTTCTCAAACAATAGATTAAATACACATCTTACAAAACCATATAAACATATTGTAAGCAATTGGAAGTAGGCCACAAATAGACGAATATGTTTTAAATATGCTTTTTAGTACACAAAAACACTTTACATGTTTAAAATTTATAAGAATAGTACAAACTTTTAAATCAGTACCTTGACAACTAAACTAAAGAGCCACATACTATATAGTGTTCTACTCATCTACTCTAGTAAGCATCTAGTTCATTCTGCAACCTCTTGTCACCCATGCCTTCAATCTGCATTGCAAAATATTCAAGTATGTGCGACTTTGCTTCATTTGTAATAGTGATTTACTTCATCTACACGTAATCATATAGCGCCATTGTTGCAGTTGTTGCTTCTCCCTCCAAATAGCAACTCCACCATGACATTTCTTTATTGTGTTATCAAAATAGATTGTCCAACCTCTTAGAACAAACTTGTGAGAACAACGAGCCGAGCGATTCACTCCCCTATACAAAGTCCTTGGAATTCCACATGAACAACATCATTGTCAACTCCAGTGGGGCTTCCAAATGCACTAAGGAAAATGAGGAAAAAGAATGCGCGACCATCCACCTCCAACCACCTGCACAAAAAAAAAAACAAAAAAATCATAAAACATCAATCTATCTAACTACTTTTTGCGGGTCGCTAATGATGCATAGTCGCCCCTTTGATTTCTTCCGCGGCCAAAGGAGCATAGGAAAACATATTGATGTTCTCTTGAGGAGAGGACAAACGTACGAGGATCCGCGCGCGCGGACCCTCTCCCCCGAAAAACCTGGGAAAAAAAAAAAAAAAAAAAAAAAAAAAAGACATGGGGGAGGAGCTAAGGATATGCGGTAGCACACCCAGCCCTCACGAGAACATGCATATGTTCTTCCACACCCTCTCATAACCACCTCACTAGTATATAAGGCGGCCATGGGAGTATGGGAGAACATGCTTATGTTCTCTTGAAGAGAGGAGAGGAGGACCGAAAGAGGGTTCGCGAGCACGGACCCTCTGCCCCGGAAAACCTGGAAAAAAAATTTATTTATTTATTTTTAAAATTTTGGGTGTGGGGGGGGGGGAACAAAGGATATGCAGCAGCACACCCGGCCCTCAAGAGAACATACATATGTTCTTCCATACCCTCTTATAGCCGCCTCACTAGTATGTAAGGCGATCATAAGAGCATAGGAGAACATGTTTATGTTCTCTTGAACTGAGGAGACTCAGGAGAGGAGAGGACGAACGAAAGAGGGTCTGCGCGCATGGACCCTCTGTCCTGTGAAACCCGGAAAAAAAAATAAAAAAATTGCGTGGCGGAGGGGCTGAGGGTATGCGGCATTTGAATGTTGTTTTGAAGGATGGAGAAAGGAGCCATGTACCCTTATTTACATTTTGACACAAAGAAAAATGAATAAGAAAATAAGAAAAATGAAATCATGTCTTCTCCCATACACTCTGCAGCGGTGTTATAGTGTCTTAATCTATTCATAATTTGTAATAGTTTTTAAATAGTCAATCTTGCAATTTTTAAAATAAATGAAATTCAAATTTTTGTTATGAAAAATTTGAAATATTATTGTTTTATTGCAATATACTACAAGTTTCAACAAAGAAAGAAATTGATGTTTTTTCGTCAATTTTTTTGTTAAAGTTTTTTTTTAGCACAATTAGGGCTCGGAATGATTGCACTTGGCCAAGTACAAAAATAGGGAATTGCTTGTTAATTATGTTTACATTGTAGAGGTCTATTTCAAAAAAATTGCATGGTAGTATGTTTCTATTGCATAGATTCTAATTGCTAAAGATTTATGTTTCTAGGCCTTATAGGTTCAAGGGTTAAAAAAGCACAATGTTGCCTTTTACTTTGATTTCTAGGCACAACTAAGATGTTGAGAGTTGACCCTCTATTATGCTCTGTAGGAAATTTTATTACTATTGGCATCATCCTACTTGGATTGCTAGCAGCCTCCTATGCTGCGAGTTTGTGTTACAGAGAACTGGGTGGTTGCAAGCTACAATCACCCAAACTTTTTGTCGCGGCATGCAAATTTGTGCACTTACCCAATCTTTGGAAAATCATCAATAAATATTGGAATGGAATTTTGTGACGAAACAAATTGCATTGTTTCTAGAATTCCAAAGTTAAGATGTCTACCACAATAAATTTTGCAAAATTCCAATCTTTCTATCCAAATTAAGCATTTCTACTTGGATTTGGTAGCGTATCGCTTGTCAAAAGTGCACCTATTTTATGGGAAATGCTAGAAGGGGGTCAAATTTGAACTTCAAAAATTTATAGCAACATACCACAAGTGTGTAAAAAGTTACCATATTTTATTTATTTTGGTATTACGCTTACTTATTTTTTAATTAATTGTTTTGTGATGTTTTTGTTTTTTTAGATTTTCGTGCAGTTAAAACTTTTTTTTGGATTTTTTTTTTTGGAAATGAAATAATGGTTCAATTTCAGAGGTGGGATATGAAATGCATTTTTCATAAAACCTAGCTAAGGATGTTATGTAAAAAAGGCTCTAATTACCCCTACTCGGTAAAAAACAGAAAAGACTATTGAGTAATGCCCAAAGACTTGAAATTAACTTAACAATTGCTAAAGTGAAAGTATTAGCATAAACCCTATTTGGGATGGTGAAATTTTTGATCTAATTGAAAGTTGGGAGGTGCGCATTACTACGCTAGTGCACGAGCTGCATGGCCTTTAGCTGCACAAGCTACACTCCCCACTTGGTAGACCGTAGCTTGCAATCACCCAACTGTGGATGGTCTAATTTTATGGTGGAATTGCTTCTTAGAGAATTTTAACTCTAAGAGAATGCCCACCCTATCAAAAGGACGTGGAAATAGGGCATCCGTATTATGAACACCCTAATCATCCATAGAGATGCCCAAGGGCCATGGCAGATGCTCTCCTAGAAATAGGGCATATTCTCAAATAAAGTTCTAAAGAAATTCCACGCCATTAGCAGAATTTGGTTGGCTATCCGCACCGTCATCATATAGTCTCTATAGTGTGAGAGAAATGACATTACTTTCAATAAAGCCAAGTGGACTTAGGAGGGATTACTTCATTTGATCTGGCTTGAGCTGATAGTGAGAACCAACAAATGCCATTCGTCGAAGTCCCTTTGCAAACTGAAGAAGGAATTTGCTACCTAGTGGTGCAGAGTAAGAGTGTTTGTTGTCATGGAGAATGACAAACCGCAATAGAAACTTATTGGTCCGAACTCTAGTCTCGTCTTTGGACATTGATTTTCTTGACAGTAGGTGGCTTTTGCTTCCTTCTGTCACTGATTGTTTCACATGAGGCCTGGTGACTATTTTGTTTCTTTGTCTTGGCCATGCGTTGATTTTGTCCATGGTGGTTTGCAACTCATATTCCTGGCACCGGCTCTTTGCGTAGGACTTGGCTCAGCCAGTTCCTAGCGACCCGACCATGCGGGTTCCCTGTGTAGCCTTGTATTTTAATTTATTATCTTGTCTCTAGGCTACTATTAACTCCAACAACTAACATAGTGTACCCCGCCTAGGCCGTCTTCGGCTAGGTGTCTTTGTATGAATCACTCTTGCAATGAAACAAGATTCATTTGTGTAAAATAAAAAAATAAAAAAAATAAAAGATATGGAGGCCCAACTGTACATAACATTCGTAACCCTCTAAAAGACTATTTTTTTGTCCAAAAACACTCCAATGCTGCCATTTCTACTCCCCTATGCAAATATTCCATTTTTTTTACTTTCTAACCATGAGATCTTGTCCTAAACTACTTGAAAAATATCTGCAAATTTTTTTGTTGAATTTGACCGCACGGATTGCAAAATAATTGTGTTTGATGGAAAAAAACACCCGCCCGAAAATTTTAGATGCATTTGACCATGGCTACATCAAAAAAACTTCACTACCAAAACTTGTCACACTTCACTTTTACATTCAATATGATGTTACTTAGCTGTGTACAAATTTTCGTTACGTTTGGAGATGTTTAGGATGTTGAAGAACACCCTGTACTTGTTGGGGGTTTAAAAGTCTAGAAAAGTCTCTTTTGTTTTCGGAATTGCAATATTTTTCAACTTTCATTATTTAGAATATAAATCCGAGCGGTGAAACATAAGTACATTCTACATTCTATGGAATGGCAAAAACAAATTGAAAAAAAAAAAAATCTCCAAATTTTAGAAGACATGTAGCATATTTTCTAAGAATTTTGGGGTTAGAGGGAAAATATTGGGTGAAAGAAGGGAATCAAAGTGCCACCTCATTCAACCCATTTCAATGTTCATGACCCCACTAACTTCCAAGAGGGGGTTGAAGACCCTCAAAGTGGACTGCGACGTGGCAGTCCTTCATTGGACGATTTTCCTTTTTTTTAATTTTTAATTTTTAAATTTTTTAAATTCTTATATTTTAATTATGAAATTTTAATTATGAAATTTTAATTTTAATTTTAAAAACTATAAATTTCAATTTAAAATAATAAATTTGAATTTGAAAATATTATTTTAAATTATATTATATTTTAAATTTTAATTAAAAAAATATTTTTAAATATTTTAGTGGGGGCTGTCTTTTTGCCCCTATAGTCCACCCCATTTCCTACAATTTGCCTTGCTTGTTGCCTCCCCCAGAATTCAACCATTTTTTTTTTATTGCTTTGATGTCCTATCTTCCGAAAGAAACACATTTCTCCTCGTAACTTTCACATGCAGTGTCGATTTTTTTTTTTTTAAATTCCCATTTTCGTGGCACATTGGAAAATCCACTATTAAATTTCCTCCAAAATTCGATTAAAAATGTTCAGCGGAACCTATCCAGTTCTCTAAATATCCTAGTTAGGACACTTGGTCCTTTAGGAATTAAGTAGTAGGGTACTGCACCGACTATTACTTGGTTTGCTTTTTACTGATACAATAACTTTCTTTAGAACATGAAGTGAAAAATGAAACCTGCCATTACATGAGGGAATTTAGTAGAAATCAAGCAAGTAAGACAAATTTAAGATGTGAAAACAAAGAGCATCAAAGAAAATCTTGGAAACTTTAGTAGGGGTACAAAGTCTAAGGCTCAACCCTTTATTGCCCAGACCTATTCTGCAAAAACCTCGGATTTCTAGTGTTTTTTTTCTTTAAACTCTCTCTGTTGAAATTAGGGATATTATTAATAATATTCAACCCTATAAATAGAAGCATAGCTTAATCAAAAAATTGTCTGTTGAACCTTGGTAAGATCGAACCGTTGGATTAGAAGATCATAATGTGTAATTGAACCGTGTAATGCACGCTCAGAAACGAGATTTTGGAGAGTGTGTGACTTTAACCCTTTGACGTCCCGATTCATAGTGGAGATGAAAGCTTGCTGTTCTGTGCGATTTTGAACTTGCAGAATTCGACGCATGATTGATTCAGTTTCAGGGGTTCTAACTGTAAGATTAGATGCATGTTTAGTATGTTTCTCGATCATCAAAGTATTGGACGTTCATGCCTACATCGATGCACAGATCGTAAGGTTTGACCATGAGAATCTTTGTTTGACTTAACCGGGCAGACATAGTTCCACAACATTTGAGGACGGCCTGTAATTTCTGAGGGACTCAATAAATACGTATCACTTCAAGATTTTGTCAATAACCAAGTTCACAACACTGTAGGCTGAAGTCCCCGTGCAAACACCTAAATGTGACAAAAATCTGAACCTTGTAATCAATGGATAGCAAAGTCATGAAGAAATATGCAACTGTACAGCAGAGGTTCATAAGCCCTAGAAATGAACAACACACACATTGATAGCCGAATCAAACATGACTACGAATGAGAATGCACAGATTGAAAGCATATATTACGTAGCTGATCCACAAAACATGTACAATTCGGCTTCATCTCTGTAAAAACGCTACAGATTCTTGTGCATATTCCGGGCAACGCCAATACTTCTAAACCAGTAGCCCCAACGCACGGGTTGCTCAATATTAAATTCTCTGTTTACAGCCCGCAGACGTCAGATGCTGCCACATGAGCGTCTCATGTCCGCCTAAGCCTCGATTTACGGTCCAGCAACCGCTCCCACTTATGAGACAGGGAACCGATCAACAACCGTTACAGGATACATGCTGAGCTCCAGTTTTTTCAAGGCGCCTCTTCCGATCCTTCGGATTCTCCCTGCATCAGTTCATTCCCAGGTACATTATCACTCGTCTCTCTGTGAATCTCAGTTGTTACCGATAGTTTGCTCATTCAACCACAACCATCACTCACCACATCGGAGTTTCAGCAGCTTCCAGATACGTCCTCTCCTGTCGGCGTTGCGTTCAAAAATTATAACATCCGGCACTCCAGTAATCTAGATTTCATACCGCACACAACTTGGGACAATGGCCGCACGAAGAAGCGACCTCAGATCTAGCATCTGTGTACGTTTACCTCAAACTCTAAGTGTCCACAAAGCTGTACAAGGTTACAAGAGAGCTGATATATTGCTATGGACATAAGCAAGAAGTACTAGACATAAGCAAGAAGAACAAGGCCGCTCAATGTACAGAGGTATACGGCAGTCTGAGGATGAAAGTCCAGTCCACCACGACATCACAGTTTGAACACCTGAATGAGTCACCCAAATATAACCAATTCTGTATTTGGAGTTTGTCTTGCTAGTGACGTGGTTCGGAACCAGTCTACCACATTCATCGTCTAACAGGGTAGTGAGATCTAAAAAAGCACCGTCCTTCATGCAGATACACACCCCCACACTGAATGCACATGCGAGATGTGCGGGGCAGTACACCACAAAATCGACACTTCCTGCGTTTCTTTGTATTCGTGAGCCCATGTACTGCTGGCACGGAGAGCTTCCATTGCGAGACACAACCCCGACGGGCATTCCATTCTGCACACAGTTCTTGAACTAGCTGCATTTGGAAATGTAGGTGACTTTTCGGACGTGTCCCAAGCTCGACACACATTTCCTTATACATGACAAACGAGTTCACAACAGTAGTATCAAGTAGAAAATAAAACAGTCTATGCCACCATTTTTTGGATCTCGTCAACGACGTGTATGTACCTCTCATCTGATCTGCAACATCAACACCTCGCATCCACTGAGAATAAGCCTTATGGATGGGAGAAGTGTCAAAGCTCTTTTCGATGCCATGAACACGCCGCGTAACGCTACACTCCACGCCGGGCAAAGCGACAGGCCGATAGTACGAAGACAGCAACATGACAGGCTTTTTATCGACCCAAGTCACGGCGGCCAATTTTCTCGACGCATGCATCCTCCATGATAATGTGCCCTGCGGGTATTTAGAAAATACCTTAGTATTCGTCAGACTCTTCGGCATCCCCACACGGTTCGCGCGCACCGTTCCACATCCATATGTGCCTTTCACTGCAAGGTCGGCCAACAACTTCGGGGACGTGAAGAAATTGTCGGTGAAGACAATGTGGTGCTTCCCATGCAAGCCTTTCACGAGGTTGTTCACTACCGCATAACCGGTCTTTGCCTCACCGCGTCCAGCACCCCTCAAAGACGTCATAAGACTTGCACCTATATACACATGAATTGTATAAAATGAAATGTATAAAAAAAACTTCAAATCTAGTAACATACATCATAGATATAAACATATCAAATCATACTTGTAATTTCACATAGAGAAACATTTAAAGACATATAGAAACATACTTGAAATGTCACATATAAAAACATAGAGAAACATATAGCAATATACTTGAAATGTCACATCAAGATACATATTTTTACAACACATATACATTATATAAGAAACACACTGTAAACGTGACTAGAAAATGCTACTATATATACATAAGTCAAACGTATAAACATATAGAAACATATAGAAACATACTTGAAATGTAGAAACTTTTTACTTGCAAACTTCACATTTTTCTAGTAAGAGTTGCACCTGTATAAACTTCAAATGTATGAACATACTTCGAGACGGCATCGGCCAAACACCATACTTTCACACCCCATTTTGTTGGTTTGTTTGGCATGTACTGACGTATCGGACAAAATTTCCCCTTGTATCGAACCATAAGTTCATCCACGGTAAGCTCTTGGTGCAAGTGCCAATTCTGCTTACATCGATCGCGTACCTCATCCAACAGCCATCGGATCTTACACAGTTTATCACCGGTCCGCTCGTGAGAATGCACCGAATCATCCACAACATGTAGACAACGCTGAATGTCTTCAAAACGCCGTCGTGACATAATTGTAGCAGTGAATGGGCAGTACAATGATGGAATCTTGGTGGACCAGAAGCACCGATGGTTTGGCATTCTTTTAATGCCCATTAAAAGACTCAAGCCGAAAAAAGCCTTCAATTCATCCCGCTGGAGCGGCCACCACTGCGGCCCAGCCACGGGATAGCCCTTCGCTGTGACTTCCTCTGACGCATACTTGTTAGTTTCATGACAAATTCTATCGAGCGTGCGATTCGTCCAAAACCGCTGGAATAGGGCCAGAAAATTAGTGGGCACTCTGCTGTATCCAAAGCTCGGACCCGGTGCATCTCCTCTAAAAATAGTATCCTCATGCGCATAATCAGCGGAATCACACGTCCAACTGCCTTCTGAGTATAAATTTTCAACATTACCTGCAGTTCCCGGATCCTTTTTTAAAATAAAAATTATTTTACTATGGCACATGCAAACATAGAATCTAATTCATGCACAGACTGTACATGCAGTGCATGCACAGTACACAGTAACCAGCCACTAAAGTTGAACAAATAATTGAAATTGGAAGAGAAAATCAAAGTTCAACAACATTGACATTTCAACAGAAAGTGAAATTGCAGAAATTCTCAACCTGCATGACCGAAAATATTGAAAAAGAATTCACTGGTACTAATTATCAAGTACGTTAGCTGCATCAATCTGCCCCTCCACATGAATTTGTTTGTACCAAATGCACCTTACGTATTCCAAGTTTTTAGAGGATAATTCGTTGAAAAAGTAAAAACTCTAAAACTCTAAAAAAATATCAAAAAATATCCAAAAATCACTACACTTAGAGTATTACATTTCAACCCATCATAACACATTTCATCCAGAAATTGTTAATATCTTATTCTTGATTCAATTACAATTGAATTTTGAATTTTGAGTTCCAAATTTTATACAAAAACATTGGTGATAGCAATCATAGATCTAACCGTCTGAATAGAATCTAAAATTCATAATGTACAACTTTTATTACATACTTTCATGAGGTTGTTCACTAATTTTTAGTCATTCAGTTCGGTTTTTTGCCTTTATTCTTGAAATTCAATCAGTCATTTTGGGTAATCAACCGGCTAACTTGTAACTAACAGCCGGTTCTTCCACAACTGTGCTTGGTACTAAAAGCCTCTGCATTTTTCTGTGCACATGCATGTCCTAGCTCTCATCTATAAATGACAAACAAATAATAGCAATACCTGCAGTTGGCGCGGCACTTCCACCGCGTCCACCACGTCCACATGCACGCGCAACTCGAGTGTGTGTGATGCTTGTTGACCCTGTGTGATGCAGAACTCCTAGTGACGATACCATTGGCTGGCTTTCAACGCGCTCGCCGATGTCATTGGTTCCAACAATAGATTGCAGTACAGGAGTTGATGTCGATGCAGTGGGGTCATGCAAAGAAGGTCCTGGATGGACGAATGAGTCGTTGCGGGGAATGCCAATCATGACAGGCCTCTCCTCCAAGTCAACACGGCACTGTTGGACCCCTGCAAAGCTAGATTCATGGAATTCACTATTCATATGCTGAAATGGAAAGGTACTGTGCGGTAGCTCGTGTACTGCGTGGTCATGCGCGCCATTCTGTTGAAGACTGCCAATGGATATTCTGGGCGTTATAGACCCTCTAGCTATGCTCAAAGCATGTGGTAACAGGGCGTTCGCAAAAGATGCAGGGACAGCATGTACATCGTGGATGCTCTGTCGCACTGCCTGCACTGCTTGCAACGGCTGGGATTCCTGGGAATCAGGGCGTGAATTGCGTGGAGGTCGTTGTCTACCTCGGCTGCCACGACCTCCACGTCCACGTTGTGTAGCTGTTGGCCCGGTACTGTGCATGGTTGCAGACGTCCCTCCCATGGTCACTGACGCATGCACATGGACATTATTTAGATCAGGTCTAGGAGGCCACTCACCTTCCATTTCCATCAAGGCATCCACCACGTCGTCGTCGATCTCTCCACTCATGACATAAGAAGAATTGTGGCCTTCACCTGCACTCTCATCAACATCGTCAAGACCATCATTGTCTTCAATCGGTTGTGTGCAGCCTATGGGCAAGATTGCTTCTAAGGCGCCAAATGGTAAGTGCCGGATTTCTCCATCATCGCATTGTACCACGTACATGATTTGTCTTGAGCTGCTAGGCTTGTATGCATGTAATGCCAATCCAAGCATGTAGGATCCGCATCTAGGATCATTGGTACTGAAACGCATGATTTCTGAAGTGGGGATGCGTACTGGCAGAGGTCTTGTTATAGCGCGGGGGAGACTCACAAATTCTGGAGTCGGTCCAATCACCGCAGCAGCAAGTAAACTTTGGCGCTGACGAAGTTGAGGGACTTGGTGTCGACGTTGCGCTCCAGTTGTGTCGCTCTCTTCACCATCTGTAGGCAGCAACATCTCGACTTCACTGTTCACTGGCGCAGGTGCAGGCGCTTCAATCGGCACTTGGGCGGGGGTCGTTGGTAGGGAGAGAACTGGCGTTAGTGGCGACATTTTCTGTTTCAGTCTCTTGTTGTGATTGCAGGGCGTCTGGTCTCGGCCGCTCCTCTGTAGTGGCAGCTCTTCTATATTGCCGGTGACTCCGAGTTCTGGAGGGAGAAATTGTGTGGCGTTGCGTTTGCCCTTCTGATGAGTCGGTGCTTTCTCCTTGCGACGCGATGGGCCGGGCTGATCTGTGGACACCATTGTCGACGACGTCAGGCCAATACTCGTGCGTGAGAAAACGGTATACTGCAGCAGAGAATCCGAGAGGATGGCCCTGTGGACGGCGGTCTCTTCAATGAAGTATGCGCCCGGTATGATGATAAAACAAGTAGCGTAGACCTGCAGGCGAATACACTCTTCGGATCCCTGCAGGAACTCGTCTTCGCAATAAGTACGTAGTATCTAGTAATCGCAATATTCGTGAAACTTGTGACGGTGACGCTCCTTGACTTTCTATCGCCCACTCTGCTATGATACGTCTCGCTCGTTGTAATGCAGTCAAACGACGTGCATGATCAGCGTTGGCCATGGTGCACTGCGTTTGTCATTGAGCTGTTACCGTAATAGCCCAATGTCAACGCATTTCACTCGCAGACTTCAAATTTACTTTGTCCACAGTGCCTGACCCCTCATTCACTACTTAAGGTGGACGTACTGTCATCACATCATCACAGTTAGTGTACTAGTATCCCTGCAGCTTCTGACTTGAAGGTCTCACTACCACTTGCACTTCAAAGTTGAGTTCCTTTTAGCTTGGCGTCAAGATCATGCTTTCTGTTCAACAATGACGACCTCACGGCAATTGCGACATGCGAGCGTGCTCATGGTGGCAGTCACCTTAGCGGTACTCTTCATTGGTAACGTCTCATGATCTTCATTCGATCACTCATCTGTTTGTCCGAGTTCCTATCTCATTACTAATACTAGTATGTCAATTACTACTCGACCTCTCCCTCTATTGATTCATTGATCAGCACAGAATGAGTCCCATTGACCATACCTTACCGAATAGAACTGATCTGATACTCATCACTGTAAATCGACAGTGACGAAGTGGGACTTATGTAGTAGGAACTATTAGAAAACCACGTGCATCTATTTTGCAAGGTGGCATGAATGTCGTGATCCACTTGCGTGCATGTTGATCAAATTGTAGACAGGTATCTCTAATGTCAAGTGGGATAGTAGCCCACTATTGCAAAATTTTGCCGGTTCACGCAATGAATCTCATGAAGATGTCACATGGGGTGGTTATTGCTCATAATCTCTGTGAAGCGCCAAACTTCATTCAAATTTGAATGCTACCTCAGGTTCACCAATGCTTGTAGTCCCTGTGGCAATACCCACGTTCGCTATATTTATAAAAAGTGTTGTTTTTGATTATCAAGGCTTACAACATGACGACTGTACTATTTCAAATGCCCGGAATATAAGTTTTTTCTAATGTGGGCAGAGCTTCTAACCGCCATCGGTGCATGCCCAATAATTGCTACCCTCAAAATGAAACTTCTGCAAATTCTGCCCTGGGCAAGACGGGAAGCTAAAACATTTCACTTTGTTTTGACATCTATGCATTCTTAGTCCAGTAGAAAATTCTGAGCGTGCTCAATGTCAACAAAAACTCATTCACATGTTGAAGAACTACCCCAAGAAGCTACCATATTTTTTGCTAACAGAAATCGTTGATATCCAATGAAATATGGAGCATCGAAATCATCCAGCGTCCATATAGTGGACGATGGCGCCTCAAAGGGTTAAAGATAAATAGAATTTGGGTTGAATTTTCAAAAATGAAAGTCAAGCAGTCTAGCAATGACCTATGTCAACACTTCTCCATTGCAATCTTTCAATAGGTTGCAAAAACATACCTCTGCAACCACAATGTGGATGCGTGGGCTGTAAAGGGTTAAGAATGTTATGTACCAGTGGCAGCAGAAATAGCAACTTCGAATCTTTACCATTTCCACAAGCCAAGTGGTGCACCCCCACCAGAATAGGCACCCACGCTCCCTGTAGCACACACTCACTAATTCCGAGCGGGAAAGTAACCTCCAGGAAATACTGTAGGCCGCTAAATAGATCGACCTATAGTACACTAATCCAGCGCCATTGTTCTCCAGTCACTTACATCGTCAGTCGTCTTTCCCAGTTCCTCCCGATTCTCACATAGATCTCTAAGTTACTACAGTACGGACAGTCGATGGCTATGGTGTCTGCTTTTGCACTACTAAACCCTAAACCCTAACCATCCACACTGACAAGAATTCTTTCTGTGCACGATCGTTGACTTAGTTGCGGATACGGATGCGCACCGCATTCATGGTACACTTGTCAACGGTATTCGTGAACCTAATCCCACACTCAGCGATCCAGTTGCTGCTGCTGCTGCGGCGACCCGGCGGTTGTTGCTATAACGATCGCCTCCATTCGATTCGGAGCTTTTGTCTCCACATTACTCTGTTTCTAGATTTTCACGCACTAGCAACACTCCGTGTCGAACTTGGAAATTTGATGACAATGGGAGCTCAAGAGGTGAATTTTTTAAGTTTGTGGCATGAGGGCGGATGCAGTATGCGTGTGTGAGCGTGGCTTGATTCAAGAAAGATTGAATCAGTTTTTGATTTGATGGCGAAACTTCATGGAGGCAAGATGGCAGCGCTGGGGAAGACGAGGTTTGTGCCGTGGACTTTTGTTTCTGCGGCGTTAGTATCCACGGCGTTGCTATGTCACACGTTGGCGTTGATGCTGGTACCAGGGACGCTGGAAACCTTGTCAGTCGGGAAGCGCTGTGGAGACGATGTCACGGGGTTTTCCGGGGATTTGCGGGAGGTTGAATTTGCGTGGAACAGGTTGTGTTTCGGCCCGCCACCTGCGAAGCTAACAATGGCGCTCTTCGTAAAAACCTGGCCTATCGGCGGAACACCAGGGGGACTAGAACGGCACGCCATGACGCTACATCAAGCGCTGGCGGATCGCGGGCACGAGGTGCACGTCATCACGGTGGACGTAGGGCCGGAGAGAAGACTCGGGGAGGTCATGGACAAAGAACTCCACATCCACTTCGTAAAAGGAAACGCGGCTGGCAAGTACGACCACGAGACGGCGTTCAAGGCATTTTTAAAGCTCAATGAAACGATTCCGTTTGACATCGTGCACACAGAAAGCGTGGCGCTTATGCACTATCGCGCGCGCGGAATTGAAAATCTTGTCGCGACCTGGCACGGTATTGCGTTCGAGGTTGTGCACACCGACATTGTAGCAGATCTTGTGTTTCGTAAAGCAGGAGAACCACGAACGCCGGAGCGGCTACAGAGTATGACGGGGCGACTGACCAGGGTTTCCGATGAAATTCGGTTCTTCAAAGAGTATCGTCATCACGTTGCCATTAGCGATTACGTTGGCGATGTGCTGCGCACGATTTACGAGCTTCCCGTGGAGAATGTGAACGTGATTTTTAACGGCGTGGATGATACGAAGTTCCGCCCTGACGCGGCACTTGGTGCTCTGTTTCGTGCGAAGCATGGCGTGCCCGGCAACGCGAGTTTGGTGCTCGGGGCCGCGGGGCGTCTCGTGCAAGACAAAGGTCACCCGGTGCTGTTCGAGGCGTTTGCAAAAATTCTTGAGACACATAAGGACGTTTACCTGCTCGTTGCCGGGGCCGGCCCGTGGGGCGACCGTTATAAGGAGCTTTCCCCGAATGCTTTGATGATCGGCGCCTTGCCGCCTGCGGAGCTCGCGGAATTTTACAACGCGCTGGACATTTTCGTGAACCCTACGTTGCGGAGCCAGGGCTTGGACCTTACGCTTCTTGAGGCTATGCAATGTGCGAAACCGCTGCTCGCTACAAAATTCTCGAGCATCACTAGGAGTGTTATTGTTGATAAAGCTTTAGGTTACACTTTCTCCCCCAATGTTGATGCTCTTGTTGCTGCTCTTGAGACGGTTATCAGTGACGGGAAAGAGGTGCTAAGAACGAAAGGCGCGGCGTGTAAACAGTACGCGGCGAATCTCTTCACCGCCACGAAGATGGGGTCCGCTTATGAGCGGTTGTTCTTGTGTATCAAAGACGATCGGTACTGTCACTACCCCTTGCCTAGCGATCAGTGCCAGCCGACCAAACCCTACTTCCAACGCTGATCATGGCAATTTAGAAGTCGCAAACTGGGGTTTAGGGTTTTTCCTCCCTCTTGCGATCGTTCCAAAGCTTTGGAATGACTTGGTTGAAATGGTTTTTCAACCTGCCTGGATTTAGAGGGTGGAAGTCTTTGATTGAAGTATTCTACTAGCAGCTGCCGCAACATTGTGCTCCGTTGCTGGGGAGTTTGCTGACGAAGAAGGCGATCGAACTTATGCCACATGAAGCTGCGGAGCTACTAGAAACAACCCACTGGCAACCCTTGCCGTCTCTGATTAAGACGGTACAGTTTTATCAACTTGCTGGACGAGAATTCTCGTTGATTCATTAGTTATATACACTGTAAACAAAACTATTCGTGAGGGACTTAGAATTTGAGCTTGTTTGAGTTATTGAGGTGATTCATGTCAGCACAGGTATTCCCTAGATTTCTGACCGGAGCATCTGAATCTAGTACTGTCAATCGGTAGCGAAGAGTATGACAGTCTAAGTGCGATCTTAACAATTATTTGGTTACTTGAGAGCTAGTTTTCAGAGATTAGTGTTTAAGATTAGCTTGGGTCGATCTCATTCAGGCCTTGAACTGAGCTCTTAGCCAGTTTTTACGATTTTGGATTACGAGCCAAGATTGCAGAAATCGAGACTGTTCCAGTGTTGCAGATAAACGGTGTACTCTAAATTGCAGAAACCATTTTGAATGCCCAAATTATCCAATTCAAAAGCTATTGCATCGTGATTTCCTACTCTTGCGCACCATTTACTCTACTTCATTTACTTTTCCATGTTACATCACCTACTCTCATCAGACTACAAGTCATCGATTGAAATGCGGCAATTGCTACTTGGTACCAGGAGTACAGTACCCTCCAATAAGTATCCGCTCATTCCCACAAAAAAGAAGAATTTCGAAATGGTACTGTTTACTCAAAAATCCTTCAATTCAGGAATCATAAAATGTATTGGATAGATAACATAGTCTATTTTCATGGTATAACAAGTTTGCAAAATGAAAGATCACATTTTCTTGTCTTCTTTCATTTTCATGTCTTCTTTCATGTACATGATATCTCCACTTGTCGCTCAAATGTCCAAACCGCGGTAGTCTTAGACGAGCACGTAAAAATTCTTACCAGATTAGAAAGAAGACTAGGCCTTGCTCTGCCGCTACTCCTGGAACTAGAATAACAAGAAATCTTGTGCTTTAATTTATGTTTTCAACTAAATGAGCGAAAGTTTTTCTACGATTGATCAATCGATTTAGGGTTTAAGGTTTAGGGTTTACAATTGACCTGTGTTATTGGGATGAGAGTAGAGCTTTGTACTTTGAGTCAACAAAGTATGTATCTCACGTTTGTTTAAAAGAACATCCACAGGTTTTAGCATAAACCTTAAACCCTAAACCCTGCTGGGATGGGAGGAGAGCTTTGTAACTTGATTCACTTTTGTTTGGAAGAACATCCACATATACCATAAACCCTAAATCCTTAAACCCACACAGGTCTTCCTCTGCCGCTGCGGTGACGTGTGAGCAAGTGAGTGATTAGTGTTTGCCGTGGGTTGCTCTGTCGTCGATTGCTGTTACGGAAATCATGCTTCCTGTGTGCGGACATGGCCATGTGCTGAAGGAGACGCCTTGTATTTCTCCGCGGGTCGCAATTCGTAAGCCGTCATTGAGTCTCCGCAATGCAAACGGCGTGGCGGTTGGACGACAATCGAGGCGATTTGCATCGCATTCTGCGTCTGTGGAAACGGCAAATGGTGTGGCTGTTGGGCGACAATCTAGGCTATTTGCATCGCAAATTGAGTCCGTGGAAACGGCGAGTGATGTGATGATAAAGATGTGCGGGATCACAAGTGCAGAAGACGCCGCGGCCGCTGCGCAAGCGGGCGCGGATTACATCGGCATGATCGTGTGGCCCAAGTCCAAGAGGTCCGTGTCTGTGAGCCTCGCACGCGAGATTGCGGCTGCGGTCAGGGAGCATGGCGCGCAACCAGTTGGTGTGTTCGTGGATGAGAGTGCTGCGGAGATCGAGAGAGCTTGCAGTGATGCCAATCTCGCCATCGCCCAGGTCAGGCTTTGAATCCCAGAAAACCCTAAACCCTAAAACCCTAAACCTTGGTACTCCTGAAAGTAGAATGACAAGAAATCTTGTGCTGTGATTTGTAACCTTGGTAATCCTGATAGCAGAATAACATGAATCTTGTGCTTTGATTTGTAACCTTGGTAATCCTGATAGCAGAATAACAAGAATCTTGTGCTTTGATTTGTAACCTTGGTAATCCTGAAAGTCGAATAACAAGAAATCTTGTGCTTTGATTTGTGTTTTCAACGAATTGAGCGAAAGTTTTTCTACGATTGACCTCTGTTGGGATGAGAGTAGAGCTTTGTAATTCGACTCAACAAAGTATGTATCTCACGTTTGTTTGGAAGACCATCCACAGGTTTTAGCATAAACCTTAAACCCTGCTGGGATGAGAGTAGAGCTTTGTAATTTGATTCACTTTTGTTTGGAAGGACATCCACATACACCATGAACCCTAAATCCTAAAACCCACATCTAAATTGCTCAATTTGGAATGCTCCGGACTAGATATAGTTTTGTGTTTGTAGTGTAGTTTGTAATATAGAAGACCGAAAGAATTCAACATCGGGGCATATGGATACTCCTTGGTCCAATGCTTTGAAGACCCCGATCCAGGGTTCTGGATGTTATTTGAAGACCTTGTAAATCCCAAATTTTACAAAATGGAATGAGTAGGGTTAGTGATAAGGCTGCAATGGTTGTTACTTGTTGGGTCTAACAGTTTTTTTAACAAAAAGGGGGTTTCTAAGGGTTGATCTCATTCATCGGAGCTTTGGACAACACCCAGGTTCTACAATGACTAAGAGCCCTTTTATTTTTAGAGAAGCTCTTTAATTCTTGGAGGAGCCCTTTTATTTCTTGCTTTTGTCTATCTTAAGAGCCAAAGATATAGATTGGAAGATTGAGACAATTCTCATGCATGGGGTCATGGATGATAGGAGGTTTCCTGCATAGGTGATACGAGTTTTCTCATCACTGTAGCAAAAAGCAAAGTCCTAAAATTGCTATAAAATGTTATGTTGATATTTGCACGGTTGACAGTTGCACGGCGATGGCGCGAGGTCTTCTCTTCTCCAAGGCTTACCGGAGTCCTTGAAGGTGATTTATGTGTTGCACGCCAACAAAAATGGAGTCATTCAGACTTCCTTCCCTCAAAGTGAAGAGGGCCCTTTGGTTGACTGGGTGTTGGTTGATGGATTACAAGGAGGCAGGTATGATTCACACTCATAACTGACCGCCATGAATGTGGCACAGTTGACGACCCTCGTAGACCAATAAATCAAAAACCTTATAGAGTAGAGGGAGTACGGTTGTGATCAGGCCGGAATGGTTGTGCAAGCTCTTCAGCTTACGGTCTAATAAAGTTTTTATCAGAAGGGGTTATCTTTTTGACCTTTGGTTTTTATAAATATACTAAGCGGTCCTCTATACTTTGGATAGGACTTTCTCACCCTAATTATTGAATAATGGGTCTGGGCTGCAGGTACTCTGTCCCCACCCACTGTAACGTTTGTAGAGAGTACTAAGAACTAAGTGGTGTACTTCAGGGCTTTGGGGAAATAGTGTAGGCACTGCAAATGCTGCTTCAGATTGTGGTAACATATCAATAACCGTGTTATGGAGATCTCAGAAGCTGATTTTATGAGAAAGATTTGGTGATCGTCCTAATGCTTGACACAAAATGGAATGTGCAGTGGAGAGCAGTTTGATTGGCGAAACTTTCAAGCTCCAAGTATGAAGAGTAGAAGAGGCTGGCTTTTGGCAGGTGGGCTTACTCCCAGTAATGTTGCTACAGCTCTCTCTCTTGTAACACCGAATGCTGTGGATGTTTCTAGTGGCATTGCGGGGCCTGATGGAATACGCAAAGACCCTGCTCGGATTCAAGCCTTTATCAAGGCCGTGCAGAATTCTAGCAGGCTTGTGAAAGACAATTTGTCAAGGTACTAATATAAGTAAATGCATAGAATGGTGAGTTGAGTAGAAGATCGGCGTTTGTGAGAAATTCATAGGTCATAGATTCACATTCAAGGAGCATTTCACTTGATTTTTCTTCTTGTTCTACAACACGTGTAGGAGATGACAGGTTTAGGTCATCAGAGAGTAAAAAGGAAATGTGATGTATTGTGCGCTATGTGCATTCAGTAGCATGAAGTACAATACCATTCACAATTCCTTCATGACCCTGAGGCTCTAAAAATTAAATTAAACATTCTAATACCGAGGCTTGAATAACTGTGTCCAATGAATAACTTGAATAACAATTATGGAGCATTCAGGTCTTCCCTCATGGTCATATATATACCAGTCTAAGCACTCACAAAGTCTTCCAGCACAACAATCAAGGCTTCAAAGTTTCTGCTTGATGCCAGAGATAGTGTGTAATTGAGCATCCTTCCACTGATTGGGGCTTTATCTACTCAGGCAATAAATCACATCCACATCCAGAATTCCTGATGGACTATGATACGTGAGGCGAGATGGTAACTCAAAAGATGCACAAGATTAGAGCAATCAATACATGAGTGTTCTAATTATCGCTTGAGGTTGCCAAAGTAAGACTGGACGTACAGAGGTGTGATAAGAGCTACAGGGAATTAATCAATTATACATAGATTGAAGGAAACGCGGCTAGCCTCACTGTTTGCATGTTTGTGCCAGGAGCAATCCTAGAGTATTCATTAAAAGTTGAAGGTACTGCAGCAAGCTAGCTAGTCAGAGGAATGACGTTCATGAAGGGATGGAGCTCCCACACCGATTGTGACCAAGCACATGAACCAGATGTGTTGCTATGCAACATCTGCATGAAACACGCCACAAATTCAGTGCTAACCTTGTGCGGTCACATGTTCTGTTGGTCATGCCTTTGTACCTAGATACACAACCAAGAGAAGCCATGCCCTGTTTGCGAGACTATGATGATGAAAGGCAACATTATTCCTGTTTATGGATGCCAGACAGGAAGTTTTCATGGGAATGGTTCCATCCCTCCGTGCCCCAATGCACCAATTATTGCAGTTGGAGATTCTGGAGAGCATGGCAATGAAAGGCAACTAGATGGCAATGCTTATGGAGCTGGTCAACTCCTTGAATTTCCTCGGCTTGACAGTCCAAGTCTAGCAATGACTGATGCTCGTTTGGGAAATGCACACAAGTCTTTTTTGCATCAGTATATTACAGCATACATTTAGGTAGGGGTTTTGTTTTGTTTAGTTTTATTGGCTCTGTCCTTTAAGACAGAGACTATCCAATGACCACCCCCATCAACGCTGCCCCTCAAAGTCCAATGTGCTATCTATAATCCTTTTCACCCTAGCATCCGTTTCATTAGATCTGGGCCACAAGTTCGGTATAGGCACGGGACATACTGTAGGCTCGGCGAGTTAGGGTTTGGGGACTTGAAGGAGCGGCTAAATGACGAGAGGAGCCCTTCGAATCCGTTGCATTTACGTGCTGTGCTTGCGAGGGTTAGTAAGATCATCATCTCCGCTTCACTTGCTCAGTTGCAACTTGCACGAAGCAATGGCGTCAACACGTTTCCCCGTCTCTTCGTTTCTGTGCAGGTGCTGCAACGAGTGCAACGTGTGCTGGTGACGTTCGTGGTGTCGTTCGGGCAGATCGTGGAGATTTTGGAGGAAGGCCAGACGACATGTTTGGTGCAGGGGACCATCTACATGCTGCTCTGTTTGGTCGGCATCCCGTGCGTGTACTCGTTCATGTGGCGCCAGAAGCTGCGACGGAAATTTTGCCTCAAGAAGGGCTACTGCAGCGACTTCTGCATGCACTGCTGTTGTGGATTGTGTGCACTTTGCCAGGAGCATCATGAGCTCCAGAGCCGCAGCTTGGATCCCACCCAAGGTTGGGAACTGGCATGGCAGAATCTCATGCGTCCCATGGCCTTGCCCACTTTTCAAGATGCGCTATGGCTTGATCAGGGCTTTAGGGGACGGGGCTTCAAGCATGAAACCCTAATTGCTCCGAGCGGTGGATTTTTGGCAAAATCCCAGGACCGGGGGAACGCCTCGCAGAACTTCGGGCCACCCCTGGCCTTCATCCTCCCTGTTCATCCACTGTCACCAATTGGCCCCACTGGCCACCTTTTCACAATCCAACCAGGGTGCTCTCTACGGTAGAGAGCAAAGCACCGCGAACTTCGGAGCGGAGGCAGCGTAGCAGGCAGAGTAGAAGCATTCGAAAGCAGCGAAAAGGTGCCACTTGGACTATGAAAAGGTGGCTGGTGGGCTCGGGGAGATCACATCCCCTTACGTTTCATAACCACGTGCAAGAAAAATTTGCTACCCTATATTATATGCCATAGATAATTTTAAAAATTATGATATTTTTTCTACATTTACATAACTATTGATAATATCTTTTGTGTATTTTTTTGAAATTTTTCGTCATCTTCATTTTTTGTAGTAATTGTTTTAGTTCAATTATGCGTCATTCTAGTTAGAAACGGTATGTTTTATTAAAAAAACAAATCATCAAATTTGGTTACCATTTTTTACTATGTAATAGATACCGTGTATCTCTACTCATGAAAAAAATTGATAAAATTTTGACCCATTTTAGTGATGCTACTTAGAAAAAGTAGTTTTTTTTTTTCTTGCACGTGGTGTTCAACTTGACAATGGAGTGCACCCCGGGCTGGTGGGGCCAGTTGGTGACGGTGGATGAACATGGAGGATGAAGGCCGGGGGTGCTCCGAAGTTCTGCGGGGCGTTCCCCCGGTCTTGGGATTTTGCCGATTCTTTTTGCTGCATTGCGGTTCCGAGCATGTATCGTGGTGAGCTGTTGAATTTATCGCGTGCTGTTGAACTTGTATCATTGAATTAATTGTTGTTGGCGGCTTTGTCAAGGTGAATACAACGGTGTGTGGTGAATGGCGCACCTGAAAGGAAGGAGACCACTGCACTTGTCTTCTCTGTCGTTCCCCTCCAACCAAATCGATCTCATCTCCTCTCCTCTGCATGCCAATTTCGATTCAACGATCAATCAGTACAAGCTGCTTTCAAATCTTCCATTTCGTTCGGTCTTTCTAACGAGCACTTTCACGAGCTAGACGGTGCTTTCTGGCGCTTCATTGAGGTAATTTTCGCTCTTTTTGCGCTTTCGGGTGAATTGCCATAGAGGTGGCGTTTCTGTATTGTGATTGTCAATGTTTAGGTTCGTACTTCGGAGTCAGGCAGTGCTTGGAAGCTTTTAGGTTTTTGAACTTTGCTAATGAGCTGGTTCCGACAGGGTTTCGTTTTCCAATGTAGCTATCTATGTTTGCTATACTTTCAAAAACTGCACTAAGATTTGGTATAAATGAAAATAAGACTCCCACTGTTTTGAAATAAGTGTCCTAGTTTTTGGCATCTCAACGTAATTTTTTTGCGAAAAAGAGTTGTCTCAATACTCAAAAATGGTCTATCTAAACGGTCTATCTTTAATAGTACTATGTAGTTTGTGTCACTCTCATTGTCCGCCCATTTGAAGTGGACAGTGCTCACGTTTGAAATATAAAACATAGGAAGAAAACTAGGAAAAAAATTGCCCAAAAACTAAGACACTTCTTTTGAAATTGAGGGAGGATGATTTTGTAGGATTCCCCGGGGTTCAGTCTACATTATGTTTGAGAATCATGTGTGTTCATGACCCCCTAAAAACCCATGTATACAAGTGGTTACATGTCTAAAAATATTTGTATATAGATTAAATTTGTCCTAAATATATGTTTAATGTAAGTATATGTCAATATTTTTAGCTCTAAATATGTTTATTGTATGTACATGTAATACGACAATCTTCAAATTAATACGGTAGTGTCCACTCACGTATACTTGTACGAGTTTAGTACAGTGCACCCCCGAGGGGATTCCAATCAATTTTTAATAGGAAAATCTGGCAATTGTTTAGGCAAAATCAGAAAAGCACTGGCTGGTTAGGTCTTGTCAAATTGTGGTATTTGAGCGGTTTTTTTCCCGACGTGCAGGTCGAGACTGCTTTCACGGTGCTTCATCAAGGTAATAATTTTCTCGCTTTCTGTGTTGTTGATTGAGCTTCGTGGTTGCCTGGTAGAGTGAATGAATCGCCATAAATGATGAAAGAGGTGGCGTTTCTGTGTTGTGGATTGTCAATGCTTGTGTTTCGAAGGTTTTCCAGCTGGTTAGGGTTTGGGTTTGAGCTCGTTATGTCTGGTGAAATTGGTGCTGTAGAAGTGGTGTTTGTTGATTAGGGTGGAGTTTCTGTATTGTGATTGTCAATGTTTGTGGTTTCGTACTTTGGTAGGCAAACTTAGGTACTTTGGTTTATGTTTGGAAGGTTAGGTTTTGAACTTTGGTAATGAACTGGTTAGGTCTTGTCAAATTGGAGCTATTAGAGTATGTGCATCCTATGACCGCAATTATACATTTACAGTCAATACATCTGCAGCTATACATTCACAGTCTATACATCGGTTATATGTTTGCAGTCTATACATTGGTTATACATTCAATCTATACCTCCGCAGCTATACATTCACAATCTATACATCGGTTGTACATTCACAGTTTATACATCCGCAATTATACATTCGTTCACAATCTATACATCGGTTGTACATTCATAGTTTATACATCCGCAATTATACATTCGTAGTCTATACATCCGCAATTATACATTCACAATCTATACATTGGTTATACACTCACAATTTATACATCCACAATTATACATTCGCAGTCCATACATTGCATATGCAATCCTAGACTATATGTGCAAAATACATTCACAATCTATACATCGGTTATATATTCACAACCTATACTTCGGCTATACATTTGCAATCTATACATCACGTTCTATACATTGATTATACATCCACAATGATCATACATTAGTTATCCATCGGTTATACATTAGTTATACATCTGCAGTTACACATCAATTATACATCTATGGTTATACTTCTACAATTTTACATCCACAATTTTACATCCACAATTTTACATTTGCAATTTTACATCTGTAATTTTACACCTATTATTTATGTTCATGCTTTAAATCACCAATTCAATTGATTATCCTATGATTTTTCATCTCTGTTTTACATTCATAGTTCCATCCACAATGAAGACAAACTTTTTGAAATGATAAAATTCTTAAAATATAGATGCTAAGTTAAATTAAAAAATAGGAGCACTTTAATATATAAATTTCTAATTCATAAGTTTCTAATATAATACATATTTTACTATTCAAATATGTAATCAATATACATGTACATTACATATAGGATAGAGCCTCACGGTTGTACCATTCTTGTTTTTCATTAAGCCATGATAGATTTTTGCAACTAAGGGATCTACAAGTTCTATGTTATTCTTAGGAAACTCTGAAAGTTAGGATAGGTGTATAGTGAAACTAAGTTTCAAATGATTTTGATCTTGAGTATGGGGTGAAATTTATAGAATTTGAAAAATAACAAATTCTCCAACGCACAAGTTCAAGCTTAAAGATATATTCTCGAAGTACTCTAAAAATGCCTAGTTGGGCTGAAATATATCCAAGAGTACAATTGTTTCTTGCAATCGCCTCATACACTTCATATTGGATGTGATTTGGTTTGAACCAGTTTTGGAATTTGGACATTATTACCACATTTGCATTAAAATGGAGGTCTATTCCATGGTCTCATGAAATGAATGTACTAACTAAGCTAGAATGAGACAATATGTACATGAATATGTTGCAACTCTAAATTGTGCAAACTCTATTGAGCTCAGTATATCATTTAAGACATCTTTTGTCTCTTCTTAGCTCTAACTTCTTGGCTACATAATGAAGTGTTGTCGCAATTTGCATATTCACGAACAAAATATATGGTTTTCCTCGACATGTTCTTCTTTTTGGTGAAGTAATCGATGAGCTTCCCGTGTAGCATATTAAGCTTCTACTCACTAGATCGATCAAGCGAAAAATACGCTTGATGAATTCTTGGTGGCATCTTGATTTTCATAATGTCCAGAAACTTGACTTGCAGATCCAGAGCTTGAGCACAAGCTTCTTCTTTTGTGAGGTACGTCGAACGCATTGTCTCGTACGGATTTCCATCGGACGTCACAAACGACAAGTCGATGGTGATCACAGCAAACACCATGCCTTGTTGACTTTGATGGTATTGCCAAAAGATGAGCCGAAAAGCCAGACTGTCAACGAAGAGCATCAACATAGAGTCAACTTTACGAGACTGAGATAGAATGAGAATGTTATGAGAATTATGCGTTTGAGAATGCTCTATTCATAATCTGGAGAACTCGTTCATAACTAGCAGTTGCCCGTCAGATCAAATAGTTAGTAACGTGACCTGGAATTAGATAGACAATGCGATTCCGCACTGGAATTTTCTTGAGATGGAATAACTGGAGCCGGAATTGCTTGAGAGTTGAGATGAATTGTCTGATAGTACAGACTTGAGACGGAATTATACGAAGTAACTGCAGTGGCATTACTTGAGAAGAAAGTCTCATACTCTCGAAATCAGATGCTTCTAGTAGACTGAGATCACCATATACTGTGGTCCTTTACTAATAATTGTTTTGTCAAAATGCTGTGGTAAAATTCATCTAAATCGGATGAAAATTTGTTAGAAGGATGAGGATGTGTTTGAATGGAGAAATGTAGCCATACCATTTACCCAACTACAGTGTATGGTGATTTCTTTGTGGTTTATGGATTATGAATCTAATTCTAATGGCATACTAGCACCCTTTCGTTAATTGTTTAAAATATATTGATTATTAATTGTTTTAATATATATTTATGCATGTATTTTGATATGAATTTCTACTGAATATTATTTTTCATTATTCAGTTCTATAGTAGTGTACACTTCAATATTATATTTTAATTAGTTTGTTATAATTTATTTTGGGTTTTTGAAAGATAATGTATATATTGAATATAATATTTTTTTAATATATATTTGTGCATATGATTTTATATGAATTTCCAATCTGTACAATAAAGCAGGTTGTTTTGTTTTGTTACTTTGGGACCTCTCTATCCGTGCACCCCTCGATTGCATTCTTAGATTTGAGCCTCGTATGGGTACCCCTTTCGAGACTCTCCCGACTTTATAAAAATGTCGTTTTGGAAATGAAAAAAGTATTAAAAAGATTACAATAATTACATGGTGTTATAGAGAGGATGTTGTACTCATAATCATGTGCTATATAGTTCAAATTCAAGATTTGAATTTTTTCCTATTTTGACATATTCAACACCTGGTCACATTATAGTAGTGAAGGGACTTTGTATTTGAGGTTTTCTATTGAAACATGTAGTGTGCACTTTATTAAGTTTGTATTTAAGTGTATCATATGGACTGAAGACGAAGATGTCATAAAATCATAGTCCAATTTAGATTGTGTGAAAAATATGTGATTTTTGAAAGTTCTCGTAAATAAGAGAAATATAGTAATACAAAAAATTAAGAGTCAAAATTAGATATAGATATGATCCAAACATTATTTTTGCTAAATTTTATATTTATGATCTAATTTGTTATAAATTGGGTATTCCGAATTGTTCCTTTTGCTTAGAATCCAGAATTATGACAATTCTAGATTTAATAATAAAAGAATGAAAATGAATATCAAAATTGTTCAGATTTTTCTTGTTCAATGGTATTTTGGATGGAGTATTTCTACTTTCTCATGAATTTGTCATCAAATTCATGTAAATTGAAAATGTGTAATTTCTAGCACACATTGAATGAGTTAATTAATGATAGTGTTTTAGCGAGACATTCCTTTTTGATACCTATATCATGCTTGAACCCTCAACGATTCATTGCGTTTAGACCTATGGTGTGAAAGTTGTGAATTTTTAATTGAATTCCCTCTTTGTAATATGAATTAATTTATTGAAGAAATGGAATGTGGGTGTGTTTGATGGCAATCTTGGCAATGTCGAAATGCTGTCAACGAGCAAGAGTGCAGCAAAGACGTTTCGTTGCTTTTAGTCCTATGACGTGAAAGTTATGGAATTTCACTTGAATTTTTCCCCATAAAATGAATTTAATTATGGATAAATAATTCAAAAAATAAAAATAAAAACAAAAGCATAGAGAACATATGAACATGGAGAACATAGTAAACATTGATGACATGGGGAATAAGGGAATCATCTGGGCCTACGGCACAAGGCCACGCTAGTCTATACATTAAGGAAGTTTGTTTTGTTTTGTTTTGTTACGTTGAGATCTCTCAAACTGTGCATATGGCTGCGCATTCTTGGTAACCTCGGAAAGCTCTTGAAGAGAAGGGTTGCATAGAGTTTGCTTCATTGCGTTCAGATTTATGATGTGAAAGTTATGGGTTTCTAATTGAATTTCGTCACAATAAATTGAATTAAATTATGAAAAATGAAATAAGGGGGTTTTTGATGTCATTCTAGGCATCTTCGAGAAGCCCTTGATGAGCAGGGATGTACTAAATTCGTTTCGTATCTTTTAGACATATGGTGTGAAAGTTATGGATTTTCAATCGAATATCGTTACCTTAAAAATGAATTGAATTATGGATAAAGCAAAAACAAAAACAAACTTACACAGAACATGGAGAACACATGGGAACATGGGGAACACAAGAATGCACAAAAACATGGGGAACATCTGGGCCAACGGCAAAAGGCTACACAAGTCTGTACATTAAAGGAGGTTGTTTGTTTATTTGTTTTGCATATGTTACGTTAAGATTTATCCAGCCCTGCACTAGCGGGCCACGTTTTTGTTACGGTCGAAAAGATACCGACAAGGTAGGATGCACAGAGATGTTTTCGTCATTTTTGGACCTACGATGTGAAAGTTTTGGATTCTTAATCAATTTTTATTACTATAAATTGAATTAAATTATTTATAAAAAACGCAATTTGAGAGTTTTTTATGTCATTGTTAACCATTGAACGTCAAGAGGGTCCTTGGAGGGCAATCCAAGGAGCATCTCCAAAAGTCTATAGCAGTTAGAAAAAAAGAAAAAAAGAAAAAACTGCTAGTTTGCCTTGTGCACTAGCCATCTGGGGCTGTTGGTCAACAATTTTGCTGTTTTTTAAATAAAAATAAATGTTTTGACTCTCTCCACAACTGTTGTCACATCATAGCTCTCCCTTTCCTCGATTCTATCATTTGTTTATGGATTGTTCCACAATTGTTTAATTTAGGTGTATTTCCCAAATTTAGCCGCGCTTTTTCATCATCTTTCCAAAGCACCAATCCATTTCAAATCTAGTTGAGAAAATCCACTTTTTTCCCATTATCCTCTTGTAAATAAGCCCAAAGGGCTTTCTTTGACGTTTAAGGACTAATATCGTCAGACAATTCTCGATGAGTGGATGTGTAATAAAGTTGTTTCGTAGCTTTTGAACCTATTAGAGTTATCCTTGAAGTCACCTTGTGTTTCAATAAGCTACGGCTAAAGTAGTTTTCCATGAGTTTGAAGACCTCTAAGCTCTTACACACCTAATAGGAAGAGACCACTAAGCTCTTCTATACCTTTTAACTATTTGGAGTGAACAAATAAGAGTATATTAGGCAAAATTCATAGTATCTTATTCAAATACAAGGTGACTTTAAGGATAACTCTACTATGTGAAAGGGGTTTTCAATCAAATTTCGTGACCATAAATTGAATTATATTATGGATAATTCATTCTAAAAAGAAAAAACAAAGGGAACACGCAGATCACGGAGAGCAGACAAGTACTCGAGAACAGGGAGATCGTACAGGTATACAAGGAACAAGGAGAACATGTGGAACACAAGGAATATTTGGGCCATTGCCACATGGCCACACTAGTGTAACTATTAAAGAATGTAGTATGTTTGTATTGTTTTTTTTTTTTTTGTACGTTAGATCTTCCCGACTATGCACTTGATTGTTTGTCGGTGGGGTTCTTGGTACCGTTGGTGCCCTACTATTAAAGGATAAAGGACAAAAGGACAATGTTTTCTCCCAACTACTCATGAGTTTAGTCTGTTAGGTTTTCTAATTAAAATCATTGTTGTTTATTCATAAATGACAACTAATACATCAAATTTTTTTTTTTCCACATTTCCAATTGCAATGTTTTATATTCCCTTATCACAACCAATGAGTAGCTATTTTCATATACGGGACATCATCATTGCCAAGGGTTTCATTGTTTCAACAATACGAGGTTTGATTAAGCCTCATGTAAGCAACTCCCCTGTTACATGTATAAAGGTGAGTGCCATTACAAGCTTTTAGAAGACAACTTAAAAATTAAAAAATATGTAACTATATAGCATAAAAACAAGAGAATGTAAGATTTGCGAACGGAAAAGTTGGATCTAGAATAAAATAAAAGTTAGATAGTTCGATAAAGTTAGGTTTGGGCTAAAATAATAGCCATTATACATATTTGATTTATAATTGTGTGTTCTTACAAATTTAACAAAATCTAGGTAGTCTTGCCCTTTCATGCTTGTATTAATAAAAACCCTTCTAATTTACTATTAAAATTCAAGTTAAAATTTGAAATATGATAATTTCAATTCTAATGATTCATCCAAAAAAAATTTGCTTAAAAGGCTACAAGACTTTTTTATAACTAATTTTGAATCATTTCTTGTTGCATTAAAGTGCATTATTTATATGTCAAGGCCTTATTCGTTAAATTGAGACAAAGTGTAGTCTCAATTTTATCGTCGACTCGAGGCTAAACCATTATAACTGTTCAGGTTTGCTACTATTCTGTAATTTGAGACTTTAATATATTAATATATATAAAAACCTTTGATTGCCCAAAGGTTACAGTCTCATCTTATTGTCGACTCGACGATAAATGACTATAATTGTTTTAGGGTTGAAGTCTCAAAATGACCATTTTGTCTCAATTTAACGAACAAGGCCTTTGTCATTAAAACTTGATCATTCAAGAAAGCGAATTGCCTATCTAATGAGTATACATGTCCTTTCTAGTTAAATTAATTAAAGTAACTAACAACTACGGTTTCATCTTTTTTTTTCAAGGCATGGATTTGAAAAAGCCATAACTATGTTTCAGTTCATTTTTCTAAGGCATGGTTCCCAAAATTCATAACCATGTTATCTTTTATATTTCCATACCACGGATTCTAAAAGTCCTAATTATGTTTCATCCTTTTCCTTTTAGCATGAGTTTCACAATCTTTTATGTTATTATGGCTCATATTATGGCATGTTTTAGCATAATCCTTAAACTTTAAACCTTTTAGGGATAAGAGGAAACCTAAAACTAGAACAAGAAGAAATCTTTGTGATTTGATTTGTGTTTTCAATGAATTGAACAAAAATCTTTCTACAATTTAGGGTTTAGGGTTTATAATTGACATGTGTTGGAATGAGAGTTGAACTTTGTAATTCGACTCAATCAAGTATGTATCTCACGGTTTTTTGGAAGAACATCCATATGTTTTATCATAAACCTTAAACACTTGACCCTAATTGGATAAGAGGCTGGAGAGTTTTCCAACTTGATTTACTTCTCTTTGGAAGAACATCCACATAAACCATAAACCTTAAATCCTAAATCATAAAGTTCAAGGTGTAGAATCCACAACTTAACCATTCTCTCTATTAATTTAGTGTGGGTTCTGAAATAAGGTCGGTGCTCTACCTTTCATTGAAATAAGGAAGTAAGAATAGTGTTGTCATCAAGCTATAAGATTTTGGATGAAGATGAGTGTTACAGTGTAAAATTTCTCAAATTAGAATGCTCCACACTAGATATAATTTGTTGTACATAGTTTGTAACACAGAGGAGTAAAAGAAGTAACATAGGAGTTTAGGGTTAAGTTACTTCCTTGGTTCTATACCTTGAAGCCCCGGATTCAAAGTCCTGGATGTTGTTTGAAGACCTTTGTAAATCACAAATTCTACGAAATGGAATGAGTAGAGTTAGTGATAGTCAGGTTGCAATGGATGCTACTTGCAGGGTCTAATATTTTTTTACAAAAAGGGGGTTCATCTCATTCATAACAATCTATAGGAGTTGTGTACAATACAACACCCATGTTTTACATTCACGACAAGCCCCTTTACTTTCCGAGGAGCTCTATAGTTCTTAGAGGATCGCTTTTATTCTTGCTTTTCTTCATCTTAAGAACACTCCAAAGGTACAGATTGAAAGACTCAAACATTTCTCATGGGGGCTTGTTGAGGAGGATAGCCGAGAAAATTCATCCAAGCTCTCGAGGCTCACTAAACCATACATTCTACTACCGAGGCTTGAATAACTAAATCCAAATTATGGAGTATATATTCAGGCCTTGACTCACGGTCATATATACGAGTCTAAGCACTCACAACTTTCGCAGTGCTCACGACAATAAAGGCTTCCAAGTTTCAATCTATTGGATGCTCGAGATAAACATAATCAAAGGTCATGGTAGTTTGATTGTTATCTTTTGCTTTTCACGTTGAAATGTGACAAACTATGAAGCGTTAGATTCTCAAATTCTCTTTTAAAAACTCTCAATCGAGAATTAGATTCTTTATGACGTGAGAGTTATTCAATTTCAATATGTTCTTCTATCAAACATTGACAAGAACTAGTTAGTATTGCAGGTTTGCAAAGGGAAGATTGATAACCATGCAGGGAAGCAGTGTGCAAGGGAGCAAGTCTTTTTCCATGGGCTCCGGTGGTCAAGAAATGGACAAGTCGCCAGATGTATTCATATGCAACATTTGCATAGAATGCCCTACAAATTCAGTGGTGACGTTATGCGGCCACATGTTCTGTTGGTCATGCCTTTACAAATGGCTATGTCAGAATGAAGAGAAGCCGTGCCCGGTGTGCAAGAGTTGGTTGAAGGATGGCAACATCATTCTAGTGTATGGATCATGCAAGAGAGGATGTTGCAGAGACAATTCCATCCCGCCACACCCAAGTGCGCCATCGTCACCTAGTATGCCAAGTTATCGTGCTAGATGGCAACAACGGTTGTTGCAAGAAGCATTTGTGCTCTTTCAAGCCGCATTGTCCAAGGGAGGATGTTTTGTTCGCTCAAATTTTGGGATTTTGCCGGAATGATAACCTGTGCCTTCTATTTTGTCTAGAAATTTGGTCTTTAGTAATTGGTCCCTTGTCACTTAAATGGTCCCTTGTCATTTAAATGATCCTTTCTGAACCATTCAAATCACAAGGTTCTAGTCACTATAGACCAAATTTCTACTAGTGATAGATCTGAAGTACTAGTTTCTAATGGAGTATTGTATATTAGAAGTACTTAGACAAAGGTTGTAAGAATGTTATGATTTAATTTGATGAATTTAAAAATAAAATAAAATAAGGCATTGTTAATTTTTTGTTGATTTAGAAAGGATACTAGAAATGATATGAGTAATGATATGCGTAAAATTGAAATACAAGTCAAACATAGCAAACCTTGTTAAATTTATTATTTTAAAAAACCATTTATACAATAGTTTCTAGCCATTTGTATGCCAATATACAAAAATATAGTTAATAATTTTCGGAATTGCCCAAGTCAAAGCATAGTAGAAAGTATGTGCTTCTATAGTCAACACTTACTATGAATCACTTATTTAGTGAATCTTGGACAAAGAAATGGTCATAGCTCGCTTTACAAATCAGAAAAGAGCCATAGTCAAGTGGAATATAACAAATTCAATTTTAAATCAAAAACTATTTATTAGGGCATAAATAATTATAGTAGGATCAATTGAAATTCAAGTGCATTATAAGCTGAAAGCTCGGGGGGGTCAGTGTGTTAAAAAGTTAAGGATATAGGTGCGAACAACCACTATTTTATAGGGGGGTATTACTTTTTTTTCTTTTTCTTTTTCACATGCTATCATTATGTAATTTTCTACTTTGGATTAATAGAAAAGGGACTTGCATTACTTATAATTCCAAATTACCTATTATTCCATACCCTATAGTACTTTAAAGATGTTCAATGCTATTTTTGATACCCTATATTACTCTAAGTCCATTTATAATTTTTTGTCCCCATGTTTTTAAAATACCCTATCATTTGTTTGCACATATATTGCTACTCCAACATATCACTACCCCCCCCCCCCCCCCCCCCGGCTGAAAGGTAGTGACCTTGTTGCATAACACAAGTCACACAATGGACTTGCTATAACTATGGATGGTTGCTACATATGAAATCATAGTAAAAATAAATAATCACGATCACATGTAGAGTTACATACTTAGTGGTAGTAGTACTCCTAGTACTATGTGTATGTTAACCCTTTAGTGCCTAGTTGACCACATTATGGTCATTGGAGTGTCGAAAATGCAAATAACACAAAATTTGTGAAGAATTGGATTTTGAATTGTGAAATTCATAGTTGGAGATTTATTATACACATCGTTTAGAAAAAGAAAATTTCAATTTGGAGTTGTATAAATATCAAAATACTTATGAACAAAACGCAAAAATACTGCAAATAATTGAAAATACAGTAAATATTTACATATACAACAAATACACTGTACGGTATTTCTTGAGTTTGGAAGTTTGTTATCTTGTTTTATTTTTTTGGATTGTATTATCTTGTTCATGTTCCAATAGTGTATGTATTATGATCTTGATCAACATACCAATTTCGTTCAATTTTTAACATATAAACTTTTGTCCTAAACCGTATATGGATAAGTCATGGGATAAGTCACTCTCACTTATAAAATTCACAATAATTATGTATGAGTGTGTTTTTGATATGAAAGGTTGGAACGGAGAGGTGTTGACACAATCAATGCTGAACTTTTTCACTTTCATTTTTAAAAATTTAACCCAAATTCTATTTAATTTTGGAGTTACAAATCCCCCAAGGGTGCACTTAGTGTTAAAATCCAGGTATAACGTGCGTGCGTCACCCCCAAATTAATACCCCTATATACGGTTTTTCTTGCATTAAAAAGAATGATATACATACATACATACTCGGGGGGTGCACTGTACTAAATATGTACGAGTATACGTGAGTGCACAGAAGGGGTATTAATTTAAACAGTACCGTATTACGTATACATACAATAAACACATTTAGAACTGAAAGTATTCACGTATACTTACACTAAACATATTTTTAAAACAAAATAAATCTGTATACAAAGGTATTTTAGACATATAGCCTCTCGTATATAGGGGGTTTTTAGAAGGGGTCATGAACGCACGTGATTCTCAAACATAATGTAGAGTGCACCCTCCGAGCATACATATAACAAAACAAAAGCCTAATGTATGTGTGCATGTTCAAAGTAAATTAAAAAAGCAAAGGCCTAACATATGTATACAATGAAAAACATAGCCTAAAAAGTACTTTTACAAAAAAATTCACTATAAAGGTACTTATTTATCAGTGATAAAATCATTCAACACTTATTTATTTGTAGGATGTAACTCATACAAGTTTTTTCTTACTACAAAAGTTAGTGAAGCTAGTGCAATAATAGTTTCTAAGTCTACCATGATATGATCTGTCAAGTCATAAGTCCATAATGATCCATGATCTTTTTTGTACCAATACAACCCAATGTCCATATGAGATGGTGGATTCAACAAATCAATTGGTTCTCTATAATCCCTTCCTAAATACGAAGTTTGAGTGGATGGCCCTATATATGTAAATTTACAATTTTTATCACATTAAAAATGGGTTGTGTATATTTACGAAATTGAACAAAGTAATACCCTAAGCTTATGTATATTTTGTAAGCCCACCCCACAATTAATACCCCTTTTGTTCACTCACATAGCTCCATATGGGATATTGTAGTGCACCCCCTGGGTACACACCCTACAAAATCTCAGTTTGGAGTGTGGTTCAAAGACACACTATAATCTTGCAATACCACCATTGGATGATTCTCTAATTTTGGTAAATTGTCTCCACTCCAATTGAGAATACAACGGTACAGTTACTTTCTACACTTATCCATTCTATTTCTGATAGTATCAATCAGGGTGGAAAAAACTACTAAAATCTAGTGCACAAAGCTATAAAACTCTAGGCACTAAAGGGTCAACCCGTAAGTTCCCAAGATATCATCTTTGGTTGTTGCCCATTTTCCTAGGCTGCCCAAGCCCAAAAAAATAACTTATTTTTCAAAATAAAAATTACAATCTTATAGGTAAACAAGTCTTCTTTTCAATGCAATTGGAATTGTGTTCATTTAATCAAAAGTCCATTTAAGGGAATTTTTCAAAGTGAAACACCTCAATGCTGAAAACAACTTGCACACTTTGGGTAGGGTTCCCAAAAAATTTAAGCCAATGAGATTCATTGGGCACCTCAAATGAACTATTGTCCAGTTCACATGGGTTGCATGTCAGGAGTTGTGGGCTCTTCCAATTTGAGGAGAGTTGAAGGGATAATCTAATTTAGCCAAAATGTCTTGGTTGCCTTCATACCTTCACCCATTACAAAGTCTCTGAAAAAAATCTAATGAATTGAACATCTTGTCAAATTGAGTCATGCATCTTGTTAACCCTTAAACATCAAGAGGGTCCTTGGAGGGCAGCCTAATGAGCATCTCCATAAGTCCTCTGCAGTTGCTGCAAGTAAAAAACAATCTGCCAGCTTGCCGTCGACGCTAGCCAGCAGACACTGTTGGCTTGTGTTTTTTTTCTTTTTAAAAGAAAAAAAAGTGCCTTGTTTCTCTCCATAGCTCCCTCTTTCCCCTGATCCCTTCATTTCATTGTGAATTGTTCCAAAGTTGTTTAATTTTAGCAAATTTGCTAACTTGGACTCGTTTTTTCATCACCTTTCCAAAGCACCAATCCATTTCTATTTTAGTTGAGGAAACCCACCTTTTTCTCCATTATTCTCTCATAAACAAGCCCGTGGACATCTCTTGACGTTTAAGAGTTAACTACCACATCTTGAAGGTGGTCATAAATTGCAAATCATTTCGATTTTTGTTTTGGGTTTGAGAGCCCATCAAAGCAAAGCTGCCAGATATTTCCCGGCCTGAAATTTCAAAATCTCAACTTCATAGGCAATAGTCTTCACATCTGTACGGTCAAATATTTTGAAAATTTGAGGGGTGGTTTATAAGGCCTCAACAGAATTAATTCTTGCATTTCACACGTCAACTTAGAGCGTATAACAAGTTGATGCATGATATCCGGAAGCAGACCGCAACATGCACTAGGCTAGTGACAGCAAGAAATGATAATTGAAGATTTGCAAACATGAAAAAGGTTATTAACTATAACTTCCCTCGGTTGTGGAGAGCTATTACAAAATTAGACTCTTGAACTAAAATCATTAACATTTCCAACTCTAGACAGTGTTCAAGTAAACAAGAGGCCAATACTAACTTAGTTCCGAATGCCGTGAACATTCTCGCACATCATCTCATGCACAACAATCAGTACCAGAGCAGAAGAAAATGCCGCACAGTCACCAGGCAGACTCACTGCTGGGTGAATGTACACAGAACAAGTTCACAATCACAGATTAGCTGGTTCCGGATAAGAATTTAACACATTCATGTGCCTACACTTTGAACATTGTCATCATGGATATGCAGTCCAAGAGGTCCATGGCATACACAAGTTTTTTCCTTCAGATTTTAAAGCTCTTGAAAATAGATCCCACTTCTGAGCTCCCAGGAAACCTCCAGGTGATGACTTACTTTGGTACTTCGCCGCCTTCATCGCACGTATCATAAATACTCCGCAGCAATAGCTTCTGGTCTTGCAAGTTTCGAAAAGTACACAAAACGCCATATTGATTAAATTGACCAATCCCTGTTATTTCTCAGCGTAACAAGTTACACGTTACACTAGAAAATAACAAGGATAGGCCAATTTAATCAATATGACGTTACAAGTAAAAGGCATCCATGATCACAGATTCTTCAGATACAATCCATTACGATCGCATATATATATATATATATATATAGCTTTTATTTAGCACATGAAAATTAATTCCTTCGTATCGGGAAGTTTAGGCTGACCTCAAAAACTGAGGGCAATAAGGAACTTCAATCTGGGTGAGCTCCTTATTCAGAAGATTCTGTTGAACACATCCACACATGCCTACCCTTGTCACGTACAATAAATTAAGAGAGCGAGGGCAAGTCTACTTTGAGAATCTCTCTCAATTCATACGCCATTAATAAATCACTCTAAGACTAATATTGATCACAATTCACAAGTTATCATAATCTCAATGCAGCCGCTTCTTGTCATTGTGTCAAGATACCATTGGACTAGAAGAGAGACATTAGAACTGATAATGCTAGAGAGCATTAACTTCTTAGCAAGTAACGTAACTCTTTACCAAGAAGCAAGCCTGACTCACTATTTGGACTCTACACGCATGATCAACTTCACTTTTTTTTGCATTTTTGTTCAAAGTCTACCACAATCATTGATCTTGAGATCCAATGGTTCGAGGTGACTTGCATTGAGATTATGTCGGACAGTAAATCAAAAACAGGCAAAACTATGGGAGACATTCGCAAGCCGGTATCTCCCTCACCACTGCCGTGGCTCGGTAGGTCCAGACCCTGCGGTTATACCCCATAGTCTTGCTTAACTCTTGAATTATCTAGTCCATAATCAGAAATCCACATCTTGTAAATTAACTTTTGGATGTTTCAGAAATATTAGACATGTACATATATGAAACCAATTGCAGGCGCTTGGAACCGAACATGAAGTTGAAACATGATTCGCAACGTACTCATTTGAGATCCATTCCGAGTGACTCTGGAGTGTTAGATTGGCTCACTCACATGTATGATCAAGTCGCAGTTGTTGCAACGGAGATCGATGGTCCCGCAACTAAAATTCACACCTGGTGCAGAAGAAGCCACATGCATGCCATGTAATTAATGAGCATATTTAAAGTATTGAACATTTGGCATAGGAGCTTTGACGGTGATACATAGCAGTGAGTGATTCACGCAATGAATGCTCTTGGTCACTCTATTATAATTGAAGAAAAATCAGATGGCCACGCAACTGAAGCATTCATCACCATCCCTCAAAAGCTCCCATGAGATAATTATGCAGATTTTAACAAGAGATCTGAACCTGGATTACTCAACTGAGAAGATTTGGTACTAGGAATCTGCGAGACCCTAGAACTCCAACGCCACGCTTTCAGATCTTCGGGACTACCGATCGAGGCTTGACATGAATGGATCAATACTACCGAGGCTTCAAGATGTGATCAAGACTACCGACGCTTCAAGATATGATTGATACTGTCTACCGAGGCTTGATACTTATTGTTACAAACCAAACTCCACATTCAAGGTCCCGAGTCCCGAGACTAAGTTACCACATCGTACGAATCGCACAACCGAGGCCTGCACCCAGGTCTTTATAAGCACAGAGTTGGAGACCTCATGCATGGCATGTTAATCACATTAGACGTACTTAGCTTGCTTGCAGTCTGAGCTTAACTAAGGTCTCTAGAGCGAGCCCGAGTGATCTACTCTGGAGCTAGCTTCGAACGTTGTTCATCATACCCACAGACTCTTGTAAGATCAGTTTCAAGCCTTACTCAGCTTGCATCATTGATTCCAAAGGCGACTTCCAACTGGCTAGATTGACGACCTGGCTTCATGATCGAGCCTCGGTGCATGTGATTGCGCATCCTTCAACCGAGACTTCATCTTCTCAGGCTATAAATTCGACCATCAGCAACATCGCTTGGACACAATTCCTTGCAGGCCCTCTTAGTGAGATTCCGGCTTTGCTGCTAGCTACTCTTGTGATTTTAGAAGGTGGCTGAAAAATTAGGTTGAGTGCTTAGAGTGGCAAGTTGGCAACAATAGTTTGTTGGTTCGCCTGCTAGTCAGATCGACGATGAAGACTCCCTATCCGCTTGGATGGCTGATAATTTTATTCGTTTTGTCCGGTCTGATCAATGGCGCGCCCATCGACAGCAAGACCTACATTGTCCACACGGTGAAGAACGCCTCACATGTGGGCAACTTCATGGCCAAGCAGGCTTGGTACGCGGAGCTCGTAATGAGCGCTGGAGAGCTTGTGGCTGACAAACATCCAGATGATGGCATGGACACTCTCCACCATGTCTACCACCACGTCTTCAACGGATTCTCGGCTCGTCTCACGTCCCAGCAAGCCGCGTACATGAAAATGCTCCCCTCTGTTGTTGTTGTGTACCCCGACCGATTCCACCATGTGCAGACCACACACAACCCGGAGTTTCTCGGCCTCCCGGAATCCAAGCTTTGGCCCGATAGCAAGTACGGTGACGATGTGATCATCGGCGTTATAGACAGCGGAATCTGGCCCGAGAGGTTGAGCTTCAGCGACCGCAAGCTGGGACCTATTCCTGCGCGCTGGAAGGGCAAGTGCGAAACCGGAACCAACTTTACAGCTGCCAATTGCAACAACAAGATCATCAGTGCGCGGCATATTTTGAAGGGGTTTGAGGCTGAGCATGGCACCATCAACGACACGGTGGATGATTTCAAGTCACCGCGTGATCACTTCAGCGGCCACGGTACACATTGCGCTTCTACTGCAGCTGGGCGATGGGCATACAGGGCGTCCAGCCCCTCTTGAGCTGCCAAAGGAACGGCGCAGGGCACGGCACCCAAATCACGCATTGCAGTTTACAAGGTCTTGTGGAGAACCACCGAGGGAAGGGTGACTGGAGCAGACTCCGATATTGTGCATGCTTTTGATCAAGCGGTGGCGGATGGCGTGGACGTCATCTCCATCTCCATTGGTCCCACGGTGACTGCAGAGTTTGGGATTCCGGACTTGTTCGAAGACGCCTTTGCCATCGCTGCCTTCCATGCAGCCAAAAAGGGCGTCTTCGTTTCTATTGCAGGTGGAAACAATGGTGCCATGCCCGGATCCGTAGCCAATGTGGCACCCTGGATGACCACCGCGGCGGCCACCACTACTAACCGCGAGATGGTCGGGAGCGTGGTCCTCGGAAATGGGATCACTTTCCCTGGGCGGTCCACGTACAACGGCAAAGCTCTCACCCACATTCCCATCGTCTTTGCGGGCGATGTTGCTATCGATAGCAATGATACAGAGAGTGCTAGCTTCTGTGAGGAGGGAACTTTGAATGCATCACTTATCGCCGGGAAAATCTTGCTTTGCAACTTCGATAAGAACCTCATCCACGAGATCAGTTTCGCTCAGACTGCCGGCTCTGTTGCTCTTATTCTTGCCAATACTGATGTCTTGGAAGAAGAGCTCTTCGTGATAGAGAGTAAGCCAACATATCCTGTGATATTGTTGGGCAACCGTGCGCGTGGAGAATTGATGTCGTACATCACACGATCGAGTACACCACCCACGGCCACCATCCGTGGCGCCACCACTGTCTACGATGTTGTAGCGCCTAGAGTGGCAGGCTTCTCCGCTCGAGGACCCATCAACATTCCGTCACGACCTGAGACGCAGTGGTTGAAGCCCGACATCGCCGCACCCGGTGTGGACATTCTGGCGGCCGGCGTGCGGGAGGAGAAGTTCCGTTTCATGTCGGGGACGTCTATGGCGTGTCCCCATATTAGCGGCATTGCCGCGTTGTTGCGCTCAGTGCATCGTAAGTGGAGCCCCGCTACGATCAAATCCGCCATGATGACGACTGCCACGACATTGGACAACAGCAACCACACCATCACGAGGCAAGAAACAGGCAAGACCGGCGGGCCATGGGACTTCGGCGCTGGGTTTGTGCAGCCGGAGAAGGCCATGAACCCCGGGTTGGTTTACGACATGGCGTCACAGGATTACCTGTTGTTTCTGTGTGGATTGGGCTACGACTACAAGAAGATCCGGAAGTTCGATTTTGACACTGTCGGGTTCCGGTGCCCGTCCGATCCACCGGCACGGATCGAAGACGCCAACCTTCCGTCGTTCGTCGCTCGCTTTGACGGCATCGATGCGACACTCGCGTCCTCGGGACTGACATTCAATCGAACCTTGACGAACGTGGCGCCTGCTGGCTCGACGTACACAGCTTCGGTGCATGTGCAGCGGCTGGAACGATTCCATGTCATGGTTGAGCCTTCGACTCTCACTTTCGCCGCAAAAGGGTCAGTTCAGAAGTTCACCGTAACCGTGGCACCGCGGGATGATGCTGATTTCACTGGTCTTGCGGAGGGCGAGCATATGGAGGAGGTTGCGGCAGTGTCATGGTCGGACGGCAAGCATGTTGTGCAGAGCCTTATTGTCGTCATGTTGTACGCGTGATCAATCAATCCATGATTCCCAACTCTGAAGACAACTTATGTAAAACAAATCAAACATGTATACATTAAGTAATTTATACGTAAATTGAGGTGGCCAGTGCAAGAATCTAGTAGATCAACCAGTGGCGCAGAGACTGAGTAGAATGGCAGGCCCCGCGAGCTGGGGAAGCGGGGATCTTTGCTTTTGTCATGGCACTTGACGATAGTCAGTGACTTCCGGTGAGTTCAGCTCCTGATATATAATTGGATTGAATCAAAGGGTGTACTAAAGTGTTGATGTTCGATCCAATTTGTTTATTGCGAATGATCCAAAAGTTCTATTGCATGTTGAAAGAAATTCAGATGATTGCATGTTGTCCTGGTTCAAGGTTGTCTCTCTGTAATATACGTCTAGGCACCCCAGAGTCATCCTGTCCACTCCAGGCGTGTTCGAAAAATAGCGATGAATCTTTACAAGGCCCCAGCTAGAGAGGTGAGAAACTCAGAGCCATGAATCAACAGAGTAATAAAATATGACAGGTTGTTTCTTGTCCTCCTTATATATGACCTTGAACAGCATAGGGTTCTTTAGCCCTTGCAACGGTTCACCCTTTTGCTCTCGCTGCATGAAAGATTAAATATTCAAAACATGTGATTCTTGAGGCAGGGCTACCGTGGACTTCCAACTCTCCACATCATTCTTTAACTAAAGAATTACAACATGGCATGTCCAATATTCCAAAATTCGCTACAACAATTCTCGTGCAACGATTCTTATTCCTAGGTACAGCTTACAATGGATAAAGAACCTTATGAATAGTTCATATTTATGGTGCCTGAGAGTCTGTAATGGAAAAATATGACTCTTGCTAGACCGGGAGGTGTTTTTGATCACAGTAGAGCTTGGAAGTTGGAATTCAATCATCGGTTACGTACAAGCAATTTCATTGTCTCAATGACTTACTGCTAAGTTAGATATAGTTTGGCTTGAACTTGTTTTCGAATCTAGACATTTCTGGTCTGTCAGTTCATGTCATAACCACAGTTAAGTTTATGTCATGCCAATGGAACCCTTTCATGTCAGCACTTTGGCAATCGATGTGCATTAGTTCAAAACATTACATCTGGAGATTCTCCAAGCACGTGTACACAACATTCAACATTCCACGTAGATACCAGAATAAGACACAAAAGAGTGTGAACAAAAGGAGTATAAAGTGTATCTACATTGTAGATGTTGGCATGATATGAATTGCAAGTATTATCCCTTAAAGGAATTTCTCAGCTTTCAAACCACTTTGACCATGAATTGCTAATAATGGAGAATTACTTTTATGAATTTAATTTCTATTTCAAGCATCATACATGACAAGAATAGTATGTACATACATTTTTAGAATGCAGATTACTTCTATATTTTGAGGCTTCTTTGTAAATTCGGGAAGGACCTTTAAGGGTTATCTAAAGTTTGGACATTCCTAGAGCGCTACTACGCAAAGACTTTCCAACTTTAGACCCCAAAATGCGGCCAATATGTTCACAAATAAAATTTCCAGCTTCTTCTACTTGAGCAATATCAACACCTGTCTTGATTCCAAGACCCTCCAATAAGTAGAGCACTTCCTCGGTGGCAACATTGTCTATCGCACCTTTGGCATACGGACAACCATCCAAACCTGCTACTGAGGAATCCACCACATTGATACCCATCTGCAATCTTTCCAGAAAGGGGTGTTTTCCTTCTTTTTTGAAAATTCAAAGCATATTCTAAACATTCTTAAGAATCAAACTCCCACTTTACCCTAATAAGAACCGACTTAGTAAATAGACTTGTGTCCACTACTAAATGTGGGTTCCAAACCTCAGGCAAGACCACAGAACATCACAAAATTGTTCATCTTCTAATCTTACAGGATAGGCAAAGAATTAAAACAAAATCCAATATCACATAACATCACAAAACTTGTCCACGTTCTAAGCTTACAGGGTAAGCAAAGAATTAACTCAAAATCCAATATCATATAACATCATAAAGTACCATTCTCTTTTTGGACTTCCTTGGGAAGCAAAGAATTAAAACAAAATCCAATATCATATTATAACATTACAAAACTTTTCATATTCTAAGCTTACAAGATAACAAAGAAATGAAACAAAATTCAACACTCTAAACCCTAAGTAAATACTACAGATACTGCAAACCCTACGTGCAAGTTGCTCCTTGGGATTCACTAGTGCATGTTCCATTAGCACTTCTTTGTATCCTAATGATGTCAAATTTGAAAATGATGCAATTACATCCAAATCTTTTTTACCATTTATTATTGACAAATTCTCTGTTTGTTCCAACATCCATGCATTTACAACACGCAATTCGCTATTTACGCACTTCGCCATATAATCATGCACTTAGTCCCCGAACGCATTAAAAAATTCCCTAGAAAACAACAGTTTTTGTCTTTCTATAATTACTTTCATTGTAAACAAACAATTCTTTTATTTATTTTCTATTCTCAACTTTATCTTTTCTTTTATCATTTCTTTTATCATTTCTTTATCTTGTTTCTTTTATCTTGTTTCTTTCTTGACTTTTTTATTGTCTTTTTTCTGTTTAGGACTGATGAACCCTGAAATTTAAAATTAAAAAAAAGAAACTATAGGGTTCAGCCGCCGGCAGCTCAACCCTAAATGGCAAAGGAGGGAAAAAAAAAAAAAAAAAAAAAAAAAAAAAAAAAAAAAAAAAATTATATTTTTTATTATTTTATTATTTTTACCTTTTTTAAGACTGCCAAGGGCTATTGGGTGCGCGACCACGGACCCGATCCTTCTTCTTCATTAGGAGAAAAATGGGGTCCCACAGGGCCTCGTAAGGCAGCCCGTGTTAGGTGAACCGGCTGTCCAAACTCCCCTCTGCTGGTGCCAGCGGCGGTCCAAAACGCTGCCCACAGAGTTATTGCACTTCCTTGACGATGTCAGAACGGAGTCGCGTGGCGTAGAGGCCGGCTTGCTGGCGCCGACGTAGGCGGGGTGTTTGGCCAACGACTGGAGAAGAGCATTTACTGCTCTACACAGCCTTGACACAAAGGAGGGATCGTTGCCAACGGTTTTCCAAGCCGGCCGATGGAAGTTTGTTGGCACAACGGCTTCACGGTGGAGTGCGGCCGGCGCCTACGCCGTTCCCTACCTAGGAAACGCAACCATGAATTTTGGTGCGTACAATTTGAGCTCTCAACAATGGCTGGCCCAAATTACGGTGAATTCTTGCCAAATTCATGAAACACACGGGCGCCCCAGGTTGAGGGTAGGAGCACGAATTTTCATTTTCATACCAGAAGCGTCCGTTGGCACCAACGGCTTAGGAAGTCCGGCCAGCAAGAGGACGCCGGTGGTTCTGCCTTCCGACATCGTCAGATTCATGCGAAGGTAAGTTGCCACAGCCAGTAGCCGTAGCTAGTTTCTCGATGGCAATCGGGGATTGTGAATTCTGCAACTATCGGAGTTTGCTGGCACAACGGCTTCCTCCGACTTCCGCAAATCCCACGCCCAGGGCTTTCCATATCGGCTTTAGGAATTATGGCGTTTGGGTAGATACAAGGGAGTTCCTAAAACTCCTACCTCGATGGACACGATGCATGCTGTAAGCGGCATATTTTCCACCGTACTAGGGTAGGAATTGTGGAAGGGGAGATTTTGCTTCCAGCAACGATGATTAGGGTTTAGGGCTACTTGTTGACAGCTCTTGGGTATAGGGTAATTGGAAACCATATCAAGGTTTGCCTATATAGCGTCATGACCGTTCAGTAGCATTGGGAGATTCAATCACTGCTTTGGATTTTTGGATTCTCGATGGCAGCAAGGCGCCCACCTAGTGCTTCGTATGTTCCCCAAGTTTCGCTTGATGCGTACTATGCACCAATTATTAGGCAAGGTTCTCTGCGATCTGAACAATCGTGTCCATCAACGTTTCCAGCATGGAGGACAGCTGGGGATACAAACATTGACTTGTGGACCGATGGCAGCATTTACCCGGTTGATCCAATAACGGGGGAGCCACCTCCATTCAGAACTCTTAAGGAATGCCTCCAATTCATATGCCATGGAGAGCTGGACATGTATGGTTATACATGCCGATTGGAGCTGGGCCCCCAAGGAGGTCCACACCAAAGTGTGTTGGAGATGCGATGCAGACTGCTGCAAGAAGAAGTGATTGAGGGTAGAGGCGAAGCTGCTATCAGCATCGAACGGCTGGACCGTTGCAGAGACTTAGAGAATACATGCATGGAATTGCGGGCTGAATTGCAGGCTATACGTGAAGAGATGGACGACAAAGAGAAAACTTATAACATGAGGGTACAACATCTGGAGTCCAAGGTGCACCGTTGGCAGCAAGAATCGACCCTAAACGCCAACGCCATCGGCATCGCCCACGCCAACGCCATCACCATCGCCCGCGCTACCACCATCGTCCCACGAATCGACACTCCGAGCACCACAAACCATTCCAACGTAGCGGCTGGTCGAGGTAACCGTTGGCAGCATGTCGCCCTCTCCACAGCTCCGTTTCAAGGTGGAGCAACACTGACGTTTTTGGAAAAGGTAGGTGGCCCGACTCATGACTCTCTTCAGAAATTGAACCTTGAACCCCTACTGACAGCACTCGACCGGCTCGAGATTTGTGCGCTGCAGCGGCGCTTTGTGTCAGCCCCGACACCGTCTCCCCGCCTAAACACACGCGCTTGTTCCCAGCGATTGGCTCGACCCCCTGGAACCCGCAGCGCTGGTATCACGGTGGCACCATTGGTGTCCTCGTCAAAAATGCACGGGCACCCCCAAATTTTGCTCCCACGTGACAATCCCCAAGGCCCCTTTGCGACCACAGTTTTCTCCTAATGCTTCTCTCCTTTTCTTTCTTCTTCTCCTCTCTCTCTTTCTTTTTCCTCGCCCTCTTCCCTCTCCCCCTCCCTCTCCTTTTTATATATATAATGAAGAGAGAGAGAGAGAGGGAGAGAAAGAGAGAAGAAGGATTGGGTGCAAAGCTGTGCACTCAACAGCCCTTGTCACTTTAAAAATAATATATAAATATAAAAAATAAAAAATAAAAATAAAAATAAAATCTTTCTTTTTTCCTCCTCCGCCGTTTAGGCGGGTAGCTAAACCCTAAATTTTCTTTTTTTAATTTTAATCTTTAGAATTCACATGTCTATATACATATATATATTCATATATTTATGTAAATATATATATATATATAATTTTATTTTTTAATTTAAAAAAATAAAAAATTCTCTACCACCGTTTAGGATTCAGTTGCCAGTGGCTGAACCCTAAATTTCTTTATATTTTTAATTTCTATTTTTAGGGTTCATGAGCCCTAAAAAGAAAAGAAGACGAAAACCAAAAAAGAAAAAAAAAGTTTTGTTTTTTTTTTGTATTTTTTTGTTTTTCTTTCCTTGGTGCAAGTGTACGATTTGCGGCTACCACAAGAGGAATGAAGGAAAAATAGAAGAAAAGGAAGAAGACAAGAACGAAGACAAGAGGAAAAAGACAATGAAGACAAAAAAGAAGCCCAAGGAAATCACTGTCAAGACTTTAGATAACTATAAGAGAACAAATATAGGGTGTCTTTTATTTATTCTAAAATATTCTCAAATTGGTTTTAAAACACCCTATATTACTTCTAGAAATTTATAATTTTTATTTCCTATAATTTCCTAGAATATATATGAAATATACCCTAAATATACTATAAATAGTATAATATTCTAATTATTTCATAGCCCCCATTAAATACCCTTTGTTCGCTCATATGTACCTAAAATTTTCACGAAGTGGCTTCCCCGAGGAAAGAAGACAAGAAAGAAACAAGATAAAAGAAACTAGATGAAGAAAAGGTAAATGAAACAAGCTAAAGAAAAGATAAAATAAAAGATAAAATAAAAAATAAAATAAAAGATAAAGATATGAATAATAATTAATTAAAAGAATTATTTGTTTACAATATAAATGATTTGTAAAAAGACAAAATCGTTGTATTTTAGAGAACTTTTTACACAAATATTTTTAAGTAAGATTTGCTCATGAAATGAACGCACTTAGCCAAATGTATAAATAGCAAATTGTGTGTTTTACATAATTATTTTTTCCTTTATATATATCATAGATGTAAGGCCAACACACCTATCCATAATTTTATTTTTAAAAAGAAAAAATAAGTTCTACGTATAGATATTTCATATATGTTATTTTTGATTCACTTTTTCACCATACAAAACACTTCTATCGAAAAAAGTCAAGTTGGAAAAAATGTCAGACATGACATCCATGGATGCCCGAAACATTGAGTGTGTTTGAGCCATTTTGAATACTACCAAGGCTTTAATAAGGCCTACAAATATAACTATGAGTAACATTTGCTTAAACACAATTACTTGCATGCACTCTCATGAACTGTGTGTCTAAGGCTTCTGAAGTAAGATGTGTGAAGCTTAATTGTGATCAATTTATATTAATTCCATACATGCAAAGCAGCTTAGTATAAAATTAGATATATTTTAGTCTATCCAAATTTATTTTCTGACATGTCACATAAAAACGATGTACTGAAACGACGTACTGAGACAAGTCTTCACATGTGATACTTTTTAGGGAGGATTTTAGATGGAACTTGATTGATTTTTGCTAGAAAATGAAACACTAGACTTGACATGGATGAAATATTAATTATAAACAATATTATCATAAGCAAAGCAATTAATACTAAATTCGTGAACATTACTCATATATCATAATCATTCATAATCAAAGATCATGGTAGTTTGTTTATTATCTTCTGGTTTTCATGTCCAGATGTCACAAACCATGAAGCTTTAGACCTTCAAATTCTCTTTTAAAAACTCTCAATCGAGAAATAGGGGTATTTGGATTAGGTTCCTCATGACTTGAGAGTTACTCAATTTCAATACGTTCTTTTATCAAACATAGACAAAAACTAGTTAATATTGCAGGTTTGTAGAGGGGAAATCGATAATCATGGAGGGAAGTTGTATGCAAGGGAGCAAGTTGTTCTCCATGGGCTTTGGTGACCAAGAAATGGACAAGTCGCCAGATGTATTCATATGCAACATCTGCATAGAATGCCCTACAAATTCGGTGGTGACATTATGCGGCCACATGTTTTGTTGGTCATGCCTTTACAAATGGCTATGTCAAAACGAAGAGAAGTCGTGCCCGGTGTGCAAGAGTTGGTTGAAGGATGACAACATCATTCCAGTGTATGGATCATGCGAGACAAGATGTTGTAGAGACAATTCCATCCCACCACGCCCAAGTGCGCCATCGTCAGCTAGCATGCCAAGTTAAGAAGCATTTGTACTCTTTCAAGCCGCATTGTCCATTGATGGGGGGATGTTTTTTTCGCTCAAATTTTGGGATTTTGCCGGAATGATAACCTATGCCTTGTATTTTGTGACGAGCCTCAACAAGATTGTTCCTAAGATCCTCCCTAAAAAGTACCACATATGAAGAGCTGACAACTTGGCTATCTTTTAGGAAAAGAATAGAAAATTAAAAGACAATGTCAATCACTTAGGTAAAAACCATATTTTGAAAATTGTGGTGCAAATGAACATAAACATGAAAATTGATGAGAAAAAGGCTCTTCAATTAAATATCATATTTGAAGTTTTGTAACTTGGAGATTGTTATACTATTCTAAGTTCAAAATTGAGAGTCTAATGTTGAAATTATGGAAGAAGAAAGTTATACTAGGTTTTTACACTTATAGTACGATTCTTTTCCAAAATAATAAGTAGTTTGTGTCGTAAAAGCTTCCAAAACGTGCTTCCTTGGACATACGATTTTCAACGTTTAAGAATATTTATAGCAAGTCAATTGGTGTTCAAGCATCACTCTTGAGTTCTAAATGTTTTTTAGTTTATATTTTATTATTTGTAGACTAACATAAATATGACTATCACTTCAACAATGATTAAATAGTTTAAAATGAAATGTAACACTACTACATAAGTCACTCTAAGAATTGAATATTGGAGGTAGTGAGAGTACTAAGATTACTTTGGTCTGATTTCACAGACTATACCAATGAACATTGATCTAACTAACATCATCATCTAAAACTTAAGTTGTTGTTGTTAGAGCAACGTTGATGGCACAGAGGCCACAAATGGCTTAAAAGTGAATAAAATGCAATGAATTCCGAACTTGTGTTCTACTCTCGTTACAGAAGCGCAGTCAGTTGGCATCCTTCTATCCAGTCTTTGGACATACGTAAGAATGCCGTGGATTGACTTGTTGTAGCGTTCAGCTTTTACAAATTAACCACTCTACATTTTTACACTTAACATCTTCTAAAGCACTGTATACGTGATTATCCTTTACTACATACCCTGACGGAGGGTAGGTCATTGAGTGATCTAGTAACAATTATACCCCAAAACCACATCTACACTGTCAGGGAACCCTTTTGTGATTAATTCATTCATAAATGGGCACACCCTGTTGCATGGGGCTTGTTGACGGATAGCCGAGGAAATTCATCTAAGCTCCCGAGGCTCACTAAACTAAACATTCCACTACCGAGGCTTGAATAACTGAGTCCAAATTATGGAGCATATATTCATGCCTTGACTCACGGTCATATATACGAGTCCAAACACTCACAACTTCCTGCTAGTGCTCACGACGATCAAGGCTTCATTGAAGTTTCAATCTCCTTGATGCCCAAGACAGTGACTGAGTGAAATTGAGCGTTCTTCCACCGAGGCTTCATCTACTCAGACAATAAATTCAACCACAAACAGCATCCCTGATGCAGTCTGATCCGTGATAGAGGCGACATGGTGAGTGACTCAAAAGATGCACAAGATTAATTAGAGCAATCAATATATGAATGTCACTCGTAATTACATGCTCGCTTGAGGTTGCCAAAGTAAGACTGGACGTACGGAGGTACGATATGTAATAAGAGCTACAGGGACTCAATCAATTCTACACAGATTGAAGGAAACGCACGCAACTAGCCTCAATGTCTTCGTGTATGTGCCAGGAGCAATCCTAGAGTATTCATTAAAAGTTGAAGGTACTACAGCAAGCTAGCTAGTCAGAGGAATGACGCTCATGAAGGGATTGATGAGCTCCCACATCGATTGTGACCAAGCACATGAACCAGATGTGTTGATATGCAACATCTGTATGAAACACGCTACAAATTCAGTGCTAACCTTGTGCGGTCACATGTTCTGTTGGTCATGCCTTTTTGCCCGGATACACAACCAAGAGAAGCCATGCCCTGTTTGCCACACTATGTTGGTGAAAGGCAACATCATTCATGTTTATGGATGCCAGACCGGAAGTGTTCAAGGGGACGGTTCCATCCCTCCGCGCCCCAATGCACCAATTATTGCAGTTGGAGATTCTACAGATCATGGCAATGCAAGGCAACTAGATGGCAGTGCTTATGCAGCTGGTGAACTCCTTGAATTTCCTCGGCTTGACGGTCCAAATACAGCGGTGACTGATGCTCGTTTGGGAGATCGACACAACAAGTCTTTTTTGCATCAGTCTATTATGGCATACATTCAGGCAGGAGTTTTGTTTTGTTTAGTATTCCTTTTCATCAAGCCATGATAGATTTTTGCAACCAAGGGATCTACACGTTTTTTTGTTATTTTTAGGAAATTTATGAAAGTTAGGATATGCGTATAGTGAAACTAAGTTTCAAATGATTTTGATCTTGAGTATCAGAGTATGGGGTGAAAATTATAGAATTTGGAAAATAATAGATTCTCCAACGCACAAGTTCAAGCTTAAAGATATATTCTCGAAGTACTCTAAAAATGCCTAGTTGGGCTGAAATATATCCAAGAGTACAATTGTTTCTTGCAATCGCCTCATACACTTCGTATTGGATGTGATTTGGTTTGAACCAATTTTGGAATTTGGACATTATTACCACATTTGCATTGAAATGGAGGTCTACTCCATGGTCTCATGAAATGAATGCACTAACTAAGCTAGAATGGGACAGTATGTATATGAATATGTTGCACCTCCAAACCGTGCAAACTTTATTGAGCTAAGTATATCATTTAAGACATCTTTTGTCTCTTCTTAGCTCTAATTTCTTGGCTACATGATGAAGTAGTGTCGCAATTTGCATATTCACGAACGAAATATATCGTTTTCCTCGGCATGTTCTTTATGGTGAAGTAATCGATGAGCTTCCCGTGTAGCATATTAAGCTTCCACTCACTAGATCGATCAAGCAAAAAATACGCTTGATGAATTCTTGGTGGCATCTTGATTTTCATAATGTCCAGAAACTTGATTTGTAGATCCAGAGCTTGGGCACAAGCTTCTTCTTTTGTGAGGTACGTCGAACGCATTATCTCGTACGGATTTCCATCGGACGTCGCAAACGACAAGTCGATGGTGATAACAGCAAACACCATGCTTGTTGACTCTGATGGTATTGCCAAAGGATGAGCCGAAGAGCCGGACTGTCAACGAAGAGCATCAACATAGAGTCAACTCTACGAGACTGAGATAGAATGAGAATGTTATGAGACTTGAGACGGAATTATACTAAGTAACTGCAGTGGCATTACTTGAAAAGAAAGTCTCATACTCTCGAAATCAGATGCTTCTAGTAGACTGAGATCACCATATACTGAGGCCCACGGTATTTATGAGAGGCCTTTACTAATAATTATTTTTTCAAAATTTTGTGGTACAATTCATCCAAATTGGATGAAAATTTGTTGGAATGGACGAGAATGTATCCAAATAGACGAATGTAGCCACAGTTTATAGTGACGTCAGTGTAGTTATGAATCTAATTCTAAGAGCACGCTCGCACCCTTTCATAAATTCTTTAAAATATAGTGATTATAAAAAAAATACTATATATTTATGTATATATTTATTATCAATTTCTACTTAAGATTATTTTTGTATGATTTGTAGTGTACATTTGTAATTAACATCATATTTTAAGTATTTTGTTATAATTTATTTTAGAATTTTTGAAAGATAATGTATATGAATTTTTTAATATATATTTGTACATATACTTTTATATAAATTTTCAATCTGTTAGAGGAGGTTGTTTGTTTTGTTTTGTTTGTTTTGCGTATGTTATGTTGCAATCTCTCCGACTGTGCACCTATTGGAAGCATTTTTGGTACTATCAAAAAGATTGCGATAGCTTTTTTTCATAGCTTTTGGACCTACAAGGTGAAAGTTAGGGATTTTCAATCGAAACTTGCCTTAAATTTTTTCACCATAAATTGTATTATATTATGGATAAATTATTTTAAAAAGAAATAACAAGGGGAACACGGGGATCGCATCAGAACATAAGGAATGCACGAGCACACGGGTAACACGGAGGAGATATGAAACACAGGAATCATCTGGTCCAACAACATAAGGCCACAACACTCTTACTATATATCAAAGAAGGTACTTCGTTTTGTTTTTGTTTGTTTTTTAGTTTTGTACTTTTTGTTGAGATCTTCCCAACCATGGGTTAACCAACCAAGTTTTTAGTACCAATTGGGTTCAAAAAGATGTTTCCCCCAAATTCTCTTAAGTGAGTTTAGTCTTTTAAGTTCTCTATTAAAATCATTGGTGTTTATTCTTAAAGGACAACTATACATCAAAAGAAGATGTTTAATTTTTTTTAACAAAAGCTAGGTAGGTAGTGTTGCCCTTTCATACTTGTATAAAAAAAGCCTTACATTTTACTCCTAAAATTCAATTTAAATTTGGAATTGTAATTAGTGTAATTCTAATATTACATCCAAAAACTCCTCTCTTAACCCTTAAATGAGGAAGGCTTTTGCTATGAACTTAATGTATTATAAAATGTGTTTTACATGACTTTTTTAAAAAATTATAGAATTTAAAAGTTGTGATGCAAAACCTGTAGATCCTATCTATATAGTTGAATACCACTAAATACTTTAGAATTTTTTTTTAAAATTTAAAAAGAAAAACTTTGAATATTCATTAAAAAATCTTATTTATTTTTTGATTTAATTGTGATTGTATGAAAGTATAATGTTCATAACATGGTCATTGGTAAGTTGCCAAGATTTTGGATATATTATTTTGTAGAAACACCAATTTAAATAGTTGTAGGCAAAAATAGATTAAAATAATATTTTTAATGAGATGAAATCTAATGAATATTTAAGCATCTTATTAAACTCATAATTTTAGCGAGCCATGATCAAATTTAAAAAATAATCATTAATTTTGTAATAGCTTGAATTTTGGAAGTTTATAGCTTGTTAATTATATATTTAATTATTTATGATGAATTTGTGAAATCTATTTTGATAAAATTGAATTAAAATTCATAGTTTATAAACAGTCCTTAATCCTTAAAGGACCATGCTCATCCCTAAAATTTTATCACTTCTCGTGATGCATTCAAGAACGTAGTTGTATCTCTCAATTGCTATTCATATAGAAAACTTCATTTTTGAAGTTCAAAGAGGACTTAGTCATGAGATTGTATATCAATTTTGAGAACAATCTATTGTATAGATTACATGATTACAAGGTTTGAACATGAGTTAATTTTTGAAATTTTTAAGCAAAATCAATAAGTCATTCACTGCAAACTTTTTTATAAATTATAGAATCTTGATTAGCGTTTGAAATTTTTAGGGCATTCAAAGATGTATTGTATCTAGGTAGTCACAGAAAATAGAGTTCTAAACTAAACACAACAACAATGATTTCCATTCCGAAAGATTGATGTTTGGGTGAAGTGATTTGTTGGTGACTGGCTAAGCCGATGTTACTTTGTGATCATTATTAATCGTTACATTGCATAAAATGTGTAAAGATTTCAAAATATGGAATATTCCAAAATAATATTAAAATATATAGAAAATATTCCAAAGATTTTGAAAATATTCCATTTTAAATATATAGTGTTAGTGACGCAGTAATGGAAAATGTTTTACATAGTGTACACTTTTTTTGACAGATTTGACGCCCTAGCGTGTAAACACTCTCCAAGTCATCAACCTCTCTAACTACCATGTCCCAAATTCACATGCGTTGACGTTTTAGTTTTTTCCCAGCGGATCAATCAACACAGTTGCACATCTTGAAGGATTTTTGTGTTCTTGTAACAGACATCTACAATTCTCTAGTTAACATTGAGTCAAAATTATGGACTTCAAATAACTTACTAAAGTAATGAAATTATTCTTGAACACAATGCGTCCTCGTCATCAGGAACTTTGGACCCCACGGATTTTAAACGATTACTGTGCAACATCAGATATTTCATGAGTTCTTACATTTTAGCACAGATTCTGCACAAATTTTGAGCTAATTCCGCATGGATTTTTCACTTTGTTAGATAACAAAAAGAGTGAATGTAGAAGGCGTGCGGATTCAATGTAGAATTAGCCCGAAATCCATGCGGAATTCATGCGAAAAATACACGAACCCATGAAATATCGGACTTCACAAAGAAATCGTTAAAAATCAGTGAGGTCCTAAATTCCTCATGCGTAGTCCTTTAGCTAGGGGTTAAACATCTTTGCAAAATTGATGCACTATTATGCATTTTTCAAACATTTACAAATTCGATACTTTTATAGACTACTTCTGATACCTTCACCACCAGCTTTCTTTATTTTTTATAAAATTAATTACAACTATTTTCATTGATCCAAACACATATTCTTATAGCCAACTTGATTTTTAAAAGGTTAGGCTTTTGAAACACTCAATTCGGATACTTTTAGCATGTTTTACAACCTTTTCTATTTTTGGTGTGATCTAATTATGGTCGCCTCGGCACTTAAGGGTTAAAAAGCTACAAGAATCTTTTGTAACTAAATTGAATCATTTCTTGTTGCATTCAAATGCATTATATGTAATTAAAACTTGGTCATATAAAAAAGGAAATTGCCTACCTGATAGGCATACATATCCTTTCTAGTTAACCCTTAAACGTCAAGGTAAACCCCATGGGCTTATTTTAAAAAGAATAATCAAGAAAAAAAGTAGATTTTCTCAACCAAATCAAGCGTGGATTGGTGCGTTGGAAAGCTATTGAAAAAGCGATCTAGATTGCAAATTTGCGCCTCATTTGAGAGATTGTGGAATCGTTGGTAAGCAATCAAAGTTATGAAATTGAACAAGTTTTTGAGGTTGGGGCAGCTGAGATGCCGCAGTGCTACAGTGTTGGCCAGCACTATCCCGCAGAGCCGTTTTTGCATTTTTTTTCGTTTTTTTTTTTTTTTTTTTTCCCTCCGAAAATTTAGATGCCTTCCGGGCTGCCCCGCCCAGGCCCTCTTGACGTTTAAGGGTTAAAGTAACTAGCAACCAACTTTCATCTTTTATTTTTAAGGCATGGATCCAAAAAGCCATAACAATGTTTCATTTCATTTTTCCAAAGCACGGATCCCAAAATTCATAGCCATATTTTATTTTATATTTCCACATTACATATTCTAAAAGTCATAATTATGTTTCATCCTTTTCTTTTAGCATGAGTTTCAAAGATAATTTAATTTTTTATGTTATTACAGCTCATTTTCCCAATGTCCTAAACTATAAATGTCATATGTGATACATTCTCCCCATTCAACGTCGTATTGGACATTCAACGTGAGTGTCATATTGGATGGGGTGTCCATTATACTAGACAAGTTGGTGTAGTGTTTTTTACTAGCGTTACCAACATTTTTACTAGTTTCTACGTGAAGTAAAAGCGTTATTTCTTACCTCGCTAGTACAGATGTGAAAAGGGCGTCCCTAGTATTCGTACATTTTTTCAAGTTTTCATGGGCAAATGCACATCTCATGCATGATGGCAAAGCATGTTTTTTCAAATTTTCATAAAGCAATTGCGCCTAGACTTGATTACTTGGGTAGAATTCCATCCTATTCTATATGTTTAACACAAATTGTTGCCATTGCCGCATGCACCAAATTGTTTTCATGAACCGAATGTGATTTAAATTAGTTTTTTATAAATGAATAATCCTTGTCTTTATGCATTTAATATTTAATATCAAATGCATTATATCAAATGAATGTAGAATCTATTCTAAATTAAATACTATTTTATTATCTCGTGAAGGAATTTTAAAACATAAGGTTCTTTAGTCCTTGTCAAAGTTCATCCTTTTGCTCTCACTACATGAAAGATAAAAAATTCAAAATATGTAATTCTTGAGGTGAGGCCACTGTAGACTTCCAACCCTCTATCATCATTCTTTAGGCAAAGAATGACGTGGCATGTCCAATATTCTAGAATCCACTACAACAATTCTTGTGCACTAATTCTTATTCCAAGGTACAATTCACAACGGCTAAAGAACCTTATTAACTTTGTGAGTAAAATCATCATGCTTACAATGTATAAGTTTTGTCCAATCATAAGCCCTACATGCACTAAAATTTGTATTCTCTAGCATCTTTTAGTACCAATTTCTTTTTTTAGCATACCGGTACATGACTTCTTTTCAAAATTCAAACAACAATAATCATTGTGCATGGTGGCACCTTTCGGGACCACCATCGAAAAGGAAAGCTGGAAAAATATAAAATTAATGTTCCTTTTGCCGAGGAAGCCCTTGGACCATGGGGCTTCACCGAAACATGCTTTCAACATTTGAACTATGTCCTCATGGTGAAAGCTGCTAACCCACTATGGATTGGTCTATGTTCATGCAATATGTGCGCACAATCTTACACTAAGTAATGTATTGAAATTAACAATCTTCATATGGAGTTTATAGATTTGTACTACCGGTAGTCAAAGAGTGCTTCACTCCAATATCTCAACGATTTCTACCATATAACTTATGATAATTAAGATTTGACACTTCTTGTAATTATTCAATTCTCCTTTAAGTAAAAGTACTCTTATACATATTTGTAAGTATTTAGAAATTGGAATTCATACAATTTAAAATCATACGGAAATAGAGCTTGGCCTCTAGGGTTCATAATTCAAAGGCAGAAATTCAGTATGCGTTCATAAAATATGGCCTCCCTTTTTCGAATCTTGTAGTATTTACAATAACACCGTGCCAACATCATGTAACCCAAAATGGAGATTTTGTATGTTGTTCAACCCTTAAATTCTGTTTGCTATGGATGTACCGATTGACTTTCATGCGCAAATCAGAATGATATATCCCTAGTCAACATCATGGCATGCATCACATGCTATCCGGAATTAGTTTCTTCCTGAATTGTGGGATACAATGCCGATGTACAATGCAGCAGTAAGTGGTCCGATCCCTGTTTCGCAAGAAGAGACACCGCCACTGGCCCAGAGTCTACCAGTCCTGTTGGAATGCTCACCTGCACCAAGCCAACCCAACCATATTAGAACGTGGCAAGCAGACAAAGAGTTGATTCAGCAAGATTTATTCTAATCAACTTCATGTAGGGACAATTCATGTAAACACAGTTTCTGTACAAATGTTTATTTGTGGCACTTGACAAAGACATTGAGTAGATGTTGCAGGAAGGATTAGTCCAACCTCCAAATGCAGGAACTTTACCTGGCAACAACTAGACACAACAGAAACACTTAGCAGAGCGAACGCACTATCGCGGTAATGCTCAAATGCCTCTCCTTCCGCATTCAAAACAGGTGGCGGCCCCGGAACAGTTGGCATTACGAGAACAGCATCTTCCTGGTTAATAGTCCACAGCACATGTCCGTAAGCGCACTACAGACCAGAACTGAATACAACGTCAAAGCCCTAACTCACAAATTCAGTTACTTTTCAGAACTTCCTTGAGAAAATTGCAGTACTACTTCAGGGTTACCTTCAAAAGTTCGTTGATGGCATGTCTAGTTTCTTCCTTCACTTGCAAAGTTAGAGTCATCAAATGCGAGGTTGTGTTCATAGCTTTGTTCACACGGAAGGCCGTGTCATCTCCCAGATTGGGCTTTTCGGCAGTGACCCACTCTTCGTAGTTCATCTTAAATTCCCATCTGTAGAATAGAAACTAGTAATGTTTGAGAAAGCATCCTGAAACTCATGAATCGACAGACTCAGTATCAGCACATTAGAGCTGCTTGCTTGAGAGCCAGTAGCCACATCACCTTAGAAGATGCGTTAAGACATCGTCAAGTAACCCGAGTGTCCCAATTTGAGCATTTCCGCCCATCTTCTCTTTAAATTCCTTCAATGAAAAGACGTTCGATGCTACATACTGCCCAAGGTTCACATGTTGCAAAGCTTGACCTGTCCAGGTTCAAAAATTAACCAACGTCGAAGTCACAACTGAGAAATCGGTAACTGTTGAACCGGAAAATAGACCATTAAGGAAACACTCTTTGGGCTGTAGAAGTTCATAGCCATGGTGCATATTTCCAATGAAGAAAACAAGTCAAACATCTGCAGGTGTAACAAAGCCGTACCTCCATATATGCTTGTGATTGATCTGGAAATGATGCCAAGTCTCTTATCATCGGTATGGCCTGACATGTTGAAGCAATCCTCAGCAATTATGAAACGCTTTCCTGGCCTCAGATCTTGTGGAGTTACAGTATGAAGGAGCAGCTGACCCACTTTGCAAAGGATTGTAACGTCCCTTGCAAACCAACCTGCACCAGCCTTACCAAGCTTAGTTATAACATCATGCAAACACTGTGGGAGGCGGAAAGTTGAAAAATACTCTTATGCAACTAGAAACTTGGATTCCCAATTGGATGCAACAGCGTATCCTAGAGAACTGCTCCAAACGTTCATCCTCGCGTGCTCAACAACGCTTTAATTTCAAGAGGATGCATGCTTGTAAACAAAACTTTGAACTAAGTGAGAACTCCTTGGGTAGTACAAATTCTGAACCAGATTGTAAAACATCTGGTGCATCTTATGTAGGGAATCTAATCGATCTGATACTTGCGCAGATCATAAATATCAACAGATAAAAATTTGCTAAGCTATGTCATTTGTGATGACGATCATTGAAGGGGACAGAGGTCAATACCAACGGTATCCAAGCTTTGCGCCATTGGAGTCACACCGACGGCCGAAACGCCTCCATGGGAAGGGCGGAATCCAAGAATGCCACAAAAGGAGGCCGGAACCCTGACACTTCCACCAGTGTCGGTCCCTGTCGTGAGCCAAAAATCCATAAGAGGGTTTCTTGTATAAATGATGAAGAAGGATCATTGCAACCTTTACAGCTTATACTCTAGGTGCGTTGTAACCACAAGGTAACTTCTACTGGCATAAATTGCACATCCGTGGCATTGACACGTATAAAGTCAAATTCAAATTACCTAAAAGCATGGTGCCATGTGTTTATAAACTCACCAAGCGCAAAATCAACCAATTTTGCGGCAACAGCAACGCCGGATCCACTTGATGATCCTCCTGGCATTCGGGCAGGATTGGCTGGGTTTACTGGTGTTCCATAATGGACGTTCTGTCCAAGAATACTTCGAGTTCAATGAAAACAGCGCACACTTAGATGAGAAGATGAAAGAACCGAACAAAAAAGTGGAAATAAGAAATTGGTGCAATCCTACACGGCAAAGATGCCGAAGGAACAGATTTGTCGTTCTAAAAAAGGACCATAGGACGCCACGTCCGGGATCACGTCACCTTCACAGCTTACAAAACCTTTCAAAAGTTACGGAATGCAAAAGAGAAGCAGTGTCTTAATAATCCCAGAATTTTACCTGTATGCCATCTCATCCATGTGCACTTTCCCGATGCATGTAGCACCAGCATTTAGCAAAGCTTGAATTACCGGCGCAGTTCGTTTGGCAGGCTCATGTGTTCTTGCCCAATCCGGGCTGCCAAAGCCAGTAACATGTCCCTCCACATCAAATCTGCCAAACATGCATAATTACTCCATCCGTAATGAAATTCAAAAAATCTAGTCTTCATCATCTCACAGCAAACAAACTGAAGTTTAAGGCGCAGTCTCCTACATGTCTTTCACGGCAAATGTCAGTCCCGTAAGAATAGCCGAGGCAGATAGGTTTTCCGGGGGCAGCAGTGTGAAATAGGACATAAACGCTCCAAAGTCATCGTTGAATGGAAAAGAGAGAGTTCCTGTAGCTCTTTGGACTTCATCCCCTTCTCTGAAACAAATCAAAGAGAAAACTATCTTAATAGCAGAAACTGACAGTATTCAAAACTGATACATATCCATCATTTACAACTGTTACATCACAGAAAAGTGATAGATATGGAAAATTTCCAGAGAAAGTAAGTGTTGCGGAACTTACAAGCCTGTTGCTTCCACTGATATTCTTCCATCCCTCCATGTTTCAACCATTGTCTAACTGTCGATTCGATATGGTTGCTGTACTCTGGATTTCCAGAAAACTCCAAGACACGAATTCAAGTCAACAGATCGGTTAGTATGCGTTGATCGGCCACTAATTAGCGTCTCCTTGCAATTCGAATTCCTAGAAAACGCCACGTGACCTCAAATCGCATAAATAAGTCTCGATAAATGCTCTTGCCAATTCAGTCTTTGCAACGTTAAGACGATCATAGGCGTTGTGGAAATGAACTGCCACTACTGCAACCGTCGAGTCATTATCATCTAATCTGCCAAAAGCACGACAAACATCGTCATCAAGTTCACAACAGCGCCAAAACTAACCGGACTTCATTCAACAACTAATTGCAAAAGCCTTTCTTAAATATCAAGTACAAGCTTCATAAAAATAATTTTCGGCAAATTTATATAAAGGACGATAAACATGAATCAACGAACTTGCAAGAAGAGCAATACTCGAATGATGCGTTACCCCTGCCAAGAAAGCCTTACCAGAAGTAACGTGTAGCTGGATTAGCAATTCCAACGGTGAAGACTCTACGCAAATCTCTTAAAATCCAAATCTCGAGCTCAATCACAGAATTCGGCTACCAGTAGCAATTCCACATACTTAAAACCCGATCTCAAATTTTAAACAAGCATCCTATTGGAAAAAAGAAAATTGCTTGATTATTTCTTCCACCACATCGCAAAGCAAAACTATCAGTCATCGAATTGCACAAAGTGTACTAAAAGAGTACAACGAGGCGGAAAGCAGCAAACAATATCAGTGACAATGGTCCGCCAAAGGTGCGAGACGACGAAATCCACTTCAGCGACCAGGACTCAAACTTACCGACTGGTAAACGCCGACTCATGGTCGGCCAAGCCCACCAACACCGCTCCTTCTAATTGCACCTGATGGAGAGGGCAACTACGTGTGTAAGCCAAGTTCGCCAAGAAGGCCACGTAGTCGGCCTGGAAGACCATCGGTCGCCACAGCAATCAAGGAACCAAACGAACCCTACAACCAAAGGTCGGTGCATCCGAAGCCCTAGAAACCCTGCGGTATGGACGTGGCTCTGTTATCACTGACCTTGGATCGAGATGAGTAGTCACGAACAGCACCGACTTTGCTAAATTCCCCAGAAGATTCTCCTCCCTCTTCGTCCTTGATCACCAACTCCTGTGCCTTTTGCTACAATCTTCTGGCTGCGAATCCAGAAAGCCGAAATTCGTCGAAGACGGTCCAAAACCCTCGAATTGGCGCAGGAGAAGACTGTGTGAAAAGCGTCGGTAGGGCGACGGTTTCCGGAGTCTGGATTCGTCAGAGGATTGAGCGTCCCATTGGCATTTCGCCTTGGGAAATTGACGCAAAAGCTGAAGCTTCAAAAGCCGCGAAGAGAAACGGAGGCGGATTTGGGAGGAAACGAATTGAATTTGGGATAGCCATTTCGATACGATGTCATCGCAGAGGTCGGCTGCGTTGGCACGCCGGCTGCGTCGCAGTGTTGTAAGTGCCGTTGAAATTTCTCTGATTGTTGTGACTTGGATTTTGTAGCGAACCCTAGTTCTTGTTGTGACCGGCGATCCGGTGATTCGCTGTTGTTGTCCTTTTAGGAAGCAAATTCTACGTCGGCATCTAACGTAGCGATTGGATGTGACATGCAGCAAGAGACCTTGGTTAGTGCTGGCGCTCAGGGGCACAAGACGAGCAGTAGTTTAGGGCACAGCAAGGTATTGTCATCCTCAAGCAGTCATGGGCAAACCGTATCTAGAAGATGGCTTCACAGTGTTGGACTGTTAAGGCCCAGAGCTGCCGACTACACAATCACGAGATCGGCGCTCGACAGGTTTGGTACCTCCAGGCAGGGGATTCATGAAATTGCAAGGAGGGTTGGCAGCGGTAGTGCTCGAAGGGCTGTCCTGCAGAATGTCGGCAGCAGACGAGCATTTAGTTCCGAAAACCCTAAAAAGAAAGGTGAGAAGAAATTCCGAGTTCCGGTGTTTAGTGTGGTTCGCGTCGCCTTCTATTCCGCGACGTCGTGAATGGAACGTTCCGGTCGTAGATCTGTTTAGTTATGACATCCGTCGTTTGCAATGTTGGAACGGAAGACCCGTTGTTACTCAAGCGAAACCCTGTTTAATGTTCCGGCTGAACAGCACTTTTAACCGTGGAGGCATTCACTACGCAGGCTTTGAGAATTTCTACCCGAAGAATCGGAAGGACCTTCCCAAAGGTCGGAACGGAGAGAAGGCTGAGCAAAAGAGCGGTGAGTGTGTTTTGAGCTTCCCATGGTTGGAGTGCAGAAGCATGTTGCATCTAGGCTGAATGATGAACCGGGACGTTTTCCACATATTAGCAGAAGTGCAGCTCTTGTCTCCACTAGTGCCTTGGACAGAGTTGGGTAGTCTGAAATCGTTCATAGAGAACGTGCTGGTGTTGCCGTACGGCATTGTCTGATGGACTGGTGTGGTCGATTTGGCAGAGGATCCGAAGCAAGAGGGTGACAAATTTTTCACGGAGACGTCCAAGTCTCAAATGCAGTCTTTGCTTGCCACTGGTGCCGCGACAGTGGCCATTCTGACGACTCTTTCTATGGGTCGCAGTGATGCCCAGCAGGTATTACTTTCTCCGTGCTACGTGCTATACGCCGCTATCGTACTTTCCGTGGAACAATAATAACAGGGGCGATGATCAGACGGGTCATTTATTGAGGATCGATATCGGTGGGTCCTTGACGAGGTCCACTGTGATTGTTTTTGGGCGGGGTTATATGTGTCATTTTATCCCTGGGGATGGAGTCTCACAGTTACTTTGGTGGCAATTTCTGAAGCAGATCAGCTTCCAGGAATTCAAGAACAAGCTGCTGGAACCGGGGCTGGTGGACAGGATCGAAGTGACGAACAAAAGCTTGGCGAAAGTGTATGTTTATTCAGGTGATTGGAAATCCCTTACCGAGCGGAAGAAGAGTCTGGCATCCTTTGGCTACCGTGCTTGTAGATGTTCCGTTTGTTTTGCATCCGCTGTTCGTTTCGAACATCGGTATTACCTGCTACAGTGAACATGAAAGGGGTTGGCGATCCTGGAATTCTCATGTGACAGAATTGCTGCATGCAGGATCTCAGCAGGCTGCCCAGTCAAGAGGGGTTGAAGGTGGTGATGTGGATGATGGCATGCATTCCGATTCAAAGGCACAAAGTGCACGGTCGGGCTCTGTGTACAAGTATTATTTCAACATTGGTAGTATTGACTCTTTTGAGCGAAAGTTAGAAGATGCACAGGATGCATTGAATGGAGATCCCCATGACTACATTCCCGTGACATACGTATCTGAGATGAGCTGGCAGCAGGAGCTTCTGCGGTTGGCTCCTACGATATTATTGATTGCGGGTTACATTTACTTCTCGAGGCGGATGCAAGGTGGAGGGTTCGGGGTGGGTGGAGGTGGTGGAGGCATGGGTGGGCGGGGAATATTTAATGTGGGAAAAGCTCAAGTGACGAAGCTGAGCAAGAAGCAGAAGGACAAGGTTTGTGTTTGCCCGCTGCAGGACTTGCGTCATGTTTTTGAAATGCGCATAGAATTGCGTCCGGGACATTGTAGCGGTTCTTGCGTGCTTGATTTTTTCTTCCGAAATTGTGATGGGTGATTCTGTTTCGTACACGGGTGTGCCAGCTGACAGCAATGAAGGCGCTCCAGAGCCGGAAAGTTACGAGTTGCAGTGCAATACGCTAATTGTGGTCCAGTGATATCTGGTGTGTTGTGGAAAAGATCTGAATCGGATGTGTGCATTGCGTTGTGACAGGTAATGTTCAAAGATGTTGCTGGTTGTGACGAGGCAAAACAAGAGATTATGGAGTTTGTCCACTTTTTGAAGAATCCGAAGAAGTACCAAGAACTTGGAGCTCATATTCCGAAGGGAGCTCTTTTGGTTGGGCCCCCCGGGACTGGTAAAACGTTGTTAGCTAAGGCAACTGCCGGAGAAGCAGGAGTACCATTTCTGTCCATTAGTGGTTCGGATTTCATGGAGATGTTCGTTGGGGTTGGGCCGTCTCGCGTGCGTGATTTATTTGCTCAAGCAAGACAGGCCAGTCCCAGTATTATATTCATAGATGAGATTGATGCGATTGGGCGTGCTCGAGGACGCGGTGGATTTGCCGGAGCCAACGACGAGCGCGAGAGTACGCTGAATCAGCTTTTAGTGGAGATGGATGGGTTTGGCACAACCACCGGTGTGGTAGTCCTGGCAGGAACCAACAGGCCTGACATTTTAGACAAGGCTCTGTTGCGTCCAGGACGTTTCGATCGACAGATTTCAATCGATCGGCCGGATATCAATGGGAGAGAGCAGATATTTAGGATATACCTTCAGAAGTTGAAATTGGACCAAGACCCGGTTTATTATTCTCAACGGATGGCAGCTCTAACGCCTGGGTTCGCTGGTGCTGACATTGCCAACGTGTGCAACGAGGCGGCACTAATTTGTGCGAGGAACGAGAAAACGGTGATCACCATGGACCATTTCGAAGCGGCAATCGATCGGATCATCGGTGGCCTGGAAAAGAAGAAGCGGGTACGTGGTGTCTGGAAATTGGCCGGGTGGCGTTGATTTGACGTCTGGGGCTTTGAGAGAATCGCCTGTATGTTTTGTGCCGGTCAATCCCTTTGTGTTGCATTAGAGAGTGTGGCTGGCTTGCCAAGAAGGTGCTGGTACACGCAGTGGCTAAAATGTGATGTTGTTTTTGATGTACCAGGTGATCAGCAAGGAAGAAAGGAGGACGGTGGCGTACCACGAAGCCGGACACGCTGTTGCCGGCTGGTTTCTGGAGCACGCAGAGCCCCTGCTGAAAGTGTCAATCGTACCACGTGGTACTGCCGCGTTAGGGTTTGCTCAATACTTGCCGAATGAAAATCTGCTGATGACGAAGGAACAGCTTTTGGACATGACATGCATGACGCTTGGAGGTCGTGCTGCCGAGCAGGTATTGCGCGATAGCTAACACCTGGGGTTTTTTGCGCTGGCAGTTGATGTTTGGTTGCTGTTTTTGAGTTGTTTACGTCTGGATACGTACGCCTGGAGTGGTTCAGTGGTTGGGATATGGACCGGTGGTATACTTGCGGTAGGTTGTTATTGGTAGGGTTGATCATTGTTTTATTGGATAGGAGAATGGAAGTCAGGTGGAACACCGCAGATTTCATTGGGTGAGAGACTGATGGTAAGTGCGGAATGTTTTGTTTCCACAGGTGCTGTTGGGCAAGATTTCAACAGGAGCGCAAAACGACCTGGAGAAAGTGACGAAAATGACATATGCTCAAGTGGCAGTGTACGGGTTCAGTGAGAAAGTGGGTCTGCTTTCATTTCCACCTAAAGACGATGGGATGGAAATGACAAAGCCTTACAGTAACGAAACAGGGGAAATCATCGATCAGGAGGTCCGAGATTGGGTGGCTACGGCTTATGCCAGGACATTGGCTTTGTTGACAAAGCACAAAGCAGGGGTGGAAGCTCTTGCCCTGAAGCTGTTGGAGAAAGAGGTGTTGCATCAGGAAGACTTGATAGCCATCTTGGGTGAGAGGCCGTTTCAGCACGCGGAGATGTCGAATTATGATAAGTTCAAGCTGGGGTTTGCCCCTTCGCGGGAAGAGAAAGCGAAGCTAGGATCAGCGCTGCCGTCCGAGGATGGCATCCCCCCAGAGCAACCATCGTCACCTCCGGCAACTCCACCAGGTTTGGATGGGTCTCATCCCATCCCAGCTATATTGTGAAGTAATAAGCAGGGGTACAGTTTCTAGAAATGGGAGGCAACTGCATCGGCGAGTACCGGTTGGATTCAGTGGGTTCAGGATGGATACCCGTTCCTGAATGTGAAAGGTAGTGTCGAATTACGCCGATTTCGCCAGCATTTTCCTGGTTCTCGCTGCTTTATCTTGAAGTGTGGGGATGCCATGAAAGGGATATGCTGAGTATATCTCAGTATTGTGCATGCTCTACGAGATGGGAAGGCTTGATTCTTCACCTGGTTTAGTCTGCGTGCTAGAGCATTAATTGTGTAGAGCATGGCGTGGGACGGAGGCTTACAGGGAGAGCGTACGGAGTCGAAGAACTCATGAAGTCTAGAATCATTTATATGCAGCGTGTTGACGAGGATGACACGGAGGCTATTTGATGTGACGACGATGGCTGCAAAGGTGCAGAAGGTTTAGGTGTAGTTAGACGGTGTGGTTCTAGCAATTCGATCTGGGTAGGGAGGTTTCCAACCAATGTGAGGAACCAATTTAGAATGTAAAGTTTTACTTGGGACATGGTTCAAGTACTAGTCTGAGAAGCCTTTTATTGATTGGAAGTGGACAGAGTTGCTGCTACGGATGTGTGATACGTGCTCAGATCTTCGATTGTGATGAAATGAAGAGATGCGAATAGCACAGGGAATTGAGGTCCTGATGCATTTGCACGCCGATGTGCTTGAACTTGGGATGGGTAAAACGTGTCTTGTGTCACTGATTGAGGTTAATATGACGCATCAAAATATTTATAAAATGGATATGGCAGGCCACGTCTGATATGGACTTGTCAGTGAAGAGCCTGAGGCATTTGGAGGCTCTCATAATACAGCAGTGTTGGTGTAGGCAACATTGGCAGGACATGGCAGCTGTTTGATGTTTTGCACCTGGCCATTGTTGTAATGATGGCAAGTTACTTCACCATTCAGTTTGGAATCTGGAAGTATATTGATATTTCTTTTGATACTGTGACGTTTTATGGATCTGAGTTCCAAGTTCTCCCATGAGTGATGTGGTGGATGAGGGGTGATTTATGTGGATGTTATTTGGATCATGTCAAGCATATCAATGTTTCAACGATTAGGAGATTGGTGTTTTGGAGTGTGTTTGGGTTCGGGAGTATGTGTTTGGGTATCGGGAGTGTGTGTTTGGGGTTTGGGAGTGTGTGCAGTGTGTATGTGCGTGTATTTACTGAATGTGGGAGGTTGTGTCAGTAGACAATATCAGCTATTTGCTATTGTTGTACTATTTTTGGGTATAATGATATGTCTGATCACTCATGTTGTAAGGTTCTGAATTCGGAGATGCTGCTGGTATTGATGCTGAATTGCTGATGGTTCTGAAGCTTGCTCGGAGTTTGCCTAACCCTTTTACGTACCGTTTCAACACTGTTTTTAAAGATCTGTTATAAAATGTTTGATGATAGAAAAAAAATGTAGTTGATGTACAAAGCAAAGCAAAATGTAGTTGGTGAACTGAAATTGAACCCCGAGTACAAAAATGATTCCCATAAATTCATTAGTCATCTTAGATTGATCATTATTCTGAAAACATTACCACACAAACAAGAAGAGTATTCTAAGAACATCTTTTCCAACAAGTTTTATTGAATAAATTCAAACACTGAATGCAAAAGATACAGCTCTTCAAAGTTGAAAGCAGCCCAAAAACGTCCAAAATGTGGCTGTCGGGATCACGAGGTGTTCAGGAACCTTAGATTAGTTTTAAAACTATCCCAAGAGATTCAAGTCTTCATTTCTTGCTAATCTCCGAGAGCCAGAGTTCTTCATCTTCTTCAATCTCCCAACAGTTCATGGCCGGGGCTCATGGCAGTATGGATCCAGCCTAGCACTCCCAGTCAATTGAAAAGAGTAACACCGTAGTAGTAATGAAGCAAGTACAATACGCTCCCGTTACAACTCCAACCAAACCAAACATCAGAACCACAGGTACTGAGCACTCCGGTGCTTGTACATGTGTCTCCGGTAGTTGATCATCGCCGACATTTGCATTCCTCTGGTTGACCCCCTGTCTGAGCCAATTTGCATTCTCTTTAAGTAAAAGGTACACAAGGTCGTGGTAAGTAGGTGCACTGTCGACGTCGATGTGAGCAGCGTAAGGCGCCAATGCTGATTTCAGCGCTGTGATGAGAATGTCGCGGCCCCCGTTTTGATGGTCGGCCACACCTCGAGTCACTACGAGCTGGACCTCAACTTGCAGGATCGTACTGCAACGTACGCTCAAGTTTCAATTCATGTTTAACTTGAATTTCTTGCGGGAACGGTTAAACCAAATTAATTATACATTCATGAGAGAAAACTAAGCTAGTCAACGCGACGACTCTTAGTTCGGTGATTCTAGATCTAGACTGGTTGAATCAATCTCAGTTGTAAATTAGATAGCTATACAAAGATTTGATTTCCTTTAACTTGTCACCTATGAATCTGAAATTCTGTATGTATCTGTGGATTATTCAAGTATTGAATTGCAATCGTCGATGACCTTATGCCTGTAGTTCAGCTGTGCAACAAAGGTGACAATATTGAAGACGGAGTACTCACTTGCATAATTCGCAATTGTAGTTTTTCTCCAAAATCATTCTAAGGCCGTACCATTCAAGGATGCATTTTCTGTGCATCCTGCTCATCTGGCCTCTACAGCGGCAACCGAGCTCCACGAGAACGTCGTCATTTTCGTCTTCATCATCGGGGCAGATCCTGTCATGATGATCATTCCGAGTCCATCGTAAGTTGAATCCCAATGTTCAGAAATTCTGAGAAGCTAGCTAGATATCCGATTGCACTATGAAATATATCCGGACCCGTGCCAATAATTAGTTAACTCGTTCCACAATAAGTGAACAGTACTGCGGAGATCACAAGGACCACCACCGACTTGTGTAGAAACCTCACTGAAGTTGGAAATGAGTGCCACAAGATGAAATTCAAAAGTGAGATGATTCAAATCATTCAATTAGCAGACATAAAATATACTTAGACCTAGAGTTTCAGACCTGCAGATAGGAGGCTCTGGAATGGTTATGGTATGATCCGGAATGGTTATGGTGTGATCCGGAATGGTTATGGTGTGATCCGAATTCTCCCCAGCCCTGCTCAGCTGATCATCACTGCTAACATACATACATTGCACAATAAGTCGATTGACTTACAAGCAGATACTGCAACTAATTCTCAATTCATTGAAGAAACAACATTTACAAACATGCATCGTTTCGCAAACTGGTGTGCAATTATTTTACACTCAATGTACATTGGAAACAATCAACGTTAGCTGCCACAACATAAATATTCCATTTTTTACGCTTCAAATCCCATAATGCATGCATAGCTAACAAAGGCTGTCGTGATTCAGTTAATAATTAATGTAAATGTCACCAGGGTCTCATATGCGATTCCCTGTGTGATTTCCCTGCAAGTCTCACTTTTCCCACTGAGTCTTAAAGCTGCTTATTCACCAGTTTAATGTTGACTCACCTGCTTGTAAAAGGAAAGTTTAACAAGTGTCAACTCTTGTGGCTCGGTGGGAAAAGTGAGACTAGAAGGGAAACGCACACAGGGAAACCATTATGAGCTCCCTGTGTGTGAGTGGGCTTTTGCTGGATGAACCTTGGATGATGAGAAATCGGGATTGTGACTTCCAGGTCGATTTCACCACTGCGCTCGGAGGGACCAGCGGCGATGAGTTTCGTTTCGAGGTTCATCTCCATCTTCACAACGTCACGACCGGCACCGCACTTAGCTCGCTCTTTTCCACAATGCAGATTCTATGGGAGTGACGAATATAGGAGATCAGAAACAACAGTGGCTTTGTTAGTCGACTTGTGTAATTAAGATTCTCTGGACATCCAGCTGGCATGCATGAATTCATGTCTGTCTTGCTGCAATTGAAAAGCAAATTGCACTCGTGCGTGTTCTACATTCTAGTTTGGATTCGGAAAGTATCCTTCAAGACTTAGACAACACGTAGGCCGTTTGCAATGCTCTAATCGTTGTACTGTAAGTTGGCACGATCAAATTTTGACTAGACCAAATGTACAGAGATCTAGCATAAAAAACCACTGCAGAAGTTAGGGTCTCGGGGATTCCCTCTACCTTTCTCAGCTTCTCTCCGGCATGCATGCAGTACGCTGACCACAGTCACTTAATCAACTTACACTGAAGCAGAGCAAGAAAAATGAATCTCATGCGCTTGGGGGGCTGGTTTTTATAGGCGGACAAATGATCCTCGGTACTAGGGAGACAATACATGGATTGAGCCTCGGTAGGGGAAGTATTAATTTTTGTATTAACTTTTGGACTGTTGAAGAAAAATGAGTAGTATAGCATAATTTAGCTACTTAGTGTAAGTGAATCTTTTACTTGACCAAAAAGTAAGATTTTTAAGTTTTTGACATTTATAATAAGGGGTATATATAATAACTTATTAAGTTTGATAATTTTCATAAGCATTTTGGCTATCAATCAATTTTATAGTTTATATATAGCAAATTATTTTCCTATTTCAATTTTGACTTTTACTTTCATTCTTTTATTTTTTATTTTATTTTCACTCTTTGGTCACGGGTCACCCAAGAGGTACCTACTTTCTTTACCGTCAAGTTACTTCGAAATTTTAGACTTCTCCTTTTTACCATCAGATGATAAACATTTTCAATGAAAAAATTATATTAAATAACTAAATTTTGGAGGGCTAGAATATATTCTTTGATGGTGCTTATGCGGCTCAAAATGTATTATTCTCATTTTCACTTTGTGCATAAATAGTGTAGATTTTCATTTTCACATTATTCTCATTTTCATTTAATACTTCCAGATTCCAAACTGTATGATGAAGTAACTTGCCATCATTACAACAATGGCCAGGTGCAAAACATCAAGCAGCTGCCATGTCTTGCCAATGTTGCCTACACCAACACTGCTGTATTATGAGAGCCTCCAAATGCCTCAGGCTCTTCACTGACAAGTCCATATCAGACGTGGCCTGCCATATCCATTTTATAAATATTTTGATGCGTCATATTAACCTCAATCAGTGACACAAGACACGTTTTACCCATCCCAAGTTCAAGCACATCGGCGTGCAAATGCATCAGGACCTCAATTCCCTGTGCTATTCGCATCTCTTCATTTCATCACAATCGAAGATCTGAGCACGTATCACACATCCGTAGCAGCAACTCTGTCCACTTCCAATCAATAAAAGGCTTCTCAGACTAGTACTTGAACCATGTCCCAAGTAAAACTTTACATTCTAAATTGGTTCCTCACATTGGTTGGAAACCTCCCTACCCAGATCGAATTGCTAGAACCACACCGTCTAACTACACCTAAACCTTCTGCACCTTTGCAGCCATCGTCGTCACATCAAATAGCCTCCGTGTCATCCTCGTCAACACGCTGCATATAAATGATTCTAGACTTCATGAGTTCTTCGACTCCGTACGCTCTCCCTGTAAGCCTCCGTCCCACGCCATGCTCTACACAATTAATGCTCTAGCACGCAGACTAAACCAGGTGAAGAATCAAGCCTTCCCATCTCGTAGAGCATGCACAATACTGAGATATACTCAGCATATCCCTTTCATGGCATCCCCACACTTCAAGATAAAGCAGCGAGAACCAGGAAAATGCTGGCGAAATCGGCGTAATTCGACACTACCTTTCACATTCAGGAACGGGTATCCATCCTGAACCCACTGAATCCAACCGGTACTCGCCGATGCAGTTGCCTCCCATTTCTAGAAACTGTACCCCTGCTTATTACTTCACAATATAGCTGGGATGGGATGAGACCCATCCAAACCTGGTGGAGTTGCCGGAGGTGACGATGGTTGCTCTGGGGGGATGCCATCCTCGGACGGCAGCGCTGATCCTAGCTTCGCTTTCTCTTCCCGCGAAGGGGCAAACCCCAGCTTGAACTTATCATAATTCGACATCTCCGCGTGCTGAAACGGCCTCTCACCCAAGATGGCTATCAAGTCTTCCTGATGCAACACCTCTTTCTCCAACAGCTTCAGGGCAAGAGCTTCCACCCCTGCTTTGTGCTTTGTCAACAAAGCCAATGTCCTGGCATAAGCCGTAGCCACCCAATCTCGGACCTCCTGATCGATGATTTCCCCTGTTTCGTTACTGTAAGGCTTTGTCATTTCCATCCCATCGTCTTTAGGTGGAAATGAAAGCAGACCCACTTTCTCACTGAACCCGTACACTGCCACTTGAGCATATGTCATTTTCGTCACTTTCTCCAGGTCGTTTTGCGCTCCTGTTGAAATCTTGCCCAACAGCACCTGTGGAAACAAAACATTCCGCACTTACCATCAGTCTCTCACCCAATGAAATCTGCGGTGTTCCACCTGACTTCCATTCTCCTATCCAATAAAACAATGATCAACCCTACCAATAACAACCTACCGCAAGTATACCACCGGTCCATATCCCAACCACTGAACCACTCCAGGCGTACGTATCCAGACGTAAACAACTCAAAAACAGCAACCAAACATCAACTGCCAGCGCAAAAAACCCCAGGTGTTAGCTATCGCGCAATACCTGCTCGGCAGCACGACCTCCAAGCGTCATGCATGTCATGTCCAAAAGCTGTTCCTTCGTCATCAGCAGATTTTCATTCGGCAAGTATTGAGCAAACCCTAACGCGGCAGTACCACGTGGTACGATTGACACTTTCAGCAGGGGCTCTGCGTGCTCCAGAAACCAGCCGGCAACAGCGTGTCCGGCTTCGTGGTACGCCACCGTCCTCCTTTCTTCCTTGCTGATCACCTGGTACATCAAAAACAACATCACATTTTAGCCACTGCGTGTACCAGCACCTTCTTGGCAAGCCAGCCACACTCTCTAATGCAACACAAAGGGATTGACCGGCACAAAACATACAGGCGATTCTCTCAAAGCCCCAGACGTCAAATCAACGCCACCCGGCCAATTTCCAGACACCACGTACCCGCTTCTTCTTTTCCAGGCCACCGATGATCCGATCGATTGCCGCTTCGAAATGGTCCATGGTGATCACCGTTTTCTCGTTCCTCGCACAAATTAGTGCCGCCTCGTTGCACACGTTGGCAATGTCAGCACCAGCGAACCCAGGCGTTAGAGCTGCCATCCGTTGAGAATAATAAACCGGGTCTTGGTCCAATTTCAACTTCTGAAGGTATATCCTAAATATCTGCTCTCTCCCATTGATATCCGGCCGATCGATTGAAATCTGTCGATCGAAACGTCCTGGACGCAACAGAGCCTTGTCTAAAATGTCAGGCCTGTTGGTTCCTGCCAGGACTACCACACCGGTGGTTGTGCCAAACCCATCCATCTCCACTAAAAGCTGATTCAGCGTACTCTCGCGCTCGTCGTTGGCTCCGGCAAATCCACCGCGTCCTCGAGCACGCCCAATCGCATCAATCTCATCTATGAATATAATACTGGGACTGGCCTGTCTTGCTTGAGCAAATAAATCACGCACGCGAGACGGCCCAACCCCAACGAACATCTCCATGAAATCCGAACCACTAATGGACAGAAATGGTACTCCTGCTTCTCCGGCAGTTGCCTTAGCTAACAACGTTTTACCAGTCCCGGGGGGCCCAACCAAAAGAGCTCCCTTCGGAATATGAGCTCCAAGTTCTTGGTACTTCTTCGGATTCTTCAAAAAGTGGACAAACTCCATAATCTCTTGTTTTGCCTCGTCACAACCAGCAACATCTTTGAACATTACCTGTCACAACGCAATGCACACATCCGATTCAGATCTTTTCCACAACACACCAGATATCACTGGACCACAATTAGCGTATTGCACTGCAACTCGTAACTTTCCGGCTCTGGAGCGCCTTCATTGCTGTCAGCTGGCACACCCGTGTACGAAACAGAATCACCCATCACAATTTCGGAAGAAAAAATCAAGCACGCAAGAACCGCTACAATGTCCCGGACGCAATTCTATGCGCATTTCAAAAACATGACGCAAGTCCTGCAGCGGGCAAACACAAACCTTGTCCTTCTGCTTCTTGCTCAGCTTCGTCACTTGAGCTTTTCCCACATTAAATATTCCCCGCCCACCCATGCCTCCACCACCTCCACCCACCCCGAACCCTCCACCTTGCATCCGCCTCGAGAAGTAAATGTAACCCGCAATCAATAATATCGTAGGAGCCAACCGCAGAAGCTCCTGCTGCCAGCTCATCTCAGATACGTATGTCACGGGAATGTAGTCATGGGGATCTCCATTCAATGCATCCTGTGCATCTTCTAACTTTCGCTCAAAAGAGTCAATACTACCAATGTTGAAATAATACTTGTACACAGAGCCCGACCGTGCACTTTGTGCCTTTGAATCGGAATGCATGCCATCATCCACATCACCACCTTCAACCCCTCTTGACTGGGCAGCCTGCTGAGATCCTGCATGCAGCAATTCTGTCACATGAGAATTCCAGGATCGCCAACCCCTTTCATGTTCACTGTAGCAGGTAATACCGATGTTCGAAACGAACAGCGGATGCAAAACAAACGGAACATCTACAAGCACGGTAGCCAAAGGATGCCAGACTCTTCTTCCGCTCGGTAAGGGATTTCCAATCACCTGAATAAACATACACTTTCGCCAAGCTTTTGTTCGTCACTTCGATCCTGTCCACCAGCCCCGGTTCCAGCAGCTTGTTCTTGAATTCCTGGAAGCTGATCTGCTTCAGAAATTGCCACCAAAGTAACTGTGAGACTCCATCCCCAGGGATAAAATGACACATATAACCCCGCCCAAAAACAATCACAGTGGACCTCGTCAAGGACCCACCGATATCGATCCTCAATAAATGACCCGTCTGATCATCGCCCCTGTTATTATTGTTCCACGGAAAGTACGATAGCGGCGTATAGCACGTAGCACGGAGAAAGTAATACCTGCTGGGCATCACTGCGACCCATAGAAAGAGTCGTCAGAATGGCCACTGTCGCGGCACCAGTGGCAAGCAAAGACTGCATTTGAGACTTGGACGTCTCCGTGAAAAATTTGTCACCCTCTTGCTTCGGATCCTCTGCCAAATCGACCACACCAGTCCATCAGACAATGCCGTACGGCAACACCAGCACGTTCTCTATGAACGATTTCAGACTACCCAACTCTGTCCAAGGCACTAGTGGAGACAAGAGCTGCACTTCTGCTAATATGTGGAAAACGTCCCGGTTCATCATTCAGCCTAGATGCAACATGCTTCTGCACTCCAACCATGGGAAGCTCAAAACACACTCACCGCTCTTTTGCTCAGCCTTCTCTCCGTTCCGACCTTTGGGAAGGTCCTTCCGATTCTTCGGGTAGAAATTCTCAAAGCCTGCGTAGTGAATGCCTCCACGGTTAAAAGTGCTGTTCAGCCGGAACATTAAACAGGGTTTCGCTTGAGTAACAACGGGTCTTCCGTTCCAACATTGCAAACGACGGATGTCATAACTAAACAGATCTACGACCGGAACGTTCCATTCACGACGTCGCGGAATAGAAGGCGACGCGAACCACACTAAACACCGGAACTCGGAATTTCTTCTCACCTTTCTTTTTAGGGTTTTCGGAACTAAATGCTCGTCTGCTGCCGACATTCTGCAGGACAGCCCTTCGAGCACTACCGCTGCCAACCCTCCTTGCAATTTCATGAATCCCCTGCCTGGAGGTACCAAACCTGTCGAGCGCCGATCTCGTGATTGTGTAGTCGGCAGCTCTGGGCCTTAACAGTCCAACACTGTGAAGCCATCTTCTAGATACGGTTTGCCCATGACTGCTTGAGGATGACAATACCTTGCTGTGCCCTAAACTACTGCTCGTCTTGTGCCCCTGAGCGCCAGCACTAACCAAGGTCTCTTGCTGCATGTCACATCCAATCGCTACGTTAGATGCCGACGTAGAATTTGCTTCCTAAAAGGACAACAACAGCGAATCACCGGATCGCCGGTCACAACAAGAACTAGGGTTCGCTACAAAATCCAAGTCACAACAATCAGAGAAATTTCAACGGCACTTACAACACTGCGACGCAGCCGGCGTGCCAACGCAGCCGACCTCTGCGATGACATCGTATCGAAATGGCTATCCCAAATTCAATTCGTTTCCTCCCAAATCCGCCTCCGTTTCTCTTCGCGGCTTTTGAAGCTTCAGCTTTTGCGTCAATTTCCCAAGGCGAAATGCCAATGGGACGCTCAATCCTCTGACGAATCCAGAAACCGAAACCCGTCGCTCTACCGATCCTTCTAACAAATTCTTCCCTTGCGCGAATTCTCACTTCAAACGGGACCGTTTCTGGACCGTTTTTGATATATTTCGGGATTTCCCGGAGCCAGAAGATTGTGGCGGAAGGCACGCGAGCCGATGATCGAGGACGAAGTAGGAGTAGAATCTTCCGCGGAATTCAGAGTCGGTGCAGTTCCTGACTGATCCAAGGTCAGTGATAACAGAGCCACGTCCATGCCACAGGGTTTTTAGGGCTTCGGTAGCGACCGACCGTAGGTCGTTGTGTGCGGTGCTGTTGAGGTATCTGACGACCGATAGTCGCCCACGTCATTTACGTGGTGTCCAATCCGAACTGGGCTTCACGCGAAGTTGCTTGACGGGTTAGAGGTCAGTGTCCGAATATATAATCGTTTGAATTGACCGTACAAGGATGGGCCTATAACCGTGTTCATCCATTTGGTCATATAATTACTTTATAGTATTATGAATACGAGGGCAGAACAGTTACATTACATTTGAGTTAACCGAAAACATAGTTTTGTTGTTTTTTGAACTGAAATCGTGTCTAAGGTGAGTATGAGATGAGTTTCCACTTTGAGACATTCTTTTCAGTTAATTGTATTATTAACTCCCAGACTTTGTACCCCTACTATAGTTTTTAACTAAGGATTCTCTCCGATGCTCTTGGATGCTTTTTGTTTTCACGTCTTAAGTACTAAACGCCCAACCGTCCAAAGTATGGACAATGTACAGAAATGAAGTCATTTTTCTCATCCATCATTGACTTTTGGTAGAGTGAAATTTTTACTAAACAATTTTTGGAATGTTAGCATCGTGCATGTGTGGATCCGATTAGAGAGGGGATGATTTGTGAAATTTTTATGCCTCATTTCATGTTGCAATGATGCACCCAAAATTTCAAAGATTTTAGTCTAAATTTTCTATTGAAGAAATAAACTCATATAATTTAGCAACCAAAAAATCTCCAAAAATCACTACACTTAGAGTATTACATTTCAACCCATCAGAACAAATTTCATTAATAGAATTTTCAATATCTTATTCGTAATCAAATTACAAAAGAATTTTGAAGTTTAAGTTTCAAATTTTATAGAAAAATATTGGTGATAGCAATCATAGATATAACTATATGGATGGAATATGAAATTCATATCGTACAGTGCTCCTAAGAAAGCATTGTCGCCACTCTACTAAACCCATAAATCTTGGACTAAAACAAATTAACATATCTTTGTGATCATTCAAGATTTTCAATAGGAATTTACATAAGTGAAGCTTACAATTCCAGTTTATAGTCTACTTTTTATATTCTGAAAATTTTAAATATTGTGCATTCTATTGCATTTACAAGCCTAGTAGGTCAAAGATCTATGCTATAATCTATAGTACTCACTCGCTACATTTTCCCCTAAAAATAATATTCTAATGATTTATTTTTTACCGTGTGGATTCTTACTTTGACTTTTCTTCTAAAATATTGGATTTATTTGGAATTTCTTGAATTTTAAATATGGTTATTTCTGAAAACAAAGCTCAAAAATCTTCTCAAGTTATGTCAATCCATGCCTTTTAGATTGGAAGCAGTGATTAAAGCAAAGTGTGGACATATGCATTGGTAGATTGTTAGAATTTTGTAGTCATTAGATCATTTCAATGTAAGTGAGAAGTCTTACCAATCAAATAGTTGTAGAATTTTGAGTTGTCATATGTAGTAGACAACACTCCTTAGTTTACTAGATTTATATATAATTCTACAACTTTTTTGAAACGTTCTTACCAAAAAGTTGTTTATTTCTAAATGATTTATACATGTGTCCAATTAGATGTTCAAAATCTATCAATGTTGATTTTAAAATGAATTTTTAAGATTGAACACCAAAAACTCTTCAAAAGTTCACCATAAATCAACATTCTATTTTTGGAGAGTTAAAATTTGTATGAATGATCAAAATGATTTTTTCTTGAAGTCTTGATTGAATATTTTAGAAAAAAAATTAAGTATCACTTTACATGCAATAGTTGTAGAGTTTTGATTACTCGTTTGCAATAGGCGACAATCTTTTTTTTCATTGGATTTATATGAAAATGTATAATTTTTTGGAACTTTTTCCTAACTAGGAATATGTATTTTTTTAGATTATTTATCATGTATGAAATTATAGGTTTAAAATCTATCAATAATGATTTTTGAACAAACTTCTAAGTTTTAACTCTAAACTCTTTAAAAATTCATCAAAATTCAACATTCTAATTTTGGAAAGTAAAACTTGGTATTATTGATCAAAATGTTGTTTTCTTGAGGTATTGGTTGAGTATTTTTAAAGAAGTCAATTTCATATCACTGTACATTCAATTTTGTGAATGGTGATACAAAGGGGCAATAATGTTTTTTAGGAGCATTGTACAACTTATATTTATACATCAAGTTCAAAATGTCCCTCTTTATTTCATTTTATACTGCATCTTTGCAAAATTGCCTAATCTAGAGAGGGATGAGGACATTTTGGGGTTAAATAAATCTTACTTGCTTGTCTTCTACTAAATTCCCTCGTATATTAGCAAGTGTCAGCTTTTGCTCTATTTCCAGGGAAAGTTGTTTTATGAGTGCTCGCATCTCTTCAAATTTGGAGAATTTCAAAGATGTCTTATAAAATGTAACTAAGAGGGATATTTTGAACTTGATATATGAATAAAAGTTGTACATTATGAATTTTTGATTCTATCCATACGGTTAAAGATCTATGATTGTTGTCACCAATATTTTCGTATAAAATTTGAAACTTAAAATTGATTTTTTATTTTTTTTGTAATTTGATTATGAATAAGATATTGACAATTTGTACATGAAACTTGTTGTAATGGGTCAAAATGTAATACTCTAAGTGTAGTGATTTTTGGAGATTTTCTGGTTGTTCAATTTTATGAGTCGACTTGTTAAGAGCACTTTTACACTAAAATCTTTGAAATTTTGGGTGAATTGCTACAACATGAAATGAGGCATAAAAATCTCACAAATCATCCCTTTTCTAATTGGATCACACATGCATGAAGTTAGCTTCCTATCAAATGTATAGTAAAAAATCCATACTGCACAATGATAGATGAGAAAACTTTGTTTGATTTTGTATATCGACCACTTTCTGGACGGTTAGACATTTAGGGGTTAATCCCTAATTGATCATGACATTTGTTGTTTCCAGACATTTTTGCGTACAAAGAAGTGATTTTTGCCATATTTCACTACATTGGTGAATATATTTGAGATTCCTTTACTATATGCTCAATTGTGGTTTACTATATGAATTCTCAAATTTGCTTTGTACTGAAAACTGTCAGGTCGTTTTTATTCTGATCAAATACCACCAAATAAATAATATACTATACGGTCTCAAAGGGCTTCATAGTCGTTTAAGGGTTAAGTATAATTTAGTTGAAAGCAAATTCAAAAATTGTAAGATGGTCACTCAAGAAGCTTTATTAGGGGTAGCGTGTATGGATTTAAAGCATCATTGAGCTAACCATGACAACATGATTGCTTGCTCTTCTTTTCAATCTATAAGATTAATATCATTTCTTTAGTCACGTTGTCTTGATCTAAAATTCGCTATATGACATTTACCAACCTATAACACCCAATTCCCTAATTTTGCACTTGGCCAAGTGCACTCATTTCATGAGCAAACTTGGCTTTAAAAAAATTTGTTTGAATTTTTTTGTAAAAAACAAGGATTTTTGTCTTTCTACAATCTCTTCATTGTAAAGAAACAATTATTTTATTTATTTTTTATCCTTATCTTTATCTTATATCTTTATCTTTATCTTTTATTTTTCTTTTATCTTGTTTTTTTTCCTTGTCTTCTTTCTTGTCTTCCTCTTGTCTTCCTTCTTCTTTTTCTTCTAGTCTTCCACTTGTCTTCCTTTTTTTTCTTCACCTTGCCATTTTTGGAGTTTAAACGATAATTTAAAAAAAAAATAAAAAATCAGGGAGCAGGCTGAATCCAATACAGGCCCTGAAATGAAAAATGGAAAAAAAAAAAAAAAAAAAAAAAATTGTTTTTTTTTTTTTTTTTTTTTTTTTTTTTTTTTTTTTTTTTTTTTTTTTTTTTTTTTTTTTTTTTTTTTTTTTTTTCCGAATTTTCCGGGCAGGGAGGGTCCGTGCGCGCGGACCCTACTCTTATTTTGACCCACTCTCCTTCCCTCCTCTCCTTTCCTTTTTCTCCCCTCCTCCCTCACACTTCTTTCCTCCCTCACACTTCTTTCCTCCCTCACACTTCTTTCCTCCCTCACACTTCTTTCCTCCTCTCTCTTCTTCCTTTATATTGAGGAGAAGGGAGAAGGAAGAGAGGGAGAAGGAAGAGACTGAGAAGGAAGAGAGGGAGAAGAACAAGAGAGGAAAGGGGTGGAAGGAGAGTGTGAGGGAGGGAGAGTGAGAGAAGGTTTATATAGGGGAGAGGGGGGAGTGAGGGAGGGAGGGTCAAAATAAGAGTAGGGTCCGCGCGCGCGGACCCTCCCTGCCCGGAAAATCCAGAAAAAAAAAAAAAAAAAAAAAAAAACTTTTTTTTTTTTTTTTTTTTTTTCATTTTTCATTTCAGGGCCTGTATTGGATTCAGCCTGCTCCCTGATTTTTTTATTTTTTTTAAATTATTGTCTAAACTTCAAAATTGACAAGGTGAAGGAAAAAATGGAAGACATGTGGAAGACTACAAGAAAAAGAAGAAGGAAGACAAGAGGAGGACAAGAAAGAAAACAAGAATAAAATACAAGATAAAAGAAAAGATAAAGATAAGATAAAGATAAAGATAAAATAAAAGATAAAGATAAGGATGAGAAATAAATTAAACAATTGTTTCTTTATAGTGTAGGGGATTGTAGAAAGACAAAAATCTTTGTTTTTAAGAGATTTTTTCAAACTATTTTTTTAATGCGCTTGGGGGCCAAGTGCATGATTATATGGCCAAGTGCAAAATTAGCGAATTGGGTGTTCTATGTGAGTGATGTGGATTGTCTTCATAACATTCTTAAATAGCCTTTTTTATACCACGTCCAACAATGACAAGTGCCCCTAAGACCATTTATTCTACAGTAGTCCCATTTATTCTTGTTTGTGTCCATCCTAACATATACCAATATTTAAATATTGTATGAATAAATTATGAATTTTTTAAAGTTTCATTTATAATTTTCTCAAAAAATATTGACTTTGTGACTCTTTAACTACTTAACATTTGCTTAATTTTAGATTTGGTTATAGTCTAACTAGTGGAATGGAGAAGCCACAAGAATGAGAAAGTCATCAATACTTTAACTAAGGAAGGTTGTTTGTTTGTTTTGTTTTGTTTTTTACGTTAGAATTTCCCCGACGGTGTGTTTGTCTGCCGCGTTCTTGGTACCATTAGAAAGCTATCAGCGAGGGGGGGATACACGGAGTTTGTTTTGTTGCGTTTCAACATATTCCGTAAAAGTTATGGATTTTTAATCAAATTTCATCACTATAAATTGAATTAAATTATGAAAAATGGAATATGGGAGTTTTTGATGCCATTCTTGGCATTGTTGGAAAGCTCTCGGCGAGAAGGGATGCACTGAAGTTGTTTCGTGGGTTTGGACCTACAATGTAAAAGTTATAAATTTTCAATTGAATTTCGTCACCATAAATTGAATTAAATTATGGATAAATCATTCTAATAAACAAAAGCAATGACAAAAGCACAGGGAGCACGGAGAATATGGGGAACATAGGAATGCACAGGTATACGAAGACATGGGGAACATGGGAACCACGATGAACATGGGGAGCACAAGGGGCATGTGGAACATTTGGGCCAACGGTGCAGGGCCACACTAGCGGAAATGGAAAAACTATGTTATTATACTAATGTTAAAAGGGTGTTGTTTTCTACACTCTTTTCAATGTTTTGTATAAAAAGTTACTTGTGGAAAACAAATTTCTACACTAAAATGTCAAAAACAAATGTTGAAAACAGTGTCCAAATTAAAACAACATACATTAAGATTATGTTGTTTGTTTTGTTTTGTTTGTTACGTTGAGTTCTTCCTAACTGTATGCCTCCCAGTCGCGTTCTTGGTACTGTTAGAGAGCTCCTGACGAGGAGGGGTGCACGAAGTTTGTTTCGTCGCGTTTGGACCTACAGTGTGAAAGTTATGGATTTTTGAAACAACTGTAGTGCACCCCTACTTGTCAGTTTGGAATCGTTGAAAAGCTTTTGACAAAAGGGATGAACCGAAGTCGTTTCGTGGCTTTTGAACCTACAATGTTAAAGTCATGGATTTTCAATTTAATTTTGTTACCATAAATTGAATTAAATTATAAATAAATGATTTTAAAAATAAAATAAAATTACCGTACGTGGAAGGCAGGGTAGGCACTTTCATGTCGAATGATTAATAAAAGTTGAAACACTGGAGGTCGGCACTTTCAAAAGTAATTATTAAGAAATAGGCTATTAATAGCTAACATTAAAAAAAATTCCGGCGGCTAAACGTTTTATTTGATTTTTTGCCTACAATTTTCGTTGAGTGTTATGTTTTTATTCTATTTTTTTTCGGCTTCTTGTTGACCTTATTTTTGTTGATTTCGACAAAATACTTAATAAATTTATTTATTTTTTCGCCATTTTTTTGGGGAATTATTTTCTGCCGACCCTGCCTTCCACGTACAGTATAAGCATGGTTAAATTACATGACACACGTGGGCCACACTACCGTAGTTTACTAGCAAGTTTGGCAACCGAATGTCTAATGATTAATTATTTAAAAAAATATATTTAGACAAAATTAATATTTGCTGAAATCCATTTATTTCCTAAAAAAATAAAATAAAAATAGTTTCCTTAAATGTTAGTCATCTAATTATTTTCTGCCGAATCCCCCGAATCTGCTGGTAAACTACGGTAGTCTTTAATTTATTGATACTGTAGTGAACACTGATGTACAGTATACGATGTACAGTATATTACATTGTAGAAATACGTGTGGGTTAACCGGGGGGTCCGGTCACGACGAGGAACTAAGCGGGGATTAGGAAAAGGATTAAGGCCAGAATTAGGGTTTGGCGCCCTCACTACTCTCAAGCCATTCACACCTGTTGTCGTCTCCTTCCCCATTTGTGTGACGCTGTAGCAGTAGTGGTGGTATTACCACCTCTGTAAACCTCCCCCGCCAGCCAAGCCACCTCTCATACCTTTTGTTGGCTGGCTGGCAATTGGTGACCCGTCTGGAGCCAACGCGCCTCTAGTCTCTTCTTTTTTCTGACGGGCCTTCGAGGAGTTCCCGACAGACAGTTTGCGATTGATCATGGTGTTTCCATATCATCCGTTGCGAGGCGCTGGGCGAGAGCAGCAGCAGCAGCCCCGACTCCAAGCGCGTTCCGTCGTCTTGTGACTCATAGCCGAACGTTGTTGGATCGGCGTGCTGGCCAATTGTCGGAAACTCGGAAATTGCGTGAGATTGAAATTTAGGGTTTGGAGTATGGCACAGCTGATCGGAGTGATAATGTGATTTTGGTTCAGCGGCGCTTCTTGGACCCCTGTGCAGGTTCGTATGATCAAATCTTGTTAACAAATTATGGATCTGTGATTGAAGTTTAATATTGCATTTTGACGTTTGTTTGCATTCGCAGTGCTGAGTTTCTTGATTTTTTTTGCTGAGTTTGCTGAGTTTTTTGAATCATGGTTCACTTGGATATTTTGATAAAAAGATCCAGTCCTTAGAATAGGTGATGTTGCGTGGGAGGTTCTTCTCTGTTCATTGTATAGCCATTTTTTTGTTAGGGTTTGAAGTGCATTGTGGTCTACATCCTCCTTGTTCATATTGAAAGAAATTGCTCAGTTTGAACCTAATTATATCTCTAGAAATAGGTCACCTGCTTTCTTTCCGTTGACTCGCAAGCATTCCAGACTTTTCTCCTATATTTTGGCCCTTCTTTCCGACTTGAAGTTCGCTGTTTGTATACTTAAAAATCATTGTGCATAATAGAGAGTGCATACCAAGAGGTTGCTAGGCGCAAGCCGAAGCCTCACAATAGTTTCGTGCTAGTACATTTCCATCGTTACATAAACTCTGACGTAGTCAATCACCTTGAGACACTCTACAGGTACAAAGATTTAGAAGTTTGTGATCGATTTAGATGCCACTCAGTACTAATCAAATTCTTACAATTTTGTGACAACAGAACTAGACGATATCAACCATTCAGCAGAACAATACGATATGTGAGTCCGCATTTAGTTCTCAGTGATCTTAATTTTGAGGGACCTCTCATGACGCGAGAAATATTACTTCAGACTTAAAATATCTTTCTGAAAATTTGCACTTTCTGGCATTGTGGGCAGGTGTTTGTTGGACGATTTCCACCGTTGCAAATTATTATGTTCTTTTTTAATTGGCGTTTCTGGCTTTCCGAGAAGCATTATTCTAACGGATTGTTGGGATCAGGGTTCAAAGGTTGGGAGATGAATCTCCTAATGCAATGAAAGGTAATGGCATGGGACCTGGAATGGCTTGGCCAGAGTCACAAGCTGTGCAACCTCCGCAAGCAAATGGAGTGAGGGAAAGAGAAGCAGCCACTGACAATCAACGGTTAAAGAGGCGACCCTCCTCTGGATCATTAAATAATGATGCAAATATGATATTGCCCGGGGTCCAGAACTCACCTGTACCCATCGCTTCGGGGGGTCGAAAAGTACCTGGGAAGGATGCGCTTTCCTTTGCAGCCGTTCTTAGATCTCGTAATAAAATTTCCGGTATGAATTGCTGATAAAATTTCGGTGCTGTGATTTTCCGGGTCTTGTCTTTTCGGTGTTTCATGTGTCAGATTTTGATGTGTTTCCACCAGACTTTTGCCACATTTGTCCCCTTCTTTGTACACCGTTTGAATTTCACCTTTGACCCGCAATGTATTGTAGTTTGGCTGTTGGCTTTTAATTCACGTGCTTAAAACTGCAGATGCATTGGTGTTATATGAAAGTATTTTAGAGGCGGAGCCTCAAAATGTCGAAGCTCATGTTGGAAAAGGAATTTGCCTGCAAAGCAAAAACCTCCCTCGGCAAGCATTTGAAAGCTTCGCAAACGCTTTGCGACTTGACGCACAGAACGCCTGTGCTCTGACACATTGCGGGATTCTATACAAAGAGGAAGGTCACTTGCTCGAAGCAGCAGAGGTAGGTGTAACTTTTGTATTTGTGTTTAAGCAGCAAGGTTCATCTCGCCAGTCGAGCTTAGATTCAATCTTTTCTGCCGAAGCTCATCATTGTGGTGGGAGGTGTGCATGCTATGTATTTGTGAGCAAGAAAGTATTATTTAAGACGTTAATATGATCAGTGATATTATATTATATACAGATTGTGCACGCTGCAAGGACGGTTCTGCCGCTGGAACTGTTGTGCTGGTCTCCAGTACAGGCCGACCTAGTTATCAACCTAATGTTCATCATGTGCTCTGAAATTTCAGGCATACCGGAAGGCTCTAATGGCAGATTCCACGTACAAGGCCGCTTCAGAGAATCTTGCGATTGTCCTCACTGACTTAGGTACAAGTCTGAAGCTATCTGGACATGTGCAAGAGGGGTTGGCGAAGTATTATGATGCCTTGAAGGCAGACAGTCGGTATGCTGTAAGTTGACCTTGACTCTTTTCATGCTGATGAGCGAATTGAAGATTCAAGTTTGTGAGTGGATCATTGAAGAATTTACCCTTTAAGTCTTATTGTTCCTCTCTAGTTCTGGCGTGGGTGCTTTGTTGCACTAGTGCAATTGTATTTACTTTTGAACCGATGTTTATGTGGATAATAAATTTTTCGTTTCTTATGGGCACCTGTTAAATTCATTCTGGACTACAGGGCATTTTTGAAAGGTATTGATAGATGTCCTGCATATCGATAGTAAATGTTTATTCTTGGCAACAAGTTAGTAGGGAATAAACGTTGGTCTGCAGTGAAAAGCTTGTATTGTGACATGCTTGTTCAATCATTGCAGCCAGCGTATTACAACCTGGGAGTTGTGTACTCGGAGATGTTGCAATATGACATGGCCTTAAATTGTTATGAAAAAGCAGCCGTACACAGGCCCATGTACGCAGAGGCCTACTGCAACATGGGAGTTATTTATAAGAACCGTGGTGATCTGGATGCTGCTATTGCTTGCTATGAAAGGTGATTTACAAATTCCTGATAGAATGAATTTGTATTTTGATCTAGCTAAATGATGCATGTTGCATCTCTCACAAGTTCTGATCTACAGAGGTCAAATTTCTGATTGGCAATGTTTTGTTACTTATTCTTGTTTGTATGCACTAAACAGATGCTTGGCAGTGTCGCCTAATTTTGAGATTGCAAAGAACAACATGGCCATTGCCTTAACAGATCTGGGCACCAAGGTAAGGACCTACAATCCCCGTATTACTCTTAGTGAAATAGGTGGTTTCCGGCTTTCTTATAATGCTAAATAGAATGGAAGAGTGAATCTCCTTCTTTCCTGTGGCTCTACTACTTTCCAGTGGCTTACAGTATTTCTCTGACATAAACCGAACAGGCAGCATGTAGCGAAATGTTAAATGGATCATCATGATGCAGGTCAAGATAGAGGGAGATATCCATCAAGGAGTAGCATACTACAAGAAAGCCCTTCTATATAACTGGCACTATGCGGATGCTATGTATAATTTAGGGGTTGCATATGGTGAACTACTCAAATTTGACATGGTATTTTTCTCTTCTAATTCTGTCTTGTTGTATTATTTATACTAAATTTTCTTGCCATCATGCAATTATTAGTCTGAAAATTTGTCCATTGGTATTCATTTATCTCGTAGTTCGTGAAAGCAGATGGAGTATAGTTTTTACGAACTGCTGCTTCTGTTCGGTTGCAGCTGCTTCCTGAATTAGAAAATCCTTCGTTTTGGCCTAATTAAAAAACTTGAGAGTTATGTGTCCCTGTCTTGTGACTGTCATTTGCACTCATGAGAATATGTGCACAGGCCATGGTGATGTACGAGCTGGCTCTGCATTTCAATCCTCACTGTGCAGAGGCTTGCAATAACCTTGGTGTGATTTACAAGGACCGCGACAATCTTGACAAAGCTGTGGAATGTTATCAGGTGGGACTGGTAACTCAATCGAGATGAACTGATCAAAAAGTCTTACTTAATTAGTTTAGGTTGCACTGCTGGTATATTTTGATAGTTCTAGGTATTGATGCTTCTTATTGTGATAATATATGGTGTTGGTATTTAGACTTGGGATTCACGATTTTCATTATTCTCTACACAAACTTACTTATTTTAAAATCTCCTTAGTGAAACCAACTAGCTGCATGCATTGATTATGTTCATACCAAGCTTTTTGCTTTAATTGTGCAACATCTATCTCAGGGGTGTGCATTCCGTTGGGTTTTAAGCGCTTCTATCGTAATCTCCATAATATATACCACTGACTTGGCTATCATTACTAAATACTGTAACAGATGGCTCTGCAAATAAAGCCAAACTTTTCTCAATCCCTCAACAATCTTGGAGTTGTCTACACTGTCCAGGTATGTCATACCATGTCAGGAATGGTATGAAATCTGCTCTTGCACTTCGACCGACTAAGTAGCAGGTATAACTTGATGTTAATATGTACCGTTTACTTTTCTTATGAAGTTCCGTTCGTTGAATTTCTGTCGAATGTCTAACTAGTCATCGTCTTGAGTTTGCGACATGAATTTGCTGGAGGAAGTTTCAAATGTGGGATTATCACCTGATTGGTTTGTGTCTTTTGTTCTTTATCAGGGAAAGATGGATTCTGCTGCTTGTATGATTGAGAAGGCAATACTGGCTAATCCTTCATATGCTGAGGCCTACAACAATCTGGGTATTTTACCTGGTTCTCCTATTTAACTTTTGAGGAATTCATCGTCTCTTACCTTCATGGTACACTCAACATTGCGATTATAGACACTTGTATGCATAAAAAAGGAAGCCTGCTTGATATTATTTTCTCTGCTTCAGTTTCCCAAGGATGTAGCACACGTCCTGCCAAGTCATTATCATAATGATCTGGGTTCAGTAACTGCAGCACTTAATGGTTGTGGTTGACCAATCATTAATGTAGCTCTTCAATCTTTATCTACCCAAATAGATTTGGTTGCTTGTTTAAATTTTGATTTTGCTCGTCTTATACTGGATACACCCTAGCTTATGTGTACTTGATTGGCAGGTGTATTGCACCGGGATGCGGGGAGCATTCCTCTTGCCATTGATGCATATGAGCGTTGCTTGCTCATTGATCCAGACTCTCGGAATGCAGGCCAGGTACTTATGCTCATATTTTATATTCCTGGCTTTTTACCCAAATTCGCATATCGAGTTGTGTCGTTTCTGCCATACATTCTAATGCTTGTCAGCTGGGGAACTTCAGAATCGCCTTCTGGCTATGAATTACATTTATGAGGGTGATGATGACAAGCTGTATAATGCCCACAGGTATGTCCAGTTCTGACCTTAAAAAACTATCGTTGAAAGAGATTGTGTTGATACTTGGTTGAGCATATACTTTGGTGCAAGCATACAGCACAGTGATGTTGAATCATGAGCTCTGTAGTGCTATGTGTCTGCTAGTACACCAAATTTGTGTGGTTCTGTCTACAGGTAAACATAAGATGAGACCTTGCTGCATATGACGTTCTATCCAGAACTGGCACAGCATCTCGTTTTTTTCCTGTGATGATAAATAATTCCCACTTCATAGTGGCTTTTTTTGTTGATTTCTTTGTGTGAGGAATATGCAGAAATATTTGAGTGTTATTGAATCAAATTTCTGTGCCTACAGGGATTGGGGAATTCGTTTTAACCGACTTTATCCCCAGTATACAACTTGGAGTAACGCAAAAGAACGGGATCGTCCGCTGACTATTGGCTATATATCCCCTGATTATTTCACACACTCTGTGTCTTACTTTATTGAAGCTCCTCTGGTTCACCATGACTACACGAATTACCACATTGTGGTATATTCTGCAGTTGTCAAGGTGTGCCTCATTCTTCATGCTGTAATCTTCTTACGGTTGAGTTTGTATTGAGTGGTTATGCTGCTCTTAATTTTAGTTTTCTTTTGGTTCGGTTCCAGAACCACATGTAGAACAATGCAGCCTTTAGTAAGTTATGTTCTGATAGTATTTGACCTTTCGCACTTACCATATCGAAAGTTGTGATTACGTCATGTTCTTCATCTTAGTTCATATTTGTCTGTCTCAGACGGATGCAAAAACACAGCGATTCAAGGACACTGTGCTCAGGAAAGGTGGTACGTGGAGAGAAGCTTATGGTATAGATGAAAAGAAGGTGGCCCACATGGTCAGAGAGGATAAGATAGATATCCTCGTGGAGCTTACTGGGCATACAGCTAACAATCGCCTTGGGGTCATGGCATGCCGACCTGCTCCTGTTCAGGTGTTTCTTACCTTCTAACATCATGCGTAGGATTTTCATTATTTTCTGATATGGGTTTTTTTTTAATTCGAACGATATGAGTAAGATGACTTTGAAAGAAGGTGATAAGATTTACCCCTCGTTAAATTTGAGAACAAATTTGAGCGTAGTTTGCCCCTCTTTTCTTGTCCCAATATTCCAACTGGTGTCTTGGTTTCTTCTTTGACTCAGGCAACATGGATCGGATATCCCAACACTACTGGCCTACCAACTATTGATTACCGTTTCACAGATGCATTGGCAGATCCACCAACCACCACACAAAAGTAAGCTGCTATTCAGTGTGTAGTGCTTGTGCACCTGTTATGGAATTGTGCGTTTCTCCCCTAAGTGTCTTCATATTTCCTTACAGATTTTGTTTTGCCTTGCAGGCATGTTGAGGAGCTTGTCAGGCTGCCAGGATGTTTTTTGTGCTATACTCCATCTTCAGAGACTGGACCCGTTGTTCCTACACCTGCCCTTAGTAATGGGTTTATTACTTTTGGTAGCTTCAACAATCTTGCCAAGGTAACAACTGATATCCTACAAACTTGATATTTCCAATCAGGTCGCAATTTTGTATTTTTCAATGGGGGTTGTAACTGTGTTTTAGCTGTAATGATAGAGTTGAAGGAGGCCTATATTGAAACAACAAATGTCATTTTTAGTACAGGTCTACTAAGCTGGGGTTGACTGTCACCTAGAGTCTATATGTCAGGCATTGATGTAAATAAGATAGTAGCCATGAATAACCTGAGTATCTCCCTTCTGGAGGATACTTAAACTTAATTTGATGCTATGTTTGTGCAGATAACGCCCCGTGTACTACAAGTGTGGGCAAGAATACTGTGCAAGGTGCCCAGTTCGCGGCTTGTGGTGAAGTGCAAGCCTTTTTGCTGTGACAGTGTTAGAGACGGTTTCCTGGCAAAACTTGAGGAACTCGGTGTAGAATCTCTTCGAATAGACTTGCTACCATTGATACTCCTCAACCATGACCATATGCAGGCATATTCTCTCATGGATATTAGGTAACGTTCTTTTCCAAACGTGTTATTAAAACATGCAAATAAATCTGAATTGTTTTTGTTACACTGCAGTCCTCTACCTATTACTTCATGGCGATAAGAACTGACATTAGTAGAAGTGCATGTGCTGTGCCTAAAAAGATGAGGTACTGCATGTAGAGTACATGATGGAAAGTCTTAAAGATTGATTTTCTGAAGATCTATCAATCTTCTGTGCAGCTTGGACACATTTCCGTATGCAGGCACAACTACTACATGTGAGTCGCTCTATATGGGTGTACCCTGTATAACAATGGCTGGCAAGGTACATGCACATAATGTGGGCGTCACACTCTTGCATCAAGTTGGTAAGTATTCACTCTTCTTGACGGGGTCATTAGGAGTATCAATCAGTAGGAGTGTGGATGTTGCAAAATTTGATTGTAGGTTTGAATATTTATTGTCTTTACCCCAAGGGGAGACTAAGCAGTGGTTTGAAAATGTAGAAAGATAATTCCAAAGGATGAATTTCTTACGTCTAGTGTAATTGTGACGTGGTTATAGGAATAGTGACATTCCGAGTTTGTTGAATACTCCTTATGATTTTTCAAATTTTCAATCCATGAGATTTATACTGAGGATCATATCAAAGAGTATATGGAAAGACACATGTGAAAATTATACATTTCTATTTGGGGTGGAGACACTTGCAAGTAGTCGCTTGTTTGTGTTGTGAAGAACTTATTTCGTTGGTTTGTTGCAGGTTTGGAGGATCTTGTAGTGAAGACTGAGGATGACTACGTAGACAAAGCAGTAGAACTAGCATCAAACGTCTCTTCCCTGGCAAGCCTACGGAGTGGACTTCGTGAGAAGATGTTGAACTCGTATCTTTGTGACGGCCCCAATTTTGTCAAGGGGATTGAGGAACAGTACCGGCAGTTGTGGCATCGTTACTGCGATGGGGATATTCCATCTGAGACGAGGAAGAAAGTAGAAATTGAGGTCCTCGGAAGCCACGCAGCGAGCACCACTCAGGATGCCGCCGCTGATATGCGAATGAAGGAAGTGCCCTCTGCTGTACCCAATCCAACCATAGCTACTGTGACCCCCACTCCCTCGCCTACTTCAACATTGTCCACAACAGAGGGTGAGACACGCAGCAAGTGCCAGAAACGAAGTCCTAGCCCTCTTAGTCAACCCAGTTGACTCGGACATAGCCACCTGCGCTTGCGAAGTTCATCCCAGGCTGGAAGAACATCTAATGGGTGCCAGGTTTTTTGATCCATCAAGACAGGTTGCTCTCTGAGAAGCCTCTCACCTTCGGTCTCCTTCATTATGCAGGCTCTTCTTCTGCCTTTTAGTTAAATTATTCCGAGAATTCATTTTGTTGAGATGGTTAATTTGTTCCTTTAGTATATGACACGTATCTGAGATCAGTACTTTGAACAAAGACAGATGCAATGCCAGTTGATCTCCTCAATGTTGTGGTGAAACCAGCAGTGTGGCTGCCTGAAATGTCTGTAACGTCCGTCTTACATGCCACTAAACTTTGGGCCCCTGCCGACATTTAAATTTTCACCGTTATTAAGAAACGAAATCTGTTTATGGTTCCTTACAGTTCCATGACGGATTTTTTTTTATTCTTCCAGTCCCTGTAGCTTTAAATGTCAAATCGTATCATTGTTTGCCAGGGGAGCTGACATTTGCAGATGTTTGGGGGTCGTCCCTGAAATTATTAGTGTTAATTGAGAAACTACGTTTTGTCAAAATTGGTACGATATATTCATGTGTTGTTGTCTTAATTACACTAATTCAACATGCACATGCATTTCCATGCTTTGGAATTATTAGCATTATCCTCTAACTCAAATGGAAATTTGGTAGACTTTGAAATTTTTCTTGAGCTAATGGATAACTGTATTTTCCATAGGAGGTTGAGAGCAGTGTTGTACTGGTATTAGAGCATCCCCAATGCACACAGCAAACCACCTTTGCCAAACAAAACTGTAATTTTTGATTCCCGGGGAATAGGACTTGAGATTACTCACGAAAAGTGCATCGAGTACCGGTATAGTATCTCAAAAATAATTGTCCCTCTCTATTCACTTAATGACTTCTCACTTAACCCTCTAGTGACTAGAGTGCCTAGAGTGGTTCTGAATGGTTCTGAAGAAACCACAGTTTTTTGGGTGATGTTTTTTTAAAACTTTCTCTATTGAAATTAGGAATACCATTAATAGTATTCAACTGTATAAATGTAAACATAGCTTAATGAAACAAGTGTCGGTTAAATCTTGGTAAGATCGGACCGTTGGATTGGAAGATTATAGTATATCTTTGCACCGTATAATGCACACTCAAAAATGAGATTTTGGGGGGTGTGTGACTTCAAGGTTAAATAGAATTTGGGTTAAATTTTCTAAAATGAAAGTGAAGATGTTCAGCAATGACTTGTGTCAACACCTCTCCATTGCAATCTTTCATGTCAAGAATGGACTCATACATAATTATTGTGAATTTTATAAGTAAGAGTGACTTATCTATGTACGGTTTAGGACAATGTTTATATGTTGATACATTGATCAAGATCGGACTACATACACTAATGGAACATGAACAAGAGAACAAAATCCCAAAAAAAATTACAAGATAACAAACTTCCAAACACAAGAAATACCACATAGTACATGTGTTGTATTTGTAAGTATTTGCTATCTTTTGAGTTATTTGCAATATTTTGATGTTTTGTACATATGTATTTTGATAGCTAAGAAAGTCAGATTCCAAATTTTCTTTTTACATCATCTACAGAATTAAAAGTTACACTTTTGAACTTGAGACATCGGACTGAGATGGTTCACAGATTTTACAGCATTTCATTTTCTAGTGATCTAGTGACCACTTAGTGGTTACCTAGGCACTAAAGGGTTAATGACTTGTCACATGTGTATTGCTTGAAACAACAATATTGTCACATTATGGAGTGTCGTATTATGGATACTTAGAATGAACAATTGGCTAAAATTTCAATGTAGAAAGTTATTATACCAATCCAACACAAAACCCAAAGTATGATGGACATACCCATTACACCTAATTCTGCCCTTATGTATCAGTAGTACACATTCTATAATACAAGTGTACACCTTTGGCCAAATTGTTAAATGGATGATAATGGCTACGGAATGAGGCAGGCGAAAGACAAGTTCAAGGCAGGAGAAGGCTTCTCCTTCTTAAATGTGACTCCCAGTCACATGGTCTTCCTTCTTTTCTAATGCTCTTTGGGACATGTTTGCGTATTATTTTATATTTCGCACTCATTCACAATGATAAAAAAAAAAAGGCAATTTAGAGTTCCATAATGTGCTTGCTAGTATAATTTTTATTGTTGAGTACAAAAATGGCAGTCATTTTGTGATACAATCCATGGCTGAATATTAAAAAATGACTATTTTCAAAAAGAATTGTAAATTTTATGATAGAAATATGTTTGATATACCACCTAGGTGATCAATTTGACTAAAACACACTCGCTACAATTGAATAGTTCTATGGTAGTAACAACAAATTTGGGTTACAAGGTTTGATCCTATGATGACTACGATAACAATTCCTAGCCCCAAATATGATGCCACAAATTTGTTCCCTTAAGAAATTATGTTCTTGTGAAATAGTGAAATGTATATTGTTTATCATCAACTTAAAATTTATTTAGTTTGGAAGTAATTATAAAATTAATTCTAATTTTGAAAGAAATAGAATATATAGTGAATATATAGTGAAAAAAAATCTCAATTCCCACCAATTTGTAAAGGAAAGAAGGGATTCAAGTTCTCATATTTGCAACAAAAAAAATAATAAATAATTCAATCTCTTTTGGAGCCACTGTAAATTTCTAGGATAGTGTCAAAGAATAACATCATGAACTACACACGTGAACTCTATATTCCTTAATTGTAATAGATATATTTTGGATTTATGGCTTCATTCAAGTAAGTTATGGCTACAAACGTAAACAAAATCTTCCTCTATTTGGGCTTGTTGATTAGGATTGTTTTTGCCCCTATACTAATTAATTTCACACTTTGAATCCAAATTTGGAGTCATTTTTTTTTAAATTAGAAAAACCATACGGAGTACTCCATAGCAATTCTTGCATTTTACTTTAGCCTTAAATGGCTCGAAGAAACTCAAACCATTGACCATGTTTAGTGAAAATTTGAAAATACATGTCCTCCCAATTCTACTATTATATACACCATTTTGAGAGCATAGTTACCAACCAAATGCCTAGGTAGAATAGCGTAAAACAACATTCAAAACAACATTGGGATGTCATTCTAATAACTCCATTCTAGCATGCGCTAATGTTGTTCTTACAATGTCGTTCTTACAATGTCGTTCTTACAATGTCGTTCTTACAATATCGTTCTTACAATATCGTTCTTACAATATCATGATAACAATGTCATTATTACAATGTTATGATAACTATGTCGTTCTTACAATATCGTTCTTACAATAGCACGATAACAATGTCATTCTTACAATGTTATGATAACTATGTTGTTCTTACAATGTCGTTCTTACAATATCACAATATCAATGTCATTCTTACAATGTTATGATAACTATGTTGTTCTTATAATGTCGATCTTACAATGTTGTGATAACATTGTCATTCTTGTAATGTCGTTCTTACAATATGATACTTTTAATGCCACAATAACAATGTCGTTCTTATCAAATGTCGTTTCAAGCATCCTGCTCCCATTTGTGTGGTACCTAATCCAAATAATAAGGGCTTCCGTGCAGCCAAAGCTATCAAGATTGTGATGAATACGGTCATGCAGGGTTGCTGGAGTTTGACTGCGGTACTTTTCTACTCTGCTGATGTTGTCGTGCATCAATTCACCACAAAGTCAAAATTGGTCCCGTGACCACTGATAATGCCTCATTGGGTGTCAGGATTGGACACTACTGTAGTACCACAGCTGGGTTGCCAAAAAATAATTCAAAAATTAAAAAACATAAATAATTGGAAATTATTAGGAAAAAAAACGAAAATAGAATAGATTATTTTCAGCTATATTTTGCTATTTCTAGGCTCTTTGGGCCACTTGGGCCATTTTTAATAGATTTTTGCTCAAAAACGAAAATCAGGAAATTCATTTTTTGAGGAATGAACCTTGTTTATCAAAAAATGTTAAATATTCGTTCATGGGGTGGCGACCCAGCTATGGTACTACGGTACTACACTCACTCTTTACTGCATTTTACAGTAGTGTGGCCAAAACTAATTTTCATGGTTTTTTCAAAAAAAATGGACATAAATTTTTATTTGCTGAATTAATTTTTATCCACATATTTGAAAATGAAAGTGCAGTAAGATACTTCTTTCATTGTTTGAAAATTGGAATATCAAAGAGAATATTCGTACCAAATTATTGAATATGATGTAACAAATTTAGAGAACAGAGGATTTCACCCCATCAGTTTAAAAATGAATAAAAAATAATTTTTTTTGTTGAATCATGTTCTAGTATGAAATACGCTAAGGTAGACATACCCATGACCTCCGTCCATTTAACAATTCCACCGGCGAATTTTTGTGTGGCTATATATCGCCAACTTGCTGTTTGAAAAATGGGCTTGCTATGTTGCTATAAGAAAAATTGGGTAAAAGAAATAGAGTATATAGCCATTATCTTCCATTATTATTGGTATGTACAGTCAAAAATTCTACAGAAAGCTATGTATTTGTAGTAAAAAAGAATTGTAAATTGTCAAAAATATGTTTTCTAGTTTTCATGTTTCAATTTTCAAATCGCCAATTGGGACTCCGGACTCCCTTGGAATTTTTTTTAAAAATCCATTGAATTCCACCCACATGTATCAACGGTATACATTTGTGTTAAGTTTTAGAATGTACACCACTAGTACACGAGTGCATAATTGAGTGTTGAGTGTACTCGTCATCCAAGTGCCATTCAACGTTCAACAATGTGGTGTGAAAGTGGCATCATCTAAGGGGCATTCCAGGGATTTTTTCTTTTTGGTTTTTGGAGAAGTGCTAAAGTGGCAAACATAAAATAAAACGGTGTAGCCAAATATTTTCATACTCATCTATATTTTGGATAGAATTATCTTATTATCCATATAGTTGGATGAGTTTCATTAAAAATTGGTGATTTCATACAATCTATTTGGAACAAACTGGCATCTTCATCCATTTTTTCATCAAATGTTTCCTTAAGGCTTGGTGCACGCCAATTATTTTTAGTGCTTTTTGGCATTTAAATGCCCAAAAAAATTAAATCACTGGAGCATTTGAAGTTGGTATTGGCACCCAACGTTGTTTTTGCATGCTATATTTTGCTATATTTATCTAGATAGATAGAAACTCCGGTCCTCTTTCGAGGCCAACATGAATAAAGTGTATGTTCGTAATGTCAATGACTCAATGTTCACCAGACAGAGGGCCATTCATATTTTTCTACAAAATATTGCATTTCTCTTTTGCTAAGGATAAAATGACAAAAATTTGAATTTGTTCGCCAGATTTTCTCTATATTTTTTTGGGAAGATAGCCAATTTTTGTGAAGAAAACTACCAAAATATGAAAAATTTCTATCAAAATAGCTTAAAATTTTGCCAAATATACTTCCCGAATTTTTTTACGTCTCCAGTTAGACTTCAAGAAAAAAAACACAGGAAAAACACTGTTTGCACCTGAGTAGGTTGTGCGATGCTGAATGACAGCCTTTGCTTGAGCTGTGGATGGCAGACGGCCAAGCCGGGCTATTGTCCTTTCTTCAAGTAACTTGTTTATGTGGTCAAGTACCACTCCAAAGTGAGGTCTCAATCAAAGCAGACACTACGTAACACAAACGAATTACGAGTTCTCATCATGTCATCCAATCAATCTCCGCCGTGCTCTAAACTCGCAATTGTCGCAAATGGGGAGACCCGTTTGGAATATTGGATATGGTCAAGGGTGTCCTTCACAAGTAACAGTAACAAGGGAGTACAATACTTAACAAGTAAGTTGACTATAACAGTGGGTGCTCTAATGCTACCAACTCAAACAAAAAAAATTGTGTTGTTTTCGACACTCTTTATGACATTGCTTTTGACACTTTAGTGTGGAAAAGCAGTTTTTGGGCACTAAAGTGTTAGATACAATATGGAAAGAGTGTTGAAAACAATACCCTTATTTGGTAGCACTAGTAGAAAAGGTGGCACTGTTGAGGGAGATGCCCAGGCAAGTAATACCCAATTCCGCGCATGCACAGTGATTTTGCCCTGGGCATGTCCTTGGAGAGCGTCACCTTTTCTACTAGTGTAGTATAAGAGCATCTACACTTGCATGTCATTTTGATCCTTGGAGCAAGGAACATGTCTCTTGGGCTATAAAAAATTGATCCGTGTATTTATTAGGATTGGGTATCCGCATCTGGCACTCGGGAAGATTTTAATTTTTTTCCCCCTAGAGTTTTCCTCACCCTGGCATAGCCATATTTAAACTTGGCTTTTGTTCACAATTCTTCAACTTGTCTCTTCATGCATGAGGAAGGCGCCATGGGCTTCACTAACGTTAGAGAGGGAGGCATGAGTTGCTTATGCAAGAGGATAAGGTTAGGGATTAAATCATATGGATGTAGGCTTGAATTCTGCAAATATTGTTTATAGATTCATCCCTAGGCTTTGCAAGTTGGAGCGGGTGCGTATTGGGGTGCATATGCTCTTAATACGTATTCTTATTTATTTTTAAACATTTTTAAATAAATAAATAAGGTGGAACCTCATTTCTATCTATAGTGCCAAATGGCATTAATACAAATCAACTAATAGGGTAGACGACCCTAAAATCAAAGTATTATTACACCTTTCGTAACCAATGTACATAAATTCAAAACTTGACATATCACTAGTAGAAAAGGGATACTTGGGTACCAAAGAATAGTGTCAAAGCGTGGTGCCCAAGGCATCAAATTGGTGCCAATATGGGTATTGGGTACCATGACCTGATACTATTCCTTTGTGCCCAAAACAACCTTTTCTACTAGTGTATGGAAAGTATTCAATTACATGTGTACACAATAGCAATTTTTTAATTTCTTTTGCAAATACTCCTTCTGTTCGGAAATAATTGTCATAGATTTTGGCATTCATTTTCCCAAAATAATTGTCTTGTGTTTTATACTTCAAACATGAGCCCTGTCCACTTCAAACATGTCAGACTATGAGAATGACACAAAACTACATACTACTATTAAAGGTATACCATTTTTTGAGTACTAAGATAATTTTTTTGGGCATAAAAAACATTAAGTTGATTTTTAATAAATAATATAGTTATTTCCAGACAAAGGGAGTATTGGATACTGATATTGGAGAATATGATAATAACAAGTTTAAAACATCCTCGATGGGGCCTCTAAACAGGCTTGGTATATCAAAATTGTTTATTGATGTAGATGGAATTAGAAAGTTAGATTATTGTTATTAGAATCACATTTAAAAAGATAAATAATAAACCTAAGAAAATCATGAATAGGACATTGGATGACCAAGATACACCCTATTAAAACTAGCTAACTTTCCTTTGGAGTTACCGTCCCTTTTGGTCTCTAAAAACCTCCATCTCTGAGTAAATACACATAGCTACTAATGGACTTTGGATGATAATGAGGAATATGCTGCATATTCTCCTCAAGGGCAAAACAAAGCCAATAAAGGCTACTAAATGATATGTTATTTGGCGGGGCAAAAGGAATTTAGAGGACAAAAGGAGCATTCATCATCCAAAAAATAGTCGTAAGGATCTTCAGCAGTTAGTGTTCACCCTTTCCCACAGTAGCATTGTAGAAGCTTTAACATTAAATGCAATGTCTTACCATCCAATCTTTAGCTAAAAATGACGTGGACTTGCTATGATTTGAATATCTGCTACAATGATTCTAGAATAATGACTATAATTTGGGTATCTGCTATAGTGATTTGGGAATAGTGGTAAGGTGTTCTAGAGAGGGGCTAAAGAACCTTATGGTGGAGCGAGGACACTGTTTGAGAAGAATCGGTGGTTAGTTGCAAGTGAACCGGTTCAATCATCCAAAAAACTGATTCAAATATGAAACAACAAGCTAATTACCATTTAAAATTTTAAGAATATTTCTATTTCTAGTTATAAACAAAGGCAAAAACCGAAGTAGCTATGTGAAAAACCAATTGAATGTTGACGATGGAAGAAAATTACCGGCATTTTTAAAAATCTTCCCAAACACTGAGCGGGGATATTTGGCGAGTTGTAGGAGAGCTGTTCTTAGAGCACCTCCACTAGCACTCTGGATTGCACTCTGAAGGTCATCCAAAAAGTCAAACTTCACCATGTAGTTCCCCCACCAACATCACTCAATTAAACTCTTGAAAATGGTACTTGAGCGATTCACAAGTCACCACGCATGCATTGTGCAATTATGATGTGCAATTAACCCCTATGTGACCGATCGACCATTTTCTAGTCGCAATCCAAATAGCAGTGAGTGCCTGTGGTCAGGAAATGACAATTTTCAAGTTTTGATTTTTTTTTTGTCAAAATTGGGGGTAGAGATCATGTTCTAGTGTTGTTTGATACATTTCATTTGCAATATTGAGGTTCACTAAGGAATTTTTCAAAGACAAAGACTTCAATATTGTCCTAGTGTTATAAAACTTACTCTTTTAGGAAACTAATGATATTTTGTCATTTGAAAATTTTGCCTTTTTAGATTTTAGAACATAATGTCTAGTTTTAACCAATCACACCAAATTTCAAATTTTAAAAATAGAATCTGTACTTTTGGTGAATTTTAAATAATAAATGCTTTTAAATTGAGTATCTAAAACTATTTTTGGAAGTTTGACCGTACGGATAATTACTAAACATCATGCTTCTTATTTTCTCTTTTGAACCAAACTTCATCGAAGTTACAAAAGTAACATTTTATAACACATTTAGGTTTTGTCCTTACCCCCTCTATTATTTAGGGGTTAAGAAGAGAAGATACACTACCTTGAGTGGTTTTGAGGGCCCTGATTTTTAATGGATTATCTAGAGTGAAGGGCCAAATAAATTGTTCACCAACCCAATCTCATCCATTTTTCCATAGCCAGAGCAGTATCCAGAGTGCTAGTGGAGATGCTCTTATGCTAGCAAGTGGTTACAAACACATGACACTCTCTACAGTACAGAAAGTCAAGGTGCCATTTCGCGCATCCCCACACGCGCAAACAACAGGCAGGGCTGGGACCCTGGACTGGACGTACAACAACTGAAGGCGGGTATCAACCCACCAACCCGCAATGACCGCGTCTGTAGTAAGGCAACCCATAACCGACCTCCCGCGGTTTTGGACCCCATTCTTTTCCATTGCTCGGAACCTGGCCACGAAGGAGAGCTCCACCTTCATTTCTCTATTAACTCGTCGGTGTCGTCGTCGATCGCTCTTACTCTGCGCTTTCGATTTCTCGCTCGTGCTTACGTCCAGATTCTTGCGCCAATATTAGCATCTCCGCTGAAAAGTCAAACTCGCCCGATTTTTCGGCTTAAAATTCCCTTCTGTATTCTGCCAGTTCGAGTGCTGCAAGTTATGTTGTGGAGCCTTCGTCGCTGTGTGTTGGAGAATCAACGGGATTCGTAAGAGGGTTTGGAAGATTAGGCATTTAGTCGATCAGCGTTTTTTTCTTTCATTTTTGCTGGCCCTGGGGTTGTGGAGGAGTGAGAGCGCGCGCCATTCATCTGCTCGGCACCTTGGCTTCAGTATAGTTGTAAGTGCTGCTAGGTTTTGATGCCTGTTCTTGAAGATTGGAAAAAGAATTTGAGTAAGGGGCTGCTAGGTTTTGACGAGGATTGAAAAACATGTAAGCGCTTGTAAAGTTGTAAGGGGCTGCTAGGTTTCGGTGACTGTTCTTGAGGATGGGAAAAAATGTGATCGCGGTGAAATTTGACTGTTGGAAAGCCCGCATTCGGTTTTCTAATCAGATGATGGAAGCCTTTTGATTGCTCTCGTCGGAATTTCTAGAGTACCTGAGACCCGAGGTCACGGTAAGGAAGGGAAGAGCTTTCTGGAGTACCGGTAACCGTGTGCGCGATGATTGTGGTATAGACTTTTTTTTTCCCTCTTGAGGCCGTTGCATGATGATGGTTGACAATTTTTTCTGCGAAATTTGTAGTGGTTCTTGATTTTGTCGAATGGACCACGGGTGGTGTTCGTTTCCTGGCTTCCTTGTAACTTGATCTAGTCCGTGGCAAGGGTGTCTTTGTAAGGCCGTCCACGTAACTGTCAATCTCACTAGATTAAACCGGCCACCGCCATTGTTATCGCTTTCTAGCCATGTAATGGGGACCATACCCTTGTTTACTGTGTTCGTACGAAGATAGAAACGTGTGTGAATGGCGTACGGGACGAGTCCGAGACGGTATGAGTTGATTTCTCGTCTTTCGGACATTTACAGTAGCTAATAATCGTGGGTAACTTGGGCCCCTGTACGAAGTTGACCTGCGTTGGCGAGAGCTCTGGAGGCCTCTGAGGATTAGCCATTTAATTGGCAGTCCTAAGTGCAATGGCAGGGCGTGCGCGCTTCACACACGGAACGACGCAGAAAATCGATCAAAGGTTGGAATTGGAGCCGACCCTTGGTTGGTGTTTCAATTACAGAGATAAGCAGTTTGTCTGTATGAGAGCTGTGTCATTTACTAAGTGCCAATTTCGGTTCCTCATCGCCTGTCAGACTTTCGGGGATCTGAACCTTGTCGATGCCGGTGGGGAAATCGTGGTCCTTTCCGGCTTGGGCCGGCGCGACGGGCGGTACTTTTAGTATGTGTCTCTTTCCGTGGTGGAGTGCTCGATATGCGTTGATCTTTTGTGACTCTGGAATTTATGGTGGTCACGTGCACCTGTGGTAACGGTGTGAGTTGGTTTATTTCCAGGAGGTCACATGAGATCATATTGCACGTGGATCATACTGCACGGTTTTAAAACCCGGGCAAAGCCGTTTTCTTGATAAGCAGGCGGCTTAGCGTGCGAGATCGAGGAGGAGCAGGGACGAGCGCCTGGAAAGCGTTGCCGAGGGCACTTGGAGGTGTCTCAGGTGCTGCAAGCATGAGTGTGCAGTATCGGCCGGATCTGGGGACCATAGGGCTGACGCCTGGATACCCACCGGGTAAAGACAGAGAGTACTTGACGGACACTGCCAACAGCCAGCAGTCCCCGAGTTATTATGGCACGCCGAAGTCCTACGTGGGTGGTGAGAGGCAGAGCGCATATGGCATGAAGATCAAGAACCAGAGTTCGCCTATCTCTCCCCTGTCTCCGCCGGACTCCTCTCAGGCGGCATCAGAGAATGGGGCAAGGATGTGGAGCTCGGCGTCGTACCAGAGCGAATCCTCGTCGCACAGTTCTGATTCTCTAGAGGGACAATCGAATCAGGAAGAGGCAGATTACTACGGGCGACAGTATCGTCACAGTGTGCAGTCGAAGGCATCGGTGGGATACCAGAACAGCCCGTTGTCCGTTTTGAGGCCCATGCCACGGCCGGGTGCGAGTGGTCCAGGCCATCAAATGTTGAGCTACCAGCAGCAGCAGCAGCAGCCGCAGGGGGTGCGGCATGTGCCGGAGGAGCTGTATGCGCAATCTCAGAGCAATTGTGCGACGAGAGACCCGGAAGTGGCGAATGCACTGCAGTTTCTGGAGAGTGCGCTGTTGGACGACGACGACGACGAGGGTGGTGAAGTGTCGGGATCCCTGGGTGACGGGCACGATCCCGCGTCAGAAGGGAGCTGGGCAGATACGCTGGAGGAGCTTTTGGCAGTGGAGTGTTCCACCGTAACGTCAGCGACGACCGAACCGGAGTACGGGAAGCAGTACCACAACGGGAACGGGAGCACCGGAGGGTATCCTGGAAGCGTGACAGCCACGGTAAGCAATGTGGCTGCGTGTGACATGCATGCAGGTGTTGGTCGATGTTTGGTTAAGATGTTGCGCGTGTGGTAGGCAGGCTGGTAGAGGTGTTAGAGCCAACTTCCATGGGTTTGAAAAGTTGCCCATGGAAGTAGGCAAAAGGAGGGCTATTACAGTTTGGCTCATACCCTGCCATGAAGTGGTGCACACTTCCATGGACTTGCATAAGTGACGTTTTGATTGGTAAGGGGTGAAACATGAAAATTTGATTGGTTAGGGAGAAGTTGTCATAAGTCGAGGGCTTGAGAACCCTCTTTACTTCATGACAACTTCTCCTCTATTTTTCCCAAAAGCTCACTTGAAATGTGGAATGTGGTCCCCGAAGTCCCTAAAAACTTGCCTTTTAGTGAGAAACTTCACCCATGGAAGTTGGAGCTTAGGGCGGGATTACTATTGCATTGTTCCGAGGTGGGCACGATGGTAGTGCAGAGCTCGGTTGGCGCGGTGGAAGTTGAATGTGTGAGGAAGGCGAGGAGTGGAGGGTGGTGGGAGTGACGGAGTGAGTTTGGTTTGTGATGCAGGCGGAAGAGGCAGCACCCGAGAAACCGTTGGTGGTAGAAACGCGGAGCCGACAAGAACAGCTGCTGGTGGCTTGCGCGGAGGCTATGTCGAACAATGACATGCCGGTGGCGAACGTGCTGATAGCTCAACTGAATCAGGTGGTGTCCATATACGGCGACCCAATGCAGCGGTTGGCGGCGTACATGGTGGAGGGGCTGGTGGCTCGGTTGGCCGCATCCGGGAACAGCCTGTACAAGGCGTTGAAGTGCAAGGAACCTGCCAGTCGGGACCTGCTGTCAGCGATGCAGATCCTGTACGAAGTGTGCCCGTACTTCAAGTTCGGGTACATGGCGGCAAACGGGGCCATCGCGGAAGCGTTTCAGAACGAGAACCGGGTGCACATCATCGACTTCGAGATAGCCCAAGGCACGCAGTGGACCACGCTGATTCAGGCGCTGGCGGCCCGACCCGGAGGTCCCCCGCACCTGCGGATCACGGGCGTGGATGCACCGTTGCCAGGGCCGAATCCAAGCGCAGGTGTGGAGATGGCAGGGAAACGGTTGGGGAAGCTAGCAGAAGCCGTGGGAGTTCCGTTCGTTTTCCACCCGGTGTCAAAGAAGGCGTCGGATGTGGAAGCGTGGATGTTGGAGCGGCAGGCAGGTGAGGCGCTGGCGGTGAACTTTGCGCTGAATTTGCATCACATGCCGGACGAGAGCGTGTGCACGAGCAATCCTCGGGACCGGATGCTGCACATGATGAAGAGCCTGAACCCGAAGGTTCTGACTCTGGTGGAGCAGGAAGCCAACATGAACACGGCGCCATTCTTTCCTCGGTTTCTGGAGACGTTGAATTACTACTCGGCAGTGTTTGAGTCGCTGGACATCACGCTGGCGCGGGAGAGCAAGGAGCGCGTGAACGTGGAGCAGCAATGTTTAGCGCGGGACATCGTGAACATGATTGCGTGCGAGGGCGCGGAGAGAGTGGAAAGGCCCGAGATGACGGGCAAGTGGAGGGCGCGGATGACGATGGCGGGTTTCCGGCCGTATCCTTTGAGCCAGACGGTGAACAACACAATAAAGACGCTGCTGGAGTCGTATAGCGACAAGTACAGGCTACAAGAGGAAGGCGGAGCCCTGTTTCTGGGGTGGAAGAATCGGGCGCTGATCGTTTCGTCTGCATGGCAGTAGACGGGATCCGTGCGCAGTGCCCACTGCCGAGTGTATATAGAGAAGTATTTCAGTTGGTGCTGTTGATTTATTATTGTGAACTCGTACGTGGCTCATTTAGGAAGGGTGCATTGCGCCAGAAATATATGGGTCCGGACTCCGGGGGAATTTCTGGTCTCTGAGTGTGCGGTTTGGGAACGAGCTGGAAAGCTGAGCCTACGTATATGTACGGGCTTTTGGGGCTGTTGCCGGGTGTTGTCGGATGGTGGTCTGTTGCTTGGATGTATCGTAGAGTCTATAGGCAGCTTTGTAGTGGTGGAGGTTATCCTTGGGTTTCTTTCAGACCTAGGAGATTGCAGTGTCAGAGTTTGGTTGTGTGAGTGGTTGTATCTTCTGTCGCCACTAGCTTAACTGATGATCGAAACAGTTTGGCCAGTTGATATAGGTGTTGGCAGGGTCGAATCGGGGATGATGTTAACGGTTAGTGGCTTTGGTGTTTCTCCCTGCTGCCTCTTTTACATTGATTGCTAGGTAGAGTCGATTCTCATAACATTCTCTAATAGTTGAAAGTGCTTAGCCTGGTTTACCAATCTTCATTGTAGGTGGTAATCATAGTATTTCTTTCTTGATTGAAATAATGAGTTACGTGTCCTTGGCACTGTTGTTGCAAAGTGGAACGGAGAGGGACAGTAGACGTATAGAACGTTCTTCTGTTTGTCATTATTTATTGTCTATTTTATGATAAATAGAGCGTTTCTTACACGTTGAATTCTGGTGGTTTTGATGATCGACGTATCTACTGCCATGTTTTCGATTGGTTATCTTTTTTGTCAGACTTTGTTTGTTTGCCATCACAAAGGGTAGTTTGACGCAGAATTGCTGTAAGGTAGAAACACCTAAAACTGTGCTTTTAAGCAATTCAGCACAACTGGCGGCACTTTTTCCAAGGTACATATTTTGTAGTATTAGGAATTGAAATTGATGATTTTACAAGGAAAAAAAATAGAATTTTGGATATGCCATGTAATTGTTCTGAATTTTCAAAGTGGAAGTTGTTTTGACTAAAACCGTCCTAGAGTTACAGTTTAGAAAGGTAATTGTTCCAAACAGGGTTGTCACGACACTATTAAACACCTGACATCAACTCTCTAATTAGACAAGTGTCAAATATGTCAAACAACTTGGATGAAATATTTCAAAATATCTAAGAATATTTTTGTTGGACACACGAAGAGGTTTATTGTCTCTGCCCTACCAGGGTAGAGACTACGGAAACGCATCGTTTTCAAGGAGTTACATGACTGAACAGTATAGACAAGCCATAAAAGTAAATCTAAGTAAACTTGGTCATTTAGTTGCAGGAATGGGTGCAAGGACGGAATTGGGTATTCCTACCTTAGAATATTACCTTTACAATGAAAGGTTTTTAACAAATTTTTATATGCACTGACAATGTCATGACAATATCACTAAAAGTGTGTCAACCACAAAAGGAGTCACTGCTTTGTGCCAAATGAGTCAAGTGGGTCCTTTTAGCACGTTTGCACCCATACACTATGAATGATGCAACCAATTACTTTTATTTTTGGTTGGTAGAGCAATACACATTCTAGATTGTAACCAAGTAGGGAAAAAAATGGATAGAACATAACATCCTTGAACAACCCCAATGTTCACCCTTGGGAACATCGCAATCCATAATCATTGCAAGAATCGTAATCTTCTGGAGAATCAAAGTCATCTTTAGCTAAAAATGGCTTGGCAACTCAACAAACTTCTATTTTTTAATAAATTTTACATGTTCCACATCATCAATTCCCTATTTAGATGTTGATTCTCTGCACATGCACAACCAACATGGGCTAACCAGATAATCAGCTGTAGAAACATCTGGCTCGCGTGCAAGGGTCCAACAGAGTCTGCATATATTTATCCATATATATGATCATTCATGGAAGATTCTGGCGAAATTTCGCCAAACTTTCTTTTAGCTGGGATGATGGTTTCATGTTACTGGATGTTGCAGAAAGGATAAGTTTGGTCAATGGTTGGAGACTGTACTTGCTCCAAACATTGACTGTGAGCTTTGTGTCGTAATCGCCATATCATGTTAGCTTCCTTCCGCGCATGTTCGATGCACTGAACGGGGAGTTCTCCAAGGAAATCAGCTAAAATCCAATATTTAACAAAAGCAACCGGTATTAAACAAGAACCCATCCGGTTATTACCCATGTTTTCACCTATGTAACATCTGAGTATCACAAATTTTATCTGAATTTTACCCTAAAACTATGAGTTTCAACCGGTAATTTGGCAATTCCATTTGGCTGATTTTACACTAACTGCCGGATCTCCCCGTACATTGGTTCGGTGTTCCACATGTATCTCAAGTTGTAAAAGTGGGAGGCAAGACAATTGTCCACTTTGTCAAAGCAAGTTCACTTGTGACAGGCACAAAGACTAGCTCAGTCTCCCTTTTCTGAATGGTATACTAGTCTAGCAACCGACTGTGGTTTTTGCTTGAAAATTGGTGCTCAAGTCCCCAAATGAATGCAACTGTGGTCCAAGAAGAGAATGGAGCTTTTCTATTGCCCCTTGTGGTGCTGATCACATGGACTTTGGCCATAGAGCAAGGGCAGGCAAGTTTGTTGGAAGGAGACTAGACTGATGCCGGTGTCCCCGAGAAATTTGTTTACAGTGAACACACAATAATCTTTGTTAACCCTTAAATGACATTTTAGGTCCTCAGTGGGCAGCCCAAGGATCTCTAAAAGAATATGGATTATATGTTGAGGCCGGGCATGGGTGCATCACCAATCACAACAAAGAAACAAGCACACGAGGAATCAATTGGGAACTTGGGCAAGAATCAAATGATCTTCCAATACCTTTAATTTAGACATTGCAAACAAGCATGGAAGAATTTGTTGTTGCAACTAAGCACATCATATGCCTCACCTTTTTGTGCATCCAGTGATCCATGTCTGATGAAAACGGGAGTTAAGTAGTGTTCTTGCTAGAAGCAAGATTCCTTGGAAATCAAGCCCATGGGGCTTGGAAAGACGTTTAAGGGTTAAGGTCATATCTAGGCTATTTTGCCGTTTTTTTGGGAGATATGTGTTGGCAAAATTGACCATAGAGACAAATTCTATAATCGGGAAAACGTCAAAATATCCTTAGAGCATTGCCACCATAGTTGTTCTCCAAAGGAACATGGCATCACCATATGGCGAGGCCTGTTATGCAGGGCTATATGTTGGCGTGCAGTTGGACATCCAGACCTTCGGCACCAATAGCCTGCCATCGCTATTGCCTTGAGCTGTTGTCTGGTGACGTGGCCAACACTGTTCTTCTCCTCCGCTTTTAGCTAAAGCAACCAGGCGAAAGGAGGGCCCGGTCCAGGAGCCATGGTCTTCATTGACCCGAGAGGTAGCTTGGAGGTACTTTGGCACTTCAAACAAGGGTTGAAAAGAGTAGTGTGAGAATGTCGATTTGAAACGACACCGGCATATGATATACCGATGCCACTTGTTGGTGCGGACACTACAAGGAGAAGGCGTCGCTTTTCACTCAGTAGGTGAGTCAAATGGCACCACTTTGCACTCACTGCCGAGGCGCTTAAGACTTAACTCTGACACTGTTCTGAGTGAGAAACAACACCTTTACTAGTAGTGGGACTCAAAAGCTGATGCCACCCCCGTCATCGACTATTTCTCGTTACCGAGACCTTTGCAACTAGCTGGTGGTGATGTTCTTAACGCCGAAGTGCGGGCTGTAAATGCCGGAATCGGCAGATACCGGCACTCCCTAGTACAATGAGATCCACCATGCCTTGCTGGTCAGGCCTTGTTGGAGATGGATACACCCCATTCCATTTGTATGGTTGAGGACGATTGGATTGCATGCATGCGGTGAAAGTGGTTTTCGATTCACTTTTCAGGTGGAATCATTAAATTCTCACAATTCACTACTCCATAAGATTCTTTAACCCTTGTGAGCTGTATCTTAGAGTAAGAATTGTTGCACACGAATTGCTGTAGCGGATTCTTGAATATTGGACATGCCACGTCATTATTTGCCTAAAGAATGATGATGGAGGGTTGGAAGTCTACAGTAGCCCCGCCTCAAGAATCACATGTTTTGAACTTTTATCGTTCATGTAGTGAGCAAAAGGGTGAATCTTGGCAAGGGCTAAAGAACCTTATATTAGTCTAGGAAATGAAAGGATCCTAGAAAAAGGATCCAAAACTCTAAATCCATCTTCTTCAAGTAATAAAAGAGTAAAAATTGCCTACCCACTCGTTACCATTTTTTTTTGCATTCTCCACCTTTGGACATTGAATTGGGGAGTTGTTACCATGATTGTTTATAATGCACTTGTTGAAAGTTGTGAGATGACATGTGAAGAATAAAACTCAATGTTACTACTTGCATTCTTCACATGTCCTTGTACTGTACAACTTTCTTTAAAGGCACCCTTGTAGTCGATATAAGTACCCCATAACTAATCCATAGATTTCCTAGAAGTTTGTTTCATGAACCCAAAAGCCAACAGTCACGTTGTTGGTCAATACGGAATAGCTTTATGTTTGGGAATTGATCTCATTGTTGTTGGTTATAAGTGAACCTATATATTAGTTATGAGTTTAAAAAGAAAACCACTTAAATTTTAATTAATAATTTTTATTTTGAAAAAATAAATTTGAAAAAATTACCATTCTATAGTAGAGTTATCTGTAAAGTTTAGCAAAATTTTACTAGAAGAGAAAAAAACAAGGCAAAACAAGGCAAACAAAGGTAGAAAAAATAAGCCTTGTTTCTATTTTTTTAGACCAATTACCATGTTCTGCGTTGTCAGAGAGATTTGAACATGCCACCTTCCCAATACAAGAGAAGTTCCCCCAAACCACACTTGACTTCCCATGGTGAAATCTCACCATGCTCCCACTCCGGCCTCATACTCACCCAAAGTGAGTTGCTTGGTTGTTGGTGTCAAACATCTACAATGAAGTTTATTAGTAACCTGAAAAGGCTGGCCTCAGTTTATTTTACAGATCTAAATTTAGCATCTATGTTTCTCTATGAAAAGAAAAATTGATCTCATCAGTGAAACTTCAACATTTTCCATGCTAAATACCTTATTTTATTGGATGTGGGTACTTCTACACTGAATAGGAGTCTTAAGAGGACCAAAAACCTAAAAGGACTTACCCTGAAAAACTTACCTTGTGGTAAAAAAAAGGGATTGTGTGGCAAAAATAAAATAAAATTTGTGATTGTCTGATTATTTGTGTCAAAAAATAAAATGAAATTACCGTGTTTTTGTACAGTAATGGTAAATATGTATATAGTGTGAAATGTCAATAAATTAGTATGGGTCCCCTTAAGACCCCCTATTCAATGGTTTAGCAACCGAGTAGTCTATTAAAATTTAGTTGGTACAGCTTTAGCTCAACGGTTACCAGAACCTGAGAAATTGAACTTCAGTACTGTACAGTACTTTGCAAGAATCTTGCCAAAAGTACAATTACACTCTTCTTGCTGTCTGCATTGACCGATCAACACAGACAAGCTACCAATATCCAGCTTGCTACTCATGGACCGAATAGCAGGCTTCCATGTGCCTTTGAAATCAGTCAAATCCCCTATGATAAGACAAAACATTTGCCTACTCTTCTCCACAACTGTGACAAACCTGCTCAAGAAGTAAAGAAACTTTGATGAGAGCATGGCCACCCTTGCCCTCAACAAGTGGCCTTTTGGCACTGTAGAGGGCCCGCACACTTTTTTCTCTCCCACCCTTGGGTTTGCCAGTGGCCTCTCTTGCAAGGCCTCTGTAGAAATGAGCTTTGACACGCCAGGCTGTGGAGTCTCCTATTTTCTTCTTGAGCTTGAAATCCGGGCTATTTGTGGGATAATCATCTTCATTAATGGCCTGGACATGCTTTTGCATTGGGAAATGCTACTTCAAATCATGGCCGGCCTGTGACATGGCTTGTACATGTTCAAATTTCAATGAGATCAACCCTGGCCCACTCAATTGCATGTGGGGACTCAAATACATGTGGTGGCTTAAATGCATTTTGCCAGTTTTGAATCTCCACGGTGGGTCTGCAGAATTGTGAAGGCCACTCTCACTACTACAGGGCCCTCTCAAATCAGTTTCCAAGGCCACCTGTTGAGGCCATGGGTGGGAATGCTCTGACAAGAAGCCCAATCCATATTCTAATCAAGGATTTTTGTTGACTTTTCTCTTTCGTAACATTCTTGAACTATTTTATCTTAGTCTCCGTTTTTTTTTATCGTTTTTCTACACAATTAATCTTGAATTGAAAGTGTTGCATGCCACTGTAGAGGCATCATTCTACAATGTTGAGGAATGTCGAAGAATGATGTTTCTATAATAACACTGTAGTGAAGGGACCAAGTCAAGATTGTTATGTTGGTTAATTTCAAAATTTTACTTTGTTGTGAGATAAGAGGCCACCGTTATTTTAAAGCTATGACCAATAGTCAAAAGTGCAATTGGGTGTATAATATTATTGTTGAAAAGATCAAATGAAGAGACTTCCAATGGTATATTATATACCATATTTGGATAAAAGCCCTTCATGTGGGACCTATGAATGACAACAAATTTTGAACATCATGCTTGAAATTTGTTTGATAAGTCCTTGCTTCTCCCATAGCATTCAGTAGCCTTTGGTGAGTTTGCCTTTCAGCTTCATTCAACACCAGATGAACAATTCATATTTGAACAATACATGGATGAACAGAGGGAGGACAAGTGTCATGCAGGTTCGAAATGATGGCGCAAACAGTATAAATGAATACTGCATACACAGTAATTAAATGCATGAACAATTCAAATTGAAGCTTTGGCATATCAGGCACCAATTCTTGAAGCTTATGCCTCTCTTTACTAGGTCGCCATGTGGAATATTCCACATCATTTCATTGTACGGGGGTGCTGGGGCACAAGCTCTCTTGACTACTGAATGTTATGCCACTTGTTTTTCCCTTCTAACATAGAAATGATTCACAATGACCTTGTTTATTGACAAGGTAAGAAGCTCATATAAGAAGCTCATATTACGCTCTTGTTCTAAAAACATCTTTTTACACATGAGAAAATATCGATTCTTTAATGTATTCATTGTGAACATTGTTTTTAGGACATGGAAGATTGTAGAGCCTTATGTCATTGCAACTTCAAATTTTCATAATTAATTTCACAAAAATACAAAAAATAAATATCAAACTTAGATTAAATGCAATTTCCGTTTGATATTCAAGAAAAAATTACCATTAAAAGTTTTGAAATGTGCAACACTTCATAAAGCTAGATCAACTCCTTTAACTATTGCACCTCCTACTTTATAGGAAGATACTCTCTAACTCCAATGAACATTATTATTATTATTGTTATTATTGTTATTGTTACTATTATTGTTATTCCATTGATGATGTATCAATTGGAGATGGTTTCCTAAAATAAGAAAGAAAATACACTATTTTTTTGTTCATTGTTTTATCTAATTGTTTAGACGGGTGACCCCGAAGGATGAAGGGTCTAGTACGTGAAAGGTTAACATGTGAAGGTTTCAACATGCAACATTAAATATGTGGAAAGCTACGACATTAGACATTCAACATGAAGTCAAGGCAATTCACATGACAACAACATTGAACATTCAACAATACTCTTAGGATGTGAAAGGGTTTACATATGAAGGCAACAACCTACCACTAATGTTCACAACCTAAAACTAATGGGAATCATCAACAAATCCAACATTCGTCAATAGTAGTGTTGAACTCGTGTCTATTTCCAAAAGGGGAGAGTAGTTTTGCACCAATGACCTTTTGTCCAATGGGCACTCGCTCATTGTCATTAAGTAGACATCTGATTCACGCCATCCTAACAAGGGGATCGGAGTTCCTATCTGGGGATCGGAGTTTGTATCTTGTTATTATTATTATTATTATTATTATTGCCATCTAAATGGGGAACTAAACAAAAGGATGAGCTCTTACAAGTGCTATAGAATGTGTTGCATCAAAGCAATATACCGTCACCCAATAAATATAATTATGGAATAAAGCTAACATCACCCAAAAGCCCGTACATATACGTAGGCTCAGCTTTCCAGCTCGTTCCCAAACCGCACACTCAGAGACCAGAAATTCCCCCGGAGTCCGGACCCATATATTTCTGGCGCAATGCACCCTTCCTAAATGAGCCACGTACGAGTTCACAATAATAAATCAACAGCACCAACTGAAATACTTCTCTATATACACTCGGCAGTGGGCACTGCGCACGGATCCCGTCTACTGCCATGCAGACGAAACGATCAGCGCCCGATTCTTCCACCCCAGAAACAGGGCTCCGCCTTCCTCTTGTAGCCTGTACTTGTCGCTATACGACTCCAGCAGCGTCTTTATTGTGTTGTTCACCGTCTGGCTCAAAGGATACGGCCGGAAACCCGCCATCGTCATCCGCGCCCTCCACTTGCCCGTCATCTCGGGCCTTTCCACTCTCTCCGCGCCCTCGCACGCAATCATGTTCACGATGTCCCGCGCTAAACATTGCTGCTCCACGTTCACGCGCTCCTTGCTCTCCCGCGCCAGCGTGATGTCCAGCGACTCAAACACTGCCGAGTAGTAATTCAACGTCTCCAGAAACCGAGGAAAGAATGGCGCCGTGTTCATGTTGGCTTCCTGCTCCACCAGAGTCAGAACCTTCGGGTTCAGGCTCTTCATCATGTGCAGCATCCGGTCCCGAGGATTGCTCGTGCACACGCTCTCGTCCGGCATGTGATGCAAATTCAGCGCAAAGTTCACCGCCAGCGCCTCACCTGCCTGCCGCTCCAACATCCACGCTTCCACATCCGACGCCTTCTTTGACACCGGGTGGAAAACGAACGGAACTCCCACGGCTTCTGCTAGCTTCCCCAACCGTTTCCCTGCCATCTCCACACCTGCGCTTGGATTCGGCCCTGGCAACGGTGCATCCACGCCCGTGATCCGCAGGTGCGGGGGACCTCCGGGTCGGGCCGCCAGCGCCTGAATCAGCGTGGTCCACTGCGTGCCTTGGGCTATCTCGAAGTCGATGATGTGCACCCGGTTCTCGTTCTGAAACGCTTCCGCGATGGCCCCGTTTGCCGCCATGTACCCGAACTTGAAGTACGGGCACACTTCGTACAGGATCTGCATCGCTGACAGCAGGTCCCGACTGGCAGGTTCCTTGCACTTCAACGCCTTGTACAGGCTGTTCCCGGATGCGGCCAACCGAGCCACCAGCCCCTCCACCATGTACGCCGCCAACCGCTGCATTGGGTCGCCGTATATGGACACCACCTGATTCAGTTGAGCTATCAGCACGTTCGCCACCGGCATGTCATTGTTCGACATAGCCTCCGCGCAAGCCACCAGCAGCTGTTCTTGTCGGCTCCGCGTTTCTACCACCAACGGTTTCTCGGGTGCTGCCTCTTCCGCCTGCATCACAAACCAAACTCACTCCGTCACTCCCACCACCCTCCACTCCTCGCCTTCCTCACACATTCAACTTCCACCGCGCCAACCGAGCTCTGCACTACCATCGTGCCCACCTCGGAACAATGCAATAGTAATCCCGCCCTAAGCTCCAACTTCCATGGGTGAAGTTTCTCACTAAAAGGCAAGTTTTTAGGGACTTCGGGGACCACATTCCACATTTCAAGTGAGCTTTTGGGAAAAATAGAGGAGAAGTTGTCATGAAGTAAAGAGGGTTCTCAAGCCCTCGACTTATGACAACTTCTCCCTAACCAATCAAATTTTCATGTTTCACCCCTTACCAATCAAAACGTCACTTATGCAAGTCCATGGAAGTGTGCACCACTTCATGGCAGGGTATGAGCCAAACTGTAATAGCCCTCCTTTTGCCTACTTCCATGGGCAACTTTTCAAACCCATGGAAGTTGGCTCTAACACCTCTACCAGCCTGCCTACCACACGCGCAACATCTTAACCAAACATCGACCAACACCTGCATGCATGTCACACGCAGCCACATTGCTTACCGTGGCTGTCACGCTTCCAGGATACCCTCCGGTGCTCCCGTTCCCGTTGTGGTACTGCTTCCCGTACTCCGGTTCGGTCGTCGCTGACGTTACGGTGGAACACTCCACTGCCAAAAGCTCCTCCAGCGTATCTGCCCAGCTCCCTTCTGACGCGGGATCGTGCCCGTCACCCAGGGATCCCGACACTTCACCACCCTCGTCGTCGTCGTCGTCCAACAGCGCACTCTCCAGAAACTGCAGTGCATTCGCCACTTCCGGGTCTCTCGTCGCACAATTGCTCTGAGATTGCGCATACAGCTCCTCCGGCACATGCCGCACCCCCTGCGGCTGCTGCTGCTGCTGCTGGTAGCTCAACATTTGATGGCCTGGACCACTCGCACCCGGCCGTGGCATGGGCCTCAAAACGGACAACGGGCTGTTCTGGTATCCCACCGATGCCTTCGACTGCACACTGTGACGATACTGTCGCCCGTAGTAATCTGCCTCTTCCTGATTCGATTGTCCCTCTAGAGAATCAGAACTGTGCGACGAGGATTCGCTCTGGTACGACGCCGAGCTCCACATCCTTGCCCCATTCTCTGATGCCGCCTGAGAGGAGTCCGGCGGAGACAGGGGAGAGATAGGCGAACTCTGGTTCTTGATCTTCATGCCATATGCGCTCTGCCTCTCACCACCCACGTAGGACTTCGGCGTGCCATAATAACTCGGGGACTGCTGGCTGTTGGCAGTGTCCGTCAAGTACTCTCTGTCTTTACCCGGTGGGTATCCAGGCGTCAGCCCTATGGTCCCCAGATCCGGCCGATACTGCACACTCATGCTTGCAGCACCTGAGACACCTCCAAGTGCCCTCGGCAACGCTTTCCAGGCGCTCGTCCCTGCTCCTCCTCGATCTCGCACGCTAAGCCGCCTGCTTATCAAGAAAACGGCTTTGCCCGGGTTTTAAAACCGTGCAGTATGATCCACGTGCAATATGATCTCATGTGACCTCCTGGAAATAAACCAACTCACACCGTTACCACAGGTGCACGTGACCACCATAAATTCCAGAGTCACAAAAGATCAACGCATATCGAGCACTCCACCACGGAAAGAGACACATACTAAAAGTACCGCCCGTCGCGCCGGCCCAAGCCGGAAAGGACCACGATTTCCCCACCGGCATCGACAAGGTTCAGATCCCCGAAAGTCTGACAGGCGATGAGGAACCGAAATTGGCACTTAGTAAATGACACAGCTCTCATACAAACAGCTCTCTGTTATTCAATCACCACACCGCCCCAACCAAGATTCGGCTCCTATTTCAAGGATCGATGGTTTTCTGCGTCGTTCCGTCCGTGAAGCCCGGAAGCCCTGCCATTGCACTTAGGACTGCCAATTAAATGGCTGATCCTCAGAGGCCTACAGAGCTCTCGCCAACGCAGGTCAACTTCGTACAAGGGCCCAGGATCCGCGCAAGTTACCCACGATTACTGGCTACTGTAAATGACCGACAGACTACAAATTAACTTATACCGTCTACGACTCGTCCCGTACGCCATACACACACGTTTCTATCTTCGTACGAACATAGTAATATTGCAAGGGTATGGTCCCCAGTACATCGTTAGAATGTCGAAGGATGCGATAACAATGGCGGTGGCCGGTTTTGTCTAGTGAGATTAACAGTTACGTGGACGGCCTTACAAAGACACCCTTGCCACGGACTAGATCAAGTTACAAGGAAGCCGGGAAACAAACACCACAGTTCATTCGAAAAAATCAACAACCGCTACATATTTCGCAGAAAAAAAATGTCAACCATCACCATGCAGCGGCCTCACCTGGAAAGAAACATCTATCCAGTGTTACCACAATCATCGCGCACACGGTTACCGGTACTGCAAGGCGCTCTTACATTCACCTCAAACCGGCTACCAGGTACTCTAGAAATTCGGACGAGAGCAATCAAAAGGCTTCCATCGTCTGATTTCGAAACCGAATGCGGGCTTTACGACCGCCAAATTTCCAACCGAATCACCAGGATCACAAACTAGAACAGCATAACCGCAACACACGACTACACCGAATTTTTTTTATCCTCAAAAAGTCATCCAAACCTAGCAGCACAGAGTGGTGTGACTCACAACTTTACCAAGCGCTCAAATTTTGTTCAATCCTCAAGAACAGACATCAGAACCAGAGTGGAACGACTTACAACTTTACATGCGCTGCTGAAGCAAAGTGCCGACCAGAAATGCGGCGCGCTCTCCTGTCCTCCAAACCACCGACGTCCACAACCCTACGGCAACCAGGAATCAAGAAACAAACTCTGATTAAGTTCCAGAATGGCTAATCTTCGAAACACGGCCTCTTCAGTTTGCAGAAAGCTCCGTTGGTTTTCTTACGCAGTCCGTCAAGAACAAAAGACCTCCATCTCCAATACAGACACGAAATCTACCCAAAGACGGGTCAACTTAGGCCGTTCGGCGTCGGATTTTTTACCGCAAAAAATCCGACGCGGCCTTGTATCAATGGAAAAGTCACAAAGCGGAAAAACACGGAGGCTACCGACTGCTCGTGATCGACTGCAACGCTGCTACTGCATCTCCAAGCACGTTCAAGCTCTCCTTCGCGACCAGCTTCGCAGGGACGGAAGTGCGCGGGGACAGGTGCCCTTCTTCGGTTACCGGTGGCCGCGGTATCTTCCTCGTATATATACGCGTATGTGCTTGCTGGCCGCGGGGAACCGGTCAGCCGGTCACCCATGTCTGCCCCTTGCTTTGCGGACTTCTTTTAGGACCAGGCCATGCTCTACACTACAGTCCACACAAGCACTTTTGTTACTGACCCTGTAAAGAAAATATCTGCACGGAGGATTGGTGGCAGTGTATTTTTAATCTTTTGGGCACGTCATTGTATACTTTACACAAACATTCAGTTGGGTCCACCTTATCGTCCAACTTAAATTGGGATTTCTAACATGGGTCCTCTCTTTCTTGTTTTGGAATTTAAGGTCAAATTTGGACCTTTAGATTCCAACTTAGTTGGAGTTTGGTTAAAGTGGTTGGTGGGCATGGGTCATGCACTGGTGAATTGGTGGTGTTTGAGTTTTTGACATGCTGACTGTGTAGGGGCAGACATGTGCTGGTTTTGGAACCCAAAAAATCAGTTGTAAACCCTTAACCCTTAAACGTACCACTCCTTTGTAGGAAAGTCAAACTACACAATTTAGCCTTCAAGATTTATCAAAATATATTTTGTAATATTTTTCATGCATGGAATTGAATGTTTCCTATCAGTCTTGAAATTTTCAGATTTTTTTGATTTAATACGGCCTTTTTAACAAATTTTTAAGTCAAATACTTCAAAAAATAATTTTTATTATAAAAAAGCTTTAAAAAATTAATATTTTTTTGGGAGCAGGTACAAATTAAAATGGAGAATCACATGATATGTTTTCCATAGAAATTTTTTATTTAAATTTTGAAATTCGAAAGGTGAACATCCTATTTAGTGTAATTCAAACCTTGAGCTACAAAGCTTGCACAAGCAATAAAATACTCAATAATTGGAATTTTTAAGATTTGAAAAGTGGAGTACAAACTAGACTTAATAAACTTCATTTTCTTAGTTGGGTGTATTAGCAACAAAAGTCATTTTCAAGATCAAAATTGGGTTTGACCAACAAACGTCCAGAAACTGGACGCTGGGACGTTTAGGGGTTAAACGTCAAAGTAAGCCCCATGGGCTTAGTCATGAGAGAATAATGAAGAAAAAAGTAGATTTTCTCAACCAAATCAAGTGTGGATTGGTGCGTTGGAAAGCTACTGAAAAAGCGATCTAGAACAAGATTTGAGGTCTTGCAGCTGAGATGCCGCAGTGCTACAGTGCTGGCCAGCAATGCCCAGGAGATCCGTTTTTCCATTTTTTTTGTTTTTTTTTTTTTTTTTTTTTTTCCTCCGAAAATTTAGATGCCTTCCGGGCTGCCCCACCAAGGCCCTCTTGACGTTTAAGGGTTAAGTTACTGGGGGTGTTTTCGTATACATAATATTCAGTAGCATTCAGCTACTCTACCTTTTCATCCATCTAGTGATTTGTAATGCATCATGTGATTTCCATCCATATAGTGCATTAAGTGTAGCCTTTCATTTTTCATTTTTCAGAGAGTGGGGAGGGTGGGGAAGGAAGCTTGAAGGTCATAAACCATCATCAGTAAACTTGGGGCAGATAAATGTAGTGTGGTTTTCATGTAAAAATCATGCAGCATCATTCTGACATAGATCTCATGCAAAGCTCATACACTTTGTAACATGAGGTTCATGTTGCACTGGCAAGCACTAATTACTTTTTTCTTTTTTTGACATAAAGGAGCTAATCACTAATTATTTGGATGATATGTGTCATTTTAACACAAAAATCATGTCATCATTCCATTGTAAACTCCAGCAACTATAGATCTCATGTGATTTCAATGCCAAGGTCCATGCTAGTTCAAATGGGCATGAATTTGAGTTTCATACTATTTTCGCATCAGAATGATGCTCCCTGTTTTTATTGATGATTGTCAATGGAGGGATAAAAGAAGTGGCGCAATGTTCAAGGAATTTTTTTGTTTTGGTTGCCCATTTCCTATTGGTAGCCATGCACCGTAACATTCTTGGTTAAAGTATTATTACTTATAATGTTGCTCTTTTTAAAAGTAAGAGACATGTGAGAATGTGTTAGCAAAGACCATGCATGGTTACCTTCCCTTTTAGTTTTCCCAAACCTCCATCTCTAAGAAAACATGGGTAGCTATTGATTGTTCTTGGGTGATAATGCAAAATATGCTGCACATTCTCCTTGAGAGCAAGTTAGAGCCAGTGAAGGCTATTGAATGTTATGTAGCAGGGAGATGGAATTTTGTTACATAAAGACCCCTTAGGCTGAGTAGGTTTTCATGTGCGGGATTCCCGTGGACGCTCTCTGATGCGTAAATACCTATTGGGATTTTTCTGAAACAATCATTCCATGGAATTACCTTAGGTACGGGAATTTTGTGTCATAAAAGCATCTCCACCAAAGCCTCTAAAAATGCACGCCACATTAAAATTATATTTTGCTAAAAAAGGAATTTAAAAGTTAAATTAAGATTATTAGAATGACATTTGAAAACTAAATATAATAGACCCCAAAATTCTTAATTTGGACATTGGATGACGAAGATACACTCCATTAAAAGGGCTTTGAAAGAGCTTTGAGGGGGCTCTTCACATTTAGTCTAAAAAGGGAAAATTCAATAAAAGGGCACGCCACATGTAAGGTACCTTTTACTGAATTTTCCCTTTTAGACCAAATGTAAAGAGCTCTCTCAAAGCCCTTTTAATGTGTCCAAAGGAGTAGAAGTTAAGAGCAAGATTCGTCCAAAAAAAAGTAAGCTCATAGAGCTTAGTATGACCTTTAACAATTAAGAGAGAATCCCACTTAGGTAGTGTCATTGCTTTGAAACTACTTTGTATGATTGATAACTTATTGTGAAAGTAATGAGGTGTGTGATATTTAGACACTAAAAATATTCTTTTATTAAAAAGAATAATCAATGTTATTGAAGTCAGAAGTATAACACCCCCTACATGTGTGCTTTTATTGTGTGAAATACCGTAGTACCATAGTTGGGTCACCAAAAATTAATTCAAATAATAAAAAACGTAAAAATTCGGAAATTATGAAGACCAAAAAACAAAAATAGAATAAATTATTTTTGGCTATATTTTGCTATTTCTAAGCTATTTTGGGCCATTTTTGGTCATTTTTAATAATTTTTTGCTTGAGAACAAAAACCAAGGAATTCATTTTTTGAGGTATGAACCTTATTTTTCAAAAAATATTAAATATTCGTTCGTGGGGTGGCACTATGGTACTACGGTACACTTCGTTGCACACTGTCCTATGTAAAGTATTGAATCTTCCCAAGAAAGCTTGGAGATGTAAACATAAAAGTTAACAACATAATCATATAGTTACATATTAATTGGACTTTTTGTTTCTTGATTTTCCCTCTCATTCAAAATCCGCTAAAAATATCAGCACCTTAGTCAATAGCTTTCCAAAAAAACATCACAGGAGTCCCAGGACACTTTATCAGTAGCATCCCATGTTCCCAACCTTCCCAGGGTCATGCAAGACAGGTTGACGCTCAGCAAAAATAATGCAGAAGTTGTATGAGTTACCGTACGTGAGGGTCAGATTTGACAGCCGAATGCCGAAATTGAATTTTCCACGTCAGATTTTGAGAGGCCCAACCCAATCACAAGATGACATGTGGCAATATTTTCACAAAACTTAATTGATTTGTTTTGAAACCCGACAATGACGTAGGGTACTAACTTACTGTATCCTTGATATAACTCATGTGGTCATGTGTGAGCGTTGACAGGCCTGTTCTTTCATCCCAGGACTTGGGTACAAATTTGGAATGGAGTAGCTGGAGCCAAGTGGAGTAGCTGGAGCCTGATTACAATCTTGTAATGGCATGGGCTACTAGTACCACATCAGACAGTACGAGGTTCATGATTTCTACAAGGGAGTATGTAGCACTGCAACCAATGTGATAGCAACATGTGACAAATTTATGCTAACAGAAGTGTTTCGTATGGTGGCTTGTTGCAGCAACTACACCGATTATTGAGTGCCACACACTAACTATTTACTCAATCAAGGCTATAACTTTTTATAGAAGGCAAATATTTTTACCAATGTCGAAGATGTTAGTACACTAAAATCACCATAGAGTGTGGGTGGGTGAATGGCGTGGTTGAATAATTATCATGGTCCACAATAAATATGTTCAATGGTGTAAATTATTGTGGTAACGAAGACCCAATTTGCCCTACTAACACAGACCTAGGTTGATGTAATTTGGTCACAAAGTGTTGATTGAGAATTTGTTACGATTTCTGAAGTTTCCTTGGCCATAGTGTTTTACAGCCTGTTCAAAATATAGTGGGTTTAAAGAATGTAAAAAGGACATAAATAGTGTTACCTTAAAGAATTTCAAATCACAATAATTTTAACAAATAAGAATTGGTAAAACCTATCGTAAATACCATGGATCAGAGTATATGGTGATTTTAGTGTACTAGAATGTCCATAAACAAATTTCGTAAAAATGTTCACCTTGTGTAAAAAGATGTAAATATTTTACAACAATTAGTATGTCTCACATTAATGGCAATAATCGATATAGCATTCACTGCGGGTACAATCATGACTTAGCGGTGATGCTTGACGACTCGTGATCTTCTAGTCCTCAAGTGCTGATACCACACAAGGACTATAGACTGTGATCATATAGACTCACCTATAATACGGTAAGCTCTGATAAGGACTCATGGTGAGTGTTCTGATAGACTGACCTCTCTCCTAAACTGACGTTCTGAGTGCAACTCAATACTTACAATGGTAATTAAATAGCATAATTTATAATTTACTACAATGATGTAACAAAAGAGTACAATGTATTTTTGTGCATGTCAGGTCACAGTTTCACAAATCATTTCGTACGCAAATTATGTCACAATGTACATACTGTTCACATTGGTAACAAAGAGGAACACACAAGCTTTCTACGTTTTGAAGAATCAAGCATTGCCACTCTTCCGGTGGTATCTGCCACTTAACCCCTAAGTGACCAAACGACCTTGTTATGGTTGATGTCTTTTTTTACAAGCTGTCCATTACAAGCTGTCCATGATGAAAAATATACAAATATAAAAATATGAATATATTTATTTATATATTTTCAAATAGGAAATAAAGTCTAGTTTCCAACCCAATTTGAATCATGTCAATTCGAGTTAAACTCCACCGAGGAAAATAATTCAAAGACAAACACCTCAATATTGTATAAAATTTACTATTTTGGGAAAATAGTGATGTTCTCTCCTTTGAATTTTTTTATTTTTATTTTTAATTTAGAATAGAATGTCTAGTTTTAACCAATCATATCAAATTTCAAATTTGAAAAATAAAATTGGTAATTTTGGTGAATATCAAAGGGTAAATGCTTCCAAATTCATTAAATGAGTATCTAAAACATTTTTTGAAAGTTTGACATCATGCTTCTCATTTTATCTTTTGGACCAAACTTCATCAAAGTTACAAAAGTAACATTTTATAGCACACCTAGGTTTTGCCCTTGCCCCCTCTGTCATTTAGGGATTAAAAAGAAGTTTGAAGTGGCAATAAAATTGGCTCTTGCAGAAAAACAACCTTTGTTCCCCACCCAAATGTCCATATCCATCTTGCCATTCCCCGGTCACCTTCTTGAAACCTTCCTCAACCGCTTTATAAAGTGTTCTCTCTCCCTAGCTAGAGCATCTTTGCTATAGTTGATCATGGTCATCTTTTGTCTTTGGCAAGCCAGTTGAGACACACTATTTTACGATGAATGGGCTCTCATTTGAAGGAACCTTGATAAAAAAAAAGTGGTTAGCGAGTCAAGGGTGGGACAACTTTTGGAAGGTCGACTTGCAAAAAACAGTTTGATGCATCACGTGCAAGGATGGGTAGATGGCGATGATTTGAGCGTGGAGGTCGTAAGGTAAGTGTTTTTGGAATCGTGTGATTTTAAGAATTGTGTGATTTCTCGGGAAGATCACTCTTTGTATCTTTTGAGTATCACGTGTGAACAAAGGGTATTTAAAATTGCCATAAAATTTTAAAATAATTCGTACTATAATTAATAATATTATGATAATATTCTAATTTTTATTTTTGTAATCAATTTTGAACATCCTATAGTAATGTAAATCATTTATAAAATTTACCTTCAAAGATTTATTTGGACCCTATCTTTGTTCGCATGTTGTTACGTAATATTTGGAAGTGACCTCCCCGAGTGTGATTTTAAGAATTCTTTATAAAATTGTTGAAATTATTGATAAATGTTTTTGCTCAATAATTTACGGGAAACCTAACTCATAACAAAGCATTAACTATTGTGTTAACCCCTAACCGTCCTGACGTCCATATTTTGGACGTTTTTTTGGGTACATTGACCTTCAAAGAGCTGTAAATTTTGGAAAAAGTGTCCGATTTTAATGAAATTTTGGGAAAACTCCCCTCATGATGTACGGAATGAGTGGTAAATTTTATAGATCAATCCAAGATGTATTGAATTTTTGGTGATGATTTGAAAGTTGAGGGGTCCTTTTTCTGAACAGTTTTTGTGCATTTTGATGGCTGCAACTTTGGGGGCTTGTATCTCCTTCATCCCATGTCCGTTTTCAATAAAAATTATTGGGTTGGATTCCCCTTAAAGTCTAGTTATCACGGTAAAATTTTCATGTCAATCCATGTTGTTTTGAATGTTTGGGAGTCATTTTAGTGCACTGGTCTAGTTTGGACACTTTTGCTTTTTGAGTCAAATCGGTCACTTTTCGGGCTACTTTTTGACATTGCAAGGCCATTTTAGGGCACATTAAATTTTTTCATGAGTTTTTTTGGTACCAATGTGTTTATATGATGATTTTGAACTACTTTATAGTTGAAAGTTTTTTCATTTGAGTAATTTTGAAAAGGAATTTCACCTCTAACTGTGTTGCTAGGAAAATTTTAGCATCCTTTTTTTACACTATGATCTTGCAATCTATACGGCCAAATGACTCCAAATTTGATCCACATGATCTACAACATGTATATTACAAGATTTTACGGTTGAGATTCCTATACCTCACTTACATTTAGACTTATAACACATCAAAAGCAATGATGATTTTAAGCCCAAAAAAGCTAGAGACGCTTAAGGGTTAAAGTATTGAATTATTATTTTTGGATTGCCTAATGCTCTTTTACTCGAAAAGAAAGTATTTCGACACCAAGGTGTTGAATTAGACCTTGAAGTACAGTAATGTCCTTTAGGTATGTGCTTTTAGTACGTGAAAACACATCTCAAAGGCTCTGACTTTGTGTGGTGGACATTTCTCTAAGGTTCTGAACTAAGGTACTTCTAATTCAGGTCTATTAGAAAGACCAAACATACTCTTCATTCACATCGACCTTGCAAAGAACAAACATATATTCTTATAATTCAAGTTGACAACAAAAGAAAACATGGTTCTTTTTCTTACATGCAAAAGTAGGTGTTGTGTTTAACCCCTAAGTGTGCAAGGAGCATTGTGGGTCCATGTTTGGTCGTTTTTAAATCAAACGTTGATTTTCACCTAATTACTAATTTCAAATGAAAATGGTCATAACTAAGAAAGTGTGGGGGCTATCTTCCACTTTCTAGTCTAATTTACCATTCTTCAAAATTGTTAAAGTTGCGTTTTTTTAGCACTTTAAAGCTCAAACCCTAAAATTCCAATATACATTGAAGAAAACATTTTCTACCAAATTTCTTTTTATGTAAGCTCAAGAAGCATGCCACCTACACCTTGTTGTTCATCACTAATCTTTGAACTTTTCCTTAAATAAACCATACTATTTTAAGTAATTGTTTAATTACTATGATTTTTACAAGAAAAAAACTTTGAAAAATCTATAAAATCTTTATAATATTCATTTTTATTTAAATAATTTTGGAAAAAATCAAAGTAAGTTGGTTTAACAATAATTTATATGAGAAAAATACCAAGAAAATGTAATATATTTTAAAATGTATGGAATTGATGAGGTTTGACCGAATAATTGTAGTGTGGACGTTTAACCCTTTGACGCGCCTACGTTCATATAATGGTCAACGAACAGATTGTAACCTTTCTCTTGTAACCGTTCTCTTGATGTACAATTTTTCATCCATCCAAATTTCTCTTGGTTCTTGTGCTAGTTGACTATTAGTTGTACGGTATTGATCTTCAACATAAGATATTGTGATTTTATTTATTTTTAAAACAATAGAATTGGTTTATGTCAAGTTTCATGCTTAATTCAAAAAGTGAGACCTATGATTTTCCAAAGCAATTAGCATCAAATAATGGAAATCATACCATCTCGTAGTGTATGTTATTCCAAATTCATTACATTTTTATTTTTTTTAATAATTATTTTTTAATTTTTTAATTTGGGATTTTTAATTGAATTTCAAAAGAAAAGCTTGAAATTTTAGTTACGAATTATTAATATAAAAAATGATAAATCCAACAGTACAAATGTGATCTTCACATTGACATTTACAACTTAGCTTTGTACATCAACTCCATTTTTGTTATTCATCAAACATTTTATAATGCATCGTTGAAATCAATGTTGAATGGGGACATTAAAGTTAAGTTTTAGCATGCCACAGTGAATAACACGCAATTCGCTATTTATGCACTTGGCCAAGTGCGCTCATTTCATAAACATACTTGACTTTAAAAAAAATTGGTTAAAAAGTTCTCTAAAAACATCAATGTTGTCATTCTACAATCACTTAAATTGTAAATAAATAATTATTTTAATTATTTTTTATTCTTATCTTTATTTTTTCTTTTATTTTTTCTTTTATCTTTTATTTTTTATCTTGATTTCTTTCTTGTCTTCTTTCTAGTCTCCCTCTTGTCTTTCTTTTGTCTTTCTTATTGTTTTCCTTTTTGTCTTGTCTTTTTTTTCTTCAGTTGTGGCTGCTGAACCCTAAACAATGGGAGCAAACCCAAAAAAAAAACTTTTTTTTTTTTTTTTTTTTTTTTTTTGGTTGACCGTGGGGTGTTGCTGAACCCGAAATAGCAGCCGCCAAAAAAATTAAAATAATAATAATAAATTTTAACAAAAAAAATTTTAATTTTTTTTTTAAAAATCTTCTTTTGGTTGGCCGTAGGGTGCTGCTGAACCCTAATGGCGGCCGCCCAAAAATAATAATAATAATTAAAATAATAATAATAATAATAGTAATAATTTTTTGGGGTTTTTTTTGAAAATTTTCTATTTTTAGTCTGGGGTACGCGGCCGCGCACCCTAAGACTATCCCATCTCTCTTCTCCCTCTTCCCTCCCCTCATATATATAGAGGAGAGGAGAGGGGAGGGAGAGGGAGTGGGAGAGTGAATGAGAGAGACCCTCTCCTCTCTCCTATATATATGAGGAGAGGGGAGGGAGATGAAGATGGAGAGGGAGATGAAGAGGGAGATGGGAGGGTATTAGGGTGCGCGGCCGCGCACCCCAGCGGCTAAAATAGAATTTAAAAAAAAAACCAAAATAAATAAATAATAATAATAATAATTTGGGCAGCCGCTATTTAGGGTTCAACAGCACCCCATGGCCAACCTAAAAATAAAAAATAAAAAATAAAAAATTATTTTTTATTTTTTATTTTTTATTTTTTATTTTTGGTTTGCTCCCATTGTTTAGGGTTCAACAGCCACAACTGAAGAAAAAGTAGAAGAAAAAAAAGACAAGGAAGACAAAAAGGGAAGACAAGAAGAAAGACAAGAAGAAAGACAAGAGGGAGACAAGAAAGAAGACAAGAAAGAAATCAAGATAAAAAAGAAAAGATAAAAGAAAAGATAAAGATAAGAATAAAAAATAATTAAAATAATTATTTGTTTACAATGTAAGGGATTGAAGGAAGACAATAATCGTCGTGTTTAAAAAAAAAAATTAAAAAAAAAAAAATTATGCGCTTGGGGACCAAGTGCATGATTATATGGCCAAGTGCGTAAATAGCGAATTGTGTGTTGAATGTGATGAGAGTCTTTGACTTATGGCTCTAGTTTCATGATCAAGGGTCACTATCCCATACTCCCATTCACCACTCATTATTTGCAGAGAGAGAGAGGAACTCTAGTCCAAAGGGCGAACGTGAATGGAGGGTTCGTTGGGGGAAGGGTTGCTAGCTTGGTCACTAGGACCAAGGTGGTGCGTGCTCTCATTTTTTGCACTAGAATAGTTGAAGATGACTTTACTATTCTCTTCCTACAATCCTACTTTATTATGGTTTATTTATTATTAATTATAACAATCACTTTTACACATTTTTGGTACTAAGTTCTAGTAATTTTTTTGTGAAAGAGGTAATTTGTAGTGTTCAATTATCAAATGTTACGAACAAACACTTTATTTACGCTGGCCTCAAAAGAGGGTCGGAGTTTCTATCTATCTAGTGTTCAATAGTCAACTTCAATTTATTCATTTCCAGGCATGAATTCAAACTTGTACAAATGCACTCAACTTGGACTAATTCTCAGCCTTACATTGCACCATGTATTGTAAGAGCATCGCCACTGGATCACAAGACCCTTCACGCCAACGCTACTCTGGCGATGACGGGCAACCAAGCTTGTTTGGAGGGCCCCACCAACAACCCTACACACCATATATGATACCGTTCACACATAAAATAAAATTTCTCACGACAAGGGAGGGGGTCTGTTGCATGGGAGTTTAGGCTCATGGTACCTCCGGTCAAGTTGACCATGGAGCCTTGAGGTAGATGCCAACAATAGAAATCTAGAACTCCGAAGGCTTGAGGTGGATGGAGAGACACAATGAACAATGACGATGAGGTACTTGACTGTTTCTACGGTGGAGATGGCTACCGTAAAATGGAGTCTGGCTGGTGCCGCACATTCTCCACCACCGATTATGGTACTAATACTGGCGCTGAACTGCTCTCTGCATCCTCAATTGTGCGCTGCGTTCACATACAAGGAACTGGTGGTGACGATGCTCTAAGTGCACTAGAGCGACCACACTTTTATTACCTCCAATGCCAATTGTACTACCGTTGTACAGTGGGGTGACACCGAAATTGTCACCTTGTGCAATTTCAGGGATAAGGTGGTTACCCCATTACCAACTGGCTCCTTTCACCAACAGCTAGTGGCATTATCCACAATCAATGCTGCAATGATGTTGGTTGTAGCTTGAGTTACAGTTGGTAATGGGTTTTGTCTTGTTGGTTTTAGTATATGTAAGTGTGGTTATGGATTCGTTGTTGTTGGTTTAAGCATCTTCTCTAGACAGAAAGAGGTGTACCTATATGACGTGAATGGGATGCATCATACTTCAACTTTGAAAATTTATAACTAATTCATTCTTCATCCAAAAATTATGTTTCAACTTGTGTTGGAATCTATTTCTTCTTGCCTACCTCTAAAAAATAATAATACTAAATAACATCAATGCCTCATATCCGTATTTCTTATTCAGTTGGGAATGGGGTAACCACCTTAGTGCCCACACTGCTGCCAACTTTGACACCCTCCCGAGCGCTGGAAAATTGTTATTTATACATGAAATTTTAGACACAAAATCATTGTTATGTTGAAAACATGTGTGCCAATTTCAAAGCTAGAAGATTGATAAAAAAAAGGATATTCAAGATTTACTAACAAGGGGTAGCTGTAAGAAATGTTTTATAACTGCCAACTTTGACACCCTCCCAAGGATTGAAGAAATTTTTTTTTCCCATGGAATTTTTGGAGTAGGAATGTCTTTATGTTGATTACACATGTGAAAAGATTCAAGTCCAAAAGACCCACAAAAAAAATGATATTCCAAATCTACCAACAGGTGTAGTTGTGAGAAACAAAGAGGAAAATTGTCTCACAACTTTGACTGCCTCTCTAGGGTTGGGAATTTGTTATTTTAAAATGGAAGTTTTGGCACAAAATCACTTTTAAGTTGATAACGCGTGCAAAAACTTTCATGTTGAAATAACAAATACTCAACTCTAGGGAGGCTGTCAAAGTTGTGAGATGATTTTCCTCTTTGTTTCTCACAACTACACCTGTTGGTAGATTTGGAATATCATTTTTTTTGTGGGTCTTTTGGACTTGAATTTTTTCACATGTGTAAACAACATAAAGATGTTCCTACTCCAAAAATTCTATGTGAAAAAAAAAATTCTTCAATCCTTGGGAGGGTGTCAAAGTTGGCAGCTGTGAAACATTTCTTACAGCTACCCCTTGTTAGTAAATCTTGAATATCTTTTTTTTTTTATCAATCTTCTGGCTTTAAAATTTGGTACACATGTTGTCAACATAACAATGATTTTGTGTCTAAAATTTCATGTATAAATAACAATTTTCCAGCGCTCGGGAGGGTGTCAAAGTTGGCAGCAGTGTGGGCACTATCCCTGAAATTGCACAAGGTGACAATTTTGGTGTCACCCCACTGTACTATAGTTGGGTCACCAAAAATAATTCCAGAAACAAAAAGGTAAAAAACCGGAAATTATGAGGATTGAAAAACGAAAATAGAATAAATTATTGCTCATAAACAGTAATCAAGAAATTCAATTTTTGAAGAAAGAACTTTATTTTTCAAAAAATATTAAATATTTGTTTGTGGGATCATAAGGTTCTTTAGCAGTTGGGAGATCACACCCTTCTCGATCTGTGGATCTATAGTAGTTTTTTTTTAAATAAAGAATTCAGAAATCATCCAGGCTCTACTGTATTCTTTAATAAAAAGCGTTAGGGAGCATGGACTCAATATACTATCATTGGCGAGAAGCAACCAACTCAACCTTAGTTGAACTTAACTAATCTGACAAAATCTCGTATTCTAGAATACCATATGCTATTCCTTGACATAATATGACTAGATTGGGAGATGAGTACCACAAGGGCTAAAGAACCTTATGGTGGCAACCAACTGTGGTACTATGGTACTTATTTCAAGTTAGGTCATGAAGGCCAAAAAACTTAGCCTTTGCATACTAAAAACCACTCATTCTAGATTCAAATAAATGATTTTTATTTAAAAATTTAATAAGATTCTATTGATAGGCATGCTATGTCATCAATTTTAGTTTATATTATTTAGGTTATTTAGGATTCTACATGGAGCTTTAGTTATGAAAAACGAATTACTTGGGAAATTACTAAATTGTATATTTTGGTAATATTCGAATTTTTGTTTATGAAACTTGATTTTGGAAACTTAGGATCATGCTCTAAAACCACCAGCTCCCCAACTCTAGCATAGAGACTTTTCTTGGAGACACCATAGTTGAGACTCAAAACCACTAATTTTACTATTCAAGCAAACCAATGTCATGCCAAGCATTCATCAGGAATTTCGGACCCCACTGATTCTGCACTGATTCAGTGCGATTTCTGATATTTCAAGGGTTCGTACGATTTTCGCACTGATTCCGCATCGTTGCGTCATTCATCGCAACTACACTGATATGACACGATGTTCGTACAAGCGGATATAGTACTGATTCGACACGATTGATACATCCATTGAAAATGTATGAATTTAGCACTCTTTATACTCGTCAAATGTCGTGTTTTAATCGTCTTTAAAACTACACTGATTAAGTGCGTTTTTCGTGCGACATCATCTTTTCCATTTCTAGATTTTATTTTCTTTCTATATCTAAATTTGATCAAATTAATATTATTAAAAAATATATAATAAAATAAAATAATAAAATAATATAAAATAATTATTTTCCTCGCTACCCACTTTAATTACACGGAAATTGCCCAAACGCACAGTGGGGCCCACCATAGCTTCCCAAGCTCTATCGCCAACGGTGGGATTTGAACTCACGACCTCCCGGTTGCCGATGAAGCTCCAAACCACCAAACCACCTCAAACTCTTCATGCATAGAAAGGTACTCTTTTGGTAATTATAAAAGAATGAAACCATTGGCTGTTTTTTGCCATGTGTATATAATTCTTTTTTCAAATTATTTTTTTTGCACTACAACATGCAGGGCTTTTCCTACATCTACAATTTTTTTCAGAATATTTTGAGTTTGTTTTTTTTTTTGCCAAAATTGTGATGGCAGATCATGGCTGTGAGCTGTTTTTTTTTTTTTTTTTCCTGCGGACTTTGAATGTTTTTAACTGTGTGAACAAAACTTTTTTTCCAAATTTTTTTTTGCACTAGATTATGCAGGACGTTTTCTATATCTAGGATTTTTTTCATAATATTTTGAATTTTTTAATTTTTTGCCAAAATCGTGGTGGTTGTGAGCTATTTTTTTTTGCTCCTATGATAAAAAGTACAATGATAACCAATAATACCAAATTTGAATTCTAAAAATATAAAATGTTATTTCTTTGAAATTTTAATGTGTATTGCTTCTAAACTCTATAAATGTAGATCTAAAAATGTTTTGGGAAATTAAACCGTAAGTATAATTTAAAGAAGATTCTTGGAATATTCCAACATATTCCAAAATAATATAAAATATTTTGAAATATTCCATAAGATTCCAAAAGATTCCAAAAAATATATTAAAATATTGTACACGGATGTCGTACGAAAATAACTTGCATTATAATAGATACTGAAATCGCACGAATATAGTAAATGGCATTAATATGATACGTATACGATACTGAATCCGCATTAACTAAAACCGCTTGTTATCCGTGTCTTATTAGCCATGTAATGTAGATACACGATTAACGCACGGATTCCGTCAAGCACGACTTTCGTGCGGAAACAACACTTTTTTGATAATCATTGAAAAGACACTGCATCGACACTCTAGTAATGCATGTCACTTCCGTACCGTAACGACACTTCTAAATGCACGTATGACGTGCGGAATCAGTGTTTAACGATAAACGCACTGAATCAGTGCAGAATCAGTGGGGTCGGAAATTCCTGATGTTGGGAAGTAGTTGGCAGTTTTGGGTATCACAATATTTATCTTAGTATTTTGTGGGTATCACAATATTTACGACAATATTTATCATTGTATTTACAAGAGGCTTTACCAAAAATTATTATTCCAAAATACTGTGATAAAATTCATCCAAATCTGATGTGATAAAATTCATCTAAATCTGATGAAAAATTGTTCAAATGGCTGAATGTACCCACGACAATTATCCACCCAGAGTATATGGTAATTTCGGTGGTGCGTTCACCTAAAGATGGCATTGCAGAACCCATTTTTGATGTATTGAATTTATCATTTTCTCCACCAGGGAGTCAGTCTGTTTCCTTGGTCTCACTTGCTTGATGGATGTTATCTTCCATCTGCTCAATGGAATAACATGTTCAAAATATATCAATAAATAAAATTTGACTCGTCTATCATGTCGGTGCGATGGTGCCCAAAGCAACCTTCATGGTGCTTTGATATTTCCAAAAGAAACTTATGGCTTCCTATGTCAAGAAAAGAGAGCTATCCCCATCATCAAACATGGTTGACTAGAGTGGCAACACCCAACATGTGATCGAGGTGGGCCCGGGTGTGTTTGTCGACCCACTTGTACAAGGGCACACTCATGTGATGGCCAAAAAATCATCCGTTTTATACACTTGGCGGGTAGACGTCTTTTATATCTGTTTTATTTATATTTTTTTGAATTTGATGTTTTTTTGGACAATAGACAAGGGACAAATGGGCTTCTCAATGCATTCTAACCCCTAACTGTCTAACCAAAAAAGAAAGACTACAAAATTCTATGGTAAGATAGCTTCATGCATGTGTGATCCGATTAGAAAGGGATGATTTGTGGAAATTTTGTGCCTCATTCATGCCACTGTTTTCTACCAAATTTTTTTAAGCTTTTAGTTCAAAACAAATCAAAAGTGCTCTTGAAAAAAATCAACTCATACAATGAAGCTACTAAAAAATCTCCAAAAATCACTACACTTAGAGAGTATTACGTTTCAACCCATCACAACGAATTTCATCCATAAGTTGTCAATTATCTTATTCAAAATTGAATCACAAAATAATTTTGAATTTTATGTTTCAAATTTTTTACAAAAATATTGGTGATTTCAATCACAAATCTAATTGTATGGATAGAATCTAAAATTCATAATGTACAACGTTTATTCATACATCAAGTTCAAAATATCCCTCTTAGTTGTGTTTTATAATGCATCTTTGCAGTTCTCCAAATCTGGAGAGGGCTGTAGGCATTTAAGAATTAACAACCAAAATCTGGTTGCTCAAGAGTCAAACACAACAACTTATGTGCACACAAAATTTAATATTTCTATAAAAAAATTTAAGAACAAATTGAGAATCAAGTTGTGAAAATTTTATTAAAATTCCAAGATTTTTGGGTTATTTTTGGATTTTGTATAGGGTTGCAACAATGAAACTTGGAGTAGTGTATTAGTAGTCGTGTATTATGGCAAATTTGGCCCTTTACTGTAGAATCTCAATTTTTGGTCATTTAATTAATTTATTTTTTGCATCTGAGCCTAACAAACAAATTGAAGATTGTCAAGTCTAGTTTCGACTCCGTTTTAAAATTTAATTTTTTTTCTAAAATTGAGCGTTTTATTGCAATTACAAGTTCAGTACCTATTACCATGGATTAGTTAGTTATAAATATATTGTGGAATCGGATGACCTTCATTCACCATAATGTTCTTTATTGTTATTTAAACCTATGATAAAAAACTTAGATTTTTTGAGTGTGTTTTATAATTTAAATAAAAAAATTTCCAAAGTTTTCATTAAAAAAATCACAATAATTTTAAAATCTCACAAAAAAATACAAGAAATAGTGGATTGTAGTTAATATATTCATTCATCTTGGGAAATAAAGAAAAATAATATCATTCATTAATAATGATGATATGAAACATTCAAATGGATACAAATTGTAGTTTGACTCTACGACTATAGTCCCCTGCATTTAGAGGTTAACATGTGTTCACAACTTGATATGTGGAAGCTATAAAAGAAAATGTATACACAACATGAGAAATTCTTAAGACATACAGGATTGGAATGTACAATATAGTAGGGGGACAAAATGTTTGGCTTTTTTACATTTGAGTAGAAATAAAAAAAAATTGATCTTTAAAACTATTCCTAAGACACACAAATTGTCTCCTAGCTCTCAAATTTGAAATATCCTAGCTCACATGTATACACAATATCCAATATTCTCTGCACATATTGGAATGTGATATTAGAGTGTGATTTAAGTTCAGAGTGTATGGCATACTCTAAATTATTAAAATCTAGTTCCTTTCATCTGATGCTACTCTAGGTAGCTTGAGCCATTCAAAACTGATGCTTGTGTCTTCCTCATTCATACCATTATCGAGTTTGTAATGTAACCTGCCATCCGCTCCACTCATTGTAAAGTATGCGATTCAGCTGTCCATTAAGGGCCGCTTCACACTATGGCCAAAGGTCGAGAGGCCGTCGGTTTCCACCAATCCAATTGCAAGAAACCATGGTTTCGGCCTCTCGACCCTTCACACTAGAGGCCAAAGTCCAAAGGCCATGGACCTTCAAAATGCTTACATGGCAACACTTTTTGACCAAGGTGACGGCCTCTCGAGAGGAAGTTTGGGTCCTACATTTTGCAAGACCCGACACTATGGTCGAGAGGCCGTCGATTTCTTTTCATAAAAAATGGAACTATATTTTATTGGCTATTTTCAGTAGATTTCTTTGGACTCTCAACAAAGTTTGGACTCTCAATCCCACGGCCTCTCGACTTGGACGGCCATAGTGTGAAGCGGCCCTAAGGTACAACAACCTGTTACCACCATGGACGTTTTTGGTTTGGAATGTACACCACTAAAACAGGAGGGCAAAATTGGAAACATGGTGATAATAGGTTGACTCTGAATGAATCTTGAAACTTTGAAAATTCTGAATGAAAATTGAAACTTGAAAAATAAAAAGCATTTTTTGGCGATTTTCAAATACTTTTACTACAAATACATAGCTATTTGTAGAATTATTGGCTATACATACCAATGATAAGGGAAGATTATGCCGATATACTCTATTTTTTTACCCAAAATTTCTATCGCAACATAGCAAGGCTAGCACATTTTTCAAATGGCAGGTTGGCGATATTTAGCCACAAAAAAAATTGCTGGGACTTAAGTTCCTAGTTCTGAATATAAATCTGTGAGGAGCCTTCTGAAGGTTGCATATGTATACACAAAGATGTTACCAAGTAAGCTGTTAGTGACTTCCAGAAGCTCGGAAGGAGATCATGCAAGTACTCTGAATTTCGGAGCTTCAATGGAGGACTTGCAGAATTGTCTCTAGAGGACTACAGTCTTCCTTTTGGCAATCACTGAGCCATCTCTGCATCTGTAAAACTGCTTTGGAGCTGAACAATTGGAGTCAGAAGTCCACAGATTATCTCTTGGAAATACGTAGACCTCGAATTCGGACATTTTCTTCACACTAGTAGAAGACTTGTCGTTTTTCATTCCCCATTTCGTGGGAACAGTGAACAGTGGCTGAATATTATGCTTATACTTATATCTTCTTGTGACCAAAACCACTCACCAACACTGACATAACCCATGTGCTTGACGCGGTTTCATTCCTTTTTCATTTATAGTAAGTGAAAAACGACACATTTCCTACTAGTGTCAGTGCAAAATGGAGCGAGGGGTCGCCTTCCAAGAGGCCATCAGAGGTGGCAAACGCTTTCCATCCACCTCTGAATCTCACTTGTGTACCAGTTGGAGAATAAACAAAAATGACGAGTTCCACATGCCAGACTTTTGTGGATGGCTCCATTCACAGGAGGGTTGATGTCGAAACTTGTCACCATGGTTTTGGACAAACCAGGCAGGCACTGTCTGCGAGAACGTAACATCAAAACCAGAATCGTTTGCAAGTGCTTCCATGGCACAAGAAAATCATTATGCTAGTCTCATGGACACAAGGAACCCTGACCACATTACCAGGCAGTACTGTACATGAGGATCGAATTCAGACAGCCAAGTGTCGAAATTGAATTTCCACATCAGATTTTGAGAGGTCCACGTCACCCTTAACCAATCACAAGATGACATGTGGCACTTTGGGACAAAAAGTAATTAATTAATGTCGAAACCGACCACGACGTAGGGTAATGGGTACAAGAATGGATGGTAATTCTTGCAAGTTCTACGGCAGAATCTTTTATTAGTGGTCACTTCTCACTCACCAAGTGTAACTGGTCACATAAGACAAAAACCATTTTTGTCTTATGTGACCAGTTACACTCACCAAGTGAGCAGTGCCCACCAACATTTTTTTTTTTTGCTATATTTTGTTAGATTTCTCTACAGAATATGGCATTTCTCTTTTGTTAAGGAAAAAATGAGAAAATTTTGAATTTTTTCGCCAAATTTTCTCTATATTTTTTTATGAAGATAGCTAGATTTTGTGAAGAAATCTACCTAAATATGAAAAAATTCTATCAAAATATGATTGAAAGCTTAAGATTTCGCCAAATATTCTTTCCCAATTTTTTTTCTGTCGCCAGTTAGGCTTCAAAAAAAAAACAATAGGAAAAACATTGGTGCCCACTGAGAAAAGACACGTTCTGCCTTAGTGTTGGTAATTACTTGCAAAATTGAACAACTACTAGCAAAACTTGCTATAAACAGCAGTTTGGCAGTGAATTGGGCAAGGCTCCCTGTGGGATATATTGTCGGTACTACAGTACACTTTTCACGAGTAGTACTACCGGAAAATTCAGTGTCGGTACTAGTCAAGCTAGTTCAAATCTGAACCCAACTTGGAACGCATTATATCGGTCCCTGATTTGTGAAATGTGACGCTGTGAGGGTCTTCTTGAATGGTGTATCCCCTGCAACTTGCCAAGCACTCGGGGCTCAAGTGTCACACTAGTAGCAGACTTGTCGTTTTTCATTCCCCACTTCATGGGAACAGTGAACAATGTCGGAATATTATGCCTATGTTTCTGTCTTTTTGTGACCAAAACCACTCACTAGCACTGACACAATCCATGTGCCTGGCGCGATTTCATTCCTTTTTCATTTATAGTAAGTGAAAAAGGACACATTTCCTACTCAATGGCATGATCTTGGCTCTGGCCATCGATAGTTGCATCACCAGTTGTTAGGTCTGTTGAATATACCGAAACATGCACTTGACTAAGTGGCTTCACTCTCCCAGACTCAAACTTCTAGTTTTAAAAGAACTTGGCTGCATACATCATAATCCTCCCAACAGAAGTGAGACCTCAGAAAAGGAGATTCCAATGACACATGCAAACACTGTTCAAGGTGAGAAGCTTTAGATTGAGGAGTGACTGAGTTCCAAAACTTTGACACAGTAGATCTAAATTAGAGGTGCGTGGTGAACAATCCAACATGGCCATAAGGTGAGTGGGTCATAAACTGACACTTTAAGCACTGCGCCTAGTTATAGTAATTTGGTGTGCAATTTGATAGTTTGAATGGATTAGAAAATTGATTCTATATCTACCCCAAGTTGAATCATAATTTTTAAAGTTATATTGAATAAGTTATTAATTTTCAAAGTCCAAGGTTTAGGTTGTCTATTTGTGACAATAGACATGGGCTGAAATTGACTGTGAATATGTCTTGAAGGGTCATAAAGAAACTTAGAATAAACATAGTTCCAACAAATGAGGTGAGTTCAAATAGTGCTTCAAAGTCAACAATCACTGAACTATTTGAGTAATTGTTGGTTTTTGGCACAGTGGAACTCGTGTCATTGAAGAAGTAAATATAGGAGTCTCTTTTATGGTTGGTGTTAGTTATTGACCCACTCACCTTAAATGGTATTACACATGGACTGTATATCTGGACGATGTGGATATGTAAGATTTGGAAATTCTCCACAATTAATCTATGAAATAATTATTATCTCAGCCATCGAGTTGCAACTGGCCATGGGCATGTGTGAATATTTTTCATTGAGACGGCAATCCCATTCACAATAACCAAAAGAGTTTGACTCATTTGAGCATACTGGAAGGTCCCAGAGCCTTGAACATCAACTATCAGATCTTCAAATCTCAATCACAATGACCAAGGTTTTTTTCCTGGCTTCTTCGAGCCAAACTTCAATGTCGTGGCACAGTCACAATGGTTTAAATCTGAAGGGACCACCCTCCATTGAATGCATGGAGTACTACCACAGTGAAAAAAAAAACCTTGACCATGATGATTGTGGGCAGCCTCACCATTTAAAGTAGAAAAAATCGAGGTTGTGAATCAATTCGAGGTTGCAAATCAAGTCGGTGCAGATATTCATGATGAGGTGTGGATGCGAATGATGCCTGGCATGGGGTTCTACATTTGCAAGTTCCTCATGTCTAATTGAATCATCTGAGACTGCGCAAATCTGGAACTCTCACCGAGGCCCTCTCCACAAACTGGTTACTGGTATCGTTATGAGTGCATATCATGTAAATGCTGCTCTGTACGTGGCTTGAACGAAATGCTAAGAACCTCTTAGGTACAATCTCATGGCTTCCAATAGTGAAGTTAGCATTTGCAGTTCTCGAAGAGAAACTTCCTGCTCTTCATCATGTTTTCAAATTAATTAATTAATTGATTATTTTCTTCTGGTATTTTAATTTTTTTGTGTTAACCCCTAAAGGACTGGGGGGTGTTGAACTTAGCTCTTGTTTTCTTGACTAGCACTTGTAGCAAGCTCAATTCCTCATTGGTGTGGGGTAATTTTGACAATTGGCACCGTTGAAATTAAAGAAGATTTATGTAGCTTTTGTATGAAAAAAGGATCAACAAAATCGCACAATTTTGAGAAAATGCCACCGTTGAGAAGATTGATGGAACTCGTTCAAGGTATTTTGTACACATGCTAAAATCGGATTGTTCAAAAGTGCTTCAAAAATTCTGAAATTTTTACTGTGCGTAGAGATCATCATTTTAAACATGTGATAAAAATTTCACGTAATTTGGAGGTGTGAGGAGGAAGATATGAGGGTCTAAAGTGACGCCTAGATACCCTCCTTGCAACTCAAAAAAATCACCAAAAATCGCTCACTTCATGAATTTCCGATCAAGAAATACATACAAATTCAGCTCTCAAAAAGAGCTAAGGTCTCTTTGTTCTTCATCCTACAATTCGAAGCCCAAGAACCCGAATTTCCTCACTTTCTAGTTCCAGAAGCCACGTGGGAGCCTTATGGTCCTTTAGGGGTTAAAAGTCATCATGTTACTCAACTACCATGTGTGAAGTGAAGAAATTACAGCACCCCAAATGTAGAGCACTACTTTGTGTTGCAAGTTGTCTGGTTTGATTGAGTTGTCTGGTTTGATTGAGGCCTTTGAACGGAAGTGGAATAACACCACTTGCGAGCATTCTAGAATTTCAGGATTGGCCACCCGCCACCCATGACATCACACTTGTGTTCACATGAATGAAGAAGAAATTTGACCTCTTTTTGAGGCTACGTGAATCAAGAATCTATTATTTGTGTAAGAAACATTTAAAATCATCAATATGAGTAATTCAACATACTAGAGGGAATTTTTTTAAGGTAGAATATTTTATAGTATTAGTAATTGAAAATGATGATTTTACTAGAAAAAGGCATGCAATTACTATGAATTTTTTATAATAAAAATACTATAGCAACCACAAAGTAACACGAAGAGCGCTCCATCAAAAATAGCATGGACCACCCTACCATAAAGCCCATGAGGGAAGCCCATGATGTTATCCATGCTAAGGTTAACTAGAGAGAACTAGAGGTAATGGATGAAGGTCAAAAGTCGTAGGGAGGTGATTGCAAGCTACGGTATACCACATTTTTTGTCGCATGCTACTAATTGCTGCACTTTTACAATCTTTGAGAAATCACCAAAAACTATCGAGATGGAATTTTGTGACGAAAAAAATTGTATTGTTTTTAGAATTCCAATGTTAATCTTTAAGCTCCCAAGAGACCATTTTTTTGGTCGCTGCTCGTTTCTAAAGGGCTGCACAAACAAAAAAAAATAGTTTTTGAAAAAATAAAAAATATTTTGAAATACTACATCAAGTCTATTTTCCAACGCAATTTGATTATGTCAATCCGAGTTAAACTCCACCGGGGAGGATTTTTCAAAGTGGATCACCTCAACATTGTTTAGTGTTATAAAATTTGCTATTTGGAGAGTGTAATGATGTTCCCTCTATCATTTCTTTATATTTTTTGAAGTTTACAATAGATAAACCAATTTTAACTAATCATTCTAAATTTTAAACTCCAAAAGTGAAAATTATAATTTATACAATTTTTTAAAGGTTAATGCTTTTAAATTCATTAAAAAAATATCTAAAGTTTTTTTGGGAAGTTTGACCTTATGGATAATTTGTAGAGATGATGCTCTAAATTTTGTCTATCTAACCAAACTTCATCAAATATACGGAAGACACATATTACAATTAATCTATGCTTTGTCCAATACCCCTCAAGCTTTTAGGGGTTAAGATGTCTATCACAATAAATTTTGCAAAATTTCAATCTTTATATCCAAATTAATTATTTATGCTTGGAAATAGAAGCGTGTTTCTTGTCAAAAGTGCATGATTGTGAAGTGCATTTAAAATATGGGAAGTGCTAGGAGGGGATCGAATTTCAACTTTATAAAATTTTAGCAACATACCATAAGTGTGTATATAACTACCATATTTTTTTTTTATATAATTTTGGATATTACCCTTACTTATAATTTAATTAATTATTTCACAATGTTTTTGTTTTCAATTTTTTCGTGCAATTCGAGGTGCAATTAAAACAATTTTTTGGGATTTTTTTCTTGGAAGTGAAGTAATGGTCGAATTTCGGAAGTGATATATGAAATAGGTTTTTCATAAAACCTAGCTATAGAGGTTATGTAAAAAAGGCTCTAATTGCCTCTAATGTGTAAAACATAAAATTGTTGTTGAGCTGAGCCTAGAGTCTCAAAAGAAGCTTGACAGTTGCTTGAGATGAAGTGTTAGTAGAAACCCATCCGACTACAGTGATAATTTTAATCTAATTCGACAAGGTTGAGAGGTGCACAATACTACACTAGTAGCATGAGTTGCACCGATTTTGAGTGCACATGCTGCATGCTTTGATAGACCGTAGTTTGCAAAAGCCCAGGGATCCCTGTGGATGTGATTTAATAATGTTTCTATTCACATATAAGGGGAAGCCATAATATCCTATACTAATAATATTCATGTACACACATGTTATAATTATGCTTTACAACCAATGATCCTTTTTCAAAAGTGCCTTAAAAAAAACCTCTCTCTCATCCTCAAGCAATCTTGTGAACTTTCCGTTGGAGACATGACTTTCATAGGTAGGAGGTAAGGTCAATAGAAAACATTTCTAAAAATAAATGTTGAAATTTTTAGAAATTACTTTTCAATTTTATATGGTGAATGTTCTTGAATATTCCATTTTATGAACCTTATTTTTGCCAAAAATAATAATTATTTGGCACAAAAGTGCTAATTCTACCCTCCACCTACGATACTACAAAAAATAAACCCCTTCATATGAACCTTAAAATCACAAATCCCAAAGAATAATTAAAAAAACACGAAAAACAGCTAATTCATGACATCTTGTTCTTATTTAACCCTTTAACACTTTGGGTACTGTAGTTGGGTTCACTGGATTTTACTGGGTTTTTCCACTATGATTGATACTACCAGAAATAGAATGGATTAAATTAGAAAGTAACCATACAATTGTATTTTCAACTGGAGTGGAGACATTTTGTCAAAATTAGAGAATCATCCGATGGTGGGATTGGAAGATCGTAGTAAGTCTTTGAACCGTATAGTGCAAATTAAAAAATGAGATTTTGGAGGGTGTGCGACTTTAAAGTTAAATAGAACTTGGGTTAAATTTTCTAAAATGAAAGTGAAGATGTTCAGCAATGACCTATGTCAACACTTCTTTGTTGCAATCTTTCATGTTAAGAATGGACTCACACATAATTATTGTGAATTTTATAAGTGAGAGTGACTTATCTATATACGGTTTAGGACAAAAATTTATACGTTAAAATATGAAAGGAGTTAGTACATTGATCAAGATCGGAATACATACACTAATGGAACATGAACAAGAGAACACAATCCAAAAAAATAAAACAAGATAACAAACTTCCAAACACAAAAATACCGCATTCCATAGTACCATAGTTGGGTTGCCAAAAAATAATTCAAAAAATAAAAAACATAAAAAATCAGAAATTATGAGGACCAAAAAACAAAAATAGAATAAATTATTTTTAGCTGTATTTTTCTTTTTCTAAGCTATTTTGGGCCATTTTAAATCATTTTTGCTCAAAAACAAAAACCAAGAAATTCGTTTTTTGAGGAACGAACCTTAATTTTCAAAAAATATTAAACATTCGTTTGTGGGGTGACAACCCAACTATGGTACTACAATAGTACATGTGTTGTATTTGTAAGTATTTACTGTATTTTCAAGTACTTGCAGTATTTTTGCATTTTGTTCATAGGTATTTTGATAGTTGCACAACTCCAAATTGAAAATCTCTTTTTCTAGAAGATGCGTATTATAAGTCTCAAAATCTAAACTTCACAATTCAAAATCTAAACTTCACAATTCAAAATCCAATTCTTCACGGATTTTTTGTTATCTGCATTTTTGACACATCAAAGACCAGAAAGTGGTTACTTGGGCACTAAAAGGTTAAAAATGAACCCACAAAGAAGAAAAAAATATGATACCAAAAATGTTTCAAATCTCATTCCTTAGTCAAACTTAAAGGTGGAAGTTTGGCGAAAGCAATTTGGAATATATAGATATGGTTTTCCACCTTCGGTAGCAAATGATCCAAGTTGGGAGTGATCCAAAATCACACTCAATTCGGTACTCGCTTGACTACAAGTTTCTAAATTTTACATGCATTCAACTTGTTTAAATATGTTATATACAAGCATAACCTATGCTATAATCTAAAGTCGTTGAAAGTGTATTCCATGCTTAGGATCATAGAGGCTCAAGATGCATTTTCTAAGATTTTTGGCCACTACTTTTGGCCGGCATAATAATTTCTTTCAATCTCTCAATAATATAAAGTAATCAAGATTTTCTAATAAAATATATTTAAAAAAATTCTAGTATTATATAAAGGTGGCCCTTGCTTATAACCCTTGCATTTAATTAAAGTTTCTAACCATTCAATTGTTAAATCAAACATTATTTAATCTTTATCAATGAAGAATAGCAAAGGAAATTAAAATAAATAAATAAATAAATATATATATATTATATATATATAAATCATTTTCCTCTTTCAAACTTCCAAACTTTTATTCAATGGCATAATGATATAGAATCAATCTTGGATCAAAAGATGCAAACCAAAACATTTAGTAAAAGGCACGATGGCGTCCAACTAAGAATAGGTCCAATCACCAAGATTTTTCATCCACTTGCCTAAAATCCATTGTTCACTTAATTCACAATCATTCCAAATTCTAAACCAGTTTGTGCAAACACCAGAGTTTGTACAAGAAATGAAAATACAAAGATTCCACAAATAATAAACGCATTTGAACACATAGGCTAAATACAAGTAGAAATAACTTGTAAGCAAAGGCGCAAAGAAAACAAGCTTGAGTGAAAATAATTGCTATGGACTTTATGTATCTATAATTCAGACAATTTCTAAACCAAAAAACAAACTATAGACAAATGGACACAACAAGAGGTGAAGAAGTAGAAAAGGGTACAAATCCTTCAATTTATTAAAAATAAAAATTTCGTGCAAAAACATATAAATTATTTTTCATATGTGTATCACAAATCGAAATTGCTGAAGTTCAATTTTTTTAATGAAGAAAAGAACCCAAAGTGTACAACATATTGTAGTGTTTAAACTCTATCATTAGGAGAAAATAACAATGTTTTTATGATCAAATATTTGACTATTTTTTGCTAATAAATGTAAGTTGAAGTTTTAGCCAATCATAAACAATCATCTGTTAAAAGAAGAAATTTTGTTTTTATGAATTTTCAAAGCAGAATGCTTTAAAATTGACTTCAAAAATATCTATGAATTAAATTTAAAATTTGATTGTATAGGTTATTTCTTTTTATAATGCATGACACAATTTCTTTTCATGAGAACTTCAACAAAGTCATAAAACACTTTTTTATAGCACATTAAAATTTGTTCAAGATTCCTAGAGTCATTAGGGATCAAAACTTCTGCTGTGGTGGTTATGTCTCAAAAGATGAAAAACAAACCATGGACATCTATCTTTTAGAATATGAACTCAGTTTTTTTATAAATTCCTTCACACACAAAAAGTGACTAAAAAGTGACCACCTAGGTTCTAAAGGATTTAACCCTCAAATGAACGATAGGCACATATATCATATACTCTATCTTTTTATAAAAACCATATCATATATTAAAATATGGAGCTATGTATTCGTAAACTTAAATACAATTGTCTTTTTCTACTATCACATGTTTGGGAGTCCTACTTCCAAAGTAGTAGTCATGGATTAGTCACAAAAATGACTTGTCATATGGGTATGGCTTGAAAAAATGATACTGCCACACTATGGAGTGTCATATTATGGAGGGTAGACTGTATGACATGTTTGGGAAGCCTTACCTTCAAGGTACTAGACATGTTTGGGAAGCCTTACCTTCAAGGTACTAGATATGTTTGGGAAGCCCTACCTTCAAGGTACCAAACATGGATTAGTCACAAAAATTACTTCTCACATGTGTATTGCTTGAAACAATAATATTGTAGTGCCATTGTAGACTAATTATGTAGTCAAATATGACATCGTGAGAATACAGAAGAGAAGAATACAAGCATTAACTCCTAAAGGAGGTTACCCCTGTTCACACGGTGCACATATAGGGAAAAACATTTGCATATAGGTGGCGTTTTCTAGTAGCATAACATGTCCTATGGGGCATTTTTTTTTCAGCCTTATAAGAACTACAAGACATGTTGTTGTAATTTCTTTTAGAGTTTTTCTTGTGCGGAAGATTGTGACAAAATTTCTTGTACATTTGTGGTGGTGAGAAATAGTAGAGCACATTGAGGTTGTTGCATGCAATAGGGGTTAATACATGGCCACAAAGGGCTTCAATTCCCTTCAAAGTTAAAAGACAGCATACTGTACTCCTCCGCCCAGAGCTTCAATCAGTTCTAGATGAAGAAAAGAAGCTCCAAGATTTATGGTTCAATTCCTATGGGTATCTGTAATTCAAGCTCAATCACTTAAGCTCTACAAGATTAACTCTCAAAAGGGACGATGGGCACACATATACATACATACATTCATACATAAATAAATAAATAGTAAATAAACAAAGTGCACAACGTCACGAAATCATCCACATTTCACATTCATACCTTTCATCCAATTTTTCATCATGTTTTCAAATTATTCTCCACAGTTCCCATGATGTTCCCTAAAACTTCACATCACATTTCCTAGCATTCCCTTCATGTTCCCTAGCGTTCCCTAATGTTCCCAAGTTCTCTTTATGTTCCTGAAGTTCCCATGTATCATTTGGTGTTCCCAATTGATTCCCACATTCCCAATGGTGTTTGCTATTATATATATATATATATATATATATATATATATATATATATATATATATATATATATATATAATATCTTTTTCATATATTAAAATATAGAGCTAATTCTTAAATACAAATACAATAATGTAGTCAAATATGACAAGGCATAAGAATACAGAAAGGCAGAAATACATGGCCACAAAGGGCTTCAACTCCCTTGAAAGGTGAAAGACAGCCTACCGTACTGCGGACGGGACTGATGGCCCATTCACATACATCAATGCTGCCACATGCATGCGACAAGTAACTTTGAGGGAATCTGTTGTCAAACAACAAATATAAAATGCGTAATTAGAAATTACTCTAACACATGACAGAAAGGAATGCAACGCAAAAAAGGAGCATGGTTCTACTTGCGGCAGTGTAATGCACTTGCACACTGCTTGAACAGTAGTTGCAGCAAGAAAAAAATAAGGCTTTGAATATTTTTTTGTTTCTCAGTTTTACCTTCTTCCATTTCGGGAATGTAGATGCAAGTGTGGTAGGAGCTTGTTGTGAATGAGCCGTGAGCTTCAATAAGTTCTTCTCTGTTAGAGTACAAAATTGAGGAGGGAGATGAGAAACAAAAGATGCTCCATTTTTTAACCCCTAAACGTCACAGCGTTTAGTTTCTGAACGATTAACAGATTCAAACTCACCCTACGTTCTCATTTATGCTTGAATGAAAGTCATCCATTTTTTTGGAGATACTTCACCAAGTTGTTGTCCTATCAAATGGTTGGATTTAGTGATACTTGAGTACATATTTTTCTAAAATTACAAATGTAGAAGTATGTCAAGTTGTTGATCAAGCCAAAATTGCATTGACTATACAGTTCAAAAGTGGCCTTGCAAAAAATGAGGTCATAGATTTAACCCCTAAATGCCTAGAGCCCTCTCCAAATTTGGCAGTTTTGCAAAGATGTATTATAAAATGCAACTTAGAGGGATATTTTGAACTTGATATATGAATAAAAGTTGTACATTATGAATTTTAGATTCTATCCATATGGTTAGATCTATGATTGCTATTACCAATAATTTTGTATAAAATTTGAAACGTGAAATTCAAAATTATTTTGTAATTCAATTACGAATAAGATATTGACAATCTATGGATGAAATTTGTTGTGATTGGTTGAAATGTAATACTCTAAGTGTAGTGATTTTTGGAGATTTTTTGGTTGCTTAATTTTATGAGTTGACTTTTTTTAGAGCACTTTACACTGAAATCTTCAAAATTTTGGGTGAATCACTACAACATGAAATGAGGCATAAAAATTTCACAAATCATCCCCTTTCTAATTGAATCACATATGCATGAAGCTAACTTCCCATAGAATCTACAGTAAAAATTCCACATTGCTAAAAGTGCATGACGGATGAGAAATTATGGATGAAATCTGTACATCGTCCAAAAAATGGACGCTTAGGCAATTAGGGGTTAAGGAACACAAAAATTTCAAAGAATCACCACATTTAAGAGTATCTCATTTCAAATTCATTCCAATAAATTTTACTCAAAAAATATTAAAATTTTGTTTGTAATCAAATTTAGAAGGAATTTTAAATTTTAACTTTCAAATTTTATAATTAAATATTGGTGATCGTATCAGTGATCTAAAATTCAAAATTCAAAAATCAAGAATTTTCATTTGTATACCAATTCCAAAATATTCTTTTAAATAGTACGTTAAGATGATTTTTCTCAAATCATCAATTCCTGGGACACTAGAGTTAACTGAAAAGGAGAGAGAATACATGTTAGGTAAGGTGAGTTTGACTGGTATCTGAGGCAGCCAAGCAAATTGGCATGGTTTCCAAAGAATCCAAAATAGAAAGGAGGGTAAACTAGTTTTGCCGTCTAAGGTGGCCAAACTCAGTCTAAGGTGAATTTACAGAGAGCTAAGGCTTGAAGGTGCTGGCCCACATCCAATTTGAGATAATGGCAAGGCATGTGGCAGGCTTGAGATATAATTAGGTGGCTCGTTTGATTAAGTGGCTCTGACAACTTGGATTGGCTTGCAAAGCTAATGTCTAAAATTGAAGGTGGAGGGTGTTGGGTTCTCTATGTGATTTGATTTCGGTTACACTCAAAAACAACATAGACTCTGGTTTCCATATATTTGGGGGTCAGATCACTTGTTCTGATTTCGGTTAACTCAACTTTGGTACGTTTACGGGTTGAATTAAAGCTGCTCGCGGTTCGGTTGTGCCAGAAGTTTTAAATTTTAAAAAATAAAAAATTCAATACAAAGAAGAAAAAGTTAGGTGGGGAAGAAGCTCCAGCCCCTGCTCCAGTTTGTGTCACAATAAGGTGGTTACCCCATTCCCAACTGAATAAGAAATACGGATATGAGGCATTGATGTTATTTAGTATTTTTTTTTTAGAGGTAGGCAAGAAGAAATAGATTCCAACACAAGTTGAAACATAATTTTTGGATGAAAAATGAATTAGTTATAAATTTTCAAAGTTAAAGTATGACGCATCCCATTCACGTCATATAGGTACACCTCTTTCTGTCTAGAGAAGATTTGTATTGCACACACTAAAGATGCTTAAACCAACAACAACGAATCCATAACCACACTTACATACACTAAAACCAACAAGACAAACCCATTACCAACTGCAACTCAAGCTACAACCAACATCATTGCAGCATTGATTGTGGATAATGCCACTCGCTGTTGGTGAAAGGAGCCAGTTGGTAATGGGGTAACCACCTTAGTAGAAATCAGAATTGATCGATTTACAAGGCACTCCGGAGCTTCAACAAGCTGTTCACTGTCGCACTGGAAACGGCACCATTGCGAAGAGAAATGGCCGGGATTGTGGTTCCGGGAATCTGCTTGCTGGTGTCGGTGTTCTTGGGAGCCAGGCTGGTGTTGGGCGCTGGAGAGATTGAGGTGCAGACGAGCAGTGAATTTCCTGAGGGTTTTGTTTTTGGTGTTTCCTCTGCTGCATACCAGGTAAGGTTATTTGCAACAGTTGGCAACAGTTTTCTATTATTAGAATGACCAGATACTCTTGTTAGAGAATGAAAGAGGATTCCAACGCACCAAAGAATGTATCATTTGGATACCATATGCAAAAGTTCTAAAGATTCAAATTTTTTCTATTTGTGGGTTTTTGGGTACATTCTCAAATTCAATAGGGGTGTTATGGTGCTTTCTTCCCATTCTCAATTTTCAGAGAATGAATCATATGTGACACTTTCTCCTTCAATTGTGGAGGACCCATTCTCTGAAGATTGAGAAGTTTCATTTCTTCTCCTCCTGAGGTAAATTCCCCAAGTTCGCGACTGTTCACACACATTCAAGGGGTGTCACTGTGGAGAACGGCTCCTGAATTCTCTCCCCACGTTCTCAATCTTCATAGAATCAACTTCTCAAAAGCGCCATGACACAACTAATATGTTTTATCTTGGTTGCATTTTAAAATTAGGTGTGGTTATGTTATGTCCCTCTCAGCCGGAAAAACTGACCATTTCTACACTAGTGAGTAAATGTAGGAAGTTTATATGTTTACTTGAATTTTGAAATTTATCTTGAGTTTTTGAAACTGTTCAGTTTTTGAATGCCTATCTTTGGAATAACAGTCAGCTCAAACGCTTCTCAGTACAGAGTTATGGCAAATACAATACTAAAGCTTTGCAAATAGTCTTTTCGTCTCACCGATTACCATAATCAGATTTTATGTTATGGGGCCTTGCAAGAAGAATCACTTCTCACGAATTCTGCAATTAGTGATGTTTTGCAAGAATTTCCTTGGTTGTTGATATTTCTTGTTTTAGACATTTCACAGTTTGATGCTCTTGCAGTATGAAGGTGCTGTGAAGGAAGGCGGTCGAGGGCCTTGCATATGGGATTCTGCCTGTCACATGGCAGGTATTTCGGCACAAGACACATTTTGTTTGCAATTCTAATTATGATATTGAATATTAGTGAATAGGTTGTCGTGTTTTTAGGGTTAGTTTCCATGAGCGAGCCTCCTCACCCATTAGAATTCCAGTGACGACCGTAGGTCTGGTTTAGAAAAATGATATTGACGACTATAGGTTCCACTTGTGACTTTTCAACGATTGTAAGGTTTGTAAGTGAGCTGGTAGTTCTAGGGCAAGGTTTTCCTATGATGTAACCTTTCTATGATGTGACCTAGCTTTTCACATCCTTGGATGTTCTTCCCATGATTGTTCCATTTGCCCTCAAAAACTATTATGTGAAGTAACCTAGCATTTCACGTTTTATTCAATTTCATGGCCTTTCACTCCGTCACTGTGGTGCGGAGAGAAGCGGAGCCCTAGTTTGATACTGGAAATGTGGCGTAGTAGTGTTTGAATGTGGTTTAAACTCACTCTTATCTCTTGGCGTCGGACCTGCCTTTTGACGGCCTTCTTTAGGGTACTTGAGTGCACCTTACCTTTTGTAATAGGTGCTAACTTATTCTTGAGATACCGACAAATTTTAGGTCAAGAAATGAATAGTGACCTCGATCGTTGCAATTTGGTGGGCCCATGGCTTCGGCCTTTTAGATTGCTTAAAGTAACCAGATATAAGTGGGTCAATGAATTCTCTTTATTTCTACGTGAATGTCGCTCATCAACCATTTTCCAAATTGTGATGGGCGAGCAAGACACATGAAAATTGACCCTTAATATCCATTTTATGCACCTCTGGGTATTGAGTTTTGGTTCAAGGGTTTAAACATGGTCTCTCTCCTGTTGTGCAAGCAGGGATAATTCATGATAACAGCACCGGTGACGTTGCTGTCGATCACTACCACCGCTATCAGGTCCTATAACACACCTTCTCTTAATCTAATCCTGGAGCCCTGTCTCCCATACCAACCGCAACTCATCTATTCATACACTTGATTGACCTTCAGTTAGTAAGTGGTGCAAGCATGACTTGGGTTTGAATGGAACTGGAGTTTTCTACTATCACTTGTGATCTCCAACTGAATGATTGCATAAGAATTTCATATATAGTGATAAAATTTTGATCTCAATAGATTTTGGCTCTTATATCCAAAGATCTCTCCATAGATAATCACACTCCTACTGATGCAAAGAGTATCCTCTGCCTTATTTTTTTTCCAAGCTGGTGTATGCTCTTCATTGTATCATTCCAAGTAGAAATGAACTTTTTTCTTGATAAGCCTTTTATATGGCCAACTGCAGGAGGACATAGGGCTTCTGGCGGATCTGGGTGTTCGTACTTACCGCTTCTCAATTGCATGGACGCGCATTTTTCCAGGTTTTTATACCAACTTATAGATTATTTGGTCAAATGTTGAGTTGATTGCTGATTGTATAATTATAGATGTAAGCATGTTTCAGAGTCTTTTTCATTGATGGGCTTGAGCACCACTCCTTTGAAATGATTACTTTATGCCAATGTTGCAGATGGAAAGGGGCCGTTACCAAATCCTGAGGGGATTTCTTTCTACAATAGTTTGATTGATAGTCTGATTTCAAGAGGTATTTCCCTGCAAACCCCTAAAAGACCAAGGATTGAAGGTTTTAAAATGGCCATTTCGATTGATTATATTTTGAAAAATATAATTCAGATGGGACCAAATCTTACATCATCCGAAACAGTAAAGAAAATTGCATGTTTTGATAAAATATTAATTAAAAATGGACAAACATTGGTTCTCATATGGCCTACTCAAAACTGCTAAAAAGAAACATGAGGCTTGATTTGGGCTTCTTGATCCTTAAGGGGTTAACAACCACATAGTAGAAAATCGCCACAGGTATTCTAGAAAACCGCCACATTAAACCCTGCGAAGGCAATTTCTAATAGAACCTCTGCCAATTGTAAGTGATTAGGTTTTCTAGAATAGCTCTGGGGTTGGGTTTTGTACTCGTGCATTATCAATGTAGTCATATAATTTGATGTTGGGTTTGACCAGGTATTGAGCCATGGGGGTGCCTCTATCATCACGACCTGCCGCAAACTCTTCAGAATGAATTTGGCGGTTGGCGGAGTCGCCAAATTGTGTGAGAGTTCTTCAAAGCCTCCCTCAGTTTCAATTTCTGACACTTTTGTGTGGGATTGTGATGTGGTGATTTTGAACCCAGAGTCATGGTCTCTTTACAGAGGTACTAAAGATAAAATATATATTTTCTTCAAGGCTTCCTTCTCTCCTCTCCTACCACAATATGATTGATTGAATTTGTCATTTAAAAACCATAGATCCTTGGTCTTTTAGGGGTTAACAATGAAAATATTTCTCTCAAAATAGGAAGGGGCGTGGCATGTTATGTCCATGTTGTCAACTTATGAGGTTCTATGATATTATTATGCATACAGGCCCCTGTTCAGGTCCTTCGCTGAGGCTTGCTTTGCTGCCTTCGGAGATCGGGTGAAGACCTGGATCACATTCAATGAGATCCACAATTTTGCGATCAAGTACACCAACTTTGGTTGTACGAATCCCTCGGGGCTCTGTGGCACTGGTAATAGCACTACTTGGATTTACGACGCTTGCCATCACATGCTCCTTTCACATGCTTCTGCGGTTCAGGTTTATCGTACCAAATTCCAGGTCTTTCCTGAACCCACACAGACTGTTCTTTGGAATACATGATTACTGTTGGGTAGGTTCTGTGGTGTTTGACCCTAAACCCTAAACCCTAAACTTAAAAAGCTATGTAGCCATTGTACTCGACCGCATTACCTCATCTACTCTGGTGTTTTTGGGTAATTATGATGCCTTTGCTAGTTCCTTCAACGAAGTAGTCATCTGATTAGTCGTGAAGCACATCACAGTATGGTTTTGGTACTGTGACTTTACCTTTTTCCGGTAATGTAGACATTACAGAAAGTATGAACCCTCAAGTAGGGGTACAAGGGGTCTCACAAATTTAATTTCTGTCAAAAATATTTTTTCCCTAATCTCCGCCTAGAGAGGTTGGATGTACTTGGGATGTGGGCTCCTTCAATTGGCCAACTCTCGTCAGACTCTTGAAATTCACACAAGCTGACACTCCAATTAGTCAAACTGTCAGAAAATTGCCTCTCGTATTCACCTTCTCTGATTTTGCTCGTAACATGGTAGGGGCCTACTTGAGGGTTCAAACTTTTTGTAATGGCCATTTTTGATAAAAGCCTTTTTCACAAACAATGCTACTATTGTTACATGACACAAATTGTGAAAGTTTGTCTTTGTGACACCATTGTTCACATGAACTTGTGCTAATGAGGGGAAATAGGTGGGGTTCAAAAGCACTAATGCTTTTATTGGAAAGCAAAGCAGGGAATGCAGGGAGGCAAAATTGGTTTTGTTGCAGACATACAATGGTACGAGCCTTATTCAGATTCTCCAGGGGATATTGACGCTGTGGATCGTCTGCAAGCGTTTCAAGTGCGGTGGTATTAACCTTACTAACATCATTTTTCTTCACAGGCTGTGTTATGCAATAGAAGAGTTTGCATGGTCTTTGCAAACACACAACTTATACTGACTCCAGATGTGGTCTTTCGTTGGTTGTGGCGCAGGGTACTAGACCCCATTTATTACGGTAGGTACCCTGAAGTGCTAGTTCGTCGGCTGGGCGATCGCCTTCCCAGGTTTTCCGAGATGGAGGTGCAATCTTTGCAAGGCTCGCTTGACTTCTTGGGCATCAATCACTATACAACCCACTATGCTCTTGATCAATCAAATTCATCACAGTTCGATTCAGGAGCTGTTGCAGTTTGTACGTTCCTTCTCTTTCCATGTCCATATCTCAAATTTTAACAGTGTTTTCACTAAATTTACATTGTTTATATGAACTTTTAGACAACATTATAAAGAGAATGTTTGCCATGATCGATTCACGGGGAGATCTCCCTATGATTATAGCGATCATATGGAGGCATAAGAAGTCCTCCCATAGAGAAGATTCTCTTTATGATGTTGTCTAAAAGTTCTTGAAATAATCTAATTCTACTAAAAGTTTCTTTCTTTCTTTTTGTTTGTCTTGTAAATGTCAAGAAAATGCTTTGGTCCATGCTTACAACCTCTCTGTGAACTTCTAGGTTGTTTGTTGAATTTCGAGACTTTTGCTTCAGAATGGTTGGAGCTTTGGTGCCTGAGATCAGTGATTAGAAAGCGATACGATTTTTATTTGGAAGGAATGCTTGGCAAGAGATTCTCCAATGTTGAGTGGATGCAATCGCTCAAATGCTTCCAAATCTTGAAATGGTATCGTTAGTTTATTAATGAATGTACAAGCTTTGGGATGAGTAAATGTGTTTTCTTTCATATTTTACATGTTTTATCCATACTCATAAAAGTAAATCGCTTCATCTTTCTAAGCTACCTAAAAATGAAATAAAAAACCCTACCTGAGATGCATGAATGGTCACCATAATTGTCTCATAGAGCTGTGATGACTTTGCAGATTCGAGGGGAGGTGTTCCAATTGGACCTGTGGTACAGTACTCTACTTGACAGCTCCTTGAGTTTCATATACTCCATAGACTTTGTTCTTGCGCAAAAGTTGAATGTTCATGCTGCAGACCACAATTATTGTTTTGAATTAACGGAATCTGAGAGTTGTTGGTGCCTGCAGGCTGCTTCTGAATGGCTGTATATTGTACCATTTGGTATTTACAAAATGCTTAACTACATCCGGAAACAATATAATAACCCCATCGTTTATGTCACTGAAAATGGTAATTATAATTCCTCGACTGCAACTGCTGAATGATTATGAAGCTACCTGAATACAATAACTGTAGCATTTGCAGCTGTATGATCAATGTAACAATTTCCATTATTTTGTGCAGGTGTGGATGAGGAAAATGATCCTATAAGTCCTCTGGAAGTTGTCCTTAAGGATTCTTATCGTATCAAGTATCACCTCGACTATCTCTCGTATGTGAATGCTGCAATCAGGTACTACTACAATTCATGTCGTTCAATAGCAGTGGGATAGTGAAATGGTAGCTTTATTCTAGTAAGCCTGACTGATGATTAGTGAGACCTACAAAGAATGGTTGATTTTTTCAATGATAGCGACTGATATGAAAGAACTAATTATGTAAAGTACTCTGGGCTTAGAAGATTAGCTGATGACAATGCAAGAGACTGAGAGTGCTATTTATATGAAAATGGAAAATGCACTGATGGGACAATGAATAGACAATAATTAGAATAAATAAAATAATTTGAGTCAAAATGTGACTAATGACCTTCTATTTCACTTTATGAACTAAAATATTGTTATTGTTTACTATTTTATGTTTCTTATTCTAATTTCAAAGGATTTCACATTTAGTTAGGCTTACAACCATTGTTTGTAATTTCTCACTAAGTTGGGAGTGTTGAGGACTTAAAAGCTTTCCATGTTTGTGATGTCAATCTTCTGCTTTCCTTATTTTGCAGAGACGGGTGTGATGTACGAGGCTATTTCATATGGTCCCTTCTGGACAATTTTGAGTGGGACGATGGGTTCTCTAAGCGATTTGGACTCTATTATGTGGACTATGTGCACAACTTGACCCGTCACGCCAAAGACTCTGCCAAATGGTTTAAAGAGTTTCTACATCCAAAACATGCTCAGAGCTGATTCTGCATGATTCTTCACTTTGACGAGGTTTTATTTTTATCCTTATACAATGTTATTATATAGTTCCTATGAGCATGCGCACCCTATGCCTATATCCACTCTTGATTCTGGATATTGGATGTAATATCTTTGTATTTAATGTTGTTTTGCAGGGCAGGTGAGAGAGCCACGTCTTTTTGGCCACACTACTAGGTGAATACATTAGGAGCTACAGTAAAAACGTAGCTAATTACACTACGGGTACACTATAAATCTCATTGGTAAAACGTAGTTTATGCTATATGAAACGTGTAATGGTGACTACGTTTCAATATCAATGGGGAACGTGTAAGTTCCCGTGCGACTTGCAAGCTCTAATCAGTAGCTGATCTAGAATTTGATTAAGTATTCTATAGACCAGAGACACAATATCCAAGGAGATAGTTCTAAAAACAGTAGTAGATAGAAGGAAGAAGAATCTTGCAAATTATACGAAGAATGATAATCACAACAAAAACTTCAATTGGGAAAAATATTGCCTGCCCAAAAGTTTGGCTCTATTGCTTTTATACATGTACAACCCGATCTGATTAGTAACTGTCAGATCGGTAAAATAGTCTTCCCAGATCTACTTTCTGAGGTAACTTGGAAAATTACCAAGCAGTAAAATACACAGGTCGGTAGTACTACTGGAAGTTACTATTTTACCGTTAACATTACCATCACTTAAAACTTTGATTATGATCCCCAAGTCATTCCATTGTTGCACTCACTTATTCAAGAATGTCTCACTCACCGTATTTAAGAATGATGGTTACTGGTACGGGCCAAATGCATGACTATAATGGGACCTCCCACTTTAACCCCTAAAGGACCAAGGTTGATTTTCCCAATTCAAACAACTTAGTGTGGAATGAGTATTGCTCCTCAATTTTTGAGATTTTTTGTGGTGATTCTAATCTTTGTAACAAAGATGGGATGGTAATTTGCGTAAGTAGGTGATGTATAGATCAAAAGATACAATCATGCAAAGGTGAAAAACCTGACTACAGGCAACTCCTTAAAATTTTCATACAATGAGCTATGCATCTGAATTTTTGTACACAATGAGCTAACACCCCATATACACAATTGCGAAATTCATTTTACCAAATTTGAGACTAAACTTTGTATTTTGGGCATTTTCAGTAAGTTTCAAACTCGGGTAGCAAGCTAAAAAAGAAGTGCAGCCAACTTTGTAGTTTATAATCTTACTATTGAGGAACCTTGAACAATTGAAAATTTGTAGGTGCTAATAAATTCAAGTTAGTTCAAATATCCTACAATGGATCAATCAAAAAGATTTTAGATCAAAAGCTATTTTTCTTTAATGAGAATGGGTACTTTTTGCCAGGTTTGGAGTGTTTGAAGAGAAGGGTACATTCACAGTATAACGACCCAAGGAAACTGTAACCAGTGATTAGTTTAACGGATTATTAAGCAATAATCTTATCATTTGAATTAATAATGCAATATAAATTAGTAACTACATATATTATATGTCATTCTACAATATACTAAAGTTTGACGATGTTTGAAAAGTTATTGGTACTCCAAAACGACTAAAATATGGTCGTAACTAGTCGTTAATAACGACTAAAATGTGCTAAAATGTTCATAATATGTCGCAAAATGTCCTTAAATTTTTCTAATATGTACATAAATTGAAGATATAATTTTCTAAGCACTCATCAAGAGTCATTAGATTTGGGTGGGGTTGGCTCGTTATATTGTGAATGCACTCAGAAACATAATTGTGGTTCTTTTTGGGGTTAACCCCTAAACGTCACAACGTCCAGAAACTGGACGACTAACAAATTCAAACCCTTCTCACGTTCTTGTCAATGCTTGGAGATTTTTCACCAAGTTGTTGACTTATCTAACGGTTGGATTTAGTCATACTTGATTACATATTTTTCTAAAATTACAAATGTAGAAGTATGTCAAGTCATTGATGAAGCCAAAATTGCATTGATTGTAGTTCAAAAGTGACCTTGCAAAAATGAGGTCATAGATTTAAGAAACACAAAAATTTCAAAGAATCACCACGTTTAAGAGTATCTCATTTCAAACTCATTCCAACAAATTTTTCTCAAAAAATATTAAAATTTTGTTTGTAATCGAATTTAGAAGAAATTTTTAATTTTAACTTTCAAATTTTATAATTAGATATTGGTGATAGTATTAGTGAATCGAACCGTACGGATGGAATTTAAAATTCAAAATCTAGAACTTTCATTTGTACATCAATTCCAAAATATTCTTCTAAATAGTACTTTATGATGATTTTTCTCAAATTGTCAATTCCAGGGACACCTTGGTACGTTTAGGGGTTAACAGTTCACACATGATGATAGAATAAAAAACCTCAAAATGAATCTTGTGGTAATGACTGCGCAATGACACATGGCGTTGGAACTCAATCGGAACAACGTTTTTTTTTCTGGCGACAAAAAGTTGCTGGTAGATGCTTGGAAGCAGCTGTAAAGGAGCTGCCAGCAACTTTTTGTCGCCAGAAAAAAAAAACGCTGAATTGGAAAGACTTAAATATCATTATTCAGATAAAAATTGTTAACAATCGTTATCTGAGGTGGTATTATATGTCTGAATGTTGATATATGTGACCAAAAAAATTACTGTACCATACGTGGAAGGCAGGGTCGGCAGAAAATAATTCCCCAAAAAAATGCCGAAAAAATAAATAAATTTATTATGTATTTTGTCGAAATCAACAAAAATAAAGTAAACAAAAAGCCGAAAAATATAAAATAAAAACATAACACTCAACGAAAATCGTAGACAAAAAATAAAATAAAACGTTTAGCCGCCGGATTTTTTTTAATGAAAGCTATTAATAGCCGATTTCTTAATAATTACTTTTGAAAGTGCCGACCTCCACTGTTTCAACTTTTATTAATTATTCGACATGAAAGTGTCGACCCTGCCTTCCACGTACGGTATATCAAAGAAATTGACGTGCCCTCACACTGTAAATGCCCAAATTAATGCAATGCATAAATTGCACTTCAACAATGTAACAAGAACCTCCCATCTTTTAGAATTTGTAAGGATAGGCATCACCTCTTCTCAGGCACAGTTCACAATTTGGAGACTAATATCTGCATATACCAATAAACTAGAAAAATACGGTAATCAGGCCAACCAAACATTGTCTCCTCTTGTGCAAATTATTACAGCAGAATCCTCATCACAGAATCGTAACTAATAAGTCCATCATAAAAATAAACTAGGCCTCTCAATAGAAACCAATTTGTCCAAGCAGTACGCATTAATTTGTCCAGCAGTACTCATTAATTTGTTACTCATCACTCTTTGCAATTTTCTGGCTTGTACGTACTCATTAATTTGTTACTCATCACTCTTTGCAATTTTCCAGCTTGTACGTGCCCGCAGATAGATAGAAACTCCGGTCTGGCGTGAATAAAGTGTCCGTTCGTAATGTCAATGATCCAGTGCCCACCGGACAAAGGGTCATTGGGACAAAACTACTCTCCCCTCTTGGGAATGGACACTTTAGTAACAAGTAACATAATAAAAGTAACCAAGAGCTGGTTGTAGAGAATTTGTTCTGAGTATGAGGTGTGTTTATTTGTTTAGTAAGGTCGCCAAGTCATGAGTTCTATGGTTGGTTAGTGAAGGGCGTTGTATCACATTCATGTGGTCCGGGTTCGATTCACGTTGGGTCCGTTTGAGCAGTGGTGTGATTTGCATGACTTGGTGCTGCTAGTGAGTTATCATGGCAGGAAATTTGTACTAATCAACCAGCCCTATTTTATCCTGAGACAAGTACTTGTACTGAGTTATCGATCAAAAGAGTTAGATAGTGGTTTTCACTACTACCCTTTCCCTTTTCTACTCTCATTTTTTTTTTTTTTTTTTTTTTTTTAATTTAAAATTTTATTCTGTTAGTATTGATTGGTTGTTTTCTATACGTCTTTTATGTAGAAGGATTGATCCCACATATTGTATGGCAATAGTGTTTATTGTTTTGAATGTATGTTTTATAGAGGTTTCACAAAGGTTGAATTTTGTTTCGAGTTGTTTCATTGAGGGGGCATGTGCAGTTCTTCTAGCTCCTGCTGTGATGACTATGAGTGGATCTACTTTCCACCCTTGTTGAATGATACTGTTAATTAATGGATGATATTTTAGTATTTTTTTGCCAATTATTTCTGGTGAGAATCTGTCATTAGTGTAGGTAAATTCAATAAATTGTACTGTGAGGTTGTCTGCAGGGTATAGCAGTGGGGCATTTTGGTATGGGAGGCCTTTGATGCATAAGATGTCTGGTTTGAATCTGGCATTACAGTGACATCTTTGTTGTCCACATGTACATGGTAGAAGCCATGCGGGTATTGTATTTTCTTGTGGATTGTTGTTAAATGTGCCCGCACTCATAAGAGTGTAGCATCTTGATTTATTCGAAGATAATATTAATTTCCTTATTTCCCATACTGCTTTGTTGTGTTTTTTGGTTTTAAGGGCATGTATATAGTGTTGTTTACAGAATAGGAGTACATGGAGCCATGTGTCCGCGTCTTGGGAGTTACATATGGGGCATGTTTTTGAGGGGAATCGTTGTATACCAAAGATTGATTGTTTCCTAGCGTTTCCCATGTTTTGGCCGATTTGAAATGTTAGTAAGCTTGTTTTTTGTGAGTCTGTTATTGTTGGGTTATTCCAAAAGTCGTTGGATATTTCGTTATCTATGATGGGGTTCATTGTCCATTTGTTGATGTTGGAGAAGTGTACTGCTAGTATTTCTAGATTGTTTTCGCAGTCATATTTCTTAATGTATGTTTCTAGGGAAGGTGCTGGGATTCTACGGTAGAGTTGGTATCTGCCTTGCTCAGATTTGGTTTTATCACCGAATTTTCCGCTGAGAGTTGTGCCGAAGAGGTGGTAGCACAAGGACCTTGGGGTGGTCCTGGAGGAGTTGGTTTCTACCATGGTAGTGGAGAGCTTTGCTCTATTACTGTTGGCTACAAGAAGACCCAGATCATGTCGTTGCAAATGACGTACGAGCACAACGGAACTGTATATGAAGGAGACATGCTTGGCGGTAATGGTGGAGAGTCGACAAAGGTAGCAACATTTTCATCATGGTGTGGATATTGTTCGTGCACGTTTATTTAGTTTCTTCACAGTTTTTGTATACTGAGTCAAATATTTTGAAATGTGCGGGAGCTGCTATAGGTATTGGAAACGATAATACCCAATAAAATAAAATAAAAAACTCTAATTTTTCTTTAAAATTTTATTTAAAACTTATTTGATTAATAAATTTTATATTATAAACCTACAATGATTAAAAATATTAAATACTAATTTAATAAAAAAGAATTTGTATACTTTTTTTAAATAAGGAAGTAATAACTTCGTAAAATTTTAAATAAAATTTGTTTTACACTCAATAGTAAAAATTAGTTACTGATAAATTTATGGTTAGGAAAACAAAAATCCATCTCATTTGTAAATTGGGTACTCATATAACCATCGGAGATTGTCGAAAAAGCTAATCCTTTAAAAAACAAAGTGTTAAGAACAAAGAAAAGTTTAAAAATTCAATTTGAGATTAAAATTAAAATCCTTTTTAGAAGAAGGATGGCTAGCTATTTTTTGAAAAAACTAGCCCTTGTTACTTTATTAGATTGGATAATTTTTTTTATAAATTTTATAGAGTAATCCCTTTTATATAGTGAACAAGAGAAGCCGTATGAAATGAAAATTTCATGTACGGTTTTGAAACAAAGTTTATTCATTTTTTCTAGAATCATATAAACGATCGTAACGAATGTCAGCTCAATCTGAAGGAGAATATGCGGAAGCTTTACAAAATTATTATGAAGCTATGCGTTTAGAAATTGATCCCTATGATCGAAGTTATATACTATACAATATAGGCCTTATTCATACAAGTAACGGAGAACACGCAAAAGCTTTAGAATATTATTTTCAAGCATTAGAGCGAAACCCATCTTTACCACAAGCTTTTAATAATATGGCTGTGATCTGTCATTACGTGCGGCTATCGATATAATAGATTTTTTTAGTAAAAAACTACCATGAATTATAAATAAAAAAAGTGGAGACTTATTACATATAAATAACTAAAAAAGATTTTTATTAGCTGTAATAAATAAAACTTCATTATAGGTCTAAAAACAAAGAACGATTTAAATGAAAGTCTAAAATCTCTATGGATAATATAATTAAATTTATTAGAAAAGCACCGTAAAGATACAACAATATTATGGTCCGATAAAAAAATCTGTTTAATTAGAAAACTCATTTATGTAATAAAGTTGAGTTAAATAGTAATTAAATAAACAGCGGTGTAGTCTTAAATCCTAAAGAGATAAAGTATTTTTGATAAATTAATCATTAAATACTAAAAAAAATTAACTAAAAATAAGATAGTTACTCTAAAAAAATTTCTATGGGAGAAAAGATAAGAATAAAATTTTAAAAAAAACTCTAATTTTTCTTTAAAATTTTATTTAAAACTTATTTCATTAATAAATTTTATATTATAAACCTACAATGATTAAAAATATTAAATACTAATTTAATAAAGTCCCATCGTGTAACATATGGAAGATATTGAACAATTGTTCTATTTTCAGCAATTTTTTCCATACCCCTATGTAAATAGCCTAATATAGGTTCACAATCAATAACGTTCTCCCCATCTAAAGTAATCATAAGTCGAAGAACACCATGCATTGATGGATGATGAGGATCCAATAAAAAAAAATATAGCAGCTCCCGCACCGCGTGCCTGTTGAAGAATGAGCCGGCGACTTATAGGTAGTGGCCTGGTTAAGGGAACCCACCGGAGCCGTAGCGAAAGCGAGTCTTCCTAGGGCAATTGTCACTACTTATGGACCCGAACCTGGGTGATCTATCCATGACCACGATGAAGCTTGGGTGAAACTAAGTGGAGGTCCGAACCGACTGATGTTGAAAAATCAGCGGATGAGTTGTGGTTAGGGGTGAAATGCCACTCGAACCCAGAGCTAGCTGGTTCTCCCCGAAATGCGTTGAGGCGCAGCAGTTGACTGGACTATCTAGGGGTAAAGCACTGTTTCGGTGCGGGCTGTGATGGTATTCAGATCTCACTCAAGGACTCTGAATCGTACCTGGTACAAGTGAAGGGCACTTTTGGGAAGTGTAATGGTGTGATTGCTATCACCTCTTTGACGTTCATATCAAGCAAGGCCACGTTTGGACCTTTTGGGACTCCTCGTGGTCAACCGTTCCAGACCTATCGTAATGGCAAGGTTGTTGGATTCTTTGGAAAAGCTGGGGCATTTATTGACCAGCTGGGTGTGATGTCGAAACTTCGTGCTGGAAAAATTTCAGATGTTGCTTCCCATGTTGGCCCTTGGGATGGAAATGAGGGCAAAGCATTCCACGATGGCCAGGGTCACATCTGTGAGATCAATGTCCGCCACAGCAGCAGCCAAATTGTGGCACTACAAGCTGCCTATGTACAAGGGGACTGCGTGCACATGGCTTCAAAACATGGGGATTCATCTGAAGGGAATAATATTGTCAAGGTATCGCTTTCAACTACCAGTAGTTTATTTTCTTAGCATTTTGATTGCAGTCAGTCTCGTGCAACAATGAAATATTACCGCTTTTTTCTAATCCGCATTTGAGATTTGGCAATCTCAGATATCATTTACAGGCGCAGATGAATACCTGACACAAATCAAGGGCACTTTTGCCAAATCTCAAGTTTCAGGAATTGTGATTATCACGTCCTTGTTAATCATTTCCAACAAGAAGACCTACGGTCCGTTTGGTCTTGCAACAGGAACGGCATTTGAAACTCCAACTGGAAAGAGAATTGTGGGACTATTTGGAAGAGCAGCTACTTATGTTGATCAGATTGGCGTAGTTGTGACTGCTGTTGAGTAACCTCAGCATGATCTTAGGGTTGCGGTAGTTCAAGCATGAAGATTTTCAGATTTTCGGTTTTCGTTTCAACCACTAGAATAATGGTAGGTACTCAAAGATGAACATGTTTGGATGTCCTCTTCACTTGAGGTTCCTGTGAATGTTCTAGTTTGTTCTCAGGTTTAGAAATTCAAAAAGGCTTCTCATTTCTGATTATAAGAGGTTTTGAATATATCATGGTTAAATGGTTTCCATTGTACTACAAAAAGAAATTCTTAATTATATCAATACTGTCTATTGTGTGAATGACTATGTATGTATGAGTTGAACAAGTACTACAAATCGCAAAACATATATGAAGGCAAATAATGGTTACTATTTATCGGCTACTGGTTACAATTAGTGCCTACTTTTTCCAATGAATAAACAAAGTCAGAACATTTACTCAATTTGCCTCTGTATACAGATTCGGTTCCAAAACAGGAAAAAATTCCGGAAACCTGAGGGAATGCAAAAGTAGTTAGGGGTTACCTCCTTTCCTATATTGGTGTGATTGTTTCCTCAAGCCACAGTGCGTTTGAATCTCGAACTAGACTGTCAAGTTCGCTTCTTCGTGGGTGCCACTCGAGTTCTTTGGCCGCCCACTCAACTCAGTTCAGCTTATCCACCGGGCTTTATGGATTAGAGCTCTGGGGAGTACATAAAGGTCCGGATTCGGTAACCGATGGCGGTACTACCGGAAGAACATGAAGGTCAGCTCGAACACGGAACCAAGCATCTAGCACTCTATCATTCAATCTGAATGGTAGTTCCTTTGAAATTCCTGAGAACTTATGTTTATGTATACATATATGAGTGCATCGTTCAATTCTGTCTTGAGCACTTTGAATTGAGTGCACATTGGCAGCAACTTCTATCCACTCTTGGACCCGTTGATTTGTTGAATAGGGGTAGCATTAAGTTGCTTGGTCTTCTTTGCACGACTACTTCTGAAGCTCTTCTAGACTGTTCTGCAATTTAGGACCTTATTAATTATTGCAGCCCTAATTGTAGATTATATATATTCTGACATGCACTGCTGTATTAGAAGCTCTACGACAAGTTGAAATTGCAGAGTTAGTCCAGGTGATTACTTACTCCATGTCGCTGCAGTAACATATTGTTATTGAGTCAGTCTCTCTCTGCACAATGATTTAAGTACACCTCCGGAATCATCTAACTTAGCTACAGAATTCAAGAGACGCCATCTCTGGACTGTTTCGCACTAGACGTGGACGGTGGCATGAGTGCGTGTACAGTACAGAGCAGAAGACTGCCCTGGAGATAAGGTAGAAGCATCAGAACGTGTTAGGGACTAATTCCAGTCACCTATGCAAGTACCTGTTTCAACTTCGTGAGTTCCCAATCAAATTATCACAACCATTAGTTGTAACAGTTTGGTGATCAATTATGAATTCCAAGTTAGCAAACTGATTAGACTAGAAATGAACGACGAGTATTGGTTCCCCTACTAACATCAATAGTGGTCTATGCAGATTAAGTTTAAAAATTCAAAACAAATCATACATTGTGACAAAATTAATTAAAAATTGGGCTTGGTTATTAAACCCAAAGTTTTATGTGCTGCAAATTTTTATCAAATAAAACCATCGCTCTAAATAGGTTGAAATCCTTAAACTGGCAGGTATTGGTGCCTCTACCTTAGGATTCCCCTCGCCTGCATCTTCAAAAGCATCATATAACAGCCCTCCGTATTCTCTGTCAACTAAACTTCTCTGTCAAATGGCAGTAGTACGGTACACATTGATCTAGAGGCGGTTCAAATTAATTCTAAACAATCCTTACAGACAATGACGAAGTTTCTGGTTGCACGCCGACCAATACTTGTGGTAAAAGAACAACACTACAATAAATAAACCTCCACAGAAATCAAGACCTCACAAATTGTCTGCAATAATCACACAGTACTAGTAATACGCATAGAATACGCACAAACAATCGGTACATAAGCCCCGCATATCTCCTCTGTAACTCTGCCCCTCACAAACGCAGAGTAACTACTTACTCCTCTTCGATCGATTCGTTCCTTCTTGCCTCTAAATTTCAAGAGTAGTGTCGCAATTTCTGTGCGTTACCGAGCCATGGCAGGTTCTTGGAAGAATTCGATGAGAAAGGTTGCCGATCGAACGGGAAGCGCAGCCAAGACAGCGATTGGTGCTGCGGCAAACTGCGCACCGACTGCGCTGAAGGGAGGTGCAGGGGGTGTCGTCGCCGGAGCAGGGGTAGCGGGGGTAGCGGCCGCAGCCGAAGGTACGGTGATTAGCGCACTCGGCTTCACCGCACTCGGGCCTGCCGCTGGCTCCTACGCAGCGGGATGGATGAGTAGCATTGCCGTGGCCAACGGCGTCGGAGTTTCGGCTGGATCGTGGTACGCTGCGTTGCAGGCGGCCGCCATGGGCGGTGGTGCGATTGTTGGAGCGCCATTCGTGATCGGGACGTGCGCTACATGCGCAGTTGCGGGCGTCATTGTGATGGCCGCTGTACACTTGAAGGGGGAAGGCGGGGGTGGCGATGCTGCCGGAGGCGACCATCCTGCAACAGATCCTGCAACAGATGATTCAATTGAGCCAGAATTGAGTGAGGAGGAGGATAAAACGGAGCCGGAGCAGAGTGATGAGCTTCTTGGCCAGTGATTCTAGCAGACTTATGGTTTTCCATACATGTATGTACAGCGTTTCATCACCTGCGTTTTGATGGTGCCATTCCTGGGGGTGCACTATGTTAAATTTGTGAAAGTATATGAGTGAACAAAAGGGGTATTAATTTGAACATTGCCGTACAAAGTACACATATAATTTACCTACTGTAAGTTATATAAATACAATATACTACTAATCCTATATATAATATATAAATACAATTATGTTATTTTCTACCTGGTAATGATATAGGTTATTGTAAAAGATATTTATGATGACTGACTGTTTGTATGTATGTTTATAAATATTGGAGTTGGGGATATTTGTACACCTATATGTGGATATACTTAGAAATGTTGTTTAGTGCCGATAGTTGGTTGATTGTGAGTCTTGGTTGGACTTGAGTGGGGAGAGATTTAAGTTTGGCTTCACGGCGGGTGGTGAAAGTTTTGGAGGCAGATATGATGGAGGGTATAGAGATAATGTATGAAGGTGTTTTAATTTGTGGGCAGAAGTTACACTAAGATTGTTGGATGGTGTGAGATGTGTGGCTCTTATATGTGGTTGAGGGGTCCTATGAGGGTTCAATTTTTCGAGCAGTTGTGTGGTTATACTCAAAGGTTTTTACGTTTGTAATGTATTAGAGTTGATTTTGGTGTTATCTTGGCTACGCTATAGGTACCTTATTTATATGTAGGATTTTATTGGCTGTTGTTGAATGGTATTATAAATGTTTTGTTGTCAATTATCAATATAAAGGTGGATGTTTGATTTGTTCTTGGGCAGTCAGAGGAGATGTCGCGGAGGGTATATGATTCACTTCTATTATTAATGAAGATGTGGTTTGCAAAGTATGATGGAGCTTTGTTATGTATTTTGTAATTTTTTGTTTTATTTTATTTTATTTATTGTTTTTTATTTAATTATTTATAAATTTTACAATATTAAATTATAATAGAGTAGAATTTTTTTTTGGTAGAGTTAGTGGTTTATATTGCATGAATATGAATTTTTTGTGTTCTTTGGAGTAGGTGGAGAGGAGGGTGGCGTAGTGTTTGTTAGTGTATTATTAGATTTTGTCCACATGTGTAGGTTTGTTGGATATAGGATCTATATTGTGGCGTACAGTGTTTTGAATATCTAGTATAGAATATTTTCGTACATATTTTATTTATTTATTTTTGTACGTATAGTAGTATTTATGTAGTTGAGTTTATTTAGGGGAGCTGTTAATATGTTGTTTTATGTGGATGTAGTTGAGAGGTTTGTTGTGTAGATAGTATTGTATGATTCATAATTATTTGGAGTAACTGTGTAGAGCATCACTTTAGTTTGTTTTCGAGATGGGCATAGTTCCACTTGGGGTACTCCAAAAGACCGTCTTAACTCTTAAATGAGCCCCTATAGCAACTTTGATTATGTCATGTTTAATAAAAAAAAATAGCAAATGAATTAACCAAATGTGGTTTTGATTTCCTACACTCATGAAGTACTCAAGAAAAAATTCATGTCAAAATTGAAGAGTTTTAAAGATTTTAAAAGAGATTTTATGTCTAAAGATCAATGTTTGTCCTAACTACCAATAAACATCCAAAAAATTTATTTAAAATATCAAATGATGTCATTTTGGTACAAATTTCAAATACAAAGTACATTTAGATATGTGTTACTTGAATTGGTTACTTTGAGGAGTAAAATATATTTATATATAATATTACAATGTCTGCAAATGCTCATTTTAGGAAACATATTCCAACAAGCATAAAAATATGAAAAGTAATGTATTCAATTAAAAGGTTGAACTTGAATTGAAGTATTTAATGTCATTGAGGTGCGGATAATTTTTTAATTAAAAATTAATTAATTTGAGTCAATTGAAATGAACAAATTCAATAAAATTCGGAAGTTCAAAAGCAAAATTCACCTATTTGTCATGTAAGAATGCAATCTTGTGAGCAGCGAGCAGAAAACCTGTTTTTTTTTCGATTTTTTTGTTTTTGAGTATAAAAAGAGTAGTTGTACATATTACCGTGGAATCTTATAGGAATCTTAAAGGAATATTGTATACAAATGCGAAAAAAAAAACCTTTGAAGGCCATGATAGCGGTACCCTGATTTTTCGGGTTTTTGGTTTAGGGTTTAGGGTTCTTCACACAGATGGAGAGAGTACAGAACGTTTAGGAAAGCCAGCCCCTATATGCTTGTATGCTCAAATACAAAGGCTTATATTTGTAATATATTTACAAATTTTCAATATGGATTTGATGTCATGCAAAGTTTTAATTCAAACATGTTTCTTAGAATGTCGACATAAAATACACCACCATTTTAATTCCAAACTTATTCCAGAATTTTCAAGAGGGTTGAGAGTAAGGGGTAAGGTAAGATAAATTGCAGGAAAACCAATATAGATAATAGAGTAAAACTATTCAAAATATCATAACCTAGGTGTAAACATACTAGAGTTAAAAACCCTAAAACATTTACTCATCATCACTAAGGTTTATCACCTCAATGTCGGTTTAGGGTTCAGGACAGAAAGGGCACATATAATATGCTTCACCTCTATCAGTCTCTCTTCCAAACCAGTCCTCCACTCAATCATTTTCTCCAAAACCCTCTTCCTCACCGCTGTACATATCAATCAACCTGGTGGCCAAATTTGGAATTCCTTCTTTAGAATTAGGAACTTCAACACATGCATTGAAGTCCCCCACCTCCACTACAACCAAGTTCATAATGTCTTTGGCAAGCTGGTCCTCCACAAACTCACCAGCAGCATGATTTACAAGATCCACAACGTTGTTTACATCACGATTACCATCAGCATAGGTAGCGTCTACACCTAACATTGTTTCAAACTCATCATCGGTAAGATTTATAACCACGTTTTGCTGATTGATTTCTACAACGGAAGCATGCACACCATCAGCGTGGAGCTTGCAGCGCTGTGCCCTCGTTCGCACCATTGATATGGTCACAAGCCTACAAAAAAAACAAACAAGGAGCTCACATCAATACAAGTAAGCATCCAACATAACATTCAACAAACAAACATGCGAACAAACTAAAAAATGATAACAAAGCAACCAACAAAATAACAAGCTAAGAAATGAACAACAAAAACCCCAAACATGAGAACATGGACGGCACCTCCTGATAACAAAGACAAAGTAGAAACAGGGTCTCTCGGATCCGACACACACCAAATAGAAGTACAAAAAACAATCAAGTTTAGCACCTCCCGACTGTCTACAACAAAACAGCAATGGGGTCTCTCGGATCCGAGACTCCCCAAATTGAAGAGACTCGTAGAAGCAACCATATTGAAGGATGAGATAAAAGTGCAGAATAGAAAAAGGAATGCTGGAAACGGAAACCCAATGGGAGAAGTCACCCGTTTGTGTAGAGCAACTGTCGGATTGAATGAAAGAGGGCGCGGACGGAGGAAGTGGAGGGAGAAGAGAAAATCTACGAAGAGGGTAAGGAGGAGTACAACTCAATTGAAAGCTAGTTCATCCGCGAATGAAGGAAAGAAGTGTAAAGTGCGGGGTAATATACGGATCCGAAACACGTCCTCGGCGAACAGTTATATATGATTCAATTTGTGCTTTAAGAGAGATTACGGGGGGTATATGGTGAATATAGGGCGGGGTGTACACAACACATACGATGAACATTAAGCTTCTTGTAAATAGAGAGTGTGTTCGCATACCTTTATTGCTAATCAAAACTTAAATTTGTAAGCAACTGATTGAAATTATTACAAAAGTGTGGAAACTCACCATCGCAAGTACGGACGTGACACCAAACTAGACGAGCCTCTATTTGTGAGTTTTATACTTATGTGTTCCTATAGTACTTCATACACGTATAATCATATGAAATATGTAGTGTTTATTTATTATCTCATTATCCTATATACTGGAGTGAACAACATTGAAGTGGAAAAGAACTTCTCATACAATCATCATGCATATACTGATATGAATGACTAAATACTACTCCCATTTAGTAAGTGATCTATGCTAGTTCATGTGCACCACAATTAACATGTGATAACAAACATTTGTAGTTTCTTATATCAAACATTTGATTCAGTTCAATGAATATTCGTCTTGATGTAATGTTATTAATTATAGGTACAATGTTATAATTAAATTCATTCTAGCATTTGATTGGGCACAAAAGAGTTCTTGACTGTACTGTTATAATTCCGTGTATACGACTCTTTTAAATTTCCCAAAAAAGTTATTAATGAATAGGACTAAATTTATATGATTAGAAAAGCCTTTATGTTCTTCTTGATTATAAGTTTTTCCCCTCTAAATTACTCCTAAAATAGTGCACGGGTGTTGCAGAGAGATCCCAACGATCGTGGAGAACGTAGACAGGACTACCGTGAAGTAGACAGTGATGTTACTACAGAAGAAGACGGTGAAGTACAAGAGGAGGATGTCTATTTAGATGTAGAATATTATGAGGAATTTGAAGCAGCCCCTCCGAATACGAACGTTAACTTTGATAAAATGGCTGAAAACTATTTCGCAAGGGTGGACGAAATTCACCAGCACTTCGTAGAGGACGAGGACGAAGTATTGGATTATGAGGACTTGTCCTCTGAAGAAGACAAACTGGACCGAACACCCCTACTAGAGGCCCTACTTCGAGAATGTGTGGAGCCCTTGTTTCCAAGGTCACGAAACAGCAGGTTACAATTCAGCATCATCTTCATGTCTTTGTGCACATTGTTTTCTGTAAGCCATCATTGCTTGGACGAGATTTTGACGTTTCTAAAGTATGATGTTTTACCCGCGGACAATAACTCCCCGAAATCGTCATATGAGATGAAGACAATGCTATTGAAACTGGGCTTGTCACATGAGACAATACACTGCTGTGATTGTGGGAAAACCCTATACTGGAAAGAAAATGCAAACTTAGAGGAATGTCCCAAATGCTATAAGTCTAGGTACATACCAGGGTCAAGTACAGTTCCCATTCGAGTGCTACGATATTTTTCACTGATTAAAAGACTAAGAAGAATGTTCCGTTGTCCAGAATTGGCAAAACATTTGAGATGGCACAGTGAAAATCATTCACAAGACAGGAAAATGAGGTCTGTGGTGGATAGTGAACAATGGCAATTCATTGAAGAACATTTCCCTACCTTTAGCAGGCAGGACAGAAACATTAGGATGGGACTTGCTATTGACGGCGTAAATCCACATAGCTTGCAATCATCCAAACATTCGGTGTGGCCCGTTATGATAGTATTGTACAATCTTCTACCGTATCTACTAACTAAAAGGTTCTTCATATGTTTAACTATGATTATACCGGGGCCTACTTCTCCATCTGAAGATACGATAGATGTATACTTATAGCCGCTTGTGCACAAATTGAAGAAACTGTGGGTGGGCATAGATGTTGTTGACATGTCAGAACTTGTTGGACCAAATCGTAACTTCAAAATGCGTGGCATGCTAATTTGGACCATTCATGATTATCCCGCATATACGTTAATTTCTGGTCAATCTGGGAAAGGCTATGCCGGTTGTCCTATCTGCGGGGAGGGAACCTTTGCTGAACATTCAAGACAGGCACAGAAGACGGTTTTCCTTGGAAATCGCAGGTGGCTTAGGCATAATCACCGTTGGAGGGCAGCTCGCGCAGCGTTCAACGGGCGTCCAAACCACGATGCAGCACCTCCTAGACAATCTGGATTGACAGTGAGACAACAAGGAGCGTGGAGGGAGTCATTCCTTCAACTTGGAGGCCGTCCAAATTCAAAACATGATCCCGTGAAAAAAACTGGCGTCAAAACAGTTAGCATATTCTTCCAACTACCATATTGGGAGGTACTTTTCTATCCTATGTAGTATTGGAGAAATTGAATATGTGAAGTAATGACTGCAGTTTTGAAAAACTCCAAGTGCATTCAATATGATTAGGACATAGTGCATGTGACAGGGCCTTTAGAAATATGCTTACCCATTTATTATACATGTAATGATATTTAGATTGTTTTGCATTTTATGAAGTAGGGGGATCCATTAATTTTGCCATGGAATGTAGAATTGCAAGAAATTATGTATTTAAAAAGAGTGATAAAGTGGTTACTGGGGTGATTGGGGATTGGCAGTAGTGAATTCCGGGGCATGACAGTGATGTTCAAATGTAAAATTGTTTACGTAACAATGATATTATATGGTACTTGCTTTCGTATGGTCTAGAAAATCCCACTGCACATCTGTACTGTTGTAATCACATGTGCAATTATTCAAGTTATGCTCAATGTGGACAGAAACTTCCCACACGACACACCTTAGATGCAATGCACTGTGAGAAGAACGTATGTGAAAATTTGCTACGTACTCTGTTTGGAGAGACGGATGGAGCGAAATCGCGGGAGGGTATGCGTGCTCATGGCATCCGGCAGCATCTCCACTTGCAGAGGAATGTGGATGGACGTATTTTAAGCCCGACGCACCGTACGTCTTGACAAGAGAGCATCGATAGGAGTTTCTGACTACTTTGAGGGAATTAAAATTTCCTTCCGATTATGTAGGTGCATTGAGCCGGAGGATTCAAGACGGGAAGTTAAGGGGTTTGAAAACGCATGATTTTCATGTGTTACTGCAGCAGGTAATACCACTGTGTTTGAGGAACATTGGTAATCCTAAAGTTGTCGGCGCAGTAATGCGGGTAAGTAGATTGTTTCGGAACATATGTGCAAAGGTGGTAGATGTAAATCAGAAAGTGGGAATGCTAGAAGATGTTGCTGAAACTATTTGCTCCTTAGAAAAAGAGCTCCTACCATCAGTGTTTGTGATCATGATGCATCTCCCGATACATTTAGTTGAGGAGTTATTCATTTGCGGTCCGGTCCATACGCGTTGGGTGTATCCGTTTGGACGGTATATGAAGGGTTTGAAAGGCTTTGTGAAAAACAAAGCAAAACCTGAAGGGAGTATGGCAAATGGATATTTGAGGGAGGAGTCCATTGGATTTCTCAATGAATATCTATCTGAATATACTCCAACAACAAAACGTGCATGGAATGATAAGGAAGAACCTGCCATGTATGACGAAATCCTGGAGGGTGCAAAGCGAGACCGAGCAATGACACCGGAGTTCCAAAAGCTCATTCATGGCACTACAAGAAAACCAGCCCAATGTGACCGGATGTGACTAAGCGCATATGACTATGTAGTCACCTCAGTCATTGGTTTAGTCTAAACTCAGTCCTAAGAGGGTCCAGTCATGGACTAGTCATATAAGTAGTCATATTTTTGAGGACCTGGGTGGGAACGTCTACGGGAACGGGACATATGTTCTCCTGCCCGGTTCCCAGAGTCATGCTCTGAGTGCTTACTATGTGTAGTCATACTAATGTAGTCGGATTGTATGGGTATATGGTTTATGTATGTCTTACTGTAGTAATAGAGTTGGTTTGGGTGACTACATGCAGTCATGTAGTAAATAACCTGACTAATAGTAGTCATATATTTCAATCAGATGATTTTGAAGTCCTCTACTCGTTGGCTCAATGGGTGAGTGCTGTAAAATAGGAGTAGGTCCATAATCTTCACTTACATAATAGCTTGTCTATTCAACACTACCATGTCTGCGCACAAACATTATAGGATGTCATTTTAGGGCACCATTCTAGAAACACTACTAAATACACCTTCAGAAATTAGTAAGTAATTGGGTTGGGCGTCCAAAAATCATGATTCCACTTGCTCTATCTTTCCACTTGCTTTCCAAATGCACGAAATTGCCTTGTATGCTTAACTTTGCTTTAGATTTCCCATGCTCACAAAGAAGCCGTTATTGATCACCTTCCCATACTTTTTTGAGATGTCAAAGTGATTGCAAAATAACGTAGTCATGTGGACAGTTTTTTTTACTGGAATTAGTAATCACTGCGATATAACATAGTCATCGACACAGTTTCCTTTACTTATATTGGTAATGAATTGCATTTTAGTAACACCTATAAATACAACTTCAAAAATTAGTAACTAATTATAAGAGAGTCCAAAAATCATGATTAGCACTTGCTCTATCTGTCCACTTACTTTCCAGATGCACGAAAATGCCTTGTATGCTTAACTTTGCTTTAGATTTCCCAGGCTGACACATTGGGCTATAATTGATCACCTTCCTATATTTTTTGGAGACGTCAAAGTGATTGCAAAATAACGTAGTCATGTGGACAGTTTTCTTTACTTAAATTAGTAATGAATGCAAAATTACATAGTCATCTAGACAGTTTCCTTTACTTATACTAGTAATGAATTGCGTTTTAGCAACACCTATAAATACAACTTCAAACAATTACTAACTAATTGCAAGAGAGTCCAAATATTGGTTTCCCATGTTGACAAATGAGCTATTACTGATCACCTTTCTGTACTTTTTTGAGATGTCAAAGTGATTGCAAAATACTGTAGTCATGTGCATAGTTTTCTTTACTTATATTGGTAATGATTGCAAAATTACATTTCGTTGCTAGAAAGTTCCTTGGAATCCGATAACAAAGGCGCCACTGCTGCATTATCATCTGTGATGATCTGTGCCATCAACCCCTGATGTTCACCATTGTTACGCAAGTTTAGGCAGTGCAACACTGGTCTTTCCTCACTGTGCGGACTCGTCATTGTAGTCCACACGAAACTTCACATCATTTTTTTACTACATTTTAAAAAACATGACTGCATTATACAACACATTGTTTGAAGGCTGATCCCCCCGCCCCCCCTCCTTAGCTCAAAAAAACCTTCTTTTATGTTGAAACTGAATTTACCAAATCTAAAATAAACTCACTTTATTTTTTATCAAGTGAAGAGATTCTAGTCATCATGACTATTTCATTTACTCTGGTTAGTCATCATGACTGTTTCATTGACTGTACTCTGGTTAGTCATCACGACTGTTTCATTGACTGTAGATTAGGGTTGCAGCTAATTACGGCTATGGATTAGGGTGGCGGCTAGGGTTTCAGAGGAGATTAGGGTGGCGGCTCCTTCTTAAGGGGCTTTTGAACCTTCTCTCTCATTTTGTCCACTTGTAACTTGGTTAGGAAAGTTAGAGAGGGGCAGAGGTGTTGTGGAAGGAGTCTTAGTGTAGGATTGTATACATTTGTGTGTGTTAGTAAAGGTTTTCAGCCCCTACTAAGGGTGAAATCACATCATGCGTGGATTTTGGGCTGCATAATTCTATGGATTTGTTTGATCTATGTATTAGGCGGATCAGGTTACAAAATTGTAATGGCAAAGATTATAGTGATATATTTGTGTTTCTAGGGACTGTTTAGGCTATGATTTGTTGCAGATCAAAGTTTCTATAAGTTTTACATAAGTGAACATGTAAGTGCCATGAGCCACTCCCTGGAATGTTGTGCCTTAGTTCTTTAGAAATTCATTATGCCAAGTTCGTGACTGTTTGTAGTCATTCATATGGAACAAGTGACCAGGCTTGACTAGATTCAGTCATGAAGTTGAATACGTGACTGATATTAGTAATGACGTTAGAATATATGACTTCTCACAGTCATAGAATTTGAATAAGTGCCATGAGCCTTGGAGAAGTACATCTTTGTATCAAAGCAGCAATTTAGTCCCAACTGATCCTTGTTTTGTGTTTTTTTTATTATTATAGGTTGTACAAGAAGGTGAGGACCCGGATTTAAAGAAGGGTGACCCTGTAAGACTCAAGAAAAACATGAACGCACCGATAAGTGAACATGTAAGTGCCATGAGCCACTCCCTGGAATGTTGTGCCTTAGTTCTTTAGAAATTCATTATGCCAAGTTCGTGACTGTTTGTAGTCATTCATATGGAACGAGTGACCAAGCTTGACTAGATTCAGTCACGAAGTTAGAATACGTGACTGATATTAGTAATGACGTTAGAATATGTGACTTCTCACAGTCATAGAATTTGAATAAGTGCCATGAGCCTTGGAGAAGTACATCTTTGTATCAAAGCAGCAATTTAGTCCCAACTGATCCTTGTTTTGTGTTTTTTTTATTATTATAGGTTGTACAAGAAGGTGAGGACCCGGAGTTCAAGAAGGGTGACCCTGTGAGACTCAAGGGAATTGAAGAAGGGGAAGAGGATAAAGTTGTGGCACTCGGGAAAGTGCAGAATGTAGCTGGGGCTTCTCTACACGGGAAAACCATAATTGCAGGAACCGTGTCTATAGAAGTGCAGAAAAGCCTAGATGACGACTACAGTTTGTTTGCACCCGTAGATCTAGATGATCCACCCGTGACCTTGGTAGGAGAAGCAGTAGGGCACTTTGTACTGTGGCCCACAGAGTTCATGGACATTGATCTGTCCTTCTCCCAAGCAGTTTAGACTGATCGAGTTCCAGTTGTAGTGCATCTTGTTTCAGCACCGAATTTTCTATTTCAATGAAATGTGTGAAAATCATTTGCATGACCTGACGCAGTGCTCACAACCGCACGGTTGACTTGTGATAGTCAACGGATCTCATTATCACCCTAATTTGAAACTGAAATCTATGACTACGCACCGTAAGAATGGCAGATTCGACTGCATGGCATACGTTTGCATTAGACTACGGACACTCAAGTCCTAGTCAGATGCTTCCGATTTAATATTGAAATTTGACTCCCAGTAGTGAAAGAAACGAGTATACAAGGACTCCATGCAGTCATCACATGATATGGGTGACTATGTGTAGTGAAGCATATTTGACTTTACAACGTCGTATTATCTCACGTGTGTGTATGTTGCAATACAGTCACAACCACATCACTATACGTAGTGATCAAACCATTGCTATATTCTCTAATACCTCACTATAATTAGTCATGTCCATCTCATGATTTCAGCATTGGAGACTATGTATAGTCACTTCGATGTGGCTCTACAGAGTCGTATTATCCCAAGTCTATGTGTGACTTAATGCAGTCACCACCACAGTACTATGCGTAGTGATCAAACCGTTGATGCAGTCACTAATATCTCACTACAATTCGTCATATCATTCAGAAGCTATTTCAGTATTTGTGACTAAAAATAGTCATGCCAATCAGTCGCTATTTCCATATAGATGACTACGTGTAGTCATATATGTATGACTATATAGAGTCATATGGTCCCAAGTCCCAGTGCAGGTCCCGTTTTGAGGTCCCAAAACACTGTGGGAACGCAGCATTGGGAACAAGAAGTGTCCGATATGACCCCCAGTCACATTGTCCGAAGCGACTAAGTCGAAATGACTACAAACAGTGCTAGTCACATTTTGGTTTATGCCCTATTGTAGTCATAAAACCTAGTCACATTGGGCTGGTTTTCTTGTAGTGTGGATTCATTTTAGACAACACAGAACAAATGGAACCCTACAGAAGGTATGAAATCACTTCATCCGATGTAAGAATATTTTTATTATTTTGTAAAGATATTTGTTCAATATTTTTTTCCTTACAATATGGATTATGTACGGAATACTCTAAGTTCAAGGTTGAAAAATTAGTATTATTAAACGATGCAGTATATAGGTGATAGGCATATGGGGTCTGAAAATTCCTTGTTACAGAACATACATGTGTGAGCCGGTATAGGCACTCCCTGCATTATCCTATTCAAGTCTATCAAGAAATTCCGTGTAAATCAGGATATATATAGCATTATTTGCACCTAGTTTTAAAACAGAACATGTACCCTGTCATTAATGAATTTTTTAAGCGGTACTGTCTAGATGAAGAGAAATAGCAGGGAGTGAATATTTCACTAAATATTTAAGAGGCCTTTGATGTAATCCTTTACTGCGTACAGGAAATACGAAGAAGCTGTAACGGAACGGGAGCAGGGACGAGAACAGTACCGACGTGGACAACGTCGTGGCCGAAGAAGAACCCGTTTTGTGTTCCCAAGACAGCTCCAACCAATACCAGGGTTTGCAGAGTGGGTACAAGAAGAGGTAAGACGTGAGCAACAATCCGGTGTTAGAGTGAATCCAATGGTAGTGGACAGAGCACGAGGTCCGTTGCATATAGCTGCGGCATATAAATCAATGTTTGCTTTTGGAAACCATTATCGAGTTCTAAGCTCTTAGAAACCCCTGAAAACATGCGACAGTGGCGTTGCAGCTACATTCAGACAAGTATGCAGGAACGGTACCCGAGATGGTAACCAAGTTAATTCTGATGTGGAATATGTAGGGCACATCGAGGAGATTTTGGAACTGAACTATAGACGTCATTGTTTAGTAGTGTTAGTGTGTGATTTTGTGAAGGCAAATTATATTGGGGAAATGCTACAATAAAAAAAGATAAATGAGGCTTCACATTAGCTAACTATGACCAAAGATATGGTAGGGTTTGCAGAGATAGTTTTTCATTTCCACGGCACTGTGAACAAGTGTTTTACTCAAAAGCTAGGGAGTCTCCAGGATGGAGAGTAGTGTTGAGGAAAGAAGTGAGGGGTAGACGAGTATTGCCTAACTATGACAGCGAAGAGGAGCCTGCATTGTTTCAAATGGGACGAGATGAAGACTTCGAAGGGTTACGACCCGATCGGGAAGTTGGGGAGCAGGAGGTACAACCGGCCACAACATGAGAGAATGTGTTACTGGAACCAGTCTTTAGACCGAATAGGGGAATAAGGGGAGGACGCGGGGATCGTGGTCGTGGTCGAGGAGGCAAGCGTGGCAGGCGTGGAAGGCGGGCAAGTCGAAATACACCGCCAGCAGAAGAACAAGAAGGAAGTGTGAGTAGTGAAGAGGATGAACGACATGAAGAAGAACGAATGTACAGAGGAAACATTGACAATGCAAGACGAGGACGTAGAAGAACTAGAGCACAGAACGATGACCATGGGAACAGAAACATACGGCCCAGACATCATTCAGAGTCAGATGTGCATAGCAACGACGGTACGAGCTCGGAGGAAGAAGCAAGTTTTTCTGAGAATTCGTCTTCTGAAACGTGTCCGAGTTCTTCAGAAAGCAACGAAGAAGGAGAGGTGATGTGCTTTAAATTCACTGGTGCACATTTGTGAGGTTTTCAAGTTGTGTTGTGTGAATGTCATTATCATTAATATGCTAAGCAATTGCAGTTACACTGTATAAAATAAAATGGCAGTCTCAAAATGTTTGATGTTGATTTTGTAATGCACTATCTTTTGTATAGTATGTATCCAAAATGTATAGGTGCGACAAATTCATATAAGTTGCAATGGTGTCATGTCCTGGGTAAAAAAAAATTAATATTAAAATAGTGAGGAAGACTATGCAAATGACATGCCAAGTTCAAATCATATGGAAATGGGTCTATATCAAGGCTAACAGTTAACGTATAGTAACTCACATATTCGTAAAGATGGAAGTGGCAAGGTTGTTTGGGGTAAATGAATTCATGATGTCTATGTTTCCTTAATTTTTGAAGATATCACTAAGGTGTAGTGAAAAGAATTATATATGTTGATGGAAGAAGATAACTGAATGATACAAGGTTAAGCAGGAACAATGAAAGAAGCCAGGAAGGGAGTGAAGATTGACATCTTCTGCATTCTACGGAAACTGCTATTTTATGGTGAAGGTAAGGTATACACACTTTTTTCTCCCAGTTCCGTGACTTTTTTTTTGTATCAACTGTACTGTAGTCCGTTCATGCCTTCCTTTACAAATGTGCTATGGCTAAAGTTGTGTTCACTATTGTGACATTGTTGCAGCCTTCCAGTGACACTTAGTATTGTTGTCAGAATAAGTATTATTGTGTTCACTATTTGTATTAAAATTTATGTGCATATTATTTGTATTGCTTTCTTCAAGTGGTGGTATATGTTAATCTGAAGTCAATCAAGAAGGGAGTCCATGTTAATGGAAAATTTATGCAGTGAATAGATGGATGTTATTCAATACTGTAGTTTGCTTGTATGTGGAAAATAAATGAAGGCAATTTTAAGCTGCGTTGATACACCACAATATTTGACCCTAAACCCTAGAAAGTAACAACTGTCGTAGGTCAAAAACTATGTCTATCACTGTAAACCTCTGTACGAGCGTCACAGCATTGACACATGTCATCTTCTGCTTGGATATGTTAAGTATGGCAAAAGATAGTAACCATGCAGAAAAGCAGTTCCACGTATGCAACACAACCCAAATAGTAAAAAAATTATTATGAATTCCAGCCAACTTTGCGCGTCCACGCTGTAAAGTGAAGCAAAAGTTGACAACAAGTTGACAGAAAAATAAAAAAATTAACCGATATGACGAGACTGTACATGGCAACTGTTGCAATCGTCATCTTGGACATTTCTCTGTCAACTTTTTGTCATTTCGACATCCATTTCCTTGTAGTGAGCTCGTGAAGTACTACGATCGCAATTCACTCGATCCAGACATGCAACTTGACAAGCTGCAACTCCTTTTGACGTTTAAGGCTAGTCCGGAAAGGAAGATTTTGTGGCTGGTTTGGTAGAACAATTCCCCTCAAACACAGGCCGTACGAAAGTTTCCCACAAATACAAGCAAGGAGATCCTGAGTCTTTGGCTGGACAATGTTTGTTGGTATGCAGGGGTGAGTACTTTGTGACATTCCTCTTTCATTCATCATGAATGAACTGTTTAATTCATATATACTAAGAACTTGCGATGTGTTCATTTCAGTACGTGGATGCTCCTATCGAGACCTTCAACTCCATTGCAGAGAAGGACAGCTTTGTCATTGATTACACAACTGCTGATACCATCTCTGCTTATCTCGAGAAGTGGAGAATGAAGCTCTGGGACATAGGTTTTTCCGACATTTTTAGGAGAGGCAGCTTTAAGAAGATGGACGTTTTTGCTAAACACGCAAATGCTCCACTCTTGGTCAACCGTGTCATTTATCGATACATTTCCGTAATTCATACTATTCACTTATTTTGATTTACTCTTAACTGTTGTCGAGTTTATATGTAATTCAATTGTTGTTTTCACGTAGGTACTTCATGTTGGAGCTGATTCCAAAGATGGCTATCAACAAGGACGATTTGCCCCCCTTCTTGTACTCGTGGAGTGATCTATTCAGCTCGACCTGTATATTCAGTTCTTATCAAATGAAGATGTTGACCTCAACTCACCTTCGTGGCGTTGGTTGGTACTTGGAATGTAGATTAAAACACATACCGGACGCTAAGCAGACCCTTTATGACTTGGCGGAGAATGCAAAAGACGTCATCCTCGCCGAAGGCAACGACGGCTCCCTGGACGAGGCTGCGAGAGCGAAAGCTATCGCAAAGATTTATACCCAGGATCTCAAGAAGAAGGAGAATATTAAAGCCCTTATCGAAAAGGAGCTTGCTAAAGAGGAAGCGCGAAAGGCCAAAGAAGCCGAAAAGAGACTGTTGAAGGCTGAGAAAGGCAAAGGGAAGAAGGTGAAAGCGGATGTTGTTGTTAACACAAACGACTCAACGGTGGTCGACGAGGCTCAAAGCAACCGTGCATCGAAGGAGGTGGGCAAGAAACGAGGATCTCCTATCATCTCCTTCACACAAGAGCGACTGATGCAATGCCCCGTCATCGTGGAGGTTGCAGATGACGCGGACTTAGCAAACGACGAACTCTTCTTGAATTTGTCCTTTGGATCGCACTTGCTGAAGGATAAACCAGCAAATCCCGCCTTCCAGGATATCTTGACATTCCTCGATAAGGTATTACTCAACGTCCAATAATGCTTTATTGCAATTTCCAGTATGAAATTTTTGTTAATAGTATATCCGATTTCTCTAACGCATTCAACTTTTTATCTATATATGTGATGCAACATTGTGGAGATCGGGATCGCCTCTTCAATGGTCGCCGCAATGCGAAGGCTACCGTTGACCTCATCTTGGTGGACTATAAAGAGGATCTATGCGTCCCAACAGTATCTGACCCTTCCAACGAGGTGCCACGTTGGAACAAGTTTTTACCAGCTAATTTTGCAGCCATTTTCGACTTCGCGGATAACCACCTTTAGGACGATGGAGCCATAGTTGTCATACACCCTCACGACGTGGCAGCGAAGTCAACCGTTTTCGGTTACGCGGAGACTTATGGCTTTGTGGAACGGAAGAATGGGGTCTGCATGAATCGTTTGCATTTGTGTTATCCGGCCAATGAGCAATTGACGATACTTTCTTGCTTTGTTCTTTTTTAAAACTCTATCATTTTTCATATATGTTGATTTTATATCGTCGACTACATGATAGTTGATTATATTTTGTCTTGTAATGTTTTAGACGCAACAATTTGGAGCCTACCTTCTCGTAAAGAAGAGGGGCTCTAACTTCAAATTCAATCTAGTTTCGTCCATGAACGATGTCGGAGTGGACATTGGATGAGACAAGTGGCTGCAAAACTACACCACCAAATCTAACCAGGCAATGAACGGAAGCAAGCCTTAGCGGGGCCCCCGAGAAAAGAACAAAGGCTTTTGGCAAATTCTCATTGAGGCTTGCTCTAAACCGGGAGACATTGTTATTGACTACAACGCCATGATCGATAACTTCAAATCTATTTGTTCTCATTGAATTCATTCTATTATGTTGACGTCATTTCTTTTATGCATATACATTATTCTTATAAACTCTCTATTTGTGTTCCAGGCGCTTCGATTCATGCATGCAGGAATGTCAACCGTCACATTGTGGCTTTGGAATAGGACAAAGCTATCTATGATGCACTCATCGCCCCTCTAGTGCGTGCCAAGACTATCTCCTCTTCACCACATGCGGCCTTCCGCATCGAAGCGCTCTCAGGATCCAAACACCATGGAGATCGTTCCGACGCAGATCAAGAGAAGACGTCAGAGTAAGTAAGTTTGATTGGATTCAAATTTGCTCGCTATATAATGATATCAATGATATGCAGCTCAAAGTACTAATGTATTTCCTGTGTTTTATAGACCTTTGATCGGAATGAGCCCTCCTCGACACAAGCCTTTTTTTGTTGCCCGCGGTTTCTTCCCAAGTCTTCCAAAACCGTTTAAACTTCCCGTGTACGTGGAGCCCCTCGCTAGGGCATTTGCAGAGCATAGCCTTGATGACGTGATGACAGAAGGAGCTGCTAATACCGGCATTTCACGGTTCATGGATGTAGAAGCTACGGAGTCTTCTCGCACCCATAGTTCTAGCTCTTTGTCTAGGACATCATCTTCTACACATGAGGACTCATGTGATGATTCTTCATAGTGCAGTCTATTATGTATTTCAATATTTTTTTTATGACTGGTAGTGAGACTAAAAGGGCCACTACACTTATATTTTCATACCTGCATGATTCTTCACATCATTGTCTATTGTATTCTTTGATGCCTTCACGAATTGTTATGTTTACTACCGTTTTTCTATTACCCACGCTCAATTTCTATGGATTTGTTAACCTTAAACCGAATTTCAAAGTTTTTTGCATGGATCCTGTATCTCGATGAATAAATTCCAAAATCCTATACCCAAATACTCCAACTCTTGATCTTAGTCCCACGGTCATAGGTATTTTTCAAAAAAAATAAATAAAAAAAAATCACAAAAAAACCTAGGCTCTTGGGCTCCCCGGCTCCCGCTCTTAGGCTCACAGACTAGCATTCCCGTTCTGAAGATCTCCATGGAGGAGCCCCGTCATTATTATCTGAGCAAATAGAAACTGAAGCAGATACGACGGATGACAATGAATTTATCATGTTAGACATTAATTCCTCTTTGAATGTGTATTCACAATATTTAATTTTTGTTTTTGTCAAATTTTTAAGTATTTATTATTCTGAAAGGAGAAATTAGTGAAAAGCATAGAATTTAGGGTGATAAGCCAAATAAATAGTATTTAATCTATTTTTTAGTTAATCCACCAAGGTAAAACTGGAAGTTTTACTATTTTGCGAAGTAGGATCTTTCTACGCTAATTTGAGCATTATGAAGCCATTGGTGAAGAAAAATTCCCCATCATAGCTATATTTAGTAAGTTTTTGAGGTTCAACAATAAAATAGATGAAAAAGGCTTACCGTTAACTTCCTTCGACGTTTGACCGTCAACCGGGCGCATGATTGAAGGAGTTGGTGGGGTTCTTGAATTCTCTCGTCTTCATTAACTAGATACCTCGTGGATAAAATGAAGGCAGTAATAATTATTTAACTAATAAAACAAATTTAATTGAAAGTCTTATAGAAAAAAACAAGGTTTATTAGCGTAGGTGGTAGAAATGAAGAAGTGTGAATTTCTTGTTTGTACTAGCTAGATGCCTTCGTAGATAAAACAAAGGTAGTAATACTTAGTGTTCAACTAATAAAACAAAATTAGTAGAAAGTTTTGTAGGAGGAGACAAAAGAAATTACTAGCGGTAGGTGTTGAATAAAACGAAGTAATTAAAGTGAGTTGGTAAGTAGTAATTGACTCTCAATTATTAGTTTAATATGTATTGGGGGCTTTGTACATCTCAAACCACCACAATTCGTAATGGTCATATGTTGTAGGCAAATTTTAGTGGGAATACAAAGCTCTAATTTCTTGCTCTCATCTCTTGTTTGTGTCTCTCTTAGTAGTTTTGAATTGTTAAAGAAATTGATCGATTAAAAACTCTTGGGCTAAAGTATTAGTATGTGGAATGCAAATTAGTGAATAGAAAAAGCAATTTAGTGAGTTACGTTAGAAGCTAATGCATTTGAGAATTTCAATTACAGTGTGCGGTAATTGAAAAATAGTATATGGGAAGTTTAAATTAGTAGAGAAAATACTTGAAATTTAGTGAGTAGGAATTGGTATTTTTAATTGTGTTCGGAAAGTGTTTAAATTAACAAAGAAATGAATGAAAAGAAAAGCCAAAATTAGCTCATAAATTTTTTGTTTGCTACATAAAATCACGGTTTCATCCATTGGAACCGGATGAAAATATTAATTTTTCATCCAATTATAACTTTTGCATAGATTGTTCAAATTCGAAGTTTTTTTAATAGTTTTGGAATACGCAAAAGAAACTCTAGACCGTGGCGTGGATTTATTTTTTGAAAAGTTAAAGTAGAAAAAAAAAGTGAGGAAGTCTAGGGATAAATTTAGAATGCTATTTTGATTTAACCCCTAACCGTCCCGACGTCCATATTTTGGACGTTTTTGGGAGTACATTCACCTTCGAAGAGCTGTAACTTTTGCAAAGAGTGTTCAATTTCAATGAAGTTTTGGAAAAAAGAACCACATGATGTATGAAATGAGTGATAAAAATTTCAAATCAATCTGAGATGTATTGAATTTTTGGTGATCATTTGAAAGTAGGGATCTTTTTCTTGGACAGTTTTTGTGCATTTTGATGGTATTGAGGTAATTGATGTACGGTAGTATTGCTAGGAGCCAAAGAGGTTCGGGTGCTAAATAATGGTGTGTGGGAAGAGGGGTTAGGCATGGGCTGATCTCTAGAGTGTCCTTGTGATGAGTTATCCCATATGGTTTGTCCATGGTGACCCCCTAGTGTACACTACTTAAGGTAGAAGGCCTTTGAGTAAAGATCATCTCTTTCTACGCATTCCTTGTGTGTGTGTGTGCCTTGTGCTCTCATCTCTTACCTTCAATAGGTTATGGGCCCACTCATGTGTGTTGCATGAGTCTTTGATTGCATTGAGGCAATTAGTTCGAGATCGTTGCGGAAGGGGTTGATTTGGAGCTTTTGGGAGCATTTTGGAGCGCTTTGGAGGAGTCTTCTCTCTTGGAGGTGTGCACGGGCTGAAGTTACACGTGGGAGCACTCTTCTTGGTCGATCTCTTCCTTTGGATTTCCAAGTTTTTCATTCCAAGCCTCTTTTGTAAGTGGAACGTCGTTTCGTTCAATTTGATGCACTTGTGGTCATACAAGTGATTTGTGAGGTGTTGAGGCTCTAAGGGAGGGTCTATGGTCTGATCTAAGTGATTGGGCACTTGCATTGAGGTGTTGCATGTGTTTCATAGCCTTGGAGTGCTCAAATTTTCATTTGGGGTTACTTTATACACTTGGGCGCACAAAGGTGCGGTTTTGAGCAATTTCAATGCATTTAGGGTTTCAAGGGGCTTATGTGAGTCCATGAGCATTGATATAGTGCTATTGAGGGACACAAAGGTGTTGATTACGTGCATTGAGTGATTGGGAACACTAAGGTGTTGATTTGGGTCAATCGGAGTAGTGTGAGCTCCATTGAGTGATTTGAGGTGTTTTGGTTAACATCTTTGCAATTCGGGTGAGCTACCTTCGCATTTGAGTGTTGGAAGGTGTGTGTGGAGCACAAAGGTGCTGATTTGTTGTTTAGGGTTGAGCTAGAGGCATCGGAAGCACAAAGGTGCTACTTTCTATCAAAAAATCATAAAAACAAGTGTGGTTATTGAGTTTGAGGGTTTAATTGAGTGAGGAGGCATTCGTGAGTGAGGATCATGGCATCTTATGAGGGTGAGGGTCCCAAAGTGGTGGACAAGTTCGATGGCGTTAATTTCCACTTGTGGAAGTTCAAAATGGAGATGGTCATGGCGGAGAAGGAGTTGTGGAACATTGTCGATGGTAGTGAGGAGCCCCCTCAATCTACTACCGACCCGGGCGTGATGCAAGCATATTTGAGGCGCGAGAAGAAGGCATTTGCCATCTTGGCTCTCAATCTTTCGGATTCCCAACTCGCGCACATTCGTTCGTGCAAGACACCCCGCGAGGCATGGGCCAAGCTTTGCAACATTCACGAAGCAAAGAGTTTGGCCAACATTTTGTTTTTGCGGCGCAAGTTCTTCACCATCAAGATGGAGGAAGAAGACGACATGTTGGCGCACATCAACAAAGTCAAGGCACTCGCGGATCAACTCAACGGTGCGGACGTGACCATTTCCGATGGGGATGTTGTGATGACCCTTTTGGAAAGCCTACCACCCTCGTACGAGTATCTCATCCTGGCCATGGAGTCAAGGCCCATTTCGGAGCTCACATTGGACTATGTGACCTCGCGGTTGTTGCACGAGCTCTCGCGGCGAAAGGAGAATGAGTCTCGTGGAGATAGTGCGGCTCTCATGGCAAAGCAATCCAAGAATGGAGGCGGTGGGATCTCTAGCGACAAGGCGTGCTTCTATTGCGGTAAGAAGGGCCACATTGCCAAGTTTTATTACAAACGCAAGAGGGATGAGAAGGGGGAGAGTGCAAACAACACTAAAACTCGTGATGATGATGATGAGTATGCGTTTACTACGCGGTATGTCTCTTGGGATGCAAGCATGAGTGATGGCAAGGACGAGTATGCAATGATGGCAAGCAATGTATCGTGCAATGGTAGTACGAGTGATTGGATTGTTGATTCGGGGGCTACAAGCCACATGTCACCGCATAAAACTTGTTTTCATTCGTATGCTCTCATTAACCCAAGGAGGGTGATTTTGGGAGATGATACGGTGCTTGAGGCCATTGGCAAAGGCCAACTTGTTGTAGACACCGAGGTGAGGGGTCGTGTGAAGACAATCACTATCCAAAATGTCCTCCACGTTCCCAAATTAACGGCAAATTTACTATCGGTGCGGCAATTAGTGGCAAAGCACTTGAGGGTTGAGTTTAGTGATAAGGGGTGTTATGTGTTGTCACCGAGTCGAGATGAGGTGGCCATCATTGAAGAACACGAGGGCTTGTACCACATCAAGTTCTCGAAGGTGCACTCCAAGGAATCGGCGGCGTTGGCGCATTCAAACTTGAAGGACGACAAGTTGGCGTTGTGGCATCGTCGACTCGGCCATTTGACCATCAAGAGTGTGAAGACACTACGCGGCATGGTAAGTGGCATGGACCTTCATCAATTGAAAGTGGATGCTTCTTCATTCACTTGTGAAGGTTGCATTGAAGGCAAGCAACAACGGTTGCGATTTGCGGGTGAAGCGGCGACTCGGGCCACGAAGGTTTTGGAGATCGTGCATTCGGATGTGTGTGGCCCAATGAAGACCACGTCGATAGGAGGTTGCAAGTACTTTGTGACCTTCATCGATGACTTTTCAAGGAAGATTTGGCTCTACCCAATCAAGGCCAAGAGTGAGTGCTTCGACAAGTTCAAGGAGTTCAAGACATTGGTGGAGAACCAATCCGAGATGAAGATCAAGGTGTTTCGATCGGACAATGGCGGCGAGTACATGTCCAAGAAGTTTGACGAGCTATTGAAGAAAGAAGGCATCGCACGCCAAACTTCGGCCCCGTACACGCCTCAACAAAATGGAGTTGCGGAGCGCGCAAATCGCACCATTGTAGAGATGGCGAGGAGCATGTTGCACGCTCAAAACTTGAAGTTGGACCTTTGGGCGGAAGCGGTGGTGAATGCGTTGTACACTTGCAATCGGTGTCCAACAAGCGCGGTTGAAGGCATGACACCGGAGCAAGCGTGGAGTGGGAGGCAACCATGTGTTGCACACATGCGCATCTTTGGATGCATTGCATACGCAAAGGTTCCCGACGAACGGAGGACTAAACTCGAGGCTAAGGCCTTAAAGTGTGTGTTTCTTGGGTATTGTGAAGGTACCAAGGCATATAGACTCATGTCGGTGGACACGAGGAAGATCATTCGGTCACGTGATGTGACGTTTTGTGAGGAGTCTACGATGGAGGCTCCTTTGGAGGTTGGTCCAAGTGGGAGTAGTGGAGACGTGTTGGTGGACACACCCTCCAAGTCCCCTAGTGTTGTTGATGTAGGTGATGAGGACGGTGATGACGAAGATGGTGACACGGAGGTTGTTGAAGCGCCATCCAGCTCAATGGCCAAGAATGGTGCAAAGGACCCGCAAGAGGAGCAAATTTCTTCAAGCGAGCGGCGGTACTCCGAGAGATTGCGCAAGCCACCTGGAGAATGGTGGAAGAATCACATCTTCCCTCAAGAGGATGACGAGCATGCGAATGTGGCATTATCGGATGGTCCATTGACCATTCGCGAAGCCATGCAAGGTGAGGATGCGGTCAAGTGGGAGCGCGCCATGCAAGAGGAGTACGACTCTCTAATTGCTAATGGTACGTGGCAATTAACTCCCATTCCAAAGGATCGCAACCCCATTGGTTGCAAATGGGTGTTTCGGACAAAGAGGGATGTTTCAGGTAATGTGGTGCGTCACAAGGCAAGACTAGTAGCCAAGGGGTTCGCGCAAGTGCATGGGGTAGACTTTCACGAGACGTTTGCTCCTGTGGCCAAGTTCACCACCATTCGATGCATTCTTGCGATTGGAGCGGCCATGGACTTGGAAATGCATCAAATGGATGTGAAGACCGCATTTTTGAATGGCGATTTGGAGGAGGACATCTACATGGTGCAACCCGAGGGCTTTGTGCAACAAGGTAATGAACACCTTGTTTGTAAGTTGCAAAAATCATTGTATGGGTTGAAACAATCTCCAAGAGCGTGGTACCAAAAGATTGACACGTTCTTGTTTGCACACGGGTTTACTAGGAGCATTGCGGATCATAGTCTCTACTTCATGCAAGAGGGACAACATGTGGTGATTGTGATCATATATGTTGATGATTTGATCATTCTTGCAAGCCTCATGAGTTCAATGAATGCATTAAAAGGCATGCTTGAGAGAGAGTACGAGATGAGTGATCTTGGAGAATTGCACTTTTGTCTTGGTGTTGAGTTTGTACGAGACAGGGCTACACGCACTATCACCATGAGTCAAGGCAAGTATGTGATGGACGTGCTCAAGAGATTCGGGATGGAGGATTGTAAGCCTGTGGCAACACCATTGGATGCAAACTCCAAGCTCGTCAAGCTTTCGGAGGAGGAGTATGCGGCGGAGGCCAAATCCATGGCGGAGGTGCTATACAAGCAAGCGGTGGGGTCGTTGATGTATGCGATGATTGCGACACGGCCCGACCTCGCGTATCCAATTAGCGTGGTGAGTCAACACATGGCAAGACCGGGCTCAATGCATTGGATGGCGGTCAAGAGGATCATGCGCTACTTGAAGGGCACAAGCGATGTGAAGTTGTGTCTTGGCGGCAAAGACATTGTGTTGAGCGGCTATTGCGACGCGGACTACGCGGGAGACACGAGCAATCGAAGATCGACAACGGGCTACATGTTCAAGGTCGGATCGGGAGCGGTATCGTGGAATAGCAAGCGGCAACAAACCACGGCGACATCAACGGTGGAGGCCGAGTACATGGCTACGAGCCATGCCACGAAGGAGGCCATTTGGTTGAGGCAACTAATGGTGGATGTGGGTTGCACACAAGGTGAGGCTACAACGATCATGTGTGACAACCAAGGGTGCATTTCACTTGCAAAGAACCCTACACATCATTCACGCACGAAGCACATTGATGTGCAATACCACTTCATTCGGGAGAAGTTGGAATTGGGAGTTATACGGTTGGAGTATTGTCCAACGGAGCACATGGTGGCGGATGTGCTCACAAAGGGTCTTTGTAGAGACCGACACCAACGATTAGTAATAGCATTTGGACTTAGAGGCTTTGGCTCTACGCAAAGTGGGAGTATTGAGGTAATTGATGTACGGTAGTATTGCTAGGAGCCAAAGAGGTTCGGGTGCTAAATAATGGTGTGTGGGAAGAGGGGTTAGGCATGGGCTGATCTCTAGAGTGTCCTTGTGATGAGTTATCCCATATGGTTTGTCCATGGTGACCCCCTAGTGTACACTACTTAAGGTAGAAGGCCTTTGAGTAAAGATCATCTCTTTCTACGCATTCCTTGTGTGTGTGTGTGCCTTGTGCTGTCATCTCTTACCTTCAATAGATGGCTGCAACTTCAGGGGCTTGTATCTCCTTCATCCCATGTCCGTATTCATTACAAATTATTGGGTTGGATTCCTTTGAAGTCTAGTTATCATGTTAAAATTTTCATGATAATCCGTGTTGTTTTGAATGTTTGGGAGTTATTTTAGTGCACAGGTCTATTTTGAACACTTGTTGCTTTTTGGGTCAAATCGGTCACTTTTCGGGCTACTTTTTGACATTGCAAGGCCATTTTAGGGCACATTAAGTTTTTTCATGAGTTTTTTTTGGTACCAATGTGTTCATATGATGATTTTGAACTATTTTATAGTTGATTTTTTTTTCATTTGAGTAATTTTGAAAATGAATTTCACCTCTAATTGTGTTGCTAGGAAAAATTCAGCATCCTTTTTTTACACTAAAACATTATGATCTTGCAATCTATATGGCTAAATGACTTCAAATTTGATCCGCATCATCTACAATATGTATATTACAAGATTGTACGGTTGAGATTTCTATACCTCACTTACATTTAGACCTATAACACATCAAAAGCAATGATGATTTTAAGCTCAGAAAAGCTAGAGACACTTAGGGGTTAAAAACGCCTTAACTTCAAAACCACATAACTTTTGCACACTTAACTCAATTTCAATGAATTTAAACATTATCGAGAACTTAAAGCCTATATTTTAATACGGTATAGTTTAAAAACAACAAAAAAGAAAAATTGAATGTATCTATTGCTTGGAAGGCTAGAGTAGAATTTATTATAAGAATGCTATTGAATCATCATTGAAATATTAAAGTAGTGATATACCACGAGAGTTAGTGATTGAGATCTCCACTTAGGACTTGTTGTGGTTAAAGGGAGAACCTTTAGTTTACAATGGTCAAAAAGTTTTCAAGGGTCAAATAAGATTCCTCTCCTTTAACCTCCAATCTCTACCAAATGTAGAACAGACCTTATTTTTTTGTTTTTTTGTTGGTAGAACAATACGAACCCTAGAATGTAGCTAAACAAGGCAAAAATGGATAGAATCGTCTACACAAGTACGCTCATCTATAAAATAATCAATTATAAAGAATTCTCATTCATTGACTGGAATTAGGGTTTTCTTTTTCAATATTGCAGTATACGTTTTTGGCAACTTTGGTGAAAATAGAGAAATTTGTAAATTCGTGAAATCTCAGGCTTCCGGTACTGTGTTAGTCAAGATTCTGGCTCACAGGACAATAAAAGTAGGAGTGACGGGTTCCAGAAATAAAAACCGGATGAGTTATATTTTTGAAAATTAAACTTGGGTGATTGGATTTGGTCTCGTGTTAAAGCGCGCCACCAGGTAAGGCGCTGGAGCCCGTCCGTAAATAAACCACATGACCGGAATATAGCCGCCGCCAAGATTTGAACCTTGGACCTCGTGGCCCCAAGAGCCTTATGGGCTTCTAAACCTACCCCGACACACCTCTCTTGAGCTTGTGACAATGAGTTTGCGGATATCTGTAAAATAGAGGATGGGGGATGCAACTATGGATGGATGATCTAAAGACTTTGCGAATTTCTCTAATATGAGAGTGATACTAGCAACTTATCAGATTATTTTTTTCTATTTTTTTCTCTCTGAGAGAAGTGTCATGAGGCAAATTGTAGTTTATATTGCATAATATTAAGTAATCTGTACCTTTGTTTGGCACCTTTTTTGACCATCACATGGGAAAATAATGTTTGTTGCTTAGCAATCCGCGAGTTTAACTTGGGTTGGTTTTGGCAATTTGATGCTTATTTATAGCTTATTTTTCCTATAGGCTTGTTACACAAAATTATTTTTCATTACAATCTGGCTGCTAGTAGCAAGAAAAAATAACCTCTATAACATTCAATAGATTTCTAAGAGGCTGTCTTTTAGTTTCATCCACCTTTATATATGGAGTGACCAATTATTTGTAATTATTTGGATTTTATGCTTTTTCTGCTTAAACTAAATTTTGGCCATGAAAATGAGTTCAATTGCATTTGACCTTAAGAAACAAATTGAAGCTTACCAAGTTTAGTTTCTACTCCACTTTGAATTTTTGGAAAAAAATCAAAATTGGATGTTTTATTGGTGTTACAAGTTCAACATGTATTACCACAACGTAGCAAAAATGTCTAAATTTAGATACACGGATGATTTTCATTTATTGTAATATTCTTCATTGTACTTTACACATTTGGTAAAAAAATCGGAAATTTTTAGTACATTTTGTAATTGATATGAATTTTCTTTCAAACCATTTCAGAAAATCATAGAAATTTCAAAATTTCACCAAAATTTACGAAAAAATCATGATTTGTAGTAGACACATGGCTTCACCTACTACAAATATAAAGTTAAATTCTTATCTTATTTATAATGGAAAATTTGAGTATTACAAGTAAAGCATGATTCCATAGTCATAGGCCCAAACATTTAGGGGTTAATGCCACCTGGCCCCATAGCTACTGATGTAATGTGGAATATCCCACATCGTTTCATTGGGAGGATGAAATGATGTGGTATATTCCCATAATTCTGTTGGGGAAGGCAACAATCACAAAGGCTATTGAATGTTATGCCGACTGGAGTATTTTTTGGAGAGAATTTTGACGATTTCATCCACTTTTTCACCCATTTCTTTTATTGTAAAGGGAGCCGCACTCCCAAAAGGCCCAAAAAAAATTGGGCTGTGGGGACCCAAAACCTGGCTGGTGGTTACCAAAACAATCAGCCGCCGCTGATGATTCTCTCTGATGAGAGGTCCAACAAATAATAGAAAACATAACAACCAACCAGGACACGCCAGGTGTACCCTGTCCAAGTGGCAAACCATGACGTGGCCTCAAGGAGGAAACTGCGTAAAGCCAAAGCCCATGCAACCTCCAGTGGTCCAGTCCCTCAGTGCAATCTCCACTCAGCCAGCCCACTGACGGAGAATGATTCTTCTGCTTTTGCTGTACCGAAATTCCCACACTTGCTGAGATCCGCACTCACTGTATTGTTCGTCTCTTCGTTGCTCAAGCTCAAGCTGTTTCAGACCCCACATCTTCCTTTTCCATTCCTTAGGTCAGTTGCAAGCTCAACAGAAGCATTCTTGGTCTAATTAGGGTTTCTCGTTTTGAGTCATGCAAGAGAGTAGCAAGATGGAGGAAGTACCGGTAGATGAAGATGCCGACCTTCGGCAGCCTTCCATCAACACCGAACCTCGTACGCTTGATGAAAACTCTATCGAGCGCGCTATGGTAATCTCAGACTCCATTTTCTTTTTCTTTTTTTTTTTTTTTTTCGATCGGGGTTGCATCATTTCTTGTTGCTGGAGCGGCGTTTATTGGAATGGAGTTTTTTGAGTATTTGATCGTGTGGTTGGAAGCAGGTCGCAGCTCAGAAGATTTACGCTCAACACCCTGAACCTACCTCCGACTGTTTCATTAAGGTATGCCATTTTGGAAATGTCGTCACAGCGTACATGTTGGGGAAGATTTAGGGTTTCGCAACGTTCGACATTGTGCTTTTTGGTATCAAATTCTAGCTCTTAATACAACCGTAATCTTTGTTCCGTTAGACTGCTGTCAAGCTACAGATCTCTATGAACACTCTGGAACATATTTTAAAGTTCTAATTCGTATTTGTAGAGGTGGTCTTTAGAACGAGCTCTCAGTTCTGTCTGTTGACACGAAGGGCCCGTTTACACTTCCCCAAAAAATTCTTAAGGAATTGAAAAAGTTGAGGTCAAGATATATCTATTTGGAACGCACGGGACCAGTGATTGTTTCTGTCATTTTTGGTCAGGAGACAGTTTAGCATTTTTGCTACTTTACCAGGGCTCCTTGGATGCTCTTTTCATATTAATATATATAGGTAATATCAGGATAATACACATGTGCTACCTAGGTGCTACTTAGGCAATACTTGGGTGATACCTAGGTTTAAAGAGGCTACATATCTTGACTTCATGTAGGAAATATGGCTATCATTCCCCTTTTTGTTTTTCAAAAATCCTTTGTATCAATTAGCCAGCCCAAATTTTATGTAGTAATTTGGTTTAAATTAGAAAAAAAAAACAAAAAAACAATGCACGGACAGGATGACAAGGGAATAAATAGTTTGATTGGTCCCGTTTATTTGGTTGGCGGATGGTATGTGCAGTCCATGTAATGGTTAAATGGACAAGACCACAAACTGAAAAGTGTTGCCTTATAAAAAAGTGTTGTCATACCAAAAGTATTGCCAGGATGAAAAATGTTGCCATGATAAAAATGAATGACTTGTCTAGGAAAATGAAAACCGACTTGTGATGTGTTACGAGTGACAATTATTAAGGAACGGGGCTTTACATTCGGTTTTAGGTCTCACAGAGTCATTGACTTTGAAATGAAGAGTTTTGTGTCTGCAAGGGATTTTTCCAGCCTTTGTTGTAGAATGTGAAATTTAGAGTATGTGATCCGTGTGATATTTTTGACCTAATTTTGCAGGATGCATTTGACACTGCTACTAGGGAAAATGCACCAGCCAAAGACGCTGCTGCTAAGGCTGATGCGTTGGGTACACAGCTTGATGAGTCAGTTCGTGATGCTGGTAATGTAGTCGACACTGATTCTACGAAATCAAAGGCACCGGTGTCAAGCGAGAGTACTCCTGCTGCTGCTGCTCCACCACCACAAGAACCTTCCACATAAACCCTAAACCCTAAGACCCCGATTCATGAAGCTTCCATCGGATGTGAATGCTATTTGCAAGGGTTAGCAAGTGCATCACCTCTCATCTGCTGTTTGATTTTCATTTCATGACGCCCATGTTGGTGGCTATCTCTCAACTTGCAGAACTGGTAACTAGTATTCCAACACTTGAGTGTGAAAATGGGAGGCTGGAACTTGAACTCCAGTAACATTTTTATCGGTCTTCTTCTTGTATTTTGTCAGTGACTCCTGGCATCCTTCCACTGTAATATATGGAATTCACTCCATCTATTCTACACTTTTCTGAGTCGCTATGTGTTTACAGTAGCCAAATCGGTGTACAGTTGTCCCTCCCTATAATGACATGTTTGGGAAGCCCTTACTTCGAGGTGGCAGGCTTGGATTAGTCACAGAGATGACTTGTCAATGTGCATCGCTTGAAACAATAATATCGTCATATTATGGAGTGCCATAATATTATGGAGTGTCATATTATGGAGGGTAGACTGTAGCTTCCTAGGGTTTCAAATTTGGAAACTCCTCATTGATCTGCTAATGATTTTTATCTTATTTAAACTGTGTAACATTATTCTATTTTGTATCATTCAAACTTGTGTAATATAGAATAAATGAATTGATAGGAGTCATGGATATGTTTTGGATTTGTAGCTTTGATAAGAGATCCAGAATATAGAAATGACACTATTGGAATGGATGTGCAAGAGATCGTGGAAAGGGATCACATGAATGTACATTCCAGTAGTGCCAAGTGCATCGAGCCTTGTGAGTTAGCTATGGGCTTCACATCACATCATTGCATAGAGGTCATGTTTATCCCAGGTACACAGCTTGAAAATGTAATTACCCATTTATAAATATGTATAGACAACATTCATTTAGAATTCTATTTGATTTGACACTGCATTCAATCCATAAGACTAATGTAATGATGATCACTATTTCTTCTGATCAGCTCTCTAGCAAGTCTGACTTCAGACCTTTGATTCGGTAACTCATTAAGTGACCTCGCAAGTGACAGAAGGTTCAAGATTGTGCAATAGTAAACAAGTGGCTAGTCGTGTAGTCTCTTAGTATTTATCCTAAATTTATTTTTACGGCTTATTTATATTGTTCAGGCATGTAATTCCTTGAAATCGAAGTGTTCTTGTAGTCTCTTCTCTGGTGGGGCAAAGACAATAAAAGTAAGGAATTAAGAGTCTTGTGGGTCACCAAAGATTTATGAAATTTCTTTGGATGAGTTGTCTCTTCCTTTTTGACTAGGGGTATCCTTGCTCAACATTAACCCTTAACCCTTTAGTGCTCAAGTCACCACTTTGTGGTCTTTGATGTGTCGAAAACGTGAATAACGGAAAATCCGTGAAGAATTGGATTTTGAATTGTGAAGTTCAGATTTTGAGACTTATAATATACATTTTCTAGATTTTTTTATTATTTTTTTGATTTTTTTGATTTGGAGTTGTGCAACTATCAAAATACCTATGAACAAAACGCAAAAATATTGCAAATACTTGAAAATTCAATAAATACTTACAAATACAACATATGCACTATGCGGTATTTCTTGTGTTTGGAAGTTTGTTATCTTGTTTTAGTTTTTTGGATTGTGTTCTTTTGTTCATGTTCCATTAGTGTATGTATTCTGATCTTGATCCATGTACCAAGCCCTTTCATATTTTAACGTATAAATTTTTGTCCTAAACTGTACATGGATAAGTCACTCTCACTTATAAAATTCACAATAATTATGTGTCAGTCCGTTCTTAACACGAAGATTGCAACAAAGAGGTGTTGACATAGGTCATTATTGAACAAGTGTACTTTCATTTAAAAGAATTTAATCCAAATTCTATTTAACTTTGAAGTCATACATCCTCTAAAATCTCATTTTTGAGTGTGCATTATATGGTTCAAAGACATACTATGATCTTCCAATCCCACCTTTGGATGATTCTCTGGTTTTGATGGAATGTCTCCATTCCAGTTGAAAATTCAACTCTACAGTTATTTTCTAATTTAAATCCATTCTATTTTTGGTAGTATCAATCATAGTAGAAAAACCAAGTGAAATCCAATGAACCTAGCTATAGTACCAAAAGCGTTAAAAGGTTAAACGTTAACGTGAAGGCTCTTCGTTGGTCATGCCATGTCTTCAAATTGAATTAAAAGGCCTTTTAAAAGCTATTTTTGGATTTTACATGGGGTCCCAACTACAGAAAGAGCATAGCAAAATCGGTTCACCATGTAGTGTATTTTGGATTTTCTGTTTTTCATGTCCTAAATTTAATTTAGACCATGAAAATGAGTTCTATTGCATTTGAGCTGAACTAATATAATAAAGCTTACCAAGTCTAGTTTCTACTCCATTTTGAATTTTTTGGAAAACTCTGAAATTGAGTGTTTTATTGGAGTTACAAGTTTGGTGGGTATTACTATGGTATAGGGAATTATTCTAAATTTAGATACATGGATGATTATCATTTACTGTACTATTCTTCATTGTAATTTATACCTTAAATAAAAAATTGGAAGTTTTGAGTACATTTTGTAATTGATATGAATTTTCTTTACAATCACTTCAAAAAATCATAGTAATATCAAATTTTCACCAAAATTTATGAAAAGTTCATGATTTGTAGTAGATACATGTATGGTTTCATCTACTAAAAATAAAATGTTGAATTTTTATCTTATTTATAGTGCCAAAATTGAGTGACACTTTAGGGATTAAGCATTATGAATCTCAACATGGGACCAAATAACAAAATATGAGGTCTTTAATACCGTAGCATTCTGAAAAGCCTAGCCTTTTGGATGGTAACCCTTTAGTACCTAATAGAATCTAGAGTATAAAGAGTGGTGCCTTTATAGTTTAGTGGTAGAGCAGAGGTAAGGACCGGGGGGGGGGGGGGGGGGGGGGGGAGGGGGAGGCAGCACAGCCAGAATGTGTGGAAGGTATCCTTATTTATAATTTTTCTCTTGCCGAGCGCTCACTTCTTCAAACTTACCGTGAGCCCGCCGCCGCCAAGACGGTGCTGGGGCATTTAGCTGTTCCCAGCCCAGGCTTCAAAGTTCTTGACGAGTGGGCTCGCGCCACTCTGCATGCAACCTTCGAGACTTTAACGCTTATCGGAAATAATTTCTTTGAAGTTACTTTAACGCACTCGGAAAGGGTTCAACACACGCTGCAAAACTCCTTTTTCTTTGTCGGGAAGGAGGTTACTTTTTCTACATAGAGTGCCGACTTTTATTCAGAGAAAGAAGAGACTTTCGCCCTCATTGAGTACCCAATTTGGGCTCAATTTTTGGGCATCCCAGGATGGCTCTGGAACACTGAGTGCCCTACAATCCTGGGTTCCAGATTGGGGAAGATTTTATCCATCGATAACTCTCCTTCGTACCGCGGTAAAACGGCTGGACCTAGAAATCGAATTCTGGTCAGTGATATCGGTAAGCTTCCTACGACTATTTAGATTCCAGGAGATCAAGTAGGTACTATGTTAGAATACAAGGTTGTCTATTTCGGACGCCCAGACCAATGCCTCCACTGTAAAGCGCTTGGCCACACGGTGCAATTTTGTACTGCCTCAAAAAAGAAAGGCTCTTAGGATCGCTCCAGAGCTGAGAACTTGTTGGGAATCTCGTTCCCGGATGCGCTCTTGTGAAGACGCTTCTAGGGGTCGACGAGCCTCGCGACAGAACATCGACGAAATTCAGAGAACGCCCCATGAAGCTCATCCTCAGACTAAGCCTTCAGATAGAAGAGACACTCGTAGATCGAGGAGCAAACAACATCATAACTATAACCCCAGAAACATCGACCAGGGCTGGACTAAAGTCACTCACAAGAAGCACAAAGGTAAGCAGGCCCAACATACTGTGCCCAGCTTCCGCACTCGTCAACCCCAGAAGCCTTCAGGAGATACAAACTCTACAGCAGTTAAGGAGAAGCCGGTCCATCAGCTTTACAAGGTTAAATCAGTCATAGTAGACAACCAAACTTCTACCTCTTCATCTCGGTCCTCAGCCAGAGAAAAGGGGCCTCAGATCCCTCCCTCTCCTCCACCGGCGAAAGCCACTCCTTCAGATTTTTAGGTCCAGACAAATCTCTGCCCAGGAAAGGAGCCGGCTCCCTCACAGCATAACCAAGCCATACTGGTGGGTATGGAGCGTATCGTCTTACCTCCACAAGAGGACGCTCCCTGCTCCAGACAGTCTGTTTCTAGAGGCAACACCTCCCCTTCTCCGCTTGAGAAATTCCCGGTCCTTCCTAACTCCTCGTCATCTCCTCAGTTTTCACCTAAGATGGATTTGAGATCCCAGGTTGAAAAGGATAATGATGAGAAGTATGAGTTTCTTTGGAAGAAAGAGGGACGATTTCTGTGGAAATCTTTTGCTCGCTACCAAGAAGAGCTCACTGGTTATCTCCCTGAGACGTTCCCATAAAGGCGAGGCTATCTAACTTCATATCTCCCCTCGTCCTTTTTGAATGAAGAAAATCTCTATAAAGAGGACCTTCTACCACATAACATGTGTCGGGTATTCCCCATTTTGACCACATCGCTCGCCAAGGACAAATCCATTAAAGAAAAAAATTATTGGATTTTACAGAAGAAAGGGCCGAAGGGGGACTCCTCTAATTCAGCTGCAGCCTTTAAGCAACTCCAGGTTCTCGAAGGGCGTCAAGATTGGGACTCCCATAGCACCAGGGCTTACATAACCAACAAAGCTGCAATGGCTTTCCGCGGTATCATTGTGAACACTAGTAACAAGGTCAATCTATTTAAGCATTGGAATAATGCTGTATGGTTTTACCAATGGTTGATTGTTGAGCCAGACACCGGCCACTGCATTCTGCTGGCTTTCATCCCAGTTGTTTCCAAAGACGTGCCACTTGCCAAACCAGATGGTTACAAGTGGGTTAAACTGGAAGAAAGTCTCACTACCGCCCTTACGATCACTCCAGAGTTAGACCGTATAATAGGCATGAGATAGCTCACGGAGGTCACTCTCAGGAAGATTGTAGGAGACGCCATTTATTCTAAGGAATCTTCACTACCACCCCCTCTGCACAAGAAAACTTGTGCTCAAGGCCAGTTCCAGGCAGAGGCATCTACAAAATCTTCAGGATGACAGTTCGATAAATCACCCTTGCATCCCAGAACATCCGGAGTTTAGGCCAAGGTGTCTATGGGGTTCGAAAGAGGAAGGAATTCAAAGATTTATTGGCTAAAGCCAATCCTCAACCATCAATTGTATTGATACAAGAACACCATTTTAGTATGCAAGATTGCATGCGTAACAATCATCAACTAGATTTCAAAGGAGGCCTCTCCTTATGGAATAACGCACTTTACTCTGCGGAGGGTGCGAGATTTACGGCAGGAACAAGAATTCTACTAGGCAAGCAATTGGCTAGCCTGGTTCTTGACACATGAGTCATCATAGAAGGCCATGCACAATATGTCCTTCTTGAGATAGGTTCCAAGAAAATTGGGATCCTAAATATCTATGCTCACAACCACTCGGCAGCTAGGGCGCAATTTTGGACACGGCTTAGGAATTTTTCCTTTCCAGATGCTAACTGGATTATAGTTGGCAACTTCAACATGACCGAGTCGGAAGACGACAGAAGCCCTAATTACTTGGATAAAGTCATGGGACGCCGAGAACAAACTGCGTGAAATTCTTTTGCTCTATCTCTGGGCATCTCCGACGCTTTTCATCAAGATGATTTTAGAAAAATCAGCGCCAAATGTCACACGTGGTACCGCCAGAACCCAAGTCCCAAGTGGTCACGACTGGATAGATTTTACATCACACCTGCCCTACAAGATTGTAGTGGCAAGCAGGGTATATGGCAGCAGATGGCACATCTCTCAGACCATTCGGCTATCTTTTTACAAATTAATCTCAGTCACACTTGATTTCGACCCGAGCCTCCTCACTTCAACTCCGCTCTGCTCAAAAAAGATGCCTCCAAGGAGCTGCTCATTCAAGCTTGGGAAGACACAGTCAGGGACCACCCGGACTTATCTAAGACAAAGTTGACAGCCTTAGCGCTCAAGGCCCTCATGACGGAAAACATTCGCATCACCAGAGCAGAGAAGAAAGCTGGTAAGATGACTTACCAGGATCAATTCACCAAAGTCCGAGATGCTGAGGCGCGATTAGCTTTAGACTGGAATGACCTACAGGCATGGGACAACCTCAACATTGCTCAAGAAAAATTAGAGGAGGTTCGCATGGAGAAGTTAGAAAAACAAAAGAACCGTGCCGGGGCAATATAGGCAATAATAGGAGACAAATGTACCAAGGAATTCTTTGAATTTCACAAGGTGTCCAGGTCCAAGACTAGCATCAAAGAACTCTTTCATGGCACGCGTTCTCTCAAGACCCAAGCATAAATTTTTGACTACGTTCTTTCATATTACAGAGAGCTATTTCGTTTTGACGCACTTACTGAGATCAATGCACGAGCTCGCATGGCATGTTTGAAAAACAATCCCAAGCTTGTTACCCCTGAACAGAACGAACGACTTCTTCAACCTTTTTCCCAGGACGATTTGGAAGAAGCTCTTAAGCAACTACCTAATGGCAAAGTGGCTGGTCTGGACGGAGTCCCAACAGAAGCTATCAAGCTTCTTTGGACAGAGATTGACCCTTTGATTCTTCAACAGTTTGAAGAAACTCTCGAAAAGAAACAAATTCACCCTTCCTTTAATAGAGGCCTTCAATCGCTAATACCTAAGGGAGGTTGCAAAATCGCAGTTGGAGAATTATCGCCCTATTTTTGTGCTCCCGGCAATTTACAAACTCATAGCCAAAGTGATGGCCAATAGGATGCAAGGAAACCTCCCGATATGGATTAAGTCTTCTCAAACCGGCTTTGTGAAAGACCGGTTCATCTTAGACAACATCTTCCTTGTCTACGAGGCTATGGAATGGGCCAAAGAATCCAATCAAGACCTAGTGCTACTTATGATTGACTTTGAGAAGGCCTATGATAGGGTGAATTGGACTTTTTTTAAGGAGGCCATGCGCAAAGTAGGGTTCAACGAAGAATGGATCGCTTGGACAACATCCTTTTATGAGGGAGCTAAAACTTCGGTTCTGGTCAACGGCTTTCAGACTCCCGAATTCAAATTAGAAAGAGGAGTCTGCCAGGGGTGTCCTATGGCGCCATACTTGTACCTATTTGTTCAAGACGTCCTTGGCTATATGCTAAGTGACCCGAACAATGGCATAGAAGGCCTTACTCTTCCAGACTCCTCCATCTTAAGAGAGTCTTTCTTTGTTGATGACTCTACAATTTTCCTCAAAGGAACAAAGGAAAATTTAGAACGTGTCTTCTCCGTCCTTGACCAATTTTGTGCAGGGAGTGGAACAAAGATGAACATAACCAAGAGCGTGGCAATTTGGTGTTCATCTTCTCACAAATCATGGTCTTTTGGAGAAGATAGAGGGTTGAAATGGCTTCCTCAGGGAGCCACAACGACCAATTTGGGCTTCCTAATTGGTTTCAACATGTCTCAGCTGGAAAAGAATGCAAAAGTTCTACTACAAATCCGCAATAAGCTAGCCAAATGGAGCAATCAGAAACTGTCAACGGCGGCTCGTATTTTAATTTCGAACCAAGTTATTTTGGCTTCAATCTGGTATATTGTAAGCGGAGCAGACCTTTCCAAGAGCGTTCTACAGAAAGCACGAACGATGGTTAGGAACTTTATTGGGGTGGTGACGCTTCCAAAAAGGCATAGGCTAGAGTCCATTGGGACTCAGCAATTCTTCCCACAGTTCACAGTGGTATCAAAATTTTCTACCCATACGCGCAGACATTAGCCTTACTTGCTAAGATGATACCGAGGGGCTTAGAGCCAGGCCCGGAACCCTGGAAGGTCTTGCTACAGCATAGGGTCAGTCAAATTCAGCTCAAACATCATGGGAACTGGAGCCTTGATGCCGAGTCGCTGCTAATAGGAAACAGGATCTGCGATCAAGGTAGCCCTTTGTGGCGTGGAATATGGGCCTCATGGTTGGAGGTTCGGCTTGGTACCTCCAAATCAGTGCCCACCAACATGGACGAAGCCCATCGACAATCCCTATTTTTAAACCCCTTCCTCACTAGCACTGATCTTTCAATGTGGGGAGGGGAGGAAGATCCAAGGTCCGGAGTTTTTTGCAGATGGTCCCAGAAGGGAATCTCAAAATTAACATATTTGGGACTCCGATCATCAAACCTCGTTGGATACGCAGGACCTGTTCCGGCTCACTAGGTCACGCAACTTAGCCACTATCAGACAAGATATTATATATTCTGTCCCATGGAGTATAACTCAGCCTTACCTACCCAAAGAAGGAGAGTGGTTCACCATGAATGAATCTGAGAGAGCTCTTCTAGAGGAGTTCTATCACATTAGAAGCGTCAAGGAGAATGGGACACTTTTCGTTAATGTTTACCGCCGGACCGGTAATACAGAAAGGCTTCAGCTTGTTTCAGGGAAGGCTCCTGTCCGCTTACCCTCTTGGCACCTTACTAGGACTAGAACCATCCTAAGGAATGCTACTCAAAGATTTTGTGAATTTAATCCACAGGAAGTCCCCGTCAGTGATTTCCCCGTATACGTTGTCAAACATGGACGAGTTATAGATTTTGACCTTGATCTTAAAGAATGGAATTGGGCCAAAATTGGTCACATCAAGCCCGGGAATTTTTTCAATTACACAACCAAGAGCAGCTACAAGATCATTAATTCCCGTCAAGCAAGAGCCCCACTCTTTTCATCCTCATTGATTGACAAAGGGTACACATTCGCTCAATGCCGCAAGTTCTATAAGGACTTGTGACACCCGTGGATTCCCAAGAAGATCTCAACCATGTTATAGCTAACATGTCAAGGAGGCCTACCTTTAGCGGCTTGGAGAACAAGAATGAATCACCGGGATTTATGATCCACCCGGAAAGCAAGGGCAATCTACACTCTACAAGCAACCGGCACCCAATATAGTCCCGGGAACTAAAGTAGCCCCAACCACCATTGACGAAATCCCATGGGAGATTTTGAGAAGTTGTCTCATTTGGTTCATTTGGTGTCAAAAGGTAGCTTTTGACTTAAGAGACAGGGACTTCTATATAGGAATTGCTCTTTTTCGCGCCTGGCAAATGACGGTTCAAGCCGGGATGGGGGCATGGTACGAGATGACGAAATATAACATTAAGGGCAAATCAGAGAACTAAATACAGAAGGAAACAGAGTTCCTCTCTACCTGGACCTATGGCAACCTCTTCTGTAAATCCCATAATGGGATCCATTGGCAATTAGTGCCTCACAGGGAGTTCCTCCCTCGGGATCTAGCCAATAGATATCGTAGCCTCAGATCAGGCCTCACACAGCCCAGGCCCCTATCTCCCTCTCCTCCCAGTAATTCTAATTCTTCTACTGAGAGCCTGGCTCCATCCCTATCGGCTCCCCTGTCTATTGAACATTTAGCGAATTCACACCCTCAGGTTCAAGAGGTGCAGGATATAGACAGGGACATAGACAATATCATCTCCCTCATCATCCAAGACATGGAAGCTGAGGTCGAATTAGAATTACAACTTGCGAACGAGGAACCTATTGCTCCCGTCACCCATCCCTTGACTGCTAGAGACAAGATAATCACAGACACTGAGTAGCAGATTAGAGATTTACCTGATGACACTACGGCAGATCGGTACTTTTATGACTGGTAGGATGACTGCGCGTCATATTTTTTGCTGACGTGGAATGTGACGCGCGCGGTGACAGGGCGGGCTCATTACCGACGAGTCGCTTCGAACACCTAGTCATATGAATAAATACGACCCAAATCGTATAAGGGGGCTCCATGTACGTGCCACGTCAGCACCTCCAGCCGCCAACTTGACCGGCCCTTGTCCTTGACTTTTCGTGGTCTGCCCGGGCAGCCAAGGCCAAAATCCGACGTGGCATGTGACTCTGTCGAGTCATATTTTTCTGCTGACGTGGCATCTGACGTGGCATGTTACTCTGTGGAGTCATTTTTTGCTGACGTGGAATGTGACTCTATGGAGTTATATTCTTGCTGACGTGGCACCTCCACGTGGAATGTGACTGCCTGTCACATTTTCGGCCGATGTGGAATGTGACTCTGTGCAGTCATATTTTGGCTCATAATGTCGCTGACGTGGAATGTGACTAGTAGTTATGTTTTTTTCTGACGTGGAATATGACTGTGCATAGTCGTACTTGAGCTAACGCTGTGACTGCTGGCAGTCGTGTATTCAAGACCTCCAGTAATGTTCGACAAGAGTGCGACGGGTAGATGACTGGTTTCAGTCACAGTATCGGAGGGAGTGAGAACATTACATGACTCGCGGTAGTGACAATGTAATTGCCATGCATGTGGTCCTATGACTGCGTAGAGTGATGCATTGGCTTACTAAGAGTCACATTTGTACTATATATCAGAATCATAGAATGGAGGACACATACGTGGGATTAGAGAAATGCATCATGTTTCACTTGTATTTAGTAGGGAAACTCTCCATACAAAACCAAAACCCGTTTAATCTTAAACATAGTTTCTATCTAGCTAAACAAGTCTCATTCCTCACCAATATATACATCCATTAGCGAAGTCTTCCCGCTTCCTCTTTGCTGCATGCTCCTCGTGGTTCTCTTCGTCATCCTGTGTGCACCACCTCAATCACACTGGGTTAGACAACTATTTTGCACAAACCTCATTAATTCACTAGAATACCCTGTAATACAGATGCTGCGCATTCATGAATATAATTTGTTCTATTCAGTTGGATTGTGACTAGTCCCTGTGACCTTCTCAGGATACATTACTGAACCATGTGACATTCTCACTGTGTACATTACTGATCCCTGTGACATTCTCGCTGCGTACATTACTGATCCCTGTGACATTCTCGCTGCGTACATTACTCAACTATGTGACATTCTGACTGTGTACATTACTTATCCCTGTGACATTCTATACGTATATTACTGATCACTGTGATATTCAGGCAATTCATCAGCATTGCGTGCTACGTGAATAATTGGTAGATGATTTAGAGGTCACCTTTTGTTTCGCGGTCGCGCGGTTTAAACTGCCTTCAGTGCGGCAACGGGCCACAGAATGACGGTGTTTATTGAGGTAATTGATGCAACGTAGTATTGCTAGAAGCCAAAGACGTACGGGTGCTAAATAATGGTGTGTGGGAGGAGGGGTTAGGCATGGGCTGATCTCTAGAGTGTCCTTGTGATGAGTTATCCCATATGGTTTGTCCATGGTGACCTCCTAGTGTACACTACTTAAGGTGGAAGGCCTTTGAGTAAAGATCATCTCTTTCTACGCATTCCTTGTGTTTGTGTGTGTGCCTTGTGCAATCTTCTCTACCTTCAATAGGTTATGGGCCCACTCATGTGTGTTTCATGAGTATTAGATTGCATTTGTGCAAGTATTTTGAGGTCGGTGCGCAACGGGCGGTTTTGGAGCATTGTTGGAGGTTTTGGAGCTTGTTGAAGCGTTGGTGTTTCTTGGAGGTGTGCATGGGCTGAAGTTACATGTTGGAGCACTCTCTTTGGTCAATTTCTTCCCTTGATCTCCTTCTTTTCTTTCTTCTATCTCTTCGTTGCGAGTGGAACTTCGTTTGGTTCAATTGTGAGCATTTGAGTAAATGCAAGTGATTTGTGAGGTGTGAAGACTCTCGTGGAGGGTCTACCATCTGATCCTAGTGATTAGGCACTTGCTTTGAGGTGTTGCATGTGTTTCATGCTCTTGGGGTGCTCAAATTTTCATTTGGAGCTAGTTTGTGCACAAAGGTGCGGTTTTGAGCAATTTCAATGCGATTGGGGTTTTGAGGGACTTGTGTGAGTTCATGTGCATTGAGTGAGTGCTCTTGAAGGACACAAAGGTGTCATTGACGTGCATTGAGTGTTTGGGGACACTAAGGCGTCGTATTGAAGAATTTGGAGTTGTTTTGAGCTCCATTGAGTGATTTGAGGGGTTTTGGTGAGCCTCTTTGCATTTTTGGGTGAGGGTTCTCACATTTGAGTGTTGGGAGGCGTGTGTGGAGCACAAAAGTGCTGATCTAGTGTTTGGGGTTGTTTTAAACCCATTGGGTGCACAAAGGTGCAATATCAAAGCAAAAAAATCACAAAAACAAAGTTGTGTGTTTGAGTTTGAGGTTTCATTTGTGTGGGGAGGCATACGTAAGTGAGGATCATGGCATCTTTTGAGGGTGAGGGTCCCAAGGTCGTGGACAAGTTCGATGGGGTGAATTTCCACTTGTGGAAATTCAAAATGGAGATGGTGATGGCCGAGAAGGAGTTGTGGGAGATTGTCGAGGGTAGTGAGGAACCTCCTTTCTCTTCTACGGATCCTAGGATCATGCAAGCGTACACGAGGAGGGAGAAGAAGGCATTTGCCATTTTGGCACTCAACCTCGCGGATTCGCAACTTGCGCACATTCGTTCGTGCAAGACACCCGCGGAAGCATGGTCCAAGCTTTGCAACATTCACGAAGCGAAAACATTGGCCAACATTTTGTTTTTGAGGCGCAAGTTCTTCACCATCAAGATGGGCGAAGAAGATGACATGTTGGCGCACATCAACAAGGTCAAAGCTCTCGCGAATCAACTCAACGGTTGCGACGTGTCGGTTACGGATGGTGACATCGTGATGACACTTTTGGAGAGCCTTCCATCATCATACGAGTACCTCATCGTGGCGATGGAGTCAAGACCCATTACGGAGCTCACATTGGACTATGTGACCTCACGGTTGTTGCACGAGCTTTCGCGGCGAAAGGAGAACGAGTCTCGAGAAGATGGAGCGGCACTCGTGGCGAAGCAATCCAAGAATGGAGGCGGTGGGAGCTCAAGCGACAAGGTGTGCTTCTATTGTGGTAAGAAGGGCCACATTGCCAAATTTTGCTTCAAACGCAAGAGGGATGAGAAAGGGGAGAGTGCAAACAACACTAAAACTCGTGACGATGATGAGTACGCATTTACGGCTAGATATGAGGCAAGCATGAGCGATGGCATCGAGGGTGATGCAAGCATGAGTGATGGTATCGAGGGTGATGCAAGCATGAGTGATTGGATTGAGGTTGGTGATGAGTATGCAAACATGGCAAGCAATGTATCGTGCAATGGTAGTACGAGTGATTGGATTGTTGATTCGGGGGCTACAAGCCACATGTCACCACATAAAACTTGTTTTCATTCGTATGCTCTCATTAATCCAAGGAGAGTGATTTTGGGAGATGATACGGTGCTTGAGGCCGTTGGCAAGGGCCAAATTGTTGTAGACACCGAGGTGAGGGGTCGTGTGAAGACAATCACTATCCAAGATGTCCTCCACGTTCCCAAATTAACGGCAAATTTACTATCGGTGAGGCAATTAGTGGCAAAGCACTTGAGGGTTGAGTTTAGTGATAAGGGGTGTTATGTGTTGTCACTGAGTCGAGATGAGGTGGCCATCATTGAAGAACACGAGGGCTTGTACCACATCAAGTTCTCCAAGGTGCATTCGAAGGAATCGGCGGCGTTGGCGCATTCAAACTTGAAGGACGACAAGTTGGCGTTGTGGCATCGTCGACTTGGCCATTTGAACATCAAGAGTGTGAAGACACTACGCGGCATGGTAAGCGGTATGGACCTTCATCAATTGAAAGTGGATGCTTCTACATTCACGTGTGAAGGTTGCATTGAAGGCAAGCAACAACGGTTGCCATTTGCGGGTGAAGGGGCGACACGGGCCACAAAAGTTTTGGAGATCGTGCATTCGGATGTGTGTGGCCCCATGAAGACCACATCGATGGGAGGTTGCAAGTACTTTGTGACCTTCATCGATGATTTTTCAAGGAAGATATGGCTCTACCCTATCAAAGCCAAGAGTGAGTGCTTTGAGAAGTTCAAGGAGTTCAAGACATTGGTGGAGAACCAATCCGAGTTGAAGATCAAGGTGTTTCGGTCGGACAATGGCGGCGAGTACATGTCCAAGAAATTTGACGAGCTTTTGAAGAATGAAGGCATCGCACGCCAAACTTCGGCCCCGTACACGCCTCAACAAAATGGAGTTGCGGAGCGCGCAAATCGCACCATTGTAGAGATGGCGAGGAGCATGTTGCACGCTCAAAACTTGAAGTTGGACCTTTGGGCGGAAGCGGTGGTGAATGCGGTATACACACGCAATCGGTGTCCAACAAGCGCGGTTGAAGGCATGACGCCGGAGCAAGCGTGGAGTGGGAGGCAACCATGTGTTGCACACATGCGCATCTTCGGATGCATTGCATATGCGAAGGTTCCTGACGAACGGAGGACGAAACTCGAGGCTAAGGCCTTGAAATGTGTGTTTCTTGGGTATTGTGAAGGTACCAAGGCGTATAGACTCATGTCGGTGGACACGAGGAAGATCATTCGGTCACGTGATGTGACATTTTGTGAGGAGTCTACGATGGAGGCTCCTTTGGAGGTTGGTCCAAGTGGGAGTAGTGGAGACGTTTTGGTGGACACACCCTCCAAGTCTCCTAGTATTGTTGATGAAGGTGATGATGACGGTGATGACGAAGATGGCGACACGGAGGTTGTTGAAGCGCCATCGAGCTCAAAGGCCAAGAATGGCGCAAAGGGCACGCAAGAGGAGCAAGTTTCTTCAAGCGAGCGGCGGTACCCCGAGAGATCGCGCAAGCCACCTGGAGAATGGTGGAAGAACCACATCTTCCCTCAAGTGGAGGACGAGCATGCGAATGTGGCATTATCGGATGGTCCATTGACCATTCGCGAAGCCATGCAAGGTGAGGATGCGGTCAAGTGGGAGCGCGCCATGCAAGAGGAGTACGACTCTCTAATTGCTAATGGTACGTGGCAATTAACTCCCATTCCAAAGGATCGCAACCCCATTGGTTGCAAATGGGTGTTTCGGACAAAGAGGGATGTTTCGGGTATTGTTGTGCGTCACAAGGCAAGATTAGTAGCCAAGGGGTTCGCGCAAGTGCATGGGGTGGACTTTCACGAGACATTTGCTCCCGTGGCCAAGTTCACCACCATTCGATGCATTCTTGCCATTGGAGCGGCCTTGGACTTGGAGATGCATCAAATGGATGTGAAGACCGCATTTTTGAATGGCGATTTGGAGGAGGATATCTACATGGTGCAACCTGAGGGGTTTGTGCAACAAGGTAATGAGCACCTTGTTTGTAAGTTGCAAAAATCATTGTATGGGTTGAAACAATCTCCAAGAGCGTGGTACCAAAAGATTGACACGTTCTTGGTTGCACACGGGTTTACTAGGAGCATTGCGGATCATAGTCTCTACTTCATGCAAGAGGGACAACATGTGGTGATTGTGATCATATATGTTGATGATTTGATCATTCTTGCAAGCCTCATGAGTTTAATGAATGCATTAAAAGACATGCTTGAGAGAGAGTACGAGATGAGTGATCTTGGAGAATTGCACTTTTGTCTTGGTGTTGAGTTTGTGCGAGACAGGGCTACACGCACTATCACCATGAGTCAAGGCAAGTATGTGATGGACGTGCTCAAGAGATTCGGGATGGAGGATTGTAAGCCCGTGGCAACACCATTGGATGCAAACTCCAAGCTCGTCAAGCTTTCGGAGGAGGAGTATGCGATGGAGGCTAAATCGATGGCGGAGGTGCCATACAAGCAAGCGGTGGGGTCATTGATGTATGCGATGATTGCGACACGGCCCGACCTTGCGTATCCAATTAGCGTGGTGAGTCAACACATGGCGAGACCGGGCTCGATGCATTGGATGACGGTCAAGAGGATCATGCGTTATTTGAGGGGCACAAGCGATGTGAAGTTGTGTCTTGGAGGCAAAGACATTGTGTTGAGCGGCTATTGTGACGCGGACTACGCGGGAGACACGAGTGATCGAAGATCGACAACGGGCTACATGTTCAAGGTCGGATCGGGAGCGGTGTCGTGGAATAGCAAGCGGCAACAAACCACGGCGACATCAACGGTGGAGGCCGAGTACATGGCTACGAGCCATGCCACGAAGGAGGCCATTTGGTTGAGGCAACTAATGGTGGATGTGGGTTGCACACAAGGTGAGGCTACAACGATTATGTGTGACAACCAAGGGTGCATTTCACTTGCAAAGAACCCTACACATCATTCACGCACGAAGCACATTGATGTGCAATACCACTTCATTCGGGAGAAGTTGGAATTGGGAGTTATACGGTTGGAGTATTGTCCAACGGAGCACATGGTGGCGGATGTGCTCACAAAGGGTCTTTGTAGAGACCGACACCAACGATTAGTAATAGCATTTGGACTTAGAGGCTTTGGCTCTACGCAAAGTGGGAGTATTGAGGTAATTGATGCAACGTAGTATTGCTAGTAGCCAAAGACGTACGGGTGCTAAATAATGGTGTGTGGGAGGAGGGGTTAGGCATGGGCTGATCTCTAGAGTGTCCTTGTGATGAGTTATCCCATATGGTTTGTCCATGGTGACCTCCTAGTGTACACTACTTAAGGTGGAAGGCCTTTGAGTAAAGATCATCTCTTTCTACGCATTCCTTGTGTTTGTGTGTGTGCCTTGTGCAATCTTCTCTACCTTCAATAGTGTTGAGAGCCTCACCGAAGCGCTCCACAACCGGATCGTCCATCTGGTTAGGCTCATGCAGTAACACCTTTTCCGATCCCGGTTCAACCGCGGTAATCATGACCGACGCATTGCCCTCCTCGATCATTCGGCAATGCATGGTGCCTCCTGCAAGGCTCACGATGAAGCCGTGAGCTACAACGGTGTCATTGGGATTGAAATTTTTGTCAAAATCGTGTACCTTCACCTTCGACTTGGGGGCCAATGCTGCAGGTGCAGCCTCTACCACCGGTTCCACTGCTTCAGGTTCCTGCGGCCACGGTTCAAACGTTCATCATGTTAGGAATAGCTAGTAAAACTACGAATAAATGTTAGAGTAAAGCAAAAACCACATAAAGGACCTACCGGATTCCGTGGTATCGCCGCTAGTTTGACGTCCTTGCCCAAATACTGAGTGTAGTATTCAATGTCCGATTTGTTGCGTGACAATGCTTCAAATGGCTCTATCAGTCGGTTTAGGTAGTCGTCGTTAGGCTCTAACGGGTCCCATTGTGGACAAGTAATGACATTCAAGGGGGGGGGGACTCTTCCGTTGCGGTTGCGTCGCAATCAAACTGAAGGCATCGAGCCTTAGCAGCTAAAGACGGGGGGATTACACTAAAGAGCTCATGCAGGTCTCTCTTGCTACCTCCATTTTCCTTTCCCCACAAAAAACTCCACTTTAAAGAAGGTATCCCGATTGCCAAAAACTTCGCTACTACTTCTAGTAGACTACGGTCTATGGGCGACCATATGCCCACATCGAAGTGACTACATAACGTGGTCAAGAAAGGGCCACAATCGGCCCTTTTCTTGATTTTTACCTTGTGGTCTTGATCGTAGTGCACCACTAGATCAAGACCCCACTCGTGCCTATCGTGTAGCGGTCTAATGTCACACAAAACTCCCACAACATTCAAAACAATCACCTTTCTCTTCAAATTATCCGACACCATTACCGCTGGATACTTTGTCCCGCCCCTCACCTTCTTCTTCTTCGCGGGACTGCTTGCTTTCTCTGTCGGACGCTTCCTCTTCGCTGCAGGCTCCTTGTGGTTCTCTTCGTCATACTGTGTGCACCACCTCGATCACTTTGAGTTACACAACTATTTTGCACAAACCTCCTTATTTTGCACAAACCTCCTGTAATATTGACTGTTATATTTTGTTGCATGTTTATGACTGCTCCCTGTTATATTCTGTTGCATTGCGACTAGTCCCAGTGACCTTCTCAACGTACATTACTCAACTCTGTGACATTAACTGTGTACCTTACTCATCCTTGTGACATTCATTGGGTACATTACTGATCCCTGTGACATTCGCTGCGCACATTACTGATCCCTTTGACATTCTATGGGTACATTACTGATCACTGTCACATTCAGTCAATTCAACAACATTGCGTGCTCCACACAGTTAGAGGGAATGCTCGAGAACACCTTCTCCTTCGCAGTCGAGCGGCGATTGGTTTCTTAAATTTTAGGATAGCATGTCTAGTTTAACCAATTAAACCAAATTTCAAATTTTAAAAATGAAATCTGTAATTTTGGTGAATGTTCAAAGGTAAAATACATTAAATGAGTATTTCATACATTTTCTCAAGCTTTGCCCATACAGATAATTATGTTACCACTTTAGCACTTCTCCAAAAACCCAAAAATATACCCCTGGACATAGACTAAACATGCGAAATGCCAAGTTGTCATGGCTAAAGACAAAATGACAATGATCAAGTAATTTACCAATTCATTATGGCCAAAGACGACATAGTCAAAGCCAAAACTAAGAAATCACTTATTGCACACTTGGCATTTCGGTTATTGGTTTGTGCTATTTCGGTTATTACTTTGTCCCGCCCCTCACCTTCTTCTTCTTCGCGGGACTGCTTGCTTTCTCTGTCGGACGCTTCCTCTTCGCTGCAGGCTCTTCGTGGTTCTCTTCGTCATCCTGTGTGCACCACCTCGATCACTTTGAGTTACACAACTATTTTGCACAAACCTCCTTATTTCATATCAGGACCCTGTAATACTGACTGTTATATTCTGTTGCATTGCGACTAGTCCCAGTGACCTTCTCGACATACATTACTGAACCCTGTGACATTAACTGTCTACCTTACTCATCCTTGTCACATTCACTGGGTACATATCTGATCCCTGTGACATTCGCTGCGCACATTACTGATCCCTATGACATTCTATGGGTACATTACTGATCACTGTCACATTCAGTCAATTCAACAACATTGCGTGCTCCACACAGTTAGAGGGAATGCTCGAGAACACCTTCTCCTTCGCAGTCGAGCGGCGATTACTGCGACCTATCTGATCCTCCAAGAGCTTCTCTGCTTTGCTCTTCCTCTTCTTTGGCAGTTGTTTATCCTTTTTCGACGGCACTTGGGCTGTGATGGCGATGGTTGCCAAGGGGGGGTCCGGTGGGACACTTTCCCCGGAGTTCTCGGCAGCGATGGCGACTGCTGCGGTTTTATCCGCTGAAACACTATCCCCGGAGTCACCGGACTTCTCCAAGTCGATCAAACCCTAAACCAGACGTTGGAGGAAGTGAGTACAACAGATTTGGGCACTAAATGATTCATTGACCACTAACATCTTCTTCCATTGCATAGACGTGGGTGTTGAAGTCATACCTCTACTGCTGCTTCAGCTACCTGCTGAATTGTCACGTGGACCTCCTCTTCCGTGTTCGTTGCAGTTTTAACTCTGCCCCACACTGGGTCCTCGGGAACCACAGCTACTGCCGGTGGTTCCGCTGCTGCCGGGTGGGCCTCCTCCAATCCTGTGTTCCCCACTTCCGACGATTCTTGTGGTGTGTTCGGCGGCCGTATCCTCCGGACCTCGAGGAGCAGCTGCTTGAGAGTAATTTTCACGTCCTCCACCTCGCTTGCGAGACCGTCTATGCGTGTGTCCATGGAATTCCTTAAAGCCACCAGGTCTCGTGGATTGGACACTCCCCCCTTTGAAGAGGACGACTGCGGGCGGCCTGATTTCCCCGGTGTCCTCAGCTCCGCTTCGATTTCCAATTGCGTTTGGGGGCGATCCAACTCTGCAGCCTGTGAGAGAAGCAACTGTCCATCCATAAAGTTCCAAAACTGAAGATCAACATGATACAGCTCCACAGTCAAGACATGGAATTCTGCTTGTACACCATATCAAGAGAGAAACTAGAGACCACAGAAACTAGAGACCACAGAACACCTCTGTGTACTCACTTAATGGCCTTGGGAGCAGGTTTCCAATATGACTCTGTACAGTCATTTTCTCGAGATAAGTGACTGCAGAATATGACACTGTGCAGTCACTGTACTTGGAGAATGTCACTGCCGGCAGTCATCTACGAGAGATCGGCATATGAACATCACTCGTGATATCAGTAGTTCAATCACGGGCACGTTTAGGGTCATTTACAAGAACATGACAACAAACGCAGGTTTAGGGTCACTGACCAGGCGGGATCGCACTTCTCCCTCAGACCGCCCGGAGTGCGAGACATTGTGCACAACCTGACGCACGTTCTTCATCCATTCAGCCTCCGCCTTTTTGTCCTCCCTCGCTATCAGCTTCTTAAAGTTCTCCACATGCTCTTTCTTCACGTACCCTGGAAGACGGTCGCCCTTATCGAGCGGCCTCTTCATGTTAGACCTCTTCGTCCGCATTTGTTGCCGCAGTATTTGGAAGAAGACGTCCTCGGGAACGTCGCCTAGTCCACCCCGGTATTCGTACTGCGCCGCCATCTTGTCCTTGATCGCCACCAACAGCGCTCGAGGATGCGCCTTGAAATTGTCGATGCTCCAGTCCAAGTCACGGGAATAGCCCCGTAGCTTGGTGAGCCAATCCGGCTTGTGTGCCCCCGTCGGCGTTCCCCCATCGTTGACTTCAACCCACAGGCGACTGTCTCTGTTGTCACTTTTCTTCACTTGCCGCCTCAAAGTCTTCAACTTGGACTGCCGGCGTGGAGAGGCACCGACGTTCCGCACCTTCTCGCGCAAGTCACGGGAATCTCCACCGTGCTCAGCCATCCGCTGCAATACTTCGAGTTTCTTCAATTCAATCTCATCGATCAATCTCGTGTCCCGCTCGACCGGTATATCCTCGTCTTCCTCGTCATAGTATTCATCTTCCTCCGCCTCCTCCTCTTCCTCCTCAATCTGGGTTTCTCGCAAGCCCGGTGACAAAAGGTCCTCGTCCAGCGCCTTGCTGGTGCTCCCCCCCCGTATCGGTGAAGATATTCTGGTCTTCCTTCGAGGAGGGTCCACCGCCCACGACCTAGGCTTATCAGAAGAGTCACGCCCCCCCTACAAGAAACGAACAAGGTGTCAAGGCAGCGATGGAAATTAGCCTGCATGTATGGTTCACCATTTTGATCAGTCATGTTGATCAACCAACTAGTATGACTGAAGCCAGTTATGTTCTGTTATATATGACAGCGACCCGTCATGTTTACGGAAACATGACAGCAGGCAGTCATATTTTGCAACAGTCATATTTTGCAACATAGTTTATGCACATGGTAATGGAGAGACATGCTTGTGATGGGAAGAATAGAGTAGAAATTGGACACCATATTTGAAGTCTTACCTTTCTTCGATTTGTTTGCAACCGCTCCTCCTCTCGTTCGTCCTCACCGTCGTCCTCAACGCCACACTCGGAGTCGGTTAGCAGCGTCCTCTTCGTTGCTCGCGTGCGCGCTGGCTTGACGGTGCGAGGCTCTTGCAAGGGCAGGGTACAGCTGCTCTCAACCACATCCGCAATCTCAATCGACGTCATTTCCAACACCGGCAACGTAATTGCCGGGAAACTAGCAATTGCGCGGAACACTTCAATTTGCTTGCCATCCGGCATATTAGCAACGTCTCTTATCACTTTACCAACAAAGTTATCTATATCCACAGAAATTATGACTACACCGAGTCACAACGGCAGCGAAATGTGACTCCAGGGAGTCACGATGTCTGCAGCGTGAGACCCCACAGACTCACAGTAGGAATCACAGCATGACACGAGGGAGTCACAGCGGCTGTACAACGTCACTCAACGGAGTCACAATGCCCTGCCACTATGACTCTAGAGCGTCATCGCAGCTAGGTCATTTGAAACCATGGTCCACTTCTGCTTAGGGTCTCAAGCTTAGGGTTTCAGGATTTGCCCACTGCTGCTTAGGATTTGCCCACTTCTGCTCAGGGTTTGCCCACTTGTGCTTAGGGTCTCAAGCGGCAGAAGAATTAGGGTTTCAGCGAAGTACAGTCAAGCGGCAGTCAAGCGGCAGAAGAATTAGGGTTTCAGCGAAGGCGCTTAGCAAGCAAGCTGACTGAAGGCGCTTAGGGTTTCAGCGAAGGTACTCACCAAGCAAGCTGCGGTACTCAGCAAGTCGGCAATCAAGCAAGTCGGCAATCAAGCTGCAGTACTCAGCAAGTCGGCAATCAAGCTGCGGTACTCGGCAAGTCGGCAATCAAGCAAGCGATCGGCAGAGTCAGCAACCCCCGGCAATCAAGCAAGCGATCGGCAGAGTCAAGCAACCCCCGGTAATCAAGCAAGCGATCGGTAGAGTCGGCAAGTCGGCAATCGATCAAGCAAGCAATCGGCAGCAAGGTAGCAAGCAATCGGCAGCAAGGTAAAGCACTCACCTTTTATCTTTTGGCCGTTTGAAGGTCTTCTTTTGCTGCGCAATCCCAGGCAACCCCAAACTCTTCAACACTTGTGTGTTTTGGTCAATCATCTTCTTCCTCAGGCGCTCGTACTTCGGAGGTGAAGGCGCCATCATACTCACACAAGCACCGAGCTACTGAAGTGGCACATCCGCTGCAGAAGAAGATTGAGTATTCTTGGGTGCCGCGCTCCACGTTGGCCTGGTCAACCCCCGCCACGTGTACTGCGTTGACCACGCCCTTACGCAGTTTGTAACTACGTTCAGTAACATAACGCCCAGTAGTCATCAACATAACGCTCAGTAGTCATCTATATGACTCTGTAGTCATCTACATAACGCCCAGTAGTCATCTATATGACTCTGTAGTATTGAATGACTCCCTCTTGTAATATTTCCTACGCACAGTGGTATGCCTGAGATTATTGATGGCACCCCCTTTTAGTGTGTATCAAAGCACCATGTCACCCTAACCGTGTGCTCGAGTTCTTTCCATAGGATGGAACAAGGGGAGCAGGAACGCTTGAAGCATCTACAATTATGGCAAGAGGAAGAGATTCAAGCGGACTCCATGCGATTAACAAAGTACCCATGCCCATGCATGGAATGTGCAGGAGGGAAAGTCCTCGATCGAGCCACGATTCGGAAGCATCTTTGCACTAGAAGAAGGGACCTGGTTTTCACAGCTTCGATTTTGGTAAGTGATTTCAACCACCCATTCCTCAGTAAGCAAAGCGGCGTGGTCCTACGTACGGTGCCATGGTTTAAAAATCTGCGTTCATGAATTATGTAGGCCCGGTGGAGACCGATAGTAAGAGCCGCATGTTTGACATCACTGACAACGTTTCTAAGTCAAACACAGTCCTCCGAGGACGCCATACCCACAGTGACATCCGCGAGAGTTACTCGATTGCAGAAGTGGCGGTCAGACGTGTATGATGGACAATGGTGCGACGAGCCCATTCCAAAGCTATCACCATTTGTATATTGGAAAAGAGATTGGCAAGTGAAGGTGTCCAAATACCGCTTCATGGGTTGGGGTCTATTTGCAATGCAACCCGCCAAAGAGGGTGTGGAACTGCTTCCTTTTGTAAGAACACAGTACACATCGGCGGAGTACAAAATCTTGAGCAAGGCACAACCCCGAATGAAATCGTATGTGATGCGCGCGGAGTTGGACCTGTACATCGACGGAGATGTAGAGAAAGGGAATGTCGCTGGATTCATTAATAGTTCCATCGGGCGCTCTGAAATAGGCAATGTTTTGTGGGAGTTTCGCATGTTGCCTAAACCGTGGAACCCCGAGGAGTGGGGATATGTAATTACCATAGCAACAAGGGACATCATGGCCGGAGAAGAACTCTATGCGCATTACCCTCTAAATCCGAGCAGTGTATGTTAAATGACTAAAAGCAATAAAACACTAACTGCGGCCTAAACGGCAGGACTACAGTCAGTGACTGTCTTTGTAATATGTCTAGTATCAGTCATATTTTCTCCAAAATGACTACAGACAGTCACTGCTTATCACTGTAATGTGACTACTGACAGTCACGTTTTTTCAAAATGACTACAGTCAGTAACTGCTTATCACTGTAATACAAGTCCAACCAGTCATATGTTGCGTATCATGTGTACGATGTGTCACTCCATGCGTTGACAAGACTAAACGACATAGACACACTTGGGGCGCAGGTGGATGCAATAACAATGAGAACCCTCAATAGGAAATGCATGAAATAGCGTATCATAAGAAAGTGGAATGTGACATCCAATGTGTTGTCCCTGGAATTGCAGGACGAGTACAGCCCCTTGAACTTGACCCCTAATGCACCAAGCAATGGGCAAGGTAGTCAGCCTCCGTCTAGTCCCAGTATTGACGGCGGAGAAGCTACGGAAGTAGATGTTTTACGCATGGTGGCAGAGTGCTTCAATAAGTATGACAATGTCAACTTAGGGGGCTACGATACCAACCCTTCCATACATGACGGAGTTGATGTTGAGTTCAATGAAGTGCCGCCAGTCGGGGACGATGGCTTCCCACCTCGTGACAACGAAGGTAGCGATGACGGAATGGAGGACAATAACGACCCTATGGAATCAAGCGGGACAGCGATGAACATCAAAGACCCTAGTGGCATAGTCTTGGATACCCTTTTACACGAAGCAAATACTCCGCTTTATGCAAGGAGCTCCTCCAACCGTCTCACCTCCATACTCATGATACTTGTGTGTTGCACCACTTTTGGCGTACCAAACAACTTTGTGGACGAGTTGTTGAAGTTATTGCAGGAGTCAATATTGCCCAAGGGCAACACGCTTCCGAAAACATTTCACGAAGCGAAGTGTTTGTTGATGAAATTGGGGTTGTCCTACAACTCCATACATGCGTGTAGAGATGGGTGTTGTTTATTTCGGAAAGAATTGGAAGATGCAACGGAGTGCCCAATATGCCACAAATCCCGGTACGTAGACAACTCCAAAACAATACCGGTCAAAGTATTGAGACATTTTCCGTTGATCCCTCGTTTGCGAAGAATGTACAGTTGCACAAGGCTAGCGGAGCTCATGAAGTGGCACGTGGACGGAAAGAGCAAGGACAAGGTGATGAGATCCGTGGTTGATTCAAAGGCATGGAATCACGTGAATAGTACATGGCCGGAGTTTGCGAAAGAAGGACGTAACGTTCGGCTAGGCTTGGCACTAGATGGCGTGAACCCATTCCGGAACCAAAGTCTTAGCCACTCCACGTGGCCCGTGGTCATGCTAAACTACAATCTCCCCCCTTGGCTAGTGACCAAAAACTTCTTTATGATGCTCACGCTACTAATACCCGGAAAAGAAAGTGTGACGGACAAGAATGTCGATGTGTATCTGGCACCATTAATAGAGGAGCTGCAAGAGCTATGGGAAGGGACCGATTGCGTGGATGGATCGCAAAAAAACTCCGGCGACAAAACATTCAAGCTACGAGGTATGCTATTGTGGACAGTGAACGATTTTCCGACATACGGATTGATTTCTAGCCAAGTCACGAAAGGACACAAGGCGTGTCCCGTGTGTGGCCCCAACGTAGTAACTCGGCGCTCAAAAGCACTGAAGAAGAATGTGTACCTTGGGCATAGACGGCATTTGCCGATGGCGCACCAATGGAGGCGACAAAGGGCCAATTTTGATGGCCAACCCGACATGCGACCTCCACCACGAAGGATGAGCGGTCGAGAGCACTTGGCGTTTGCGAATGCTCGAGAAGAGTGGACAAGCAAGATCCATGCGAATGAAGGACGACAAACGCCGGACCCTGTACATGAACACGGAGTGAAGAGAAGGACATGTCTTTTTGACCTTCCCTATTGGAAAGTACGTGTATCTAACGCAGTCTTGTACAGTGACATGACTGTACACAGTGATGTTGTCATGCGTGGACTCTAAATTCTGATTGAATGCAGTGATTTGCCATGGAATATGACTGTGCACAGTGCTATTCTGATTCTTCGATTCCAGTTTAGGACTCAATGCAGTGATGTGACGCGGAATGTGACTGCACACAGCGATGATGTGCATTCATGGAATCTAATATGTGACTCTCTGGAGTCACTGTACAGGATCTTCTAATCTGACACACGTTGGATGTCATGCACTGTGAAAAAAACATTGCCGAGAATATTATGAAGACCATATTCGGACAGAAGGACACCCTCAGAGCGCGTCTCGATATGAAGGAAGCGGGTATACGCAAACATCTATGGCCCGTACGCGGAAAGAAACAAGGCAACGTCATATTACCTCGGTCATCATACGTTCTTACGAAAGAAGAGCGTCAGGTCTTTGTAGACCAAGTGCGTTCCTTGCGAACCCCCTCTCAGTACGTCGGGCAGCTAAAGAAGCGTGTGAACACGGATGGGCAAATCAAAAGCCTTAAATCACATGACTACCATGTCCTCCTCCAGCAGGTGTTGCCACTGTGTGTGCGTACTACATTGGCCAAGGAAGTTCGGACGACAATAATCATGTTGAGCCGAGTATTCCGGAGGATATGTGCGAAGACCATCGATCCGAAGGCTATAGAAGATATGAAATGCGAAGCGGTCATCGCATTATGCATGTTGGAGAAGGAGTTCCCACCGTCATTCTTCGACATTATGAGCCACTTGGTGTTGCACCTCGTGGAGGAAGTGGAAATCTGTGGTCCCGTTCATACACGATGGATGTACCCTATTGAGAGGTATTTGAAGACACTCAAAGGCTACGTTCGAAATCGTGCTAAACCAGAAAGTAGCATGGCCGAAGGCTATGCTGTAGTTGAGGCATTGGGGTTCTGCACCGAGTATATGCAAGAGTATACGACTACTACTCAAAGAGTGTGGGACGATAAAGAAGACCCTTCAATGTACGACGAGATCCTCGAAGGCAACGAGCGCCTTCGCTATCTGTCACCGAACCTCCGAGGATGGATTCACGAGTTTATGGTGACCAACGCGGCACCATTGGAAAATTGGAGGAGGTGAGTTCACATCACCAGGGAATATGAATGTTGTTGTTGACAATGTGACTACACTCAGTGATGGCAATGATATCCGTGACTGCCCCCGATGTCTTCCGCAACGGCCGTTCGTGATATCAGTGACTGCCCCCAGAGATGTTAGTGATTGCCCCCAGAGATGTTAGTGACTGCCTCCAGTGAGACCACTAGATCTGCACCCAGTGATGCAGTGGTTGCCACGAGCAGCCATGTTACGGGCTATATATATACGTTCTAAATCCTGAAGATTCTGTGAAGATGTACGTGACCATATTTAACTCTTCTGTCCTACAGGCGACACGAGGATGATATGGCACGTCGGGAAGCGGAGCGTCACGAGTATAGGCGCAAGAAGCGAAAGGCTAGGGTAGTGTACCCTTCGGAGATGTGCGACGAAGAGTTCCACGTCTGGTTTCCAAAGGCTGTGATACGGGCTATAGAAGATGGGGACGAGGAGGTCCCCGAAGACGTGAGGGCCTTGATTCTACCTCCATCGGACGTAGCCAAGTCGTATCGATCCATGTATGCATATAGAAACCACCTCCGTATCCGGAGTGCAGAGACGCAATTGACAACCGCGGACTCGGGGGTAGCCGCAACCTTTCGACAACTTTGTCGCGCGGGTACCAAGGATACAAATCTTTGGGCTGCGGAGTTGGAGTACGTGGGATGGGTGGAGGAAATCCTTTCAGTGGACTATGGACAGTTTGAGGTGGTGGTCCTCTATTGCAATTGGGTAGTTGCAAACATGAGAGGAGATGGCGCCACCATGAAGCGCGATGATTACGGTTTCACTACCGTGAACTTTGAGAGATTGATCCCATACTCTGCACAGTCATTTGCCTTCCCGCTCCACATCGAACAGGTTTTTTTTTGCACCGGATGTGGCCAAGCGTGGATGGGAAGTTGTGTTGCGCAGAGAACCACGAGGAGTTCGGTCATTCTCGAACCACCAACTCACGGATGAAGTACAATGCATATCATTGGGGAGAGCATGTGATTTTCCCGGACTCGAAGCCACAGACCTGGATTCGGATCTCATACCGAAAACACCTATTTTGAGCGATGCAGTGGAAGTAGCCCCGGAGGTGGTTGCTAAAGCATTAGAACGCCTCAGACAAGACGACACATCGGTAGATGATTTAGAGTATTGTGACTCAGAGCAGGATTGATCGAGTCCCCGTTCAATCACATACAATTGTGAACATTCCATTCGATGGATATATCTATATATATATATATATATATACATATATTCACACGTACATGTTTAATTAGCACCCTCATGTCTTGGCCACATAACACACATTCATTTCAACCTCTCAAACCGATAATTTGCACACTTCTCACGTCAGTTGCAAACTACTACTACATGGACGGTCACAATTATAAAACCGGCAATAACTCTTTCCCATATTTCTTCCTAATGTAACCCCCCCCCCTCCTTCTTTCTCCACTTAATCAAGTAAATGAATATTTTATTTGCACAATTATTAAAATAATATACATGGCCAAATCCTAATTACCATAAGCTAAATGAAAAACTACTCAATTTTGGACACAAATTCTCACTATAAAATACATAACCTAAAACCCTCATACTATACAGTGATTGAGAGGGCCAAAATACATGTAAACTGTCTCGGGCAGTGTTTATAATCTTGGGCTGCCCCAAAAAAAAAAAATATGACTATAGGAAAAATGTGACTGCAAAATATGACTAGGAGAAAAGTGTGACTGCCAAATATGACTGGGCGTTCCCCAGGAACGTTCCCATTCGTTCCCTACGAAGATATACGACGCTCCCACCCACTTACATGTAAACTGTCTCGGGCAGTGTTTTTAATCTTGGGCTGCCCCAAAAAAAATATATATATGACTGTAGGGAAAATGTGACTGCAAAATATGACTAGGAGAAAAATGTGACTGCCAAATATGACTGGGCGTTCCCCAGGAACGTTCCCATTCGTTCCCTACGAAGATATACGACGCTCCCACCCACTTACATGTAAACTGTCTCGGGCAGTGTTTTTAATCTTGGGCTGCCCCAAAAAAAATAAAATGACTGTAGAGGAAAATGTGACTGCAAAATATGACTAGGAGAAAAATGTGACTGCCAAATATGCCTCGGCGTTCCCCAGGAACGTTCCCATTCGTTCCCTACGAAGATATACGACCCTCCCATCCACTTTATACGGTACATCTGGCAAATATGACTGCAGAATATGACTGCCAGTCACACTGTCAAATTTGGCCGTCGCCGACAATTTTGCCCTCGCAGAATGTGACTGCCGGCAGTCGCCTGTCACCCCCAGTCACATTCTCCTAGTCATAAAAGAACCGATCTGCCGTAGTGTGATCTTCAGAACGCAGACGATGTTTATCTTCAGGCGCAGTTTTGGACCACAATCACCCCTGGCAGAGGCGCCCCCTCCCCCCCCCCCTCGACTGGAGTTGACACTCATTCGGATGAGCACTCCTCGCGACGCCAGCTGGATTGCAACTTAGCTGATCCTCCCTCGAAGCACATGCAAAGCCTTCACTGTATTCTGTTCTCCCAAAAAGACAACTCAGTGGCTCTCCTCCCTCTGCTTCCGAGCAGGAACCTCAGCCCAACCTCTAAGCCTGATCAGCTTGGCGATCCCTTACACGAGTACTACACGGTTCAGAGCCTCGGCCTCCAACCTTCTCTTTCGGCGTCAAGGCTTGTCCCCTGCGAAGGTAGAGCTTCAATTTCCTCCCCTCACGACTCGGAGGCGAAGATCTCTAGTCCCGGCGATGTCGGGCCTCACCAGCTGTGATTTCACGACCCCTTCAACGCTCTGGTCCCACTCGTACCCAGCGTGACCAGCCTCCTCCCTCCTGTTCTCCTGGAGACCAGCAACGTTCAACGACAATCTCCTCGACGAAGTCCTCAGCTGCGACTCTCTCACAGTAGTTCTGTTAGCCTCTGTGGTCACTGTGATAGTGGTCCTGTTAGTTCTTTTCTTCTTGAGCCTGATTAGGGTTTTCCTATGTTTTGTTAGTCCTTTCTGCTAGCTCAGTTGCTTGTAGGTAGGGACTGTTTTTCTCCCTTGGGGTTTTTTTCATTTTTGCTTTACATTTCTGTTTCAATTGGTTTTTTTCCCTCTTAGTTTCTTTGACTTTGCTTGGTTGTTTGGGAAGCTTAGGCGCCCCTACCGTGAGGCTTTGTATTTCTTGCGATTTCTTGCCTCTTTTTAACTTCAGATTTTGGGTTTTTAGCTCAGTAGTAGAGCGTCAGTCTTGTAAACTGAAGGTCTGGTGTTTGATCCACGGACACCTTTTATTTTTAAAGTAGTCTTGTATCAATAGCCCTTTCTTCGGTGGGCACTGGCTCATTGACAAGACAAACACTTTATTTGCGTTAACCTCAAATGAGGATCAGAGTTTCTATCTATCTGCTTATTAGAATTGGATTTTGAATTGTGAAGTTCAGAGTTGGGGATTTATAATACACATCTTCTAAAAAAAGAAAATTTCTATTTGGAGTAGTGCAACTATGAAAATATCTATATACAAAACACAAAAATACTGCATTATCTCAAAATACAACAAAAATTTATAAATACAACACATGTACTATGCGATGTTTCTTCTGTTTGGAAGTTTGCATCTTGTATTTATTCTTTTGGGATTTTTTTTTCTTGTTCATGTTCCATTAGTGTGTGTATTGTGATCTTCATCAATGTACCAATTCCTTTCATATTTTAATGTATAAATATTTATTCTAAACCGTATATAGATAAATCACTCACTTACAGGATTCACTACAATTATGTGTGATTCCGTTCTTAACATGAAAAATTGCAATGGAGAGGTGTTGACATAGGTCATTGCTGAACAAATGCACTTTCATTTTTGAAAATTTAATCCAAATTCTATATAACTTTGAAGTCACACCTCCAAAATCTCATTTTTGAGTGTGCATTATACGGTTCAAAGACATACTATAATCTTTCAATCCAACGGTCTGATCTTACCAAGATTTAACAGACACTTGTTTGATTAAACTATGCTTACATTTATACAGTTGAATACTATTAATAGTATCCCTAATTTCAACAGAGAGTTTCAAAGAAATATCACTAAAAAACTGTAGGTTCTCCATAACCACCCTAGCCACTAAAAGGTTAAAAACCAGCACAATCATGTGATACATCAAATTAACATGATCAATCCGATTGGACTGGATGGGATGTGCATTACACAGAATGGAATGCTTTTGCCCGGCACCACCAAACACCTCAATCAAACCCGATCAAGCAACACACGTACACAGTGCTTAATTTGACAAAATATTGAAAATTTAACACACCGATTTGATAGAATTTTGACATAATAATGTCTAACATTCATACAATTTCATTTTACAGAAGTATATGTTGATAATTACTTACAAAAAAATGCATCACAATGTTAATAAAACATGTGTCACATGTGTATTAAAAAATTTGTATTTCCTTTATTGAAAATTTCTAATAAGTACTACCAAAAGCCCTTGATAATTCTACTTAATATGTAGCCATTGGATAAGAGTTGCTTAAGATTGTCGTCATTTGAGAAGAAAGTCATGATTATTGAAAATTTAGGTAGGTGAATGTTTATGCAAGATATCCAAATTTGAAGATGGTCATGAATTCAAAAACAATTTAGGAAAAAAGGAAAAAAACACATCAAATGAAAGATTTAATGTGAGTCATTTATACCAAAACCCCACGACTGGGCTTAATTGTTGAACATCTCTAAGGGTGTGTTCGCACTTGGCCTTAGAGGTGGTCTTAGAAGGCGGTCTTACCACCTTAATAAAGTGTGTGTTCCTACCTACATTCTTTAGTAATTACCAATCCTACATGGATGTCCACATGGCACAATTTAAAGAATGGGTATTAGCTAACATTTAGGAGGACAAAAAATACTTGAGCGATAGTAGGCAATTGTTAAGGGAGCACCAAAATTGGAAATATTCCTAAGTTTTGAACACTTAAGAATGGTCTTAACTAATATGGCTCTTGAGGGGCCATTATATAATCCGGCTATTATTGATGACACCTTTCCGAACCTCATTGATGACACCTTTCCTAAAAAGAAGGTATTCCTCCCAAAATTATGGAGGTGTTAAGTTTTAATTCACGTTCTTTGCAAAGGCCAGGTGCGAACGGGCCTTAAGTGGCTTACTTTTTAGTTATGGTACCATTCACTCACATAGATCTTGATAATCATACCAATACTAGATTTGTTGAATTTTTTTTTGGAAAAATACAAAACTTTCTTATTTAATATTCCCTTTACTAATCACATAATGTTAACAAGGAAAGACGTGCCTTTCCCAAGCTAGTTCCAAACAAAGGAATGCTTCCAATTTCTCTACAATAAATTTAAAAGTTGGCCTCATACTTGGCTCATAGTGCCAACACTTTGTTAATAAGTCTTTTATTCTAAAACATCATATTCATTAAAATGAGAGAATGGGAACCTCTCAAAATAGTATTATGAAATTTCAAGTGGACGTATGGGAGTTAATGGTTAATATAAATAGTAAAAGAAACTCGAAGTTTTCAATAAATTGAGAGTTTTATATAAAAGAAGACATTCTGACCGTCAAACTTTTGATTTTTGATTGCAAATCTCGTGTACAAGGTCTAAATTATTCGTTTACCGGACACCAAGTCATGAGCTCAGTGGTTGGTTGTAAGGGGGTGTTTATCTCATGTAGGTGGTCCGGGTTCGAGTCCCGCTGAACTCGTTTGAGCGGCTATGAGATATACATGACTTGGTGTTGCTAAGTGAGCTTTGGCAGGCAGGAAAGATGTAACAACCAACTAGCCCCGTACCCTAAACTGTGACAAATGCTTGACGCGCTAACAAAAAAACAATAAATAGTGGTCCTAACCACTACCAATTTCTTTTACAATTCAAAAGTTTTATGCAATCAAACATACACCACAAATAAATCATGTAAAGAAGTTACGTAAAACAAATGCACATGTACAATGAAACAATGAATATATTAACGTGATACGTAGAATGCACTTGCATATTTAAAACAAACCAAATACAATAGAATAGAAAAACACCGTTCAAACAGATAACATCAAACTATTACACGTAACTTCTATACTATTGAATTTCGCAACACACAACACTAATACATCTACTCTTAGAGTAGATACGTAGAATCCTTTGCAATTGGGCCAAAAGATTATCTACGCAAGCAATGAAGACATATACATCACTATATAGATGTAGAAATACTCAAATATGTCTTCAATACATGAAAGATCTTCAAGCACCAGAATATGCAGCTATGCTATCGTTGATGACCTCGATTTGAGCCACTGGGATTTTCAACATACATTCCGTTGTGTCCTTCTTGATTCTTGACTTCCACGCTGTCATCAGAGAATCCGTATGCTCCCACACCGGAGGTTGACTTTCATCAACCTTCCAACGCAATCCTCTAGAAGAATCCCACCCAATGTAGCTCTCTTGAACATTTTGATCTCTAGATGTGGGCCGGAAATACTGAATGAGCACACAGTTCGGCTGATCTGGGTTCGTGTTTGGATCAGACAACGCTCTCGCAATCCGTACAGGTCTCGAATCACCATCCGCAGGCCGTATAGCAACAAAATAGCCTTCAAAGACATCACGACCAACTCGGAAGGATTGCAATGGACGATCGCGCAACTCTCCAATGTACGCATCATCCTCCGCAAACTCCTCACAAAGCCCACCATCCTCAGCAAATTGATCCTCGACCCTCGCAGCAATGCGAGTGGATGGCCAAAATCCGTCTTTGAGTGCAATGGATGGTTCAATAGGCTCCTCCAACGCTGCCTTCACAGCTCGCCAATAGAACACCAAATGTTCATAGCGTCTTCTATACTCTCCAGTTCTGTCTTCAGCGGACATTGTCTCCCAGTACTTGATAAATCCAGACAGGCCCTTCACAATGTCCTCCACACCTCTCATTGCACGGTGTGTGACGGGTACCGGTACACCACGAGGCCACAAACTACGACCTTCCGAATCCTCCCTCCACAATTTAATCCCAGTGCAATCCTTTGGCAGCCAATCGACATCAGTGCATGAAATCTTGTACTTCATCACGGGGCAACCAGTAGAATCCAGGAAGAACTTAAATTGTTGAGCCTTAGTGTGACCGACAAGAGCCTCATCTCCATCCCTGATAAAGCCTTCAATGAAACCTTTAAAATCAGGCACCTCCTCGACGAGATGGGGAATAGTGGGAACTGATTCTACATCCATGAAAGACTTCATGAGCAAAGGAATAGTAGGGAAGTTGTCTTTCTTCAACAACATGCTCCACCTCCCAAATAGAGCGTCTATGTCGTCGTGCGTGTGACCCACCAACATAAAATTAACATACACTTCACGAAAGATTTTCTTGGCCACAAGAAGTGACCAAAAATAGAACACATATCTGTTCTTATTGTCACCAGTGGCATTGTCCATCTGCACATCATGATGGGAGGAAGTGGAGTTGCTGGAACGACAGATTCTGGAGCAGGCCGAAGAGATGACTTGCACATGTCAGCTCCTTGAAGGACAGCATCAAAGATTGGAGCGGACTTTGACCCAACGAACAATTCCCTAGACGAGTATTTTGGAGGTAATTCAAGATCTCGCAATAGCTTCGCAAACGAACCCACCGTGTAGTTCGAGTCATGAGCGAAATTATCAAGACCGTAATGCGCGTAGCGGACATCCCCATGACCATGTGCGATCATCCCCGTGACGGATACTGGCAACTTAATCAGACCATCAAGTTCCTTACTCTTGTGAGAGAAGACAGGAGAAGCGGTTTTTGCATGGTCCATTTTGTCGTGCATAATGGTCAGACATTCGTGCGGGAATGAACTGGATCTGTACCGGTTTGCGTAATATAACTCTCTATGTGCTCGGGCAACAGACAGATGCACCTCGAGCTTCTTCGCCCACAGTAGAGCCTGCTGCGACCCTGCTGTGGCGCCACGCCTAAGAGAGTGCAATCTATCACATTTGGAGCATCGGGCGAAATTATCTCCCGGCTTTTTTGCGTCGTACTGAGGAAAGCTATGCCTCCGAATCCTGCTCAAACTAGAGGGGGACACTGCCTGCAAGCCAAATGATGCATTTGCGACGTTGATCTCCGAGATGGCATTCTTCCATTTCCATGTGGCCGGAAGAATCATAGACACGACCTTCTCTCCAGATTTAAGAGTGCGAGTTCGGTGTGGCATATGATCTGCAGAGTTCTCCAAGATGCACCTCAAAGTAGCAGTGGCCTGGGACGTATGCTTTCGAGGCTTAAGCAAACTCGTGTTCCCATGAGGCTGTGCTTGAAGACCTTCAGCAGCGAACCCTTGAAAGCGATAGAAAGTGGCTTCAGACACTCCAGCAATGTGCCTCCATGCAGACATGCAGACGTCAATACCCTCGACAGTGGCGACCCTCCTGCCCTGCGCGTCGCGATGAATCTGCCTATGGACATCCAGCTTCATATGGAATCTGAACTGAAAGGAAGTATCACGGTACATACGCTCTCGGAAAGCGCGAATCTTATCCCTAGGGAATGGCTGAACACAGTTCTTGGAACAACATACTTTGCTGGAGGGTACATTCACAGTAACACGACCCAAGGAAACTGTAACCAGTGATTAATTTAACGGATTGTTAAGCAATAATCTTATCATATGAATTGATAATGCAATATAAATTAGTAACTACATATAATATATGTCATTATACAATATACTAAAGTTTGACAATGTTTGGGAAGGTATTGGTACTCCAAAACGACTAAAATATGGTCGTAACCAGTCATTAATAACGACTAAAATGTGCTAAAATGTTCAAAATATGTCACAAAATGTCCTTAAATTTTTCTAATATCTACATAAATTGAAGATATTATTTTCTAAGCACTCATCAAGAGTCGTTATAATTGGGCGGGGTTGGGTCGTGTTACTGTGAATGTACCCTGGAAACAGCGTTGATAGACTCCTGTGTTAGCAAACCTTTGGCTTTGACGGACGTCTCTCGAGGAGGGTTCCTGACGGTACTAGTATAACGCGTGCTTCGAGACGAACCAGGTTGCGAGAGCATTGCTACACGGCAGTTGTAGTTGTACCTAAGGTCGTGGTCACGAAGACTTGCACCATTACAGTAGACGTGCTCAATCGGCCAAACGCGGACGGAATATCGACAATCGTCCGGCACATCAGCACTGGAGAGGCTCTTCGATATTTGTACAGCAACATGAGTGTCCCCAAGTGCACCATTACAACCAAGGACAAGATCCGAGCTGACACTGTGACAAATTCCTTCAGCTACAGGGGAGCCACCGTCGTTGTATAGTGTAACAAGCTTGGTACTCCAGAGTCTTCGGGGAATACCCTCGCAATTTGGAATGTCAGTCGACTCTTCTAGTTGAGGATTAACCTCATCATCGGAGGAGAACTCATCCGAAACCATTGGCCCGTTTTGAACTTCCATCGATAACCTACAGAATGAAAGAGATGACATAATTTAATATCATTCTCAGGGCATGCGATTATCAAGTCGACTCGAGATAAATTGAGTATAGGGTTTTATTGACGGGGGTCGAATATTTTACATGTTTTCATATATATCAGAATTGGTTCCTCAGTGGGATTGATTCTACAGGTGCGACATTCTCTGTCGGAATATAGATTTGATAATAGAGAACGGCCCCGGGTACAGTTAGTTCAACTCGATTCGAGTTAAATAAACCCAGTCAATGTAAAAATTGTAAGTGAAGATGAATATATCATATATCAGAAGACTTGTTCAATTAGTTCGTATATCAGCAGACTCGCAGATGATTTATTCAATTACAGTTCAGGTAGTTCAACTCGACTCGAGTTGAACAGCACCTTGGAATGATCAATTCAAATATCAGCAGACTAGCTGATGATCAGTTCAATTACTGGTCAGGTAGTTCAACTCGAGTCGAGTAGAACTGTACCCTGGACTGATCTTGAAGATCAAATTGCAAGGCAGTTTAACTCGACTCGAGTTGAACTACCTTGCATGTAAACAACATTGACATTACAGTCCGGACAGTTCAACTCGAGTCGAGTTTAACTGACTTGCCGTATAATCTTCCTGGACACACCAGCATACAGTTGAACTGTAAACTGGTGTGACCAGGAAGATTATACGGCCAGGCATTTCAACTCGACTCGAGTTGAACTGCCTGGCCTGTAGTGGCCAGTTTGTTCTCATGCCAGGCAGTTCAACTCGAGTCGAGTTGAACTACCTGGATGTATTTCACTTGATTCCAGGTATATAGTCTCTGTATTATATAGGAAAATTAATTAATTCGATAAAGATGCAAATTTCCGGAATTTGTGGCGAAAAAAACGGGAAATGAGAAACCACAAACGTCTAACGAAACGTAGAACTGCAAATCCCAATCTCTCAAATAATGCAACAAATATGTCTAGAACAGAAAATCTGAAACACACATAATCCTAACCTCGCAGAGTATTGCAGCGTTACAATTGATCTGATGCAGAACAAAAACATGCATCACTCGTACAAATTGGAAAACGTGTCCCACGAATTCATACCGGAATTCGGCGCAAAACTACCCCGAACGCGATGTAGAACCTCCAAGTCACAAAGCGATGAACGCTACCGCGGCTCAGTCGAGAACTTCTTCGGCAACAACTATCTAGTGATACTAACCTGATACTAAGCTCTCACGATGCAAGTACTGATCGCAAAACAATGCTAGCGCAACGAAGTTTGGAGGCGTAAGCGCAAGGGCATGAGACCGAATGGAGAAAAGGTCGCTCCCGGTTACGCAGAGGGACTTATAGACGATTTGGCGGGAGATTTGCAGCGGGAAGGGGATCGACCATTTCAAACGGTCGATTTCAAATGTGCCGTTCGCTGCAAATGACGAGAACTCCGGAGCCTTTACAGTGAACGTGCCTATTATTAAGCCTTCATCTGTCATGCACAGGAGACTTTATCCTGTTATTCTACACCGTCGAGGTAGGTGGGAGTAATTGCCCAATTACTGAAGAAAAAGTTATTAAACGTGCAAAAATCAAAAAATATTCATATGCGAAATGTTCCTCTGAAACGTACGACAAATTATGTTTTTACTCATTTCATTGCGATACAATGGACTGTGTTCGGGATTTAACCAAAATGCCGAAGACGCCCAAAAAATCGTTCGTGCAAGGCATAAATTATTCAATTCCAACTAATGCCTGGATGATTTCCATCCAAATCTTTAGGTGAAGGACGTTTGCTCTGTAGGGTTGATTGTCCTATTATCAACCACTTAAGCAATCTGACCTATATTTGGCAATGGTAAATCCAGAAAACTTTATGACCGCGTTCGAAATAGGATTTCATGAGGATTGCAAAAAATTGCAACTTATAATTTGTATTTCTCAATTTCATACAAAATTCCAAAGTGCAAAGTAACCTGCTCTAATGTACAAATGCGGTACATCTTCCCTTTTAATATCTAGAAATTAGGCAAGAATCAGGGTGGTTGGTTTTGGGTACGTGGTTGGTAATAGGACAATCAACCCTAATGCCACCCAAACTTTTCAGGTTTAACTCAAACTATTAAAGTTATTTCTAACTTTTACAATAGAGTGACCACTACATATAATGTTTTAAAAACGGTTTACCGCGTCAGTGCTGTACTTATAATGTTATTGCTTGTGCAACATACACAGAACTTAGCCTATAAAAAGAGTTTTGTCGCATTTAAAAATATCTATCATAGTAAAGCTTGCCAACTCCAATATTCAAATGAATCCACTATTAAAGAATAGAATAATTTGAATGTATGATGTTATACTGTAGCTACGAGGGTGGAATTAATCACTTAGCTATGGCAAAAAATTGTCAATTTCTTTGTCATTTCTTATTTATTAACTAAAATATTTTTAGTTTTTAATTACGCATTTAGAATAAAAATATGAATTTGTCAAATAAATATCGTACTAACTTAAAAATATCAATTTCATAGACAAAGACATTAAAAGCTTACTACCGTATCTGAAGTAAATGTACTGCATGAGAACCTAGAAATGATTCAAACATGTTTAGGGTTCATAATTTTCAAAAAAATTAAAATTTAGCGCTAACTGTATTTTAATGAACCTAATTACATAACTGACTGAGCGCTATAGGAGTTTAAAGGGAAAAAAAAATCCCACAGGTTCAAAATATTTAGAATAGGTAAAATTCATGAGAATATAAAATTTTTGCCAACGTATGTATGATTTATAACTTTCCCAAAAAATAAAGTACAGTGCTTGCGAGGATCTTATGCGTTGAATTATTTTAATTAAAAGGTTCACATATTGAATGCAATTAAGTCTATGAAATGAATTAACGCACAAGTTGTAAATATTTCACATAATTGTAATTTATGAGAACCTTCAAATGATTCTAATATTTTTAGGATGCATAATTTTCACAAACATTACAATATAGCGTTAACTGTATTTTAATGAACCTAATTACATAATTGACTGAGCGCTATAGGAGTTTAAATGAAAAGAAAAATCCCACAAGTTCAAAATATCTAGAATAAGTAAAATTCATGAGAATATAAAATTTTTGCCAACGTATGTATGATTTATAACTTTCCCAAAAAATAAAGTACAGTGCTTGCGAGGATCTTATGCGTTGAATTATTTTAATTAAAAGGTTCACATATTGAATGCAATTAAGTCTATGAAATGAATTAACGCACAAGTTGTAAATATTTCACATAATTGTAATTTATGAGAACCTTCAAATGATTCTAATATTTTTAGGATGCATAATTTTCACAAACATTACAATATAGCGTTAATTGTATTTTAATGAACCTAATTACATAATTGACTGAGCGCTATAGGAGTTTAAAGGAAAAAAAAATCCCACAAGTTCAAAATACCTAGAATAATTAAAATTCATGAGAATATAATATTTTAGCAAACGTATGTATGATTTATAAGGTTGACAAAAAATAAAGTACAGTGTTGACGATAGTCATACGCGTTGAATTCTCTTAAAGGTTGTACTGAGAGCAATCTAGTCACTCTATGAAAAGAATTAACGCACAATTTGTAAGTAGTTTAAATAACTGTATTGAATGAAAACCTTGAGGTCATGCAAAGATTTTTTGGATGCATAATTTTCAGAGAAAAAATAAGAATGTTGCGCTAGCTGTATTTTAATGAACACAATTAAAGAATTAATAGAGATTAAGTAGTTTTTAAAATAATAAAAAAATTCCCACAAGTTGTAAATGCTTTCTAAAGATAAAATTCATGACAATATAAAATCTGTGCAAGAGTATCAAGAGTGTGTTCTATTAATATTTTATTGCAAGTCAGACATCAATTAAAAGATTATACCAAAGAGAATAAAAACTATGAAGCCAAAGGTCCGGGAAGTTGAAAATATTCTGAATACGTTCAAATCATGATAACATACGTCGAGCCATACGTTAAAATCTTAATAAGTCTAGCGTAACTTTTCACTACCAAGTTATATTTAATTGTAACTCTATGTACAACGACTTATAACAAATCTTACAAGTTGCAAATAATGTCAACTACTAAAATTAATGAGAATTTGAATTGATGCAAGCGTTTGTTCACAATATAATGTTTTAAAACTTTAAAGTACGGTGCTTGCTGTAGTTAAGAATTTCATTAATGCAATCTTTCAATAGTCGTATGACAAGAAATCAAATCTCTGAAATGAGAGAACGTTCAAATAGTAAGTACTATGAATACGTTAAATGCATTAATTTTTTGACAACATTAAAGTTATGCAAGGATTTGAATGAATGATGTGAAGTGCCAGAAACATATAAATTTTAACGATGCTTCAACACATAATGTCATTCCAGGAACATGTGTTTAGATCACTAAAAATGAAAATTAATCAATTTTATAATAAATAAAGAATGTTGGTTGTTCATGTTGCTGAAGCAACCTAAAAAGTTGTCAAATTTGCAAATGTTAGGAAACATGCATAATAATGCATAAATTTTGCAAAGACATACAATGTCTAATTGTAGATTATAAATTGTAGTTCATTTCTATCAAAAAAGATTTCAAAAATCCATCATAAATAATTAGATATATAATTTTTAAGCTATAAACTACCAAAATTCATGAAAAATACAAAATAAATGATTTTTTTATTAAAATTCATTATGATTGGCCAAAATTATAAATTTAATAAGATGCTTAAATATTCATTAGAATTCATCTTGTTTAAAATGATTATTTTAACCAGTTCTTCGCTATAGATAATTGTTTAAATTGGTGTTTCTACAGAAAAAAATATCCTAAATCTTGTCATCTTATGATTATGTCATGAACATTATACTTTTAACCAATTCTATAAAAAACTATTGCAAAAAATAAAAACATAATTTTTTTTTATGAATATTCAAAAAAATTATTTTTAAATTCATTTATAAAAATTCCAAAGTGTTTTAGTGGAATTTAATTGTATAGATAGGATGTGAATGACAACTTTCATGTTCTATAGAACTTCTAAACAGTCATGAAACACATATTTTATAGCACATTTAGTTTATGCCAAAACCCCTCATGAACTTAAGGGATAAGTGCACATGTATATAGACACGTATATGCAAATGTATATTTTTATACATGTATATGCTTGTGTGTGCATATATATAATATTATACATGTATGTACGTGTAGGAATATTATTTTCGAGGTCATTACGGTAAGTTTCTCGGTCATTTCAATTTATCATTTTCATTATATGACTATATATAATTTGGAAAATTATTTTTTTGAGTTTCCTCTTGTGAAGTAAATAAAACCTGACTTGAACAAAGGCTGTTCCATATATAACAGAAAACAGAATCTTTTATTATTAATACATAAATAAATTGTACTATATACATTTCACATTATTTGTATTATATACATTTCACATTAATTATATACTATGTACTAATAATTTGTACTATGTACTTTTTCTAATGTTTTCGTTACAGTAAGTCTACATGCATTTACTATCGACTATTCTCGAACTGCACCGTTTTACTACCACAATTAGAAGAGTTCAAAAAACTATAAATGTTAGTAAAGTTATACATTTTAAACTTCGATCAACTCGAACACTATCCATCACTTCACTTAGAACCACTTATATGACATTCAAAATATTCTAACATACATGGTATTTACCTTGCTACCCAAGACATACAATACGTCTAGTACACTCTAGAATGTTTCTAGGCACTCCAAGGAAAAGTGGATTGAATCATCTATAGTACAAATGTTCATACAACGAATTATTAGTATAAAGCACTTTGATCTGAGTACTGGCGTTTTTAGGTTTAGGGTAACAAGACTTTGGCAATGTCATCCACATTACAGTGCAGTGTTCTTTATGGTTTAGGACCAACATTACTTAATTACACTCGAAAAAAATTAAATAAACTAGTCACAAATCTTGACACATGCATTGTATAATCATGATGTGCACATAAGAGCATATCCAACATCACTTTGCAATACGAATAGACACTGCAGAGGACAAAGTTTTTTCAACAATAATCCCACCAAGAAATAACTATTTCTCCTTGCATAATTATTCATATTTATGTATTGTATTTGATGTCTCCTTTCAAATATATTGTTGACCAATCCATACATTTAATCATGCTGATGCTCTCACAGGTATGTATTCAATCGATTTTACTGTCAAAACTATATTTCTCTTGGGATTAAAGTCAATTCTATGAGATTTCATTTTATAGCATAGATATTAGCGTTTTTTTTAAAACAAACACTACAATCTACACTACAATCTACACTACAAATCTACAACATGCTTTTAACCTTTTAACATCCCGATTCAACACTGTTTTCAAAGAAGTGTTATAAAATGTTTGATGAAAACCAAAAATGGAGTTGATGTACAAAGAAAATTTGAAAATGTCCATGTCAAGATCACCCTTGTACGGTTGGATGCATCATATTTTTCATTAATAATTTTTATTTAATTTTGCAAGGTGATCTCTTGAAATTCAAAGAAAAATCCCGAATCAACGTAAAAATCCCAAATCAACCAAAATATTACAGAAAATTGTGAGGAAATTGTAATAACATGCACTACGAGATGGTATGGTTTCCATTATTTCATTCTAATTATTTTGGAAAATCATGTTTCAGGTCTCACCTTTTCAACTAAGAATGAAACTTGACATAAACTGATCGTGTTTTTTTTCTAAAAAACATAATAACCTATTTTGAAAATCCAAACCGTTCAAAGGATACTCAACTTGCTCAAGAACCAAGAGTAATATTTGTGGATGAAAACTGTCAAATCTGGATGAGATTCGAACAAGTTGAAACTATTCATCGTCCAATATATGGACGATAGCGCGCTAAAGGGCTAATCTAGGAAACTAGTTTTGTTTCCGGGCAGCTAAATCCTTTTGGGTACCCGGGCATCTCAACCACTGCCCGAGAATCTTGGGCAACCCGGAGATTATGGGCAGCCCAGAGATTATGGGCAGCCCAGACAAAAAATCGGGCACTGCCCGACCTGGTCGTCTCCCCCAGCGTTAGGGTTTGGAGCCCCAGTCTCCCCATTGCGTTTCCTCTCTCTGTTTGCGCTCCGTTCTCTCCGTTTCTCCACGCGCTCCTGGTGTCTCCGTTTCTCCACCTGCTCCTGGCTGTCTCCGCTTGTCTCCACGCATGTCTCCTGGCTATCTCTGCTTGTCTCCACGCATGTCTCCTGGCTGTCTCCGCTTGTCTCCACGCTTGAACTGGAGTGTTGAACTGGAGTGTCAAGCTTTAGGGTTTGAAGTGTTGAACTGGAGTGGCTAGATTAGTGTTGCGGTTGTGTGATTAGGGTTTAGGATCAGAGATTGTGGAGCTCGATTGATAGCTGGAAGGTGGTGGAGCTTAGACACGGCTGGAAGGTGGTGAAGGTGGTTTGAAGGTGCTGAAGGTGGCCTGAAGGTGATGAAGGTGGGCTGAAGGTGGAGCTTGAGGACATCGCGTGTTTCAGATTCCTTGAAGCTGGATTGAAGTCGCATTCAAGCTGCAGGGGCCGTCGTTTTTGAAGGTTAGTGTACATCTGCACTTTCATGTGCTGTAATTGTGTGTTTTTTAATTTTCGTGACTCATTTTAAGCCCCAGCATGTTCACAATTAGTTCCATGATGTAGAATGATCAGTTTTTGCTGCTGGGAAGGCAATTTTGGGACTTGTTATAATAATTCTCACACATCCGTAGGCTAAAGACAGATTTTGAACAATGACAGTCATTTTCTAAAAATGAAGCATTAGGAGCAGAGCTCTTTGGTGTAGTTATTGCTGCAAAATTTGGTGCATCATTCTGAAAATTTGTAGCATTGGCTTCAAATAGAATTAAATCTCTTGCACACTAAAATGTTCCTAGTAAATCTGAATTCACGTAAGCTACGTAAACCCTAAATATTATGTGTTAAAATGCTAGCATTGAGAGTCAGAATAAGTCACGTTTTCATGCATGCACTTCCCATCCTATGTAGAAAGTCTGCTGTGGTTTGGTAGTCCACTCTTGGCGTTAAAATGCTCATTATTGTTTGTTGTTGTTTTCCTTCAACAGTGTTCACTTGTTCTAGCGTGTTCGAGGGTAATACGCTGTTTAGAATATACTGCCAGCATTCCAGGTACATTTTGTTTCCTTCAATTCTAGTTTTGCAAGATAGATCTCTTTGTTTGAACATATTGTATTACGTACATGTATTGCAATGTTTGTGAATCAAGTTTGCACAATGCAACTGATTGTGAATTTACGTCTGTGGACAATGGAAACACTCTAGATTTGCTTGAATGTAGAATTTTTCTTCATGGATGCTGAAATGAATTCAGGTATACGATATCGTATACAACATTTTATCTCGATGTCAATTCAAGTTGACGTCAATTCAACTCGACAAACACTGAAATGACGAACAAACACACTAAATATTAGGTCGAGTCGAGTTGAATTACACAGCCAATACATAGCCAGATGGCAATTCAACTCGACCCGAGTTGAAATTATGGACAGACCACCATACAGAGTAGCCCAAAATCGATACATTAAACACAAAACAGCCTGAGATGGCTAAAATTCAACTCGAGTCGAGTTGAATCCCACTGTCTACAATACGGTGCGTTAGACTGAGACATACTTTAAACGATAAGAGCATTAAAGTTTAGACAAAAACAAACACATTCCGTCAAATTCAACTCGAATCGAGTTGATTTGCAAAACCATAATGCAGAGGCCTATGACAATCAACTCGATTCGAGTTGAATTTTGCAGAATGGCGGTGCAGAACACTAGTATCTGAATAGCAAGAGGATATTACGAACACAATTCAACTCGGATCGAGTTGAAATGGGTACATTCACAGTAACACGACCCAACCCCGCCCAGTTATAACGACTCTTGATGAGTGCTTAGAAAATAATATCTTCAATTTATGTAGATATTAGAAAAATTTAAGGACATTTTGTGACATATTTTGAACATTTTAGCACATTTTAGTCGTTATTAATGACTGGTTACGACCATATTTTAGTCGTTTTGGAGTACCAATACCTTCCCAAACATTGTCAAACTTTAGTATATTGTATAATGACATATATTATATGTAGTTACTAATTTATATTGCATTATCAATTCATATGATAAGATTATTGCTTAACAATCCGTTAAATTAATCACTGGTTACAGTTTCCTTGGGTCGTGTTACTGTGAATGTACCCAAATGCGAAACAATATTCCAAAAAATACTCGAATCAACTCGATTCGAGTTGAGTTGTGAAAAGAATACCTTTTTCAGAGATTAGTAACTCATTTAAACAGATTCCAGGAGCCCAATTAGTTCAACTCCATCGGCCCACGTAAAACTTCCTTAGCCCAAGCAGTTCAACTCGACTCGAGTTGAACTGCATACAACGCCCAGTTAAGAGGTCGACCCTCACAGAAGTCACAAGGAATTAGGTTGCTAAGACCAACTAGCACAGGAATCAACATTTTGATAATGTGCAGCAGGATACGAGTTCACCAGCGCATAACGTCGCCAATTGATTAAACAAAACACATGCTACCTAAGCCAGTCAACTCGAATCGAGTTAAACCGAATGCCACTCCAACCAGAGCTACCATAGCAATAAGAACTATAACAATTCAACTTGAGCCGAGTTGAATACGTTCGCGTGTGATGGAACATAGTAACTGCAGATAGGCCAGGGTGGAGAGAAATCAACTCGATTTGACTTGAATTGCAACGCTAAGCTACACTCGTTTCTGAATGCAGATATGGATACCCAGGATGCTGCGGTGGACTTTGAGAACCAGGAAGCTAAACTCAGCGTGTTCTATGAGAAATACATCACACCAGAAGTTGGTGGCGATGAGTATGGAGACACAGTAACGTTTGGTGATCTGTGGAAGTACCAAGATCCCGACAGTGTAGAGTACTGGAGCATTGTCTTAATCCCGAATGGTAGTAAGCTAGCTGTAACGACAAAGCATAAAAATGGACCCGTAGAATTACCCGTCTCTTTATACGAACAAATAGAGGATGTAAATATGGGATGAGCAGGGTACGTGTACATCACATGCATCACCAACGAGCCTGGCACAGAAGAGTACCGCTTCACGTACATGATAGAGCCAGCCAGAACCCCATTTTCAATTTCAGCCCATTTACGCAGCCTCGTAGACACCGACTAGGAGAAACTGATAAAAGACGTGGAGGCGCACGTTGACAAGAACATTTACGCAACCGAGACCGGCGAGCAACACCCAGCCAGTATCCTCGCACCTCGACTGAGAAAATTGCTTCATGGGTTTGAGATGTTCAAGATGAAACTGGAATTGACAAAACAGTCCATGCAACCCTTGAGCCTGAGAAGGGAAATGAGTAGTCAGGGGGCCAGTCAGGAGTCACGACTATATGAGACTCCAGACACGAGGAAGAGTGGAAACAAGAGGAGGAAAATCACCCCATCGCAGTCATCAAGACAGACGGCTACCGCTAGCAACACAAGGGCACATCAAGCCAGGAAGTTGCTCCTATCTGATGCAGTGGAGCCTGCCACACTGGAGAACATCAGTATGGAGTCCGCACTGATCGACATTCCTCGTGACTTTGACAGCGAGAATCCTGATTATACAAACTCGCTAGAGGTGTACGAGAGGTACTGGGCAGAGTGTACAGACTCGTATATGTGGGGAATAGAGAAGTCATACCCTATTTCCATTGACCAGCTCGAGACCCCACCAGCAGACCTCAATGTCAGGAGCATGGAAGATAAGCTTGTTGAGAGCATCTTGCATTACCTTGTCGAAATGCCCGACAAGGACAAAAAGCTTACGCTGTGCGCCATGCCCAAGGGCTTATCGGAGAAGCCCAAGTCCTGGGAAGACATCTAGAATGGTCAATTCTGGATGATAAACGGGCAACATAGCGTCGAGGCCTCCAAGCGCATGAGGGGTAGGCGTGATATATCTACAAAGGTCCTAAAGAAGTTCCAGACATGGGACTGCTTTATTGTCTGGAACGATGATCATTCCATACTCCGAAAAATATCAACTTTCTACAATCGAGTCAACTACTTCCAGCAGTTCAAGCCAACGTGGGCCACGAACATTATAGGGGCCCGGGAAGTCTAGAAGTCCCTTAATTCTCCAAAGCCACTGAAGGAGGCAACGGAGGTTGGGAGGTCCGTCACTGCGCGGAGATCAAAGAAGCAAATGGAGGATGCGCAGAAATACAAGGTATCCAGCTGAGTCAACTCGGCTCGAGTTAATTTGGATATGTTCACCTAAGTTCAGCGCCGTTCAACTTGATTCGAGTTGACTCATTACGTAAACGGTTATACCTCAGATGTAATGCATTAAAACCAATATGAGTGAATGCTAGTTCAACTCGATTCGAGTTAATTGAATTCACTAACATGTTTGGATTTTGAACACTGCAGGAGTTCGAAGACGCGGTGAAGCTACGCTTTGGGATGATTGATGTTAAGAAGACCCAGAAAGCATTGAGTGCAAAGAAGATCAAGGAGCAAGACGTTGATATTCACAATGAGATCAAGATCATCACCGCCGCGGACGATGTCTACAATCTGTGGAGCGAGCTCATCGCGAGTCACTCGCAAGGCTTGCTCATCGATTCGGAGTCAGGGCTGGAGTTCAAGGAATTGAAGTCTTGGAATCCAGAGAGGGATGGTGTCATCTCTCGCGAGTTTTTCAAGTGGCTAGGGAACCTCTCTGAGGCTCAGTTAAAGAGGCTAGCTGAGCATTTGCTTAACAAGCCTGATCTGAAGCGGGAGGAGCCATATCCGAAGGTGACAATGAAGAAGGTCACCGGGGTCGTCGCAAATTGTTATAGCGCCAAGGATTGGCTAGAGAGATGCAAGAGAAAAATGATCATCAAGAGGTAGATCCACTTGATGGAACCGACTCTTGGTCTCTATAGCTCCAGCGGCGAGTTCAAGAAGGACAGGTGGAAGGAATTCAAGACGAAATACAGGATTACAAAAGCCACCCTCAATATCCTGTTGTCCGCACCGGGAGAGGATTACTTCACAGCAGCCAAGCTACCCCGCAACAAGAACAGGAGTATTAGGACACTGTCACCGTACGCTGAAGAATTCTTCAAGGTCTTTCTCAAAAACAAGGGGAAGTTCGTTGTCCCCACAGGAAAGGCCAACTATCGGCCATACAATTTGGACAATGATATTATCTCGTCATGGAGTTCATCGGCATGGAATGAGAGAACTGCAGAGCGGATTACACTTGGCATAATGGACTTCAGGAATTTGCCTGGAGCGGCGGAGCAAGCTCCTGCCTCGACAGATGCTCCATACTTCTACAATATCTTCTCTGTACTGGGCGGGATTGATGATCCAAGTATCACTGAAGTTCCTGTTTGGGTCTGGATCTGTGGAGATATGGAAGCACAGGCAGTCATTGTGAACCACTTTCATCACTCCGATTTTGGAAAGAAGTACAACATGAAGCACGCGGATTATGTACCGGCAAAATACGAACGCCTGGAGGATGTTCCATCGAATAGTAAGCGGGCGCACATGAAAATGCAAATTCTTTACCTGTTTAAGAAGGGGATTAAGCGGACAGGAAAGACATACCCGCCCGTCTTCGAGCCCCTTGAAACCACGGTCTTCACGACTCCAGGTGCATACAATGAGCTGGACTATCGCATCTACAACACCGAAATGCGGATGGAGTTCTACATCAAATTGCTGGAACTCTTCTGTAAAAACGGTGATGCGATCCTGACAGTATTCGGGGGAGGCAAGCTCACATGCGCTGCATGGGTAACGACATGACTCATAACATTTAACTCGTTCCGACTTAAATTGAGTTGCATTAGTTAGTGTGTTCATGGTAGCAGAAGTTGTTTCTCTCATATGACGATTTCTGGCATACATATTTGGTCAGGTTTGTCTTCATCAATTTGACAATTGTAGATATTAATTCAACTCGACTCGAGTTGATTAGTCTTCACAGCAATCAGTGCCATTCAACTCGGGTCGAGTTGATTAGACAGCAGAGTGTGCTGGACCCATTCAACTCGGTACGAGTTAAATGGTCAACATTTTGTTATGTAGCATTTCACTCTGCTCACAAGCTGTTCCACCGTTACTGCAGATGTGTTCCCTAGAGAACTACATCATCGAAGACAACAATCAAGTCGAGGACTTCATTCGCCTTTCGAAGATAGCAAAGAACCTTGACAAGGCTGATTTCACTGATGTTGGATACATTGTTGATGAGACTCTGTATCCAAAGTACGGGAATAAGGAGGGGCAGTTGTCTCGAAGAGTGACGAGAGCACGTCCAGCGTCCGTCACACACCACGGGACAGATATCCCTCAGCTGATTAAACTCATTGATAGTGACGATGAAGATGATGACGACTTGGAGGACGAAGACTTCGACCCAAATTTAACGCAGACACCCAGGACTAGACACGACTCCAGTGCGCAGCCAATTCCTAGTGATCACACACGAGAGACATCGGAAACCTCTGCTCAAGAGAAGTCTCCCCTTTCCTCTCGTGGTAAGAGAAAAATGAAAGAGGACAGTAAGGAGGATTTCGCTACGAAACTCTACTCTGATTTCTCAGACAGAATAATCGAGCTTGAGGAACGGCACGCCAAGCGTTTCCATGACGCCAGAGAGAGGGATCGGGAAGAGCGGGAGCGCGAGAGGGAGGAGAGGGAGCGGGATTGGGAGCGGGATCGCAAGGAGTTCGAGCTGCGGATGGAGATCATGTTTGAGAAGATTCCCGCCCTGGTGAGAACATATGTGGAAGTGGGCGCTGGGCCTAGGCCCCTGCAGATGATCGATCCAGCGCAGAGTCAGGCGGGTAACCTACTACTCACCAATCGGGCAGAGAACTCTTCCGGTAGTGGTGCAACAGTTCGTCCATCCGGTTCAGCCTCAGCCACTCGGGAGGCAACCCTTGAGACCCCTGCTCCTCGTTCAACTGCAGATCAAACGCAGCCTGCGATGGCCGGAGAAGTACATCAGTCAAAACCTGAATCCCCGTCCGGATCTGCAGAAGGAAGTCGTCAGGATGGAGTGGGAGCAGATGCGTCGGATGTGCCACCAGGTTCATCCCCATGATTCTTCTTTTTTGATTTAACTCGACCCGAGCTGAATTGCTGTCGCAGTATGGCGAAGTATTTCAACATCGGGATTCTGGCTGTTTTCCTAGTAGTATAGTCTTAGCTTAGAGAAACACTTTAAAGACTCTTATTCTATACATTTTTGTAAATGCGAAAATCTCTATTTTTGAGAGTGAAATACATAATTGCCTTCTTACCGGATATTATCTTTTCACTCTCGCAACGCGCAGGCTCTGCCAATGTCTTCACAATCAATTGCGCACATACGTCTGCTGCCGCATCTCCGAAGCATTTGATAAGTCCACAGAGGTCTTCAAGGTTCCTTGAAATCCGAGAACCAGATGTAGAACATCATCGTGTAGAAGTAACTCCTGCACTACAATCAAGTGATTGTGACGTTTTTCCTCCGGACGTGAGGACTGAATCTGATATTCCTGATGCTGTTCTCCTGGAGGTCCACATCCCGCTTCCGACCACCGTCGTCGACCAGGATCCCACATCACAGTTGGTATCGTCAGACATGCCTGTAAGTCTTGCTTCTGTTGTCCGCACTTGCCATTAATTGGAACATTGACTGTGAGTCCGAGAACTGTTTTCTTCTGCATTCTTTGCCATTTCGGATGGCTTGGCGCCGGTATAAACATGAGACGGTGCAGGCCTTAACTGTCTGCACATTCTGTCTGTCCCCTTTTTTTACAGGGGACCAGTGTAGCGCACAATCCAGTAGGTGCTGCTCAGGAGCCTGTCAATCATTCGTTCCTACCCAGGGGGTTCCGCAGGTGGCTGAATGTCGTCCTGGACCTCAATGGAATTCTTTGTGTTTGTTTGGAACGGAGATACATGTCGAAGCACCAAGTGTACAATGATATCTCTCAGCCGCATTCGTCAGTCCTTCCGGCGGTGGTTGGTCCTAAGGCTGTGTACGTACGACCGCACTGCAGGGAATTTCTCCGCGAATTAGAGCTCGTTGCATATGTCTCCATTTGGAGCTCTATGGCTGCGCCCACTACTAAGTTGATTACTGAGTACCTGTTCCAGGGCCTCCAACCCCCATTGCATATCTTTGGCCAGGATACCTGCGATGTTATCAAGTGTCGTGGCTCTCGCGGGAGAATTTCTAACCTCAAGGTCAAAGGAACTAATAAGGACTTGTTCTTGAAGCCGTTGGACAGACTATTTGAACCCCCGAATTCAAAATTCTCTATTTCAAACACTATCATTGTAGACGATAGCCGGGAGAAGCATGTTCTCAATGAACCTGAGAATGTCGTACTCCCTGTTTCGTGGTCCACCTCTGAGGAGAGGGATAGGTTTTTAGTGGACGACCTTCTTCCTTGGATTCAGCGGCTTCACCGATGCCGGGGCCAAGGCTTGTTGTCGTTCCGTAGAAATGATAACATTGGGCGTCGGATGCTAATTGAAGAGCCGGATACACGCGAATACGATGAGCTCATCGTCGCCATTGAAAGCTCCGAGGCTATAAAGCTGGAACAGTCAAGTTGTCGCTGATTTCTAAATTAACTGATGAATGAGTGAGTGCCTACGATGTAATTGTTCCACTGTAACATCAGTTCTCCATTCAACTGGACTCGAGTTGATTTATATGAACTATATATTCCACACCTAGGAATGTTGATGACTTCCTCTAAACTCTATTCGTATCCAGGTGTTGCGCTCTGTTTCGGATATGGACAGTGATCTAGATTGTCGTTGCACTGCTTCAACTGATTCGATTTTGGACTACGGACAATACACGATTTCGCAGAGTGGCTTAGGGCATATTATGTATTCAGCAGCGACCGCGCAGTCGACAATGGACTTCTCAATCAAGCCACTTGTCCATGGAGTTGTGGATAGTCCACCCAAGGGTGTGAAGAGAACGCGTCCAGTTAGTTCGCCGTCACCACTAAAAGCTCAAGCCATTTCAACGTTGCCGCGGAACCGCGATTCATGTGAAGGAGTGGCTCCAAGAAAGCTCTACAATGACAATGGACTCACGGCAACGGCTGACAAGGTCCCCGATACTACGGTGCCCCTGAGAAAGATTTCTGAAGACGCCGCATGTCCAGCTAATTCTCTAGAGGTACGAATACCTCCTAAAACCGCACTTGTATTTCTCATCGTCGGACATGCATTACGGTATACTTATTGTTTTCGTTGTACATGCAGCTTTCCGACTTGCCAAATGGAAGGAAGTCCGTTAGTACTTTAAATGCCGCCCGAAAGACCCCTCCGAACCCGCCTTCTGTTATCCAAGTCCGTGTTGATGTGCCTCCTCGTGCACCCTTGCGTACTCGTCAACGTTCATTGAAGGAGGGTCTTCGAGAGAGTCAGTCACACGACGGATTCAGAAGAAGATCCGCTCCTGTTCGAAATGAGTGGGAGGAATGGATGTTGGCGCAAAGAAGGCGAGAGATTGCGCAACAACGATGTTCGATGTTTACCTTCCATAGTCGTGAGATGTTGAAGGCAGTAGCTGAACTTCATTTGAAGGCAGATGCTCAACTGAAGGCCGATCGCATTCATGATATCGCTAGGCATTCTATTTGAAATTACTATTCGGACTTACGAGGAGCATACAGATTATGCACCACTACAAAGAGAGAGACACTTGATATAGTCGAGGTCTTGAGATTTTGAAGGCGTTAGAAGAGCTCAAGAGTAGATCACATGCTTCAGGGTAGTCTACTGTCGTGTACAGATCCGTAGTCTAGATGTGTATTTTGGACCTAAATGCACGCTTTACTGTAGCTCGTACTTTAGAATGTAGAGCAGTTCTTTATAAATTGTATATTGCTCTATGGGGTTATTATAAATAAACATATATTACGTTACATTTCTGTGACGAGTACCATAATTCTCTTGCAAATTAACTTGTTCACTCGATTTTAGTTGCATAATGGAATCAATTTCATGGATAATGTGACTCATCGGAACTCTCATTTTCAGAGTATACTCTCATTTTAATGAATATGATGTTCTAACATCTATAAAGCCATGTAACAGAGGTCTCTCACCTCTAATTACAACACCATTGTAATCATTGCCAACAAGGTTTTGAAGAGGAAGACCTCCAGTTAAAACTTCGTAGCAAGTCATTGCATAACTATATACATCCACTTTCTTTGTCCATATTGTTGGATTTGAATCACCATTTTGTATAGCACGTAACACCTCAGGTGCTCTCCAAAACCCCGTTCCTAGAATTCCTTCCGAGCTTTCAAAATCCGTTATGTAACATGTAAAATCCTCCTTTCTCAACAACTTTGTAATTTCTTCTTTAGAACCTTGTAATGCTGAAAATTGAAGAAGCACATTAGATGCTTTAAGATCTCTATGCAAAACATTTCCTCTATATAATTCTCTCATTCCTTTAGCAATTTGCAACATGATGGGTGTAGGAAATCGAAATGGTGGACCTTGATGATTCATTCCTTGCATTTGAAGATCAATGAGCTTGCGCAAGTCCCGGGGAGTGCACTTAAAGTGAAGATTAGAAATACACGTGAGTGCGTTTTAATAGCATACCCCCTACAATACTTGGCCTTAAAATAGTTTTTAAATTAAGATTTTTTAGGGGCTCAATCATTACGTATATATCTATCATTTGGTATAAATTTCAGGACCAAATGTTTCTAAAATCCTATAAAAGAAATGATAGAAGTTTGCACTAAAATGTGTTGTTTTTTGCTTCAAAAATCAATTTAAAAATATGTACAAGTGATTATTTTTTGAAATTCATACAACAAGAACTTTAGATTGTGTTTAACAACTGTATATTTTTTTTACAATTTTTAGGTGATTTTTTAGTATGTACATAGGGGGGTCAAAAGTACGCACTCACGTGATTCCTAATCTTAACTTTAAGTGCACTCCCCGGGGCGCAAGTCACCCCAATACTTCTCCATGACAAAAGCAAATCTCCCATTTTTCAATAATGTTCCCCCACTAATGAAACAACAGTTTTTCTTGTTCACCTTCATCAGCTTCGAACTCAAAGGTCTTATATTTATGTCTTTGGATGCTGAAAGATAGCTCTTATGAGTCCATTGGCGTTCTAAGTCTACAATTGAGAAACCGAGAGTGCTCTTAAGAGTCCATTGGCGTTCGAGGTCTACAAGGGAATAGCCACCTTTGAACACCTTCACCACACACTTGACGATGCCACCCACGGTTGCTTCGAAAATCTCAGCTTGGCCTCCCTCGGCGATCTTCCGCCCCACTTCCAGTGCATCTCCATAGTCCTGGAAGAACTCGGAATTTGGCCAAAATGGCCAAAACGGTCCCGTGTACTTCTCCCTGACGTGCTGGAAGTGCTGGCGGTTGGCAAGGAGAAGCTCTTCTTCGTCGGAGGACGATTCTTCGACCTCCGTCCAGTGCTCCCGTGACTTCTCGATCTCGTACTCTTCTTCACTGCTACACTTGCTCCAGAGCTCCTGCAGCTTCCTCCGACGTACACTCCTGTACTCCTCCTCCTCTGCTGCGTCCAGTGCTGTCACATATTCGGAGCTCTGAGCTCGGGAGGGCGCCTCGCAATTCTCGGATGGTGTCTCCGGAAGTACCGCTTCCATCGTACATACTACCGTCGGTGACTCTCGACCTTGTCTGAGTGAGAAGTTCCGGAGCTCGCGGCCAGGTAGCTATCAAGATCGTGCTTTAGTATTCAAGGAAAGATTGACAAACGACATCCCAGGCTAGGTGAGACTTGTCTGCAACAATCGCAACATAAGCTAGCTTCACTGATATGCAGGCTTTGACGAGATAGAACTCAGTGAGCTCTGACAGATCATACATACTACGACGACACAATACTCAGGTTCACAACGTCAGTTTTGTTATATTGGCGCGATTTAGAGCAGAGAATTTCGATACTCAAGCGTGCAGTCCTAGGTACGAAGCCCTAAGTAACAACGAGGACCAGTTGGTATAGATTAAAGGTTCAGACCGACCCCGCCCTGAAATGAAAATTTCATGAATGTCCGCCACGAAATTGACGATTCATGTGTCCGTTGTGGCCGAACATGAAATCGCACCTCAAGGTTGTGGCTACTCTGACATGCACGTGCCTGTCTACAGCTCATTCCTCTGGGAAGCTCAAAGCGTTGTTCTAATCCTCAGGCTACTTCGATCTCCTCCTGCCACGACTTACAACTTCAAGAGCCAAAATGAAATGCAGAAAGCAACAAGTTTAACCCCACGTACTGGAAAGATCGAGTGATTAAAAGCACTTCTGTTGACACTTTTGTGAAATTTGGAGGAGCCCTGTATCAAAGTCTGCACGTCACGTGTGTTGTGATTATGTGCAATCACAACACAGGTGACGTGACGTGCAGCCCTCTTCTTGCCATTGTGCCAAGGATCATTGGACTATAAGAGAGGGATTAGACCGGATAATGCTAGAGAGCGTTAACTTCTACCAGGTAACATTAACTCTCCACCAAGTAGCAACAGTGACTCACTATAGGACCTCTACATGCATGCTCAACTTCATTTTTTCTTTGCTTTTATGTTCAACTATTACATTGATCTTAAGATCCAATGGCTCGAAGTGGCTTACATTGAGATTATGTTTGGTAATTCAAAAGCAAGGAGGATTATGGGTGACAATCGCAGGTCAGTACCTCCCTTGCCACTGCTGTGGCTTGGTAGGTCCGCACCTGCTGTTATTTCCCATAATCCTCCGACCTTGCTTTGGAATTACCAGGTCCGTAGTCGTGAAAATGGCGGATTTAATTTCTTCAGTAAAATTGGCGCAGTATCAGTTGCCCCACTGAATCCTTAGATCTATACCAATTTTACAGTAGATGTAAGCCCTAGAACGTCACAATTTTGGCTCTCTTCAACGCTCTGAGAGACGAGTATGACCATAATTGCAATCTGGACAAGTTTTCTGCATATGGTCTCCAGTGATTTTCTCTCGACAGGGTGGGTCTTATTTCCTAATTCATGCGTTTCTTTGTGCTCTTGGATCATAATTCACACTCTAGGCTCACAATTAGTGAAATTAGATTGCCAACTCATAATTGTGGGGTAGAAGTAAGAGGTAGATTGAAATTATGCTAGGTGAAACCAAAGTATATATATCTATAATATTAAATGCACATTGTCACACGATCTGTCACAACCCATTGTCACAAAAACGGTCACGATTTCATCCTATTGGTTTTTATCCGGTTCTGTAACACAACATTCAATAGCATGCACTGTCTCTGCCTTGGCTCTACAGTAGATGGTGTGGAATATTCCACACCCAATAGTACTTCATCAATAGCTAAGTGGACAGATGGAGGCTCAAGGTGATGAGCAGAGTGCATGAAGTCATGAGGCATGAAGGGTACTGAATGTTATGAAGACTCCGATTCATATTCTCCTACATTCAATGTTGCAATTCAACAGGTCTGTGGTTGTATATATTCATACAATATTGCATAAGTAAAAGCACTGGAGGTAATGTAGTTACGTACACCTGAAGTGCCGTATTCGACTACAATGGACCACCGGGATTCCATTCATGTTCGTCAACAGGCGCGAGCGAATCCTGGATTCTATCTCCCAATTCTCTCTTCATGCACACTTCACTCCGACCTCGACTCCGACAAATGCTTATTGATCACCGCTAAACTCGTCATATTAGTTAAACAGGCCAAATTCAAGAAGAGATTGGAGTTTTTTACAGGCGCCTGTCTGGACTCAATATCCAAATCAGTCCTAGTGGTTCGAAAGAGCTCTGTGCACTTGAATGTTACAATGTTGGTGCTCTGAAACACCCAATTTAACTGACTAATATGACCATTGAAGTATATATATGCAAAGAAGCTGGGACTCGTGCAACAAATTTTGCAACCTAACTGAATCCACGTTCCACAATCATTCCACTTGTGAACCAAGGAAGTGCTATGAGTGGCTATGATTTAAGGCTCTCTTGCCTATTCATTGATTTGTGCATGGTCAATATAATTTGGTAACCATCTGCTCATCCAAAGCATCTGTCCATAATTCCATCATATATTCATATTTTCATCCAACAACAGAGTTATTCATCCATAACTTGCCATGAGAAGCCTCGTTATGTTCTGTAATCAGTCTCGCCATCTCCCAGCAAATGGATGGTTAACTAGTCCATTCTGGTTACTCACAGGCTGATCAATGGATGGTTAACTAATCCATTCTGGTTACTCAGAGGCTTGCCCAGTGTAGGCCGAGTAAGCAGTGTCTCCTACAAAGTGGAATACCCACTTTATGTAGAATAAAGGTGCAGATGCTCAGATGCTCAGATGTGAGCCTCAAAACACTTATCCGACGAAGTGAAATCCAATCCATAACAGCCACGTCTTCTTATATTGTACATAGAAAGATTATTGTTGAGATACTGTACAGTCATGTTTTAAGCGTTCATGACCACAGTTTCTTTATATTTGAGCTAATAGGAGGTTACATGGAACGAGTCATTACACCAGACACTTTATTGATATTCATCTCTTGCTGAATTCTCGCTGTTTGCAAGCATTCAGCACACCTAGTTTTTGGCATGCATGCTTGTGAATTAGACATACTGAATCGTGTACATAGATTTCGACTCTTAAACCTAAAAACTGGTGGGCTTGGAATGTGATTCGTTGGTCGAGTTTTGCCTACAATTATCAAACTCATGAACTAACCACATTTTTTCAGATTCACTAACAGAAATTAAAAAGCCTTGGTGCACAGCATTCCAGAAACCAGAATACAAGGCTGAATTCATGTGATTGAGGTGGGACCTAATGTTGGGCTATTTGCGAAACTTCCAGATGTTTCGTTTGGATCTCCACCTGCTTGCAGCAACTCCTCAGGATAAGTTGAAGCGACTTCGGTATGATGCCATTACTTGTCTGAAGTTCAGTCGTTTTATCTATTAAAGATCAATACCAGGGACAAATGAACAATCTCATTAAAGGCACGTCTCTTGAGCTTCTCATTAATGGCGGTGGGACACAACATGAACTCCTGTGCATCCTGAGAAAAGATTGAACATAAAACAAACGAAAGAACAGAAAGTTGATCACATACCGACTTTGGAAGGCTCTCCCCGTTCAAAGGTGGAATCCATTCCTCTTAACGAGGGACTGAATCTGATTACAGGTAACTATGCAGAGAAATTTTCAAATGTTGCATAAATCAGTATACAGTGCAAAATGCTATTCAGCAGGTCATGACCTCAATGGAGCCCATTTCTGTTGAAGTGGCAACCAAGCCCTAGAAAGCATAGAAAAATCTCATAACAGAAGTGGGTAGAGAAATTTAGAATGGCATTTGGAACAACATTGGACTGTTGTTATTACCATGTCGTTCTAACACGTTGGAACCACATTTCAGCGACTTAGAAATGTCATTTTAAAGCACTTGCTCCCAATTGTGTAATCTTGTCCTTCTCTAACGTCCACCCCCATGGCTCAGCAAAACGAGGCTCTACTTTCACATTAGCTAATCCATGTCACTAGTTAATGTTGCACCTGTTTACCTTACTCAAACCCTTCTCTTCTAGTTGCTAAAGGAGAACCCAGAACTACCAAAACCCATAATTATTCTCCTCTACAGGGCTACATGCTGAATCTGCATATCCCTTTGTAATATTTCCTTATGCATGAATTAAGCATCTGTTGGAGATAGTGATACTAAGTACGCCACTAGGACCTACATAGTGCATGCGACCCTTGATGCCTTCTTTTGAAGGTGGACCCTATAACTATCTAGTCTATGACTAAGTACCATTAAAAAAAATGAACATGTTCTCCACCCCCCAAGGCCTTTTTTGAGTATCCATACAACAAGGTCAAGAGACCCCATTATGATTAGGTAGACCATGGTGGTAGAGCCACCGGACAACATCGAGATTCAAACTCCAGTCTCCCTGAATGAATGCCAGAGGCTGAACCACTGAGCCAGCCCGGGGGCTCTTGTGTATAATACTACTTTACATTGCTTTGTCTCAAGAGTGACAAGAGCCCTTTGATTCCTTGTTCTTTTGAAATAACAATGAAATTGAGAAGGTGATGGTTTGTATTCTACAAGAGAGTGCCATGTGCATGCTCTCTACATTGACTGTAGGTTTTGAATATATTTTTCCTATTTCCATCTACAGTAGAAAAATCTAGAGAGAGGCGATCTCTAACATCTACTATAGAATGTTACATGTAATTGTCTAAAGTTACTTTTCCACCTTAAATCAAGCAGAAAATAGGATAACTACACCTGATTACAATGTTCATCCAAAAAACAATCTTTACAAATACTTACCTATAATCTGAATGTACACATTCTAAACATAAGAGCCTACGGTCTAAACTCTAATTAGCACTTTGAAAATTCATGATTCATCTATACAATATGTCAAAAAATTACTAATATGCATTGGAAAATTTGTCATTTATCTGCCAGAAAAGACCAAATAAGCTTTTAAGTCCATTGAAGAGTACATACCTTAACACTAGAGAATCCAAAACGTCCATTGATGAACATTTCTGTGCACAATTTCCATACTCATTGGAGGAAAATCCTTGTTTCTGTGGTCTGCAGCCTTGAAAGTCTTTCAGCATTTGAAAAGGATTCAACTCTGACTATTGAGTATGGAACAAAATAATGCCCATCGATGGGCTTTTTGAATTTCTCCGAATGGAATTCTAACAGACTTGGAAGAGATTTAGATCATGCATCATAAAATCAATGGGGTTCTAAATACCGGAGGCCTTACTACTTCCTTCACCTTAGACCCTTCGCATTCTCTTCAATCAAGCACCGACTGAAGTTCCTTGTGCAAGTGAACTCTCAGAAGTGAAGAACTGCCACTTTCCCCTCTGAGCTTCAGAAGTCGACCTTAGATTCTGGTTCTCAGCGGGCCTGAGAAGTGACATTTTTCGAAGTTACATATATGTGCATATTAATTACGTTAATGAGAGAACATAAGAACGCAAACATGACAGCAATTCAAGCCTATACAGCGTACCAGTTCCAATGTAAGATTCGATCTGCAGCACTTTTATGTATATTGAGGATGCTCACAAAGGAAACCATGAAATCTTACAGTATGCTCTGAAACTATTTCAATCTGAGAATATTATTCATTGCATTGGCAGTTTTCAGTTAGACGTGCAAAACAAAAATCTGCATATGTCATAGTTTTCAAAGGAATCCCCAGTTTGTGGATCTCAATTTTGGCGATTGCAGGTGTAGTGAATATTTAGCTAATTAGTCCTCGTCAGTCTCTTGAATCAACCGCAGACCCGTACTGTCCTGAAACACATCGGCAGCATACTTCCAATAACGCTCATAGCCTTGGCCAAAATCTGCAACCATGAGCAAGCCAAAATCTCCGCTACCGTCTGCGATCTCCACTGTCTTCTTCATCGCATCAATGGCACGACGAGATTGCTCCCGCGCTTCACTTCTCAAAACCTGGGTTATCTTCTTGCCATTTGCATGCCCAGCTGCATGATCTTCCTTCCACGTTGCTACATCGATGCCTTCACTGTTCGCTCGACACAGTAACTTGTTGAATTTAGAAATGGTTGAGCCGAACTGGCGCTCCAACTCGGCCTTGCGCTTCAGAGTTCGCTCACAAGGCTCGATGCACTTGGGCGGTACTGGATCTTCAGGCCGAATGAACTCCCCATCCTCAATCTCCCTGGTATCGACAGCCTCCAATCTCCCCTTCAGACTTAGCTGAACCATCGATGGCCCCGTCGACATAATTGCTAACCGGTCGAAACCTGCATATATCAGATGAATATCAGTTACTAAATTCTGGACACTTTGGATTTAGTAAGTGCCCTACATTCATGGTTCATCTATGAAATTTGACGATGGAATTTGGACAAAGTTCTTCTCTGGACACTTTGGATCTCCCCAGTACGTGAGTTGAATTCTGAATTACGTACTGGAGTCGCCCGTGAGTCGGTGTCGATGACTGTTGCACGTGCAATAGCTGGAGTACGTACTCCAGCTATTGCCGCTAGCTCTCAACAACGTGGAACAGTTATCAATGCTCAATTCGATCTAGTGCCTGTACCTAGAACTCTCCGTAACATGCAGTGATCGATCTAATTCCGACGCTGACCTGATCTCTCCTAGACACGACAGCTAATCGCACTCCCTAATCAGCCAACTTGAGCGGGAGCTCTAATCCAATCTCAAGGTGGCTGGAAGTTGCATTGTGGCTAGAGGATGTAGCATGTGTAGCATGTGGGTCTTATTGGCCAGGGTTGAAGTCTCGCTTGAGGTCTCGCTTGAAGGGTTTTCCATTGTCGAAGCCTCGCTAGGACGTTTACGGGATTGCCGTTCACCCGAGAACATCCATTATACTACATTGCTGGCGAGACTGGATTTTCGATGGGCAATGATGAGAAATGATTACATGGCTTGGATCCATGATGCATACCTCCTGACCACTTCCAGTTTCACAAATTCCACAGATCTTCATCTTTGTTAAAATGGCGAATATTGGATGGGCATCGATGAGTATTGTACTGATGTACACCCAACTTTAGTTAGTTAAGTAAATCCATTGAACGAGTGTTGTTGGATGAACTCTGTTATCATCCATTCACTTCGCCTCTCTTCTCATACTCAGGGCCGACTTCCATGTATGGGTGGTCGGTCCGCAAAAAGTGGAAGCTCCACCAAAATGGGTGAACAGAGCAGAATTCAGGAGTATATTTTTCATTTCTACCGAAATGGGTGGAGTATGGGTGGTTCTTGAGACCTCATTTCTTGTCTTGTAGTGCCTTTCACCCAACCGATCCTCACATGGAAGCCTGCCCTGAGTCACTCACGTCAGTGTAGTTACGTGTTTTTTTCTCATAATTGTACACTTTTCTTCTAAAATAGGAATGTCATATTGGTTAAATTGGCCAATTCCTGTTATTTTTGAGTGTGACAAGTTACAGGTTACACTACTCAGAAAATAACAGGGATTTGTCAATTTCAACCAATATGGCTTTAGGACTTCATATTGACACTACAAGATTTGGAGGACTTAACCAGGGTTAACGCTTCATGGGTTAACCCCCCTTTTAGCCCCCGTAGCATTGGGTTTTTTAACTTGTCAACTTTTTTTTATGAAGACATTAGCCCCCAAAAGTGGTCCGCTTGCCTTTGCTAAAGTACATTAGTCCAGGCTAAAGTTTGAAAGATAAGCCCCATTATTGGGGGATTAGCCCCCATTGGTCCATTAGCCCTGGGCCCCTGGCCCCTGGGGGTCAACACTCCAAACTCTTCCTGTGTGAGTCCTGGCGCTCTTGGCTATGATGTGTGTGTAAGCATGGGTGTGGTGTTAGTCTGGTAAATGCTTCGTAGTGAAATTACAACAATAGCAAAGATTCAAGCAGTCGGCACTCTAACTTCCAGATCGACGTTTAAGTGCAGATCGACGACAGTCTATACGGTCAGTCCTATTTAGAGCTTGTGCACTTACATGTCGCAATTCTGGCGTTCTGAAAAAAAACCATGTTAACGAATATGACTATTATATTGATATCAGTTATCATGTTCATCAGGATGTACTAGGCGTGCCTTCGTGATGAATGATGCTCCATGTTAAATCTGTACACACTCGTGATCTAGAACAAGAAGACTGTAGCAAAGAATGCACTGATCAAAGGCTAGGCTTGATTCGTTTCTGCAGGGCTTGCTCGAGAAAACGAAATATGAAATTTAATTGGTAAAAATCTGGTCTCGCCTCCATGTTTGAGAAGATTCCAACACATCATCATAACTTGTATTATTTCTCAAATGAGTAAGTTCACTAAATTGTGAATTTTCAAAGTTTTTCTAATATAAAGGGTGAGTAAAATCCTCAGCAAGATTTGACTCTTCAACTGCTAGACAGTACGTACTTCAGGTACGTTGTCATATTTACTAGATTTTAAGATATGCATTTTTTGATAACATGTAATCCACTTATGGCCAATAGATTCATGGCCTACCGACAGCAAAAAGTTCAATTATACCTCAGGAGTCATTTGATGATTGTTCATGCATGTGAGCCTTGAATATTCTATTATTCTTGCCGACTGATAGTTATGAATTTTGTATGCCTGAATTTTTAAATGGATGATCCGAATCCTGCTCAGAACATCCCATCATATCTAGTGTGATGAATGTTCCAATTAATCAAGAGTATAAAGTAGTAAAATATAACTCAAGCCGGGAATGATAATGATTTCTGTTTCCAAATTAATACCAAACTGTTCATTCGAGAATCCTAATCATTCATCAGAATCACAAATCACCATCACGGATTGACGGAAACCATACTTAAATTTATCTGTCCAGATGTTGAAAATTATCAGAAGAATAGAAGCCAATTGGAGGGAGCAGAAAGGATGTCAGCGTAAATAGTACGATACGGGAGGCCATTTAATTTATAGCAGCAAGTACCGGGACTCGAGATTCTATCTTAACCCGGACAGGACCAAGGATTTATAGTTTTAAAATGACAAATTCGATCGATCATATTGTGAAAAATGTAATTCAGATGAGACCAAATTTTATATCATCGGGAACAGCGAAGAACATTGCATGTGTTGGTCAAAAAACAAATAAATTTGAACAAAAAGAAGTTCACATAGAACCTACTCAAAACTGCTAAAAAAACATGAGGTCAAATTTGAGTTACTTGGTCCTTTAAGGGTTAAGCTTTGTCTTTCAGTCGGTGAGATTCTACCACCGACCAAGGCTTGAATAACTCCGTCCATATAAACAAACTTAACCCTCTGATGCAGACTCTCAAGTCTACCTCAGAATGACTGATTCAATTCCAAGAGCATTTTACAACTGAGACTTCAACCACTGAGGACGGAACTTCCACTGACTTTGGGCTTGAAGCGTTCAGATCCATGTCCAGCTAGCCCATCAAGGACATGAGTCGTAAGCTATGCATGATTAGGTACTCCATGGGCTCACGACATTGTGTAGTGAGTGCATGCTATCACCTCGTTGCGTCGTGATTTGCTAAATGTGTCCCTCTATGTAGTCGGTGAACCAATCACAATCACTAAATAAATGACCTTTCAAGCTGAATATAAGATTATTGGATGGAAATAAACATATAGGACTATGAAAAGTAATTAATATCCGTACCTTAAAATACAAATGTGATGTTCAATTTTGAAAAATAAGTTGCTAGATTAGAGAACCTTGTGTATTTGTAATATTTTTGATGCAATCACAATGCACTATTTTTGACAAATGCACTCTGTTTGTAATGCAATTTTTGGAATTTAACCTTCAAACTCTTTGCGCACATAGAATTTTACTTATTGTACTCCTTTCCGCAATTTTTTATTTAAAAATATTTTCTATATTGCAATTTTACTTAATATAGACATCTTTTAGAATTTAAGCATTTTAAGCATGTAAAAGAAGATTTGAAGAAATTCAAAATTATTATAGTAATCTATATAAGACATTACACATTGGCTTTGAGTTGAATTTGCAAAAAGATTAAAAATCATGCACAGTATTCATCGTTGAACTTTCATCATGTTCATTGTATTTTTTGTTCAAAAGGGTACTTTCAAATATTCATATTTCTTAATGTAAAGCCTTTAGACAAATAAAGAATGCATCTTTAGATTTCATATACATCAATCTCACCATTTGTTAAGAAAAATTAGTTCAAAATATCACCAATGAGTTTTAATATGTTTTGAGAAAGAGTGATTTTGACAAAAATGCTAAATGTGCATTGCATGCACGTTCTTTTGATCATCGAATAGGTACACCGTACCATGCAACTACCCTCAGTCATATTATTTACGAAACTTAAAAAGTATATCATGGTATATATGTGCATTTCGCTACCCAGGAGGATTGAGAGGTGGACTTTTTGTTAACGTACTATACCTTGTGGGTGCACAATACGCGCATTTATTAAGATTTGGAATTGAAATATATATATTTACAACTAGGGTATTGTCTTGGGTATTGTTTATTTTTACAATGTTAGTAGATGTATTACTGTAATCAAAGGGCAGGTTCAACATGTTAGTGCCAAATATTTATTAAAAGTGGGAAAAATTAGTTTAACATTAAAATTACAATTAATAAATTTAAATATTTCTATCCAATTTTATAATGAAATTCAACCATTTAACCAAGTAGTATGTCAAAGATGTATGAAAGTGCATCACTAAATAACATTACAAAATAATATTAACTTTATGCCTTATATCCAAAATAATGATACTGGCAATACTATATTAGTACAAACTCAAGATATGTAGTGAACTCCAACATTATAGATATACAATATGATAATTGATTAATCCTTAAATGCCCACAACCTTTTTTAGATTTGTAGAATCGAAGAGATGCATTATAAAATACAACTAAGAGGGATATTTAAAACTTAAGGTATGAATAAAAGTCGTACATTATGAATTTCGATTTTATCCATAAGGTTGAATCTATGATTGCAAATTTGCAATAACCAATATTTTTGTATAAAATTTGAAACTTAAAATTCAAAATTCTTTTGTAATTCAATTACAAATAAAATATTGACAATCTATGAATGAAATTTTTTGTGATGAGTTGAAATGTAATACTCTAAGAGTAGTGATTTTTGGAGATTTTTTGGTTTCTTAATTTTATGAGTTGACTTTTTCAAGAGCGCTTTTGAACACTTTTGAACTAAGATCTTAGAAAATTTTAGTGAATCAATGCAACATGAAATGAGACATAATTTTTTACAAATCATCCCTTTTCTAATCGGTTCTCACAAGCATGAAGCTAATTTTCCATAAAATCAAGAATAAAAAACTCACATTGCAAAAAGTGTATGACAGATGAAAAAACGTAGATGAAATCCGTACATCGTCCAAACAATGGATGCTTAGGCGGTTAAAGGTTAACCAAAAACGGAGTCCATGTTTTTAAACATGTAAGGTGAGTCTCCATCCCAACAATAACAAATTCTCACAAACATTGTTCATAAATAGTCCTTTGGACCCTTTATGAATATTAGTCCCTTAGGCTTGGGGGAACTTATAAGAACTCTCTCCTAGCATTAAAGAGGTCACGAGTTCCATACCCTGCAGTGGTGTAAAGCCTTGTTTTAAATTATCCTCCAACTCACTATAGACTAGTTTTGTAGGCTTTAAGCAGGTTTGACAATAAATACTAATAAAATAATATGTCGATTATTTTTGGAAGTTACAAGTAGTTTTAGTTTTTGCCAAACTTCACATAAATTAGTTTTTGAAATTGTCGAAACATTGAAAAATTACCATCTCTCGCATTTCTTAATATTATTTGGGTATCCAATGTGAGTTGCGGAAGAAGAAAGAGCTGATCTTGTAATCAAATTTATTCCAAGTCACTCCCAAATGATATGGGATAAAAACTTGTAATCCCAATCTATGTGAATTCTCATTACTAACACCATATTCTTCAGTAGATTTTGGTACACAATTGAGCATAGCAAATGATATTATTTTGAAATTGTTTTAACTAAGAAAAGTTAAAAGGCCAAGTCATCTTCTACCTCTAAAAGTAATTTTTTGATTTGAAGTTCCTATGCATGAGATATGGAAAAAAAATTAGTAAGGTTGTGAGGAATATGCATGAGCTGAATCAGATAAAAATGTGTTGTGATCAAACTTTCGAGGTAAAATTTTGCATACTAGACTAACTTATTTTCAGTATTATACAACTAAGAATATTTGCAAAATCAAATATTAACCTTTCATCTCCAAAAAGAATTTTGTGATTTGAAGTTTCTATACATGAGACATTGAAATACAAAAAATTTGAGTAAAGTTGTGAAGAAAGTGTGCATCAGTTGAATGAGATGAAAATGTGTTGTGATTAGACTAACTTATTTTCAGTATTGTTCAACCAAGAATATTTGTACAATCAAATAACCTTTCACCTCTAAAAACAATGTTGTAATTTGAAGTATTAATGCTTAATAAGTTATGCACATTTTTGTAAAGGAATTTAACCGGTGATTAAGAGAACAAGAAGTGAAAGTTCTACATATCCCACATTCATTGTTGGCACTAGTGCATTGAATTTCGTATAAAGTACAAGGCTTCACCTCCTACACATCCCACATTCATAAAGTGTATATCACTAACATGCATCTTTGACATACCAGTTGATTATGGCCAAATTGAAAAATTAAAATTGAAAAATAAAGTTGATTTTTTCATTAGGGTACTTTACTGATAACTCAATTGATTATAAATTTTAATGCCGAATTAATTTTATTCACTTTTAACAGTGATAGGAATGTCCCAGTTGTAGTCGGTAAACCAATCACATTCAATCACTATTCATGGGCAATCATTATTGTCCATCAATGGAGAATGGCCTGATATGGTTATTACTTTTACGTGTCTCACAAAGTGCAACTTATGGTTAACTCATTTTATGTGTGCTACAAATTTTGTCTTATAAAGTTCTATCACAAAATTAGAAAGAATTACCAGAATTAGTAAGACAGAATTCTGTCTTATAAAATTTTGCCTATAACACCCTCTAATTTTTGTAATTTTCCAATGTCTTTAACTCTTTTTCTTACCAAAAAAACATTTATCAAAAATCACACTATTTCTGGAGGGGATACCCATATCAGGCCATCATTCCAATTTAGAATAAAATATCTTCTTCAACCCCTAAACGTCACAACATTCAATTTCTGGACGACTAACAGATTCAAACCCACCTTGCATTCTCATCAATGCTTGAATGAAAGTCATCCAATTTTTTGGAGATACTTCACCAAGTTGTTGTCCTATCTAATGGTTGGATTTAGTCATACTAGAATATATATTATTCTAAAATTAAAAATGTAGAAGTATGTCAAGCCGTTGACCAAGCCAAAATTGCATTGACTGTAGTTCAAAAGTGGCCTTGCAAAAATGAGGTCATAGATTTAAGAAACACAAAAATTTCAAAGAATCACCATGTTTAAGAGTACCGTAGATTACTAACAGGTTTGGCAGAAAATAATTCCAAAAGTAGATGCCTAAATTTTCGGGAAATTATTGACATTTTTTGCTGAATATAATATAAATTATAATTCAAAATTGCCTAAAGATGAGAAATTCTTACTTTCCACTAGATTTTCACTTAGTTTAGAGGCATTTGTGAATTTCATTGGAGAAAAGGTGCTGCTCTTGTAATCAAGTTCATTTACATTAGTCCACAAAGAATATGGGTTAAGAAGTAGCAAGACTCTAGATGAGGCTTTTGAAATCTGTCCTACATAGATATTTGGAGTCCAATTGATCATAGAAGATGAAGCTTTATAGAATTGCGTCTAACTAACAAAAGTTGAGAAATCAAGTCTTCTTCCACCTCCAACCAGTTTTGTGTCAAAATAAGTTTTTATGCAAAAGATATGAACAAAACAGCGCAGCTGTGTAAAGGTCAAAAAATCAAAATGTGTTCCTAAATTTTTTTTGAAGCTCATTTGTGCATAGAAAATCAACTTTTTTGGGATTGCTTTGGTCCAAGAAAAGTTTAGAAATCAAATAATCTTTCACCTCCAACAAAGTTTATGTCATTTGAAGACTTTATACAAAAACTATGCGTGTTATTAAAATGAAGACTAATTGTCTAGGTGCTTCACCTCAAAGTTCACATATCCCACATGCATTATTGAATACAACTCCACTCCACTTGTATAAAGCACAAAGCATTCTTGACTCCTTTTACTCAAATCTTACCTATCAACCATTGAGAGAGAGTTGGACTTGACAACAAGCCGAATTTTAAAAAATTTAAAGAGAAAATTGCTGAAATTATTAATATACTATTTTTAGGTGCCGAACCTACTTTTTGAACTTTAATTAATTATTAGGCAGCAAGGTGCCGAACCTACTAGTAAACTACGGTATCTCATTTCAGAGTCATTCCAACAAATTTTACTCAAAAAGTATTAAAATTTTGTTTGTAATCGAATTTAGAAGGAATTTTCAATTTTAACTTTCAAACTTTATAATTAAACATTGGTGATAGTAGTAGTGAATCAAACCGTACAGATGGAATCCAAAATTCAAATTCTAGAACTTTCATTTGTATATCAATTCCAAAATATTCTTCGAAATAGTACTTTATGATGATTTTTCTCAAATTGTCAATTCCAGGGACACCCTGGCACACTTAGGGGTTAAATTAGTTATACTGTAGAGGAAATCAATGTATTGAGACATCACTATATTGTGGCTCATATTTAGTGGCTCTCTCACCCTCCCTAATATGCAGCATTTAATACAAGCACTTCTCATCCACTTTTCATCCACTTTTCATCCACAGTCCAGTGGTAGCTAGGTAATTCGGAGAGACGGTTCCATCCTACCACGGTCGGTCTGCAGGCTCCCGGGATGCAAGCAAGACAATTCAAGCACATCCACAACTTAGACTTCTTCTGCTAACGACTGACGAGTTCCGCAAACGCCGGTACCCCACTGATCCCGCAACCGATATGATGGCCGCCATCCGCAATCAACCATTCCTCCGCGCCCCAATCTGCCATTCTAGCTCAGCCGATATATATCAATGGCATAGCATGCATGATGTAAGGGCGCCTTCAAACTCATCAATCAATCATTGACGATTTCGACAGTGCATCATTCCATATTGTTCGAGTTGTCTCCCGGCCACATGATGAGATGGCGACGACAGTTAATTTGCAAGTTGCACTTTCATTTGGCTTTTCCTTACTGCAGCTAGCTAGTAAGAGTCACGGTCTACAATTTCTTATCCTTTGCCACGTACTGCAGACCAACACAAGGAACCCTGACCATATTACCAGGCAGTAAGGTAGGGACACCCATTCCCGTGACTTTAAGCTGATTGTAATACTTCTGAATGAGCAGTATGAAAAGCGATTATACCAGGGGAAAGGCAATTAGATATTAATGTAGAATGTATCGACAAAGTCATGTTATTCTAAAATTTGCATACGTTCTCGATAATCAAAGCCAAAAATTGGTTTGCACATTTGACTGTGTCTAAATGGCCCTGATTCCGTGACTTGAAGAAACGCTTGTGACTTGGAGAAACACCCTAAATATGTTCTCAAGCCACAACCACCCATGATCAGAAACACTCGGATTCAGGTGTCCTGTATGTAGACGGGAATATGTACAGTAACGGGAATGGGTGTCCCTACCTTATTGGGTACTGTACAAGAATGATGGTAAATTCATGGTAATCACTTGCTAAATTGAACAACCACTTGCGAAACTTGCTATAAACAGCAGTTTCGCATTAATGTTTACTTCCCAGTGCCTGTGCAAGGGTGAAGTGAAAATGTACCGGACTTAGCTTTGGTTACATACAATTTTATTCATATTTGCGAAGTAATAAAAAAACAACACAAATTCCAGCATATAAATATGCTCGCACAATTCAGGTTCAACAATCATCCACTGAACAGAATTTGTCGACATCCTCACCTGCATGTGCTTTACAGTTTACACACTGGGTTATTCCTGCTGTGCAAGTTAAAACTAGCCTAGCATCAGAGAAAATCTGAACCCTCAACAAGGCCCCTAGAGGACGGGTACAAGGAGGTCTCACATAGATTTATTTTTCTGTACTACATAGTTTTTTCTCCTACCTCTGGCCGGGGAGGTTGGATGTGGGCTCTTTTAATTGGCCAGCTCCTATTAGACTCTTGACATTCACATAAGTTGATGCCCAAATCTGTCAGAAAGCCTACGCTGATAACATGGTAGAGGCCTTGTTGAGGGTTCGGTCTTTCTCTAATACCTCTGTTTCTGCATTTTTACCTTTTCAGGAGTCTAGATCTGCATAAGTACTGTACAATAATGCTGATAGTTGTTAGAATGGCATGTTTCAGATATAGCCAAAATTGTGATGTTCAGAGCTCAATGCTCAGAGCTCTGCAAAACTAGGATATTCAAGTGCCTATAGCTCAAAAACTAGGATTGGTATAGATTTGATGTGACTGAAACTCCGCCATTTCAATGAATATGAGGTTCACTATCTGGATTCTGTGTCAATCGATCACCATTGATTTAAATCACAAAAATTTACATGGTTTACGTACAGTGTAGATTAAAAAACTCAAGCAGACAGAATACAGTCAGTAAGTCTAGCGTTTTTCATCAAGGTGTTGAATTAATCGTGAACGACCATTGTGGTGTTCATTCAGATACGCGATTAAAATTTGGAGATGGAATACCTGACCGATACTCAGGACGATCAATCAGCAACCAAATTTTGGAAACACCCGGCGAGGTTAGCTATTCAAGTCCCAAAAGAGAAACTGGAACGCCATGCTGGTTATTTCAGCCAATTTTCTAGTGTAATCTGTAACCTGTATGTTATTTTCTAGTGGGAATTGAACTGAAACGTGATACTTCTCAACTGTCTCAAGCAGCATAGTTCTTGACACTGATGATATTTTTACTTCTTTAAGGTCTTTTATTATGTTGGGGCAATGTGATCGGTAATTATGTATTCTTGTCGACTAGATAAAAGATATTTTGCCACTTAATCTCATGTCCATTGAAATGGTACATGGAGCATATACATGAGAATATATGTTCTCCGGTACAGGTGTAAACAGTAATGGACTTCACACACCGTTTATCAGGCTATGACCCTCGTTAGTCGTTACTGCTCCATGCAAGCCCTGATAACCGCAGGTTCTTCGGCCTCGGGCTATCTTCAGGCTATCTCCACGCTTTATTCACGCAATCTTGACACTGTATTCGCGCCATCTTGACGCTATATTCACGTAATCTTACCGCTATATCTTTGGCAGATTATTTGAGGTCTTGCTGATGTTGTCTGCCCCTGGTCAACCGTTTTCTTCTTCAATCATTGATTAGAAAATCCTAATCGACAAGACGAGTTTCTTGAATCAGCTAGCAATTAAGGTACTAGGTTTCATAAGATCTTCAACCGATTAAATTCCTCCATTTTACCCTTTGGGATTTCTCTTGAAACTTATTGTGGACAGTGGCAGAACGGCTGGAAATGGACCCAGTACAGGACAGTATAATCACATAACCTACTCCAGGAAATTAGGACTAGCTGTGGCAGAGTCACATTGGATAGACTAAGCAGTACAGTTACAACCTGTAATGTATTTTTCTAAGCACACAATCTTCTTAGTGTATTCCAAATCTTTGTAGAAGAATACTCCATGGATTCATGACGTCGTGTAGTGGGTGCATGCTACGACCTGGTTACTTAGCGACTTGGAGATAGCATGCACCTGCACCGCTACATGCCATAGCAAAGCTCATGGAGTACTCCCTCTGTCCCACTAAAACACTGTGTTTTCTTTAGTTTGTACAGTAGAAAGGAAACACGGTGTTTTAATGGGACAGATGGAGTAGTACCTAGCAGAGCCCATGGAGTACTCTATGTAGTACATGTTCACCAGATTTTGATCAAGTTTAAGTTTCTCCGATCGACTGGCTGCTCTTGGGTCCAGCCGTCCAGCTATTGAATGATTTTGTCGTATGCTCTGTGTCTACGCTGTCGTTCGTTTAATGGTCTTCGACTTGCTAGGAATCTCAAATTCGGGGTCCATGAATGAGGGTCAGAATAGATCTCGGTTCGGCAGGGAGATAGCTTTCCACCGAACAGGGAGCGACCAGATTCCTGGGAATTTGACTGGCCTGCAGGAGCATCTGAGGAGGGGCACTGTTCACAGCCGTGTTGGACGGATCGACAACAGCCAAGGGAATGCTTGCTCCAAGGCGAATTGAAGGATCAATCTGATTCAGCTTAGAAGTCTGCATCAGCTAGCTGGTGGCCCAGACCTGTCCACCGCTAGCCCCAAGAATAGCCCACAGCAGAAAAGTAGAAATAATTGACACTACGGCACTACCGTTACAGAAATGCGCCCCTGGAATGCGGCTCTCACGGAATGATACCAAATGTGTCCGTGTGCCCCGCTATCATTCACTTTTTCTATTGTCGTCATGTACCACCTGGAGAAATCTCCGGGGAGAAATTTGATCCATACCGGTAGAAACCAGAGATTTTCCAGAGATTTCACATGATATTCTCATTCCGTTTTGTATATAACAGTATGCTATGTTTGGAATCTACCTTCAAAAGAAGGCATCAAGGGTAGCACACACTATCTTGGTCCTCGTGGCCAAGTTATTGAAGTTAACCCCTAAATGCCGAAGAGACCAAAAAATGGTCGATGACTGAATTCGACTGTTCAATTCCAACTGCTGCGTGGATAATTTCCATCCAATTCTTTATGTGACGGGCTTTTGCTTGGTGATGCCACCCCTTCAAGTTAAATTCAAATCATTCAAGCTATTTTTAGATTTTACATGGGGTCCCAACTACAAAAAGAGTCGTAAAAATGGTTCACTGTGTAGTGTATTTTGAATTTTTTTGCTTGTTCTACTTAAACTAAATTTAGGCTATGAAAATGAGTTTCATTGCATTTGAGCTTAACTAACAAAATGAAGCTTGCCAAGTCTAGTTTCTACTCCACTTTGAATTTTTGGAAAAGATTTAAAATTGAGTGTTTTATTGTAGTTACAAGTTCGGTAGGTATCACCAAGGTGTAGCAAAACTTTCTAAATTTAGATTCACGGAAGATTTTCATCAACTAAACTTTTCTTCATTGTAATTTACACCTTAGGTAAAAAAAACAGAAGTTTCTAGTACATTTTGTAATTGATATAGATTTTCTTTACAATCACTTCATAAAACCATAGTAATTTCAAATTATCACCAAAATTTATGAAAAATTCATGATTTGTAGTAGACATGTGACTTCATCTACTAAAAATATAAATTTGAATTCTTGTATTATATTTAGTAGCGAAATTGAGTGTGACAGATAAAACATGATTCCATGGTCATAGACCCAACCTTTAGGGGTTAACCCATTACAGAAAATTTGAACCCTGAAGTAGGCCCCTAGAGGAGGGAGTACAAGCTGGTTTCACATATTTAAATTTCTCTTAACAAATATTCATCCCCCTATCTCTGTCCAAGGATTGCATGGGATGCATGTGAGTTCCTTTATTTGGCCAACACCTGTTATACTTTTGAAATTCACACAAGGTAACATCCCAATTAGTCAGAAAATTGCCAAAAAACTGCATCTAGTATTTAACTTTGCTCATATTACTCGTAACATGGTAGGGGCCTCTCTGAGGGTTCAGACTTTCTGTAATGCCTTAAACGCTCAAACGATCATTTTTTGATTGTTGCCCAAATCTAATGGGTTGCCCAGAACAAAAACATATGTTTTTGAAAAAATGAAAAATACTACATCAAGTCTACTTTTCAATGCAATTTGAATTATCTGAATCCGAGTTAAATTCCACCCAGGAGAAATTTTCAAAGTGGAACACCTCAACATTGTCTTAGTGTTATAAAATTTGCTATTTATGGAAAGTAATGATGTTCCCTCCATGATTTCTTTTGCTTTTTTGAAGTTTACAATAGATAAACCAACTTTGACCAATCATGCTAAATTTTAAACTCTAAAAGTGAAAATTTTAATTTATACAAATTTTCAAAGATTAATGCTTTTAAATTCATTGAAAAAATATCTAAAGTTATTTTTGGAAGTTTGACCATACGGATAATTTGCAAAAATGATGCCCTACATTTTGTCTATTGAACCAAACTTCATCAAACATATGGAAAGCACATATTATAACACATCTATGTTTTGTCCAATACCCCTTGGGCTTTTAGAGGTTATCAACACTTCCTCCATGCCAACAGACCCTTCATTTACATTAGCCCTTCGGGCCTAATTCCTCCCTCTCTATGCTATGTTTGAAAGTTATCCTCTCAAAATGGACTGACCTTTTTCTTTTTCTGATGTTTCAAACTTCCAAATCCAACTGACTAGCATGTAACTAGATGCTAGTTCTCAGGCCCTTGGAATGTGTTATGTACTTAGGTAAAGTAACTCAACTGTGGAGCTTGGTTGTGGAACATAGTACGTACCCGAAACTAGTAGAAAAGTAGTCTTTGGGCACCATGCTCTCACACTATTCTTTGGTGTCCAAAGACCACTATTTCTACAAGTGCGCTACGGAAGTTAACCCCTTGAGGACCAAGAAGTTTGAATTGAGCCTCATGTTTTAACCTTTAATTCCCGAAGTGTTCATTTCTTGAACGATGTACAGATTTCATCCATGGTTTTTCATCTGTCATGCACTTTTTGGAGTGAGGATTTTTATGGGAAGTTAGCTTCATGCATGCGTAAACCAATTAGAAAGGGGATGATTTGTGAATTTTCTATACTTCATTTCATATTGTAGTGATTTACCAAAACTTTCTATGATCTTAGTTCAAAAGTCTTCAAAAGTGCTCTTGAAAAAGTCACCTCATAAAATTAAACAACCAAAAAATCTCCAAAAATCACTACACTTATAGTATTACATTTCAATCCATCACAAAAAAATTCATCCACAAATTGTCAATATCTTATTCATTATCAAATTACAAAAGAATTTCAAATTTCAAATTTCAAATTTTATTAAAAAACATGTTATTTGGTGATTGCAGTCGTAAATTTAACTGTATAGATAGAATTTAAAATTCATAATGTACAACTTTTATTCATGCATGAAAGACAGTTTATAATATCCCTTTTAGGTGCATCTCTAAAAATATAACAAAAATTTACCAACAACAAAAAATTTGGTGTTGGATTTTGAGGGTAGACCACTTGATCATCCAACCTATGCAATTGATTAAAATTACATACTTTCAACCAATCGCAAATCTTTTAGTGTGCAAAAGCAAAAAAGATATGACCACTTGCCAATTATAAAAAAATAAAATAAAATCACATATGAAAAAATGTTGACCTCACAAAAATTGCTCGTATGAAGGGACAAAAAGAATTTATTACTCGTTTTTCATCTAAATTGGGATATTTAACTGCATGGCTAAAGATGCTCTTCATTCTGAACCTCGGTCCTGTATATTAGTGCCACCAGTCCTTTGATCAATTGACTCTTTCAATTGGTGCATCAAGTCCATAAAGATTGATACAAGTTTTAGTTTTCTCTTTTTCCTTTCTCCTTTAAAACAAACAGTGACTGAATTTAGCATCCTTTGTTCCCAAAAAAAAAACAAAACAAAACAAACAGTGATAAAATCGATACAGTTACAGATGGGATCGACAGATGAGCCAACTGAATGAGGCTCTGGATTTGTCTGCAGCGCTGCAGTATTTGTCTGTAGCGCTGCAGTTTTTGTCTCCAGCGGTGAACGGTTATCTTTCCTGCTGGGAATGTTTCAACGACCCTCCAATGAATTCATTTGCTCATAAAAACATGTACACCCATAATGGACCTTGTCTCAAAAGCCACCCCTCTTTTTGGACCCCAAAAAGAGACACTCAAACCTACACGGAATAGGAGCTGTAAGGGGACCCATGATATAAATGTCAATATTGATAAGAATTAAGACTTTTGAATCTCAAAAATATTCAAGATTTCTAATTAGGATTTTTTTTAAATTTTGAAACTTGAATTTGTGCCAAAAATCAAACAATAAATAAAATTGCTCAATGAGAAGTATTGGTAACTGCAGGATTTTCCTAATAATAATAGAATAAAAAAAATAACACATTTCGAAATATGAAAACTGGACACTTGCAATTTGCTGCTTATTTTTCATGAGGTGTGATTCTGAGGTCATGGTTATGGTCAGCATTCTTGATCTCTGGTCCTCCAGGGAATGGATGAAATCTGTCGCTGGCCCGGTCAATCCTCCAAAGTTGGATGATTGACCGGTTGAAAACACTTCTGGAACAGTGTTCGAGGGGCAGTTTTCATGTAGCGGAAAGCAATCAGACTGGGTTCGGATGGTTTTTGGGAGCAATCAACTATGATCCTCTTTTTTTCCGAAATCATCCAGTCATGGCCTTTTTACAGTGTGTTCACTTTATAGTGTGTTCACTGACATACAAACAAATTAGGGGTAAGTTATTCACAGTGGGCGATGACACCACTAGAAGAGCCACTTGGTTCTTCCACTAGAAGGAGAAGTTTTCGCTTTTCACTCCTGTGAGTTAAACGGCACCACTTCGCACTCACCAGTTTTTTGGCTGGACTTGGTGTGTGAGATTAGTCATGTAGGACAAGCATGTACAGTGATTCGTCATGTAGGACAAGCATGTACAGTGAAAATCGATAATGAACAGGATCCTCCAAATTGAGAAACTACGCCTCTGCTTGTAGTGTTCACTAGTTCCAAGTGGCACAATAAGAGGAAACTATCGGTTTTCAGTACTGAAATCTCATCGAGAAGGAGGCACACATTCTCGATCATGAGATTTCAGTGACTTGTCATTCGGAATGATTTCAAAATCTTGTCTTGTAGCAGGGCCGTGGAGCCAATGGGAGCGCTTGTGCCTTTCACGTTATCTTAACTTGGGTCCTGTAGCAGTGCCTTTCACACGATCTTCTCCTGTAACCAGGAATGCTTGCACTGGAACTCTGGAAGGGAATTCACAGTAGCGCAGGTTTTAGGGCTCCTCCCATTGAATAGGCCAGGTTATCAAGGCAAACGTCCAGTGCTGAAAATCCTGCACTGTAAATACCCCTAGATTTGTATATTCTATCGGTCAAGTCCCAATTTCAATCTGTCAAGCTGTAACTGACTGCCAATTCTCCACGTTCATTGTATCAATAGGAAGAGGTCAGACTAACTTAGTAGTCAGGTTGCAACCTTATACGGTTGTTTGGGCGTTTGTCCGTCAGTGTCTGACTGTCGATCTGTCTGCCTCCTCCGTCGCTTAGGGTCTTTTAGTCCGACGGACAAGGAATGTTTATTCGAGAGTGCAACTATGCAAATTAATCCCCTTTTGAAGCACTTGAAGCTTACCAGACACAATGATAGTAGTTATTTTTTGTAATCTACTTGCACGCAATACAAAATGATGTAAGTCCACCATGACATGTCATTTGTCATTCATCCGTTCGTTCTTTTTGTTTAGGCAAGTTACAGCACTTGACCTTTTGGTTCTCCAAAACTAGACTTGAGACATGCTTATTTGTAGAATCCACAAACTAGACAAAGGCAAGCTTATCTGGAGAGTCCAGTAGACCAAGTGCTTTACCCTTCTGTTCGCTCTCAGGCCTCCTTCATTGGTTTGCGAGCTTCATTCTGTGAGGGTAGACTGTCCTTTCCTTGCTGGTTCTTGGCCTCTTCTTGCTCTGACTTGTGCATGCTTGCTCGTCGCCAACCTGGTTTTAGGCTTCGTTGCTCCTGTTCATGCTCAAGTTTTGTTGTTACGTGCTAGCTGGCTGGTGGTCAACCGATCGATGTTCGTCGCATGTGGTGAACTTCCTGTAGTACATCTGTGACGTAGTAGATTTTGCTGATCACACCTACTTCGATCATATCATGCTCGATCATTCAAGAATATTCAAATACAATCATGCATAGTTTAAGCAAGAAATTGTGAGGGCAACAGTTCTAGACTTCTAGCTTGCAAACCTGTGAACTTACTGCGCACTGTAAAGACTTGCTCTTTATTGGTTCTGTCCTAGGGCCAGAGGCTACCTGACGATTACCACTCTTTGAGAGTCCACTTCCTATTGAACACTCTTTTCACACTGCTCACTTAATTATGATTCAAAAGATACTTTTTCACATAACGCTAACTAAGTTCAGAAAATATTAATTTTTGCAAGTAACTTTGGTACTTCCGTGAATGAAGAGTCTGTTGGGGAAGATATAGTTACTTAGAACTTGACCACTAGGACCAAGTTCGATTCGCGCGTGCCAGTACCCTTGATGTGCAAACAATGCACTATCCTAATAGAGCATATATATTATCTTATACTCCTAGTAGTATATGTTATAAACACATTTATATTACTCCAACAATGAAAAAAATGAATTCTAAAAAAATTACAACAAATATAAAGAAGATTGGGATAGAGCCTCGCGGTTACACCGTCCTCTTTTTATATCCCTGCATGCTACGTTTAACTAGTTCCTCTTCCACTGAACCAATGAATACCTTCAAAGAACTGTCTGAGGTAAGTAAATCGATCCGCCTGTTGGTTGTTGACTCAGCATGTGCTGGAGCATTTATTTGCATGGGCACATGATCGAGCATTAGTTAAATATATTGGCGTTACTGAAGGGACCGAAGTCTAGGTATCGCTAGGTTTTCTTTTCAAGAACTTTGAACTGGGTTCCTCATAAGTCATAACTTAAATATTTTTTGGTGCTGGTTTTCTTTCCATCGTTATCACTCAGGCCTATCAGATCTGGTTCACCCTGGCAGCGTTTGCTAGTAGAGGATCCCGCCTCTGCGCGCAGTGGTGGACGGCATTCGCTGAATGGGATGATTCCTCCATAATGCGAGCGCTTTTTGATTTCTAGCTAATGTGAGAGATTCTGTGCCAGACAAATTCAGCATATCGAGGTTGAAACCACGTGCAGAGTCACTTGACGACAAACCGTTAGGTTCTGCAGACAGGAAGCGTTGAATCACGACACTCTTAAGACGGTATCGACGGAATGCCGGGACGTTATGATCCAGCGAAATCTATCTGTTGACATATTTACCGTTACTCTGTCCATTCACATTAATGCGTAGGTAGAAATCCACTGAATATGGCCACTTTCCATCGTTATTGCCTAGCTGCAAAGAGAGCAACTTGTGTCCCAATATATATTTATGCTACTGGAATCTACCGCTAGCTAGTGTGGTGAATTTTCTATTGATCATGCAGAGCAAGTGGTCCAAGTCCAGCCGACCAGCAACGTCAATCCTTGGAACGGAGAGAGAATATTAATACAGGGTCATGTCCATGAAACGCGCGGATACAATGCTAGCTAGGTACGCGGTCCACGTACGCAACGGGCCAAGAGAATATTGGTTAATCTGTTCCCGGATCTGTGCGGGAGAATTGAATGCACGTCATTCATCTCAGCTGCTTGTAAAAACACAGACAAGTTTCACTGACGGGGTCATTTATCCTGCTTGCCAAACACTCCTATATAATGTAGCTCCAACACACTCATTCAATCGAATGTCCCAATTATCCCTGCGCAGTCTCATGAATATTTTTCTAGCTCACTCATCAATATTGTCATCATGGCACCTGCAGAAGGGACAACAGTCGGTATGGTAGGATCCGAAGGGGTACTTGCGAATGCCAGTGTTCTGGACTTGCTCCAGAAACACTTCCCGCACCTGAGCTCAACAGCGGACCAGGTCCTCTTCGAACCCGATTTTGCAAAGAAGAAGAAAGACATTTTTGGGGTGTTCCATTACGCCAACGTGGTCAACAACGCATGCAAGACAGATGATGCCCACAGTGCATCAGTTGTGTGGATAGCTGCTTCGTTTTTATTCTGCCAGAAGTTGTTCCGAGTTGGCGCTTCTTTGGACGCTGATTTGGACAGCTCATGCCCCATCATTCTTGATCAAGCTCTGCTCTACAAGCATTGCAGCGGCAGCAACGAGCCTATACGAGCTTGCACTCATTCGTTGTGTGTTGCCGACGTTCAGCTTGTCTGCGAAGCGGCCATGAAGCTGCTGATGCCCGCCAAGCTTTACTCGGCCTACACTGGCATAATTTGCTCGTTGGCGAAAGAAATTCTCACGACCTCTTTCACCACCGTCGCTGTGCAAGCCATGCTTGGAATCGCCTGTGTTGCATGCACCGCCTTTATCAAGGTCGGGGCCTCCTTAAGCGAAGTGAATTTGAAGGTAGCCCCCAAGTCTGACGGCCTCGAGTTTCCCAAAGAGGATGTGTCTGATGACTTGATGTATTCTTTGACCAACCCAGCGTATGGCCACCATCAATTGTTGGTTGTCACCTTTGCAGCATGTGGGAATGTGACTAATTCCAATACCGGAGACATCGACTGGCCTCGAACTATGAAGAGATATGAGGGGAGTCTCATCTGGTAAGGCCTAATTCTTCCTCTCAACTGAACTGAGTGACAATAAAAAGCAAATTAGAAAATTGTACGTTCAGACGGTACAGTTTGACCTACACGTAAACATTTTTCATTTATCTTGACCACTATACCTGTATATACATACTGAAATCGTAACTTAAGGCTGGGTGCCTGGGTGGTCATATTCATCTGTGATTCAGACCTCGAAGTTGCGATGTTCAAGAGCTCTGAAAGCTAGGACAAGTACGTGTAGATCTGAGAGCGACTGAAACTGCCGAAATCTGCCATTTTGGAGAACATGAGGTCCTGCACTTATTTTTGAACTTCGTCTTATTGTTGAGATCACAGGTTGTTGGACTGGGACGTCGCTGGCCGTGACGATAATCTTCCAGCCCACTTTGCTGCAATGGTAGACACAAACAACAATACTGGTACAGAGGCGACTGCGGATGCTGTGGAAGCAACAATAAACCGAGAGAAGTGCAGAATTGGCACCCTAGTGACACGCTGGGACACAGCGACGGAGAATGTGCTCATCATGGGAAAGGAACGGAAGCTGGCGCGTCACAGCGGCTGGGTGTGTCAACAACCAGACATGATCAGGGAGATACTAGTGGCGACGGCCTCGTACTTCCAATTCGGCTTCTGGCCAGCTTCGGACTGGAAGAACACCCACGACCTGTGGTGGGATGTAGCGGCCTACACGGGCTCGATGACGCGAGGCTGGATGCTGGACCATGACACCGAAGCCGACATTGGAGAACACAACGGCATGAACTGGGTGTGCAAGCACTGTGCAGACAGAGTGTTGGAACGCGCTGCAGCGCTCGAAAAGGCTTTCCCGTTGCGAACTGTGCGACACCAGCGACTCGCCTGGGGACCGCAACCGTACTTCTTTTACAGTCGACGCCACTCCGGGATGGCCCGGCGCGTCTACAGCTCCAAATTCTTCGCCCGGCCCGGTATTCCGTGGGGTGTAGTGGAGTGCACTAGTTTCGATTACCCCGTCGCTGCGCCAACAAACGGTCTCGAAGCGATGATCATGCACTTGCTGAACCTGGCGGGGTTTTCAGTGGACGATACCGGCCTGCGGCGTATAGTGGCTGCGATGCCGGAGATTGTAAGCCCGGGCGCGTTAGGTGTGTGTAAGACGTGTGAGTTCAAAGGCATGGGTCTGGAGATGATGATGTATGGGCACGGCGCGATGGTGATAGCGGCCCTCTTGACGGAGCCGGCAAGGCGGCGGTTCATCTGGGAGATCGATGCGTATGGCGGGCGCGCTTTCCCGACCCTGTTTAGCCGCATGTTAACCGGGTGCTCCTGTACCTCGTACTGGATTGAGGAGAGTACGCAGCTCGGGTATGATTGGGGTTTCAGTAAATGCGGCAGCGACGGTTGCTGCACCGACGAGAAACTACCGGTGCCGCCCCTGCCCGACCCGATTATCGAGTCGGGAAAGGCCTGGCTGAAGCAGGCCCGGGTGAAGGCCAATTTGCAGTGCTTGATGCAGGCCTGCAAGGCGGAGTTTGAGAGCATGCACTCCATCAAGTGGCAGATTCAAGCCGGCGTGGTGGAGGACGGGTGGAACACGTTAACCTGTGTCGATGCAGTGCGGGCCATGCTGGGGATGGAAAAGTCCATCAGTGATTAATTGGTGATTGGCGTGTCTACAATATTGGCTGGCATATCGCAATGAAATGAAAGGAGCTTGGTTTGGGAATATATCTGGTTGCAATGGCGGACCTGTACAAACCAAAGGTCAATGACATCATCCTTTTGTAAATTTATGTATATTAGATCGTCCTAAGCATGGTCTAGCAACAGCCGTTCTGACCTTATTACAGACCCTACGAGTTCGCTTTAGTTTGTGCTTTTATGAGGGTCCGTAGTGTACAGTACAAACTAGCCCTTTATCACTTTGCGAGAAGCAAAAGAAGACTGACACAACTTGGTCCGGCCTCTTTTTGAATCAAGACACCAAGTTCCAAACTTATAACTGTGCATGCTTCGTAGTACTTTGATTGTAAATCTGAGGCTTGCAAGGAGCTTAATCATAATTATGCACCTGTACGCAGCTAGTACTTTGATAGTAAGAAAAACAGGACCTTTTTCTATATGAAATTATTTGTTTCTGTGGTTGTTTTCATGGTTTGATAAGATCATTCTTTTGCTCCTTAATATCGAAACCTTGAGTAGCACATAATTTTGTAAATTGTTGTAAAGTAGAAATATTTTGCATTGTGATGCTATCCCCTCTTTGCAAAATAATGTAAGTGTCCAATTTGAAGTTTTGTGCTAGAATGGTGCAATCTTTGATATTTTTGACATGGTAGAGGAGCTACGGACTTATTAGAGACTACAAAATATGTTCTTAAATTTATGAAATATGTTGCTCTTTTCAATTCAAGCTTGGGAATTTGGTATAAATTCATATGAGAATTTGAAAACTGACCTTCAAATCACCGGTAGGATTACTGTTATTAGAATAACATGAAAAATTATATGATCTTCTAGTTGACAACTTGACATTTGAAAGATGATTTCAAGATTGAAAGATGTATTGTTTAGATAGCATATGGGTCCATTCTCCGAAATACGTACCAAACCCGTCTGATTTTGGTTGCTTTGGAGAGTCCTTTGGAGAGTCCTTTGGAGAGTAGCTAGAGACAAGAAAGTCATGATTTTCATTCAAAGAACAATTTTGTAGTGTATTTTTTCCAATTTTCATTCACATGATCATCATTCTCATTCAATTATCCCAAAATTTATACCAAAAAAGTGTTATTTATCATTTAGAAAAGTCCTTGGTGAGTCATTAAAACCACTGCTGACAGAGCTATTCTAGTGCTTTTGATAGCTAATTGTTTACAATATTGCTTTCATCTTGTACTATGTGTTTTATATACATGTTGGAAACATTGACATATCACTTTCCTCTCTAATTACAATTTAAATCAAACATCACATTGAAAATGCCTTGAAAAAAGCACTGAAAAAGCACTGCTGACAACTTAGGTAGTACATATTTCGGAGAATGGACCCATATGCAAAAGTTAAGAGGAATCAAAGTTTTAGTACTAAATTAATGTATCACATTGGCAAATGTTATTGGTAGATGTACCACATTGTCAAATGAACATTTATTTCCAAATACAATTCGTACACTAAACTGGACACTAATTTTTTGAACCAAGTAGTAAACATACATTAAATCCAACTCCATGATCATAACCATTTAAAAATCTATAGTCACATTATCTTAGCAGATTTTAGTGTGCATTTTGATGCAATTAAATTGTTATTATGTCTAACTAGGTTACTGGGCTATCATATTTAAGCTGATAAAGAAAATCTATATGATTCCAGGTCAAGTTTGTTATTTTGGCAGATCTCAGTGTACCGAAATGTGATGTTTAAGTGCTGAAAGTTGGAATTTTCAAGTGCTCACTGCTCAGGTGGGTTTTTAGTAACCCAACTAGAAACCTGAGACCTCAAAGCTAAAAAAATATAAGGTCTAAGTTACAGAACTGTCTTTGTGATGGCTGTCTTAAACTGGACCTAAACTGTCCTGAACTCTAACTACATCCAAAACTCAAAATTCTTGACTTTTCAATTTTGAATTAGTGACAGAAGGAAAGCATTTTTAAGCTCTCAGGGACAGGTTTATCTTACTCAACCACTACACAAAGTGTCAAACACAACTTCGAAGACATCTAGTAGACCTTCCCGTTTGTCAGACAAGTATATATATGAGTCTTAAAAATAATATATGTAGAATATTCTAAAATATTTTAAAATATCATTGGATATTTGAGAACATTTCATCTAAGTTGTTTAACATATTTAACACTTGTTTAATTAGACAATCAACATCAAACATCTAATATGACGTCAAGTTAGAAAATAGTGTGTCAAAAATGGGAACCTTCCTCAGGAAGGAACTTGTGCCATTTTCAAAACAACGTGAAGAAAAAAAAAAGGTAACATGTAACTTATTCTATTTTTTGAGATAAAACCATAAAATTATAATGTTATTAACAGTAAATAGGAATTTCAAAATTCATTTCAAAAATATTTTAAGAGTATTTTATAAACATGCGCATTACTTATAGCCTCCTAAAGTGCAAAAGGGTGCCTCCCACATAACATTCAGTAGCATGCATTGTCTTTGTCTTGGCTCTACAGTAGATGGTGTGGAATCTTGTACACCCAATAGTACTTCATCAGTAGCTAAGTGGACAGGTGGAGGCTCAAGGTAATGAGCAGAGTGCATGAAGGAAAGGCAGTGGGCATGAAGGCTACTGAATGTTATGCGGAGACTTGAGCTTTTACATTGAGTGCCACTTCCCAGAATGATCACAAATTGAAGTTGAAGGCACTGCTCAAAATGTTTGATTTTTCTGAATTACTTCATGCACAAGGCTTCTTCAACTACCTAAATGATCATATTTGTTAGCATGTTTCAGAGCACCAAAATTGTCACCAGAGCTCTAAAGCTAGTAAGGGCTTTCAAGTATACACTAGGACTGCATGATGTAGATCATTCTGAGGTTTCAGTTGTGGCTCCAACTGTGCCAATTGCACTGAAATCCAGATCCATGGCCAAAATAACGAATACGAATATGAATATGAATATGAACAACTAATATATGAATAACTAATTAAATGGATACTTCATTCAGACTGTGGGAATTGTAGATGATTGTACAGCACCAGTCTGTAGAATCAAATCTTATGCAATCTCAAAGTTTGGGATGCGAACCAGGAGAGAAATATGCCACATCGATATCACCACTCCAATTGAAAGCCCATTCCATGAATAAGTTCCATAAATTTACCAGTCTCGCAAATTTATTTTACCAGTCACTCACACTTCAATTCAAGTCCATAGTCACTGACGACAACATTACAAAATGGAACTTGAAGTAAAAGTCATAGAGCTAATAATTAATACTAGCCATGACTAAATACGCAGAAAGTTCTCTGTTTTGAAGTTAGATCAAGGTATCTAAGTAACTGATTTTAGAGCTCGATTATTGTACTTGATAAGCAAATTGCATTGCTAATCAAGGGAATCATGGCGTTATTTAACCTTGATATATACAGTACAGCACCACAAACAAAGATGATCTGCACGTAAACATTATATTTAAAGGAAACAACGGCATGAATACGGTCATTGCTGTATTTGGTTGCCATGTTGTCAGCTATATATTACGCAGTGCCAGACAGCTTACTGAGTGTCCACTACAGATGGCCAACTTCAGCAATGAGCTTTTCTTTGGCCCAGGGCACTGCATGATCTTCATCAGAAACAGCAGAAGAATACTGGACAGTGATCACCCCAACGTCAGGGTCGGCAATGGCAGCAAAAGCTTCGGCAGAAAGGTCAAAGGCTCGTCCTCCAGCGCAGCCGTTGGGGCAATGATCAATGATTTCCACTCTGATGGGCCCTCCACCATTTCGGCACCCATTTCCTACGCACTGAATGTTGAAGTACTTGCCACAATTGAGACCGTTGTCCCATATGTTGGCACCTCCGCTGTCGCCTCCTGCGGCGAAAAAATTGTCACTGGGGACCCCGCCGAAGCCAAAGCAGGCGTTCGCTGTATAACATAATTAAGCCACGTACCCCAATTTATCCATCAGAAAACACACCACATCACACTCATTCAACCTCATCATGTTCACCAGATTTGCACTTTCAGTCGCCTGCTGACTGAAAATTCATCTAGATACACCAGTCCTAGTTTTTAGAGCTTTGGATACGTACTTGAACGTCACTCTGTACTACTTAGAATACTCCATGGGCTCTCTGTATTAGATAGATTACTCCATAGGCTCTCTGTACTAGATACTATTAGAGTACTTCACGTGTTCTACTATGGCATGTAGCCGGTGCACGCTATCTCCGAATCGTGATGCGACGAGGTGGTAGCATGCACCCACTATACAACGTGGTGAACTCGTGGAGTATTCTATCTAACATAGTCTACGATACATGTCACACATAACTAGTAGTCTTATTTTGAGGAGGACACTCTGAAAAGTTGGGAATAAAAAGATCAAGATGAGGAGGAGTTCTCTTCAAAGATTTGGAATACACTACAAAGATTGTGTGCATAGGAAAATACATTACGGGTTGCAACTATACTGAGCCCTTAGAACCAATCTGAAACTTGGTCCTGATTTCCTGGAGTAGGCTATGACACCATATTACACATCACAATTTTCAAAATAACTAGATTGTTTGATAAACTTTTAGACATCATAAAGAAAAAATACTGTATATAGAGGCTTCTCCATGTATCACAACGAGGCTTTTATGGTGTTGTCTAAGAAACAATCTAAGTCCTGTTTCAGAAGCTCTAGAGAGCTAGCTAGGACGCTTTCGCACACGAGCTAACAGGGAAGTTTTGCACTAGAGGTGAAGAACTTACGAACGTATGGCGGTGTGTAGAATGATGCCTGCCCAGAGTCCGCAGAAACCAGTTCAGTGAGCTGCAAGACCACGAATGCTGCAGATGCTATCAATAGCATCGTCTGCCTTTGCTTCAGAGCCGCCATTGTTTCAGATCTTTATACCGCCACCTGCACAACGCAAACACGAAGTTTCAGTTTCACAGTCTAAATTTACAAGTTGCAATTCGTATGATGCAGATATACATCTCAATGTAAGTCCTTTGATCAATCCATTGATGAGAATGCTTAGAACATAAATAGACGGTGTCCACAGAAGACGGCGAGTTCAGAATTGTGTTCCAAAACTCTACAAGGAGGTTACTACGAATGTATACCCGTGTGATTGACAGTGATGAAACCACAGTCTGGTTCTTGCATTTGGGAGAGAGCAGAGCTCATTTATACATTAAGTGAGGCCTATCCTCTTCCATGCTACGAAAAATACAGGACAGTTTAAGCGAATTATTCTTCATAGCATCAGCAATAAAATTGCAAATTTATGAATTTAGAAAGCCTCCGTGCTATGCACCCTTCCATGGCCAGTACACTCAGACCTCTTGAATATGAGTCCTTTTGCTACAATGTCTTGCACACTTGTCACTCTGTAATACACAATTCAAACTATGTGGTGGTCATTTTTTTAAACTCTAAGCAGTCAAATTACACTAGTAAAAATCTTGTTTAATGTGACAGGTCTTTAATGACTAAATGTCCGTAACATGTTGTGGACACTTAGTCATTAAAGATCTGTCACATTAAACAAGATTTCTACTAGTGTTATAAAAGTTAAGGTGTAGTTCAATCATTATATATGTTGGTGCAAGGTTTATAATGATGTGGTCCATGTTCAAAAATTTTATTGTATGAATGAATAAACTAACAGGCAATTTTGATGTTGATAGTTCAATCAGTATTTATTGTCTCTGCCCCACCAGGGGAGAGACTATGGAAACGCTTCGTTTTTCAAGAGTTACGTGCCTGGACGGTAAAAAGAAGTTGTAAAGTAAATTTGGGGTAAATAATAAGGCAGAGACTCCGCGACTAGCGGCTTGTTAGGGATACCCATAAACTCCCTAAGTAAACCAAAATTGCTACAAAATTGGGTGCATAAAGATAGGATAAGCTAAACCAAACACCTACCCAAGTACCCAAATACATGCCTTCAAAACTTTAAACAATAAATATATACTTCATGCAAAATGTACAAGTCTAAGACATCGAAATTAGAACATTTCCTAGTAAAATTTTGAGCCTTTATAATTTTTGCGTATAGTTTTGAGATGCTTTGACTTGGTTACTTTTCTCCAAAAACTCTTGAATTGAGATTTACAATGCAGCTACTCTAGAGGCATGATTTGTAATGTTGAAAAATGATGCATCTACAATAATTATAGCCCTATAGAAAACCGACAAAACCGAGGAAACTCCAGAATATTACGACATCACTATTAAAACACGTGTTTGTCCCTCCTATCATTGTTTTTATCATTGTTTTTTTCTTCTTGCCACCAAAAGCAAGTGTCAACCTACTTACTAGTGACAAAGTAAGTGACATAGTATGTACAGTACAGTAAATCTGCTTTTTCTTCTTGCAACCAAAAGCAAGTGCCAACCTACTTACAGCATGGCCAGCAGCAGGTGTTTTGGAGGAACCAACGCCAATATTTGGTGTAGTCATCTCCACTTGCTTCGAAGTTTGGCCCAGCAACTAACCACTAACGCTAAAAAATAGTTTTGGAGCCAAAGTTTGAGGTTTCCCCGCCATCTATAGAAGCTTTGGCGCAAGCAAATTTCTCACACCAAGCAAGCAAAGATGCTCAATCAACAATTAAATAACGAGCTTGAAGACTATTCACCTGCCCATGCTTCAAGGTCATCAAGTTACTTTCATAATCTTTGTTTTATAAGTTGCCTTGGTGTTCGCTCCAGGAATGTTGTTGGGCTACTTCTTGTATAACATTCCTCTAAGTTAAAAATGGTCCTCAAATTAATGTTTCGCGGACATATTTTCTCTGGAACTGCTGGGCTTGCTCTTAGAGCATGGCCAGCAGCAGTTTTTTTTCACTCACCAACTCTATTTCTGGATAATAAAGTACCTCTTATGGTGTGGAGTTTGATATTTGCACACCAAATATTGTCAATATAGCGAGGGGTGGTTCTCACATCAAGCATTTTGTCCTATTCTCTAACAAGACCATGCTCCCACTTTATGAAGTTAATTTTAGTAAATTTATTCTTCACCATTATGATTATCCTATGTAGTGACAAACGTAGTAGTATGTAATTGGTTGATGCACTCTATTCCAAGCAAGCTTCGTGGTTCTTGCTAGGAAAGTCTTCATTTCTCACACACCATCTTGCATGTGAACTTGGTGCACAACGAGCAACTGTTGGCCATGCTCCTAGGGCATGTTTCTATATGGAACCCAACCTAACATCAACTACAGGTGACCACTGTAAGAAAAACCCCCCAAAAATTAAATTGAGTGCAACCATGTCCACCTTACTCATACATAATTTCTTCAATTAGGAATAGTTACCACACCTTTCTACTAGTGATATGTGTGTGCAAAACAAATATTATGCCACCAAGGCTTGCTTGGAAAGTGTATTTAACTTAACCCCTAAAGGACCACAACTATGTTTTTCTCCAAACACTCCAAAGCTGCCTAAAAGTACCATTCTCATAAAAAGGCAAATAGTTTTCAATCTAAAACCTTTTTGACTAATCCAACTGTAAGATATTTCAACTAACTTGAATTTATTAGCACCTACAAATTTTCAACCGTTCAAGTTTCTTCAATAGTAAGATTGTAAGCTATAATGTTGGCTGGACTCTTTTTTTTGGGCCAGCTGCCCGAGTTTGAAACTTTCTGAAAATGCCCAAAATGAAAATTTTAGTCTCAGATTTGGTAAAATGAATTTAGCAGTTGTGCATATGGGGGTGTTAGCTCATTGTGTACAAAAAATCAAATGCATAGCTCATTGTTTGAAAATTTTCAGGAGTTGCCCGCAGTTAGGTTTTTCACCTTTGCATGATTGTATCTTTTGATCTATACATCACTTATGTACACAAATTACCATTCCATCTTCGTTACAAAGAGTAGAATCACCACAAAAAATCTCAAAAGTTGACCGAACTTGGAAAATCAGCCTTGGTCCTTTAGGGGTTAAACAACCTTTGCAATGATGCACGAATTTGGTTGAAATCATCTTTAACCCCTCAAGGACCAAGGCTGATTTTCCAAGTTTGGTCAGCTCACTGTGGTATGAGTATTGATCTTCAATTCTTGAGATTTTTTGTGGTGATTCTACTCTTTGTAACGAAGATGGGATGGTAATTTACGTACGTAGGTGATGTATAAATCAAAAGATACAATCATGCAAAGGTGAAAAACCTAACTGCGGGCAGCTCCTGAAAATTTTCATACAATGAGCTATGCATCTAAATTTTTGCACACAATGAGTTAACACCCTCATGCACACAATTGCCAAATTCATTTTACCAAATTTGAGACTAAACTTTGCATTTTCGGCATTTTCAGAAAGTTTCAAATATGGGCAGCAAGCCAAAAAAAAGGTGCAACCAACTTTGAAGCTTATAATCTTACTATTGAAGAACCCTGAACGGTTGAAAATTTGTAGGTGGTAATAAATTCAAGTTGCTTGAAATATCCTACGGTTGGATTGGTCAAAAAGGTCATAGATCAAAAACTATTTGTCTTTTTACGAGAAGGGGTACTTTGGAGTGTTTGGAGAGGAACATAGTTGTGGTCCTTTAGGGGTTAAGACACATGGCACAATTTGGCTTCATTTACAGTCAATGTTGAGTCTTCCAAACCGTTTTTTGTTTGAGAGTTGTGGCGTGATGGAACTCGATATGATTTATGATGAGATAGGTTGTAGAAATTAGCATGGAAACCACCCAACCCATCGGTCAATGTCGAACGCTCCGTGGTTATCCTTGACACTTCAGATTCAATGCTCATTCAATGAGATTGCAGAGCCTCCGCCTATGAAAACGCCACACGTGGCAGATCTCTCCATGGCCAGGGGTTGATTCGGTGAGGTTGTTGAAGCAACTTTCTGCCTCCGCCCTCATTCTCTGGATCAGCCACTTGAACCAGCGTTCGGGAAGATTTTGAGGAATGCCGGTCAATAATAAGTGTTTTTCCTGTGTTTTTTTTTCTTGAATCCTAACTTGGCGACGTAAAAAAATTGGGAAAGAATATTTGGCGAAATCTTAAGCTTACAATCATATTTTGATAGAATTTCTTCATATTTTGGTAGTTTGCTTCACAAAAAATATAGAAAAAATCAGGCGAAAAAATTAAATATTTTTTCATTTTCTTTCCTTAACAAAAGAGAAATGCCATATTTTGTAAAGAAATCTGGCAAAATATAGGCAAAAAAAAAAATTGTTGTCGGTCATTTTCCTCCATTGTCAACATTCAATTAGTCTTTCACATGGTTACTTCAATTCTTGCCCTTGTTTACAAACTACAAGTAGAAATATTCTTAAGATTTAAAACGATAACACTACTAGAAAATTCAGTGTCCAAATCAACAGAGAAGTGTTGATATTTTGGTTGTTTCGGACGAGTTGTACAGGACAATAATCAAGAAAAATTTGTTGATTTTTTTTTTCTGATCTCATCAAATATAAATAAATAAATAAAATTAAAATTAAAACTTTTTTTTGCTGCTTGGATTTTTCAGACAAAATTACATTTTTTGGTTGCCCAGCACCACCGAGCAGACAAGCTTTACACCCACGGTTGCTATTTGGGTTTGAACTTGGAACCTTACAATTATGACTCAATACTCTAACCAACTCACCACCATTAGAATTCAATGACTAAAGCGTTATAATTTTTTTTCCTACATACACTTACAATTTGGTGTTTTGGAACTCAACAGACTTTGAAGACCATCTTGACATAGTAAAATAACTTTTTTCAAAAATCTCTAAACTATAAAAAGTTGAGAAATCAAGTTAAGTTTCATCTCCAAAAATTTCTTTGTGATTCTAAGCCTTCATTCAAAAGTTATAGACAAAACTCAGAGAGGGTGTTTGAAAATATCAAAAAAGTATATTTCTTGTTACCCCACTCTGAATTTTGTTTATAACTTTTGAAAGGAAGCTCAAAATCTTAAACGCAATTTTGGAGATGAGAGTTAGCTTGAATTCTCAATTTTTTAAGTTCAAAGTTTTTTTTTAAAAGTTATTCTACTATGACAAAATGGCCGCTAAAGTCTGTTGAGTTTTTTTTTGTTTTTAATTGTGAATGATTACGTTAAAAAAAAAAAAATCAGAGTACAAAGAACTTCAACCATGGTATTTTAAATGTTGCCCAAATGAGGGTGGTTTAAATGTTTTAAGTGTTTTGAAAGTCATAATTTTGTGCTTTGATGCCTTTTAACTTTGTCAATTATGTTCACAATCTTGTTTAGAGTTTGTATAAAGAATTTCGAACCAATTGGATCTATTTTTCATGTGCCCGAAATTGCCCAAAACTAAAAAAATATCACTTTTTGAGAAATAAATTTTTAATTGCAACTTGAATTGATCAAAAAAATTCTAGACATTAACCTGATAGTGAAACACAAAATTGTTAAAAAATCTACATCTTGTACAAGAATTGTATTCAACAAATATTGTATCAAAAAAGGCTTACTCAAAAGTGGAAAATGGTTTGAAATCATAATACATGGTTTTGAAGGTTAATTAATTATTTGGCATCAATGTGTCATTCTTGCTCTACTGCTATGGTATAAGAACAATCCAAAATCTTATAAACGTACGAAATTGAGTTCATAAATTGCAAAAGATTACAAAGATTTCAATAGATTCCAAAATATTCCAAAAGATTTCAAAAAGATTCCAGATTTGCTAAAAAAATTATGATTTGGTCATCGCACTATTCAAATTAACAGAAAATAAGTAGCAATTTGTTGATCCTTACAAAAAGTTCAAAAATCAGTGAAATCGGTCATTACACTGCCCCAAACAACATAAATCAATCGATTTTCTACTGATTTGGTCACGATTTCTAATAGTCGAGGATCTCGTGAAGGGCTCTTGATATTGGCGGGGGAGATGTTGGTTGATGCACCCCAATGTCAGCCGTCATCATTGTTTAATCCCTAAACGTCCCAGCGTCCAGAAACTGGACGACGAACAAATTCAAAGCCTTGCAACTTTCTCATACAACCTCGGATGACTTTCATCCAAGTCACCTTTGTAAGCCTATTAAATTCTTTACCAATTACAATAAATCTCTTGTGATGGGGAGTTGTTGATAATATTGGAGAGGCCTTCAACTACAAGTATGTCAAATTTGTTGGGTAGATTTCATGCTTGCAATGGTCCTCTCATGTACACCTCATGTACATCTGAGCCATGCTAATATCTATTTTTGAGGCTAAAATCTACTTCTGTTCAAAAGATTGGTACGTTTAGGGGTTAAAAAACTGCCATTGCCCACATTAGGGTCAAGTGTGAATAAAACTTGACTGAGGTGGCAGCAGATGGGTCGCAAGTTGATTCTTGACTGTGAATAAAAAATGGTTGGAATATAACAATGGTTGGAATTAAAAAGCAATTGGAATAAAAATTGGTTGGCAATTGTCATAAAGAGAAGTTGACTACTGAAAAGAGACAAGTGGAGGGTACAGTAGAATCACCAAATGTGACGTGTAAGGAGCTACAAATAGAGAGGCCGTAGAAATCAAGCTTAGAATGCCCTACACCATTGGGTTAAAAAAAAAAATCTCACCTGCAAAGTAGTGTTGGTATATCAATTAACCAAGATGCGTAGAGGATGCTCTTAGGCCTTAGGGGTTATCTCAATCTATCTAAACTCCTTTTCAAATTTGTCAACTGCTTAACCCATAAACGTCCCATGGGGATAGCATATACGTTGTCGTATAATTGAGATTTGCTACCAACAAAAAAACTCTAAATTGGGATCTTAACCCCTAAACGTCCAGGCATCCAGTTTCTAGACATTTGTTGGTCAAACCCAATTTTGATCTTGAAGACGACTTTTGTTGCTAATACACCCAACTAAGAAATGAAGTTTATTAAGTCTAGTTTGAACTCCACTTTTCAAATCTTAAAAATTCCAATTATTGAGTATTTTATTGCTTGTGCAAGCTTTGTAGCTCAAGGTTTGAATTACACTACATAGGATGTTCACCTTTCGAATTTCAAAATGTAAATAAAAAATTTCTATGGAAAACATATCATGTGATTCTCCATTGTAATTTGAACCTGCTCCCAAAAAAAATCTAATTTTTTAAAGCTTTTTTGTAATAAAAAATATTTTTTGAAGTATTTGACTTAAAAATTTGTTAAAAAGGCCGTATTAAATCAAAAAATCTGAAAATTTCAAGATTGATAGGAAACATTCAATTCCATGCATGAAAAATATTACAAAATATATTTTGATAAATCTTGAAGGCTAAATTGTGTAGTTTGACTTTCCTACAAAGGAGTGGTACGTTTAAGGGTTAATAGCTCACTACAACCGCATTGATCTAAATTTCAACTTCTCTTCTGAACTTAAACCCATTAAAGCTGTGGATCCATTCCAAATACAACCAAAGTACACTATATTCTACTTACCGCCACAACACATTTAGACGTTTAGGGGTTAATTACCAAATTTGTATACATCATTATGAAACAAGAGTCATTATGTGACACATTTAAGAAGCTCTAACCTGAAGGTAGAAAGTGTGAATTAATCACATAAATGACTTGTCACATGTGTATTGCTTGAAACAATAATATCATCATATTATGGAGTGTCAAAGTACAGAGGTAGACTGTAGTGACAGAGACACGAGTGAGTTTCAAACTGGAGTAGCATAGTGTGTATTGAGAGTTCATTCCCCAAGGTCTGGTGAGAAAAGAGTATGTAATATTAGAGAGGGTGATATTCAAGAGGTCTAAGCATACTAAGTCTTTTCAGACCCAGTGCAGTGCAGCATCCATAGGTTAAAAAAATACAAACCTTTACTAATGTCAGCTGGCTGCTCTAGGCAGTTTATAAGGATCGGCAACCTCTACAATCAATCATTGTGGCCATAACCAGCCTGCCAATCTTAACATCAAATAACATCACTTAGGTTAGGTGCCAATGCACTCAAGACGGCGGTGCAAATTTAAAAAATCTCTGAAACAGAAGACATTTTCATTGCTGGTCAGTAACCACAAAACTCCTCGACAGAGAGAGGTTGACAATGCATATATAAGAACTACACGATATTTGCTTGTCTAATCACTGCCAAGAATTTTGAAGCCAACCTGAACCATTCACCATGCTCTTAACAATAGCCTTCAAAGATGATTGGGTGATTACATGAACGGTACTCCGTGGACATCGTGGCCATAGTGATGGCTAGCTAGAAAATCTTCACCTCCGGTGCTTCAGGCAACTTGCAAAGTGCACTTGTTGGCCTTCACAAGTGAATAATTATTCTTCATAAATGTTCTTGATGATAGAAGCGTACTGTACAAATGTGAAACAAGACTTAACCAAGCTCTGATGTAACGCGCTTGAGAAGGCCAGTCTCTTTGAAAGCTTGCCTGGCCTGATCCCACTCGTCACTGTTAGGGTTGTTGGCGGGATCCGCTTTTAATACTGGCACACCAATCTCCTTCCAAACTGGACCATGACTTCCTCCGTCCAAATCCTGCAAAACGTGACAGAAATCTAGAGTAAATGGCCGTCCCTTGATACACCGAAGGACAACATTTCATATCTTTCTTCAAAACCATCTGAGCCAAATGTTTTCTCAATCACTCTCCTCTAAAGTCTTAACGCCCAAAAGCCAGCGCTAAGACCTAACTTTTCACTTCAGCATTTCTTATTAAAAGAATTAAAAAATAAACAGAAAACCCTAAAACTGAGAACAAAACAACGTCAATAAAATGCTCAGTTTCCATAATATAAACCTCATAATCCATAATATTGCATTCAATGTGATCCCTTCGATGAACCAAAAAGTACACTCTTGAACAACAATGCTAAATCTTTAAGGCATTCCAGAGTAGAAGAGAAAACTAACCTTGGGAAACCTAGTGGTCTCGGGGGCAACAGCAGGGGTTTCAGGAGCGCTGGATTTCTCCTCGGGATGCCTCCTCTCAGTTCCTGAGTTGTCGTTCACACTGGCGGTTGCCATTTCACCTTCCACAACTAACGGGATCTGTGAGCCTCCGAACAAAACGAAACTGAAAACACTCGACGCTGAACTGTTCCGAATCAAGCAAATCTAGGACTCGTGAGAACTCGAAGCTAGGGCGATCGAAGGGAAGTGAGAACAGGTTGACGAAGAGGATTCGGTGCAACGGCGCTTGTATATCGAAGGGTATAGACACGCGTCGAGTGGGAGAGGGATCCAGGTGGCGGTTTTCTGTGGTCCCGCGACGTGGATGTGGATGACAGGCGAGACCCAAATCCCATTATTAGGTAATACTAATTGTGCAAAGAAGTGCTTTTACTGTGGGCTGGAGTACTCTGCTCGCCTGTTAAGGTCGAGGCACCTAAAACCGATCAGTTAAGACATGCACTATACATGGGATAGATGAATCGATATTTTGAGTATTTTCCTCTTTTAGCAATAAGAAATTAAGAAGTTTTCATATTTAATTTAATTTTTTTGATAATTATTTGAATAAGTACAAATTTTCAAAGTGAAAGTTGTAGGTTTACCAAAAACCAATCACATGCTCTATTGTACAAATGAGGTACATCTTCCCTTTGAAAATCTAGAAATTAGGCAAGAATCTAGGGTGGTTAGTTTTGTGTACATGGTCGGTTTTAGGTGCCTCGACCTTAGATTAGGCATAAATTAGATCATTTTTGATTGTTGAAGTTTCTTGAAAATTTATATCTTAACCCCTAAACGTCACACGGTCACAGCGTCTGGACGACTAACATATTCAAACCCTTCTCACTTTGTCGGTCATCAATGCTTGGATGAAAGTCATCCAAATATTTGGAGATTCTTCACCAAATTGTTGTCTTATCTAACGGTTGGATTTTGTCATACTTGATTACATATTTTTCTAAAACTACAAATGTAGAAGTACGTCAAGTCGTTGACGAAGCCAAAATTGCATTGATTGTAGTTCAAAAGTGGCCTTGCAAAAATGAGGTCATAGATTAAGAAACACAAAAATTTCAAAGAATCACCACGGTTAAGAGTATCTCATTTCAAATTCATTCCAACAAATTCTACTCAAAAAATATTAAATTTTTTTTGTAATCAAATTTAAAAGGAATTTCTAATTTTAACTTTCAGATTTTATAATTAAATATTGGTGATAGTATTAGTGAATCAAACCGTACGGATGGAATCTAAAATTCAAAATCTAGAACTTTCATTTGTATATCAATTCCAAAATATTCTTCTAAATAGTACTTCATGATGATTTTTCTCAAATTGTCAATTCCGGGGACACCCAAATACGTTTAGGAGTTAACCCTTTAACGAGCGTGTTCGCTATGTGGACAACGCACAGATAGAAACTGCTAGATTTTCATCCAAATTGAACAGTTTTCATCCACCAAAATTCCTCTTGGTTCTTGAGCAAGTTGACTATCTTTTGTACTGTTTGGATCTTCAAAATAGGTTATTATGATTTTTAGAACAACTACAGAATTGGTTTATGTCAAGTTTCATTCTTAGTTCAAAAAGCGGGACTTTAAATTTGATTTTCCAAAATAAGTAGAATCAAATAATGGAAACCATACCATCTTGTAGTGCATGTTATTCCAATTTCATAACCATATTTTTAAATTTTTTTTGTGCTACTTTGGGATTTTAAATTGAATTTCAAGAGAAAACCTTGCAAATTTATTTTTAAAATATTAAATAAAAATAGAATCAATCCAACCGTACAGATGTGATCTTCACATTTACAACTTTGCTTTTACCATCGACCCCATTTTTGGTTTTCATCAAACATTTTATAACGCTTCTTTGAAAACAGTGTTGAATCGGGACGTTAACCCCTAACCGCCCAACCATGCATATTTTGCATGATGTACAGATTTGAAGTCCGTTTTCTCATCCATCATGCACTTTTTGCAGTGTGGATTTTTTATTGAAAATTTTATGGGAAGTTAGCTCCATGCATGTGTGATCCGATTAGAAAGGGGATGATTTGTGAAATTTTTATGCCTCATTTCATGTTGTAGTGTTCCACCCAAAATTTCAAAGATTTTAGTCTAAAAGTGCTCTTGAAAAAGTCAACTATTAAAATTAAGCAACCAAAAAATCTCCAAAAATCACTACACTTAGAGTATTACATTTCAACCCATCACAACAAATTTCATTATTAGATTTTCAGTATCTTATTCGTAATCATATTACAAAAGAGTGTTAAATTTTAAGTTTGAAATTTAATACACAAATATTGGTGATAGCAATCGCGAATCTAACCATATGGATGGAATCTAAAATGCATAATGTACAACTTTTGTTCATTCATCAACTTGAAAATATCCCTTTTAGTTGAATTTTATAATGCATCTTTGGAAAACTGCCAAATCTAAAAAGGGTGAGAACGTTTAGGGGTTAAAGGGTTAACCCTTTGCATAGGGTTATTTAGCCCTTGCAAGGGTTAATCCTTTTGTTCTTATTGTATGAAAGATAAAAAATTCAAAACATGTGATTCTTAAGGCGAGGCTGTTATGGACTTCCAACTCTCCACTATTATTCTTTAACTAAAGTACTACGTGGCATGTCCAATATTCTAAAATCTTCTACAACGATTCTTGTACAAAGATTCTTATTCCTAAGTACAACTTACAAAGGCTAGAGAACCTAGTTATATGAAGTCGAGATGATGCACCAATTTAAAAGATGTGTTATAAAATGTTTGATGAATAACAAAAATGGAGTTGATATACAAAGCAAAGTTGTTATTGTACGGATGGATTTATCATTTTTTTTATTAATATTTATAATTATTTTTTAATGTTTTCACTTGAAATTCAATTAAAAATCCCAAATTAAAATAAATTAATTGAAATTTTTGGAAATGAATGTGGAATAATATGTACTATGAAATGGTATAATTCCCATAATTTAATTATACTTATTTTGGATTTTTTTTTAAGATCTCATTTTTTGAACTAAGAATGAAACTTGACATAAACCAATTTTTTTTATTTTAAAAAATCATAAAATCTTATTTTGAAGACCCATATTCTACAAACGGCGGATAGCCTTGGTACCTAGCTTTTGGGGTTTACATCAAAGAAAACTTGGGTTGTAGCCCATGTTTTTTTGTGGATGAAAAATCTAGTTGGAATCTAATATGGCAGTAGTAGATAGTGATTTCCTAGGCTTAACCCCTAAGCGTCCCGGCGTCCATATTATGGACGTTTTTGGGGGTACAGTCACCTTCGAAGAGCTGTAACTTTTGCAAAACGTGTCCGATTTTGCTGAAATTTTGAAAAAACTCCCCGCATGATGTATGGAATGTGTGGTAAAAATTTCAGATCAATCCGAGATGAATTGAATTTTTGGTGATCATTTGAAAGTAGGTATGTTTTTTTTTTGGACAGTTCTGTGAATTTTGATGGCAGTAACTTCGGGGGCTTGTGTCTCCTTCATCCCAAGTCCGTTTTCAATAAACTTGTTGGATTGAATTCCCCTTGAAGTCTAGTTATCATGGTAAAATTTTCAGGTCAATCCATGTTGTTATGAATGTTTGGGAGTCATTTTAGTGCACGGGTCTAGTTTGGACACTTTTTGCTTTTTGGTTCAAATGGGTCACTTTTCGGGCTACTTTTTGACATTGCAAGGCCATTTTAGGGCACATTAATTTTTTTTCATGAGGATTTTTTGGTACTAATGTGTTTATATGATGATTTTGAACAACTTTTTAGTTCAACGTTTTTTCATTTGAGTAATTTTGAAAACGAATTTCACCTCTAACTGTGTTGCTAGGAAAATTTCAGCATCCTTTTTTAGCACTAAAACACTATGATCTTGCAATCTATATGGCCAAATGACCCCAAAATTGATCCACATGATCTACAACATGTATGTTACAAGATTGTACGGTTGAGATTTCTATACCTCACTTACATTTAGACCTATAACACATCAAAAGCGATGATGATTTTAAGCCCAAAAAAGCTAGGGACCTTTAGGGGTTAAGGAGAGTATTTTTGAGGAAGATCATGGAGCTTCCTATTCCCGAAGGCAATGAGAGAATTCAAAGACTTTTTTCAGCCAATCATTTATATTGGTTTAATGTTTGTTTTTGGTTTACTTGGAAAAAGTCTACTTAAAAAAAATTCAATCCAAGTGTAGAATATGGTACCAAGGCTATCCGCCAATGTTTTTTTAGTGTAAGCTGGTCCTAAGTTGTTGAAATTTAATCCCTCGGGGGTGGAGAGATCAATTCCTTACACTAGCAACAAATGACACCTTTATACAATTTCCTAATCTCAATGTAATCTAAACAACCTAGTCAACTCATATTCACATTTCTCAAATAGTTGAGTCTTTTGCGTTTGAAGGGGGCACAATTATTATTTTAACATATTACACTTGGCAATAGGATCATACTTATTCAGCATGTTATTTTTGAGAAGAGGGTGATACTTCTTCAACATGTTATTTTTGGAAATAAGGTGATATTTTTAGTTTAATCCTTAAACGTCCTTTGTAACTTCTCATGTCATTGAGCACTACAAACCTCATCACATCTTCTAATTAGGTTAGAGGTGTTTATTCGAAGTTGAAGGAACTTTAACTCGTTTTCTATACCGCATCTAGTATTTCTTCCCGATCCAGAAATGGTCTCCAATGCTTGCCCGATGGCCTTTATGCTCTTGCCCGACATGCACACACGGATTGTAGGTAGTTTCGTTGAAAGATTTCCTTCCTATTTTTGTCATGTTTATTTTCCTCTTTTCGTTGCTTGAATGTTCCCGTTCATTGTTCCCATAGTGTCGAGCCATTGTGACGATGGTAGACCGTAAGAGTTATCGTTACATCATGAATTTTGGACCCCACTGATTTTGAACGATTTCAGTGCGACATCATCTTTTCTATATAGATTTTTTTTTTCTTTCTATATCTAAATTTGGTCAAAATAATTTTATTAAAAAAATAAAAAAAATAAAACTTTCATAAAATATAAATTTTCTGCTTTGCCCATACATTATTTCAAGCTGCCCAGTCCAATAACTCGGGCTGCCCAGACCACAGTGGGGCCTACCACGGATTCCCGAGCTCTATCGCCGGTGGCTAGAATTGAACCCGAGACCTTCCAACTACAAACCGTACTCTAAACCACCAAACCACCAAACCACCTAGAAGTCTTGATGCAAGTAATTAAATTTTTTTGATAATTACAAAGGAATGTAACCATTGGCAATTTTTTTGCAATGTATATTTAATTCTTTTTTCAATTTTTTTGCACTACAATACGCAGGCCTTTTTCTATATCTAGAATTTTTTTCAGAATATTTTGATTTTGATTTTTGCCAACATCGTGATGGCTGTGAGCTGTTTTTTTTTTCTACGGACTTTGAATGTTTTTAGCGATGTAAAAAAAAACTTTATTTCCAAATTTTTTTCTGCACTAGATCATGCAGGTTTTTTTCTACATCTAGTATTTTTTTCAAAATATTATGAATTTATTTATTTTTTGCCAAAATCGTGGTGGCTGTGAGTTGTTTTTTTTTTTAAAGGAGACTTTGGATGTTTCTTTGCGATGTAAAAAAACTTTTTATCCAAATTTTTTTTGCACAAGATCATCCAAGCATTTTCCTATATCTAGAAAAAATTTCAAATTTTTTTGATTTTTTTTGTTTTGCCAAAATCTTAAAGGCTATAAGCTTCTTTTTTTTTTTTTTTTTTTTTTTTTTTTTTTCAGAGAACTTTAGATGTTTTTAGCAATGTAAAAAAATATTTTTTTTCCAAATTTATTTTGCACTACATTATACATGCTTTTTTCTAGACCTAAAAAAAATCTTCAAAAAAATTTGAATTCTTTTTAGATGAAATCATGATGTTTGAGAGCTTTTTTTTTTTTTTGTTTTCAATTTGCATATATTTAGCAATGTTAAAAACATTTCTTTGTAGTTTTTCTTCTTTTATGTTCGAGAAACATTTTTTCAAATTTTTTTTTTCATTTTATGTTTGATTCAATTAAAATTCATTTTTTTCATTGTAAGTTTTTGTATGTTTTTGCAACTTTTTTACCTCTTTATGACATTTCAACATATATGCCTCTCTGTTCCAATTGAAATTTTTTGATTGTATGTCGGAGAAACGAGTTGTGGGTCTAATAAAATAAAATAAAAAGTAAATCCTTGGATATTCACCTTGAAATGAAGTGATGAAAAAGAGGTATATAGATTGAAAGTAAAAACTAAATTGTAACGTGCATAACTTTGGGATTGAATGAAAAAAAATACAATGGTCTGAATGTTGTAGCAAGCAATTAAAAGCTCTTGCAATTTTATTTTTTGAAAAGTTGCTCAAATTGAGTTCAAAGAAAGTCTGATTTTAAACTCAATTTAACCCTCAATGCTTTAAGAGATCATGTTTTGGTCGATGCCCCCTTTTATGAGCTGCCCGAGACTAAAAATTTAAAAAATTTGATTAAATTATAATTATTTTCTAATAGGGAATCAAGTATGCTTTCAAACCCAATTTGAATCATGCCAATCCAAGTTAAACTCCATCTAGGGGAACTTTCAAAAAAACAACACAACTTCATTGTTTTGTGTTACAAAGTTTACTATTTTGGAAAAGTAATGTTGTTCTTTTTTGTACATCTATTTTTTTTGCTCCTATGATGAAAAGTACAATTATAACCAATAATACCAAATTTTGAATTCTAAAAATATAAAATGTAATTTCATCGAATTTTTAATGTTAATTGCTTCTAAATTCCATAAGTGAAGATCTAAAATATTTTGGGAAATTAGACTGTAAGGATATTTAAAGAATATTTAAAGAATATTCCAAAATATTCTAAAATAATATAAACTATTTTTAAAAGATTCCAAAAGATTCCAAAAGAAAATATTCAAATATTTTTGGCATTTTTCCTATTTATTATATTTCATCAATTAATCAATAGTTTTAGAACATTACAAGCTTTTTTTGTCAAGAAGTATGACATCCTACTGTAGTGCGAAAACACCTTTGAACGCGAGTGACGTGGAGAAATATAAGTCACTCATTCTCAAATTAAAAACTTGAAATAATTCTCAACTGATTTTGTTTTGATTGATGCCACCGAATGGCAATGGATTTCATATGAATCCACATGGATGTTGTACTATCACTACACGGATGTCGTATGACAATAATTTGCATTATGATAGATGCTAAAATCGCACGGATATAATAAAAGGCGTTGATATGATACGTATACGATACTAGATCCTCATTAAAGGCAATCGCATGTTATCTGTGTCTTATTAGCCATGTAATGTAAATACACGATTAACACACGGATTCCGTCAAGCACAACTTTTGTGCGGAAACAACATTTTTTTCATAATCATTGTAAAAACACTGCATCAACATCGTAGTATTGCATGTCTCTTTCGTGTCATAATGACACTTCTAAATCCATGTATGACGTGCGGAATTAGTGTTTGACGATAAACGCACTGAAATCATTAAAAATCCGTGGGGTTCAAATTTCCCGATTTATGGGTTTGAAGTTGAAATTCGACACTTTTTTCATGAAGATTGTCAATTATTTATCAGGACATTGCTGCACAACAAATTATTCTCAAGCTTTATGAATCGTATTTGGATACAAAACAAAAGCCCAAGGGAATTTTCTAGCCAAAACTTACACGCAATCGCAATTGGCAATTCCTCTTCAGGCATTTGGTTGCTCTTACTACTAGTTAGAGGGGCAGCATTAATTTCTCCAAAATTTTGATATGTATATCAGAGATTATTGGTGGCTAGATAAGAGCAAAGAAATAAAAGTCGCTGGTGAGGAAGCCAAGTAGGAGGTGAAGGAGGTGGATTTCTACAAGAGACTTCAATCTGGTAATGCAACAGGAGCTGCGTCGACAGGTAATGTGTCAAAACCTGAAGGTGACGCCGAAGGAGACGCCATCGCCCATTTTCTACTCGTTAGCCATGGACCATAACATTCTTGGGTTTAAAGTATTATTACTTATAAAAGTGAGGGATATGTGGGTATGTGTCAGCAAAAAATATTCATGATTACCTTCCCTTCTAGTTTTCCAAAACCTCCATTTGTGAAAAAACATGGATAACTACTGATTGTTCTTGGATAATAATATAGAATATGCTGAACATTCTCCTCAAGAGCAAGGCAGAGCCAGTGAAGGCTACTGAATGTTATGTCCGAAAGCTCCTCCCTGAAAAGTACTATAATGTACAAAGAGCTCCGAACTCACCTACCCTAGGAAAAATGCACTGTTGTTACCAAAGGTGTGATATAAAAGAGTTCAAATTGTAGCTTCATCACTGCCGTGGAGTGAAAATCGCCTGATGCCCTGCCCAAGAAAAATGAAATAAAAAACTGTGCTTCAGTTGCAGCAATCAAGATTTGCAACATATTCTCTGCAGATGCCCATGTCTCTGCCGATCCGCAAGCTATTGATGATAAATTGAACGTGCGTAACTTGCTGCCTACCTCCACCGAGTCTAATGCAATACATTATTCTCAGATCCAGTGATTTCATTTTATGCTATTTTAAGCTATATTTAATGATTTTTTAATGATTTTTGCTACACTTGAAATTTGGTGGCTAATTTTCATAAAGGATTCAGTTTTTGAAAACAAGGAACAGAAAATAGCCAAATACTGAGAAAATATTAAGGTCTATAGCCAGATTTTGCCCAAGTATTACCCAGATATCTACATGTTATCACTAAGTATCACCCCAATATCACATGAGTATAGAAAGAAAATCTGGCTTCAAGGAAAAATTGAAAACAAAAACCACTGCTCGGATAGTCGGATCCATGCACTCTATGCGGCATGCGCATCATCATAATTATGACCTCCGTTGCCGCGTTTCGGATCGATTGCTTTATAATCTCCATCAGTTCAAATCCTTAAGTAGGTGGATGGATAGATCTTTGACTTTCCGGTCCATGCCGACATCATAGAGCGCGCTCTCACTTCCGGTTCTGTCCTTGCATGCCACGAATAGCATTCACCGCGTCCTTCTCCGTATTCATCAGTCCTATTACTGAAAGCATGCTCTTGTCGCCACCCTGCGCAGATCAACCCACCATTCATCGGCTGATCGGCTCGTGTCGCCGAGCTGGATCGTGCTCCTTTACAGTCCGATTCGCTACGTTTGAGTCCCGGCTCCGCTAAGGCCGTGAAAATCAAGCTCGAACGTACTGGACGTACGTACGTCGAATTTCCGACCGATCTCATCCGGAAATGCTTGGAAGAGTTTTAACCGAAGCTTGAGCAATTTGATATTTATCCTAACTGGGAGACCTCCTGCCAGTATATATATCGATTCAGTGACGCGATACTATTCTATCAGCCCTCATTGTGTGCGTTTCTTCGATTGTGCAGAGCAGAGACCGGACTCTAGGTACGTAACTGCAGCTGTCGACTTCCTGGTTTTGCAATGGGTCTTGGCTTTTGTAAAGAATAGGCATTGCTGGTTCAATGTGTTAGCTAGCCAACAATAATGCTATCTAGTGATTTGATGCAGTGATAGGAAAGAGAGATACATGATGTTGCACTTCCGGCTCCAGGAGTAGAATGTGCGTCGTTTTCTGATCGTTCCTTCGGATCTTCGCTCTGGGAGATTGGTACTTTTCGATGTGTAATAGGAAATGCTGTGTGCGGAATGATCCTTATCACTGCCAGTACTGAGGATGGAGTGAACATCATAGTCGTTACAGTGTTGGGTTCTAGTGGAATTGGTGCAGTTTCAGTCTCCTGCCTGAAACCCCAGATCTATATCAGTCCTAGTTTTTCGAGCTCTGGGCGCGCATTCGAAAGTCCTGGTTTTTCGAACCTTTTGAGAACACTAATTACTAGTGCGCACCGGAACATTTTGAAAATCCTAGTTTTCAGAGCTCCGGGATTTTTGAAGTTTCTAGGTTTCAGAGCTCTGGGCATTTAAACGTCTTCGTTTCCAGAGCTCTGGGAACTGGAAAGTCCTACATTTTAAAGCTCTTTGGACTGTATGTGAAAGTCTTAGTTTTCAAAGCTCTGGTCATTTGAAAGTCCTTACCTAGCTTTCAAGGTTCTAGGCATGTACGTGGAAGTCGTAGTTTCTAGAGCAGTAAGCACTCAAAGGTCCTACATTTTCAAGCTCTTTGGGTATGTGAAAGTCTTAGTTTTCAAAGCTCTGGGCATTTTGAAAGTCCTAGCTTTCAAATCTCTAGGCATTTGGAAGTCCTAGTTTCTAGAGTAGTGAGCACTAGAGCTCTCGAAGGTCCTAGTTTTTAGTTACTTTTTACTTTTTAGAGCTCTGGGAAACCAAAACTTTGGGCACTTGAAAATCCTACTTTTCAGAGCTCTGGCATTTGAATGTACTAATTCTCGTAGCTCTGTACAGTTGAGAGTCCCTGGTGTCCAGAGTTCATGGCACTTGAACGTCACAATTTTGGCGCTATGATCGATACATACGTGGTCACCATTTTAATTAACGAATGTGACCATGATGAGTGTAAAAGCGGAATGATGTTTTCATGCATTGCTTGGTTCGTGACGTGCAGGTCGTAAGTTATATCCGAAGATGGCAGCTCGTGTGGCGCTGGCCTTGGTGGTCACTATGGCGGTGGTGATGGCAGCCGGGGCGTCGGACTCGGAGCTGACGACGGACTTCTTCGTCCCGCCGGGCACCGACAAGGCCACACTCACGGCCGACTACTTTACGTCCATGGTGTTCCGCGGCATGCCGGCCATCGTGGCCCCGGCCAAGATCGGCGTCAAGCGCATCACGTCCGACACGTTCCCCGTGCTCACGGGCCTCGGTGTCTCCTCCGCCATGATCAAGTACTTGCCGGGCGGCATCAACCCCCCGCACACCCATCCCCGTGGCACTGAGGTAACCAAATCTCCATTACTAACAGTCGCAATCTTGCGTTAATTAGAATGTCATTTGAAGATTATTCTGTGCAGCTGTACAAAACTTGAACCTACATCAGTCATAGCTTTTAAGGAAAAGCTAGCCATCTTGATAACATAGCTACTCCAGGAAACTTGATAACATAGCTACTCCAGGAAATTAGGACCAGCTGTGGTAGCTTCAGATTAGTGCTAAGCAGTATGGTTACAACCCGTAATGTATTTTCCTATGCACACTATGATAAAGCCTTAGTCACTACCCTATCAGGCGGCTGCGCTCAGTAAATGTCCCTCCTGGAGATATTTTCCAGGGGAGGTCTAGCGTTTCAATTTTGAGCAATACATTGCAAGTTCGCAACTTTTGATCTTTCAAGGCTAGTCCTGCAAAAGGACACTTAATCTAGGTTGTGATGTATTGCTCAAAACAAAATGCTAGGGACGTTCGTGAAAATGCATTCTAATCCACTGTTAGTTATTTGCTACCATTCATGTTCATTTTCTTACTATCAAGCGCTTAATATGTGACGCTGGTGCAGAGTATTCTGTTTTAGGGGTCAGTTCTGGTCTGCTGAATAATGGTGGTTATGGTCTACAGGTGCTGTACGTGATGGAGGGCATATTGACGGTGGGTCTGGTGGACACCACCAACAAGTTGTTCACGAAGGTGCTGCAGGCAGGCGACGTATTCGTGTTCCCCAAGGGCCTGGTGCACTACCAGATCAACCTCGGCCACAAGCCCGTCACGGTGTTCGTGGGCTTCAGCAGTTCCAACCCCGGCACCGTATCATTGCCCGCCACCTTGTTCGGCAGCGGCATCCCTGACGAGGTCCACACTGCGGCCTTCAAGGTAGACAGACATGTGGTGAACAGGCTGCAGGCTCCATTCGACATGTAGATTATTTGATGGACCACCCAGTGTCGGTGGAGATCCAGTAGCTGCATGTACCATTCTTTTGTAATCAAAGTTGACACGACCACATGTGCAAGGTTGCATGTATTTTAATGGAATATGTTTCACTTTGTTTCTCATATAACCTTTATAACTGGATAAATTCACTATCTACTGTCACACTTAATATCTATTATTCTATACATCCAATGGTTAAATTGATATTTTAAAATTGATAGGGGTTCAATTAGTCTTGAATGGTTCAATGTACTCCATTGATGTTTGAATACACTAATTTTACAAGAGGTCAAAAGAAAAACATAAGATGTAACAAGATAACTCTAATAATAAGATCATGACAGTGGTTGCGGAGAAATCTGTTGCGGAGACTACCACCACTCGATCGTTACATTCACTTTCAAAGATCATGAATCACGCAGGATTCTACTGTTGGGAAAGCTGCATTATGCATATCATGCATACAGCAGATGCACAGAAGCATCAAAATGAGAAATCTCCTCACCGTGCTCCCGCATAACGAGATTTAGCCCCGGATTTAGTCCTCAGTCTCACTGCACCGAATCTCCTCTTTTGGAGATCAACTGTGCCCGGCCTCACACCATCACCTTCCAGGTCCTCCTTCGTGTGGACAATTCTTTTGTCTTGAACTCCATCGTCACTTTCACCACGAGTCGTCCACCAAGAATGTGAAACCAGGTTCACGTCCAAAGTACACTCCGGCCTCGACTCCTGGAAGATATATATATAAAAAGTTAGTGGGACCTCACAATCTAAGACTTATGCCATCATTCAGTCCCATACAGGTTCTGCAGATGGACTGCCAAGGTAAAAGTAATTCAGACAAAATTGCAGAGACAAAACCAGTGTTGTGCAGATATTGATTTTTATCTACAGTTACCACCGTATAACTTACCACAGGACAAATGGACGTCAGGTGTATCAACGATGTCAGATAGAGCTCTAACTTGTCGATCAGATATGCATGTGCCGGCGCCATGCACGATTGTTCTGGCACTAGAACCATCGCGGGGGTGTGTGCGAGATTCCATGCGTGCGTGCACCACCTTGTGTTACACTCCCTCTAAGCTCGCGGAAGCTCGTGGAAACGCTGTTTCCAGTTCTCAAGGTGTTTTTATTTCGGAACAGAGAGAACATAACAGATTGGAAATATACCTAAAAAAATGTTAGAATATTCATAGAATATTAAGAATATCTTCAACAAATATTCTCATCATTTAGTGACACAGTGGGTAAGAATTTACCCATGTCTGTCATCTTTGATAACCTTGGATACTTCTAATGCTGTTACTTTTATTGTGTAATTGTGAGATTTCCAAATAGTGTAAATAGAGTGTGAGAGTGTTTCTCTTACTTGGATTCCAGGAGTATGTGAAAGGGAGAAGCATGTGCTACTTCTAATGGGCACCCATCTTCAAGTACCAAGGCTTGGAAGATTCGTGAGTCACTGTAGATGGAACTCTACTCTAGACTCTAGAGGCTTTGTACGCTAGTATCACTAGTAGGAAATGTGTCGTTTCTCACTTACTATAAATGAAAAAGGAATGAAACCGTGCCAAGCACATGGGTTGTGTTAGTGCTGGTGAGTGATTTTGGCAACAAGAAAACAGAAATATAAGTATAATATTTATCCACTATTCACTGTTCCCACAGAGTGGGGAATGAAAAACGACAAGTCTACTACTAGTGTATCCTTGTGCAATTATGCTTGCATGAGTATATGACCCACCATTGCGGAGCAACATCTCAACCACAAGTAACCAACTCAAATATTATTAAATGTTAAATTAATGTCATTCTAATGTTAATCTAATATATATTAATGTGACAAAGCACATATCAACCTTAATTTAGTGTTATATTACCGAATACAAAATTATTAATTGTAGATCACACAATTGTAAATTGGTCTATATTCATAGAATATATGATCACAATCTTACATTGAATAATGATTTGAATTTAATAAGCCACATATGAAATTTATAGATTTATTGAAGAAATTGTATTATATATCATAAATACCTTGTAAAAGTATGTACTAGTCAAAGAATGCATAACTACAATATTTCAATCATTTCTACGATGTAAATTATGATAATTGAGATTTGACACTTGTCATTTCCTATTGTCCTTCAAGTAAAAATACTCTTATACATATTTAGACATATTTAGAAAATGGAATTCATAAAATTTGAAGCCATACAAAAAAAAGCTTGGCATCCATTTTAGAATCATCTTGAATGTTGTAAATACAATAATAGCACGCAAACACTATGTAACTCGAAATAAAGATTTTGTATGTTGTTCAAACCTTAAATTCTGTTTGCTATTGATGTACCTATTGACGTACATGAAGCAAATCAGAATCATACATCCCTAGTGAACATCGTGGCACACATCAGATACTATCTGGTGTTATACCTTTCAAACATTAGTTTCTTCCTGAATAGTGGAATACAATGCCGATGTAGTATGTAGCAGTAAGTGGTCCGATCCCTGTTTCGCAAGAAGAGACACCGCCACTGGCCCAGAGCCTACCAGTCCTGTTGGAATGCTCACCTGCACCAAGCCATATTATAAGGTGGCAAGCAGACAAAGTGTTGATTCAGCAAGATTTATTCTACTCAACTTCATGCAGAGACACTTAATGTAGATACAGTTTCTGTACAAATTTTTCTTGTGGCACTTGATAAAGACATTGAGTAGATGTTGCGGGAAGGATTAGTCCAAATGCAGGAACTTTACCTGGCAACAACTAGACAGACCAGAAACACCTAGCAGAGCGAACGCACTATCACAGTAAAGCTCCAATGCCTCTCGTTCTGCATTCAAAATTGGTGGCGGCCCCGGAACAGTTGGCATTACGAGAATAGCATCTTCCTGGTTAATAGTCCACAACACATGTCTGTAAGCGCACTACAGACCAATATATCCTAGTCTAACTGAATACTACGTCAAAGCCCTAAGTCACAAATTCAGTTTCTTTTCAAAACTTCCTTGAGAAAATTTCAGTACTACTTCAAGAGTTACCTTCAAAAGTTCGTTGATGGCATGTCTAGTTTCTTCCTTCACTTGCAAAGTTAGAGTCATCAGATGCGAGGTAGTTTTCATAGCTTCGTTCACACGGAAGGCCGTGACATCTCCCAGATTGGGCTTTTCGGCAGTGACCCACTCTTCGTAGTTCATCTTAAACTCCCAGCTGTATATTAGAAACTAGTAATGTTTGAGAAAGCATCCGGAAACTCATGAATCGATAATTCAGAATCAGCACAATAGAGCTGCTTGCTTAAGAGCCAGTAGCCACATTACCTTAGAAGATGCAATAAGACATCGTGAAGTGACCGGAGTGTCCCAAATTCATTGCTTCCGCCCATCTTCTCTTTAAATTCTTTCAATGAAAAGACATTTGATGCTAGATACTGCCCAAGGTTCACATGTTGCAAAGCTTGACCTGTCCAGTGTCAAAAATTTACCAACGTCGAAATCACAACTGAGAAATCGGTAACTGTTGAACCGGAAAATAGACCATTAAGGAAACACTCTTTGGGCTGTAGAAGTTCATAGCCATGGTGCATATTTCCAATGAAGAAAACAAGTCAAACATCTGCAGGTGTAACAAAGCCGTACCTCCATATATGCTTGTGATTGATCTGGAAATGATGCCAAGTCTCTTATCATCGGTATGGCCTGACATGTTTAAGCAATCCTCAGCTATTATGAAACGCTTTCCTGGCCTCAGATCTTGTGGAGTTACAGTATGAAGGAGCAGCTGACCCACTTTGCAAAGGATTGTAACGTCCCTTGCAAACCAACCTGCACCAGCCTTACCAAGCTTAGTTATAACATCATGCAAACACTGTGGGAGGCGGAAAGTTGAAAAATACTCTTATGCAACTAGAAACTTGGATTCCCAATTGGATGCAACAGCGTATCCTAGAGAACTGCTCCAAACGTTCATCCTCGCGTGCTCAACAACGCTTTAATTTCAAGAGGATGCATGCTTGTAAACAAAACTTTGAACTAAGTGAGAACTCCTTGGGTAGTACAAATTCTGAACCAGATTGTAAAACATCTGGTGCATCTTATGTAGGGAATCTAATCGATCTGATACTTGCGCAGATCATAAATATCAACAGATAAAAATTTGCTAAGCTATGTCATTTGTGATGACGATCATTGAAGGGGACAGAGGTCAATACCAACGGTATCCAAGCTTTGCGCCATTGGAGTCACACCGACGGCCGAAACGCCTCCATGGGAAGGGCGGAATCCAAGAATGCCACAAAAGGAGGCCGGAACCCTGACACTTCCACCAGTGTCGGTCCCTGTCGTGAGCCAAAAATCCATAAGAGGGTTTCTTGTATAAATGATGAAGAAGGATCATTGCAACCTTTACAGCTTATACTCTAGGTGCGTTGTAACCACACAAGGTAACTTCTACTGGCATAAATTGCACATCCGTGGCATTGACACGTATAAAGTCAAATTCAAATTACCTAAAAGCATGGTGCCATGTGTTTATAAACTCACCAAGCGCAAAATCAACCAATTTTGCGGCAACAGCAACGCCGGATCCACTTGATGATCCTCCTGGCATTCGGGCAGGATTGGCTGGGTTTACTGGTGTTCCATAATGGACGTTCTGTCCAAGAATACTTCGAGTTCAATGAAAACAGCGCACACTTAGATGAGAAGATGAAAGAACCGAACAAAAAAGTGGAAATAAGAAATTGGTGCAATCCTACACGGCAAAGATGCCGAAGGAACAGATTTGTCGTTCTAAAAAAGGACCATAGGACGCCACGTCCGGGATCACGTCACCTTCACAGCTTACAAAACCTTTCAAAAGTTACGGAATGCAAAAGAGAAGCAGTGTCTTAATAATCCCAGAATTTTACCTGTATGCCATCTCATCCATGTGCACTTTCCCGATGCATGTAGCACCAGCATTTAGCAAAGCTTGAATTACCGGCGCAGTTCGTTTGGCAGGCTCATGTGTTCTTGCCCAATCCGGGCTGCCAAAGCCAGAGACAGAGGTCAATACCAACGGTATCCAAGAGGTCAATACCAACGGTATCCGTTGATGACGATCGTTGAAGGGGACGGACCAAGGCAAACTTGAGATATAATTAGGTGACTGGTTTGATTAGGTGGCTCTGATAAGTTGAACTGACTTGCAAAGCTCATGTCTAAAATTGAAGTTGGAGGGTGTTGGGTTCACTATTTGATTTGATTTTGGTTACACTCAAAGAGGACATAGACTCTAATTTCCTGATATTTTGGGTCAGATCACGTGTTCTGATTTCGGTTAACTCAAATGTAACATCAAATACACTTAGTCGTCCTACTAAGTATCTGTCCGAGTATCATCAGAATCAGGAGCGACCGAGCTTCCCTCTCTTACGCTAATACGTACTTACATGAACAGTAACAGTAACGAGAACACATGAACAGTAACGAGAGTATGAGCATGGATGGAACCCTATGACAGCTATTCATCTAAACTACCGATGACATTCGTCGACTGGATGAAACTGTTGAACGTGAAGTACAAGTATTGCAATCTTTACAGCTTAACCCTTTACTGCCCAGCAAACCACATTATGGTCACTACAACGTCCGAAATGCAAATAGCAGAGAATCCGTGAAGAATTGGAACTTCAGTTTTGAAGTTCAGATTTGCGCACATACATTACGCACCTTCCAGAAAAAGAAATTTTCAATTTGGAATTGTACAACTATCAAAATACCTATCAACAGAACGCAAAAATACTGCAAATACTTGAAAATACAGTAAATACTTACAAATACAACATATGTATTATGCAGTATTTCTTGTGTTTGGAAGTTTGTTATCTTGTTTTATTTTTTTGGATTGTGTTCTTTTCTTCATCTTTCATTAGTGTGTGTAATCCGATCTTGACTAATGTACCCACTCATGTCAATTTTCAACGTATAAAAGTTTGTCCTAAACCGTACATGGACAAGTCACTTTCACTTATAAATCTCACAATAATTATGTGTGAGTCTATTTTTGATATGAAAGATTGCAACGGAGAGGTGTTGACATAGGACATAGCTGAACTTTTTTGCTTTTATTTTTGAAAATTTACCTCAAATTCTATTTAACTTTGAAGTCACACACCCCTCAAAATCTCGTTTTTGAGCGTGCATTATACAGTTCAAATACATACTATAATCTTCCGATCCCACCATCGGATGATTCTCAAATTTTAATAAAATGTGTGCTCTCGAGTTGAGAATAGAATTGTACGGTTACTTTCTAATTTAACCCATTCTATTTTTGGTAGTCTCAACCACAGTGGAAAAACCCACTGAAATCCAGAGCTGTCTGCTACAGTACCCTGGGCACTAAAGGGTTAAACTCTAGGTCCTTTATAACCACACCTGGTACTAACTTCTCCTGGCATAAATTGCACATCAATGACATTGACACGTATAAAGTCAAATTCACATTACCTAAAAGCATGGTGTCATGTGGTTACAAACTCACCAAGCGCAAAATCAACCAATTTTGCAGCAACAGCAACGCCGGATCCACTTGATGATCCTCCTGGCATTCGGGCAGGATTGGCTGGGTTTACTGGTGTTCCATAATGAATGTTCTGTCCAAAAATACTTCGAGTTCAATGAAAACAACGCGCACTTAGATGAGAAGATGAAAGAACCGAACAAGGAAGTGGAAATAAGAAATCGATGCAATCCTCCACGGCTAAGATGCCAAAGGAACAGATTTATCGTTCTAAAGGACTATCGGACGCCACGTCCGGGATCACGTCACTTTCATAGCTTACAAAACCTTTCAAAAGTTACGAAATGCAAAAGAGAAGCAATGTCTTGATAATCCTGGAATTTTACCTGTATGCCATCTCATCCATGTGCACTTTCCCGATGCATGTAGCACCGGCATTTAGCAAAGCTTGAATCACTGGCGCAGTACGTTTGGCAGGTTCATGTGTTCTTGCCCAATCCGGGCTGCCAAAGCCAGTAACATGTCCCTCCACATCAAATCTGATAAACAAGCACAATTACTCCATGCATAATGAATTCCAAAAAAATCTAGCCTTCGTCTCACAGCAAACAAACTGAAGTTTAAGGGGCAGCCTCATACAAATCTTTCACGGCAAAAGTCAGGCCGGCAAGAATAGCCGCGGCAGATAGGTTTTCCGGGGGCAGCAGTGTGAAGTACGACATAAATGCTCCAAAGTCATCGTTGAATGGAGAAGAGAGAGTTCCTGTCGCTCTAACTCCATGTTGGACTTCATCCCCTTCTCTGAAACAAATCAGCAATAGAACTATCTTAATGACAAACTGGCACAATTTAAAGTGTTTAAGATGATATATATCCATCAATTTACAAGTGTTACGTCACAGAAAAGTGATAGATATAGAAAATTTCCGGAGAAAAAAAGTGTTGCGGAACTTACAAGCCTGCTGCTTCCAATGACATTGTTCCATCCCTCCTTGTTTCAACCATTGTCTACCTGTCGATTTGCTATGGTTGCTGTACTCTGGATCTCCAGAAAACTCCAAGACACAAGTTCAAGTCAATTATGCGTTGATCGGCCTCTACGTAGCGTCTCCCTTCAATTTCAATTCCAAGAAAACGCCACGTGACCTCAAGTCGCATACATAAGTCTCGATAAAGACTCTTCCCAATTCGGTCTTCGCAGCATTAAGACGATCATAGGCGTTGTGGAAATGGATTGCCAATACTGCTACCGTCGCCGCATTTTCATCATAATCTGGCCAAAAGCACAACAAACATCGTTATCAAGTTCATAAAGTGTAAGTCATCGAAGTGCACAAAGTGTAATAAAAGAGTACCAGGATACGGAGAGGCAGTAAACATTATTGTCCACCATAGCTGGCCCGAGGTGCGAGACGACGATGTACACTCCAGCGACCGGAATTCAAACTTACCCACTGCTGGAGTGTCGAGCATCGATGTCTTCATGAGTGTGTCGACCATATTTTTGGTGCATGAGATATGTTTAGTGCATGAGCCGCGTCACTAGGATGCAAAGATCTGGTCAGGAGTATTCAGGGACGATCCGAGCTGGCGCTGCTGGGCGGGTTCGGCCACAGAAATGAAAAAGTGCGCAGGTGGCTCCCATCACTGGTGAAACTACCCAACTTTGGAAACCTCAAGTCACTAGGTGACAACATGACGCGGGGTCTGTAATTCTTGAATTCTTTTGAGATTATGCATATGTTGGTTCTTGTTGGGATTTCATTCCTATATGTTGTTTGCTGAGAGTCATGAAACAAGATTCAAGCAGGTTTTGAATCCGACAAATAAGAAAAGGGAAATCAAAATGAGAAAAACCAGTTGCCTCTGGCATCATGGACTCATAAAATTCATCCCAGTTAACCCCTAAAGGACCACAGCTATGTTCCTCTCCAAACACTCCAAAGTACCCCATCTCATAAAAAGACAAATATTTTTTGATCTATGACCTTTTTGACCAATACAACCGTAGAATATTTCAAGCAACTTGAATTTATTACAACCTGCAAATTTTCAACCGTTCAGGGTTCTTCAATAGTAAGATTATAAGCTTCAAAGTTGGTTGCACCTTTTTTTTTAGCATGCTGCCCATATTTGAAACTTTCTAAAAATGCCGAAAATGCAAAGTTTAGTCTCAAATTTGGTAAAATGAATTTGGCAATTGTGTGCATGAGGGTGTTAGTTCATTGTGTGCAAAAATTCAGATGCATAGCTCATTGTATGAAAATTTTCAGGAGCCGCCTGCAGTTAGGTTTTTCACCTTTGCATGATTGTATCTTTTGATTTATACATCACTTACGTACGCAAATTACCATCCCATTTTTGTTACAAAGAGTAGAATCACCACAAAAAATCTCAAGAATTGAGGATCAATACTCATTCCACAATGAGCTGACCGAACTTGGAAAATCAGCCTTGGTCCTTGAGGGGTTAACAAAATCCATAAGATTCTCCCAATTAAAAATTCACCTCGCATGCACAGGGAGCTCATAATGGTTTCCCTGTGTGCGTATCCCTTTTAGTCTCACTTTTCCCACCGAGCTTCAAGAGTTGACATTTGTTAACTTTTCCTTTTACAAGCGGGTGAGTCAGCATTAAACTGGTGAATAAGCAGCTTTAAGACTTAGTGGGAAAAGTGAGACTCGCAGGGAAATCACACAGGGAATCGCATATGAGACCTTGGTGATTTTCTCAAAAATTGTGCGATTTTATCGATCGTTGTTTCATACAAAAGCTACGTAAGCAAGTACGTAAGTCTTCTTTAATTTCAACAATGCCGATCGTCAAAATTACCCCACACCAATAAGGAATTGAACTTGTTACATGAGCTACTCAAGAAAACAAGAGCTAAGTTCAACAACCCCTAATCCTTTAGGAGTTAAGATTATTAAACATTGGAATCATATTAACCCCTAACAGAATAAGAATTCATTGTATTAAAATAACAAACGCAATAAATTGTATTGTAAAAAATGTGATTCAGATGGAACCAAATTTTACATCACTAAACTAGTGCAAAACATTGTATATGTTTGGTCAAAAACCAAATACATTAGAGTTTTCCGCAAAGTCTGTTAAAGAGGGGTGACTGGACCAAAGTTTGTGAAAACTATGGTTGAGAATCCCTGTGAGAACTCAATAAAAGTAGACATGTCAGTTGCTTTTAAAAAATTGGAGGTGTCAAGTTTCAAGGCTCCGAAAACGGTGCCCAAAAACTTTAGACCCTCAGTTTTCTTGATCCAACCAATTTTAGTTATTTCAGGAATCCCCAAGCTTTGACTCTGCCCATGATGTCCCCAAATTAGCTTTATGCTTGTGCTAAATCCAAATCAATGCTTCTATCTCCACCACCGGCTCATCCGGGGCATGCTCTGATTTTTGCTAATTAATGAACCTCACTCAATTTACGTTTCCTAAAATTTCAATAAAACTAAAGTTGTAAGTGGCATCCAGTTTGCGGAAAACTCTATTTTGAACAAAAAAGACTCTACATATGACCTACTCAAAACAGTTGAAAATAACAAGGTCCAATTTGGGGCTTTTGGTCCTTTAGGATTATACTACTATTCTCTATTATTAATCTAGATTTGGGTTGCTTTCAGATAACTAGATTGAACCATTTTCCCAAATCGAGTACAGAAAAGGTCATTGTTTCAATGACGTGGAGATGCATGCGACATTCTTTCCGTGCATGGTCCATACTTAGGTTAAGTTAATTATTCGAATCAAATTAACCCCTAATGGACCAATGATTCATTGCTTTAAAATGACAAATGCAATTGATTCTACTGTGAATTACTGAAGATAATTCATATGAGACCAAATTGTATAATAGTATAATACCAAATATGTGAAGAACGTTGTTGTGAAAATGACCTCCAAAATGAGAAAAACTACTTGTCTTTTAAAGGTGGACTGACCTCGTCACGAGGCAGTCTCGGGTTTGAGCAAGGGCTTCTGGCATCTCAGCCGTAGAAGCGCATGGACAGTCGAGATCAAGATGGTTAGGACTGGTTGAGGACAACATCCGGGCTTTCATTAATTTAACATTGGAATGATTGGACGGTTTAATTCGGGCATGCTGAGAGTCACCCAGTATGGTCGCGTTCCAACATGGGCTTTGTGGTTTTTTAATGTACATTCTCTTATAATTTCAAAAGCTTTTGGAACATACACAAGCCAAAGGGAAATGAAACGACAATGATTAAAATTAATCTGTAAAGGACCAAAAATGCTCAAATTGGGCCTTATGTTGGTTCTTAAAGCACTTTTGAGTAAGTCATGTATGGATCTTTTTTGTTCAAACAAATTTGTCCGTTAACGAACACATGCAATGTTCTTCACTAATTTTGGTGATATAAATTTTGGTCACATCTTAATTATATTTTTCACAATAAGATCAATTGAATTTGTCATTTTAAAACAATGAATCCTAGGACTGGTCCTTTGTAGGTTAAAATATATCTTTTTTTACTTGGGGTCTAGTCTTTCATTTTTGAAGGCTTGTCTCATACCAACTCTTCAAAAATGAAATATGAAAGTGTTAAGGGGGTTTTTCTAGGAACCGACCTTAAACGAATGAGACTACTCCTCACAAGACTACTCTACGCTAGACTAGTCGCTAGAGATTGAAGGGAGTAGTAAGAGGTTTCTACAAAGGAGAACGTACTGTCGACTTGAAAAAAACACCAGTATGCTAGAGAGTCGACTCCTGCATACTCACAGACTAATGCAACTAATCAAGATACAACCACAAAGAGCGATATAAGAGCAAGAAACAACAATAGTCTAACAGCAGTAGTCTAACATACTAGTGCGCACAAGAAGAGTTAAGACAAGAACGAAGTACAACTGAGGCTGCCAAGAAGATGTACAAAATGTATAGCAACAACCCTCTCAACGAGAGGGGCAGTACATATAGGAGACTAGTCTGACAGTGTGTCAGACTGGTCGACCGGAAAAGTCGGGTCGACCAGTCTGTGCCAATCTGTACTACCGGGTATCGTCTGCCGGGTCTATACCTGTCGGGTATATACTAGCCTATACTTAGTCTAAGAGAATATCCAACGAATATTCGGTTAACATTGCCCTCCCTCTGAGCTAAGTACATTCCTGTGGACTTTAGTCTACCCCGGTAGGCGACTAGGGAAAATGGTCACGAGGAGTGACAAAATTACCCGTGGTTGAGACGTCTGCGAGTAGTCGACCCGTACTACTGTCGACTCGTCACTGGTTGAAGTCATTGGAGTCCTGGGTCATGATGGGGGAGGTGATTCCTGCAGGCATCCCTGAAAAGTCGAAGCCGGGGGACTGCTGAAGAGAATGTGGTGGGTGAGTCGACTCGAGTGTCGACTGCTGTTGGTGTGCTTGCTGCCGTTGTCTGGTCGGGTGCTGGGGGCTGCTCGCCCTGCTGCTGCTGTGGTGGAAGCTGTCGCTCCTCTTCGGTGGTTGGCTGCTGCTGTGCTGGTGGCTGTTGCTGCTCCGCTTCTTGTGGGTCGGCTGGTGGTGCTTGCTGTTCCTCCTGCTGCTGGTCTATGTCCTCGTCTTTGTTGGGCGACTCGCTATCGTCCGCGTCCTCGTCTTCAGTCAACTTGACTTTGGTAGTCACTACCTCGTCGTTGTCAGTCCATTGGTTCTCCCAAAGTAAATGGTCGGGTTCGTGGTGGCTCTTATCTTCGTCTTCTTCTTCGTCGACTGGTGGAATCTCCAAGTCGGGATGGTCGAGCTGTAGTTGGTCGAGGGGAGGAGAAACTAAGGGAAATGGCGGTGAAGCAAGAGGGGGAAGAAGGGGCGCGACCATAGTGCTAAATACTTGCCCTATTGGCCTCGCATTCAAAACTGATGTGACAGGTGAGGTCGGCGCCCATAAATATGGCGGCTGGTCTAGGGTTTGACTAGTCAGGTTGACCAGTTGAGTCGACCAGTCGAGTCGATCGACTAGGGCTACGGCTACAGAGGGCGGCGCTCATAAATATGGCGGCTGGTCTAGGGTTTGACTAGTCGGGTTGACTAATGGAGACGACTAGACGAGTCGAGCAACTGTGGCTACGGCTACAGATGTTGGCGTCCTTAAATATGGCGGCTGGTCTAGGGTTTGACCAGTCGGGTGGACCAGACGAGTCGACCAGTCGAGTCGACCGACAGTGGCTATGGCTACAGCAGTCGGCTTGTGTTGGCTGGGCTCATCTTCATTCTGTACTAGCATTGACTGGATGTCAGATTTACTAGTGGGTGGGCTTGACAAATCCGTAGGGAAGCTTTCGTGTAGGACTCGGTAGGATTTTAGTTTGTTGACATTGACTACTACCGGGTCGGGGTCGAAGTGTTAGAGACTGACTAGGAGGACAGTGTTGTTGGGGAGGGCGTACTGTACTCGATACGGGCCGAACCATTTGCTACGGAGTTTACCGGCATGGACATTTGTACCTTTCGGGTGCCATAGGACGTAGTCGCCTACGTTGTACAGAGTCGACTGGCCCTGGGTCTGGACCCACTGTACTCGGTTCCACTGCTTTTCGCCATGCTGGATAGCAGCTGCTAGTCGACTCTCATCCAATTTTTCCAGGTCGGATACGCGGGCTGCTAGTACTCGCCTGGGTGTGAAGTCGGTAGTCGCTCTTGATCGTTGAGTCGGGATGATGTACTCGGTAGGCATCAATGGTGTCAGACCATAGACCAATTGGAATGGGGTGTGACCAGTGATGACCTTGTATGCCGTCCGGTATGCAAAGAGGACTGTATGTAGCTGTAAATCCCAGTCAGTTCGATTCTCGTTGACTAGCTTCTGCAGCATCCGGACTATGATCTTGTTGGTCGACTCTGCCTGGCCGTTACCTTGTGGGTAGTAGGTTGTGGAGGTCGTATGTCGAAGTAAAAAATGTTCGGTGAGGTTGTGGACCGTGCTATTGATAAAATGGGCACCTTGGTCGCTTACTAGGTGAAGTGGACAACCAAACCGGGTAAGGATTGCCTCGTACAGGAACTGTGCGGTTTCCCTGGCAGTGTTTCCTCGGAGAGCTCGAGCCTCGACCCATTTGGTGGCATAGTCGGTAGCCACCAGAATGTATCGACAGGCTGTATGTCGGGTCTTCTTGACGGGGCCGATGAAGTCAAGTCCCTATTTCATGAAGGGTTCCGCCAGTAGTTGGGTGACGAGCTTGGAGGAGACGGTCTTGGGTAAGCCGCCTGCCATCTGGCATTCATGACACGACTGGCAGTACCGCACAGCGTCTTGGTGTAGAGTCGGCCACCAGTAGCCTGCGTCTAGTATTTTTCGTATAGTGATGTCATGAGAAAAATGTCCTCCAGCGTTGCCTTTGTGTAATTCTTGGAGGATTGTTGGAGGCTGACTGCCGGTTAGGACTTGTCGGAGCTAGTGGTCCTTGCCGAGCCGGTACAGTCGGCCGTCGAGTACTTGGTACGGGATGGCTTTATGAGCTATTCGCTTGCGAGCTTCCTTCGTCATGTGGGCTGGAAAGGTCCCGGTAGTCAAGTAGTCGACTATCAGGTGTAGCCAGTCGGGTTCGGTGGAAAAGAGCTGCGCGTCGACTGTCTGGTCAGGTATGCCTATGGCTGACTCGGCCCCTTCATTTCTTGACAGTGCGTCGGCTACTCCATGCGTTTTTCCTGGTTTATAAACCACAGTGAAGTCGAATTCAAGAAAAAGTAGTAGCCAGCGTGCCAATCGACCCGATACCTAGGGTTTGTTGATCAAGTACTGGAGCGCTAGGTGGTCGACATAGAAGACAAATTTATTACCGAGGAGGTAATGACGGAATTTGTTGATGGCGTACACCATTGCGAGGGCTTCCTTCTCGGTTGTTGTATAGTTCTTCTCTGCTCTGTTGAGTAGGCGGGAAGCGTAGGCTATCGGTTGGTCGATGTTGCCGGTCGGGTTCTGTGCTAGGATCGCCCCGACTGCTATGTCGGATGCGTCTATGTGTATGTGGAAGTCCAGGGACCAGTCGACTCTGATCAGGATTGGTGCAGTCTGGTATCGATCCTTGATGGTCTGGTATGCTGTCGCACAAGCCGGCGTCCAGTCGAACGGTTCGCCTTTCCTGGTCAGCTTGGTGATGGGCTCCATGATGGCAGCATAATTTTTGATGAAGCATCGGCTGAACTGGGCTAGTCCGTTGAACGTCTGAATGGCTTTGACGTCCTTCGGTGGTGGCATGTCGACTAGGGCTTGGATCTTCTTTGGATCCGGAAACTTGCCTTCTCGCCCTACAATGTAGCCTAAAATTACACCAGAAGGGACATAGAAGATACACTTTTCTGGGTTGAGGCTTACCCCGTACTGTCGACATCGGTCGAAGACTAGTCTGAGCTTCGGTAGGTGGGAGTCGATGTCGCTGTAGACACTGAAATCGTCTAGGAATAGCTTCATGAAGTCGCCCAGGTACTCTTTGAAGATCTGGTTGACGATGCGCTGGTAGGTAGGCGGGGCGTTCTTCAATCCGAACAGCATCACGACCCATACGTACGCGCCCCACTCGGTGATGAAAGCTGTTTTCGGGCGGTCGGTCGGGTCGATCAGTACCTGGTGGTAGCCTGAGAAGCAGTTGATGAAGGAGTAGGCTTCATAGCCTATGACTGCATCGAGTACCTCGTCAGTGAATGGGAGGGGGTACGGGTCTTTCTTGGTTGCCGCATTAAGTCGACAAAAATCCACGCATATCCGTAGTTTCTCATTCTTTTTGGGAACCACGACTATTGGGGATAGCCATGTAGCCTGGTCGACTGGCGCAATGAACCCTGCCTTTAGAAGCCGCTCCAAGTCGTCCTTCACGGCTTGTGCATAGTTCGGGTTCATGCGGTAGCGTGCCTGGTGACTAGGCGAGATGGTCGGGTCGAGCTCGATCCGATGAGTCGCTATGTGTTCCGGTATGCCTCGCAGATCTTCGTAAGAGAAGGCAAAGATGTCTATGAACTCCTTGAACAGGGATTCGGCACTGGCTCTGAGACTAGGGCTCAGATTCGCGTTCAGCTTCAACATGTTGGGGTCGGTAGAGGTACCGACGTTGATATGGTCGAGTTGATCCTCCTCATTGTGATTCCAATGGGCAATGTCCATGAATCTCAGCTTGTCTTGTATTGGTGTCTCATCTACCAACATTGTTCCTGGTGTATTCAGAATACCCTGGTGTCTAGTGGTACTGGCCGTCGTAGTCGATTCTGTCCTAGTCTAGTTGACTGTCGACTCTGTCCTAGTCTGGTCGACTGTCGACTCGGTAGCTAGGAGGTTCCAGTCGATTGTGCCCACTGTGTGGAGGGTCGAGTCGGAGGCCATCAAGATTTCCTCCTCCTCATCGGTGATGCCTTTCGAGAAGTTGTAACATACTAGCGCATGTGGTGTAACTGCCTCGTATCCTAACTATCGATTTATCTTGACGGTCTTGACGGTGCCGTTGCCCATGATCTGCACCTCGTTGTTGCCCCAGTCGTGTATGACTTTGGCATGTCGAAGCTAGGGTCGACCGAGTAACAACCGGTAGTCTGACTTGACTGTCGAGCAGTCGATGACTATAAAAGTGACTATGTAGGGGATGCCATGAATATGAATTTTGACATCCCTTATCAATCCTTTGGGCCGTGCTATGGTGCCATTTGCCATCTTGAGGTTGAATGGTGCGGGTGAGGGCTTGGATAGTCCCAGGCGTCGGCGTTCGTCTTCGGTGATCACATTGACGCCGGATCCGCCATCAATCAGAACGTCGTCTACCATGTTTTTGCCGACTGAGACTGTGATGACTGGCATGTGTTTGTCGATGACTGCTGCAGCGACGATCATCACCTCCTCTGTAGTCGAGTAGGGTGACTCTGGAGTCGACCCTGGGTCAGGATGAGTCAGTCGATCCCGAACAAGTGTGGTGAGGGTCGGTGATAACTGTAGTAAGTCGCGGATGGACACCTGGAATTTGCAATCTTGCAGTTGATCGAGGATTTGCTGCTGGACGGCGCCAAATGCAATGCTGCCCTGGTCGATTGTGGCCCGAGTCGGTTGATCTGGGTCGTCTCGAGGGGTGATCGTTTGTTGCGGTAATGCATCCGCGTCCCAGTCGAGTGAGGGCGAGTCCTCAGTTGACTTTGGGTCTTTAGTGGAAGTCGTTGTTTCCAACTCGGCTTGGAGTTGACGAACTTCCTGCATCATTTGATCACGTAGTAGTTCTTGGGCAGTCCAGTCGGTCGTCTCCATGGTCTTGTCAGGAGTCGATTGCTCGAGGGTCGATTGGCTTCTGGTAATCGCTGCGACCGTCAGGACACCAACTGTAGTGTTCGGTAGTTCTTCAATGACTACTGACGATATGTTGGGCTTGTTTTCGATCTGCTGATTAAGGAATTCGACGACCTTCGGATCCTTCAGCAGGGGACACATGTGTGTCGGATGGTCCAAGGTCTTGCAAAGAGAACAAGGGAATATCCGTCGTGGTGTGCTATCCCGGGGCGGTCGACCCCTTGATTCGGAGGTAGTCGATACTGGTGTGGCTGCTGCTACCGGGACTGTCGTATTAGCCACTGCACGCCTTTTTCCAATCTCGCTCTCTGGATTGAGCCAGCAATCGCGTTCGAGATGGCCTGACTTTTTGCATCGGTTGCAAAATGCTCGTTTGGTAGTCTCGGCCCGCTCGGTAGAGGTCAGGTCGGGTTCCTTAGGTAGTCCGCTTTCTGCTAGCTTAGCCGATTTCTTGGCCTGGGCTAGTGTCGATCTCGGTAGTCCGACTGTGTCTACCTGCAGATACTTCAACAAACCAGCTCGGAAATTGCTTAGTAGGAAATTATCAGCCGGAAGGACTTCAAACTGGCTGGCTAGTTTCATCATCCGTTCGTAGTGATCGTCAACCGACTCTTTGGCATCTTGTTTCATACTGCGGAAACGTAGGTAAGCCTGGTCGTCATTGTCGATATCCTGGTAGCGGTGTTTGAAGGCATCGAGAATGCCGTGTAAGTCTTGGTGTGGGTAGGACGTTCGTTGAGTCGAGAACCAATTATAGTTAGCCGCGTCGACTAGCGAATTTCCAAATAAGGCTATAGTAATAGCCGTATCAGTTTCACCATTCAAAGTGAGGGCATTGAGAAATCGATGGACATGAGTAATGGTACACTTACCTTCCTTGTAGGTGGGCATTGCTACCGGTTTCCTAGCAGTCGTCCGAGTCGGGAGTGTAGCTGCTGGGTAGGAAGGCTGCTGCTGAATCTGGGCTGCAGGTACCGAATAGTCTATCGACCGAGGGTTGTATAGTGCACACTGTTCGAGAAGGTGACCATAGGAACCACAAGATGCACACATAGGTATGGTGGATTGGTACTGGTTGACAGTCGGTAGGACTGATGGCTGGGAAGCTATCGGTCGACTGTAAGGGTTCTGTGGTAGAGGCCTGGTATATGCCTGTGAAAACGATGGTTGGTTGATAGGCTGAATCATAGGAATGCCTATTGCGGGCTGGATTTGGTAACTAGGTGGTAGGCTAGTCCGAGGGGTCGACACTCTGGGAGTGGTGGTTTGAGCTACCCTCGACTGATCTAGGTATAGAATTGTTGGCTCATGAGTATGAGTGCGAATATTCGGGAGAGTGGGTCGAGTTACAACCTGGTCGACTCGTTGGTTAGATTGATAGATCTGTCTGATCTTATCAACTAGGTCAGTCTCGAAGTCGTCTGGGCCAGTCGGATACTGGTTGTCGGTTCTAGGTGTCCCGGGTCGACTATTCATTTGACCAGGAGAACTGGGTTCCTGGTGAAATGTAGTCGACTGGTCTGGTCGACCTGGTTGAGATTCCGAGTGTAGTTGCTCAGACGTCGGGTTTTGGCTTGATAAGAGACCGGCAAGGCGGGAGTCTAATTCGTCCCTACTACGACGTAGTTGATTTATCTCTAACTGTCGTTGATGCGAAATGATGGGAGGGTCGGTAGTGTACCTTACTAGTCGTTGATACGCACTGGAAGGTCGTTCCGGTAAGTCGAGTGGGTCGTCAGGGACCCTTCGTGGAGAGACGGGTTGGACATCGTCTGGAATGCCACAGTCGGGCGGGTAAACTGATGAGCCGTGGTATACGTGGTCGGTAGTATTGCCAGGAGTCGGGTCGGGAGAGTTGGGATGCCTCGTCCCATTGGTACAGAAGTTTCGTGAAAAATGGTACCTTCCGGGGTATCCATCATTCCTTGTGTGAACTCCATGTAGTATTGTAAGGACGGGTCGGTAGAGGTCAATGCTGCGACTTGCCGCCGAATCTCGTATGTCGGTCGGAGATCCGTTCCCATGGTAGTATCGTGTACTACTGTCGGTGGGATGGTCTCTGCCTGTAAGTTTTGCCACTCTCTATAAAAACGGGGGTTAGAGAGCTGGTCGGCAGTTACTTCTAGTGGTAAGGAAGAACCGGTAGCTTGTGTACGCGGTCGTTCCATACTGGTGACGCGGCAGTTATCCGATCTAGATCTGGATTTGCTAGGTAGGTCGGGCTCTGAGATCTGTTTGGCTAGTCTTTTGTGTTGGCCTAGTCGGTTGCTCTTTGGCACCGTAAGCCTTGTTCACAGACTGCTCTTACAGATTCCTGGTCAGTAGCATTATCGACTGTTGACTACCCTGGTCAACTGTCACACACAATGATCTCCGAGGCTTTTTACGGCTACTCGGGCTCTGGATTTTTCTCAAGACATATGATGTTCGTGTAGGAAGCAGATGGCTGCTGTTTCCCAGGGACGTATAGCGCCTAGCGATAGTCGACAGTATCGACTAGGATCTAGATGTGGATCAAGATCGACTAGGATCTGGGTCTGGATCTAGATCTAGATCTGGATCTGACTAGCCCAACAGAAAGACTGGTGTCTGAGCTGAACTTTGCATGGTCGTCAAATGTTAAGGGGGTTTTTCTAGGAACCGACCTTAAACAAATGAGACTACTCCTCACAAGACTACTCTACGCTAGACTAGTCGCTAGAGATTGAAGGAAGTAGTAAGAGGTTTCTACAAAGGAGAACGTACTGTCGACTAGGAAAAAGCACCAGTATGCTAGAGAGTCGACTATTGCATACTCACAGACTAATGCAACTAATCAAGATACAACCACAAAGAGCGATATAAGAGCAAGAAACAACAATAGTCTAACAGCAGTAGTCTAACATACTAGTGCGCACAAGAAGAGTTAAGACAAGAACGAAGTACAACTGAGGCTGCCAAGAAGATGTACAAAATGTATAGCAACAACCCTCTCAACGAGAGGGGCAGTACATATAGGAGACTAGTTTGACAGTGTGTCAGACTGGTCGACCGGAAAAGTCGGGTCGACCAGTCTGTGCCAGTCTGTACTACCGGGTATCGCCTGCCGGGTCTATACCTGCCGGGTATAGACTAGCCTATACTTAGCCTAAGAAAATATCCAACGAATATTCGGTTAACAGAAAGGTCTTCATACCAACCTTGGGTGATTTCATAGTAGGGCGTCCAAAATGTGTAGTGTGACATCACATTACCAGCAAAATGTGGCGGTAAATAATTTCTATTGGTCATTGAAATTAGTTTCTTGGCAAAAAGTTAACCACAATGAAAAGGTATTCTAGGAATGTATGTATATTAATAATTCAAAAATAATATAAAATAGTATTATGCATTCGGTTGTAGTATAAATACTTTATTGCCTTAATTGATACGTTTCATTGAAGATATAGTGATGGCAATAATTTTCCTCAATTCCTATAACATAAAGGTATTGTATTCAAAAAATATTCCAAAAGATTCTGTGAGCAAGGTAGATATTAGAAGTTTATGGCGACAAATGTTTTTCATTTACATTAAACGCCCCTTAAAATGGCAAATTCCCAAAACAAATCTTGCAAGTTTGGTTGGCTAATTAAATCGGAGCATGTGTTGTGGTTGGAATATGCATTAGACGTGGTTTGCAAGCAGATTAAATGACGTTGGCAAGACTATTCCAAAGGATTTTGAAAATATTCCAAAAGATTCCAATTTTACTATATTAAAATGCTTTTGGTATTTTCCCTATTTATTACATTATGTCATTAATGCAAATGCTTTACAACATTAGAAACTTTTTTTGTTGAGAACTATGACACCCTAGCGTGAAAACACCCCCTCTTCAATATAAAATTTGGTCTCATCTTAATCATATTTTTCACAATATGATCAATTGAATTTTTCATTTTAAAATCATGAATCCTTGCTAACATGTGAACCTTTTATGCATTTTTATTTTTTATTTTTTATTTTTTATTAGTTTTCTTCACATTGAGTTAATATTCTAAATAAGGTCCAAGTTTAAAAGAAAGATTTATAATAATTAAGGAAATTAAACTACAATCAAACCTCTTTATAAGTTAATAGTGGGGAGTTGTAGAAAATAACTAGTGTTCATGTTTTAACTAGAAGCTTGTAACTATGTTGTGGTCCCACCCAATTAACCAATACAAATGTGATCAATTTCTATATAGTCATGAAGAACAAAAATTCAACCAATCCAAATTTTTATGTTACATTAATTCAAAAATAAATAACAATTTATTGAAATATCTATCAATTGTAGATTGACTAGTACCAAATTGAATGTGGAAGGTGGAAAGTTCTTTCTCCATGGTAGGATGGACTGTATCGTTAAAGGAAAAAAAATTTGATAGAAAATTAAAAATTCAGCATTATATTTTAAAGGAGGATGAAACAAAGGGTAAACTAGTGTATTCTCACAATGCATAATATGCACTTTAAAATTTAGAGAATAAAGGGTTGTGGATGGAATTTTGAGCTATGAAATTTTCCACTGTTCAAATATGTGAATTAAATATCCTCCAATTTTTTGATTTTTTTTTAATTGATTAAAGTTTCAAATTTTAAAATGTGTTATTTTTGGAAGGGATTAATTGTTTCTCTATTTTAAAAAACTTTTTTGATGGATTTTTTTTTAATGTACTTAAGAATGAAATCTTGCAAGTTGGCTTATTTTTAGATATTTTAATATATAATCAAACGTGAGCTATATTTACATTCAAAGTTTGCTCATAAATTGGTAAAACTAATATTAAAATGGGAGTTTTGATACTCAAAATCTTCAATATAAAGACATTTGAACATTGTAAATTTTTATTTTTTGGATAACATGTACATAAATCTAGAAGTTGGTATCTAAGTCTATTCCATTGAATCATTGCTACATAATTTTCACATTGGTTTGGAAGTTAAATTTTTTGACAAAATGCTCAAAGTGCACAAATGTGCATCAAAATGTAGTTAATTCACTAAGAGGAGTTAGTGGACCCTACCATACAAACACCCGTTTGCTAATATCAATGTTATCAAACCTTTACACTTATGAGGTTTTCATGCTTTAAAATGATTACAATCTATGTATGTACTAATCTTGATATTGATGCAAACTGATATACAAGTAGAAGCAGAAACGATGATTTTAAACAAATTCTGTGAAGAGTAGAGCTTTGTACAAAAATGTACATGTATGATAAAATAATGCCAAGGTATCAAGAATATCAATAACTCCAAGCTATAACCTCAACTTGCATTTTCAGAATCAAGAATGCAACACTTTGCATTTGTTGAGACATATACAATATACTCTCTTCTTTCTAATAGCAAAGTCAAGGCCAATCTCCTTTGAATTCAATGGACAGGTACACTTTGTATAGACCTTAAGAATGTCGGACTGGTAAGGCATCAAGTTACAGTGATTCCTAGACCGAAGCACATTTTAGATATCTGTTTGAGGTCCTTGAGATGAACAAATGTATTTAGAGCGTGGATTTTTTGAGACCCTTCAATATCAAACAAACACTAGAACCTAACCCACCTCAATGCTACACATTCTAAATAATCACAATCAACACATGCATGCTATGAGTCCTAAAGTAACCTACACTCTCACGAGAACATTATTTAGTGCAAACTCGACTCCACCTCTTGAAATACATCCTTGCTCTGAGACGTAGTGTTGAAAGACGTCTTTGCTTATAGAAATAGTGATAAAATGAATGTTTATATAATGTCTGGTTTGAGGTTATGGGGAGTAGCTTGTAGCCTCAGCCTAATTCATAACCACTGACATGCTTCGTTACTAATTGTACTAAGCAATTAGAGAGAAGTAGCAACTTGTGGCCTCTATGCTAAGCATATCTACCTTCCTAACCAAGTTACCAACCATGCTATTCAATCATAACAAAATTCTCATTGGTCACATTTTGGTGGCATAAACCATCTATCATTCTTAGTGACATGAATTTAGAAGTTAACCTTTATCCATGCTGAGTTTACACCAGATGGAGTAGGAACGTTCAACTATGACATAAGTAGGGTGGTTTAAGGTGGAGGCACCTTAAACCGCCAATCCCTCATTCTGGTCCTTCAGATACCCTAGCTACCGCCACCCAAGGAACTTAAAGCCGACGACTTAAAATCCCCAAAGAACCTAAAACCGATCACTTATCATTCAATTAGACAGCTTCTACAAGTGTGCTTTTACAAGTGTATCGAATTGGGACATCTAGGATGTAATTCATGATACTTTTTGTGTTGCAAAAACCCCACCTATATGCATCAAGAATTTTGGACCCCACTGATTTTGAACGATTTCAATGCGATTTCCGATATTTCATGGGTGCGTACATTTTTCGCACTGATTCCGCATCCTTGCATCATTCATTACAACTGCACTAATATGACATCATGCTCGTACAAGCGGATATAATTCTGATTCAACACGATTGATAGATTTATTGAAAACGTGAGAATTCTTCATTCTATATAGTTGTCGAATGTCGTGTCTTAATCGTCTTTGAAGCCACATTGATTCAGTGTGTTTTTCGTGCGACATCATTTTTTTATATCTAGAAATTTTTCTTTCTATATCTAAATCTGATCAAAATAAATTTATTAAAAAAATAAAGATTCCATAGAATATATTTTTCCTGCTCTGCCCGAACATTATTTCGGGTTGCACGGTCCAACTACTCGAGTTGCCCCGACCATAGTGGGGCCCACCACGGGATCTTGGGCTCTATCGCTGATGGCCGGAATCAAACTTGAGACCTCCCAACTACAAACCATGCTCTAAACTACCACACTGCCTTGAAGTCTTGATGCAAGCAATTGAACTTTTTTAATAATTATAAAGGAATGAAACCATTGGCGATTTTTTTGCCATGTATATTTAATTCTTTTTTCAAATTCTTTTTTGCACTATATCACGCAAGCCCTTTTCTATATCTACAATTTTTTTCAGAATATTTTGAATTTATTTAGTTTTGCCCAAAATCGTAATGACTATGAGCTGTTTTGTTTTTTTTTTTTCCAGTAGACTTTGAATGTTTTTTGCTATGTAAAAAAAACTTTTTTTCCAAATTTTTTTGTACAAGATCACGCACGCATTTTTCTACATCTAGAAAAAATTTCAAATTTTTTTGAATTTATTTATTTTTGCCAAAAACTTAAAGGCTGTGAGCTATTTTTTTTTCAGCGAACTTTAGATGTTTTTAGCAATGTAAAAAAATCTTTTTTTCCAAATTTGATTTTGCACTACATTATGCACGCTTTTTTCTATACTTAAAAAAAATCTTCAAAAAAATTTGAATTTTTTTTTGATGAAATCATGTTGTTTGAGAGCTTCTTTTTTTCAATTTGCATATCTTTAGCAATGTTAAAAACATTTCTTTTCCATTTTTCTCTTATTTTATGTTAAAGAAACATTTTTTCCAATTTGCGTTTTTTTTCATTTTATGTTTGATTCAACCAAAAAACATTTTTTTGGTTGTAAGTTTTTGTATGTTTTTGCAACTATTTTACCTCTTTATGACATTTCAGCATATATGCCTCTCTGTTTCAATTGAAATTTTTTGATTGTATGTTAGAGAAACGAGTTGTGGGTCTAATAAAATAAAATAAAAAGTAAATCCTTGGATATTCACCTTGAAATGAAGTAATGAAAAAAAGGTATAAAAATTGAAAGTAAAAAACTAAATTGTAACGTGCATAACTTTGGGATTGAATGAAAAAAAATTCAATGGTCTGAATGTTGTAGCAAGCAATTAAAAGCTCTTGCAATTTTATTTTTTGAAAAGTTGCTCAAATTGAGTTCAAAGAAAGTCTGATTTTAAACTCAATTTAACCCGTAATGCTTCGAGAGATCATGTTTTGGTCAATGCCCACTTTCATGAGCTACCCGAGACTAAAAAATTAAATTTTTTATTGAATTATAATTATTTTCTAATAGGAAATCAAGTATGCTTTTGATCCCAATTTGAATCATGCCAATCCAAGGTAAACTCCACGTAGGGGAACTTTCAGAAAAACAACACCACTACATTGTTTTGTGTTACAAATTTTACTATTTTGGAAAGTAATGTTGTTCTTTTCTGTACATCATTTTTTTTGTGCTCCTATGATGAAAAGTACAATTATAACCAATAGTACCAAATTTTAGAATTCTAAAAATATAAAATGTAATGTCATTGATTTTTTTATGTTAATTGCTTCTAAATTCTATAAATGAAGATCTAAATTATTTTGGAAAATTAGACCGTAAGGATATTTTAAAGAAGATTCTAGGAATATTCCAAAATATTCCAAAATATTCCAAAATAATATAAACTAATTTGAAAAGATTCCAAAAGATTCCAAAAAAATATTCAAATATTTTTGGCATTTTCCCTATTTATTATATTTCATCAATAAATCAATAGTTCTAGAACATTACAGACTTTTTGGTTGAGAAGTATGACATCCTACTGTAGTGCGAAAACACCCTTGAATGCGAGTGACGTGGAGAAATATAATTCACTCATTCTCAAATTAAAAACTTGAAATAATTCTCAGCTAATTTTGTTTTGATTGATGCCACCGAATGGCAATGGATTTCATATGAATCCACATGGATGTTGTACTATCACTACACGAATGTCGTATGACAATAGTTTGTATTATGATAGATGCTGAAATTGCACGGATATAATAAAAGGCGTTGATATGATACGTATATGATACTAGATCCACATTAAAGGGAATTGTATGTTATCCGTGTCTTATTAGCCATGTAATGTAAATACACGATTAACGCACGGATTCTATCAAGCACAACTTTCGTGCAGAAACAACACTTTTTTCATAATCATTGTAAAGACACTGCATCGACATCCTAGTATTGCATGTCACTTCCGTATCATAATGACACTTTCAAATCCACGTATGACGTGCGGAATTAGTGTTGAACGATAAACGCACTGAAATCGTTAAAAATCCGTGGGGTTCAAAATTCCTGATGATGTGCACAATCTGAACATCAAGGTTTAAGGTCACTTTAACCCCGAAAGGACCAGGGGGGTGTTGAACTTAGCTCTTGTTTTCTTGACTAGCACTTGTAACAAGCTCAATTCCTCATTGGTGTAGGGTAATTTTGACAATCGGCACTGTTGAAATTAAAGAGGACTTATGTAGCTTTTGTATGAAAAAAAGATCAACAAAATTGCACAATTTTTGAGAAAATGCCACCGTTTAGAAGATTGATGGAACTCGTTCGAGTTATTTTGTACACATGCTAAAATCGGATTGTTCAAAAGTGCTTCAAAAGTTCTGAAATTTTTACTGTGCATAGAGATCATCATTTTAAACATGTGATAAAAATTTCACGTAATTTGGAGGTGTGAGGAGGAAGGTATGAGGGTCTAAAGTGATGCCTAGATACCCTCCTTGCAACTGAAAAAAATCACCAAAAATTGCTCACTTCATGAATTTCCGATCAAGAGGTACTTACAGATTCAGCGCTAAAAAAGAGCTAGGGTCTCTTTGTTGCTCATCCTACAATTTGAAGCCCAAGAACCCGAATTTCCTCACTTTCTAGTTCCAGAAGCTGCGTGGGGGCCTTATGGTACTTTAGGGGTTAAGGTCAACCTATAGTCAACACTTTAGAAATTCATAACTTATTCATACGGTGTCCAAATAATGCATGCTAAAGTGTGTTGGAATCCTCTTGAATTTGTTATTAAAACCCACTGAAAATATTTCCTGTTTTATGTGTGTAAATAAGCTCAGTTGGTAAGGTGAACGCTTTAAGGTATAGTTACCTTAAAGAACCTTATGTTAGGTGCCTCCACGGCTCCACCTTACCTTACAGTCTCTCAAAATGCAATTGCTTCTATCTGAGCACTGGCATTCTGACTGACGTGGCCTGAACTCCAAGGACGCGACGGGAACGCCTGTGACGCACTGGGGACGCACCGGGGACGCATGGCGACGCAACTGGGAGACACCGGGGACGCAGTGGTGACGCAACGGGGAATCTGGCGGCGACGTGGCGTCGTCATGAGCCAGTATTCCTGCCGCGCTCCGACGTAGAAGCGGTCTCGCATTCCATCTCCCTATGTACGTTCACTCTTTCTCCAAATGTCTCGCTGCACATCATACGCTTCTCGCCATTGCAATGTGCGGCAGAGCTTACTGATGACATAGAGCAGCCTTCACTGCATTTGCGTGGCGAACGATCCTATCTTCAGCTTTTGGAATTCGTGTAATTGCTCGAGCGATGGCTGCAATGGCGATGGCCATGGCGGCAACCTCCACGCAAGTGATGGCCTCGCAGCAGCGGGCGCACCAAAGCGGTGACCGGACGAGCTGTGTGTCCGCTAATTCCCGACTGCACCTGCGTCGGACGCGACCTGGCGTTCTGTCTATGAAGCCATTGTTCTGGCAATCAAGCCGGAGCTCGGTTGTCGTCGCCGCCGTAGGAGGCGAGATTGAGTATGTGGTTAGCTCTTCTCTTCTTAATGCAGGCATTGTTTGATTCTTGTTTTTTTTAGTAGAGTTTAGGTGTCCTACCTCTCTTTCAGTACGTTCTTGCTGCTGCATTGACGGCCTCCGAACGAAGTTACTAGCCCTAATCTTTTGGTTTGAATTAACTAGCGTAATTTGAAGCAAATTGCTTTGATTGTGTCTAAATGCTTCATGTCGTGAAAGAAATATGTGTTTAGTTGTTGTCTTTTGGTGCAGGCATTGATTCTTTCTTCTTTTTGTGGAGATCAAGTTCTGCCGGCTCACTTTAATTAAGTATTCCCGCATTGACGGTCTCTGAACGAAGTAACTAGCCCTAATCTTGGTTATTAGGGCTTTGAGTCAAATCCACATGCTGCTTGCGTAATTATGAACTAAGCGCTTTGAGATGTGTTAAAATTCTGCAGTAGATTAATGTCCATTTGATTGACTGTACGTCATCTACAGAGGTGAGGAGGGAGAGAAGAAAGAAATTGAAATTGGAGGCGAGGAGGAGCCTGAAGTTGCAGGTATTTTGGACTCGGGCGAAGAGGTTGCGGCTCTTTTGGAGCCCCCGGCCGACTCCATTGATGAAGGATACGTAGAAGCGCTCAATGAAGGTACCTTGGATGATGCAGCAGCGTCGGAGGAACAGTATGAAGCTGGTGAGGATGTGGAGGATCTAAAGCAGCAGCTGATCGATACTCTTTATGGTACGCAGAGGGGGTTACGTGCCAGCAGTGATTCCCGCGCCGAGATTGTTGAGCTCATCTCGCAGCTGGAAGCGAAGAATCCCACCCCTGCTCCTACCGAAGCCCTAAGTCTCTTTGGTGGAAAGTGGATTTTGGCGTATGTCTTCTTCCCTGCTCTCTGAACCAAAAGAAATGGCGCACACGAAACATAGTTACTCTAGTTTCATAATTGTGAAAGTCTTTTGAATTGAAGGTTTTGATTGTTTGTAAGAAGAGCGGTAATTCACTCTGGTGTTCAGAACTGATGCTCTCTCTTTGTGGTGATGTGACAGTTACACCTCGTACTCTGAGCTGTATCCATTACTGGCTGCGGGTAATCTGCCATTGGTGAAGGTTGGTGAGATTTCACAGACCATAAATCCGCTGGCGCTCACTGTGGAAAACACTGTGTCGTTCGAAGGACCTTTGACTTCAACATCTTTCAGCGCCTCTGCTTCCTTTGAAATCCGTAGCCCAAAGCGAGTTCAGGTATTACATTCAATTCTTTTTGTTTTTCTGATTGCATGGAATGCAAACGTTTAGTTTCCATCTAACTTAACCTTGCAGTGGTCTGATAGGAACGACGATACGTTTTTCTGTGGTTTAGGGTATCTTCAGGAACAGCTGAAAGTGAAGCTTTACTATTTTTGGAACTTTACTGATTGATCATACATTTTTGCCATTGTTTTGGGCCTAATGTTTTATTTGCCTGAGATGACTAGCATATGGTGCGAGGCCAAGTTAGGAACTAGATCTTCTTGCTACACGCATGCCGGGCCTGGGCATGGTATTTTTCGGTAGTTTATTGGTGTGATTTGGGTGACTCCAGGTGAAATTTGAGGAGGGAATCATTGGGGCTCCAAAGCTTCCGGACTCCGTTGAGGTTCCTTCAAGCGTGGATGTATTTGGGCAGACGATTGACTTGACACCCGCTCGGGGATTGTTACAACCTCTCCAAGACATTGCAACGAGAGTAGCGAGAACTCTCTCTGGCCAGCCGCCCTTGAAGTTCCCAATCCAAACAGATCGAGCGCAGTCCTGGTTGTTGACCACCTTTCTTGACGAGGACATACGGATTTCACGTGGGGACGGTGGCAGCGTGTTCGTCCTACTTAGAGAAGGGAGTCCATTTCTCTATTGAGCAGCTCATTGCAATTGCTATTAGGTTTGGTGGCAGTACATGCTTGTCATCTACAAGGTGGGAAATTCTCTACTTGAATGAGCAAGCGTACTCGCAAATTTTTCATCTGGATGCAGCAACGTATTATTTAGTGCATTTTTAGAGAAAATAGTGACCTGCTTCATACGTGTATATTCATCACGAAAGTCTATTGAGACTGGTTAGATTAGCAGTGTAACGTGACATTTTGTGCAGATGTAATTTCTTCTCTTTGGGGTTTTGCCCATAAGAGGGAGTCAATGTAGTGAAGCTCATTTGTTTTCGTCTCAATTTTTATTTTATTTCCTTAAATTCTTCTACTCATGAAAGTGCTCCTGTTTGCGTCCGGGTGGATGTTTCTGAACTGTTACAAGCAGAACATTCAGGCCCGAGTCAAATTTGGCTTGTTCGGCTACTCATCTTTCTAATTTGAATGAGTATTCTGATAGCCTTCACGTTCAGCTGAACTTCACTTCGTATTTCCATTTTTTTCGGCATCAATGCAGCAGAAACACGTATACGGTAGTTCCGATGCCTGCCAATATTCATCACGTTCTAGTTCACCGTCAAGATAGCAGTAAATTCGTGAAGTTGGAGACTACGTCGATTGATATGTTGGAGATCATGGACAGTGGGTCCTCTATACTACTTCTATTCCAAGATCAATCAAGAGTCTCATTTTCAAATTCTGGAGAACTTGTAGGTAAGTAGGGTACTCATTGACCTATTCTCAAGACACTGTCGATTCTGACTTTCTATGCTTTGTTGGCTCGGGAGTCGGGACCGAAGGAAATCGATACTTGATGGTGTGCCTCTCGAGCTGTACCTCGGTCCAGTGATGTACAAGATCCTATTGCAGTGTGCACACGACAACTGTGTTATGCATGTCGCCATTCTCGGTCACTACGCAACTGTTGACTTCCCATCTTCATCTAAGAATTTGTGGTAGACCTCTAAATCGTCATGTGAGTATCTTGTCCAAGAAAAATCTGCACTCGTGTTCATTGATCTTGTCTGCACAATAGGTCAATAGCTACAGGAACTTAATGCAGTTACGTTGCCACCACCTTGTCTAATTAATTGTGTATCCCTGTATGAGTACTCAAGCCCTTCATCTTGTGTCTGCTTTGGAAGATTGATCATACTGTGTCTTGCTTCACCAATATGCTTTTCTTGCTAATGAATGATTTGTAATTATCCCGTGAGTACTCAAGCTTGACTTGTGCAGGGATTGCTTGTCCAGCGATTTCCAAAGTCCATCAGCTATTAATAGTCGAGTTCCATAGCATGTATTGTAGTCTCGAAGCAATTCATGTAGATCATACCCCGCCATTACCTTAAATTGAAAACTTGTTGGGGAAGTTGTCTCAAGTCTCTGTCAACTTTTGGAGATCGTCACCAGTTCTTCAAACAGATGTCCTGTCCACGACCACAAAGATCTTGGCTAAGCATGAGCATGAGTATCATGTTGTGTACAGGCTCTTCTAGGTGAAAAGTCATGCAAATAAACTATTAATAAAGATTTAGGGCACATAGTGCAAGTGAGAAATTAGAGCACGCGTGGGCCCAAATCTTTTAGGATTGTTTTCGGTCTTTATAGATTGTTATGAAGTGTTATAGGTGCTATGAAGTGTTGTGTTATAGGTGCTATAGAGTCATTGAACGATACATTCTAAACCCTGTTATACAAACTATTTTCATATACGTAATCATTGAAATTAATACCTTCATGTATAACGTACATGTTAATTAAGTACAAGACTAGGAAAGTTGGATGCTAGTGCCTGGGATTGTTAGTACTAGTAATCTCAACAAAATGCCTTGAGGGTTTCAGTTTCTTAGTCTTGTACTTAATTAACATGTACGTTATACATGAAGGTATTAATTTCAATGATTACGTATATGAAAATAGTTTGTATAACAGGGTTTAGAATGTATCGTTCAATGACTCTATAGCACCTATAACACAACACTTCATAGCACCTATAACACTTCATAACAATCTATAAAGACCGAAAACAATCCTAAAAGATTTGGGCCCACGCGTGCTCTAATTTCTCACTTGCACTATGTGCCCTAAATCTTTATTAATAGTTTATTTGCATGACTTTTCACCTAGAAGAGCTTGTACACAACATGATACGCATGCTCATGCTTAGCCAAGATCTTTGTGGTCGTGGACAGGACATCCGTTTGAAGAACTGGTGACGATCTCCAAAAGTTGACAGAGACTTGAGACAACTTCCCCAACAAGTTTTCAATTTAAGGTAATGGCGGGGTATGATCTACATGAATTGCTTCGAGACTACAATACATGCTATGGAACTCGACTATTAATAGCTGATGGACTTTGGAAATCGTTGGACAAGCAATCCCTGCACAAGTCAAGCTTGAGTACTCACGGGATAATTACAGATCATTCATTAGCAAGAAAAGCATACTGGTGAAGCAAGACACAGTATGATCAATCTTCCAAAGCAGACACAAGATGAAGGGCTTGAGTACTCATACAGGGATACACAATTAATTAGACAAGGTGGTGGCAACGTAACTGCATTAAGTTCCTGTAGCTGTGACCTATTGTGCAGACAAGACCAATGAACACAAGTACATTGAGAATGGCAATACTGATAAATGTAGATGTCCGCAACTTCATCGATACTTCTATCGTTGTGGAATATTTTTCCAATTCCTATGTAGGACATCTTCTGAATCACTTCCAATGTGTTGTCAACTGGTGCTGCAATTGAAGACCTGCTTGTAAGCCTTGGTAAAAGGGATTGGAATTAGCTTCAAACTACATAGTTACTCAAGTACTAAGATAGACACGACTTTGTTCCAACCAGCTTCTAATACCAAAATCATTCAAACGGAAAAATTCCATGAAATTGGTACTTTTCTAGATGTTTGGGTTGTCTAATGGGGTGATAAGAGAATCAGATGTCCTAACTGGGCATGGATATCCAATAATTCTCATAGAATCAAACTTAGTAAACTCATTCTTTGAAAACACATGACTATCCTTTTCAGAATATGCTTGAATATGTCCTCATTGGGGTTAGTCAACATTACAAGGAGGGCGTGTCAATTTTCATTCTGTTTTAGAGTGAAACCGTGCCACTTCTCATTGTGTCAGAGGAGGTGAGTGTGGAACGTCACATAGGACAAGCATCTGCAATACACAGCTGAATGAGAAGCGACACTTTTTTGACTCTCAAGAATGAGGAATGAAGGATTAACTTGAAGTGCAAGCGGTGGTGTAAATATCTTGCTAGACGCATACACAACCTTGCTAAATGCCGTAAATTGTGACGTTGTAGGGCAAAAAGCTCTATCACTACAAGCTAACCCATCGTTCCTCATTCGTGAGAGTCTGAAAAGTGTCGCTTCTTATTCAATTGTATATTGCAGATGCTTGTCCTATGTGAGGTTCCACACTCACCTCCTCTCACACAATGAGAAGTGGTGCGGTTTTGCTCAAAAACGAAATGAAAGACGACACGTCCTCCCTGTAGTGTAAAACCAAAGGCTGATGTAGAACTAAGTTTTTAGAGGGACATCTGAAAACATGATGCCAATATTGTGAATTTCTATCCATTAAACGAATTTAACGTTGCAAGGAATAGTTGGTCCCAAGATGGACTTAATAAGATCGCCCTTAAACTATTTAAAGCAGATAAAACATATAATTATATAGGTTAGTGGCTACAAGTAGTCAATCAGCACTCTGCTAAAGGCGTCCCCTTTCTGGAGTACACCAACGGCATCATACATGCTCCATACACAACACATAAAATGAAGTTAAAACTGGACTGGGGAAGCTAGATCAGTGCCTACTCAGTTACTGCAATTAATCAAACTTATGTTTCAATTGTAGTGAAGCTTAATAAGCGTTAAAAAAAAACAGTGCAAAACAACAAACTGGATGGAGGAGATATTGAGACATGGAGACATACTCAACTCACCAATTAAACTATCTTTATATTGTCTAAATCTTGTCTTTCTACATACCATAGAATACGTAAGGACTCACTAGTTAAGCATATTGTGCACTTCTTACTAGTAAGTGTAATCTTTTGGTCTTACAACTACCTTAGTCTTATGGTGCTCTAACTACCTTAAAGATCATACATTCTTGATTTCTTAATCTTATGGTGGTCTAAATAATTAAGAGTCTAAAACTCTTGATTATTTAAATTTTCATGGAGAAGTTTAATTCCAACAATGTTGAGGAAGGACGAAACTAGAACGTCAAGATAGTAATCAAAAAGTGGCTACCTGGAGACCGTCTAGTGAATCGATTCAATTTCAAATAATATGTAACCATGCATGAGGGCCGGAGTGGCAACAAGTATTGCTGCCAACGACGTCTACATGGGGCAATTTCTAATCTTTCTTAAGTTTTCATTCTAAGATTTTTCAGGTGCTAGTGGTTTGTTAGGAATGGTATCGACTACCATCAGACCAAACGCTTTTTGAAGAGAGCTTCCCATGATTCACTCCCAAGCCCTAGTACTTTGTTGTAACTTATCACAAAGACGACTAGCTTGGAGGCTCTTATAAATAATAATTTTAATTTAACTTTACATCGCAAAGATTTTGTTTTTGGGGCTAATGGGAGGTTAATCCCTAATTTTTCTACAGTGCTCTTATTTGTGACATTTAATTAATCTTTTCGCAGTGGGAGAGTAAACCAGATCTTTGGTCATCTACCGGTACTCTATAAGATATTGATTAACAACAAGTTAATCTTAATATTTATTAAATTGGTACTTTTCAAGAAATTCAAGAAAATCTCGAGAAGTCAGTATTTTTAGAACGTCCGTCAAATATTCATTAGAGAAAGTCTGAACCCTCACCTAGGTACAAAGAGGGTTTAGAGGGATACAAGGAGGTCTCACAAATCTATGTTCTCCTATCTTCGCCTAGGAGAGGTTAGATGTACTTGTTTTTCATAACTTTTTAAAAAAACTCCATATTGTTCTAACCACCTGGTGTCACTTGTGGTTGAAATGTTCCTTCACGAAATTTTAGAATAATATTGTTCTAACCACATGGTGCTACTTGTGGTTGGATGCTAATGTGGCACCTTTATAAAATTTACACAAGCTAACTAACTCCCAAAGTTTGTAAGGAAGCCTAAGCTTTCCAAACTCAATATTCACTTTGGCTGGTAATATGGTAGGGGCCTTTTTGAGGGTACAAGTTTTCTCTAAAAGTAGGTTAATAAAAGGTTCAATCCAAACACTAGTATAAATCTTGTCCAATGTGATGTATCTTCAACTACTAAATATCTGTTGTGATTTGTCTTTAATTTGTGTATGTTGTGACTTGTCCTTAATTTGTGTATGTTGTGATTTGTCTTTAGTGACTCAAAGTCGTTCATGAATTTTATCATCTCCTTGATTAGTTGTTTGAATCAATGTTGTGGTCATTTCTTCATCATGCATGGTAATTAATATTTTTTGAATGAAGATCAAATTTGTTTTATTGAAAAAAATTCATAAAATTGGCCATTAGTGTAGAAAACAATGTAAAAGAAAAAAAGAAATGCAAGGTAAATTTTGAGGCAAATGATCAACATTTTAAGAAAAAATAGATTACAAGGTAAATGATATTTTAAAGAAAAATAAGACATTTTTAGATATTAAAATAAGTGTAAAAAAAATGATTTTCCACTACGATACTAGTATTCTTCTTAACCTTCACATTATACTTCACACTTCACAATCATAAACACCTAAGATACTCTTAGTTATTAATCATTAAAAACTTTTTAAAATAAGCTTTATTATCGTACACGTAGCCTACTTGAAATCCTACTCCTAAGACTTTAATCAATTTCTATTCCCAAGACTTGATCCATTTCTACTCCCAAGACTTGATTCATAAATTCTACTCCCAAGACTTGATCGATTTCTACTCCCGAGACTTGATTCATAAATTCTACTTCCAAGACTTGATCCATTTCTACTCCCGAGACTTGATTCATAAATTCTACTCCCAAGACTTGATCGATTTCTACTCCCGAGACTTGATTGACGGATTATAAAAGGCTGCAACCTGTCAGGGCAGAGACACAACTTCCGGCTACTCTGAGCTCTCCTGAGCGAGCTCTGCGACCAACATCATCAGAGGCCCGGGATCAAAGGTGTGATTGCAGGAGCACGCATTTTCTGCTTTGCTTGTAGTGATCCTCCAGGTAGCTTTCTCAAATCTAGTTTATTGCAATCTGAAATCTAGCATACATATTGCAGCTTTCTTGTGCTTGCTTTTTGTAAGTCATGTATAAATCATTCTCTTTACGTAAGTAATTCTTCTCACATACTAAGGGCATTTCCACTAGTGAATGCTATCCTCAAATTTCTTGGTAAAAATCACACTCCCGATTTGACTTCCAGGAATACTATTCTGAAATCCTTCTTCTGCAGGCCAGCTTTGTGGTATTGCTGTTAAATAAGTTGTATGTGCTTTTCATAAGTCACAGTCTATGAATCGTTTTAGGCAAGAGTTTGCTTGGCTTTGTAATCACAAGCTGCAATTGTGTTCATGCTTTTGACCATGATTTAGCTTCCTAATTCCTTGAAGTGAGGCGGCACCCGGGTCTGTGATTGTGTTAAATCATCTGTATCACCATTGCTGAACTTAGAGGTCCAGGCTTCAGATAGTATATCGGAGCCAAGGGTTGTTTGATTTGCAGCTAAAAACTTGTGCATTCGCCGTTGATTATTTCTGGAGAAAAAAACAGGAGAGACTGACCGATTTGGAAACTCCGGGCCCTGCTTTGATATTGCTTTCTGCTCCCTTTTTCAGTATTCTTGAGAGTAGCCAAGCAGATCCAAGAACGCTTGCTTCATTTTAGTTCAGTTCTCTTAAGCATTGCCAGTGGATCTCAAATTCTAACCTAAACAAAGCATATCATGATGTTTGTGTGCTTGGAGTAATTGATGTTGACAAGAGCCTGTGGGTGGATTGTGGCACAGATCGAGACGATGAAGGGACTGTTAGTATTGCCGACTTTATGGCTGCTTGCCCACCATGGGGTTCAAGGCCGATTTCTCCCAGGCAGTATGTTCGATGAGGGGTCTACAAAAGCATTTGCTGCTGTTTCGACCTTGAAGGGACATCCTGATGTTGCAGCACGCAAACCAGTGCCCTGCACGTGGGTGTGTGGTGAGGGAAATCATTTGTATCAATGCAATTGTATTCCTGATGCACCTCAAAAGGACCAATTGCAAGTAGAAGACACCACCGACTCACTAGCACCAGCACCAGTTACAGTTCATGCGGAAGCACGCAAACCGGTGCCCTGCACATGGGTATGCGGTGAGGGAAATCATTTGTATCAATGCAATTGTATTCCTGATGCACCTCAAAAGGACCAATTGCAGGTAGAAGACACCACCGACTCAACATCACTAGTTGTTCATAGGGAAGCACGCAAACCGGTGCCTTGCACGTGGGTATGCGGTGAGGGAAATCAATTGTATCAATGCAATTGTATTCCTGATGCACCTCAAAAGGACCAGTTGCAAGTTAAAGACACCACCGACGCAGCATCAGGAGATGTCAACAAGTTTGTTACTTCCCAACTTCCTCCCTCCACCCAGGTAGATGTTCCTATGGCAGCTCCTATGACAGGACCACCACGCATCCGGCATTGAAGAGCATCATCATGCACCAGCACCAAAACCTGTGCTATATATGCATCTGGGTCTGCAGTCCAGAAAATATATCTATCATTGTGATTGTATTCCCATTCCATCAGTGTAGGACCTTCCGGTGTAAATTCACTATGATCTTTCCGCTTTAGTTTACAAGGTTACTTATGTCAGAGCTATTCATCACGTGATGGTATAATAAAACTTGAATTTTGGATTTTCAAAGTTTGCTCGAGTCTATGGCTGATTCAAATCATGCGGCTCCATTGTGAATAGTGCCATTGCCCATTCTTATAATTTCTAGCCACAATTCTTTGTTAATTAATCCTAATTACCAACTGCATGCAATAAGCTAAAGGTATGTGCAACAACGTTTGCAAAACCGGCGTCCCTATCTACTGGTATTTAACATTTGACGCTCGAAACAATTTATCCATGACAAGTGCAAGTACTTTACTGCAGAGAATCAAATCCAGATGAGACTGGAGTGCACTAAGTGATCCCCAAAATGAAATGGGTCAGAATATTTTCTCAGACTCTATCAGACTTCACTCAGGACGAGAATAGGTGGTCCTTGTTTTTAATGTTTTGAACGTTCAATCTATAACAATATGGCGATGAAACTTCAACTATGCAAAACGTGTTACCATTTCTTGCCCGACTTCTAAAAGCTTATCATCAAGGATCTACTATGCTGATATGTTGATTTTATTAATCAGTCAGAACTATTATTAACGGATATGTAGAGTGGGAAGTGATGGCAAATGCTAAAACATTTCACAATCAGAGGAGGTTGATCACAGACAAAATGACCAAAATTTATCGAATAACTCGATCTGCAACGAAATCCATCTTCAGCTAGAAGAATTATGCGACACAAACATAAACTGTATCGACAGTCAAGACACACCGATGCTCTGGAATCTTCAACAACTAATTCCGTATTGATTATGTTAGGGTTCACATAATGAGTTCATTTCACAACATGGGAAGTCCCGCTATCAAGTCTTTCACAAGGGTACATGTTACCTTCCAAAAAAGGAATAGGAAAAACTATGTCTCCTACTAAACTGTACTCCTATAAGGTTCCTATACAAATTACAGATTCAGTGCTGATTACCTCACAACCGCGAAATTGTTGGAGAGAGAGTTACAGTTCCAGACAAAACAACCTTGTTGCGCTCCTTCACCTTCAACTTGTAGTCTACCCTGCAATTCCCAAATGATGCAAGAAGTCAAACCACCAAAACTACATCGCCAACTTTCTGTTTGGAGCCTATCGGTACTACTCCCTCCGTCCCATAATACATGATGCTTTTGAAAAAAATCAAAAAATTAAGCAAACTAGAATGATTTCATCAAATCTCTAAATACAGAAAGTTTCTATTTCGGAGTACTTGTCTATCAAAGTAGGATCATCTTATGTGTGGCATGGCAACATGGTGATGATCGTTCAGTGTGTTCTCTAATGCAACTAACATATGCTAGCATTGATTTTAGCTAGCTCAAATGTTGTTCATGATCCAGAAAAAAAACACTGCATGCAAACTTGTCTTGTGACTTTTCATTGTTAGAATTTGTTAAACAACTTCAAATTGGATAAATGATTTGCATACACTAATTTGGGACAATTATTTTTCTCAAAAGCATCATCTATTATGGGATGGAGGGAGTATTACTTGACTATATTACCAAGGGGCTAAAAGTTCAAACCAAGACTACCTGTTTTGAACCTTGTCGATCCACATTTCAGTTATGAGAGTCTCGCCTGGAAACACATGTAGCAAGAAACGGCCTTGCACAGATTGCACCCTCGTCGGGTCACCCCCACACAAACATGTCACCACTGCCCTCGTTGCATACCCAAGCGTACACAAACCATGCAAGATGGGTCGGGGAAACCTGTCCATCAATACGGAGAGTCAGTCAATTTCTAATTTCAAGCCAAATGAATAGCCGTCACATTGTCCCTACACAAACAATTCAAAGGTAGAACAAGGATTATTGAAACAAATTTCAGTTCGGCCAGCTCTCAAAACCCCTTGAATTTTGAAGTTAAGACTGAAGTGTCGGGATTGTTTATTTCAACAACGCTAGTGTGGCCCTGTGCTGTTGGCCCGTGATTTAGTAATGTTTTTACTTCTTATTTTATTTTTAGAATAATTTATCCATAATTTAACTCAATTTATGGTGACTAAATTCAATTAAAATTCCATAACTTCCACACTGTAGGTCCAAAAGCAAGGAAACGACTTTGATGCACCCGTTATCGTCAAGGCTTTCCAATAATAAAAAGAACGCGGCGAGGAGTCTGGGAGATCTCAACGTAACATACAAAACAAAACAAACAAACTACCTTCCTTAATGTATAGATGTAAAGATATTACAAGCCTTCCTCTAGCCCCATCATGATCCAGGAGCTTCTCACAAGATGCTCTAAATTATTACAGGTAAGTGGTGTGTAGATGGCGCACCCAGCGTTGCGAGCATATGCAGGGTCTGCATGCAAAGGGTTGTAGTCTCCAGATAACCTGTACAACAAGGCCTGCACCAATTTCACTAGTCTCAGAATTTGAAAGTGGCAATTTCATCACTTTATGGAGCTTGAGAAAGTTTTAATCACAAATCTTGGGAAAGCACTCCTTCTTGATACTCTCCCTGTCCGGAAATAATTGTCCTAGTTTTTGGCATTTTTTTTGCAATATTTGTCCTATATTTTATACTTCAAACGTGAGCCCTGTCCATTTCAAACGGGGCAGACAATGAGAGTGACACAAAAACTACATATTACTATTAAAGATAGATCAATTTTTGAACACTGAGACAGCTATTTTTGGCCAAAAATTAGGACAGTTATTTCGGGACAGAGGGAGTATTACACAAGAATAAATCATAGTGCAGTCTCAGGTTCAAAGGTGGAACAGTCATGCTCTGATTTTAGGCACATTATATTGAAAGACACAAAATTTTCAGCAAAACCCTTGCCTGTGATTCCTGAATGCGGTCTTCAAATACGAAATCCGGTTGATTGTCTGCTACTGAAGTTCCCTTCTTGGGAGCGACCTTGGGAGGTGTACGATCCGAAAATGAAAATGGCTTTCCTGAGGTTGAAAACCCTCCTGCCCCTCGCAAGAATATCGTGTTTCTGAATGGAAAACCAAAAAAAATATTCAGTGAAAGATCATGAATTCAGCCAGCGTACTAGAAGAGAATGCATGCAAGAAACTTGCCGACATTGACTTGTAAGAAACATGTAGACCATGAATTTTTAAAGCACCAGCCTGACCTATTCAAGCATAGAACATCTCCAGTATCCTTGTTGCTGCTGAGAGTCTCCAACTCAATAACTGCCGCCTTACCTGCACTTCTTCCAAATGACCAAATAAACGAGGGATCAATGTCTGCAGTTGCATTACTCTTCACATTCTAAAAACGCAAATATCACATCAAAACCTCACAAGGTTACAAGGCTTACCCTTGTCATGAAGACCTGAAATCCGTATACTGCTTTCTACCTGCATTCAATGAATCCAAAGAATGCTATTTCAGAATGTTATGAGATAATTGAAACTACTATTCAATTCTTCATCTTACGCCCAAGTATGTTAGAAATGAGGTTTGGTCAATGGCATGCTAAGAAATTCACTACAGTAGTGAAAAACTACCCCACCACCAAGCTAGCTTACAGTGGCATTAGTAGGAAGAGGCTTGTAGATTTCAAGGTATTGTTCTCCATGCAACAATAGGTTTGAGTCATGGCTGCGACATCAAATCCCACAAGACGGATGTTAGTTACTTTCTCTTTCCAAAACCATCATGATTTGCATTGAACATTTTTCTTCCTCATTTCTAAAAAGTAATAGACTTCTAATAGTAAACATAATATTATTATTTTTAAAGATGGGAGGCACGCACTGTAGGCCTGGCATGTTTTGCAAAAGCTCAACAAATTTTCCGGGAAACAGCACTGCGAAGGTGGGCAAGACCTGCGAAAAGGAAACAGTCATTTGGTTTCTGTAAACAAAATGCAGAAGCTGGAAAAAGAAAAGGACTTTGCTTGTTTTTCCAATATCAGGAGGCAGGTTCCTTCCATGAATATAAAACTGTGAAAATCCACTACAAGATGCTTAGAATTTGAACCAATATTGCTATTCTTTAAATGCACCAAACTCAGTCGTTCAAAAATTCTACCTTGATAGCAGACTGCCCATCTGGATGATACACGAAAGAAAGCTCAGTAAGGTTGCAGGCATCCGCTGCTGCAGCTCCCACTCCCAATGCGTACAAAGCTACATCCCTGGTTCACATAACACATCAATCCATGAAGGACCAAGGATTTTAAAATAACCAATTCAATTGAAAAATAATGTTGTGAAAATATAATTTGGATGAATCTGTGAAGAGCATTGCCGTTGCATGTGTTGGTTAAAAGAAAAATAAAATTGAGAAAAGAAAGTCCCGTATGACCTACTCAAAATTGCACGAAAAAAAAAACCCTACGACCTAATTTGGGCACTCAGGGTTAATAACCACAGCATCATGGAAATGTCAAACGCAGTAAAAAAGAAACGTTTCAAAGATGTGTAAATTAGAAAATAGGGGATAGTGATACCTTTCTGTGTACGAGAAGCTCACCTACATCAACTCAAAAGTCAAAACAAATGTGAGCAAATTTGGAAACCTTTCAACTGTGAGTTTTCCAGACTGCAAAATCTCCGTATAAGGTAAACACATCTCCATCTAAGGTAAAATTTTCTACGATGAGTACATATTAATTTTGAGAATGTACACAACATGAATATCCGAACTTGTGTGTCTTTTGGATCATCAGCTAGCATGTAGAATAGCGGACCTTCAGAAATCACAAACCTTAAGGAGCAGAGTAAGGTCTATGATAAGGCCAGAAATCTGCCGCTCTACAACTCTACCAGGTCAACTATCAAAATCAAAATAACTTTGAACCTCATAACTTTTGCATAATTTTTGCATAGGGTATCCAAATAAGACATGCTTAATGGTGTTAGAATCTCCTTTTAATTGCTGACAAGAAATAATAATAAAATTTGACCAGTCTAATAAAAGGACATAAATTCAGTCTCCAAATAAGGTGTGGATGTCAGAGTGTACGATTTATCGATCTACTCTACAAAATATCACCAAAAAATACTCTTTGAAATTGTGGATATTATTATTCAATTGTGTCAGACCCGATGCATGAATGCAATGAATTCTTGATAGTCTTGAGAATCTAAGAAACTCCACAATTCAAAGCTCCAGAAAACAAACTAGCACCCATAATTCACCAAACCCCAGCGATCGACATAGCCACTCATACTTCGACTAAGATGACAAGAAAATGGCTGTTTTTTAACCCCCAACAACAACAAGCACGTCAGGACCCAAAATGAAATGCCGAGGAAGGCAGCGATCGATGGCCACCAAAAGGTTCGATTTCTCAGAGGCAAGGAGACAGCGATGAGAATTGCACCTGTTGGAAGCGATTTGCCAGCACTTGTTGAGGGTCGATGCGGGGCAGGGACGCCATGGCTGCCGTGTGAAACTCAAGCACAGATCAAACACAAAGAGGACTAAGACTGCAAAGAGAGAGGCAGGAAATTTGCCTCCCTGCCCCAGCCCCAAACTGCCCGCCCGGCCCAAAACTGCCCGCGGCTTTATCCGCCTGGGGCACCGTCCTCGATCTGCGTGATACCCGACGATACCCGACGATACCCGACGGTGCCCGGTGATACCCGCCGTTACCAATGAGGAATTGAGCTTGCTACAAGAGCTAGTCAAGAAAACAAGAGCTAAGATCAACAGCCCCCGGTCCTTTAGGGATTAACCCTTTAGTGCCCAGGTAAAGGGGAGGTAGCACGGGTACGATGGAGAACCAGGAGGTGGAGCTCCGCCAGCAAGCGTTGCTGCTGCTGGTGTTCCTCTCTCTACCCACCACTATCCTTCCTCTCACAATTCCTACGTTGCACAGATCCACACCCCTGTACTCCATTAAGCTATTCCACAGGCTAGAACATGTAGCAACAACTGCTTTCATAGATGTTATCTACCGATCTTCACACAGTTCAGGAGCTACAAGGACAACTGCAAACACCATCAAGGAGCCACAACGCCACTCATCTAGTTACGCGAGCACTCCGAAACACACAAGAACACTGTCGTCAACACGTCCAGCGCACACACGACGTCGTCAAGCCTGCCAACTTGCTCCACACCACGTCCAGTCTTCACCTCACCGGTGCACCCGTAAGCTCCCCCAACGCAGAAGATCCACGTACACCACCAGAAGCGTCAATCCAAGCTTGACAACAGCTGCTCATGAAGTCTACAGTCAACAGTTCGGGATCAACGACAACCAGGGGCACCATAGCTCGACCCAGCGCTCTCAATGGAGCCCAAGCCAGTTCTCTCACTGGAGTACATCCGGTCCCTTCCCGCAACTCTCCTGCACTCCACATTCCGCACTCTCTTACACCATATTCTCACCCCCTCCATTGCACATTCTCTCCAACCAACAATCTGCACTCCTTCTACTGCACATTCCCTGCAACCAACAATCTGCACTCCCCACTCTGAATGATACACCCCACATTACCATTCCCAACACACCCCCTGCACCCACTCCCAAATTTTGCCCCGCACTACACACATTGCCCAAACCACAATCTCCACCAAACACCATCTCACATTTCTCCACATCTCCACACTATCCAATTATATCACCACAACACCCACCACAACCCACAACCTACAAACCATACTCTACATCTCACAAATTATGCTCTCTACCACACCAGTGTTCATACCACCTCACCAAACACACTAACATACCTCTCCTACTCAAAATACACCCACTGTTTTACACCTCTCCAACTCACATACATATATTTGAAACAACCACCATACACAACTCCTTTGCCAATACATATACTCCATATGCACAAATTCAAACCAAGCATTCACAAAAAATTCGCACCATCCTCATTACACAAAATCACATCATCCTCATTATAAAAACTCACATATACAACCGCCTCTTCAAAATCTGCCTTTTTATTTCAAAAAATCTTCATAACAAAAAATTTCCACACAAACTCTACGGCCTATCTTATCTACAAACCTTTACTAAAATCATAACAATCTCCTACACTACTCCTGCAAAAAACTCCTCTTCCCAGCTTGCAAACCTCCTTTCCCCCGAAGGGCCTCCACTGCAACACCGCACCTCTCTCCAGCATACACGATATTCCATCAAAACTATCCTACACAACAATCACTTCTCACACCTAATCCCCCTACACCACACCCTACACTACATCCCATCCCACCTACTCCCACAACTAAATATATCTCCCTTTCACAACCCACCACACATACCCAAAACCTTTACTAAAAATAGCAGCCTCCTTCCTCCCATGATCTCCACTCACATCACTTTTACCTAACCAGATCTCCTTACACATACATGATCTCCCTCCAGCCCGTAATCCAGCCAACAAATCCCACCCACCACCGAAAACATTTGCCAAAAATACACACTTCATTTAATTACCACCCACTCACCACAGTCTGTCACTCATCAACTCACACACCGAAAAGAACATATCTTCATCCACCCAAAACAACAACAACCAATCTACTATATACAACTCACTTAACTAAATACTTACTACCCCACTTACACAGGTGTATCCCTCCCTCCCTTTGTCAAAGTTCCTTGTCCATCCAAATGTACCATCTCACTAACTCTCACTTCGTATGTGCAGAACTACAAGATTCTACACACATACCCAAAACCTCTACCAAGAATAGCAGCCTTCTTCCTTCCATGATCTCCACTCACATCACTTTTTACCTAACCAGATTCCCTTACACATACATGATCTCCCTCCAGCCCGTAACCCAGCCAACAAATCTCACCCACCACCGAAAACATTTGCCAAAAATACACACTTCATTTAATTACCACCCATTCACCACATTCTGTCACTCATCAACTCACACACCGAAAATAACATATCTTCATCCACCCAAAACAACAAAAAGCAATCGACTATATATAACTCACTTAACTACATACTTACTACCCCATTCACACAGGTATATTCCTCCCTCCCTTTGTCACAGTTCCTTGCCCATCCCAATGTACTATCTCACTAACTCTCACTTCGTAGGGGCAGGACTACAAGATTCCACACACATACCCAAAACCTCTAACAATAGCAGCCTCCTTCCTTCCATGATCTCCACTCACATCACTTTTTACCTAATCAGATCCCCTCACACATACATGACCTTCCTCGAGCTCGTAACCCAGCCAACAAATCCCACCCACCACCGAAAACATTTGCCAAAAATACACACTTCATTTAATTGCCACCCGTCCACCACATTCTGTCACCTATCAACTCACACACCGCAAAGATCAAATCTTCATCCAGCCAAAACAACAACAACCAATCTATTATATATACTTCACTTAACTACATACTTACTACCCCACTCACACAGGTATATCCCTCCCTCCCTTTGTCACAGTTCCTTGTCCATCCCAATATATCATCTCACTAACTCTCACTTCTTATGTACAGAACTTCAAGATTCTGTACACTCCCAGCAACCCACCAACATGGCATCCAGTGATGACCACACAGGCAACTCCAATGACTCGAGACGCAGCAGCTCACGCAAAAAGAAACTCCCTGCCAAATTTGACTCTCTCCATCTCACCGGCCCAGCCAATGACACTGATGGTCCCATTGCAGTACGAGATTTCCCTGCAGGTTGTCACCCAATCCCACTCCGGTCTCAACCTCCAACTCAACAGGACATGGACACCACCGAACCCAGCCAGAAATCACGTAGGAAGCACCGCATAGTGGAGGACGAAGATGATACCTCCGCCTACGGCACTCCTCAGCATGCTCCTCCATCCACAGCGTCTTCTAGCAAGCACGATACTTCAACAGGACCTACGGCCCCAGAAATGTTTGTTGCCTCAACTCCACCCGCCAATATTCAAACCACACCAACACAACCTCAAGGTAATGTCCCTACCTGCTCTCCCCCTCTGTGGCTTACATTCTCCGTCCATGAAGCCCTTGCTATAGAAGCTGGCCTTCCAATTGTTTCCCCACCATCAGCCGAATTTTTAGGTCAGATAGGCATGCCTGATAGGGAAATTCACGAATGCCTTACATACAGGCATGTTTACCCTCATGTCCGTCAACAATTATACCCCTCCACTAGACATGATGACAAAATAGGACAATACTACCACTTGACCCAGATCCCAAAATCCGCATCCATAGACCCAAACACCGGCCTTAGTCAGAACTATCAAATAGTAATCCGCTTTGATAACCATTACCATGATATGTCCAAAGATGAAGTCCAGACAGCCGCCGCTTCTAGATTTCAACTTATGGGTATTCCAATAGCCAATACTCTTCATGAACCCATTTCCGCCTTAGTCAACCGCCAAACCTCCAAATGGTTAGGGTTTCTGAAGGTTGATTTACGCAATCCTCAAATAGACGGAATAGCTTTACTCAAAGGTGAACGCGTATTTATCCTTCAGATGCAGAATAGTGAATTTGTAGTTGGAAAAATAGAAAAAGGATTCGAATTTGATTCCGCAGCTATTAACCGCAAACTGCGCCTGGAGAGCCCAATTCTCTCCAAGTACCACTCACGCCAACTGTTAGCTGCACTCATCCGCCATGGATACGCTACCGGCCAAGACATTGAAATTGCAGGAATCTCCAAGCGGACTGCGGACCAGGAATTTGCCGAAGCTACTCTAATCAACGATAGCTCCAAACAAGCCCTCATGCGCACCGTCACCACCCTCGACTCTACTCCAATTACTTTTACAACTCCGCCAGCAACCCTCAATCCAACGGATGCACTCACCACCACGCTCGTTGTCAAAGGACTGCCACTACAATCCTCCCAAATTGAAGTCATAGCTGCGCTACACCGCCTTCTCGGAGCACGTAATGTGACTACCGTCACATATATCCGCGCACAAAACGATCCACTTAGTCGCCACGATGGAGCTGCCCTTGTACGTTGCCTTAATTCTGCTGTCTATACGCACTGGAGCATGCGGCGCGCTGTTCCCTTACTCGGAAAACTCGTCGACTTCACCCCTCACCGACAGAGCATGGCAGGCACAGATCCCACCGCCGCAGCACAAGCCCACGAGCACCGACCCACCCGCGAAATCCTCGCCGACGCAGTAGAAGCGCTACAAAACCGGGAACAACTCAAGCCACCGCCCACCCTCCTCGAAATCGAGACAGCAATGAAACAGGTGGAGGACCGCATCGAAGCCCGATTGGCCATCCTCGGCAACGGAATCACGCACCACACCACGACCACCGTTGAAGCAGCTTCCGCCACTCAAACCAAGCACCAAGCCTACCTAATGGAGCAATTGAAAGAATTGGCCAACGCCTCTCGCGAATACAACCAGCGAATGACACGAATAACATCAGCACTTGTTCAAAGCTCCTCCGAACAAATCCACGGCACACGCCTCCCCCGCCCTTCTCTCACCGGACTGCCTCATGAATAGCAAACCAACAGAATATAGGGTTCTTTCTCCTAGGACAGCTTGTTACACACCCCTTGTATCTGCCTCTGGCAAAAAGTTTAATTCACAGCCTCAGGATACTATCCAGCCCCCTTTTAGACACACCACTCACTCTCTGTTACCTTCTCGCAAATCTCATGTACTCCAATTCTCTCACACACACTGTCTCCCTTCCTCACCCTCTAATCAATTAAACACATCCCATCATCTACCCTGTCCCTACTCCTTTAACCTCACTCCCTCCCAACAACACCAAAAATTACCACTACCACTCCCATCAGTAATAACCACTTACCCTTGCCTAAATTTCTCCTACCCACCATCCCATGCTTCATTTGTTGACCTGCACACCCAGCCCAATCAACTCACCCACCACACAATTACTAAATCCCATAGCCCTTGCCCATATTTGTCTCCATCACATCCCAACAAAACATACCCCATCAACTCAACCATCAAGCCCAACCTCCCTCTCAGACAAATTAATCCTACTAAAAATTCCCAGTATCAGCAAACACACCCACCCACCTACACTGCCATGCACTTACACAAACAAAACTCATGCATAACATCAATAATCCCCTCTCACATTACATCCAGCCCACAACCACCCTTCTCACCCTGCCTCCACCTCACAAACCCTCAACCAGATCCCTCTCTTAAACAAATCACTCCCAAAACCCAAAAATTCCACTTTCCCATAACAACGCAAAATAAAACCACAGCCCCTGATCTACAATCACCATGTTCCCACACACATCGCGCATGCCCCAACCCTCCATCACAGCCCACATACATCAGCTTCGTCACTTCATTAACCAGCCCTTTAACACCATGTACCATTAATCCCCAACATCCCCTTATTACTAAAACCCACCAAATAAAAACAAAAAAATTCTTTATCCCCTCATTCACACATACACCCAAGAAAACCCCAAAAAAAAAACCCTTACATCCACCTCAGTGGACTCGGCCTACCGGCCTCGTCCAAAAACATCCCCACCAAACCTATCAGCCTCCTCATCCCTCTCAAAATAAATTACCGTATAATAATCCCTCATTAATAATCCCAAAAACACAAACATCCATAAACACTAGACTCCTACTCTTACAATGCGGTGATATTCACACAGCCCTAACACTAGATGTCAAACTCAAAAACCATAACAAAATAAATCCCTACAAAAACCAACAACATACAAAATACATAACACATAAAATAAAAACAATTCCCAAAAACAAACACCTCAACAAAAAACAAAAAACCAACACTCAAAATAAATGGACTCGGCCTAACGGCCTCGTCCAAAGAAAACAACAACAAACATATCAAAAAATACACAACAAACATAATAATAAAACACAATCATTACAACAACTAATACTATGTTGGGATATTGACAAGTTCGAACTTGGGCTACTTGGGCTACTTGGGAACCCCAAGTTCATACTTGGGCTACTTAGGAACCCCAAGTTCATACTTGGGCTACTTGGGAACCCCAAGTTCAAACTTGGGATACTTGGGAACCCCAAGTTCAAACTTGGGCTACTTGGGAACCCTAAGAACCCCAAGTTCGAAACAAACAAACTCCAACAAACATACAACTATAATATAAAAATAAAAACCAATATTAATAGCACAAAGTACAAAGTAAAAACCCATTTTTTAAAAAATAGAATATTTCTCCTACACCTTTTACTTTTACATAATGGAGATAGTAAAACTAACCAGGGACCCATGCCCAATAACCTACAAATATTCTACTATACCTACATTCTACAAATATTCTACAATACTTATACCAACAAAAGTACCTATATAAAAATACTATACTATATTATTATACCCAAAAAATACAATAAAATAAACTTAAAACAAACACAAAAGTTCCTCAAAATAAAAAACATACCACCCAACATCATTAACAAAAAATATCATACAACTACACCTCAAAAGAAAACTAAACAAAATACCTCAAAGAAACTAAAACATAAAAAGCTATCCAAAAACAATCTTAGGAGAAATAAACACCAACAATGGACTCGGCCTACCGGCCTCGTCCAAAACAAACAAACAAAAAAAGTAAAAGAAAAAATATCCCAAAAAACTCCCCGAAAAAGAAACTTCTTACATCAAATATTACTATTATGCGGAGACATTGAAACCAACCCCGGACCCATGCCTGACCTACTAAAAACACATCCACCCACACATAAAAGAAGATGCAAAACATACTTTATACCAAGCACGATTAAATTACAACCAGAATACCAACATCTAGCAAAACAATTCTCACCTATCCTAAACACAACACACCCAAATCATACGGAAGCTAGTAACGACTATCCACATATATCAAAATATATATACCAAAACCAACATCACCCATCACCAAGAATACTATACACGCTTATCACCACTATTAGTCCATCAAGAGAAACATGTGACCAACTCCTAATACAGATCCCAAACCCCGACTGGACAACAATACTACTAGAAAAAATGGCCATACTACAAAACCCACCTGAAAGACATATCCCAATTACACATCCATACATAGAATTCACAAATAAAAATCAAAACTTAATAAATCCACCTAATACCATACACAAAGAAATATACAATTTTATACATCACCACAACGAACCAATAACTCTCCAAACCATGATGAATAAATTCCCATTCCTCCCTATAAACCTCTTAGAAGAAACCCTAAAGATACATGAGCCATTACATGAATATACACATCCTCCACCACTCCCAAACGTACCCCCAATACAACCACAAGAAATACATACAACAAACCATAATACAAGATTTATAACATGGAATGCCTCATCACTAAATACAGCCCTTCCAAATTTACACGAACTAATCTCCAACATACCCGTCGAACCCGCTATCATCACAATACAAGAAACTAAATTAACCGCAACAAAATCCACCAAATACATACAAAATCTATTCCCAAAATACAAATTAATTTTTAACAACACACATGCCCTCACCAGATGTATGCAACAAAGAATACCATACATACCCGCAAGAGGAGGTCTCCTCACACTCATAAATCAAAAATACGCATACCCCGGCAATATCACTAAAATCCCAACCCCCAAAGAAATATCACCCTATCTACAAATAATAAAAATTGACAATAAACCACTACAAACTTGGCTAATTATCCACATATATATGCCGTCACATGCAGATGACATACAATATATATCAATGATCCAACAAAACATAACACAACAAATCAATGCACACCCAAATAGCACACATATACTATGCGGTGACTTTAATAGAGATATAGCACTTATAGGGCGACAAAATGAAACCGACACAACCCCACCACAAACAGAAGACATAGAATGGCGAACATTTACAAATAATCTCCAATTAGAATACATCCCAATAAATTGCCCATTCACTAGACAAGGGGGACAAAACTATAACCAAACCAGCCTAATAGATGGATACTACATTAAAACACCAGATAATACTTTATACACATCAATTACAGATAAGGACCACAACCTTAATTCGGACCACTCGCCAGTAACGCTATACATACCACCAAACACCTTACTAGCAAGACCCATACCGATAACAAATAAAACAACAAAAATTCTAAACCCCATACCACAAGAAAATATTGAAAAATTCAAAATAGAATATTTTGAAGAAAATGCTCTGCAAATAAATGAGCTCATCACAATACTATCAAATGATCAACTAACAGACGACCAATGGCAAACATCCTGTTCAAAACTAGATCACATGATACAAAAAATATCAGATAAAATTCAAGAAACTTGTAGTGCACCACCGCTCCCGACATTAACAAACCGTACTTCCCAACAAGGAGGCTTCTTACCAAGAAAACTACAAAAAACATGGAAAAAACACCTATCTACCTACCATTTAATTAGAAAAACAATTTACATAACGAAAAATATACAAAATTGGCAAACACATCCAATAATCGAAGAATTAAAAACCCACACAAATGTCACCATCCCACCACTCCCAACCCAAGAACATAATCAACAAGAATGGATCCAATCACTAGTAGAAATAGCCAAAACAGCAAAAATACAAGCCCGTAAAATCACCACAAAATATACCCAAAGCTGTATAAAAAAGGCAATATCAAAATACAGACAACTATACGACAAAAGCCCAAAGAAAATAAACAAAAAAAATTTCAAAAATTAAGAAACACCACCATTAGACTGCATTATGGATAGAAACAACAACATACTAACCAGCCCAGAAGACATAGCAAACGAAATTCACATACAACAATCAATTAGCAATAGACCTACAGTACCAACATGCTACTACCAACCCGAACACCCATCACAGTGCACTTGCGGAGTTAGACAATACCCATGGCACGACCTTGATGGATTTGTAATAGAAAAAAGAGGAAACCCACAAATCCCACTTTATAAACACTTTGATAAAGAAACATATGACATGTGTCTCAAACACCTATCTAACAACAAAACACCAGGCCCAGACAAAATCCCCAACTCAATACTAAAAAATATGCCCGAAAGCTTCCATAAACTACTCTATTTATTTTTCACTCATTGCTACAAACAAAAACAAATCCCAGCCTCATGGAAAATAAATCTAACCATACTACTGTATAAAAAAGGAGATCCCGCACAATTGCCAAACCACAGACCAATTGCACTTGCAAATACAGTATACAAATTCTTCACCAGTACACTAACATACATATTATCAGCATACGGTGAAAAATACCAAATCCTACACGATAGTCAAGAAGGATTCAGAGCAGAAAGAAGTACAGCAAGACAACTACAACTCCTCATCGCTGCACTAGAGGACGCAAAATTTACAAATCAAGACATATATCTACTATATATAGACTTCAAAAACGCATTTGGCTCATTAGATCACGCAAAACTCTTAGCTATAATGAAAGACCTTGGATACCCGGTAGATGCAATAATGCTAGTAGGAAACATCTACTCCCACTCAAACACCATACTTACCGGAGAACACTTTGGCAAAACAAAACCAATACCGATTCAAAGAGGAACCATACAAGGAGACACACTTAGTCCATATCTCTTCTTAATTTTTCTAGAACCACTCTTGAGGTAGTTACAAAGAGGAGACAATGGATATACATTTGGTACATCAAAAATTAAAATCAGCTCCGCAGCATACGCAGACGATTTAGCAGCTATATCAAATAATACAAAATCACTACAAATACAATTAAACAAAATTGACAAATTCTGTGAATGGGCAGGCATGGACTTGGGAGTCACAAAATGTGCCGTCACCGGTTGCCCAAATAAATCCAAAATGCCACCAAACAAATTCAAAACCCACATGACAAACCAAAAAATCAGTTACAGAGACCAAACACTACCAGTACTCCATCAAAATGAACCTTATGTCTATTTGGGCATACAATTAGTTCCATCACTAAAATGGAAACTCCAAACACATATCACTACTACTAAAATAATAGACCAATGTAAACAACTATCAACATGCCCTGCCACTATCAAACAAAGAATCAGTATGGTGGACACAGTAATCAGAGTAGGCATAGCCTACAGCTTCTTTGCAGTCCCATATTCACTACCAACTATTAAAAAACTTGACAAAAAGATTATTGCAATCCAAAAAACAATATGCGGACTCCCTAAAAGCACTGCAAACATAATAACTCAACTCCCGCATGATTTATTCGGACTAGAAGCCTTCTCTCTAAAAAATGCCTACCTCAGATGCATTGGTGAACAACTTCGAAATGCACTTAACGACAAAGGACGATTAGGAATAATATATAAAGGACTAATACAACACATACTTGCTAAAGCCGGTGGTGCCGAAGACATCCCAAGAATTAAACGCCAAGACTGCATTAGATCACCGACAACACGAACATTATTTCTTATGAAAACAGCCGGTGGTGTACACCTAAAAAGCACAGAAGAAAACTTCCAACTTCACATGACCGAACTAGAACAAGAATGGAGATCTACAACCATAACCGAACTTCCACACTTAGATCCACAACTCTCTATTAAACTATTGTACAAACTAATGGCACACAATATCTACAAAATAAAACATATCACCCTTCCCAATGGTACAAACCTAATGTCACCAGAAGAATTTAAAATATACTACCAAAACCCAACTAAACTAGAAAAAAGTGCACTAAACATAGCAGAACAACTCTTCTGCTACCCAAAATGCGCCCAAGATTGCCCAAACACATGCCAAATACATTCACCACCCCGTACACTAAAAGAAAAATATAAAATATATAACCACAGAATAATACCAAGAACACTAGTAAACCCCCTACAACTCCCTCAACCACCACAACCACAACAACCAGCCCCACCACAAAATATAAAAAACGATCCCATGAAATTTCCCATTCACACAATATTAAACCACAAAACAATTACAACAAAAGACAAATATAAAATATCAAAAAAATACAACACCTATCTATGCCAATGGATAGACTCAAACCACATAACATACATTAAATGGTTGGAACAACGTGAATTATTTCCACTAAACCTACCAACAGTAATGCACCACAATCTAAACTTACTTACAAAATACTACACAGATTATCAAAATAGACACTATCAAAATATCATAAACACACAATTTACACCCGAACAAAATAGAGACACAAGATACATCCCACCCCTAACAATAATCCCCTGCGTTAAAACATCCACAATTGAATGTAACCCAGAAAGAGACATAAACACAAATAAGTGCACCATTCAAATACAAAATGACAAAACCCACATATACAATAACACCAGTAAATATATCACCACCATTCCGACTACAAGAATAAAATGGTTATGGCAACAATATAACAACAACAAATACAACATCCACAGACTAATACCTGCTATACAAACATTTGAAACAGAAGTAGTTTGGTTATACCAAAGATACGAACACAAAAACCACAAAAAAGATTCAATAAAAACAACACACCATACCATCCCAACTAACATTTTAGATACACTAATAACAACATTTAACATAACACACTCATACTTTTCCTCACCAATAACATGTTCTACGAAAATCACACAATTCTACTTAACATTCACCAGAGACAAGATTTTTGGCTCACTAGGGACAGCCTTTCAATACAAATGGAAAGGTATTGGATATGCTCACCCACATGATGCCGAAACATCACAACAAGCAATACATTGGGCACGACTAGCAGCAAAACAAGACCCAGAAACTATCACCATTTTGGCAATACCAGACACCAACTGGTACCAAAATCTATCACCATACAATGGACCCTTTCCGGACACACACGCCATTATACATTTTTCCGCTGACACCATTACATATGAAGAACCAACAATACCATTAGAACCCAACAAAACCCGAACCGAAACACTTGCAATACATATATGGTGTATTCACCACCAAAATAACAACGTTGGCACAATCAACCAAATAAACACTATAAACACAACAATTGAAAACTTACAAATCTCGCAACACCACACACAAATAGCACCACCTACACCGCATAATACAAAAGTTAACAAAAGCACAAAATGGAATAAACTAATATACCCACCATATAACAATCCACAAAACATTGACATAATACCCCTACCAAATTACGAAATAAACACTACACTAAAATTTCTACCACAGTACAGCTACTACACAGATGGATCTTTTGTACCACCAAAAGAAGCTAATGATGGTCACTGGAAAAAAGAAAAAGCAGGATATGGAATCTACAACCCATCTAAACCAGAAGCACAAATATCAAAAAGACTTCCTGGACTACAAACATGCTTCAGAGCGGAACTAATGGCTATACATGAAACACTTTCACTGATCACCACCAAATATATAAACGAACCTGCACATATCTTTACAGATTGTCTCAACTGTATACACGTTCTAAACACACAACTAAAACACCCAACCCAACAAAACAACCACGCCGATAAAACCATATTAAAAGAAATGGTAGAAATGCTACAAAAGCGTACACAACCCACCACAATATACAAAGTAAAAGCACACGCTAAAATTAATGGAAATGAACACGCAGATCAACTCGCAAAAGAAGGTACCATAAAAAGAAACTATCAATTTGCCGCAAATCCACATGAATTTGCACATACCACACCTTACTACTTCCAAAAAGACACATGGCCCGGTCGTAACAAACGACCAGACAAAGGCCCAGTTAGATGTCTGGATGAATACATAAAGAAATATGACCGAGAAAATAACCTAGAAATACTGGCAGAAGACTTCCCCAACATTAACAAATGGACAATGAACTACATCATAGATAACGAAATGTCCAATGACTTTTGGAATAACCCGGAAATAACAGACTCACAAAAAATAAGCATACTAAAATTTAGAACCGGCCAATACATGGGAAATGGCAGAAAACAATTAATTTTCGGTATACAAAGATTCCCCTCAAAAACATGTCCCATTTGTAACTCACAAGATGCAGACACATGGCTACATGTACTCTTACTCTGCAAACAACACCATATACACGCACTAAGAACCAAAAGACACAACAAAGCAGTATGGGAAATAAGAAAACTAATACTATCCTCGAATAAATCAAGATGCTACACTCTCATGAATGCGGGCACATTTAATAATAACCCACAAGAAAACACAGTTCCTCCATGGTTATTACCATGTACTTGTAGTCAACACAGATGTCAATGTAATTCCAGATTCAAACCAGATATACTATGCATTAAAGGCCTCCCATACCAAAGTCCACCTCCTCTAAACCCTGATGATAATCTAACCATACAATTTATAGAATTCACATACACAAACGACAGATTTTCACCAGAAACAATTGGCAAATTTTTTATTAAATACCAACCTTTAATTAATAACATCATACAACAAGGTTGGAAAGTAGATCCTATCATAGTTATCACAGCTGGAGCCAGAGGAACCACACACGTCCCCTCAATGAAACAACTAGAAACAAAATTCAACATTTGCGAAACCTCCATAAAACTTACATTCAAAACAATTAATACCATTGCCATACAAGATGTTGGATCAATCCTTTTACACAAAAGACGTATCGAAAATAATCAACCAATACCAACAGAATAGTATAAAATAATAATAATAATAATACTAATAATAATAATAAAAAAGGGGGGGTAGTGGTGAAAACCACTGCTAGCCACTCTTTTCAAACAACTAGCTCAACACCAACACTTGTCTCAGGGGATAGGTAGGGCCGGTTGGTTGGTACAACTTTCCTGCCATGGTAACTCACTAGCAGCACCAAGACATGTGTATCACACCACTGCTCAAACGAGCCCAATAAGACTCGAACCCGGACCACATAAATGTGATACAACGCCCTTCACCAACCAACCAAAGAACTCATGCCTTGGTGATAATACTTAACTTAAAACATCCCTTTATACAAACTAGCACCCAACCATCATTACTTTGTTGCTGTTTTTTGTTACTGTTATTGTTACTGTTACTGTTTCTATAGTGTCCATCCTCGAAAGGGGAGAGTAGTATTGTTCCAATGTCCCTTTGTCCGGTGGGCACCGGGTCATTGACATTACGAACGGACACTTTATTCACGCCGGCCTTGCAATAGGGTCGGAGTTTCTATCTATCTGCCCAGGTAACCACTAAGTGGTCACCAGATCACTAGAAAATGAAATGCTGGAAAATCCGTGAACCATCTCAATCTGATGTTTGAATTTCAGATGTGTAACTTTTGATTTTGTAGATGATACAAAAAGAAAATTTGAAATCTGACTTTCTTAGCTATCCAAATACCTATGTACAAAACACCAAAATACTACAAATACCTCAAAATACAGCAAATACTTACAAATATTACACACGTACTATGTGGTATTTCTTGTGTTTGCAAGTTTGTTATCATGTTTTTTTTTTTTGAATTGTGTTCTCTTATTCATGTTCCATTAGTGTATGTAGTCCGATCTTCATCAATGTACCAACTCCTTTCTTATTTTAACGTATAAATTTTTGTTCTAAACCGTACATGGATAAGTCACTCTCACTTATAAAATTCACAATAATTATGTATGAATTTGTTCTTGACATGAAAGATTGCAATGAAAAGGTGTTGACATAGGCCATTGCTGAACATCTTCACTTTTATTTTTGAAAATTTAACCCAAAGTCTATTTAACCTTGAAGTCACACACCCCCCAAAATCTCATTTTTGAGTGTGCATTATACAGTTCAAAGACATACTATAAACTTTCAATTCAACGGTCCGATCTTACCAAGATTTAATCGACACTTGTTTCATTAAGCTATGCTTACATTCATACGGTTGGATACTATTAATAGTATCCCTAATTTCAACAGAGAGAGTTCTAAAGAAACATCACCCAAAAAACTGTGGTTTCTCCAGAACCACCCTGGGCACTAAAGTGATAAGAACATTATGACAATCAATCAAGAATATAATTGCATTTGCTGATGGAAAAGGAAATAAGTTTGAACAAAAATAACTTTACATAAGTCACTCAAAACTACTTGGAAAAATATGACACCCAGTTTAAATTGACCGATTTAATCAATTCTATTATGACAAAAATAAGTTGGATTGGACCAAATTTTGTATCACCAGAATCAATGAAGAATATTGCATGTGCTCATAAAAAATTAAAAAATTAAAAAATTGAACAACAAGAACTTCACATAAGACTCACTCAAACCTACCAAGAAAAATACAAGGCCCAATTTAAAGTGACGAATTCAATCAATTGTATTGTGAAAAATAATTAATCAGATGGGACCAAATTTTATGCCACCGGACTCAACAACGAACATTGTTTGTGTTGATAAAAAAACAAAAACAAAATGAAGAAAAAGACCTCAAAGCAACCTCAACACTTAGTATTAGTTTTAATTTGTGTTGAGGTTGCTTTGAGGTAGACCTCAAAACAACCTCAACAAACTTTTATATTTAATTTCTAAAAATAAAAATGTGTGTTGCGAAGGTTGTGAGGTGAGTTTCTTCAAATTTATTTCGTTTTTTATTTATATAAGCGATATTCTTTTTTGATTCTTACGGTATAAAATTTGGTCGCCTCTAACTAATTTTTTCACAATACAATCTATTAAATCTGTCATTTTAAGTTGGGACTCATATATTTCTTGGTAGTTTTGAGTGGCTCTTATGTGAAGTTCCTTTACTTCAAATTATATTCTTTTTAATCAACACGAGAAATATTCTTCGTTGATTTTGATGGTATAAAATTGGATCCCATCTTACTAGTGTTTTCACAATACAATCAATTGAATTTGGCATATTAAATTAGCTTCATACTTTTATTGGTAGTTTTGAGTGGTCTTTTGTGAAGTTCTTTTTGTTGAAATTCATCAACACATGGAATATTCTTTGTTGATTTTGGTGGTAGAAAATTTGGTCCCAACTAACTAATTTTTTCACTATACGATCAATTGAATTTGTCACTTTGTATTGGGCCTCGTATTTTTCTCAGTGGTTTTGAGTAAAACTCTGCTCAATGTGCTTAATGTTGAAATTAGGCATCAAGCACATTAAACACAATTGTGCTTAACCCTTTAACATTCCAATTCAACATTGTTTTCAAAGATTCGTTATAAAATGTTTGATGAAAAATAAAAATGGAGTTGATGTTCACAACATGATTGTAAATGTTAATATGAAGATCACATCTGTATGATTGGATTCATTATATATTTTTTATTAATATTTCTTAATTAATTTTGCAAGGTTTTCTCGTAAAATTCAATCAAAAATTCAAAATTAACACAAAAATTATTAGAAAATATGGTAAAGAAATTGGAATAACATGCACTACGAGATGGTATAGTTTCTTTTATATGATTCTACTTATTTTGGAAAATCATGTTTAAGGTCTCACTTTTTGAACTAAGAATGAAACTTGACATAAACCAATTGTGTTGTTTTTCAAAAACTCCCAATATCTTATTTTGAAGATCCATACACTACAAATGATAATCATCTAGCACAAAAACCAAGAGAAATTTGGATGAATGAAAAACTATACAAGATGTAATGTTGAGAAAGGTTGCAATTTGTTCTTTGTTCATTATATGGACAGAGGCGCGTCAAAGGGTTAATGTGCTTAATGTCAAAATTGAGCATCAAGCACATTAAACATAGTTTTGCTTAATGTGTTTAATGCCAAAATTGGACATTAAGCACATTAAACACAATTTTGGTCCCATTTGATTAATTTTTTCACAATACAATCTATTGACTATTTGTTATATTGAAGTGCGCATCATATTTTTTAGTAGTTTTGAGTGGGTCTTATGTGAAGTTTTATTTCTTTTCTTTTTTCATCAACACATAGAATATCCTTTGCTGATTCTAATGGTATAAAATTTGGTCTCATATGACTTGTATTTTTTACAATACGATTGAATATATTTATCATTTTAAATTGAACCTCATATTTTTTTTCGTAGTTTTGAGTGGGTCTTATGTGAAGTTCCTTTTGTTCAGATTTTTTAAGGACACATGCAATATTCTTTGCTAATTGTGGTGATATGAAATTAGGTCCAATCTGACTTATATTTGTTATAGTATGATCAATTGAATTTAAGCGTTCTCATGGTACGGGTGAGTGAAAGGTCTCAAAATCAAGTACTATTTTTTAAAGTAATGGATGTAGTGAATATAGTGGTTAAAATGTCTTTAAATAGACAAATATTTTCAACTAGAGTTTACTTCTTATCTAATTATGATGTCCATCATATTTATTTTTAAAATTATTCATCTTTGATGCATTAAATTTGATTTGTAATAACAACGTAAAATACTTGTTTGCTGCAAAAAATGATATTTTTATAGTTTTTACCCTTGCCACACTATTTTTGGAATATAAATATCATGTTTCGCTAAATCACCATATGGTCATGTGTTTTAATAAATAAAATCCTTCACATGAGTTTCATGATTTTGCACATTTTTCCATTTTTAGGTTTTTGGGGCTTACTAAGTATCATGGAATGGAAGGATTTAATTTTAAGAATATAACTTCATTATAAATTCAACATATAGTCACTTGAGACCATGTAAAAATTTGACTAATGAAATTTTAATTATTTACAATCCTTTTTACAATACATTTAGTGATTTAGTTGAAACACTACATTGTATTTTTTACTAATGTGGTCGTAGCGGGGCACTGGTCCAAAAATAAACTAAGCCAAAAATATCATTGTATAGATATTCCTCATACCCTTAAACCTTGAAAATCTTATACATCCATCATTTACAAAAAATTAACTAGAATTTTTCAAAGCCCATTTTTTTCAAAAATCCATCACTTTGAACTATTTTTTTTACTCACCCGTAGCACGAGAATGTCCATTTGTAGTTTTAAATTCTTTGTGGCAGGGATTCTTTGTGACTTGTGCTCTGCACTCACGAGTTTGCACAATGACCAGCTATGTGGCAGGTGGCGGGTATGAGAGTGTTGGGTGGGCATCACACAGATCGCGGCTCCATCAAAATTGAAGTGAGAAGCCGGGACCGACCAAAACACAGGGTCCATTGGGACCAAAGCCTAGGCTCTCCCGATTGGAAGCAACAATAGTCAAAGCAACCAATGTAAATTGAAAGAGATTGATGATCACCAACCACTTTGTTTTAAAATTATGCAATTGTGTTTTTTTATAACACTCTAAATTGCACTCTGAAGGTCTTACAGGGTATACCGTATGGTTCCCCACAAACAGTTGTCAGTCAATTAGACTTTGAAAATAGTATCTTTACAACTTAAAATAAAATGAGTTTTAAAATTCATATACAAATGCCCGTTTAGTTGATCAAAATACTTAGACATTTAAAGATTAATCAAAAATTAACAAAATGCTCATTATTCTCATCATGCGACATACATGTTTGATTTGAGATCATGGTATTTTTTTCTAGTTTTTCAATTCGGCTAACTAAGTTACAATTGATGTTCTTTTGTTGATGGCTCTCATGCACTAGATTTTCAACAATATTTTTAAGATTATGAATCTCTTCTAAAAGTCGTTGAACCAACAAAGAATTTGGTGACATATAAGCATCTTCAATAGTCATTGTTGCGAGTTTGGGAATGTCTATTTCATCATTAGGCGATGTTAGTGTTGGAGATTCCACCTTCTCTTTTGTAGAGATTTTGGGCATTGAAATGAGCTCATCTTGAAATGCTACTAGTTCCTTTGTCAATGCTTTGCGGGCAAGTTGGACTTCTGGGAGTACACCTTGAAACTGATCTAAACATAGCAACAAAGCCATGATGCCCTCATGCCACCGTAATCTCTCATTCAAGTCATTGCAGAGCTTCTTCTTGTGTTCATTCTCTTGCAATTTTCGCTTGAAATCTTGAAACTCCTTTTTGACTTTCATGATCACTTGGATGTGTTTTTTAATGCCAGTATTCCGCACAATGTAACCACGGTACATTGCTTGTATCTTCAATGCAGCAACGTCTTTGTTACTAAATCTAACACTAATAGAAAAGGTAACATTGCCGAGGGAGTTGCCCAGGCGTGTGGTGCCCAATTCCACGCATGCACAGTGACTTTGCGTAGGCATCTCCCTAGGGAGCGCCACGTTTTCTACTAGTGTAATCAACACTTGGGTTTGTTCAACTTTCTTGGGAATGTTGGGTTTCAAAATCTTTTTTGATACCACTACTGGCTGATTTCCATTAGTGACAGGAATTATTTTCACAGCCATTTTGCTTGAGACGTTTTGCAACCTTTGCTTGGAAATCCATTTTTTGGCACCCTTCATGAACCACATGGATTCCACGTCTCGTTCAACATGCTTTGTTTAATCACGATTTCAACCAATGTCCAAGAAGATTCAAGTGCTAGTGTAATTTCAGTTGAATGAAATACCCAAATTACTTGACTAGTTTCAAAAAGAGTAAAAAATAACTAGTTAATTTGAGATTGTCTTTTATGCACAATTAGACATAGATGAAATAATAAGATAAATGAAAAACTTTACGTTTATACGTGATGATGATATCATCAAATGAAAATATAGTAGTAAGTTGTAAAAGCCAAATATATAGCATTATCAATATCCGCCTTCTTTTACTTTAATACTAAAGAAGATCATTAAAGTAAAAACAATAAAGTAAGAGTATTGAGGTAGTCTACTTGTCGTTACTAGTTTGAGTTTTAATCCAAGTAGGATATGAGGACCAAATTCTAACCCTAGTATTGGGCATCAACTTCAGCAATTATGTTTCCCTTGTGAAGCATTCTTTTGTGTGTGTTGTTCGTTTTGTTTTTGGGAATTCACGGAGGTCACTCTTAGAGTCTTTTGAGTAGTGTGAACAAAGGGTATTTAAAAGTACTTTAAAAATTAAAAGTAAAATTACTGTAATTAGTAATATTATGAGAATATTCTCATTTTTATTTTTGTAATCAATTTCAAGCATCCTATATTAATGTAAATTATTTATAAATTTTACCTTCAAAAATTTATTTGGACCCTATCTTTGTTTGCACATTGTTACGTAATATTTGGAAGTAATCTCCTGGAGTCACTGTCTTAGTAATGTTATTGGCAATCCAAAGGAAATTTTAGGATCTATTGGCAGTGAGAAAGTAACCCGCACGATGCCACAGTTTCAGTTATTCGGCAACGAAAAATTGGTCTTGTATGTCTGTTGTGCATGACAAGGATCCGTTAGCAATTAGAGAATTTGTCCTCCTATAGATTCCGTCCAAGACCTCATGTATGCCACGATCTTTTACTACTGTAGGGGGAGGGCACAGTTGATAGAAAATTCGATAGACAGTTAGAAACTCTAGTTTCTTTTCGAGGTTGGCGTGAATAAAGTGTTTGTTTGTAATGATAATGAACATTAAAATTTGGAAATTTCTACATATATCGGTTTTTCCAAATTTTGACGAATTTGTCCATTTTGGTTGACTAAAATTCATTAAAAAATAATTAAAAAAGTATATGCACCTGGATGACATGAACTACATTTCAGGTTCAAAATTTTAATTGAATAAATTTATTTTCATACTTCTGTGCTTCATGAAAATAAAATGCTTAAATTCAACTTTTGCAAGCGTTGTAGTACAAAGTAAATAATATTTTTAATGCTTCAAAGTAATCATTTCAAATAAAACATATGTACATGTACTATATATCAAAATTTGGGACCAAATTGACGTCATTTCATATTTTAAATAAATGTTTTGGAAATATTTAAGTAGTAAGGACAAATTGTGATTTTTGTACAAAAAGTCTCATTTAAAATCTTTAATTTTGACGTGAATTTTTCCTTGTGTACTTTATGACTGAAGGAAATCAAAACTACATCTAGTCAATTAATTTTTTATATTGGTTTAAAGAGGGACTCATTCAAAAATGCTATGGGGGCTGATTTAACCCCTAAAAGCCCGAGGGGTATTGGACAAAACATAGATGTCTTATAATATGTGCCTTCCATATGTTTGATGAAGTTTGGTTCAATAGACAAAATGTAGAGTATCATCTCTACAAATTATCCGTACGGTCAAACTTCCAAAAATAACTTTAGATCATTTTAAAATGAATTTAAAAGCATAAACCTTTGAAATTTGTATAAATTATAATTTTCAATTTTAGAGTTCAAAATTTAGTATGATTGGTTAAAGTTGGGCTATCTATTGTAAACTTCAAAAAAGCAAAAGAAATGATGGAGGGATCATCATTACTTTCCCCAAATAGCAAATTTTATAACACTAAGACAATGTTGAGGTGATCTACTTTGAAAAATTCTCCCGGGTGGAGTTTAACTCGGATTGCCATAATTCAAAATGGGTTGGAAAGTAGACTTGATGTAGTATTTTAAAATATTTTTTATTTTTTCAAATATTTTTTTTTTGTTCCAAGCAGCCTGTTAGATTCGGGCAGCGACCAGAAAATGGTCGTTTGAGCGCTTAGGGGTTAAGAGTTCAAATGGATTTTTGGGGTACCCATATCAGACCATTGCCCAAATGTGAACTAGAAAAATATTCATTTTTGCTAAATGTATACTTAATTAATTTATAATAGTTATTCAAATTGGTTTAAATCTTCAAAACCATACAAAGTGAATTCAACATTAACTCAAAGTCTCAAATTGCAACCTTTGGATTCCCTACAATAGACTATAAATTCCAATACTTTTAATTCTATAAAGGTTTCAAATGTTTATTTAGGATTGACATCAAGTACTTATAAGAAATATGACCATGACACCTAAATATTTTTAAAAGCGTCTTTTTGATGCCCAAATATTTAGAATATGGTGTTTTTCAAAAATTTAAACAAAGTGTCAAATTTGTGCCCTAAATGAAAGACTATACCAAATAATAAAAAGAATATGGACAACATAACTTTGAGGCTCTACCCCAGTCTTCTTTACATTTGTTGTTTTTATTATTGGAATCCTGATTGGAGTAATATAGTGTAGGTTGATAGCAGTTTTCGTGCCCTTTTACCAAATAATTATTATTATGCTAAAAATAGATTTTGACAAAACTAATATTTCTATAAATCTATTCTTTTTCCTTACACTTTTTTCTTGAAAAATAACTTCTCTAAAATTTCGACACCTATTTTAGAATTAATTTTCATCGGAGTTGCTAACAGCCTATGGTAAATGTGTAGATAATATATAATATTTAGAGTATTATATATATATATATATATAAATAAATAAATAAAGATATTAACCCTTAAAAGGCCCTTGGGGTCCTTCTCTACTACTTGTATTTTGTCTTATAATTGCTCAATTGTGGATTACTATACAAATTGTGATATATTTTTAAATACATATTATCACAATTATCAATTTTTCTTTGTATTAAAAATTATTTGATCAATGTTATTTTGATAAAATACCACCAAATACAGAATATATTGTATAGCCGCAAAGGGCTTTCAGGCTGTTTAAAGGCTAACCCTCAAGTGCCGAGGCGACCCAAAAGTGATCGTTCTAAAAATAGAACATGTTGTACAATGAGTTAAGAGTGTTCAAATTGAGTGCTTCTTGTGCCTAACATCTTTAGAATCAAATTTCCTACAAGAATATGTTATTGAATCACTAAAAATTTGCTTACTAAACTTTAGAAAAAATAAAGAACATTGGATGGCTGGATGGTGTAGGTCAAACTAAATAATTTTTAAATTTTTTAAATTTAAAAAAAATTAAAAAATACCCTTATTAAATTAAAAAATAATTAATTAATTTAACGTTGGATGGAATAGTCTACAAAAGTGTCAAATTTGTAAATGTGAGAAAAATTGCATGATAAAGTATATATTTTGTAAGAATGTACAAAGATAAATTATAAATTATGAATTATAGATCAAATCTATACTAATGGATTTCTAAAATTCATCATATACAATTACATATGTAATATCTAATTAATAATTCAAAAATTTCCAAAAAAATTCAAGACAAATACAAAATTAATTATTTATCTTTGAATTTTGTTATGATTGGCTAAAATCACAAGGTTAATTAGACGCTTAAATACACATTGGATTTGGTTTCACTTAAACTATTAATTCTATCAAGTTCTTTCTTAGTGATGTTTAAATTGACATTTGCACAAATTATAAACTCTAAATTTTGGCAACTTCTATTCATGTGATGAACATTTATACCTTTAAGTAATAATAATTTAATTCAACAACAATATTGAATAATGTATTTTTTTCGAATATTCAAAGTTTTTCTTTTTTAAATTATTTATAAAAATCTAAGTGGTTTTAATGGTATTCAACCATATGGATGAAATTTAGAGATTACACATTACAGACATTACACCCATATGGGTTAAATTTAGACATTTCAAATTTTACAAACTTCAAAAGATTCATATAAAACATATATTATAACACATTTAGTTTGTAGGAAAAACCCTCAGGCACTCTTAAGGGTTACAGAAGGTAGTTTGGTTGTTTTGTTTGTTTTCTTTATATATTACATTGAGATTTCCTAAATCGTCTGCGTGCCGGCCACGTTCTTGATATTGTCAGAAAGCTCTTGACGAGAAAGGGTGCACCAAAGTTTTTTTTTGGCTTTTAGATTTACGGTGTGAAAGTTCTAGATTTTTAATCAAAGTATGTTAAATTAAATTGAATAAAATTAAATGAAATTATGTATAAATTATTCTAAAAATAAATTAAATAAATAAATTATGGCAAATTCACGGGGAACACTCGCCCAACAGCAAAGGGCTACACCAATGTTTTATTAAAATAGTATGTTGCTTACAAAGTTGTATTTTCCTTAACTCCTAAAAGACTTGGGGGGTGTCGAGCTTAGCTATTGTTTTCTTGACTAACTCTTGTAACAAGCTCAATTCCTCATTGGTGTGGGGTCATTTTGATGATCAACATTGTTGAAATCAATGAAGACTTATGTAGTTTTTGTATGAAAAAAGGATCAACGAAATCACACAATTTTTGAGGAAATGCCTCTGTTGAGAAGATTGATGGAACTCATTCGGGAAATTTGTACATATGTTGAAATCAAATTGTTCAAAATTACTCCAATTTTTTTGAATTTTTTTACCATGTGTAGAGATCATTATTTTGAAGATGTAAAAAAAAACTCAACTAATTTGGAGGTATGAAGAGGAAGATATGAGGGTCTGAAGTGACGTTGAGATAGCCTATTTGCAGGTGAAAAAAATCACCAAAAATCGCATACTTTATGAATTTCCGATCAAGAAGTACCCACGGATTCAATTCTCAAAAAGAGCCTTTCATGGCCCAACAACTCGAATTTCTCCACTTTCTAGTTCTAAAAGCCGCGTGGGGGCCTTATGGTCCTTTAGAGGTTAACTTAGAGCTATGTGAAAAAGTATATTTTGAATCATTGTTAAGTGGGAGTGTAAAAAGGGTGTTCAATAGAAAGTGGATTGTGAAAGTGAGGAAATTGTTGGGTACTTGGATAATACAGTCTAGGGAGATATTTTGGTTTAACCCTCACAGAAGAACATACTAAGCCCCACGGGTTTACTTTTTCTTAGAAGAATCTTGCTCATAACTTCGACTCTGTTGAATCAAATGGGACTTTTTAAATGCCAAAATGAACATATTTAAGGCATCTATACTTCTTTAGAATAGAATCAAAGTAAACTAAAAAGAGAATCATGCTTAAAATGAAATTTAAAAGAGATTTTGGGTTTGGGAATCATGAAAGCCATATCCTTTTAACCCCTAAAGAACCAAGTGTTCTAACAAGGACATTTACAAAACCGGGTAGGTTTCCACCATGCCCATTTTGAGTCTAATATTCTGAGAATTTTAGTGAACGTGAGGAATTTCAAGAGCTTCGTTAGAATATATATATTTTTTCCTATCGGACATCGGAAGAAAAAGTTATGTTCCTCAAAGCCATTTTTTGCGAGATTGGATAGCTTGAGAAAAATGCTACACTACTCCAATAGTTCTAAAATTCGATACAAAAACAAATGACATGACATTATTTGGAATGGTCAAAAGAAAAGCTCTTTGTAGTTCATAATTTCATTCCAAGAGGAGTGAAAAATTTCTAACGTAGTCGGGCACGGTGGGAAAAAAATAACTTCCTTTAAAGGTAAAAATTTGAGATTTTTAATTTTTTAAATTTTTTTTTTCTACTTCAAAATGGGACAAGAATCTTTGTTTTTGCCATTTTGATTGAGATATTAAAAAAAACCAAGTTCACAATAAAATTACATGTGTTTGGCAATGATTTGGACCTCCTCCACCTGTAGTATTGTTTTGAATATGTTAAATCATTCTCCTACTTCTCGAATTTGATATACAAGTAATTAACATTGTGTAGATTGTGAAAGTGAAGAGTGACAAGTCTCCATAGTGGAACATTTTCAAAATAGGAAGAAAAATATGCAACTGAAAATTTTGGGCAGGTTTTGTTTTTCTCACACATTCTCACTTCAAACGTAAATCTCTTCTAATCCATACGGTCAAAGATTGTGATTTATTTTTGTCCTCAATCTTTTGGTATTAAAGAACAAGTTCCTACAGTTGAATTGTGAATTTTTATTTTTTTTGAAATTGTGCCCTAGGAATTAGAAATGACAGCATTGTAGTGCTTTTTGAGCAAAATAGTCCTGGTCCTTTAGGGGTTAACCCCTAAATGTTCTCACCCTTTTCAGATTTGGCAGTTTTCCAAAGATGCATTATGAAATGTAACTAAGAGGGATATTTTCAAGTTGATGAATGAATAAAAGTTGTACATTATGCATTTTAGATTCTATCCATACAGTTAGATTTGCGATTGCTATCACCAATATTTGTGTATTAAATTTCAAACTTAAAATTTAACACTCTTTTGTAATATGATTACAAATAAGATATTGAAAATCTAATAATGAAATCTGTTGTAATGGGTTGAAATGTAATACTCTAAATGTAGTGATTTTTGAAGATTTTTTGGTTGCTTAATTTTAGTAGTTGACTTTTTCAAGAGCACTTTTAGACAAAAATCTTCAAATTTTTGGGTGGAACACTACAACGTGAAATGAGGCATAAAATTTTCACAAATCATCCCCTTTCTAATCGGATCACACATGCACGGAGCTAACTTCCCATAAAAGTTTCAATAAAAAATCCACACTGCAAAAAGTGCATGATGGATGAGAAAACGGACTTCAAATCCGTACTTCATGCAAAATATGCATGATTGGGCGGTTAGGGGTTAAGGGTTAACCATTTAACCCATAAATGATTGATCGACCATTTTCTGATTGCAGCCCAAACAGTAATGACTGCCCATAGTAAGGAAATGACAATTTTCAAGTTTTGATTTTTAGTCGTAATTGGAAGTAGAGATCATGTTCTAGTGCTGTTTGATGCATTTCATTTGCAATATTGAGGTTCACTAAGGAATTTTTCAATGACAAAGACCTCAATATTGTCCTAGTGTTATAAAACTTACTATTTTGGAAAAGTGATGATGTTCTCTCCTTTGGAAATTTTGCCTTTTTTAATTTTGAATATAAAATTTAGTTTTAACCAATCATACCAAAAGTCAAATTCTAAAAATAAAAATTGTAATTTGGTGAATATTCAATGATAAATGCTTGTAAATTCATTAAATGAGTGACTAAAACTATTTTTGAAAGTTTGATTGTACAGATAATCACTAAACATTATGCTTCTCATTTTCTCTTTTGAACCAAAACTTCATCATAGTTGCAGAAGTAACATTTTATAACACATCTAGGTTTTGCCCTTATCCCCTTTGTCATTTAAGAGTTAAGATCCTACATTTTCTTGAACCAACTAATTTTTTCTTGGCTAGACCTTAAAGAAATAAAGAATATTTTATAATTATCCCAACAAATGATCCATACTTTTTTCCTAAGATTTTGAACTCGATTACGTTCTAAAGGTATGTTCTCACCTGGTAGTACGTGCCGGTGGAGGAGCGCTGTTTGTTGCAGAAAGGGCGGTGAAGTTCACACCACCGCTCTTTTGTAATAGCCGATCCTAGGTGGCTGCCCATGTGGCAGAAGATAAGAGCGGGTATTAGCAAAAGTTGTGGAGCTTCTTTTGAGAGAACTACGGAAAAAGAAGAAGTGCGTACTTAAGAGCAAGTGGCTTTTAAATCTAGGAATATGAACATTTGAGAGCATGACCCGCAGTTTTATCTAAAATACCCTCTGCGCCACATTATGAAAGAGCGCTTCTAAGTAGCCGGCCTCAAAGCACGCAGCGAAATTTGAGCGCCGTCTCACAAATACACTCCCACTATGCAAATTCCTCGGCACAACATGGAACTTCATTGCAAATTGATCGGGACGCATAGAGCTCCGATTACAAACCGTGCCTACAAATTGATTACTGTACAATCTGGAATTCTCAATGCGGGAGGGCGCTGACGTACTTGGTCAGGAGCTGAGAAGGCATCAGTTTGTCGAGGTATGGCTGCGGCTGTCTCTACGATTTGTACACTTGCTTTCTCTGTCATTTTCTTTGCATTACAGTGCCTGCATTCATCGTGATTGCATTTCAATCTTTCGGTCCTTGCCTTCTGTGATTCTTAGTTTTTCTGCGATTGCCTTTCATTCTGCGTTTCCTTGCTTTTTGCGGTCGTTGCATTCATCATTTTGTGTTCCTTGCATTCATATTGTACAAGAATCGCAAGGTTTGTTTTTTTTTTTCCCAAATCTCATGTCATTTCCCTCACGCCACTGTCATCAGTGTAGCTTGGTTCTATTTTGTTGCTATATGTAGTGGGAAGTTCAGTCTCTAGTCACAACACTTGTACTGCCTCTATTCTGAATTCACAGTTGTGAATCAAGTTACAGTATTAGGCAGTCACAGTTGTGAATCGAGCTCCGATTCCAAATTCTACATATGCTCATCGACCAATTCCTCTTCCAATTCACATTGGAGCATCAAAGCTGCATTCATGTTGTATCAAACTTGCATGTTTTTATAGTTTGCCGATTTTGAATTTTTACCAGATCTCTTGTACTCTCAGACCCTTGCAATGGAAAACCAATTAGATAGTCAAGCATATGGAGCCCCGATTTGTCCAACAACAATTCCCGTGGATGGTATGTGTTGTGTTTCCCTACTTCTATTGCTTTGGACTTCTCATAAGAAATACAACATAACATATTAACAATTGCGCAATTTTAATTAGACCACAACATATGAAGAATTTTGCAATTCCATGTTTAGGGTTAGTATGCGCACTCCACCGTAGACAATGGACCTGCACAATACAAAACAACTCAGTCTCCGATGCTTCAGTAAGAATATGTCTACTACAACATTTTTAGAAGAAAATCTTTGTCATTATATTCTGTTAATACGTTCACCCCAACTTAGAAAATGGACCTGCACAGCACACAAATACTCTCCGATGCTTTAGAAAATATTTATCCTACAACACATTCTGTACATGTTCATTAATAATACAATTGCAGGTTCTATGATGCTTGGGAGTTTTGCACAAAATCGCCCACTTGGTCGTGGACAGGCAAAACGTGACATGTTTTTAGAGGAACTAGACAACGTGGACAGACGCGACTTGATGACTCCGGACACAACAAAGTGGCTCCGCGTCTCTCAACACGTGATGCGTGGCGGTTATTCGCCAATTTTGAGAGACGGCCCTGCTTGCAAGACCAAAATGGAACCAAATCCTTCCAGATTACAAGCGCATAGCAGATTATTTGTGTCGCACAGGCAGAAAATGTACCTGATTATTGGGAGCTTAGCGCTGCTGATCGCAAAGCTGAAGGTCTGTCGCGTCAATTTGTCCAAGATGTTTTCGATACGATCCATGAGTGGTATGGGAACCGTCCTCAGATTCAACCACCTCACATACGCGATATGCTAGCACCAAATGATGCAAACTACAGAAGGCTACAACAGAAAGGTGAACATCATGCAGACGAAGGGGACAACGAACCTGACATGGAGGACCCATTGGAAATGTCCCAGCCAGAGGCATTTGAGACAACCGAAGGATCCACGCCGCCCCAGTCGCCACGTCGAACGCCCACCACCCCTACAGCGGTTCCTGCTTTCACAGACACCAATGCAAGTCCAAGTTCTAGACCAGACGTAACACCCCAGGCGTAACACCCCAGGTAATCAACTCCTCTGATACATCTCAGTTTGCTGTGCATAGACGCCCTGGCAATACAAGTGTACGGCGTAAGAGTATTTCTGGGTATACCATCATTGCCGAAGCAACAAAAGCAATTGGATCCCTTATGGCAGCTCAAATGCAAGAGATCACGGACGCCAGCCATGACTTAGACCAGTCCAAGATAGAAGTTCAGTTGAAATTGTTCACCGAGCAAATGGAGTATCAGCGAGAGAAAGACAGACGAATGTACGAGAATGCCGCGATTGCAAATGACAACGCACGTTTGGCCATTTTAAAACAAGGGGAAATGGTGAGTTGCCTAGCGCAACTTTCTACTGTGCTAGGCCAGGGCATGAGCATGTCTACTGCTCAAGGGATACCCACGATGGCACAAGCTGCAAACTTAGGTTTCAATATCCCAGTTGCCAACCTCTACGCTTCAACACAAACCCGCTGTGCTACCTTTCCCACCTCAATTGGCCCAGCCCAACACATTGTTGCTCCCACTACTGCCGGCCCAGCCCACCACACTACTTCTGTAACTACTGCAAGCCTAGCCCGACACCTTGATTCTGTCGCTACTGTCGGTCTAGCCCAACACCCTGATTCTTTCACTATTGCAGACCCGGCACCCGAGCATACTAATCCTGGCACTACTGCACACCCAACAAAAGAATCAACGGACTTCGACAAACTTTTTCACTCCTCTCCGGCCGCACATGTTCTACTTCATGAAGGCAGTCTTCATGATCCTAGTAGCCCTTCCATCGAGCTGTAGTGACCTCCACTCCTACCCCTGCAGTACAACAACAACATAGTTTGATATGATTAGCAATTTGTTTGAGAATGCAATTGTTACATATTTTTCGTAATCAAGTGGTATTCTTTACATGGCAGGAAAACAAATTTGTAAAGTGTATGGTGTGACTCACATGTACTTGACATAATTGAGTTGCATTGAAATGAATTGAGAATACTTTTGTATAATTATGTACCTCACATTGCATGACCAAAAAGAAGTACATTGTACGTTGTGATTCACATCAACTTGAGAACAGTGCATTGCATTGCCATAGATTGAGTATAATGAATAGAATTAATTACCTTGTATGGAATTCTAGACTTGTTGTCGCCGGTGCATAGTCAAGTAGACCCCGAGATCGGTCCTCTTCTCCGTCGCCACAGGGCTTGCCAGATTGTCTACATTGGCTTCTCCAGCGTCATGGTGGGCTTCGCCATCATCTACCACTTCTCCATCAAGGCCCTCAATGCGCAAAACTTCAAGCAATTCTTCCACTTCTTCATGGGACATTCCCAAAAGCACGTTATATAATATAGCGCACGAGATTATTACATCTGAGAGGAAGGTGACTAACAAGTCAGACTTCTGCAACAACTCCCTAAAAGTTTGTTTGAGTATGCCAAAGGCATTCTCAACAACGCATCGGCCTTGGCGCAACTTCGTATTGAAGAGTGTCTCCGCAATAGTGAGCTGACCATGAGTGCGATGAGGAACCATTAGCCACGGCAAGAGCGGATATCCAAGGTCTCCGATGATGTAAGGCGAGAACCCATGTACTAACTGCCCACGTTCCATCAATGTCCCTTGCATGGCCATATTATACAAAGACGATCAACGCAACATGCGTGCATCGTTCGTAGATCCAGACATCCCTAAGTACAGGTCAAGAAATCTCTTGTCACTATCAACCACAGCCTGGTAATTCAAGGTATATCCATCAGACTTAAAATAATAGTAATCAGCAGGCACCTGTCGCGGCTTCGAAATGGATACATGCATTCTATCAATTGCCCCTACAACTCCAGGTAATCCACATAGACTGGAGAATTTTGTTTGTTTCTCACGTAATCGGTCACCTGTCGGCCAAACTATCTCATGGCGCATGGTGTCATTAATTGCGTGTACTACTTCGCGCAAAACCTTCGACAGTGTGCTTCTTCCTATAGCAAACATTTCACTACAGATGGTGAAATTAGCACCATACGAGAGCTTGAACAGTGTACAAGCTATGCGGACCAACACTGGAACAACAACACGATATTTCGTGTCAACCCTCTCCACATGGAGTCTCAACAGACTTGCCAGGGCAAACACAACCGGCTTGGTCATGCAAAACATTTGGACCCAACGATTGTTATCGTATTGGTCCAGCAGAAATCGAGAAAACCATGTAGTTGACCGTGGTTTTACCCAAAACCCAAGATCATCTTCAAAAAACATAAATGCCGTGCACAATCTATAATGGTGCAAAGTTGCACGCAACCACTACTAGAAAATCATGACCAAATCAACAAAAAATCAACAGATCTGTGTTGTTTGGGGCACTGCAATGACCAAATCAACAAATTTTTAAACTCTTTGTAAAAACCAACAATTTGCTGCCTACTTTTTGTTGATTTGGGTAGTTACAACGACCAAATCAACAGTTTGTTGCCTACTTTTTGTTGATTTGGATAGTACAATGACCAAATCAACAAAATTTTAGTGAATGTAAAATCTTTTTTGGAATCTTTTTGGAATCTTTTGAGAATATTTTGGAATCTATCGAAATATTATAGAATCTATTAGAATATTATTGAATCTTTTGAAACTTTTGCAATTTATGAACTCGATTTTTTAAAAGGTGATTTTTTTTACTTTTAATCAATTTCTGGCATCTATCACAAATAGATCCAATTGGTTTTAAATTCTTTTAAACAAACTCTTAATAAGATCGTGAACTTAATCCTCAAGGTTGAAAGGCATCAAAGCACACAATCATGACTTTCAAAACACTTAAAACATTTAAAACACCCTTATTTGGGCAAAATTTAAACACCATGGTTGAAATTCTATGTACTCTGAATTTTTTTTAACCCCTAAATTAAATGACTGAGCAACCATTTTCTGATCGCAGTCCAACCAACAATGACTATCCATGGGCAGAAACTGACATTTTCCAAGTTTTTTTTTTTTTAGGGTATAATACATAACTATTGGAGTATTGGGATCCTATTTACCTCAAACTTTCAATATCCTAACAATGGGTTGCTGCATTCCCATGTTGTTGGGCATGCTCGAACACTTAGTAGAAAAGGTGGCATTGTCGAGGGAGATGCCCACGTAAGCAATGCTCAATTCCACGCATGCATAGTGATTTTGCTTGGACATGTCCCAGGGGCGCCACCTTTCCTACTAGTGTAAGTGCTTGCCATTTCAAAATTTGAAGTCTAGTATATGACAAGATACCAAAGTCATTATCTTTTCACATAGATAACTTAAAATTCACTGAGTTTGTTTTGTAATCATTTAGTACTAGAATGAGTGTTTTATGTAATTGGATTATATAACTGCAATTTTGCAAACTTTCATCATCTCTGACAAACAATAAGAAGAGACTAGTAGGCTGATATTCTCTAAATTAAAGCTGTTGAGGGTGAATTTTGACACACTTTGGCTGCTAACTGATTTTCAGCTCCATCAGAAACAATCACACGGACGTCCAAACAAATAAATCCACTTGAATGGGACGACAATTAGTCATCTGTGAACCTTTTTTTTCTTTCTTCTCTGAATCTCTGTGCTAGAATCTTGGAACCTTCTTTTTGTTTCTACACAGTAATTCATTTTTTTGAAACATTCAATCAATTGAACTCATTAACCCCTAAGTGGCCAATCGACCATTTTCTAATCGCACCCCAATTAGCCATAATTAGGAAATGACATTTTCAAGTTTTAATATCTTGTCGAAATTGGGGGGAGAGATAATGTTCTAGTGTTGTTTGATACATTTCATTTGCAATATCGAGGTTTAGTAAGGAATTTTTCAACGACACAGACCTCAATATTGTCTTAGTGTTATAAAACTTACTACTTCGGGAAACTAATGATGTTCTCTCCTTTGAAGATTTTGCTTTTAAATTTTTAGAATTCAGAATGTTTAGTTTTAACCAATCATACCAAATTTCATACTCTAAATGTAGAATTAGTAATTTAGGTGAATTTCAAATGGCAAAAGCATCTAAATTCATTAAATGAGTATTTAAAACTCTTTTTGGAAGTTTGACCATACAGATAATTACTAAACATCATGCTTCTCATTTTCTTTTTTGAACCAAACTTAATCAAAGTTGCATAAGTAACATCCTATAACACATCTAGGTTTTTCTCTTACCCCCTCTATCATTTAAAGGTTAACTAAATCATTCACAATTTTTTTTTTTAAAAAAAAACGAAAACTTTATAGGCCATTTTGTCATAGTAAAATAACTTTTTTCAAAAATCTTTGAACCAAAAAAAGTTGCGAAATCAAGTTAAGTTTCATCTCCAAAAATCCGTTTGTGATTTTGAGCCTCCGTTCACAAGTTATAGACAAAATTCAGAGTGGGGTAGCAAGGAATATTTTTATTGATATTTTCAAACACTCTCTTTGATTTTTGTCTATAACTTTTGACTAGAGGCTTCAAATCACAAACGGATTTTTGGAGATGAAACTTAACTTAATTTCCCAACTTTTCTTAGTCCAAAGGTTTTTGGAAAAAGTTAATTTACTATGTCAAAATAGCCGCCAAAGTCTGCTGAATTCTAAAACATCGAATTGTAAGTATTTATGTAAGAAAAAAATTACGCTATGTTCATCAAATTGTAAGTAAGGTGGGTTGGTTAGAGTAATGAGAGTTAAATGTAAGGTCACGGTATCGAACCCGATAGCCGACGGAGTTGGAAATATTGGTCTGCCCTAAAAATTCGGGCAGCCCAAAAAACATTTTCTTGCCCGAAAATTCCGGGCAGCAAAAAAAAGTTTTTTTTTTTTTCAAAAATTTATTAATTTTTAATAAAAAAATTTAAATCTTATTTTTTTTTTCTTGTGACCAAATCAACAGAAAAAGTCAACAAAACTGTGTTACATTGTGTCCAAATCAACGCGTCCAGAACAACAGCCAAGACCAACGCTCTCTTGTTGATTCGGACACAGAATTTTCTACTAGTGAGCATACTCCTGGCATCAGGCTGGGACTCCTGCAACCCATGGACAATAGCGGACAATTCATCATGGCTATCCTCTTCTGGCTCCACCAATAATGGAATCTCGAGAGCTTGTTGCACCTTGAGCAACATCAGAACTAGCCACGTACTCCATGCAAAAGAACTTGACGGGTGTGATAAATTATCTATGTAAAAGTTTGTTCTATGAACAAGATGCAATGTCCCCTGTATGAACCCTAAACATTACAGTGAACCCATTTAGTATTATATACAATGCATTGAATAAGAATTGAATGCAAACGCTACTCTATGAAGATGGGAATTCAAAAATTCTAATCAAACAAATTGTATGAATAAAAACATTGTAATGTGATTATAACAAAATATTGTCTTATGCAAAATAGATCTACTCAATTCTGGACCATGGATCATACAGAAGACAACAAATATGCGTACTTTGAAGCAGAGGTGTCAAGTGGAGGTTGCTTTCATAGAATGCGTGAAAGACCTACCAGAATATGCAGTGCAGGACAATAGAACCTGCACATGTCTAGTGTGCTAGGTTAGAATTCCTGAAACCCTAAAAAGCAAAAAAAAATTGCCAGCATTTCCACTGCAGTACTAGAATACCGAAACACCAACAAATAATTTGCCAGCTATTCCCCTGCAGTACTAGAAAACCGTGATACCAGCAAAAAAAGAACTTGCCAGCGGTTCCCCTGCAGTACTAAAAAACTGTGACAGCAGTCCAAAAAATTGGCAGCGATTGACTTGCACTACTATGAAACAGTGAGAATAACAAAAAAACCTAGAAACCAAAGACTTAATCAATATCCTTCCAATACAAAACACAGTCTAGCAAACCAATAACCCTAATATCGTATGTATGAGGAAATGCAAACTCAACAAAGAAAATAAAAAATTGCCATTGTCAAAAGAGGCGTACCTTAGGAAACACTCGATTATGGTCCACCTCCCACTTGTGCACAGCCGGGAGGACGAAGAATTTTTTTTAAAAACTATCCCCGATTCATGGCGCCTGTAGAAATGGTTCTACAGGGACTAAACACACTCTAAACCGTAGCTTCGGCTTGATAATCCTCCCGTGTAACGACTAAATTTCAAGAAACAATTGGCGCTTCGATCAACGGACTACAGAAACAAACGCGGGCTACACTAAACCTTGTAAAAACCCCGATCACAGCATGGACTACATTCAACAACGCTAATTCAAGTGCACAGACGCGAAGCGTATCGCCCTAAACTGGCTCGCTCTCACTCCTTCAGAACTCGACGGCCATGAACATCTACAAAAACCAAGCGCTCCTTCCCTGAATACCCGCTCACAGGCAGAAGAGAACAGCAAGAACAATTATGCAGAATGCTCAGAGGCGCACTGCAGCTGAAACACAAGAGAGAGACGTGAACTAACCAAAAGCAGACAACGACCGCTTGTGCTCAATTGAAGTGACACCAAAAACCCACTACGCAGGTGTGACTGCTTGCAAATACATTTACGTATTATCAGCTAGCTATCCCTAAAACCGGGTGCGGCCAGGGTATATGTGAACACCCAACCATAAACCCACCCTATATACACGGGTATGTTGCCCAAATATCAATACCAATGTGAAACGGTCTTTTTTCAACTAGATATTGATTATTATCTAAAAATCCAGCTTGTAACTAAGGCTAGGTGGGAAGGGAGTTTAATCCTGAATTCCGTTTCAACCGGCTCATCTGTAACTACCGATAACATCTGGAAATTGGGGGAGAGGCAGAGTTGTATAGGACCTGTACTGAAATCGTATGGGAAATTTTGTGGTGCGTGCTGTGTCAAAGCAATATAGATTCAATATAGAATCAGGGATTATATTGAAGCTGTATCATATATGTATAACTTTTTCAGTACAATAACCTTACTAAACTTGCATGCTATTATACAATATTCAATATAAATATTATATAATATTAAAATTGTTAAAATAATAAAGAATTTATCGTGTGCCTTGATAACTCAATACGTGGCTGTTTGCACCGAGCACCACTCACCAGTCTGCCCGGCCCACCCTCCTACACGGCCCACCATCGCCCACCGCCATCCACCACTCGCCATTCCTGGGATTCGAACTGTCCACCTGATTCGTCCAAACCACAACTCCAACCAACAAACCACTTAAAGCTCACTATGAGTAATACTTAGTTACTTTCTTACTTATACATTAAATATATTATTAGTTTGTAAATGGCATCCCCAAGATACATGTTTTGACTGTTTTTACTGTTAGTGTCTTACTTATACATTAAATACATTATTTCGACAAAAGATAATTATAAAAGGGGATGCCCAAATTTTTAGGAAATTATTTTTCCAAGAAACAAATAAATTTCTATGGTGAAAAAAGAATCTTAAAGAATATTCACAAAATTTTAGAGAATATTCGTATCATTCTAGCAAAAAACTTAAATATTAGGCATAGGTTGTCAACCTTGACAGCCGAGTATAGTATTACCAAAAAGTAATTTTTTTTATTATGCATTAACTGTAAATATTTGGATTACTAAATTTGAAAAATATGAAGGAACATGGATTCAATTTCATGCCGATTCAATATCATAGTTTCAATATGGATTCAATATGGTTTCGGTATGGATTCAACATGCATTCAGTATAAGCTCTTGTCTATGTTCAATATAGGTTTTGTATAAAAACAATATGTAAACTATATGATAATTATATGTATTTTTTGTCTCAACATGATACCTATTTTGAAACGGCCACTGCTATACTTTTTACATCGAAACGACATTGAAATATACTTATATAAAATCTATAAAATCTCGCCAACAATACATTTTCAATATTGAAACCACCATTGCTATACTTTTTATATTGAAACGACATTAAAATATTTGTATATAAAATCTGTAGAATTTGACCAACAATACATTTTCAATATAGGTATGGTACAACCAAGAATTTCCATTCAGGACTCACAGTAACACATACTGTATTGATTCATTTGCCTCGGAATCCATACTCTTTCTATATGGCATCTGTAATGTTACTATACAGGTCCTATACAGGGGGCCATTACAAATGAAATTATATTGTTTCTGTACTGAATGCCCTACCTCCCACTTTCCTGATGAAAGGTCGGTTCTCCCCGGACATTGCTGGGTAGTCTCGGTCCCTGGGACAGAGCCTACGAAAGTCAACGTCATTTTTCAGTTACCAACGAATGAATCTAATAAGTTCAACTTCATCCATCCGCCAGGTGTCGAGCAATCAACGAAGAGCTGACTTGTCACCATCACCGGAGATCGCACGTTACTTTCCATGTGGCACCGGGGACCGGCTGCACCCGTCGTCTCTTCCGTCTTCTCTGAGCTTCGCCATGCTCTCTTGTCTCCGTTTCCTTTCCACCAATTCTCTCAAGCTTCATTTCAGCTCGACTCGACACGAGATTGGTCAATTCTTGTTCTAATTTTTTTCCTAGGTGAGCAAATTTGGACTTCATCACCCCCTGTTTGCATTCCCGTTACGTTTTGGTGCACTTGCAGTGCTTGTCAGTGATGAAGAGATTGAGCAGTGACGATCTGGATGGACAGGGTTACGACGACGAGGAGAGAGTGCGGGCAGTTTCGTTTGCAGCGCCTACGGCAGACTCGTTCACTTCGCAGCCGGAGCGGGACTTGCAACCAGGCGATCCGAATTTGGTTGGTGGTGCACCGCCGGACGAGAAGAAGACCATGGCGGAGAAAGTGAAAGGGCTTTTCAAGAAAGGCCACCACAACGACGACGGCGACACAGACTCAACGGACGCGAGCCCGAATGACGAGAGTGCGCCGCATTTGCAGGGAGTGCCTAACGAGCAGGCCGGCGCTGCTCTCACGGACGAGCAGGGTAACCTGAAACCAGGCCCGCACACGGACAGCGTCAAGCGAGAGTCTATCATTACAAAAATTAAGGACAAACTGCACGGCTCCAAGTGATTAAACTAAATCTTTACCCGCTTTTGCATGCATAGTTCTTGGAGATCATTTCAGTACAGTTTCAGTTGGTGATACTGTAATGTTGTCAATGGTCTCTTGCTTGCTGTAAATTGTTGTACAGGTTGAGTTGCAATTGATCACAGAGCTCTCCAACGTCAAGGAGGATGTCAACCTCATGAGTTGGTCATAAAGCTTGTGAAGAGTAACCTGTATAGTCAATTTCTCAATCGAATTTTTGGACGATCTTTTGAAAGTGTCGTGTTTTCTTGAGCAATTTCATGCAGGGCTCTAAGTGAAAGTTACTAAACTTGCTGCATAAATCTTTACGAGTTTTTGCATTCATAGTGCTTGGAGATCATTCACATCTGGATTTGGGGTGCGGTGGTACGCATTTGGTATCAATAGTTTCTGGAGATTGGCTGCCAGTTCTAATAGTTCAGAAGCAGCAGACTATTGCATTGATACTGAAAAGTCCGTAGAAACCGTCAATGGTCTCCTGCTTATTGTAAACTGTTTTACAGATCATAGCTCTCCAACAGCAAAGAGGATGTCAACGTCATGAGTTGGTCACAAAGCTTGTGGAAAGTAACCTGGTCGTGCACAGTCAAATTTTCAATCAAATTTCTGAACTTCATTTCACAATCTTTTGATATCCAGTAAACTTGTGAATGTGCATTGATCAAAGGGATGACAATGGGTTTGTCTACTGCATGATGTAAGAATAAGACTTGCATTACTTAAACAAACTTACAAAATTATTTTTCTTTAGTACATCAATTGTATAAAGTATTGCATCGACAATTTAATTCTACATTGGATCATGACTACTGTAGTTATATGTTCCTGGTGTCATCAGGTGTCACAGTTTATGATTCGGACTTGCAAGAGAGTCATATATATGTTCAGCTGATTTTAACCCCCGATGCACAGTCAAATTTTAACCCCCTCAAAAGATTGTGGCCCATGATGAAGCCCTTCAAAATTTGCTTTGTAGGGCACCTGCAGGAGCATCAATCAAATTTTCCTGTGATGCAATAGGAATACAATTACATTCTAAATACATATGATATCCTTCACCGCACACCCATGTGCAAGGCGCAGGTCTGCGTCGTTCCACATGAACAATTGAACGTTATAATAAGAATGTTCCAGAGTCAGCAGCTACATCCATATGAGCAGTCCGAAGAGTCTTCAAACCACAAATTCACCATATATCATGTACCATTAACCCCTAAAGGACCACAACTGTGTTTCTCTCCAAACACTTCCGAGCTTCCTAAAAGTACCCCTTCTCATTAGAAGGCAAATATTTTTTGATCTAAAACCTTTTTGAACGATCCAACCATAGTATATTTCAACCAACTTGAATTTATTAGCACCTACAAATTTTCAACCGTTCTAGGTTCCTCAATGGTAAGATTAAAAGCTACAAAGTTGGTTGCACTTTGTTTTTTGGCTTGCTGTCCCGAGTTTGAAACTTTCTGAAAATGTTCAAAATGCAAATTTTAGTCTCAAATTTGGTAAAATGAATTTGGCAGTTGTATATATGGGGGTGTTAGCTCATTGTGTACAAAACTTTAGATGCATAGCTCATTGTATGAAAATTTTCAAGAGCGGCCTGCAGTTAGGTTTTTCACCTTTGCATGATTGTATTTTTTGATCTATACATCATCTACGTACGCAAATTACCATCCCATATTTGTTACAAAGAGTACAAAAAATCTCAAAAATTGAGGATCAATACTCATTCCACACTGAGCTTACCAAACTTAGAAAATCAGCCTTGGTCCTTTCGGGGTTAAGTGATGAGTATACCCACCTTTGGTGATGAGAATAATGCCTGTTATTAGATTGCTTCATGTTTTTATATGATGTTTGCAAATGGAAGAGAATTCTAATGCACTAAAAAAAATACATTATTTAGACAGATACTGTACACATGCAATAGTTGTGAAGGTTCAAAGTTTTGTTGATAGATGATCTAAAATAGAGATCCTTATCAATATGCATCCATTGTCTAAGAGTTCAGAGTGGTGATCGTAGGTTAGGATGGTTATGGGTGCTCCTCCTTTACAAAGAAAATATTCAGATATTGCCCAAAAAAATTGAAGTCAGTGGTTGTGTGCTATGGATGCTTTGCAAGTTTTGAGGGTCAAAACAACATCAAGAAGTTGACACTTGCTGCCTTTACGCATCCCGGAGCGCATGTATGAACAGCTATTCTCCATGTTCATGATTTGACTGGTAAGTTTATACATGTACGATGGTCCCTGAAGAAAGAAAAAGAACTTCAGTCATTGTTTAGGAGCTGCACAAATGAACGCTTAAAGGTCCCTTGGGGATAGTATATACGTTGAGACCCTAATAGATCATTAAAACCATGTTGGCATAAATTTTAACTTCACTTTTGATCTTAAACCCATAGGAGGTGTAGAACCATTCCAAATACAATGGAATATTGTTGTATAATACTGGTCAGAACAGGCTTTCTGAACCTTTAAGGTTAAGCGTCTGTTACTCTATATACTCTATGACTAAGTAATGACCCATGACATAGACCAGAGAGGTATGGATTACCTCCTGCCAGAGGAAAGTGTCAATAAAACTAAAAGAAAATCCAGTGGTTAAAATCATGTTCGTTGTATATTGTTGTCAATATTCCTTGCTTTTTGTGGCACACATCTTAGTCAGATAGAATTGCTAGGAAAGCCTTGTATATATAGAGGGTTTAGAATCTTAGTACTCATTTTAGACAACATTAAGTCTCTAAACTTACAAGCATGTCCGAGAATCCATAGTAAATGGCTTTTCTATTCTCAAGTGTGGCTGATGTTCAAGGCAGATAAACATATGAACTCCCCATTGTGCTTTTGGTCTTGTTGATTATGGCAGATTCGCATTGCATGGAGAAAACAAAGAGTCAACTTTTTAAGGGTATTTTTTGAGAGTTGGAACGAGGCGAGTGTTTCTATCATTCTATGGGTGGGTTCAAGACAAGCCTTCGTAAAAGCTCATGTCAATAACTTTTGTTTTACTTTACAATCTTGCTTTAACTATGATAAGCAAGATTGTCGTGTACGTTATCTCTTTGCAATGAAATCCTTTCATTTGTGTCAATTTTTTTTATTTTAAAAAGACCTCCAGCTTGTGCTATTATTTTCTTTGTTCTTGGATTCATCTTGTAGTAAACACGTACGAGTATATGTGAGTGCACAAGAGGGGCATTAACTTGAACATTGTTGTAATACGTATACATACAATAAACATATTTAGAGCTGAAAATATTGACGAATACTTAAATTAAACATATATTTAAGACGTAATAGATCTGTACACAAAGGTTTAGACATATAAACCCTCGTATATAGTTGGCTTTTAGAGCCCATGTGATTCTCAAACATAATGTACAGTGCACCCTGGGATTCATTTATTGCTTAAGGATTGAATAATGTATCACATTAATAATAGAAGAGTTTGTGAGATAATCCTCAGCATCGATTTGGGTTGTTTTTTTAAATATTAATTTTTGATCACTCATAGAAGATTGTGCACAAGGAGGTTTGATGGCACCCCTATCAAGGGTTTAGGGTTTAGGGTTATACTATCTGGAAAGATGTAGATTGACATCTTGGATTCCACGTCAAGTATCTGCTGGTAGAGGTGGACCACTCAACTCCTTCAGAATAAAACCCAGGCTACAGAAATTTCTTCTCTTTGCCATGGTCATTGCTGCTAAATTATTATATCTGTTCACAGGAAGAACGGGAGGGCCATACCGGGGGGTAGCCTGCAGGCCAATGTAGATTTACCCCCCCCCAAACTTTCTAAACAAGTAGGTCGAGGGGGGGGGGGGTAAATCTACATTGGCCTGCAAGCTACCCCCGGTATGGCCCTCCCGTTCTTCCTGTGGTTGCCATGTCCCTCCTTTTCACCTTCTTCGAGACCTTCTCTCATTAAGCGATTAACATCTGATAGTGGGATGATGGCCTGAGAGCAGGGCCACCCATGCCCTCCCAGAGTCTCTCACACTCAAGAAGTAGATGAAAAGTGCCAAGGGCCCTTCCAAAATGCCTCTTGATTTAGGATCCTAGCGTGTTAGAAATTGAACCTTCAAATCACTATTTAGTTGACTATATCCTCACATTCTACTTGTGATTGGTCCATTGACTATTTGATGCGCACTTTTGATACGTGAAGGGCGTACAAGGGTGCAAGGGCCCTTCAAATGTAGATGAATAATTTCAGCGAGTTAGTCCTAGCGTGCATGGGTGGGAATGCTCTGATATGGGTACCCCCTCCAAAAATAGTGTGATTTTCGAGGAATATCTTTATGGTAAGAAAAAAACATTGGAAAATTATAAAAATTAGAGGGTGTTATAGGCACCATGGCTACAACTATATACATGGTGTTAAAGATAGAATTTCTAGGACACATCAAATGAGTTAATAGACATAAATCACACTATGTGAGTTGCGTAAAAGTAGTATCCATATCAGGCCATTCTCCAATGGTGCATAATATTCTGCGTGCCCTTTTGTACTTAGGATCACTGATCTACTTAATAATGTTACAATTGAGACCACAAAGTTTTTTTTTCATTTTTTTTTTTTTCTGTTGAGTGTCTCCAAAAATTTGGTGTATGATTTTCTTGTATTTTAATAGCTATAGTACATAATCTTGTTTAAAAGTTACATTTAGACATTTTTTTTGGTTGAGGATGTGGCTAAATAATTACATTTTCTTCCTATAGGCTTGAAGCTAGATGAGTCGATGAAAACAGTTTGTCAAAATCTGGCGATACTCCAAAAAATACCAGTGTCCAAAACTATCATTCTGACCAACAGTTATCGCTGCTCCCTTGTGTGGCATTGTCTACCATGGTTTTGAAACAAGTTATCATTGCGACTCTTAACCCTTAAACAACAATTCCTTTCCTGATACCACACCCAAAATCTCCTCTTAAATTCCATTTTAAGCATGATTATGTGTTTAATTTGCTTTAGCTTTATTCTAAAGAAGTATAGATCTCTCTAAGGTGCTCGGTTTGGAATTTTAAAAACCCCATTTGGTGCAATGGTGTAGAAGTTATGAGCAAGATTCTCCCAAACTAAAACCAAGCCCGTGGGGCTGGCATTGTCGTTTAAGGGTTAAGAACAAGGATGTGAGAGATGAAGTTTTTTTGTTGCTGAAGTCTTTAATTTGTTACTGTTGTATGTAAAAAATGTTCATATGGCTTCTACTAATTGTGACTCAATTTTATAAAAAAACTTCAGCAAATTCCTAGTAGTGGTAATTTGGAGTACCAGTGATACTGGAACACGGATTCCTTCATGTTTCACATGAGCAATGAAATACACATAGTTTGTTTCATGCACATATTGACATTCTTGAGTGGCAGTACTCTGTACCTAGTGACTTGTGAAACCCACTGTAATGGTAGGTGCGTATCTAATATGTACCTTGCAACAATTTCCACCCAAACCAGTTCAACAAACAGTAAATATATTGGGGACTACATGCTATGCATTATGATCACTATCAGGGTTGTAATGGCATCACCTGACAAGCCGCCTGCCCGTCTGGTTTGACTGTTTGATTTGTCCATCCAGTCCGATTTGGTTTTCTAATTACAGTTGTCCCTCGATCTCTATAATGACATGTCTGGGAAGCCCTACCTTCAAGGTGGCAAGCATAGATTAGTCACAAAAATGACTTATCACATGTGTATTTATTGCTTGAAACAATAATATCGTCATATCATGAGTGTCATTGTATGGAAAGTAGACTATAGCCTCTAGTCTGCCCAATATCAAAATATTTGAGCATATTCAAATCTGTTCTTGAACTAGTTGAAAACATTCACAAAATATTCCTATCAAAACCCTAATTTGTCCAAAGACTGTCGTGTACGCCCGTCCACACCCAAAGGACATTCCTGATTATCCAAACCCGCGCAATATGACAACCCTGCTCACTATTCACCAATGTTGGTGCAATGTATCGTTAACCCTGCCCGGTGACATGAAATGGACTGGAGAAAATCATGTCTAGATGACACGTGTCAGTAGTTCCGCTATCAAGCTCAGCCATTTGTCGACGTAGGGAGAAAGAAAATTCGTATCAACGTGGTCCAGCATATGGCCGGTCATCTTAGCCCTCTAGACGGCCCATTTGTCACAGAATCCAGTATTTGTGCACGGCATTCCCCGGATCCGGAAAAGGCCTGTTTTGGTACAGCTTGCATTACATGAATCTGATCATTTATTACTGTAGAGGAACCCAGTGAACCCGGTTACTAGTAAGGACTCCAGAGACTAGATCAAGTGTCTGATAGGCTTCCAACTGTGTTGAACTAATGCATGGACGCCACTGTGTCTTTAAATTACAATTCTATATTCTCCAAATCCATCGTATATCCTTCGAATTCATCTTTGACACGTAATTTCTAATAGTATATCAGTTAAATTATTATAATTTGTCACGTATTTTGAGAGAATAATAGTCAGGTTTGACGTCTATGGAATATGAAGGCCACGAAGAATATCTTATGTCCACTCTACTAGCCTGAGTCGTGACCACTTGCCTGTTGTGTCTAATGCTCTGAACCTTCTGTTCAAGTTTGGAGCATCATGAAATCCCAGCCCATGTGATCTAGGCCTGTCGTCAATAATAATAAAAGTTTCACAAGCATTGTGAAGTCCAGTTTGTGGTTGGCAGTAGAATATTTTTATGGTGCACAGCCAAGACGCCAACAATTGCAAGCTTGAGTTGTAGAACGTGTCAACGAGATTCGAGGAGGAAAGTTCAATAATCCTGAGAGGAAAGATTTTTCAAAAGGCTTACTTGGTAAGAAATAGTCACACCGACAAACAAGGATACTCTTGTCTTTCTCATTCGCCATAAAAAAGGGATAGTTGTGTACTCTCTTGCAGAAAGAAAAATTGTCACTACTGTAATTAATGGCTCGCTTGAGAGCCAAGGACGCTTCCCTATCCGAAACAATTAACTACCACCGGCCTGGAAAAGGGATATACTGTTGGACATCTTTTGGGGATCGGATCATGATTCACGTCGGATTCATGAGGCTTTTACTGTAGAATCATCACAACAAAAGTAGTGAGTTCTTTTCTTTTGGATCCACTTTCTAGCAAAGCTTCGTCCCGAACAAGGTGGACCGTAGATGAACCTGTCCATCAAATCTCTGCTGAAATATCAATATGATATTCCGCATGAGCCTTTGTCAAATCACAGTCTGTACTGGTACCAGGCACAATCGTGACCCCACAGCCGAAGCTATGGCGCACCTACCGCCGCAGGGCAAGGAACCTGTGACTGCATCCAAATCCAAAGCAAACACTCATTGCAAAAAGGTCACTACTTACTACTACTGTATTGAAGTAACAGGACTTGTACACAGTAACTATGGTTTTTCATGGGAATCTAAAGATGAATCTACACTTGAGGTAAATGTTTAATATCAAAGGAGTGAAACACGCAACAGTGGAAGATATGCCATACAGATGCAATTCTGATTAAACGTTATGTTCAAGAATGTAATGGTTCAGATCATGTGAGTGACCTACAATGGTAGTTTGTAGGTCACAATGCTAGCTGAAGCTCTTAGCTACTTTGAGCATCATATCAACATACAACTTGTCCAAATTTCCGGGAAAGGTTCTCAATGAACACTGCTTAACTTGTGAGTTGTCTTCAAAATTATATATACTGTAGTTTTGATTCCATCGTCATTAATACTAGGTAGACCCTAGTTTTGAGGGCTTTGTGCACTTGAATGTCAAACGTTTGGCGCTCTGAACTTAACTAGTATAACCATAAGTTCCTCTTCATTCTTCTTTTGGTAACACTGGCTTAATTCATTGGGAACACGACAGAAATAGTTGGGACTTACCAAAACACCTCTTGAGAAAGTTTCAAAGCATGACACGTGGACATTCAACCACGGCTCTCGAGAAATCATGTCTAAATATAGCGTTGACGTCGACCGATCACATTGCTGTGGTAGGGCCTAGCTAGCTGGACCTACTGTAACAGGCAAGTAGAAAGTAATAATAGAAAAGAATGTAATTGACTGGGATCTTCCGATCTGTCACCAATTTCAAGTACACTTCCGTATCAATATTCATGATGTACGTGGGCTTCAAAATCTAATATTGTCCTTCGTTACCAACCCAACCAGAAGCACAGTCTCATGCATATCGATCTCCATTCTCAATTCAGTCACTCGCAATGTCATTCAAGCAAACTTTTACAAACAAGTCAACAAACTTACTGCCAGTACTTCAAACCTTCAAACATGGAGCCCTTTCGGCTGCACACTGATCAACAATAATTATATAGACTCACAAATTGAAGAGTCTACTGGCAACTGTTTCCCAGCAGACTGTAAGTTCTGACTTGATCCTTCATGAGGTTATACCGAATGCTATTGTGTTCTTTTCCTGCAGTGCTCGGCATGACTCATCCGCCGTCTCTCCCTTCCGAAGGGATCCGTGGGCACGTGGCAGCGGCCGGGGCGGCTTGAACTGGCCGGGACGAAACCAAACCAACTGGTCAGACAAGTATTTAAATCACGGTCATATTGTGACCATGCGATAGACTTTGTCAGCTGATCACTCTTGTCCACTTGATGATCACGCCTTCTCGACTTCCTAGATATCAGAACGACGTCGTCTTCTCCTCCTATTCCCAAGTCTAGCTAGCTGAACTCAAGCTCCAGGTGCGTTATACTGCTTGTTTCCTCTTGGCTGAACTCGGACCGCGGGCGATCTACTGCTACTAGGCGGTTTGGGTTCTTTGATCGAAGTCGACATTTAAAAAGGTAGTAGAGCATGAAGTCCAAGATTTAGTCAGACAATTGTATGTCCATCATTGAGTTCGAAGTTTCCTACTAGATCAAATTGCAATCGAGGGATTCCAGCTGCAATCAGTGAACTCAAAACGCAATTCACTAGATATACTCGATCTAGCATGACACGGTTTGGGATGCTCTAGATGGTCATATTCGTTAATTTCAGAGCGACGTTCAAGTGCCCAGCGCTTCGAGAACTAGATACTTGGGCGACTGAAACTGCGCCAATACCACTGGTCACATCACTGCAACTTTAACGAATACGAGGTTCTTAACATGTCTAGACTGACATGGTTGTGATCTCGTTTCGTTCGTCTGAAACCTAGCACCGAGGTTTCGGTTGGGTGACTGAAACTGGGCCAATTTCTGAATATGAGGTTCTTGGCATGCGATCTGGACTGACATGATTGTGATCGTGTAGAATTTGGCGAGATGGCGACGCTGCAGAGGCCAGGCACTGGAACGGACACGTCCGCCACAGAGCGGGCGGAAACAGGGGCGGAGACGGCGCGTATGGAAGGGAAAGGCGCGGCGGGTGAAGCCGCGGAGGCGGCGAGAAATGTGGCCACGGGACGAGACGAGCCCGCAGTGGTGGATCGAAGCGGGGTGATCGAGCCCGGAGCCGCAGCGTCGACCAGTACTGCTTTGCACCACCACCACAATAATGGAGTTCTGGGACGCACTGAAGAGGAACTGGCCAGACTGCGCACCCGCACGCACATCACCCACGAAGGCGAGGCTTACTGTCCCAATCCCAACATCAGAGACCTGGTAAGACCCATTCTATGGTCATATTCCTTGAACTTGTGGCCTGTTTCAGAGTGCTAGAATTGTGCCGAGAGTTCTGAAAACAAAAAATAGGACTGGTATATATACGCATCTGAGGTTTCAGTTTGGTGACTGTAACTGCAACACCATATTGGTTATTTTGGCCAATTCCTGTTATTTTCAAGTGTAACCTGTAACCTGTTACACTAGAAAATAACACTAGAATATAATAGGGATTGGCCAATATAACCAATCAATATGGCGTTCTGCGTGAGTGTCACTGAAATCACAACATCATCTGGAGACCAATTTTTCGGTCATATTCGTCGAAATGGCCTGTTTCAAAGTGCCGAAATTGTGCACAGAGCTCTAAAAACTTTACTTCTGAGGTTTCAGTTGAGTGACTGAAACTGCGTCAATCCGCCAACTTAGTGAATATGAGGTTTTTGGTCTGTTGCTAGCTTAATTGTTGGTTGATGGTGAATAGGGTGGCTGGTTGTGACTGATGTGAACTGGCTGCATGCATGCAGCCCAGGGAGTTCGAGACCAGGGTGACAGTCATCCAGCGCTACCCTGAGATGCGAACAATCGAGAAGACTGATTTCATTAAAGAGATTTACCACGAGGATCGCACCATCATTGTCCCGAAGACGCGAGTCATCATGGACGAGATCGAGCGCATCGACCGGGTTCCAGTCGTGCGTCAGGTTCCCAAGACCCGAATGGAGATTTTCCATCGGTAAGATATGCACCTTACCTAGGATCGAATCATTAATTAATTTTCCCAGTTTCTTTGACACTGCATGCCAGGTAGCAGTTTGACGCTGCAATGCCGACTTGTAAATACGTTGCTTCGAATCGTTGAAATGGTCATATTCGTTAAATGGTGTGTTCGAAATTGTGACGTTCAAGTGCTCAGAGATCTAGCCAGGACTGAGGTTCCAGACGCCACTCTGGAAGAGTCTGTACCAACTTCTAGAAATATATATATATATATATATATGCCAATTCACGAATCTGACGATATATTTGATCGAGACTCAATGAATTGAACTGCACGCACATATTTTAACGAATATGAGGTCTGGGTCATGAGTTGCAGGGTTGTCACAGAGGAACGCGAGGTGACCGACATGGTGGAAATTGTGGAGTATGTCGACGTGCCCAGGATTGAGCTCGTGCCCCGCGTCATCACGGAAGATGTGGAGGAGAAGATCATCGTCCCCGTGGTGAGAGAGGTGCCCGTCACCCGCATGGTCGAAGTACCCACCGGAAAGTAAGCTCACTAACTCAATCTCGCATTCCAAATTGGGCCTCATTATTTTCTCACCCGTTTTGAGTACGTCATATGAGGACTTTTTTTTCGTCCAGTTATATATATTTTTTCACCTACAAATGCAACGTTCTTCACTGATGGTGATATGAAATTTGGTCCCATCTGAATTATGTTTTTCACAATATGATCATTTAAACCCCAAAAGACCAAGAAGTCCAATCTGGGCCTCATGTTTTTCTAGCAATTCTGAGTAGATCCTATGTGGACTTCTTTTTGTTCAAATTTATTTACTTTTTGACCAATATGTGCATGCAATATTCCTCACTGATTCTAGTGTTATAAAATTTGATTCTAGTGCTATAAAATTATATTTTTCACAGTATGATCAATTGAATTGGTTATTTCTAAACCATGAATCCTTGGTCATTTAGGGGTTAAATTCATGAAATCAGGGGATAACTCAGATTGAACCCGGTTTTCGATCGTGAATGATCGAAGCGTTGTGTGATCAGCTGCATATGCTAATGATTTCGAGGGAATTGGTTGCAGCTACTGTGAGGCACCGGTTGGGGATTTCGTCAACCCGGGGCACTTCAACCTCCTCGGCGGTCGCAAGCACCGCAGACACAAATCCAAGACACACAGCGGCTTTCTGCACAGATCCAAGAGTTCGTCGTCGTCTTCGTCCTCCGACGATGAGAAGGTCATCGGCCCCGAGGCTGCAGGCGTTTCGGACGAGGCTGTTGCACCCACTGTGCATCACAACGCCGATGGAACCGCCACCATCAGCCCCTCATCGTCCAAGCGAAAAAGCTTGTTGCAGAGAATCATTCACCACTAGTACCGCCGATCTGTACGTGAGAGCGCGCGTGACTTTCGCTGGTTAACCCCTAAGCGTCCACTGTGTATTTTCTGTAGTGTAGGAAAATTGGACCCCTTGCTGCAAATCACCTGTTTGTGTGGAAATGACTTCAGGTTGACACGATCGACCCTGTTGATCTTGTAGTATAGAACAAGAGTTTTAAAATGATGTACTGCAATCAGAAAACCGAGGTAAAATGGGAAAATGCCACCGTTGCAAAGTTCGTCGTATTGGGCGTTTCAGACGCTTCGAGGTTAATTTGGTTTCCTGTGATCAGAGCTATCTGGATGAGCGCAACTAATTATAGACTGAGAGTACCGGTCTCATTGCTAGATTTAGTTGCATGTTTTGTTACCATCTTGTAGGATGGTCCATTGTTTACGTCCCTCTCGGTTCCTGTATTAATACTCCTTTGAGTTGTATGGCTACTTAACCCTTTAACGTCCCGATTCAACACTGATTTTGAAGATGCGTTATAAAATGTTAGATGAATAACAGAAATGGAGTTGATGTACAAGTTGTAAATGTCGATGTGAAGATCACATCTGTATGGTCGGATTTCTCATATTCTTTATTAATAAATTGTAATTAAATTGTCAAGATTTTCTTTTGAAATTCAATTTAAAATCCTAAATTAACAATAAATAAATAAATAATTGTCGTGATGAAATTGGAATAACATGCATTATAAGATGGTATGGTTTCCATTATTTGTTTCTACTTATTTTGGAAAATCATGTTTAAGGTCTCACTTTTTGAACTAAGAATGAAACTTGACATAAACCAATTCTGTTATTTTTTTAAAAATCACAATGTCTTATTTTGAAGATTCATACTGTACAAATGATAGTCAACTAGCACAAGAACCAAAAGAAATTTGGATGAATGAAAATTGTCCATGTATGTAGTCAAGAGAATAATCTGAATCTGTTCATTGTCCACTATATAAACGCAAGCACATCAAAGGATTAAACATTGATTCTTCAAAGTCACTTTTTGATACTTTTTTTTAATGATTTTATGAATTTTGTTTCATGAAGTTTTTTTTAAAGATTTTTGATAGTTTGAATTTTGACATTCATACTGGAATTTCTACTTAAAAGGGTAAATAATTTTGTATTCATTTTTGAAGGATTTGAGTAAGTTAAACTTCTTCTTTACAAGCTTAAAAGGTGAGTTTTAAAAGTCCAAAGATACTATAAGCTTAAGAAAACGAGCTAAGAATGTAAAAATGAAGTCACTTGAAAAACACTTTTTCACTTGGAAATAGCATTTTCTATGTTCACTTTATTGTGCTTATCCCCTTCCACCTTTAACCAATTAAAAGGTCATTGTCATTACAAATAGACACTTTGTACACCCTGGCTTCAAAAAAGGATCAGAGTTTCTATCTATCTATCTGTGCACCTCTTCATAGGTATGAGACAAATTTTAATACTACTTTTCCCCTCCTCTTGCCTATTTCCATTGACAACTTCTCAAACCCATAAAAGTTCCTTCTTAATCTCCAAAACTCTCCATGGAAAGCATTTGGCTTATAGAAATAAACTAATAAAGTTTCATTTTGCATGTATGACCCCCAAATGGGTATCCTAGAAAACAGGGACATTGATTTGGAACGTGGTGCAAGTATCTGGTTGTGATTAATGTTCAGAGTATTTGCTAAAAAAAAAACGAGAAGAGTTTTAATAGTTATTTTTTGTATACATGTGCATTAACCATGTATTTATTTGACGACTATGGATATAAAAAGAATACTCCATAATTTACCCGAATATTCATGGTATATTCTTTTAAAATCTATAAATTAAAAAAAATGCACCCTATATTATTTATAATAAAGCTTTTGACATTGTAAGGCCATATTTTATTTCCTGAAGATTTCAAATTTTTATTTGAAATGAATAAAAAATACCCAATTTTTAAATTCATGTCGTTTTGAAATTTTCACTAGTATAATAGTGTCAGGTCTCAAACACCTTGTGATACAAAAAAAATCATTGCTAATACCCCCAGGGATTCACTCCTTGTACATTTTTTGTAGCACCTGAGGTAATTGAATATTTTTCTAAGAGGTATTAATTTTAATTTTGCCATTTTTTTGTACAATATAATTACATAATTTTTTAATATGCACAATTTCAAGATGAGCTATTGTATATATAATTTACTAAAGTAATCAATATTTAGCACATTATGTTAACATAAACTGAAAACTAATACAAAATTAATTATTTACTTGATACAAGCTCATCAAGAGTTACAAAGTCATCACCATTTAAAATGTAAATATTTTGAGCCCTTTCAAAGGTCATGGTTACCAAAGTGATAATGGTATTGATGTCCACCCACTTACTATTACTAACATCATATTTGAAGTGAATGTGTCATTAGACTTTGAGGAATAATTTAGAAACTCCATAATTGTTGTATTGGGTTTGTTTAACAAATCATGTGCCGAAAGTCAAGCCTATGTGCTAGAAACCCTAAGCCCACCACCAAACTTCCCGGAAAAACCAAGTCCTAGTGTTGCAAATCAAAGTCCTTTTTGTTTATCTCCGAGGTTCATATCGTTTACTTTGAGGTCCTAAGAAAAATAAGCTACACAGAGTACGACATGTGTCCCTCTTCAACTTTCTCGTCCCTATTAGTATATATATATATATATATATATATATATATATATATATATATATATATATGCTTATAAAGCTTACCATGTATTAATTAAAATGTAATGTTTAATATTAATGCTACTCAATATTAATTTTAAATGTATTGTAATTTTACCTAGAAGTAATATATGCCACTTTTTTTTTTTTTTTTGTACGCGATTTGGAAAATTAAAGAAGTGAACTCCCCTAGCTAATATCAAAATGTTTTAGGATGTCTTGTGTTACGAAATGAATGGCAAAAATAAATATGTTTGAAGTTGTATATTTAAAAGAATTGAATCACAAGAGACCATTTCAATCACAAAAGACAAGATTTAAAGGACAAAATTCCTACTAGAGACACCTCCAATTTTGGTCTTCTTGCAGACTAGGATGGAGTAATAATTCTTTTCATGTACAACATATTATTGACTAACAGGTTGAGTCTCTTCATGTTAGAAGTACATTTACTATGTTAGGAATTCCTATTAGAACGTGTGTCAATTATGTATTTTGACAAAATTGTTAGTTAACAACTTGTAGGCGACGTAGCCATAAACACGCAATTTGCTATTTACACACTTGGCCATATAATCATGCACTTGGCCCTCGGGCGCTCTAAAAATTCAAATTCAAAAAAATTGCAAAAAAAATTGGACAGATTTTTTTCTCAACAATTCCCTTCCAATAAGGATAAATTGCAAATTCATGGAGATTTTTGGCAGGGGATTTTCTTTAAAAAAAATTATTTGTATTTTCTATATGTCAAAATTTTGTCCTATATGCAACAAAATTATCCTGTGATATTGATTCTACACATACTATGCGAGAAGTATGAAAGTGGGAATTCTGAATCCCTTATTTGTACAATGGGGTACCAATCAAAATGTCGTTTTCGAATTCGCAGTGAGAAAAATTTCAGTAGTGCCAACTTTGAAAGCCTTTCGAGAGCTCAAAAATTCGTATTTTACCACGAAAGTTTTACCAAAGAATTATATTTAAGTTAATTATATGTGTGCCAAATTTCAAGACCAAAAGATTCACCAAAAAAAAGTTATTCAAAATCTACCAACATTGGTAGCTGTGGAATGTTTTTCATTGCTGCCAACTTTGACAGCCTCCCAAAGATTGAATTTTATTTTTTTTGCCATGAAATTCTTGGAACAAAAACCTCTTTATGTTAATAACATATGATAAAAATTTCAAGGCCAAAAGATTAATAAAAAAAAAGATATTAACAATCTACCAACATGTAAAGTTGTGGGAAACAATGGGGGAAACCAATTCATTGCTACCAACTTTGACACCCTCCCAACGGTTGAGAAATTGTCTATTTACCATGAAATTTTTGGCACAACATGCTCTTTATGATAACAACATTCATGCTAAATTTCAAGGTCAAAAAATTTATACAAAACAAAATATTTACAATCTAGCAATGTGTGTAGTTGTGAGATACCTTTTATTAAAGACATTGAAATTGTTGAAGTATGTCAGACAATCATGCTTTTAGATTGAAATTTTCCAGATGATACAATCTCTAATCATAAATGCTTCTCAAAAAAATCAAGGATAGCCAAATTTAGTTGTTTGCACTTGTCACATCTCAAAGACTGCACTTGTTTAAAAATTGGAGACCATACATGCATGAAGAAGCTTTTTCCTCTCAATAAGAATGCTTGCAAAGTATGTGAAGAATGGAGACAAACACACCTTTTGGAGAAGCTCGATTGGCCTGCAAACTCTCTCGATCTCAATCCAATTGAGAACCTTTGGAAGATTTTGAAAGATGTTGTGCAACATGGCCCAATATGTCCAAAAATTTAGATGACTTGAAGGTAGTTATTGAAAGAGAGTGGAGGTTAATCAATGGTACAAAGCTCCTTCAACTATGTCATTCTATGCCCTCTAGGTTACAAGCAGTGATTGAGGCAAAAGGAGGACATACACGTTGGTAGATTGTAAATATTTTGTTTTGTATAAATTTTTTGACCTTGAAATTTAGCATGAATGTTGTTATCATAAAGAGCATGTTGTGCCAAAAATTTCATGGTAAATAGACAATTTCTCAACCGTTGGGAGGGTGTCAAAGTTGGTAGCAATGAATTGGTTTCCCCCATTGTTTCCCACAACTTTACATGTTGGTAGATTGTTAATATCTTTTTTTTTATTAATCTTTTGGCCTTGAAATTTTTATCATATGTTATTAACATAAAGAGGTTTTTGTTCCAAGAATTTCATGGCAAAAAAAATAAAATTCAATCTTTGGGAGGCTGTCAAAGTTGGCAGCAATGAAAAACATTCCACAGCTACCAATGTTGGTAGATTTTGAATAACTTTTCTTGGTGAATCTTTTGGTCTTGAAATTTGGCACACATATAATTAACTTAAATATAATTCTTTGGTAAAAATTTCGTGGTAAAATACCAATTTTTGAGCTCTCAAGAGGCTTTGAAAGTTGGCAGTACTGAAATTTTTCTCACTGCGAATTCGAAAACGACATTTTGATTGGTACCCCACTGTACATGCATCTTACATAATCATACAAGCACATTGTATGCAGTTAGATATGGGCTACAAACATACACATAAGATTTAATTATTCTTTGAATTACATAAAAATCGTGTACTCGTTCACGTTTTATAATAATAGTACACACTTTTTCCTTCAATACCTTGACATCTAATATAGAAAACCATATACAATTCTATTCTAGTATAACATATATAATTCTATTCTGGTAAGCATCTAGCTCGTTCTGCATCCTCTCGTCATCCATGCCTTCCACCTGTAACGCAATATATTCAAGTGTATGTGGCTTTGCTTCATTGGGAATAGTAATTTGGTTCTCAGTTCGAATTCCTTGTATAGAAATGAACTTCACCTTTAAATGTTCACTTCTCATTCTTGCTGGTACATCTCTCCACGAAAATATAGTAGCTTCTTTGTCCACCCAGCCCTATCTCTCACCAGACGGCTGAAACCATGTCTCTCACCAAACAAAAATTGAAAAGAAAAAAACCAAAAAAAACTAAAAGCAAAGAATGCAACAAACCAAAAATTTAAAAATTTAAAATTAAAATAAAAACTAAAAAAAAACTAAAAACTAAAAACAAACCAAAAAGAAAAACTAAAAAAGAAAAAAAAATTAAAAAAAACACCAAAAAGAAATCCAAAAAAGAAACCAAAATAACTAAAACCCACAATAAGAAAAAAACAAAAACAATACAAAAATCACAAAAAAAAAAAACATAAAATCAAAGAACAAAAGAACAAAAAATCTTAAAACAAAAACACAAAAAAACAAAAAACAACCAAAGGATAAAATAAAAACAAAAAAACACACAAAAGAACACAAAAAGAAAAAATCAAATACGCATAAAGAAAAAAGAAAAAACCAGAAACCCAAACAAGTCTAAAACACACCAAAAAAAAAAAAAACAAACAAACAAACAAAACAAAACAAAAAGAATCTAAAGCTGGCCGACGAGGCGAGTAGGGAACCGCCATTTTTTTTTAAATTAAAAAAAAAAAATCATCAAAAAAAATTAGAAAAAAAAGAAAAAGAAAAAAAGAAAAAAAGAGAATCTAGATCTAGCCGAAGAGGTCAACAAGGAACTGCCATTTTAAATACAGTTTATTTTTTTTAATTCCAAGATAATTCTAAAAAAATAGATTCCAAAAAACAAACTCTAGAGCAGGCCAACAAAAAACAGCATTTTCTATAAATAAAAAAAGACTTCCTCAAAATAATAAAAAATAAAAAATAAAACGAATCTAGAGCTGGCAGTGCAGGCCAACAGGAAACAACGTTTTCCAAAAAAAAACAAAACAAAACAAACCAAACCTAAAATTAAATTAAAATGAATAAATAAAAATAAAAATTCGAACAACCTGGCCGGCCAACTTGGCCAGCTTGGCCAAACATGACTTGGTCGGTCATTTTAAGGCCAGCCAGCCCTTTAGGCTGACTTCCACTTGAAGAGACACTACATGGGCAGAGGGTGCGCGGCCGCGCACCCGCTTTGCCTATAATCAGTTGCTCATTGCAACTCTCTCCTTACAGCCATCATCCTCAGTATCTCATTTCTCTCTAAGAGCATATTTTGTCTAAATCTTTCTAAAAAAGCTTCAAAAAAACATCGTTATTCTTCTTAAGCTTTCAACATCACATACCAAGGTGAGCTCTCATTTTTTGTCATGAAAAGAATGACCGGTTTGTTGTGGTATATATGGAGAACAACTCACTAAATGATTTTGCTTAAAGATTTCAATGTCCTCAACTAAATTTTTTTTTATGTTTGACTTGATTTGTGACAAGACTTGGAAAGGGAACATCAGTTTGTCACTAGGGACTTCCATTTGCAAGTCTAGGAGCATTCTACAATGATTCTACGAGTCTGAGGTAAATGCTATTCCCTAAACCATATTATTTTTTATGAAATCATGCACTACATAGGCATTTAGGCCCTGATCGCCACCCTAGGACCACATGGGCCTAGGGGTCGACCCCGGGGGCCCCACTGGGACTCCTAGACCACTTGGCGGCCCCTTATGGAGCCCCAAGTGGGCTGATCTTGCGTTCGGGCCCAAGGGGCACCGCTAGGACCGCATGGATTTAAAAGACAACCATGGGGGCCCCACCGGGACTCCTAGACCACTTGGGGGCCCCTTATGGAGCCCTCAAGTGGGTTGATTTTGCGTCTAGACCCCGGGGGGCACCGCTTGGACCGCATGGGCCTAGGGATCGACCCAGGGGCCCCATTGGGACTCGTAGACCACTTGGGGGCCCTTTATGGAGCTCCCTAGTGGGCTGATTTTCCGTTCAAGCCCCGGGGGGCACCACTAGGACCGCATGGGCCTAGGGGTCGACCTCGGGGGCCCCACGGGTGCATTCATGGTAATAGGAGCCAACATAAGTGTAACCAGTGGTTATTTTTATAAAATATCAAGCAAAACCTTCGTCATTTGAATTGATAATGCAATATAAATTATTTCCTACATGTATCATATGTTATTCTAACATATACCAAATTTTAACGATGTTTGAGTAATTATTCGTACTCCAAAAGGACTAAAATATGGTTGTAACCAGTCCTTAATAAAGACTAAAATGTCCTTAATATTTTGCAAAATGTACATAATTTTTTTCTAATATCTACATATATTGAAGATATCATATCCTAAGCACTCATCAAGAGTCCTTAGATTTGGGCACCGTTGGCTCCTATTACCATGAATGCACCCCCACGGGGTCTCTTAAACCACTTCAAGGCCCCGTTTGGGGCCCCAAAGTGGGCTGATTTTGCATTCGATCTCCGCGGGGCACTACTAGGTCCACTTGGACCTAGGGGTCGATCTCGCGGGCCCCACGGGGACTAGTAAACCACTTGGGGGCCTTGTTCGGGGCCCCGTAGTGCGCTGATTTTGTGTTTGGGCTTCGCGGGGCACCTCTAGGTCTGTTCGGGCCTTCGAGTGAACCCCGCGGGCCCCACGGGGACTAGTAGACCCTTAAATGGGCTGATTTTGCGTTCGGGCTCCATGAGGCACCGCTAGATTTTCTTGAGCCTAGAGGTTGACATCGGGGCCCCCGCAGGGACTCGTAGACTAGTTGGGGGCCCCGGTGTAGGGCCGCGGAGTGAGCTAAATTTTTATTTTCTGAATTGCGGGGTCTCCATGTGGACATTCTCATTGTTGAGACTGAATTGTAATATGTTATTGCATGTTTATTTCAAATATTGGTGTCTAGATTGCTGATACGCTACTCTTATATGCAGGCTCTTGGATTTATTAGGATGGCACCTAATGTGGTGTCCGAGTATAGGGAGTATGGTTGGTGGGTTACGAGCGAGGACCCGTTGAAGCCCATGCTGTGGATGATTGAGTTTCCGGTGTTGTTGGGTAGATTTTGTTCAGTACTCAAGAAGGTGATTGGTGTGGTGTTGTCCATTACTTCGTCGCCAAATGAATTTTTTTTTTCTTTTAGGTGGAGAGCGATGAGTCGACTCCGATGAAGTATAGGGTGCAGAGGGAGCTGATCATGGCATCGGTCTCGCACAGCTTGCTTGATCGTGTTCCCGCGATGAAGATGGTGCGTTCGTTGTAGATGGAGTGCGAAGTCATTCTAGAAGAATTGCGGATGGCATGTGACGCTTATGTTATGAAATGTATGCCGTTGGACCCTGAAGAGATGTTTTGTACGAGGCAGCGGTTTCTAGAGCATCAGACGTGTTTTCTTAGAACTACTAGTTTTTTTAGATAGTGTGGATTAGTACCATTGGTTGCACTTCAAATGGCTGACTTGTACTTCTCTATTATATGTATTTATTATTATTATTATTATTATTATTATTATTATTATGTATATATATATATATATATATATATATATGGATCCATACTTTATGTGGATATGTAGAGTAATGATGTCCTTGTACGAAAATGTATTGCGGATTGTATGTGATTGTAATACAAGGGGAATGGGGAAAATACGGTTGAAAGATAGTAAAATGTTGGATATTTCTTGCACTTTTGAAGGGGTTTTATGAAAGACACATTGCTAAATTAAAAAAATGTATGAAATTCACATATTTAGTATTGAAAATCCGTAAAATATTTGATTTGTTGCAATACACTGCAGTTTTTACCAAAGACAAAAATTGCACCTTTTTAAAATTAAAAAAATTGATTTCTGAATTTTTTGGCACAATGAGGCCCTGAAATGACTGCACTTGGCCAAGTGCGTAAATAGCAAATTGTGTGTTCATAGTAGCCGTCATAGATGTCATAGCCCTTATGGTGGTAATAGCCATTGTAGCGGTAACAACCGTTATGGCGGTAGTAACCAATCACCATAGTCTTATTGTAAATGGTCTACAACACTTAGACCAATTGTATAAGAGCTCGGCCGCTTGGGAATGAGGCTCTTGATCATATTTTGATCATACCTCCAATTTTATTTGCATTAGTAAAACTCCTATCTTCAAAGACACCCGTCTTGTTTTTTACACTTCTATGCTTATTTTTAGAACCCATCCCATCACAAATCATGTTGAACTGCACTGTCTACCAGTCTTTGCAACAATTTTGAGAAAAAAGACAGTTTTGGCAAAGACCCAACAGTGACCAGAAATGAAGCCAATATTGCACCATGTGTCTTTAAAGTGATTTTCAACCAAATCCATACATGATTGCAAAGGTTCTTTAAGTTAAATGTGTTTTCCAAGCCAAACAATCCTTGGTGGCGTGATATTTTTTTGCATACACATGTCACTAGTAGCTTGGGGAGACACCACCTTATGAAAGGTGAACACACGTGCAAATACTATGTATTAAATTTTAGAGGGCTATTTATCTATATGTCTTGAATTTTCACCGCCCTATGTTTATGTAAATTCCTAAATCCTCCCGTTTTTTCCTACCCTATATGTAGTTATAATTTTTCAATCTCTTTATTAAATTAATCCCTTTTTATTTATAATATTTACATTTAGCAGAAATCTGCTATAAGGTGCATGAAAATGCAAATTTTGGCAATCCTAAAGCCAAAAAGAGTGATTTTTGGGATTTATAAGTATTGGTACAGGGAATAAAAATATAGCCAAGTAGGACTTTATGTAATACAAGGGTCTTCAAAATTCCTAAACATGAATATAATACCCCCACATCAAATACCCCGTTAGCTCAAATTCTTACACATGTTTCCACTAAGTGTCGTCCCCAAGCCTCGGGGATGCACTCTACATTATGTTTGAAAATCACGTGCATTAATGACCCCCCCTTTAAAACTCTACTATATACATGGGGTTATATGTTTAAAAACCATTGTATACATGTTTATTCTATATTTAATATATGTTTAATGTTAGTATACATCAATATTTTCAACTCTAAATATGTTTATTGTGTGTATACATCATATGGCAATGTTCAAATTAATAACCCTTCTGTGCACTCACATAGCTTGTACGTTTAGTATAGTGGCACACCCCCAAACCCCAAGCTTAAGCTGAACCTTTATTTGTAATATTATTTTTTGAAATTGAGGCTATGTATTAAGCCCCTAATTATTTATAAATGGGTTTTGCATATTTCAAATACTCTATGGTTGGTTAGAAAAAAATCTAAATTTTATCTCCAACAAAGAAAAACATACTCTAATTTTGAAAGCCAATTTTAGGGTTTCGAACTTTAAAGTGGTCTGACCGTAGAAAAAGTTTTTCAATTGAATTTCTTTTTAAGTAAGCTCAAAAAGCATGCCATCTAAACCATGTTGTTCATCACTATTATTTACATTTTTCCTTAAAAAATTATACTATTTTAGGCATTTTGTAATAACTATGACTATTACAAGAGAAAAACTTTTAAAAAATCTTATAAAATTCATTTCTATTTAAATAATTATGAAAAAATCAGTGTGAATTAGTTTGACAATAAATTATATGAGAAAAATAACAAAAATATATATTGTATTTTAAATGTGAAAAATTGATGAAGTTTGACTGGGTAAATTTGATGTGAATGCTTAACGGTTAATATAAATGATCTGGTTGATTTTCTAAAATAGCCGCCGGTTGATTTTCCAAACCTCATGCTAATTAAAAAGAGGAATCCATAGATTTTCTCTAATTGTGGTATGAAATAGTTGCAATAGCCAAGATGAATCTAGGAGGAACCGGTTGATTTTTCTAAAGACAAGGACCTCATTGCTTTTGCTTGAATATTTCCGAAACGCTAAACTAGAATCATAAATAGTTTGGCAACTGCCATGGCCAGAGCTGTAATTGAGACAATCATGAATTGCCAACTGCATCTGTAGAAAGTAGTTCCCAACATGCATATCCAAATCAAAGTTCTTCATGTTCTAAATATGTACAGTGACTCACAAAAGTAGTGGGCCACGATTTGAATTGCTCTCATAAATTGAGAAAATAGAATCATAAAGTAAAATTTGTGACAAAAGGGATTGTACGCTCATATTTAATTTCACTTATAATGGACTATATTTAGACCTATTATATTTTTGAATTAAATTTCTATGTAAAAACATTTTTTTGGTGAAATGTCAAAATGTCTCCTTTCTTTTCATAGGAAGAATGTATGTCTTGATTAGAATCGCATGTCACAAGTTTCATGAATCTAAAAAAATTTACTGGTTAAAATCTTATTGATTGAAATTTGACCTCAAATTTTGGTTTTTTTATTTTTCACTCTATAAACTGTACTCCCTTTTTTCAGCAAAAAGACCATGACATCAACTTAAATTTGTCCTAAAACAAAACCATGATTTCCAACTATACTCATTCACCGCCGGCAATTAAGCTTCGCGCGCTTGACAACTTTTTCAGGGCATTGCAGAAAATCTTGCACCTTAATCCATGGACTTTGATCATGTTGACCATAGATTTTGATTATACTGATTATGGATTATTGTTATGGATTTTGGTCATATATACACTTTTTGGCAATCAGATATTCCCTTTGTACTCACTTAATCCATGGATTTGCATCACAGTCAACATGCTCCCTCTATTATCATGGAATTAATCTTAATTTATAAATTTCAATGAAAACAACGCTTAATCCATAGATTTCAGTGAAAAAAACGTTTAATCCATAAATTTCAGTGAAAACAAGGTCTTTTTGCAGGACAGAGGGAGTATAAGTTTATGATTACATTGTCTCAAACTAAAATATATCTAAATATATTCTTGGCATGACCTCTCAAATCCTTGTATCTTCATGTGTTGACTATGATATTTGAAATGACAAGCCTAATTTACATCCAATTAAGCAGTTTGCGCCACCGTTGGCGTCAGGGATGGCGATGCTCTTAGAATATACTTCTTTGTTAACACAAATTTCACATTATCACCATCTTCACATGCGACCAACGCTGCGACACCTAAGGAGTTTTAATATACATATGAATTTAATCAAGGTTCTCATGTATTTATAAAACCATTAAAATTTTATTAAACATTTATTTATTAAACATTTACCATCTTTGCACATTTTGCATATGACATTTATAGATGATATGGTACATGATACTTGAATGAATTGGGCCTACTAACCTACATAGAGGGCTCTAAAAAGGTCAAGGGATTACAAGAAACGTCTATAAAGTTCACAAAATATATTTTCTTTGAATTTATCCTTCAAAGTCTAAGATCTCTAGAATGCAATTTGTTCTACTTGAATATCACTTGTAGAAATATATTTAATTTCTTGAATAACTATTTGAATTTGTGTCCTCCACCTTATCCACAACATGTTGTGTACATAATCACCATAATGTCATTTAAAAACCTATCATGTAACAAATTTGTTTTTACTACATCTTTTATTTCCAAAGTCAATGGGGTGTTCTCACGGTAGGGGCTAGTGAAAAAAGTAGTCCAAAGTGATGGATTTTTTGAGAAAATGGACTTTGGAAAATTCTAGTAAATTTTCCGTAAATGATGAATGTGAGATTTTGAAAGTTTAGGGGTATGAGGGGTATACACACAATAATATTTTTGGACCAGTCTATTTTCTGGGCCAATGCTCTCCTATGACCACATTACTTTTTAGAAAATATAATGTAATGTTTCAATTAAATGTAGCTTAAAAAGGATCATAGATAATTAGAACTTCATTATTCAATTTTTTAGGTGGTCTCATGTGACTAGTTGTTGAATAAAATTTTACGAAGTTATATTCTACAATTAAATCAATTTTTCCATTCCATGATATTTAATAAGCCTTCAAAATCTAATAAATAAGAATGAAAAACTATGCAAGATTATGAAACTTGTATGAAGGATTTCTTTTCTTAAAATACATGTACATATGGTGATTTAGTGAAATATGAAATTTATATACCAAAAATAGTGTGGAAAGGGTGAAAACCCTTAAAATCTTATTTTTTACGACAAACAAGTTTTTACATTGCTGTTACAAATCAAATTCAATGCATCAAAGACTAGTAATTTTGAAAAATACATTTCATGGATATTATAATTAGATAAAACATCCAATTTCCTATTTTTGCACTTGGCCATATAATCATGCATTTGGCTTCTGAGCCCACTAAAAATTCAAACCGGTAGAAATTGCATGAAAATTTTGGCCAAATTTTTTCCCACAGATTTGGTTGCAAAAAGGATAAATTGCAAATTTTTGGAAATTGTCGAGTCATTTTCTTTTTAAAAGCCATTACTTGTGCTTTGAATATTTTCTAATTGGATTCTACACACAACAAAACTCTCTTTTGAAATTGAACTTGACACATAGTATGTTAGAAAAATACAGGAAGTTGGAGTTTTCAAACAACAAGTTAAGTACACATCTTACAAAACCATATAAATATATTGTAAGCAATTGGAAGTAGGCTACAAATAGACAAATTTGTTTTAATATGTTTTTTAGTACACAAAAGCACTTAAAAGCACTTACATGTTTTCAATTTATAAAGATAATACAAACTTTTAAGTTAGTACCTTGACAACTAAACTAGAAAACCACATACTATATAGTAATGTACTCATCTACTCTAGTAAGCATCTAGCAACCTCTTGTCACCCATGCCTTCAGTCTGCATTGCAACATATTCAAGTATGTGCGACTTTGCTTCATTTAGAATAGTGATTTGCTTCATCCACACGTAATCATATAGCGCCAGTATTGCAGCTATTGCTTCCTCCCTCCAAATAGCAACTCCACCATGACATTTCTTTACTGTGTTATCAAAATAGATTGTCCAACCTCTTGGAACAAACTTGTGAGAACGAGCCGAGCGATTCACTCCCCTATACAGAATCCAAAGGATTGTACATGAACAATGTTGTTGTCAACTCCAATGGGGCTTCCAAATGCACTAAGAAAAAGAGGAAAAGGAATGCGCGACCATGCACCCTCAACCACCTGCACAAAAAAAAAACAAAAAAATTATTAAACATATATATATATATATATATACACACGCATTCTTTTGCGAGTCGCTAATGATGCATAGCCGTCCCTGTGTTTTCTTCCGCGGCCATGGGAGCATGAGAGAACATATTGATGTTCTTTTGTTCTCTTGAAAGACCGGAAAAAAATAAAAATAATAAAAATAACAATACAACTATAAAATTATAAATAAATAAGTAAAAATAAAAATAAAATTGGCATGGCAGAGGGGCTAAGGGTACGCAGAAGGGACCCTCCATCTTCAAGCCCTCACGAGAACATGCATATATTCTTCCATACCCTCTCATAGTCGCCTCATGAATATATAAGGCGGCCATAGGAGCATGGGAGAACATATTCATTGATGTTCTCGTAAGGAGAGGACAAAATAGAGTCTGCGCATGCGGACCCTAAGCTCCGAAAAACCCAGGAAAAAATATAATAATTTGAGCGTGGTGAAGGGGCTAAGGATATGCAACACTACACCCTCTGTCCTCAAGTCCTCAAGAGAACATACATATGTTCTTCCATACCTTTTATAGCCGCTTCACAAGTATATAAGGCGGCCATAGGAGCATAGGAGAACATATTCATTGATGTTCTCATAAAAAGAGGACAAAATAGGATCCGCACATGCGGACCCTCAGCTCCGGAAAACCCGGGAAAAATATTATAATAATGATATTATCATTATTAATTTGGGCGTGGCGAAGGGACTAAGGATATGCGGCACTGCACCCTCTGTCCTCAAGTCCTCAAGAAAACATGCATATGTTCTTCCATACCTTTTATAGCCGCCTCACGAGTATATAAGGTGGCCATGGGAGCATGGGAGAACATATTCATTGATGTTTTCTTGAGGAGAGAACAAAAGAGGGTTTGCGCGCGTGGATCTTCAGCCCCAAAATACCTGGAGTTTTTTTTTTTTTTTTTTTTTTTTCTTAATTTCAATTTAAAAAAATTTAAAATTTGAATGTTGAAAAGGGGTTGAGGGTACGCGGCAGCGCACTTTCCGTCCTCAAACCCTGAAAAGAACATGCATATGTTCTTTCATACCCTCTCATAGTCGCCTTGTGAGTATATAAGGCAGTCATGGAAGCCTGAGAGAACATTTTCATTGATGTTCTCTTGAGGAGAAGACAAAAGAGGGTCTGCGTGCAGACCCTCAGCCTTGGAAAACCCAAGAAAAACAAAATAATAATAAATAAATAAATTTAGGCGTGGCGGAAGAGCTGAGGATACGCGGCAGCGCTCCCTCCGTCCTCAAGACCTCAACAGAATATAGCATATGTTCTTCCATACCCTCTCATAGCCATTTTACATACTCATAATGTGTAAATGAGAGTGTGTTGGAGAGCATTTGAATGTTGTTTTGAAAGATGGAGGAAGGAGCCACACACTCTTATGTACTTTTTGGCACACAAAAAAAGAAAGAAGAAAAAGGAAAATAAGAAAAATAAATTCATGTCTTCTCCCATATACTTTGGTAGCAGTGTTATAGTGTCTTAATCTATTCATAATTTGTAATAGTTTTTAAATAGTCAATCTTGTAATTTTAAAAATAAATGAAATTCAAATTTTTGCTATGAAAAGTTTGAAATATTAGTGTTTTATTGCAATGTACTACAAGTTCCAACAAAGAAAGAAATCGATGTTTTTTCGTCAATTTTTGTTCTAAGTTTTTTTTTTAGCACAATTATGTCCCAAAATGACGGCCAAATGCAAAAATAGGGAATTTCTTGCTATAAGAAGTAAGATGTCATTGGAAACATTTTTCTAAAATAAAGACTTTTTACACTACATGTTTCACCACATTCACTACATTCGCTACTTCAAAAAGTGGTACTTGATTTTGAGGCTATAGAGATGCCCCTACCATGAGAACACCTAATGCAAATTCACTTTCCATCCCGATACCACCACTCTCATTCAATCTATACAAAATTTCATTCAAAAACCATTCATCTCCCATTTCTACCAACAACATATTTTTCAATGCTAATAAATGTGTGCATACTATCATTTGGTCTTTTTCTAGTAGGAAAGAAGGTGGTTATGGGCTTGTTTACTTCATTGTCAACTTAGCAAAACAAACATTCTCGGGGGGAGGTAGTGTTATGTTGGAGTAGCAATATACGTGTGAACAAATGATAGGGTGTTTTAAAAACATGGGGACAAAAAATTATGAATGGACTTAGAGTAATATAGGGTATCAAAAATGGCACTGGACATCTTTAAAGTACTATAGGGTATGGAATAATAGGTAATTTGGAATTATAAGTAATGCAAGCCCCTTTTCTATTAACCCAAAGTAGAAAATTACATAATGATAGCATGTGAAAAAAAAAAAAAAAAAAAAAGTAATACCCCCCTATTAACCCCTAAACGTTCTCACCCTTTTCAGATTTGGCAGTTTTTCAAAGATGCATTATAAAATGCAACTAAGAGGGATATTTTGAACTTGATGAATGAATAAAAGTTGTACATTATGAATTTTAGATTCTATCCATACGGTTATATTTGCGATTGCTATCACCAATATTTGTGTATAAATTTTCAAACTTAAAATTTAGAGCTCTTTTGTAATATGATTACAAATAAGATATTGACAATCTAATAATGAAATTTTTTGGGATGGGTTGAAATGTAATACTCTAAGTGTAGTGATTTTTGGAGATTTTTTGGTTGCTTAATTTTAGTAGTTGACTTTTTAAGAGCACTTTTAGACTAAAATCTTCGAAATTTTGGGTGGAACACTACAACATGAAATGAGGCATAAAAATTTCACAAATCATCCCCTTTCTAATCGGATCACATATGCATGAAGCTAATTTCCCATAAAAGTTTTAGTAAAAAATCCACACTGCAAAAAGTGCATGATGGATGAGAAATCGGAATTCAAATCCGAACATCATGCAAAATATGCATGGTTGGGCGGTTAGGGGTTAAACAGTGGTTGTTCGCACCTATATCCTTAACTTTTTAACACACTGACCCCCCCGAGCAAACATTGTATTGGTCAACTAATGCCATTCACTGAAATTGCATGAGCAAATATTGTGTATCAAAATAAAGAATGTATTGACATACAATACTATTGTGAGGACATTGCATAATTTTTTGAATACCACATAAATTAACCCTTGAAGGAAATACTTGACCTCAAATGTTGAGTTTATGTAATCTACTTTAATTGTAAATCATCAAAAATAGACTAAATTTTTCTCGAAGAAGTCACTCAATGTATGTTATGTATACCATGTGCAATCGTATGATTTTTCAACCTCCTATTTACTTTTTAATGAAGCATAATATAGCTTCAAGGTTTTGAGTATTAATTTAGAACAACTATATCTTTGAGTTGAGAAAAATTCTTGATTCAAATAAAGTCAAAACTACCTTTAAAAACATAATTAAAGATTGAAATAGACTGGATGTTTTTTCACTTCAAATATTTATAGATGATGCATTTTAATGATTTTGAAGTCCAACTTTACTACCATAGTACATCATTGGCTTTAGCACTAATTATATTATTTTAATAACGGCCAAAATTTTAGGAAATTTTATTCACTAATTTTTCAAATTCAAAGAATAAAATTTTCAAAAAGCAGAAGTGCCAAATATATTTTTAGCAAGCAATATTTGTCTCAAAATCTATTTGTGGTAAATAAACTAAATATTCGGCATTCTACATATGAATCCAATCATGTACTACGATATACATAAACTATATATAGCCAAAGATTAAACTTTTGGTCATTTAAAAATTAATTTCAAATTTTATTTTACTATATAAATTAGGTCATAAATTTTCAAAACCTCTATAACATTTAAACTCGCATCTAACTATCATACATAAAGAATCGTTTTTTAGATGATTAATATATTAACAATTATTTTGTATTTTTATGACGTCAGAAAAGTACAAACTTTGTAATATTATAGACGTTATTTTATATCTATATTATTTCATAGAAAATGATATCTAATTCTATTCTTTATATGAATATATAAAATTATGGACTACCACTTTCACGTCCACTGCACAGGCCACGAAGGAAAAACTAGTGTCCAACTTCTACAAAACGCTCATCTCTTGTGCTGTGAACTCAACATTGAACCACCAAGTTGGGGCATCGCATGTTGTCTTCCGAATGTTTTTCCACAATTGTCTTGTTCATATAACCGGTGCTCCATCATGCCAAAGTTATGGCCACCATGGTAATGCCAAGCCCAACAATAATATAATTATTTGAAGCTGCTACGTTAACTAATGTTGTGATCCAAACTAGACCGAGGTTTCCGATCATCAACAACAACTAGCTAGCCAACACTCATGCTCAAAGTTGATTGATTAATAATTCATTGATGTGAATTGATTGGCCGCGCAACTTAGTGTTAAGAAGGTAAGTTGTAGTAATCAGTCCTCTGTATACAATGTGCTTTTCAGATGAATCCCAATGCACTAAATTAATTATTTAAGAGTCTATGACATGATTGATGTTCGTAAGAAAAACCAAGAGCTAGCCATGGCCCCAATTAAACCTATCCAAGATTTGTAAATCTTTTGTCAATTGCAACAACCTAGATCAATTGCACATTGTGAACTCAATTGTACATGTAGGTCTAATGATTCCTCCAACAATTCATTTGGCATTCTTCTAATTGGCTGCGAATTATACATGTTGAGTGTCGACACATGATCTATGTTTTGTTAAACGACTCAACTCATGACGATATATCATGGTCTATATCTGATTTTAGTAGTTAACACACAATTCGCTATTTACGCACTTGGCCATATAATCATGCACTTGGTCTCCAAGCGCATAATTTTTTTTTTTAAACTTTTTTTTAAAAAACACGACGATTATTGTCTTTCTTTAATCCCTTACATTGTAAACAAATAACTATTTTAATTATTTTTTATTCTTATCTTTATCTTTTCTTTTATCTTTTTTTTTTATCTTTTTTTTTTTAATCTTGATTTCTTTCTTGATTTCTTTCTTATCTTCTTTCTTGTCTCCCTCTTGTCTTTCTTTTGTCTTTCTTTTGTCTTTCCTTTTTGTCTTCCTTTGTCTGAAGAAAAAGTAGAAGAAAAAAAAGACAAGGAAGGCAAAAAGGAAGACAAGAAGAAAGACAAAAGAAAGACAAGGAGACAAGAAAGAAGACAAGAAAGAAATTAAGAAAGAAATCAAGATAAAAAAGAAAAGATAAAAGAAAAGATAAAGAAAAGAATAAAAAATAATTAAAATAATTATTTATTTACAATTTAAGTGATTGTAGAATGACAACATTGATGTTTTTAGAGAACTTTTTAACCAATTTTTTTTAAAGTCAAGTATGTTTAGGAAATGAGCGCACTTGGCCAAGTACATAAATAGCGAATTGCGTGTTAGTTTTCCAAAGAGAGGATCACCTACAAAGTACCCTTAGGCCGCAAAGACAGTTTGGTGACATCTACCGCGGATGTCACTACTAGATTGCTAAAAACAACACCTCAATGGCCCACCTCAAAACTAAGTTCGGTGCTAACAACTTGTCAATGGACGACATCTATAGTAGTGTTGTCGAGAGCACACAACATGGGCATGGTGGTTGCAAATCCATCTAGAATTGCCTCGTAGCCACGCCCTTGGATGTGACCTACGTCATTGTGCTCAATAAGTAGTGCCCCTAGCACCGGGAACAACGGAGGCAGCAAGTGTCACTCAGAGTATGTGTGGGCCAAAAATACCAACGCTCGTTTAAACTTAGATTTGGCCACGCGCCAGCTAGCTAGACGAGGTGTACTACAAGAACATACATGCCAACAAGGGTTTGTTCACATATAGCTATAACTTGCAGACGGACGCTAAGACGTGGTTCATGATGGCTGCTAACACAATATTTCAGATGTTTGGGCCCAACTTCACGAGGGCCATGGTGAAAATGGGTAACATCATCAATCTCACGAGTACCTAAGGCAAAATCCGTCTCAACTGCTACAACTTCAACTAGAAAGCGAGTTCAATGAAATGATTGGTAGTAGGAATTAATAACACATTCCAATCCCAAAGAGGTGGATTCAGTTTTATTGAGTTTGTGTTCTGAAACATGAAATTTGTAGTTTGAATTCATTTTAAATATTGCGTATAGTCCCTATTCATAATGAAAACATTAGGAGAAATCTGTAGTCACAAAGGGGCCTTTGCCTTTGGCACGTGCTGAAAATTTTAGGCAAAACCGTGCACTTTACACAAGGGCACCAATGGTGCCACCGTGGTTGCCAGCAGTGCAGTTCCGTGGGTCGTGTCAATCGACGTTGCCAGCAGTGCAGTTCCGTGGGTCGCGCCAATCGACGCTGCCAACACTGCAGACACTGCGAGCACTGCGGCTTCTGACGCTGTCAGCGGGCAGAGACTGCACCAATGGGTTTACATAAAAAGGGGTACTTGGGCAGCCGGTTCATCTACCACGGGCTGTCTTACAGGGTCCCTTTGGGACCCCATTTTTCTCCTAATGACACGTCTATTGGTATGTGGAAAACCTTTACATTGCCGCGTGTAAGAAATCATGACCTCAACACATGTATTATTCAGCTTTTAGACGTCTTTGCTACATTCAATATTTAATTTCTAAGAGCTTTAGACTACATCAAGCACATTTTCCAGGCCAAACACATTGTGTTGTTAGCCATGCATCACTTCAATCGGCATTAATTTTTCACTATGTTCTTTCAATCACCTCTTCTTCGCAAGACATACCAACTCCCGCACTTTGTGCTCAATTTCAATTCAAAAAATATTATTTTTTGTGATTGTACAAAGATTGTGCAGCATGTTGTTAGCAAAATATAAAATTATTCATGAGAACCCGTTTGCTTGTGTCCCTTCTTTTGACAAGTCCAACCTTCAATGCCTTCAATCCCATTAATTCGGGCTATGCAACTGAACCTCCACCCCATGTCAAACCTAGAAGCATTTAGTTGTATAAAACGTATCCCAGACTCTTATATTCTTCATTTCAAACTTTGGCATGCTTCAAGTTTTTAGTACAAGTTTTTAGTACAACGTGCTTCATGGATAGTATACAAACACTCCTCAAATCTTAAATTCTACCACTTCTAATCTAATTTCCTAGTTTTGCTTACCTTTACCTACAATCAGCTCTCATAAAAAATGCTTTAATGATTACCTTCTGATTTGTCTAGCCAATAAACTGCTAGACTATTTCCTTGAGTCACAAGCGACCATATTATGATTTCCTGCAAAATGGTAGTATGCCTCCATAAAAAAAATCCAAATTATCTCATTGATTCTTCTAAACTCAATTTGTTATCATAGTTTGTTGGATAGGTGATGTTCTTGTGGCAATCACTCTAGGGAAATCCATTGATAATGCGCTATTTCCTTTCCCAATTCTCCATCTTTATACCCAGTAAAACCCCAAGGACTAACAAGCCATGTACATTGCTTACATAGCGGTTCGTCCCAAAACAAAAAGAACGAATCAAACCACACATCAAAAGTTTGGACATAAGTTTCATCCGCAACTATCCATGTGAAGTCACAGTTAACTCGAGTTGTGCCCCAAAAGTTGGGCGTGAATACCAAACCCACATGTTCGTCTTTATGAAGCAACGTTGGTTTGATGATGATGTTCCCATCCTTGTTCCGGCATTGCACTTGGATTGGCGATTTGATGGCCCTGTTAAAGATGTAGACTGAAGCAATACTAGAGCAGTTGGCCATAATTGTTGACTCCATCACCACAAGAAACACTAATGTGAAGCATAGAATGGGGAACTTTAGGTTTTCCATATGTGCCAAAAGTACTTGCTTGAAGAAAGGCCTAACCTTGATAGACAGGACTTTACTCTTTTATTCATGTTTAGAGACCATGATTCAGGTGCACGTCGAGCTTCATCTTTTATGAAACATTATTATTCTTAAACAAATCTTGATATTGGAAACTAAACCAATCTTGAATGGAGCTATCTAGTACTTTTGGTTACGTCATTTGAAATAGGATATTCATCTTGCAATTCCTATATAAGCATAAATTAATTTGGCCCTTGGGTTGATGATTTCATCCAAAAAAAATTCTTGTGATAGAGAATTTAGTTCACGTTTGAGGAAGAAATTATGTTTTTATATTGACCTCTATCCAATTGCACTAGCCTGTGCTTCATAGATGCAATAGTGTAATGATCGGCAATGTCATTTGTACTTGAGGCCATCTTGAATCTTATCCTGTTGTCACAATGATGTTGTACTTAATTGTATCTACAAAGTTTATATCTCACAGGCTCTCGTAATCAATGCGAAGTTGATGGGACATATTTCGACTAGGATCCATGATGTGGAATAATCTCATGGTTAGTTTATCACCGACCATGGTGGGAAGATATATAAATGGAAGGTTGAAACTATGTATGACATTTTGAATGATTCAAACTGAATCAATTGTGAGGGTCTCTTCGTTCACATTAATCGACATTCTCCAAAGCGCAAAGAATTTGTGTAAAATTACAAAACTCATCATCCTAAGATTTGTTCCTTTATCTTCAACTTGGTGCAGTATAGTATTATTATCCTACATCTTAAAACATTATTCACATCGCAAAACGGATGATCTCAAAAACGTTCCTGCTTTAAAACGTTTCAAGAACATTTCAAAAATGTTTCATATCATTTGGAAGCGTTTCAAAAATGTCTCGCATCCTTTCAAAAGGTTTCAAAACCCGCAAAATTTCCAAAGTTTTTATTAAGCTTTTAATGTGCAACTTGTCATTGATTCATGTGTATACGAAATCCAACCCTAATTGCCATAGTTGCATGCAAAGATCCCTGTTTCAATAGTTTCTATTGCATAGTCTGAAACACGGATCTTTGCAAGCAATTGAAACTATGGCAATTAGGGTTTGATTCGTGATCTACAAGTGTTGTAGATCACATGTTTATACACAATCATGCAATGAATGATAGTTTTTGTACTATAATGAAGTCGTGGACATTAAAAGATCCAAATATGACATTCTCACTTTGCACACATACCACCAAATTACCTACGCCAATATGAGGGTGAAAGCATGTTAAATTGAACCACAGTTTGTGATCCCTGTGAGGAAGCAACAATGCAAGGTCCAAAAATCCATTAATTTATATTTTTGTGAATTTTATTTTTGACAAAATAAAAGATACAATGTTTAACAAAGTCTTACAAAAAAATTGCAAAATTCATCTTCAATAAGTATTTATGTATGTTATAGTAAGGTTAAGTGGTTAAAATTGGAACAGTAGTTCCGACCAAATTAAAAAGTAAATATAAAACAAGTTTAAATTGCATTAAATTATTCTTTTAAAGATGTTTTTTTCTTTGGAGCCATCAAATGCACAATGAACTTAAAGAATATATATTTTATACTTTTAATGTTTAAATTTTTGCCCTAAATCGTATATGGATAAGTCACTCTCACTTATAAAATTCAGAATAATTATCTGTGAGTTCGTTCTTGGTATCAAAGATTGCAACAGAGAAGTATTGACATAGGTCATTGTTGAATGGCTTCACTTTCATTTTTGAAAATTTAACCCAAGCCCTATTTAACTTTGAAGTCACACACCCTCCAAAATCTCATTTTGAGTGTGCATTGTACAGTTCAAAGCCATCAATGATACTATAATCTTGCAATTTTACCATTTGATGATTCTCTAATTTTAGCAAATTGTCTCCACTCCAATTGAAAGTACAATTGTGTGGTTACTTTCTAGTTTAATCCATTTTATTTATGATATTATCAATCATGGTAGAAAAATCCACTAAAATCTAGTACACCAAGCTATAGTACCCTAGGCACTAAAGGGTTAAAACACTCAAGTGCATGTGTTTTAAAAAATGTCTTGAATTCAACCCTCATTCATCTATATGTGTCTTGAAAAGCGTTTTAAAAATCATTTTGTAACCTCTTAAACACGTAATTCGTTGTTTATGCACTTGGCCATATTATCATGCACTTGCCCCCCGGAAGCATTAAAAAAATTGTCTAAAAACAACCATTTTTGTCATTCTAAAATTACTTTTACTGTAAACAAACAATTATTTAATTTATTTTTTATTCTTATCTTTATCTTTTCTTTTATCTTTTCTTTATCTTGTTTCATTTATCTTATTTCTTTCTTGTCTTCATTTTCTTTTCCTTCTTGTCTTCATTTTCTTTTCCTTCTTGTCTTCCTTCTTGTCTTCTTCTTTTTCTTCTATTTTTTTTCATTCCTCTTGTGGCAGCCACAAACCCTTCGCCCGCACCAAGGGAAATAAAAAAGTCTTTTTTTTTTTTGTTTGAATACTAAAACATGTTCACATGTAAAAAAAAATTCAGAAATATATTTTTGGGAAGTTCCAAAAATAATAATTTTATAATTTTAGAAATTCAAAAACCAATAATTCAAAAATGAAAAGATAAAATTTCAACCGTAGGTAAAAGAATTCCACAAATGCTGATGTAGTACGGAAAAGTTGGAAACAGACAACCATGGAATACACTAACAGAAAAAGGTTTTTTTGGGGAAGACTCAAGTTAGTTAGAGTTTTAAATAACTAAAGTCACACATAGGTAAATAGTGCTTTATTTAGGAAATAATGTGTTAAAAGGTTTTAAAGGGAATGTTAGTTAGAAATACTTGTGCACAATCCCGTGTATGAGGTCCGTATGTACGTCTGTCAATTAGTAGACTTTTTAATGCAATTCCATGCAAATTATGCAGTATTCTATAAATAAATTATAAAACACCGTGGGGTTAGGGTTCTCTCAATGCACATCACTGATTTGCAATCATCAATTAGTGTATATTGATCTTTTTAAAGTAACGGTCATGCAAGTGTCTAGTGTTTCACACATCTCCTTATCATAGTTTCTCTTTTAACCCTTTAGTGCTCAAGTATCTACATTGTGGTCTCTGATGTGTCAAAAATGCGAATAACGGAAAATCCATGAAGAAGTTGATTTTCAATTGTGAAATTCAGATTATGACCGTTATAATATACATCTTTTAGAAAAAAGAATTCAATTTGGAGTTCTGCAACTATCAAAATACCTATGAAAAAAACGTGAAAATACTGTAAATACTTGAAAATACAGTAAATACTTACAAATACAACACATGTACTATGCGGTATTTCTTGTGTTTGGAAGTTTGTTATCTTATTTTATTTTTTTGGAGTGTTCATGTTCCATTAGTGTATGTATTCCAATCTTGATCGATGTACCAACTCCTTTCATATTTTAACATATAAATTTTTGTCCTAAACTGTACATGGATGGGTCACTCTCACTTGTAAAATTCACAATAATTATGTGCGAGTCCGTTTTTAACATGAAAGATTGCAACGGTGAGGTGTTGACGTAGGTCATTGTTGAACATCTGTACTTTCATTTTAGAAAATTTTATACAAATTCTATTTAACTTTGAAGTTACACACCCTCCAAAATCTCATTTTTGACTGTGCATTATACGGTTCAAAGACATACTGTGACCTTCCAACCCCACCATCGGATGATTCTCCAATTTTGTCAAAATGTTTGCACTCCAGTCGAGAATACAATTGTATGGTTACTTTCTAATTTAATCTATTCTATTTTTGGTAGTATCAATCATAGTGGAAAAACCCAGTGACAACCAATGGACCCAACTACAGTACCCAAAGCGTTAAAGGGTTAACACGCAATTCGCTATATATGCACTTAGCTATGTAATCATGCACTTGACCCTCAGACGCATTAAAAAAATTGTCTAAAAAATTGTCTAAAAAACGGCAATTTTTATTGTAAACAAACAAATATTATTTTTATTTGTTATTCTTATTTTTGTATTTTCTTTTATCTTTTCTTTATCTTGTTTCTTTTATCTTGTCTTCTTTCTTGTCTTCTTTTTCTTTTCCTTCTTGTCTTCCTTCTTGTCTTCTTCTTTTTCTTCTACTTTTTCTTCATTCCTCTTGACGCAGCTTCAAACTCTACACTTGCACTGAGGGAAAAATAATCAAAAATAAATAAAAAATAAAATAATTAATTAATTAAAAAAAATCCATCTTCTTTTTTGTTTAAGGCTCATGAACACTAAAAATTTAAAAAAAATTTAAAAAAAATTGGATTCAGTCGTCGGCAGTTGAATCCTAAATGGCGGTGGAGGAGAAAAAAAACTTTTATTTATTTATTTTTCTTTTTTCTTCTATTTATTTCTTCTATTAGACTTATCAATTTTATAAAAAAAATCTATAACAAAATTCTTTATTCTTTTTATTGAATCATATGATAACAATACAGTAATGCATGTTTGTAGAGATGATTTAGATATGAATAAATAGGATCTCGATAAATTGTGGAAAAGTTATATTTATATAAATACTGATAAGCTTAATTCTAGTAAGTATAGATTTATAGAATTCACTTGAGTAAACCCATTCTTTATACTATTGTAAATACATAGATTACATGAATTTAATTCAATGGATTTTAAAGTATTTAAACGTCATTTTTGAAAAAATCAATATTTTTAAAGCTTTTGTGTATGTGTTTCTTAGACATCGTATGCAATTTTGAATTATTATCAGGTTCAAGAAATACTCCCGGTGGCTTCACTGTACTGAACATTTACGAGTATATGTGAGTGCACAAAAGGAGTATTAATTTGAACACTGCCGTATTACGTATACATACAATAAACACATTTGGAACTGAGAATATTCACGTATACTTACATTAAACATATATTTAAAATAGAATATATTTGTATACAAAGGTATTTAGACATATAACCTCTCGTATACAAGGGTTTTTTAGAAGGGGTCATGAATGCACGTGATTCTCAAACACTATATAGAGTGCACCTCTTGGAGAATTACTATTGTTCACATCTTTTCACCAGATGCAATTATACACTAAAAAAATAAAAACACTTTAACATTGTTTTCAAGTGAAAATACCAATAAACCTTATATTGAAAATAAGGTGGATTGAACAAATTTGGAACCTTTTTTGAAACTTTCAATTATATGATCTAATACTTAACTTATATATCTACTTCTTTACCAAATTTTAAACCTTATTTCTTCTAGATCATAATGTTCAAAGTAGTGTAATAAGTCTCTTTATGTCCAAACGTGATATTTCAGCTTTGAATTGTTTTGGAAAAAACGTATCAGTTATACAATTTGAAATTTTGATATTATATTGACAAATTGAATTGAAAATCTATGAAAAAAAGTTTCAAGATATTTTTAAGAAAAATCATCATGTCGAAAGATATACAAGATGAATAAAATTTTGAATTGTTAATGAATCTAATATAGAATTGAAACATAAAATTCTAGTGGTGAAAATGTTGTAGCAAGCCATTTGCACGCTATGCAATTTTTGTTTTGGAAATTATTGTAAAAATTGAGTTCAAAACCAACATTCTATGTTATTTTTCAGAGAGATTTGTTGATTGCTTGCAAAACAAAACTTTACATATCATTCACCTCACTAATGAGAACAAAATAAACTTCACCTATTTTACAAGAAATACTGTATTTAAAACTTAAATAATAATTAACTCTTTAAGTTGCACAAAAGTTCACTAAAATTTAATAGAAAATGCCGTATACCTTTAACTAAAAACTAAATTGCTTAGTTCATTAGGTCGTTGAGAAATTACCAAATAGTCCTACTTTAGGGAGAAAAAAATGAACTTAAAAATTGAATTCATAGTGACCTACCAAAATTTTGCAAAAACTCCATTTTGATCAACATAGACCTTTAAGGATTCAAAACGAGAATTTGTTTGTTATCTATTGCATTACATTTTGTAACACAACAAGGTACTGCAGCGCCTACTATTTGGTTGATTTTTTATTAGTACAATAACTTTCATAGAACTAGAGTGGAAGTTGACATTTGCCATTACACGAGGGAATTTAGTAGGAGTCAAGCAAGTAAGACAAACTTAAGTTGTGAAAACAAAGAGCATCTAAGAGCATCGAAGAGAATCTTAGAAACTTTAGTAGGGGTACAAAGTCTATGGTTTAGAGCATCTCCAACCATGCATGCTAAAAGTGACTCGCTAAAATTACTCATCTATATTTGAAGAGCCCTTCAACTTAAAGTTCTCCACCCATCAAACACTCTTCAAACATCAAAAGTGTACATTAAATAGTCAATGGACCAATCACAAGTAGAATGTGGGATATAGTCAACTTAACTTAAATTTGAAGTGTCATCTATCACACACGCTAGGATAGAGGGTCAAGAGGCTTTTTTGTAGGGCCCTTAGAATTTTTCATCCACTTTTGGAGTATGCCAGACCCTTAGCGAGCATCAGTGGGAATGCTCTTAACCCCTGAATGACAGAGGGAGTAAAGGCAAATTCTAGATGTATTATAAAATGTTACTTCTGCAACTTTGATGAAGTTTGGTCTAAAAGAGAAAATGAGAAGCATGATGTTTAGTAATTATCCATACGGTCAAACTTCCAAAAATATTTTTAGATACTCATTTAGTGAATTTAGAAGCAATTACCATTTAAAATTCACCAAAATTACAAACTCTATTTTTAGAGTTTGAAATTTGGTATAATTGGTTAAAACTAGACATCCTATTCTAAAATTTAAAAAGGCAAAATTTTCAAATGAGAGAACATCATTAGTTTCCCAAAATAGTAAATTTTATAACACCACAATATTGAAGTCTTTGTCTTTGAAAAATTATGTAGTGAACCTCAATATTGCAAATGAAATGTATTAAACAACACTAGGACATGATCTCTACCCCCAATTTCGATAAAAAACAAAACTTGAAAAATGTCATTTCCTGAGCATAGACAATTATTGCTGTTTGGACTGCGACCAAAAAATGGTCGATTAGTCAGTTAAGGTTGCATGCTCTAAAACCACCACCTCCCCCAACTATGACATGTAGAGTTTTCTTGGGGCCACCACAATTGAGACTCAAAACCACCAATTTCACTATTCAAGTAAACCAATGGCATGCCAAGCATTGCGAAGAAGTAGTTGGTGGTTTGAGTATCATTATGAGTGAAAATTAGTACCACATGGTGTGATCATGGGGGAACCTATATGTTGATATTGAGTGCCGGTGTTCTTTCCTCTTTTAAATTTTGTATCAATTTCAATATTGAGAATAAAATTGTGGAAAAATATGCATTCCTTGTTAAACCTTCTGTAGAATGAAAGAAAAAGATTTCACCAAAAATATTATTGTTAAAAATACACAGATTGCTTAAGTTGGTGGTTTTAGGGCAACCAACCATAGGGGTTAACAATATTACGATTGTGCAATGGAAATAAAAGCATCAAATTGTTTCAAAACATAAATAAAAATAAAAAATAAATAAAATGAGAGTTTGTGATAAATACCTAAATAAATAAATAAAATCCTGGATTTAGACACTTGTTGGTACATGAGATGACCGCAATTTTGTAAAGGCAGTCAGGGCCAAATGGCACGCACAGAAGAATGGAGGAAATATCACAGTCCCAAATGTCACAGCATCCTGCAATTGTGTTGTACAGTAAATTTGGCTAAATTTGGGCTAAATTCGGGCTAAATTTGGGCCCCAGCTAATAAATCTCCAGCTTGCAATTCAAATTCAGTTGCAAAAAGGCCAATTCCCAGGAGCCTGTGGCTGAGGTGGCAAGCTCATGAGGGGTCCCCAACATGTTCACACAGACATCTGCCAAGTGGCAATCCTCATGTCCCACAACCTGTTGTCTTCAGTTCGCCTTTTGCATCAAATTCCATCGACTTATTCCCCCGCCCTAACTTTCAGTTAACCCCTAAACGTACCAGGGTGTTCCTGGAATTGACAATTTGAGAAAAATCATCATAAACTACTATTTAAAAGAATATTTTGGAATTGGTATACAATTGAAAGTTCTAGATTTTGAATTTTAGATTCCATCCGTATTGTTTGATTCACTAATACTATCACCAATATTTCATTATAAAATTTGAAAGTTAAAATGAAAAATTCCTTCTAAATTCGATTACAAACAAAATTTTAATATTTTTTGAGTAAAATTTGTTGGAATGAATTTGAAATTAGATACTCTTAAACGTGGTGATTCTTTGAAATTTTTGTGTTTCTTCAATCTATGACCTCATTTTTGCAAGGCCACTTTTGAACTACAGTCAATGCAATTTTGGCTTGGTCAACGACTTGACATACTTCTACATTTGTAATTTTAGAAAAATATGTAATCAAGTATGACTAAATCCAACCGTTAGATAAGACAACAACTTGGTGAAGAATTTCCAAAAAATTGAACGAATTTCATCCAAGCATTGATGAGAACGTGAGAAGGGTTTGAATTTGTTAGTTGTCCACTTTTTGGACGATGTGACGTTTAGGGGTTAATTTACAAGAAGCCAGCATAGCATAATTGATGGCCCAGGACCAACTAATGTTGCCGCATGCATGCGTGCGTCAGGTAACTTTGAGGGAATCTGTTGTCAACCAAAAAATATAAAATACGCAATTAGAAACTATTCTACCGCATGACATGGCCCATTCACACCAAGTCCCTGTTGCACCAGCACCTGCACCTGCGTTCACGAAATGGAAGAAGGTAAAACCGAGAAACAAAAAAATATTCAAAGCCTTGTCTTTTCTTGCTGCAACTACCATTCAAGCACTGTGCAACTGCATTACAATGCTGCAAGTAGAGCTATGCTGCTTTTTTGGCATTGCGTTCCTTTGTTTTATGCGTTAAAGTAATTTCTAATTGCGTATTTTATATTTCTTGGTTGACAACATATTCCCTCAAAGTTATATGACGCATGCATGCATGCAGCGATATCGGTGTATGTGAATGGGCCAACAGTGAAAAGAACGCAATGCAAAAAAGGAGCATGGCTCTACTTGCGGCACTGTAATGCAATTGCATAGTGTTTGAACAGTACTTGCAGCAAGAAAAGACAAGGCTTTGAATATTTTTTTATGTTTCTCAGTTTTACCTTCTTCCATTTTGGAAACGAAGATGCAAGTGCGGCAAGGGCTTGGTGTGAATGGGCCATGAGTAGTGCAATGGAGCACCCTTTTGAAAACTGGGTCGAAAGAGAATCTTCACTTAGATCCACTTTTCTAAGTAATGAGGGAATGCCATTTGTATTCCATGAATTTTGGAACTACGTGTCATTGCCATGTGTACTTAGTTTCTAATTGTAACTAATTGTGGTCCCATTGCAAAAAGGTGATGGCTCCTATTACTTTCCTATGCTATGTTTACATTAATCCCTAAAGGACCTAGAAGCCCAAATTGGGTCTTTTGTTTTTATAACCCCTAAACGCCTACATGTTTTGGGCAATACCTAAATGTATCATAAAATGAGGTTTCTTTAACGTTTTTTGAGCTTCAACTCTAAAGAGTATATGTAAGACATCCTTATTAGAAGACATACGTATGGTTAAATTTGAAATAAATGCCTAAATATTTTTCAAACGAATTTACAATTTTTTCTATAAAAAATTCACTAATTTTACAATTTTAATACTCTCATCTTGTATAAATTTTATGATTGGTTGAATTCATTATGCTTTAATGGTGGTGAAGTTGTTCACATACATTCTATTATGGTTCCATAGAGGTGGCTTGAGATCTCTTTGTAAGCAATCAAAAAATAATTTTATAGGTTGAAATATTGCAAAATATGCAAAAAATGATTCAATGTCATACATTATACACTTTTCACCAATCACTCCAAATTTGTAAGAGAATGAGTATTTTTGTATTTTTCATATAATTAAAACAATAATCAATTTAAACATGTTTCGACATTGTTACTTAATTCAACTGTATCTATGTCATGGAAAAGTCATCATCTACAACCTTCATTTGTATGTCAACCTCAAAGAATGGATTTAGTGCGCATTAAGTAGCTCAAAACCTTAGAATATTTTTTTGTTAGAATGGAAGCTCACATGGAATGGAAAGACCTAGTAAAATCATTTTCGGTTTTTTCCCTAATAAGAATTCACTTACGCAAAGGTAACTACTTGATATAATCATGTAAAAAACCCACAATGTAAAAACCCTTTCATCATGGATAAAAGTGGTGGCGATTGTGTACATCAAGGCGTTTTTGCATAGTTAGGTAGCTAGGGGATTTCTTTTTGTTTAAATTTATTTGTTTTTGACCAATGCATGCAATGTTTTCTTTATTGATTCGGGTAATATAAAATTTTGTCACATTTGGATTATACTTTTCACAATATGATTGATTGAATCTGTCATTTTACAACCATGAATCCTTCGTCCTTTAGGGATTAAAATAGAATAGTGAAGGAGGGAGAGAGGTGGTATCCACTTAAAGTTAGGGTGAGGTAGTTTGACATGCATGTGAAACTATATATAAAATTGACATGCATGTTAAAGATGTTCAATCAATTATGTGCCTACACAATAGAAAAACTTTTGGAGTATGAAATTAGAGTGTGATAATAACTTTATGTGTTCCTTTCTATTATGCTATGTTTGAAAAACCCTAATTTCAAGGTGGCAGACATAGATTAGTCACAAAATGATTTATAGTCGTATATGTGTATTTCTTGAAACAAATATATATCATCATATTATGGAGCTATGGAGTGTAGATTGTAGTTCAGAGTATATGGTGCCACAAATTTCACCGCAACTATAAAAGTAAAATCAAACGCTTTGAAGAGTAAATGAACATCGATATACTTTGGCTTGGTTCCCCTTTCTCATAGGAATTTTTTTCAAATTGAAGGTTTCCAATGTGTGCCTCTATAGGAGTAGTATGGAATACAATTTGTTACATTTATTCTAAGATCATAATACCATGTACAAATACTACATTGTCATAAGGTAGATGTTCATATTTCCGTCCAAATTTCAGGTTTGCATGGTTAGGTCTGTGAAAGAAATTTTTTATTATTTTTGGATGCTCCGCAAAGCTCGTGCAAAGGCATCCCAAAAAAAAACACATTTTTTGAATATGTCTACAATTTTCTGTGAATCTCTAAGTCTAAAAGCATAGAGTGGCCATTACTCATGCATAGGGTTCGTGCTTTATTCACAAGTTGGATTCTCAAAATCAACCAATAAAAGAACAATTTTTAGAGTGCTTCTTGGGTGCTTTTTCAAACTTGGCCGGGCAGCTTTAAGGACCCAACCCCGAAATGTAGGGATCGACATTGGGACCCGCCAGGAATTCAGCACACCTACCTTAGCCGAAGTCCATGTTGCCCTAGCCAAACACCATAATGCCCTTACCAAATCCAAAATGCCTTGTTTAAACATCATATTGTCAAAGACCATGTAGCCAAAGCTAAAGACCACGTTGCCGAAATTGAAGACCACGTTGCCAAAGTTGAAGACCATGTTGCCGAATATTGTGTTATTGGTTATCGCAATATGATCATTGGTCGTGGCAATGTGGTCTTTGGTCATAGCGACGTGGTTTTTGGTCATGGCAACGTGATCTTTAGTGAACATGACATTCTAGTTTTTGGCATTATAATCTAGATAAATTGTATTCCATAAATTTGAACTGGAAGCCTTGGTGGCAGGCAGGGAGACTGTAGCGCCGAAAACGAGGCCAGCGATGTACAAGCCAGGTACCAGAGGAGTACCGGAATCAATGAAAAGGTTAATGCACAAACGCCAACAATCTTCGGTGACTCAACCCCGCAGCAATCGGATGCTACGGCACGTGGTGCACAATTCGACTTGTACGCCTCCCGAATTGCCCGAATTGTCAACCTTAAATCATCCTTCTCGCCATTGATCCTCCACTAATTTTCTCAACGCTTTCCTCACTCTTGCGTAGTACTCACCGAATCACTAGTTTTCAGCTGCACTTCATCTCCACTTCGTCTTTTCGCTTCGATCCCCAGGTAAGCAATGCTCCATCAGGCTTCTGCTTAGGCAGCTGAAACAGTAAGTCTATCGTCTGTTTTTGTTTCAGGTTTAAGGTTTTGATGGAGCTTGAGGTTACTAATGAGTTTTGATAGCGTCCTCTGTGTATTTTCTGTAGTGTAGGAAAATTGGACCCCTTGCTGCAAATCATTTGTTTGTGTGAAAATGATTTCAGTTTGACACGATCGACACTGTTGATCTTGTAGTGTAGAACAAGAGCTTGAAAATGGTGTATTGCAATCAGGAAACCGAGGTAAAATGAGAAAATGCCACCGTTGCAAAGTTCAGTGATGCAGATGGCTATATTGGGCGTTTTTCAGTATAGCTTTGTTCAAATACTTTTAGGTGAGCGGCGTCAAAGTGTCTGAATTAACTTGTGGTTGCACCATAGATTTGGTGACCACAGACTGAGGACCCTGGACCTGCAACAAGCTGGATGAATTCAGTGCATTGGTGCGTGATGAGTTTTGGCTTACGGAGTTTTGTCTTTTGAAGCGCAGGTTGGAGATGGCTACTGCAGGAGAGCGTGCAGCTATGGGCGCCGAAGAAGCCCGCATGGAGGGCAAAGGCGTAGGAGGACAAGCTGTGGACGCTGCGGAGGCAGCTGCCATGCCGGGCCGTATCGGACGCCCCCGGCATCGTCGCACCAGGTTGCCGGGACATAGCCGGAGCGTCAGCCGGAGCTCCAGCAGCAGCTCCAGCGATGATGAACGCCACCATCTCGGCCACCATGGCCATCATCACGAGGGCGTGCGAACAATCGTTAGCAACGAAGGCGAGGCGTACTGCCCCAATCCTAACATGCGCAACCTTGTAAGCTTCGAAGTCACAATCAATTCTATTAGCCAACTTTGAGTGCGAGAGCGTCATTTCGTTATTTGTAATCTGAAATCGACAGGAGCGCTTGGTTCTGTGTCTGCATGTAGTGCGAGAAAAAATAAGATTTCTAAGTTTTCAATTTTTTATCAGCCAATCTTCTCCAAGTGCGAGTGCTAGCCATTCATTCTCGTGTGTGAATTACAAATGAACACGCTGATTCGTTGAATCTTCGTTTTCTTTTGTAACTGATTTGAAATTCCCAGGCTGTACAATGTGATGCTGATTCTGACGATGCTGTGTTGCAGCCTAAGGAGTATGAGACCAGAGTACAAGTCATCCAGCGGTACCCTGAGATGCGCACCGTTGAGAAGACGGATTACGTGAAGGAGATCGTGAATGAAGAGCGCACCATCATCGTGCCGAAAACCAGAGTGGTTATGGACGAAGTGCAACATGTAGATCGCGTGCCTATCATCAGGGAGGTGCCGAAGACGAGAATCGAGATCGTGCACATGTAAGTTAATTCCTGTGCCGTAGTCATTGAACAAGCGAGCAGGAGGATGTCCCATTGTTCTAAATCTCGACTGCTTCTTGATACAGAGTTGTGCCTGAGCCATAATCATTGATTCGTCCATGGGACTCCCCTTGTTCTAAATCTTGACTGTTTCATGATACAGAGTTGTGCCTGAGGAGCGTGAAGTGACTGACATGGTTCCTGTGATCGAGTACATCGATACGCCCCGGATTGAAAGAATTCCCCGCGTTATCGTTGAAGACATTGAAGAAAGAATCAGAGTGCCTGTCGTGAGGGAGGTTCCCGTCACGCGCATGGTCGAAGTGCCAACTGGAAAGTAAGTGAATACTTTGACCAAGAAAATCTTGAATGATTGTTGTGAATATCTGAATTCTTTGACGAAGGAAAGTGTTTAAGCGAGCGGAATGCTAATAATCTGTTGTGAATGTTCAATACGCAGTTACTGCGAGGCACCTGCTGGCGAGTTTGTGAACCCCTCGCACTTCAACCTGCTCGGTCACAAGCACGGCGGTATTCTGAACAGAACGAAGAGCTCGTCTTCTTCCTCCGACTCAGATGCTGAACACAACGGCGCTTTTCATACCACCGGAACCCACGGCCACCACCGCCACAACCCCCTCGACGGCAATGGGACCACAGGAATTGGCCACCACAGCCACAACCCCCTTGACAACGGAACTGGCACAGGAATTGGCCACCACGACCCCCTCGACAATGGGATTGGCACAGGAATTGGCCACCACAACAATCTCGAGACGACGACGAACTCCAACCCTGCGACACCAAGAAAGAGGCAGGGATTGCTCGGGAGGATCATCCACCACTAAATTTCTACACAGCGCCATGCAAACAAGAAAACTAACGAAGACGATGAAATGTACTCGGCGGGTAGCTATGGTTAGGGTTTAAAGGATTAGGTGCAAAAACCTTCTGCTGCTGTTGCCGGCTTTGTGGCAGAGTATCCCGTTGGTAGATTGAGTTGATTCATACTGTACATTGTGCAACTGTCACGATTTTTGTATACAATTTCTGAGGTGTAAGTTTTATATAAATAAGTTTTTTGTCTCTATATTCGGCCAATTTTTCTGTTTTCGGTGTGTTGAATGCACTTGAATATCTTGTAGCTCGCTCTTTGTTCGCAACAATGTAGATAGTCAGAGCTAACCAATCTCCTCGAACTCTGGATGACCAAATTAGCAAAAGGTAGGCGGTAAATAAGTCTCCGAAACGCTCTCCCTTTTTCCCTCCATTAATGCATCAATTCCGGCTACTCGGAGTTTTTAATTATTTAAAACATTTTCCCTCCGAAATACGTATGAATTTAATTCGGTAGCACAAAGACTTTAAAAGAGTAATTTAATGTATAAATCAGTTCACGACTTTCTCACGGCAGACTGAAATGGTGTTCTAAGAAAGCCAGGTACACCACGCGAATAGAGTGAACATGATGATGTATGTAATCTGTTGTTGTTCAATGGAAATAAAGCATCCATTTGTTTCAATTTTTTTTTAAATAGAGTGAACATGACAGTTAGAAATGCGCACATTGCAAGTGACAGTGAGAGTTCTCATGTTATTTTCGTCTTTGCATTTTCGTTAAGTTATGAGAGATTTTTCGTTCAGGCAGGTGGCATTGTGGCAAGTTGATGCTCCGGAACAAGCGGTGGTGCCCGAGCGGTTAGCTGACAAACCTGGGAAGCGACAACAGCCAGAATTTGTCGGAGGACCATCCAAGGTGATGGAGTGGAGGAGCGTTGTTCTGCATGCCGCGAGATGGAGGACTCTGAGATTAGCATTCGTCGTTGCAAACGATGATGTCGCGTGTCACGCCATCATCTCCGCGTGATGACATTCCTCCCACCTTCTTGAAAGCAAATGTACCTGGAATGCTTGTCGAACCTTCGACGCCAACCTTCGGCGCCCCGGGACCTGCATTGATTGTGACCGAACTCGGATTGATCAACGTGACTAGCAACCAGCTCTTGACAGATGGCATGGTAGACGTGAGGACAGAAAGCGAAATGAAAAGAGACGACGGCAATGTGAGGTCACCGTCGTCTTTGGAGGACTTAGAAAGGAGGGCGAGGGCAGCGTCGGCAGGGCATTTGCATTACAGCAAGAGCTCAGGAAGGGAGATGGAAGATCGCTTACCACCGAGAGTCCGCTTCGATGACAAGCCGGAGGAGAAGCCTTGGCACGAGTACGACACTCTGGAGAAAGTCAGTTTGTTGAAAGAGGACTCGAGTACTACGCCGCAGAGGAGGTTCCGGACGAAGAGCTTGGACATGAGCAGTGGAAGACAAGCACCGGAGAGCTTATGGCGGAAGCAGAACAAAGAAACAACTATCGAAATGGATTCGTGGCCGCTGAACAAGAAGAGCAGTCTCCCGCATCTTCCCGAGACGCATATTTACTCGCAGTCGGAATCCGAGATGAGCAAGGAGAATTCCGCACTCTCCTCCGTCCGGCGATTCTCGCATGTGGACACTGACTCAACGAATTCCTCCCAACGCTTACCAGCATTGCTATCTCGTCTTCCTTCTTCGGGCGATCACGTCACAAACATTCTTGAGAATCCTGCATTTGCTCTCGGCGACAAGTTCGACTCCCCGAGTCTTCGGTTTCGCAAAAATTCTCCGCACGGCAGCCAGCGTCACTCGTTTCGAGATGAGGAGCTTGTTACGAAAGCGCCAGCGATTCCTGCAAGCCAATACAACAGAGCGAAGTCAAGATTTGCCGAGCCGCGGAAGCCATCGGATCAGACGCCAAGAAATTCGGGGCCGGGTGTGAGATCCGGCCAGTTGCGGTCCGGCCAGTTGAGGTCGGGGAACTTATGGTCCGGCCAGCTTCGTTCTCAGCTTATGAAATCAGGAATGCTGCCGGGCGGACCACTAAGCCGCTTAGAGGAGGAAGAAGAGGATCCGTTCAAGGATTTGGACCTTCCGGATCGTCCGAAAGGGCAGAAGAAATTAACCTGGGGCGTTTGTTTCGAGTATATAGCATTCATCATCCTGCTCGCCGCTGTGGTATGCAGCCGATTGCTCCCGCAAGTAAAGCACGTCACGCTCTGGGGGCTTTTGCTATGGAAATGGATTCTGCTTGCGCTTGTTATTGTCTGCGGCCGTTTGGTGTCCGGCTGGATGACGCGCATCTTAGTTTTCATTCTGGAGATTAATTTCTTGACTCGCCGGCGCGTACTCTACTTCGTTTATGCGTTGCGGCGCAGCGTCCGGAACTGCATCTGGCTAGCTTTAGTCCTCATGGCATGGAATTTCATGTTCGACTCCAAAGCACGTTCTGCCAGCAACAAGCTTGTTTACGTTACTAAAGTATTGCAATGCTTTCTTCTTGCAGCGTGCTTGTTTTTGGTTAAAGTGTTTTTAGTGAAGGTCCTGGCGTCTTCGTTTCATGTGGATACGTACTTTGAACGTATTCGTGATTCTTTATTCAACCAGCACGTCTTGGAGGTTCTCTCCGGGCCGCCCGTGGTTGAGCTGCAGCAAATGAAGGAAGACGACGAGAAGCTGATGGACGAAGTGGCCTTGTTGAAGAAAGCCGGTGCGTCGGCTCCGGGGTTGTCAGGGTTGCCTGGTATTAGTGAGGGGAATGAAACCCTAAAATCGAACAAGACGTTTAAGAGGAGCAAGACGGGCCTGTCTGGGGAGGTGAAAGGCTCAGGGATCACTGTTGAGCATTTGCATAAGCTGAACCGGAAGAATGTGTCTGCGTTCAACATGAAGCGTCTGATCAATTTGGTTAGGTATCAGGGCGTTGCCACTCTTGGTCAAGGACTTGATACCGATGCCGCGGACGGTGGCGAGGGCATGGATACCGAGATCAGAAGTGAGTGGCAGGCCAAAGCTGTTGCAAAGGAGATTTTTGACAACGTTCCTCGACCTGGCACTTCGTAAGGCTCTGTATCCAAACTTCTGTTACTCTTGTATATTTTGAATTCATAACATTCTTGACTAGTTTTGGCGGTTCCCTTTCCACTGTAGCAATAAAGACAAATAGATCACTAAAGTACTGTGAGAATGTAGGAATGTCAATTCACGTGGTCCCCTGACTGCACCTTTAGAACCAACCTTTAGAACCATGATGACTCCTGAGTCAGGAAGTTTGCTTGACTTTAACATATTCTGGAAGTGAGTCCAAAAGAGTAAATTTTAGAGTTAAAAAAAATTTGGGTACCCTAATTCTCCCTTGAATAGCAGACGGGCCAAGGTTTGAGGAGAGAATGTTATGTTTCTTTTGACTTTTGAAATTTATTCTAATAGCGGTAATTATTGGAATTGTGGACTACAGGTATATTTCCGAGGAGGACCTAATGCGATTCATGTCAGAAGAAGACGCCATCCGTGCACTTGCTCTTTTTGATGGCGCTATGGAGACGGGAAAAATTACAAAGAAGGCTTTGAAGACCTGGGTGGTATGTGCTCTCTGCTTGCCTGATGTATTTAAATTTTGTCGTTTTAATTGTCCTATATTTTGTTCTTCCTTGCAGGCTAATCTGCTACTGAAACAATTCCTACTTTCTGAAACAAATTTTAGCTTTACAAAGAATTCTGTATCTTCTTTACTGGATCACCAATTAACTGGTGTTTATGTGACAGAATTCTAACCAATTCTCTGGTGCCTGCAGGTGAATGTGTACCAAGAGAGGCGAGCCCTTGCTTTGTCACTTAGTGACACCAAAAGTGCTGTCAGCAAGCTCCACCGCATGATAGATATTATTCTGCTTGTTGTGGTGATAGTCATCTGGCTTCTGATCTTGGACGTTGCTACTTCACAGCTCCTGGTCTTCGTTTCTTCTCAATTGCTCATTTTGGTGTTCATTTTCGGGAACACACTGAAGACTGTTTTCGAGGCTATCGTCTTCGTCTTTGTTTATCACCCATTCGATGTGGGTGATCGCTGCGTCGTTGACGGAACTATGGTACAGACTTACACTGATTTGTGACCATTTGTGTAACCATGATGTGCAAAAAGTTTGCTTAGCTCTGATTTCCAAAATAGCCTGTAATGTAATGATAGTATTCCAGAGTCATTAAAAATCAGTATACGTTTGGCCTTTCAACAAAGTATGACTGAAAAATGTTGCAATGTCGTGGCAGTATGTGGTGGAGGAGATGAACATTTTGACAACGGTGTTTCTTGGAGATTTTAACGCGAAGGTTTGGTATCCGAACTCTGTGCTTGCCACCAAGCCTATAACAAATTACTACCGCAGTCCTGATATGGGTGATATATTTAAATTCTTCATTTCCGCAACTACCACAGCTGAGAAGATTGGACGGCTCAAAGAGAATATTGGCAGGTGGGTCTTTCATCCTCTACATTCTCAGTTTATGTCGGCTGTAAAGAACGTTGAATTCTATGTTGAAGATCACCACTGCTTATAGTCTTTATTGTGTACCGACTGCCTATGCTCACAGTATCTTTTGTTGCAGTCCAGAAATACCATTCGTTCTGACAAGCTGGCTTTTTTTGTGCAGATATATCACCAGCAAGCCTCAGCACTGGAAAGAAACTTTCGGTCTCAATTGTATGGATTGTTCACCAGAGACTGGAAAGTTGGAACTTGCATTGGGGCTTACACATACAATGAACTACCACAATATTGGGGAGAAGACGACCCGGCGCTCTGAACTGGTTTTGGAGATGAAGAGGTTGTTTGAAGATCTCAAAATCGATTATCATCTTCCATCTCAAGAAGTACACGTGAAGTCTGTTGATGGAACTACGATCAACCTCAGCCGGTCACTGTAGCTTCATTGGAAGAAAATTGGAGGTGATGCACCAGTGACACTATTTGAGGTTCTGTGACTGGTTGTTCCAATTTTCTCTACCGGTCTCAGTTCCATTTGATGGATCAGTAACTCAAATCATTGACTAGACACAGTCGCTCTTGGAGGTTTATCTTGCAATGCCAATAGTCGTGATGTGCATCCCACTCGTGCAGATATAACCTATCGCAGGATTTAAGTTCTCCTGTAAACAGAGAAGAGATCTAGGGTGGCAATTCTTTTGTAGCTGGACAGCCGGCTATTACGTGACGTGTGCAGATTGGTAGAATGCCATCTCAATGTCAAATAAATTCTTCCGGTATGACCCAATCCACTGCGGCATGGCTCATTGAAGCCAGATCAAGAAACATGAGAGAAAATGTAGTACATAAAACTAGGATTAGGTTTGTGAAAATTTGGTTTGAGGGTAGTACAGAATTCAGGAAGTACCTCCCGCCTCTTGTGAATTTTTCCCTATTACTCGGCATGGCCGCCGCTGGGCAACCTCAACTGGGGACCCGGACTGAGAAAGTTTTTAATTATTTATTGAAAGTTTTTGGACACCAAAGTTGAGATATTCTTCTCTCAGACTGCCAATTCGCAGCTGTCAATTTGTGTGAGCTGTTGGCTTCTTGTTGCAGCAATGGTGTTATCTTAGCTGGAGTTGTCTGTGAGACTGCAGCTGTTGGTCAACTATAGGAGCTTTGGATGCCAGTCTGTGTGAAGAACTGAACCTTCATTACGGTGGAAATATTTACAGTAGATTCTAAGTTGCTGCCATCCAAAGCACCCATGGCATCAGTGGTAGAGTCAGATTGACTGATAACTCGTGTGAAAAATCTCAGCCATAGCTGGCTGTGTCGTCCTTGGGGCTGTGCCGTCAATCTATTCTCGTGTGAGGATGTCGCAGGGTTGGTGCCAAGTTATGTCAGATGTCAACTTCTGCTTGTCTGTCACTAAGCGTTACAACTGAGGCGCCTGCCTGGCTCATTGTACACTGGCCACACTAAGAGCATGCCCAGCACACTAAGAGCATGCCCAGCAGTTGCTCATTGTGCACCAAGTTCACATGCAAGATGGTGTGTGAGAAATGAAAACTTTCCCAACACTAGAGTTAACCGAAAAGTCAGCCCAAAGAGGAAAGTTTTAGCAAACTCGTGTTGAATTCCTCTTGAACTCATATTGAAATATAAATAGACCAAAAACTAGTTCATGATGAGTTGGGAGACAATCTAAAACAAGCCACTGTCATTATTCTCCACACCTCGCAATGACTCCCACACCTTCTACCAAAGCTCCAAGCCCATGGCCCACAAGGGGACAATCTATGACACGCCACTATTCAACCCAAGTATAGCTCAAGAAAGAGGTTAGAAGTAGAGCAAAAAGGGAGGTTAGATGGGCTTCTTTTCAGTTAACTCAACTGAACAAGGGAACCAGCTAAATTCCAATATTTTACAAAAGCATCCGGTTTTAGACAAGAACCCATCTGGTTATTACCTATGTGTCACCTAGGTAGCACCCGAGTATCACAAATTTTATCTAGATTTTAATCTAAAACTATGACTTTCAACCAGTCATATGAGAATTCCATTCGGTTGATTTTACACCAACTATCGGATCTCCCTGTACATTGTTCCCCAGCAACAACCAACAAGCGTGCTTGGAATGGAGTGCATCAACCAATTACAAACTACTACTTTTGTCACTACATAGGACAATCATAATGGCGGAGAATAAATTTACTAAACTTAACTTCATAAAGTGTGAGCATGATCTTGTTAGAGAATAGGACAAAATGCTTGATGTGAGAACCACCCCTCACTATATTGACAATATTTGGTGTGCAAATATCAAAGTCCATACCATAAGAGGTACTTTATCATCTAGAAATAGGTTGGTGACTGGAAAACAACTGCTGTTGGGCCTGCTCTAAGAGCATCTCCACCCTTGGTAGTAAAGGTGATGCCATATTGACATCAAAGTAACGGATTGTTAAGTTGATGTGGGGATTAATGTGAAATTGATGTCAAGTACACGGGTTCCGAGTTAATGTCGTCCTAACAATACAATGGATTATGATGCTGAAATGGCTCTAAATGACACTATGATGTTGGTGCTACAAATGGTTCAACAATGCCACCCTATAATTGATGCTAGAATGGTGCTAAAAAACTAGCTGGTAATTTTGACTCTATAACGACATCGTGTTTTTTTCAGCTAACATGGCTCCAAACTCATGCCAAAGTTTCACTGAAATTGTGGTAAAATAGATTGAAAACAACACCATGAAAATTTAAATGCTAAAATAGTGGCAAAATAGCAAGGAAATTGTGTTGAAACAACACCATGTAACTTTTACGCTACAACGACACCATGTAATGTTGGCGCTAGAATTGAGGACAAATTGCTCTAAAATGCTCCAAAATCGACACTAGCAGGATGCTAAAACAACAGCCATATAATTTTGATGCTAATATTGCTTCTAACTTGTGATGCTGAAATCTCACCTCAATTGCGCTAAAACGACACCATGTAATTTTGATACTAAGATGGTGCTACAATGTTGCTAAAACGACACCATGTGATTTATACACTGAAACGATAACATATACTTTTTATGCTAAAATGGCGCCACAATTGCACTAAAACAGAGTCGCACAAACACCATGTGATTATGACACTAAAATGGCTCCTAAATGGCACCATGCAAATTTGATATTATAAAATCATACCAACGTTGCTAAAACTACACTATGTCAATTTGATACTAAAACATCCACTATGCTGCTGTCAAAATGGCATTGACCATCGCGATAACAATGATGACATTAGGAATGAAGGAATATATATTAGAAGAATCAATGTTTAGTGCCAAAAACAATTTATCCATATTCATGTATTAGCTATACATATTCAATACTACTTATAGTAAGTTATTCACAATCGTAATCAGATCAATGGGTGAATACTGAAAACCTAGAAGTTCTAATAGCAACATGAACCGTTTGCTTGATAGTCACTTTCATTTTCTTTCCTTTATATTTCGTCCCCAACGTACTTTAGTTCAGCAATTGGTAGTTCCCTTTGATTCCAGTGTATTTTGATCTTCCAATCTCATCATAACCTTGCCACCTTTCAATCCCCCCCCCTACTATCTTCATATCCACAATGAAACATGACGGTTCAGATCATTGGTCACTTCATGATAGTACATCATAGACACATCTATGGCATAATCGACATACTTCTCAAACCTGCATAGAAAGAGCTTTTCTGTATAAGAAATTGTGCAATAAACAAGGTCTTCAAAAAGTACTTCATAAATGTTATAGTTGCAGTTGTCACAAATTTGAAGATTATAAATATGCACGGCATAAGAAGCTAGCCAATTGAAAGTTAAAGTGATGTACCAAGCTATCCAAATTTTAAAATTCAAACTAAATTAAATTCAGTCAGATTATCCAAAGTCATCTTCAAACATGAATGGTAAGTCTTTTGACTGGTTCTCGTCCAGTATGTCAAGATGTGATTGCACATACAACCAATCCAAACGCAATTGACACGAAACATCATATTAGCACTTCATCCTATGCTAGTTGCTTACTAAATAGTTCTAATCCATTATTCCATTATTTTTCTAATGAAGAGGAATGGAAGTGAGTGATAGCTAACACCTTTGACCTCCTAAAACTTAAAACTCCTTTGGTTTTCCTTCCATCTTAGCATAATTGGAGAAATGAGTAGAACATTGCAATATGCAATGACATACAAAGTAATTACATACAAAGTAATTACATCGTTCCAACTATACAATAAAAAACAAATAATTGAGATGGCTTTGGCGTAGTACATGGAGGCACAAAGCCCACTGAGGTACTCTAAAAATAATTCAATTCGTCACTTGCTTGCCGAATCTAAGTGGGATACGGACGTACGGTAGGGGTAGTATAAAAATCTTTTTATTGTAAAATTCAAAATAATAAAAACTTAAAGTAAACCTTTTGAATGGAGTAAATGCACGGTAGGGTCAACCAATTTTTTTGTCCCAGTGCCATTAGAAGTGGGGATTGTCAAATTTTCAAAAAATCATAGACAAATATAAAGAATTAATGTTAGTGTAAAATTATTTTAGGTGGTTTAGGAATGTTAATTTTGTGTTATCAACACCAAAATTTTCAAGAAATGGTGATTATATTCTTGTAGATACATTAGATTCCTTCAATATATTGCATATCCCATACACAAGTGCACCCTAATTTCATTCAATTTCATGAAAAAGATGTCATTTCATTTCATCTTGAGCTATAATTTTTTTCCTATATTCAAACTTGTAAAATAATCATCCTCGAATTTTTGAAGATTTTTTCGAGGATTTTTCCAAATTTTAAGTATTTAAACTAAATAATTTTGGCTTTTTAGCTAATTTATTTGGTTTAAAAACAATTTTTGATGTTTTTTTTGGATGTTCTTTAAAATAATATTTTTCAAGTGCAAGTTTCAATGGATTTTCAAATTTAAAATAAAACGTGGATGATTTTTAAAATCAAAGTTTAGATAAAAATCTTGATAGGAATTGGTCAAGATGGTATTAAAATGGTGGTTTTGAATTTTTTTTATTTTTAAGATAGATCAATTTTGACAAAATAAAATCTGATCATATGGTTGATATATAGTTGATTTGTACTCATAGTGCATTTTATTTTTCATTGTACATTTTATTGCTATACATTTAAAAATTGGTTAAAAATTAGTGTTCTTAATAAAATGCACAATGTGGCCTTGCACTAGCTTAGCCGGGGCCGTCAAAGAGGGTGCATTTAAATTATGCTATTTTACATCAAAGGTTTTAAAAAGAATTCTCTTAAATGAATTAAAATACTCGTACTTTTGATTGCATGTTGCCAACAAAAACTTGGGGAGTGCATCCTTCACGACCCCAGCACACCCTTTCCTTCGGTCTATGTACCGTTTTCAAAGCCTTTCCATAAAAATGAATGAAATTCAAATTTTTGTTATGAAAAATCTGAAATATTCATGCTTTATTGTAATACACTTCACATTTCAACAAAGACGAAAACCACTATTTTTTCGTAAATGTTTCTGATAATTTCTTTTTAGCACAATTGGGACCCGAACTGATTGCACTTGGCCAAGTGCAAAATTGGGGAATTGCGTGTTTAAGGTGCACTAAATCTTAGCGGAGTTTTTGTTTATGAATTGGTGGACTGTACCGTGCATTTGCTGGATGTAGTGTTCCAACGATGAATGGCAACTTCATAATAAACATGGCATGCTAACTCATATCACTCTCACTGGGAACAGACATATCACTCTTATTAGTGTCTTCACTATTTTCCTCACCTTTGAACAAATTGTAGTAAAAGACATAAATTCTTGTTGAACACTAAATCACAATTTTAGATAGTTAGTTTAGTTTTGTTTGTATGTTATATTAAGATCTCCTAAACCGTGGAGCCGCCATGTGCGTTCTTAGTATCGCTAGAAAGCTCTTAACGAGAAGGGGTGCAACAAAGTTGTTTTGTAGCTTTTTTGGATTTAACCCCTAAACGTCCTCACCCTTGTCTAGTTTGGGCACTTTTGAAAAGATGAATCATAAAATGCAACTAAAATGAATATTTTGAACTTGATGTATGAATAAAAGTTGTACGCTATGAATTTTAGATTCTATCCATACGGTTAGATTTGCAATTGCTTTCACCAATATTTTCTATAAAATTTGGATTATAAAATTCAAGATTATTTTGTAATTTGATTACCAATAAGATATTGACAATTTGTGTATGAAATTTGTTGTGATGGGTTAAAATGTAATACTCTAAGTGTAGTGATTTTTGGAGATTTTTTGGTTGCTTAATGTTATGAGTTTTTTTTTCAAGAGCACTTTTAGACTAAAATCTTTGAAATTTTTGGTGAAACACTACAACATAAAATGAGGCATAAAGTTTCACAAATCATCCCCTTTCTAATCGGATCACATGCACGAAGCTAACTTCCCATAAAAAAATCCACTAAAATAATTTTACTGCAAAAAGTGCATGATGGATGAGAAATTGGAGTTTGATTCTGTACATCATGCAAAATATGCATAGCTGGGCAGTTAAGGGTTAAGGTGTGAAAGTTTCGGATTTTTAATCAAATTTAATCAACGTAAATTGAATTATATTATAAATGAATTATTCTATTTTTTAAAATAAAATAAAAGCATGGCTAAATCACGGGGAGCACCGGACCAACGGCACAAAGCCATACTAGCACTTAATTGTTATATGATTGAAAAATAAACATTTAATGAAACAAAAATAATAAATGCATATCCTTGACATATACAATTTGATCATGTCATAAATCTCATAATTTTAGCCAATCATAGCAAATTTTATTTATAATTTAAATATTCAAATATTCAAAATAAATAAACATTTTCAATGTTACATATTTATTTTTTTACTAAATAATTGAATTAAAATATTTAAAAATATCCACCTGTACAAAAATGGCAAGTTTTAACTCTTCAGTATAATCTTTCTTTACAGATGAAAAAAGTTAGAAAAGTCATATATAAATTTTACTAGAATACTTAGGTACTTGTATTTTACTATAAGGATAATCACATATATATGGACTTTTTTACTTTACATGTTTTGCTTTTGGTTTGAAGACCTTCAATACTTGATTGCTTTTCACTTTCAGACGCTCGTTTTTTTGGACTAGAGATTGAGTTATCCAATAGGTTCATAACAATAACCCCTAACCCCTAAATGCCTAGAGCCCTCTCTAAATTCGGCAATTTTGCAAAAATGCATTATAAAATGCAACCTAGAGGGATATTTTGAACTTGATACATCAATAAAAGTTGTACATTATGAATTTTAGATTTTATCCATACGGCAGGATCTATGATTGCTATTACCAATAATTTTGTAAAAAATTTGAAACATGAAATTCAAAATTATTTTGTAATTCAATTACAAATAAGATATTGACAATCTACAAATGAAATTCATTGTGATTGGTTGAAATGTAATACTCTAAGTGTAGTGATTTTTGGAGATTTTTTGGTTGCTTAATTTTATGAGTTGACTTTTTTTAGACCACTTTTACACTAAAATCTTCAAAATTTTGGGTGAATCACTACAACATGAAATGAGGCATAAAAAATTCACAAATCATCTCCTTTCTAATCGGATCACATATGTATGAAGCTAACTTCCCATAGAATCTATAGTAAAAATTCCACACTGCAAAAAGTGCATGATGGATGAGAAATTATGGATGAAATTTGTACATCGTCCAAAAAATGGACGCTTAGGCAGTTAGAGGTTAAGCATGCAAGGAGCCCCATGGGCCATGTTTGATCATTTTTCAGTTAAACGTTGATTTTCATGTAGTTCCTAAATTCAAATGAAATTGGTCCTCACTAAGTGTGGGAGCTGTCTTCTATTTTCTAATTCAATTTACGGTTTTTCAAAATTGTTAAAATTGCATATTTTATAGCATTTTAAAGCTCAGAGCCTTAAAATTCTAATGTACACTGCAACAAATAAATTCAATTGAATTTCTTTTTATGTAAGTTCGAGAAGCATGCAACCTACACCTTGATGTTCATCATTATTATTTACATTTTTCCTAAAAAGTTCATACTATTCTAAGCATTTTTGTTTACCATGATTTTTACAAGAAAAAACTTTGAAAAATCTTATAAATTTTAACTTTAATTAAAATAATTATGAAAAATTCAGGGAAAATTGGTTTAACAATTACTTATATGAGAAAAATACTAGAAAATATAATATCTTTTAAAATGTGAAGAACTGATGAGGTTTGAACAAGTAATTGTAGTGTAAGCGCTTAAGGGTTAACTCCTAATTGCCCAAGCGTCCATTTTTTGAACAATGTACAGAATCATTGTACTATACAATTTCTCATTCGTGGTGATGTTTTGAAAATGTGGTTTTTTTTACATTAAGTTTTTAGGCAATTACCTTCATATGAATGAAATTAAATTAGGAGAGAAAATGAAATTGAATTTACTAAGTCCTTCCATTCCTTGTAAGCTTCCATTTCGACCAAAAGAATTCAAAATTTGGAGCTATAAAATGCGCACTAAATCCATTCTTTATTGTTGGCATATGAATGGAAGTTGTAGATGATGACTTTTCCATGACATCCATACGGTTGCATTAACCCCTAAAAGACTAAGAGGGGTCCTCTACCTAAAACTGCCTCATTTTGGTTATTTTCGTTAATGATTTTTGAATGCTTTTAAAAACCTTTTTCACATTCCAACTACAGGATCTTGTACTCCTAGGTTTTATAAACCATCCTCAGATTTTCAAAACATTTGATTGCATAAATGTCAAGATTATAGCAAATGAAGTTGAGATTTTGAAATTTCAGGCCCTAAAAAATTTGGGCAGCCTTGATTTGATGGGCTCCCAAACCAAAACAAAAGTTGAAATGATGTGCCGTTTTTTACCATCTTCAAGATGAGGTAGTTAACAAGATGCACGACTCAATTTGACAAGATGTTCAATTCATTAGATGTATGAAAGAAAACAAGAGATTTTGGCCAAATTAGATTATCCTTTCAAATCTCTTCTAATTGGAAGAACCTACAATTCATGGCATGCAATTCATGTGAGCTACACAAATTTTTTTTTGGAGTGCCCAATGAATCTCATTGATTTAGATTTATTGGCAAGCCTATCCGAAGTGTTGAAGCTGATTTCACCATTGAGGTGTTTCACTTTGAAAATTTCCCTTAAGTGGAGTTTTGATCATATGGACATGATTCCAATTGCATTAGACAGAAGACTTGTTTATCTATAACTTTGTATTTGTGTTTTAAAAAAAAGTTATTTCTCTTGGGTGGGTAGCCCTGGAAAATGGGCAGTGATCTCTTGGGAGCTTAGGAGGAAGGCTATTCCAATTAATAGTGTTGAAAATATGTTTAAATTTGTTTTTAAAAGAGTGAAATTATTGTTTTAATTATATGAAAAATACAAAATACTCATTATCTTATGAAATTTAGAGTGATTGGCCAAAATGTACAACATTGAATCATTTTCTTGTATAATGTGCAATATTTCAATCTATAAAATAATCTTTTAATCGCTTACAAAGAGATCTCAAGACACCTCTAGCGAACCGTAATAGAACTTATGTAAACAACTTCACTACTATTGAAGCATAATGCTTTCAACTCAATCGTAAAAGTTACTAGTGCGGTCTTGTGTTGTTGGTCTAGATGATCCCCGTGTTCCCCGTATTCTCCGTGTTCTCTATAGATCTGGTGTTCTTCATGTTCCCTCGGGGGGGAGGTCATTAACATATACCTAGTGTAACCATATGCGTTAAGAGGGTATTTGAATGGAGGCTATCATATAATTGGAATATTTGAAATATATTTAGGAATATTATGTGCATATTTTAGATAAATTCTTGAATTATTCCTTACTTGAATTTAAAGCATTCTATATTACATCTAAAATTTATAACTAGGTAGAAATTTTACCTCTCAATGTATAAATTAGACCATATATTTGATGTCACATGGCTAAATTTTCGACAATGACCCCCCAAGCGTGTTCCCGTATTCCACGTATTCCACATATGTTCTATGTGCTTCCATGCGTTCCCCGTGTGTTTTTCTCCCCGTGTTCCCTGTGTGTTTCCCCGAGTTCCCTATGCTTTTGCTTTTGCTTTTTCAAATGATTTATTTATAATTTAATTCAATTTATAGTGACAAAAATCATGCAAAAATCCATAATTGTCACACCATATACCTAAAATCGATGAAACGACTTTGGTGTACTCCTACTCGTTGAGAGCTTTCTAAAAATGCCAATAATGACATTAAAAAATCTCATATTATGATTTTCATCATTTAATTCAGTTTATAGTGGTGAAAACCACTCAAAAATCCATAACTCTCGCACTATATGTCCAAATGCGACGAAACCATTGCAGTGCACCCCTCATCATTGAGTCCTTTCCAATAATACCAACTAGTGGACGTACGTGTTGAGGAGATCTCAACGTTATATACAAACAAATAAAACAAAATAAACAAACTACAACACGCAATTCGCTATTTACGCACTTGACTATGGACTTGGCCTCCAGGCGAGAAGAGCAAAAAATGCACTTGGCCTCCGGGCGCATTAAAAAATTTGTCTAAAAATTTATCTAAAAAACAACAATTTTTGACTTTTTACAATCCCTAACATTGTAAATGTCAAACATTCAAAGGGAAGGAAGTTAGAGGGAGAAGGAAGGGATATGGTGCACGGCCGCGAACCTAACGGCCAAGAAGAGCAAAATAATAATAATAATAATAATAATAATAATTTTTTTTGCTCTTTTTGTTGATGTTTCGGGTTGAGGTGGCAGTTGTAGCCACCCTGAATGTTTTTTTTTCTTCTTCTTTATTTATTATTTATTATTTATTATTTATTTTTCTTCTTTATTAGATGAGGAGGAGGGAAGGGAGAGGAAAGGGAGAGTGAGAGGGAAGATATAAGGTGCGCACCCTATGGCCGAAAAAAGGATTCTTTTTTCTTAATTTTTAATTTAAAAAAAAATGTATATATTTATATATATTTAATTATTTCTACCATTTTTTTGGGTTTAGGTGGTGGCTGTAACCACCATGCATGGTTTTTTTTTTTTTTTTTTCTTCTTCTTCTTCTGTTTCTTTTTTTTTTTAATATGAGGAGAGCAGAGGGAGAGGGGAAGGAGAGGAAGGGAGAGGGAAAGGATAGGGTGCGCACTCTATGGCCAAAAAAAGGGAAAAAAGGAAAAAAGGGAATTTTTTTTAAAATTTTTTTAAAAAAAAAAATCGCCGTCGTTTAGGGTTCAGCTGGTAGCTATATCTACCCTGTTATTTTTTTCATTTTTTTGTGGTAGGGTTTAGCGTCACGAATGGCAAGCGAAATCCTAACAAAGAAAGGAAAAAAAAAAAAAAAAAAAACCCTAGTGCGAGTGTAGGATCCACGGTTGTACAAGAAGAGCTAAAAATGGAAAGAAAAGAATGAAGAAAAAAATAGAAGAAAAACAAAAGACAAGAAGGAAGACAAGAAACAAAACAAGATAAAAGAAATGATAAAAATAAGGATAAAATAAAAATAAATGAATTGTTTGCTTACAATGTAAGTGATTGTAAAAAGACAAAAGTTGTTGCTTTTTAGAGAACCTTTTAGCCAATTTTTTTAAAGCCAAATTTGCTCATGAAATGATCGCATTTGGCTAAGGGCATAAATAGCGAATTGTGTGTTCTACCTTCCTTAATAATAAGGCAAGATGAGAGTATTAAAATTAGAATTTTAGTGAATGTAAAATAAAAAACATATTGTAAATTCATTTGAAAAACATTTAGGCATTTTATTTCAAATTCAACCGTATGGATGTCTTCTAATAACGATGTATTACATATGTTCTTTAGAATTGAAGCTCAAAACAGTTAAAGTAGACTCATTTTCTAATACATTTAAGTATTGCCCAAAACCTATAGGCATTTAGGTCGATTTTTTTTAACTGGAAGAGAATAATTTCATCCCTTGAAAAAAATTCCCAACCTTGGTCCTCTTCCCTCGATTTACACTGTTAATTTGGACAATTGCTCCCTCTAGTGTTCATGAAAACCCAATTTCAAAAACCTCCCCTCCCCTCTCTTGGGACCCTCAATTGGATTGAGTTTGGTTGAAAATACTTAGGACCAATTCAAACTATTGTGAGAGGTTGTCCTAGTTCAAACCTAATTCACGTCCAAAGTCCAAAGTCTTGGGCTGAAAATATATGCGGTACACCGAAATCACCATATACAGTGGCCCACGATATGTACGAGAGGCTTCACTAATAATTATTTTTTCAAAATATTGTAGAAAAATTCATCCATGCTGGATGAATATTGTCCAAATGGATGAATGTACCCGCGCCATTCATCCACCCACAGTATATGATTCTAATTCCGTCGACGAGGTATCGGAGAAGCGTCGTCGTCGTCGTCGTCGTTGTCGTTTCAGTGTCTCAGCCGCTCCTACTTATTGTCCTCACGCCCCTCCTCTGCATCTAACCATCTCCTTTCGTCCTGTTTCCACGACATAGATTGCTTGCTTTGTAGGTTTCTTTGCAGTTTTGCGATGCCTCTTGTGAATCGATTTGTATTGTATCTTTCCTCTACGCTTTTGAAGCAGTGATGAGCATTTGGGCTCCGGTATCTGTTGTAGTAAGCACGCTTCGGCATGCAACGACCTTCGCCTCGTTAATGTGGCCTACACGAATTGAATTGATTCAGGCGCGACGTGGATTGCGATGTCCCTCTACCATTACTTATGTTCTATGCACATTGCCTGCGTTTTCTTTTTTCTTAGGGTTTCTCCGGTAGGGGTTTGCGTTACGAGCGTTACTTGTGTGTGGTGCTGAGACCTTGCGTGACTAGGAGATTTCCTCAGTATGCCGCCTGCATTTCTGTGACGCAATACTCTAAACTGAGGTCCTTACGTATTAGGGTTTAATGTTCGATCTTTCGGAAAACGAATGCATATGTTGACTGGATGAAGATATAATACATAGACTTGATCTGAACTTACGTGTTGGAAAAAACATGCATTACCAACTGACAGCCCGAAGGTATATGTGTTTGAATGAATGACGGGAGTAGCACTCTTGGCTGGGTGTTGCTTTGACAGCAAGGAGCGACCCTTTGTGGTCGTAGAGTCCTTTGTCAACGTCAAAGAGTGATACGTCCATGTGATGATACTCTTGAGATAGTTGTCAGCAAGTTGTTGCTCCTTTCGAGAACCATCTTCTCGCTGTTTTCTTCTGAACCTACTCACATGGATGTGAGGTTGCATATTCCATTGCCCTGGAGAGCAGCGTCGCTGCAATTACTCTTTGGGACAGACCATGCCACTTATAGCTTTCTATGTAGCAACCCTCTTCTGTTTGCTTAGATGGACAGGAATGTGACTCAGATACTGCGATTTCATGTGCAGAGACCGATATTTTCTGTAATGTACATCTGTTTGTGTGAAAATCAGACAGATGATTTGGAACAGGGAGTGTTTCCCCTGTTCCAAATCATCTGTTGGTGAAAATGACTTCAGTTTAACTCAATCGACACTGTTGATCTTGTAGTATAGGACAAGAGCTCGTTAATCATATCCGTTACTACTCTGTAGGATGCCGTGTGGGACGTACTGTTTTACCCAAGGCTGTGGATCTTATCTCTGCTCTTTGTATACAATCTGGGTTAACAAGTGAAACACTCTTAATCAATCTGAACTATTAGTTCAAGTCGTAGTACTCATAAATGTGCAGTACATCTAATCCTGATTCTTAGACATGTAAAAAATGTCTGGGGACATGATTGGATACTGTAATTCTGATGAGAGTGCTTATGCAGAACCGATCTAAGATTCTGTCTGAGTCTAAGGATGCAGAGGCAGGAGAATGGAGGACCAAGTGGGGATTCAGAGAGAATCTCCAGTCGGTTCTGCATGAGTCCACTCATGAGAAACATATTTGTGGGTATGTCCACGGTACTTCCCATTCTTTAATGCCTTACAAAACTGTAAGTTATTTATCAATGTTGGCTTGTAGAGTTGGAGCAAGAAGAGTTTCAGGGAAAGGTTGTCCTGATCGGCGTTTTAAGTTCTGAGGGCCACGACGTGGCGAAATGTGCCATTTCCTTGAATATTAGGAAGTCTGTGTGGGAGGCATAGAGTGCAAGATTATGACCACTATAATCACACTCAAGATTTGGGGTTACAAGCTACAGCGACTTCAAGAAATGAGTCTATGAGGGTATTTGATTTAGAAAAGTAACAATGTAGAGAGTATGAAGAATCAAAGCAATAAATTTTGAACATGAAAGTTTGAGAGTATGAAGTAACTGACAATCTCAAGAAAATTGAAAAGAAATTGTCACTAGATTAAAAAATTACATAGTGCCGAAGTTGACTATGTACATAGACTCATTTTTTGAGGCGTTATATACAGAGTGGTTAAAATCTTGTCCACTTTCCATGTGCAGCCAAAACAGTTGCAATTCGATCTGGCATGCTAGCATACAATCTCTCACATTGCTCTGTAGTGATCGTCTTATAAGTCTCTTCCACACGCTCCCATAATTGCAAAAGACCTACAGGAGGAGTTGGATAGGAATTCAAACGATGTTTGAGAATTGCCCAAACATGTTCTATGGGATTCAGGTCTGGGGATTGAGTTGGCCACTCTAAAATAGTGAATGGTTGCTCTAAGAACCATTTCTAAACAATTTTTGCTTTATATATAGGAGCATTATCATGCTGGAAAATGACGTTATCGAGGTTCAAGTATCCTAATCTCTCTAAACTCAAGTACAAATCTCCATGCAAGATTGAAATATAGTCCTTCGCATTTAAATGCCCATCCACCTTTTGTAAATCACCTGCACCTCTTGCTGTCATACAACTCCATAGCATCAAAGACTCTCCACCATGCTTCACTGTTTGCTTCACCGCACGATCAGGCAAGTTTTTTTGGTCATTGACCCAGCACCAAGTCCTCCCATCTGAATTGAAACGATTTATCTTCGTTTCATCACTGAATACAACTCTTTTCCAATCCTCTACTATCCACTCTATGAATTCTTGCAAATCGTAGCCTCTCTCGTACATTTTTCTATGACAAACAAGGCTTAGGAATCTTCTCACAAGCACTCAATCTAGCATCTCTCAAAGCAGACCGCAAAGTGTTATCACAGAAACCCACTTCTCTACCCTCTCTCAACACTTGTGCTGGCTGTACTGCCGTTTTCAGCCCTCCAACTGTGACCAAACGCATTGCACATCGTCTCTGTGAAGTGGTAAGAATCTTTGGAACACCTCGTTTTTGGCAATTCTAAGTTACTACAATGTTTCTTCCTCACTCTATTCATCGTACTTTGTGAGAAACCCAAAGACTTTGCAACCACTCTTGTACTCTTACCTTTCATCAAAATAGCAACAATATTTCTCACTTTGTCTCCTGAAATTGGCTTCATCATGCCAATTCTAATTCCTATTCTCCACAATATGTTCCACAAGAAGGAAGAGAAGAGAAATCGCAAAAAAATTCATCAAAAAACACAAATTTCTCTATGTTCTACACTCATATGAAGTTGCTCCAGAAGCCACCTCAAAAAATGAGTCTATAAGGGTACATGCACATTTGTGATCGTAACTCACAATGTAGATATTATTTAGGCAAAGCGCCATGTGGTATGTGTTAAGAGTGCATTAGGCACAGTAGAATTTTTTTTTAGGCTTCAACGCCTTAAGGTTTCCCAGATGGCCCTCATTAATGCTCCCTGACAGGGGCATTGACTCATTTGTTGAGGTCGTTGTATCATCTCCACCCCCTTGTACCACTATAATCGCATTTGAAATTGGTGTCACAAGCTATTCACACCCTTGAACTACTATAACCTCTAGAAGACCAAGAAGTCCAAATTGGGCCTCTTATATTTTTAGTAGTTTTGAGGAGGTTCTATGTGGAGTTTCTTTTGTTTAAATTTGTTTGTTTCTTGACCATCATATGCATTATTCTTCACTGATTCTTGTGATACTAAATTTAGTCTCATCTGAATTATATATTTCAAAATATGATTAATTGAATTTGTCATTTTAAAATCATGAATCCTTGGTCCTTTAGGGAATAATCACATCCAAGATTTGTTGTTAAAAACATTCGTCTCCACACCCTTAAAATGCTATTTCACCCTCTATATAGTGCTTGAACGAATCACAATCGTTATACATGGGTAATCACAATTGTTATACATGGGTAATGATTATTGCTAATCAATCTAGGATATGGAGCCTTCTTTGGCTCATATTGGTTCACACCTACCTTGTATGAACAACATTACATATAAGCATATTTCATCTAGTTTCCGTGTGCATAGGCCATTGGGTGTGCACTCTTATGAATTATTATTTGGATGTATCCACTCTTTGTTCTACATTGGATGCCACAACTTTAATCGTTATTTGTACCTTATTTGCGATGATTGACTAGGACTAGGACTATTTTGCTCAAAAAACACACTACAATGCTGCCATTTCTAATCCCTAGGGCACTAAATAATAAAAATAAAAATAAAATTCACAATCCAACTAGTAGAAACTAGTCCTTTGATATCAAAGAAATGTGCACAAAAAATTTCTCAATCTTTGACTGTATGGATTAGTGTTTAAAGTGAGAATGAGTGAGATAAAATTCGCCCAAAATTTTCAACTGTGTATTTTTCTTCCTATTTTGAAAATGCTCCACTATGGTGATTTGTTGCTCTTCACTTTCACAATCTACACAATGTTAGTTGAGAAGTATGAGAATGATTTAACATATGTTTTTAACAACAAATCTTATGATGTGATTACCAAATTTGAGAAGTACGAGAATGATTTAACATATTGAAAACAATACTATAAGTGGAGGAGGTGCAAACCATTGCCAAACACATTTTATTTTATTTTATTGTGAACTTGGTTTTGTTTAACCCCTAAACGTCCTCACCCCTATCCAAATTGGGCAATTTTACAAAGATGCATTATAGAATGCAACTAAGAGGAATATTTTGAACTTGACGTATGAATAAAATTTGTACATTATGAATTTTGGATTCTATCCATACAATTAAATCTGCGATTGCAATCAAGAATATTTTTCTATGAAATTTGAAACTTAAAATTTAAAATTATTTTATAATTTGATTATAAATAAGATATTGACAATTTGTGGATGGAATTTCTTGTGATGGATTGAAGTGTAGTGATTTTTGGAGATTTTTTGGTTGCTTAATTTTATGAGTTGACTTTATTAAGAGCACTTTTAGACCAAAATATATATATTTCCATGAAGCTTTTGAAATTCTTCACATCGTTTAAAAATCTTAAAACATTAAACTCAAAATAGGCATTGTGGGAACCTACTCGGTTTTGTAAATGTCTTGGTTAGGACATTTGGTCCTTTAGGGGTTAGGGTCATAACCATTATTCCCATAGCATAATAGAGCAATGGGTGCCAACACCCTTTTGCAATGGGATCCCAATGAGGTACAATTAGAAACTAAGTACATGTAACAATGACATGGTAGTCCCAATACAAATGGCATTCCTTCATTACTTAGAGAAGTGGATCTAAGTAAAGATTCTCTTTCAATCCAATTTTCAAAAAGATGCTCCATTGCACCATTCTATTTGCTATGCCGTTATTAACATTTATGTGCCATTTAATTGAATTCTTCTAATACACATTATATTGTATTTTTATATGTGTTTTGAGTTGTATGCCTCTTTTTTTACATTTTTGATGAGAACAAGTTTTAAATGGTTTGTATTAATATGCCCAATAATATCAACATGTCAATATATCAATGAATTGAAGAATGAATCATTGGAATAAATTTTTTTTAATGAATTTCCTTGAACTTATAAAATTAACTATATGAGGGGGTTTGGCTTTGTAAATCATTATTTACAAACCGCAAGTGCGTTTGGTTTGTCTTTTTCCAAATCTTGCAAATTGTTGTATATTATGATTTTGTATTGGTTATTTGTGGGTTACTATTCATTTATAATAGTGTTTGGAAGGTAAAAAATTTACAAAATGAATTCACTTTAGTCTATGATAATCTAGTTTGACAATGCATTCATATAAAATAGGGTGTTTTTTAAAATAGATTTTAGTAAAATAAGAAGCTTTGAAATAAAATTTTGAAGTAAAAGAACACTAAACTAAATGGTTCTAAAATATATTTTAGTAAAAGTACATAATAACATCTAATATAGCATAAATAAGTATAATGATAATTTTTAGTTACATGAGCTAATACAATGACTTCTCTAATCATTTTGATCATTTTCTTCATCTACATCATGTATGAGGTGATTTATTCTTATTTATCATTGATATTTTTTCATATTAGTTGTTGCATTCCTTTGAAGTTTTGGTTTTAATGACTTGTATTGTTTTTCTTGAAGTTTTGTTCTTCATGACTTTGGATACATACCGTACGTGGAAGGCAGGGTCAACACTTTCATGTCGAATAATTAATAAAAGTTGAAACAGTGGAGGTCGGCACTTTTAAAATTAATTATTAAGAAATCGGCTATTAATACCTAACATTAAATTTTTTCCGGTGGCTAAACGTTTTTTTTTTTTTTTTTTTTTTTTTTTTTTTGGGTTGATTTCGACAAAATACTTAATAAATTTATTTATGTTTTTGGCATTTTTTTGGGAAATTATTTTCTGCCGACCCTGCCTTCCACGTACGGTACCACCATATTATCAATATCACAATACTATCAATATCAAAATCCATCAATATCATCATAGTTACCACCATTCCATCAATGTCTGCATACCATCATTGGTACATTATTTTTATTTTTATTTTTTTAATCTTAAAATATTTTATACACACAGAGTACTTTTTTTTCAACAAATAGCTTCTACAATTTCAAACAGAATCTCTATTATCACCTTCACAGTTGCTCAACACTACACTACACTGACCTGTAAGAGTTGTCTCAGCAAAAATTGATAATAGAAAAAAATAATAATAATAAAAAAAATAAAAATCTTCTTCTTTGAAAATTCAAAGCATATTCTAAACAATTTCAAAAATCAAACTCCCATCTTACCTTAATAAGAACAAATTTAGTAAATTGACTTGTGTCTACTACTAAATCAAGGTTCCAAACGTTAAGAAAACATTTTAACCCGTAAAGGACATACAAGTCCCTCGGGCTTAGTTTCGAGGGAATATAGTAGGAGAAAACTTTATTTTTTCTCAACCAAAAACTAAAAGGATTGATGCTTCAAAAAGGTATTGAAAATGCGAGAGTAGATTCCTAACTTGCGCCTAATCTGATGGACTATGGAGCTCATGGTGATTGAAAGAGTGCATCGGGAAAGTGAGGGATATTTTTTGGCAACTAATTTCCGGCCGACCGGCATGAATGGGGCATGTGCATAGGCTTGTTTTAGCATGAATGGGGCATGTGCATAGGCTTGTTTTAGCATGAAGCCGGGAGCGGGGCTCGGTGGGGTAGGGCCGGGTTGGCGGGGATCGGGTTGGTCGGGTTGGCGGATAATGTTTTTGAATTTCTCATAAAATGCACATCATATTTCATTAATTTTATTTCTACACATTTGTATGTCTATTCAAATGGAAAACACAAGTCCCAAACAAATCTATTTTAATTCCAAAAAAGTCTATCAAAATCCTAGATGATTTTACACAAAGTTTTTGGTCATTTCACATCAATAAATCTCAATCAAAGAGCTTTATTTTGAACAATTAAATATCATGTGTCATTAACGTCACTAACCTTTATTTTTGGGGTTAGTGACGTTAGTGACACATGATATTTACTTTAAAGTAAAATGCCTACATATTCTAAAAGTAAAGTGACTACATATTTCTAAAAATAAAATAATTTAAAAAATATCTAAGCACTTCACTTTAAAGTAAATATCATGTGTCACTAACGTCACTAACTCCAAAAATAAAGGTTAATGACGTTAATCACACATGATATTTAATTTTTCAAAATAAAGCTCTTTGATTGAGGCTTATTGATGTGTAATGATCAAAAACTTTGTGTAAAATCATCTCCTTGTTCAGAGTGTTTATTTGATGTTTATTTTTTGCGTAAACGTAATTAATATACCGTAGTACCATAGCATGTTCGTCCAAAAATAATTCTAAAAATAAAAAACGTAAAAATTAGAAAATTCTGAAGACAAAAAAACGAAAATAGAATAAATTAGTTTTTGCAATATTTTGTTATTTCTAAGCTATTTAAGGTCATTTTTACTAATTTTTTTGCTAAAAAACGAAAATTGAGAAATTCAGTTTTTGAGAGGCGAACCTTATTTTTTCAAAAAAAATAAATATTCGTTCGCCAGGTGGCGAACCTGTTATGGTGTTACGGTATATTTTTAAACATACCTTTATCAGACTCTGCATTCTTCCATTCAAATAAATATACAAATGTGTAGAAATAAAACACAGTCAGCCTCGACCAACACAGTGCGACCCCGCCGATCCTACCAACCCGGCCTGACCTCACCAACCCAGCCCGACCCCACCGAGCCTGCCGACTAGACCTGAGTCCACTAACCCGACTCACTCCCGCCCTGTCACGATCCCGTCATTAGACCTTTTTTTTCAAAAAAATTATGCCTTATCATAGCATGGAGGCAACCTTGGCACGGATGCCCATAGGGTGACAATATTGATTTGATTCCTTTGGGCTGCCCGCCATTTGAGCTCATCATCAGGAACTTCAAGGCATGTGATCATGGTGCCATGATGGTGCATTGAAATGTAACTATGATAATTTGGTGCCAACCTCCATACCAATCTAGTATGGATAAATGACACTAAAATGACATGTATGCGGCTTTTGGTGTCAAAATGGCACCAAAATAGTTTGGCCCAACTTTTCCGATGATGTCCTTTAAGGATCAAGCTTACAGAGTAAGCAAACAATTAACACACAATCCAATATCACATAACATCACAAAACTCTTCACGTTCATCGACAATCCCAAAGGAGAGCTGTAATAGCAAACCAAAGTGAATTGCAGGAAAAGAACATAAGCAACAAACAAAGCTCCAACTCCAAGTGCGTGAATTGGAAATTTGAGAATTTCTCAAGATGTGCTATCCCTCAACTGTGTCCATAACAAAAAAACAAATAGGTAGTCAATTTTAATTTTAACACAAGGTGTCTGCAATATACCACTACTTATTATTGTATATTCACAAGAAAAAAATCAAAGGCAACAAATGCAAATTGGAAAGCATTATCTAATGAACACTACATATTGGACTTGTTGTCCACTACTGTGTGACCCGGATGCCATTGCTTCAAAACTCTCCATCCACGTTCAGCACAATTGGAGCAACAACAACTCGTAATTCACAAACATGCAGCCAAGGAAAGAGACTACTTGCAGGCTTAGGATTTACCTTAGTACCTCATGCAAGGTGTCGACTGGGTTGTTGTGGATTAGAATATCACTGCTTAGGGGAAAGAAAACCCTTTGAGCATTTATTGTTGTTGCATCATGCATGTATGGTACGTTTAATGCACAAAGCCCAACGCGCCGCGAATTTGACACAATCTGCAGGAGTATTATGAAAGTGAATTTCATAACTAAATCCTTCAAAACAAATTTTAAAACGTAGTGGGAGGACATGATTTCAACAATCCAATCTCTTCTTGTAGGAAGTTGGTACTCAACAATTGAGCTTATAAAATGAACTCAATCATTCAAAGGCAGTCCACTTTAGTATAAGTAAGTTTAGAAATTGAACTTAGTAAGTAAGGTCACATGTACAATTTAGTTTGAGCACCAAGACAGATTTGTAGGCTTAAGTTTCAAAAACCAAAGCTAAATCCAAAAAATAAAAAAATAAAAAACGCGATTTACATATAGAGAAGAAAGATGACATCAATTCAAAAAAACATAAATCATTGCAACTAAAGAAAATGAGGATACAATCAATGAGAGAAAACAATATTTACGTTCTCAAAATAAGCAAAATAGACTTTTTTATTATTATTATAATTATTTTTTAATTTTCAAAAAAACGAAAATTAATCTTGGTAGCCTATAGAAAAAGAGGAGTGACCATAAAATGGTTGATTGAACAATTAAGGGTTAAAATTAGAGAACTCATTACAGTATTTTAAGCCATTCAGTAAGCTTACTATTTTCAAATTGTATAATTGTTTTTGAGATGTTATAAAATTTTTGAAGGGGTTTTCAAAATATTAAAGTATATATTATTTGAAATTTGTATGAATAAATTATAAAATATGAAGTTCGTTTCCAAAGGGCATGATAGATTATGATTTTCATTTTGTCAATGGTTATGTGTAGCATTATGTAGCTTTAGTTATTTTATATAAAAAATCGACGGAACCTTGAAGGAAAATTGGGTCTCCATTCTAGGCCACCCGATTCTCCCATGAGAGAATTAGCACCAACATTCACAAAAAAGTGTTGCCATAAAGGCACTTTGGAAGGCAACACCCTTCGGACTTTGGCCTTTGGTGTGAAGTCCGAGAGGCCAATATCCTACTTTCTTGCAATTTGATTGGTGGAAATTGATAGACTCTCGACTTTGAGCCATAGTGTGAACCGCTCCTCAACCTTGTTGGAAAAATCAACTCAAACTCAAGTCAATCCAATTCTCTATCTGGGTTCAATTCCAACCCAATTCAACACATCTATGTAAGATGTATCCAATTGTAGTTACTAAACATCTTCACTTGAGAATTATACAACTAGTTCTTCCTACATTCGAAACAAAGGCATTGGGATTTGCATTCCCCCACCCATGCACGGCCCTCACAAGATGATGGACCACTCAGATTTAACCGTGTATAGAGTGAAAACTAAAAATATATATGACATTATTATTCAAACAAAGATTCATTTAAACTTAGTTTCTACGCGGAATTGAGAGAGTTCTCTACATATTCCATTTTGGCCAAGCCCTCTCCAAGCACACTCCAAAGGAATTCAAAATACCTGCTTTTCATCCCTTTGTATGTATGTCAAAGCATTACCAATGTCTTGGTGGACAAGTTCTTAGGGCCAAGTTCTATGGGGGCGAAGTATCACACTAAAAGACAAATTTTTAGGAACTTCAGGGGATCGAGTTCCACATTTCAAGTGAGCTTTGGAAAAAAAAATGGTGAAGAAGTTGTCATGAAGTATGGAGGGTTTTCAAGCCTTGGACTTCAAGACAACTTCTCTTTAACCAATCAAATTTGTTCCAATGTTTCACCCTAACCAATCAAAACATCACTTATGCAAGTCCATGAAACATGCACAACTGCATGGCCATGTATGAAACAAATTCAAGTTCCACTTTTCCCCTCCCCTTGCCTACTTTGTGGGCAACTTCTCAAATCCATGGAACTTCGCTCTTAAAGGTTACTCCTCTCTTCTATATTAAACTTTATGCACCCTGAAAATAAAAGACTTAATTCCTCCAACGGTGTGGATCCTAAGCACAATGGTGTGGACTTTGAGCTAGTAGGAATAGTAGTTTGAGCAAACAAGAAGCTTATTATGAAACAAATTGAGAAGGGAATAAGGAAGCTTAATATGGGACAGAGGGAATACCGTAGTACTGTAGCTAGGTTGCCAAAAAATAATTCAAATAATAAAAAACGTAAAAAATCGGAAATTATGGGGACCAAAAAAATGAAAACAAAATAAATTATTTAATGCTATATTTTCGCTATTTTAAAGCTATTTTAGACCATTTGGGGCCAATTGTAATCATTTAAAATACAAAAAAATGGAAACCCAAGAAATTCATTTTTGAGAAACCTTATTTTTCAAAAAAATATTAAATATTCGTTCGTGGGGTGGCGACCCAGCTATGGTACTAGAAATGGCTGCAACTAGAAGTTGGCACCTCAGCCTAGGGACGTGGCACAGAACTCCACGTGTAGAGGCAGGAAAGGAACTGATTGGGGTTGGGCGCTTCAACTTCAATGCCGGGCAGTACAATCAGAGTTTCTCAGCATCTGGGCCCGAATATTCCCCCGTTGGCATTCCTGCTCAGTCTGCTCTGATGACTTGAGCCCTTCATCTCCACCAGCATCTTCCCCCGTACATTCCGACGGCCCGCTCTTATTCTTCCTTGCCTGCGCCTTGCAGGCCACTCATTGCCACCTTCCAATTCTTGCCGCCCGCGCAATTCCCTGCAGCATTTGTTTCCCTGGCCGGCCTCTCTCCCTCGCAACTCCAAACACCCCATCACTGGGACCTCCTCTTAGGGTTAGTCAGTTTTGTTCGTTGTCCGGTGAGCACTAATTTATTGGCGGGACGAACAGACAGCCTCGAAAGAGGACCGGACCGGAGTTTCTATCTATCTCAGCCAGTTAGTGCTTGCGAATTTGTTGGAGTGGCCGGTGCTCGCGACGATGAGTACCGCGGATGCCGTTTCTGCGGAGACCGTCCCCGCCGGCGCCCGCGAGAGGAAAGCTGCAAAAGGGAGGCGAAGAAGAGCGGCCGCGGAGCAGCGCCGAATTGAGCAACAGCGGTGGGGGAAGTACCTGGAGGAGGAGGACGAGGATTTCACCGTCGTGGCGCCCGTGCCCCCCGGTGCGCGCCGCCGTGCTCGACGACGGAGCGATCGGGAGAATTCCTTGACCATCATTCACGCGCTCGAGGAGGACGATCTCGATCCCGACATGGCTTTGTCTCTGGCTCTGGCTCTGTCTTTGTCTGAAACTCCCGGCCCTCCTCCGCGCCCGGCCGTCGTCGACATGACGTACGAGAGCCTGGTGGAGCTCGAGAACGTGACCTGCGTCGCATCGGCTGCGACCGTGGCGGCCTTGCCTGTGTGCTCGTTCGTGCCGGAGGAAACCTGCGAGGTTTGCGTGATTTGTCAAGGGGAATATGATCACGGCGACGATCAACTTAAGCTGCCGTGTTTACATGCTTTCCATCAGGCTTGTGGAGCTGAATGGTTGCTCAAATACTCCAAGCTCTGCCCTGTTTGTAAGCACGATGTCACAGAGGTTACTGAGGCATCATCTGTGTAGTTGTTTCATTCTTTGGTGCGGCGGCCGTGTGCATACATTCTTTGCTGCTGCCACATTGGCTGCATTGTCCATCATCTTGGCCATCCACCTTCAGGATTGTAGCTTGTACATAATGATTCGGTGATATGGGAGTGAGGAGATGTAACTTGGTTTTGGAGTTGAAGCTGAGACTCCAAGAACGATGTGATTAGGGTATGGCTTAGAACTGTGCCAGTGCTGATAGTTATGCATTTGTCTACAAATTGTACATTGAAGGAATTTGAAAAAATTGTACAGATTTTCTTCGCTTGCACTCTGGGTCTACTGCATTCACTCATAAACTAATTCCACTAGTCATTCCACCAGATGCAGTAGATTTGAGGATTTTCAAAGATCATATGAATTAACTACGAATTTTCAAAGTTGAGGACATAGGAGAGCCTCTTATCAGACTTTCATGAAATGCTTCAACTCTAATCGGTTGTCTCAAAACGATTCTTCAAGTCCTACTATTGTACCCACATAGTAGGTTTGAACTAGTAGTGGCTATGTGAAACGATTTAATTGTTTTGGTATCATTTTGTGGGTTACAACCAATGCCTATATGCAATAGAGTTATTTGTAAAGTCCCTCAAAACCCTTCTTTTTGACCTGTAATTTGGAAAGGACAGGATCGACATGATCTCAATGTAGACCCAAAATAGAACACTGGATAGATTGAAATTTTTATTCATAAAAATTTGGAGGGAGGGAGAAGAATTGGGTAGTGGGGTGGGACCGTGAGGAGGAGTGGTGTCAGATTGATGACAACCAGCTCTGGTACCAGCTCTAGTCCATGAAAAAAGGAGGACAGAAGACCGGATGCCTTTACAAATAACTCTAATGTGGCAAAATAATTTTCATTACACTTCAATAATTATTTTTGTATGTATGAATTTGTAGTAGCGTTGATTTTTGAAAAATGCTTTGTGCTTCTCATATGCTTGTCAAATGTACATCCTTTAAGATGTGGACTTGTCAAAACCCGTCACATGTATAAATTTAAAGATTTGAACTCGTCAAAAATCTATACATTAAGGTTGTTTTGTTTTGTTTTGTTACATTGGTCCGATTGGTCGCGTTCCCTTGGTCACCCCTTGGTTGTGTTCTTAGTACTGTCGAAAAGCTCTCGACGAGGAGTTCACAGAGTTTGTTTCATCGCGTTTGGATCTAGTAAATTGATTAAATTGAGAAAATTGATTTCATAATTCAATTATGAAAAATGGAATAAGGGAGTTTTTGATGTCATTCTTGGCATCGTCGGACAGCTCTAGACAAATAAGCGTGCATCAAAGTTTTTTGTAGCATCTGGATTTACAGTGTGAAAGTTATGAATTTTCAATTGAAAATTTTCACCATAAATTGAATGAAATTATGGATAAATTATTTTAAAAAGAAAAAGAAAAATTACATGGAATATGAAACATGAAACATGGGGAATATACGGAGAGCATGAGAACGCATAGGAATATGGAGAACACTGGGATCATGGAGGATATGTAGAACATGGGAAACATCTGGGCCAATGGCACAAGGTCACACTAGCCCCTAAAAGCCCGAGGGGTATTGGACAAAACATAGATGTGTTATACCGTACCTTCCAAGCAGCTTCGTCTTTAATTAATTCAAAAAAGTCAAGACGAACTTTTTTGGAAATTATGAGTAGATTTTGCCGAATACCATAGTAATTGTTTTTTGGAATAGTCGAAATGTTGAAATATTACCATTTTTCACATATTTTAACATTATTCAGAGTAGGAGAGTGTGAAATTTAGGGGAAGAAAGAGCTGACCTTGTAATCAAGTTCATTCCAAGTCACTCCCAAATGATATGGGATATGAACTTGCAAGCTCATGTGAATTCTCACCACACCATATTTTCAGTAGACTTTGATGCACAATTGAGCATACCAAATGATCTTATTTTGAAATGTTTTCAACTATGAAAAGTGAGAAGGACAAGTTTTCTATCACCTCCAAAAAGAATTTTGTGATTTGAAGTTTTTATGCATGATATATAGACAAAATTCAGTAAGGCTATGAAAAACGTGCATGAGTTGAATGAGAAGAACATGTGTTGTGATCAGACTTTTGAGGCTCAATTGTGCATAGTAGACTATCTTATTTTGAGAATTGTTCAACTAAGATTAGTTGCATTTTCACGTAATCTTTCACTTCCAAAAAGAATTTTGTGATTTGATATATTTTTGCTCAAGTTATTCACATTTTTGTAAAGGAGTTTAACCGGTGATTAAGAAGAACAAGAAGTGAGAGTTCTACATATCCCACATTCATTGTTGGCACTAGTGTCGTGAATTTTGTATAAAGCACAAGACTATACAACACTCAATCATTACCTAACAAGTGAAGTAATCCATATAGTGGTACTAACTTGCAAGGCCCATTTGGATGAATGATGAAAATACAATATCATGTTTTTTCAAGAAAACGAATTTAACTAATCTATAAAAATAGCAAACGAACATGACTTTTTGAAAAATATTAAATATTCGTTTGAAGCATGACGAAGCTGCTTGGAAGGTACGGTAATATGTCTCATCCTCCGTGGAAAAACTAAAATGGATAAAAATAGAAATCGAGTTTTATTGTTTTACTGCATTTGATAATATAGGGTCCCAAATGACTATTTTTAGCCAATTTAGTTTTTCCACGGAGGGTGAGATGTGCCTTCCATATGTTTGATGAAGTTTGGTTTAAGTTTAGACAAAATGTAGGGCATCATCTCTACAAATTATCCATACAGTCAAACTTCCAAAAATAACTTTAGATCTTTTTTTTATGAATTTAAAAGCATTAACCTTTAAATTTTTTTTTAAATTATAGTTTTCACTTTTAGAGTTTAAAATTTAGCATGATTGGATAAAGTTGGTTTATTTATTGTAAAATTAAAAAAAGCAAAATAAATGAGGGAAGGAACACCATTACTTTCCCCAAATAGCAAATTTTAGAACACTAAGACAATATTGAGGTAATTCACTTTGAAAAATTCTTGGAGGTGGAGTTTAATTCGGATTGACATAATTCAAATTGCGTTGGAAAGTAAACTTGATGTAGTATTTTAAAATATTTTTTGTTTTTTCAAAAATTTATTTTTTTGTTCCGGGCAACCCAATAGATTCGGGCAACGACCAGAAAATGGTCGTTTCAGCGTTTAGGGGCTAATATACCTTGTATGTGGGTGTGGTAATTATGTTTGGAAAATTGTGGTGAAATTTAATTAATGGTGTTGGAATTGGAACATCTCACTAGCTCTTAAGGCCTCAAAATTATTTCTGTCTAGAGATGTTGGATGTTGCTAAATAATGAGGCTAAAACACCCAATTTTGTCCATGCATCCATTCCTATATTGTAGATTTGTTCTTAAACCATCCAAAGTACTTTTAATAGTGTCCAAACTCAATTGTCATTGATTGAGTTTGCATATTATTATTATTATTATTATTATTATTATTATTATTATTTGTAAAATCATCGTATTCATTTGCTAATACTACAAAATATTTTATCTTGAAGAAAGTATTCTCTTGAAACTGTATTGAATTTTGATAGTTTTAGGTGTTTCCACCTTACTTGCACTACTAAGGACAAATAGGCTTCTGAATGACTGCCATGTGTTCACAACTCGACATGTGGAAGTTTAGACTTGTGTCCACAAGTTGGCATGTAGAAGTTTTGACATGTGTACTCACCTTGACGTGTGAAAATTGTCCAATCCGATGTGCTGAAACCAGTATTTACTCGTGGTGGGAGGCCAAAAATATGACCAAAAACACAAATATTGTAGGGCAGAACCAATCCAATGAACTGTTGAAGAGGAATATACTCTATTTCTATTATTTGCCAGGGAAAGATCTCTGGTTATGCAATGTTATGGCACACAGCATGAGGGTGAAATTAGAGAGGGTTGAGGGTAACGCTCAACAGATTGTATTATGTCTTTCGTATTATAACCAAATGAAGGGATTCGAAGATTTGTAACTTGAGCAACATTGGGCAGCAAGACAATTGCTTTGTAGTCACTTGTGCAAGGAAGTGGCAGGATACGATGAAGTGATTCTTTCATTAGAGTTATTCATAAAGTCACCTTAAATTTGACGAATCTTCAATGAATTTTGCTTTATTTTACTCTTATTTGTTCACTCCAAATAGTTAAAAGGTGTGGAAGATCTTCATGGTTTATCATTATTAGATGAGTAAGAGATGTGTAAGAGCTTGGTGGTCTTCAAAGTTTTTTAGCACCAAGAAAGGAGCTAAAAAACTTTTGAAGACCACCAAGCTCTTACACACCTAATAATGATAGACCACCAAGATCTTCCATACCTTTTAACTATTTAGAGTGAACAAATAAGAGTATAATAAAGCAAAATTCGTGGTATCTTTCAAACTTTGATGGACTTTATGGATAACTCTATTGAGTCGGTGTTTTTTTCTGCCCTGACTTCTTCACGTAACTCATCTTGCTCCTACAGCCACGTGAACCAAAAACATCAACCAAATAATGACAACTTTCTTGTCTGATAATCCACACCTCGGAACACATACACTGCGGAGTGGTCCTCCATTTAGCACCTACTATATTTCAGTGATAACAAAGTTGGCTATATTTTGAAAATCATTTACCAATTATGTTTCACAGCTAAAAAAAATTGAATTCTGGTATTGAATTTGAATTTTTAGCGCATTTAGTAGCGTTTGTAGCCACTTGAGCTATCCTTGAAAATCACATTTGAGACCACTGCTATTTTTGTTCCTCCCAATACTTAACACATACTACATTTGGTCATGTTTAATCCTCATAGCACATACTGAAAATAAGCGTTGGAAGAGGTCCTTACCTGCAATAGGGTTTCCAAGTCCCCTGTAAAATTTCTAGACTGGTAGGCTTTTCTCAAGCGGTTGGCCCAATATTCGATATCCTAAACACTAGAAATGTCAACATGATCATGAAATAGATAAGAAAATGCAATCAACCCAAAGCTACCGTGATATACACCGGTAGGTTACTAATTTATACATTTACAATATTGACACCCTGCTTGTAAGTGCAGAAAGGCTTATATGAATTCCTTGAACTTTCCACACATACGAAGGGTATACTGAACATTTGAACTCAAAATTCAAGTTCCGTTCGTGTACCTCTTGAAATTTTTGTACTCCCTTTGTTCAAGCACCAAAACGGTTTCCACATTGTCATTGATTGCAAGCTCTTCTTGCAGTTGCTTGATTTCCTCCAAGGTGATATCAACCTGTATTTGAACATAATGGTAAATCCAACTACCAGGATGGAGGCAGTGAAAACGATTAGGGGAGCCATGATTGGGTATTTAATATGATATCAATCGGCCAAATGTTCATCACTAGCCCAAAAATTGTGAGAATGGACAAATTTACTCTCCGAATCTTCAATATTGACGAGCAAGAAGAAATCCGGCCTCTTTTGCGAGAACAGTTTTTAGAATCAAGCCTTATAAAGTTTTTGGCGGCGGCGGCGGCGGCGGCGGCCGTTTAGGGTTCAGCAGTACCCCACGGCCAAATAAAGTATCGACAAAAATAATAAATAAATAAATGAATCTTTCTACTTTGCTCCCGCCGTTTAGGATTCAGCAGTCACAGCTGGAGAAAAAATAGAAGAAAAAAAAAGACAAGAAGAAAGACAAAAAGAAAGACAAGAAGAAGACAAGGAAGAAGACAAGAAAGAAATCAAGATAAATAATATTTTTTTTAAAAGATTAAAAAAAGATTAAAAAATAAATAAAAGAATTGTTTGTTTACAATGTAAGGGATTGTAGAAATACAAGAATCACCGTTTTTTTTTTTCTTCTTAAATTAGAAAAAAAAAATTATGCACATGGGACCAAGTGCATGATTACATGGCCAAGTGCGTAAAGAGCGAATTGCGTGTTCATTTGGGACATGCAAGAGGTCAGAGGAGAGAGCCAGAAAAGGAGAGAAATTACCAGTGAAGCATTTATCTTATGAGATGCATCATACCTGTGCTGAATTCAGCCAGAACGTGGAGAGCTTTGGACAAGATTTCGGATCTATCAACAGGAACCAGTATCTCATAGATGGTCTCATTAGCAGAAGTATACGCATTATTGCAAAGTCCATACTGAGAGCCTGTACCCTCCAAGAAGTGAACCAAATCATGGTTAGAATAATCCTTGGTAGCGCTAAAAGCCAAGTGCACCACAATATGTGCCACATCTTGCTTGTCTTCCTCCTCAAAAACATTTGAACAACAATCTATTGATTTGGACAAAAACGCGACCAAATCAACAGAAAAGTGAACCAGATCAACGCGTTCAAAACAACAGAAAAATTGGATTTTCTAGTAGTGCACTGAAACGTAATCAGTTAAGACTGCACAACCGGTAGCATCTGCGATTGTTTGACTTGGAACGACGTCGGTATCGAATTCTGTGATTCCCTTGGTGGTAAGTTATTGCAGAAAATATATATTAAAAAAATGTCTACAAACACTTTGACTCCTCCTCTGCAATGCCGCGCTTGCTCCACCTCTTGTTCTTTTTTTTTAAAACAAATGAAACATAATTTCATTGCTCCACCTCTTGGAATCTGGAAATGACGGTAAGCCTAATCGCATAGCGAGCTTCGGCGACTTGGCAAGAATCGGCAGAGTGAAAGGCGCACTGACTTTGCAGCACCTGACTACACAGTTTTCAGTACAGTCAACCCTCTCTAATCACACACTTTGTATAAAGGCCGCTTTACACTACAGTGGGGAAGTGCACCGGTTGGTCAAGAATTTCAACCTCAGACATGGTTATTTGAGGCTAGGGATGGTATGCCAAAAAAGATGAAGAGACAATAAAAAAAATGCCTTAACCCTTTAGTGCCCAGGGTGGTTTTGAAGAAACCAGAATTTTTTGGTGAATTTTTTCTTAAAACTCTCTCTGTTCAAATTATGAATATTATTAATAGTATTTAATCGTATGAATGTAAGCATAGCTTAATCAAACAAGTGCCGGTTAAACCTTGGTAAGATCGGACCGTTGGATTGGAAGATTATAGTATGTCTTTCAATCGTATAATGCACACTCAAAAATGAGATTTTGGAGGATGTGTGACTTCAAAGTTAAATAGAATTTAGGTTTAATTTTCAAAAATAAAAGTGAAGTGGTTCAGCAATGACCCAACTTCGTTGCAATCTTTCATATCAAGAACAGACTCACACATAATTATTGTGAATTTTATAAGTAATAGTGACTTATCCATATACGGTTTAGGACAAAATACTATACGTTAAAATATGAAAAGAGTTTGGTACATTGATCAAGATTGAATACATACACTAATGGAATATAAACGAGAGAACACATTCCAAAAAAAATAAAACAAGATAAAAAACTTCCAAAAACAAGAAATATCGCATAGTACATGTGATGTATTTGTAAGTATTTACTGTATTTTCAAGTATTTGCAGTATTTTCACGTTTTGTTCATTGGTATTTTGATAGTTTTACAACTCCAAATTGAAATTTTATTTTTCTAGAAGATGTATAGTATAAGTCTCTAACTCTGAACATCACAATTCAAAGTCCAGTTGTTCATGGATTTTCCGTTATTTGCGTTTTCGACACATGAGTGACCACAATGTGGGCACTAAAGGGTTAAGAAGTCTTGACCGGCCGTAGTGTAACCACCTAGAGGAGAAGTGTATTGGACAACTTCACCAGAGGAGAAGTTCACTGGACAACTTCACAAAATGGTCATAGCCGGCCATAGTAGAAACCTTACCTCCTAAATGACCATTGTATTGAAATTTGAAATAATTTTATTGATAAAAAAATTAAATGAGTTTGACCATGTTTTTGAACTTCTTTCATGACAAGAAATTTTTGAAAATGTTCCACCTCTATAATACATCTAAATTAAGGTAAACAAGTAGCTAACATTATTTTCTTAAATATTTTTAAATTATTTAATTGTTTGTAGTGCAAAAATTTCATCCTTTTGAGAATCAAAGTAGGTTGACCCTGTAAAGAAGGGTCCAAAATTCTCTTTACTTCAATTGCTATAATCTTCCAATCCGTGTAGTAAAAAAAAATTCAAATTCAAAAAAAAATCCATAAATCTGTTCAATAATCCAAAACAAGATCCTACTGTTGGAAGTTGAGGGGCACTTTTTTTTTTCCTGGTTTTGCTCTTTGAACTTGTAAGGCAAATTTGGAGAGCTCTTGGGAGAACATAGTCATGGACAACACATGTTAAAATGTTAAAAAACAAGCCCTAAACCTTCAAAAATAACCTTGAAATATTTAGGACAACACATGTTAAAATGCTTGAATTTTTATTTTTATTCAAGTTGGAGTTCTCTGGAGGCCAAGTTTCTTGTCCAAGGCTTTGAGGTTGCCCAAGAAACTTGACCTCCGGACAACTCCCTTTCAAAATAGTGTCGCCACGTTTGCAGCCATGTCATTTTTCATCCATGTACAAAGTTCTCCACCGGAGGACTCTTGGCCATAGTGTAAACCACCACTGAACAAGAGTGCCACTCTTGGCCAATCATATTTCAAAATTCCCTTAGAATTCATGACCGGTGGACTTCTCTACCGTAGTGTAAAGCAGTCCTAAGTCTCAAACTCTTTTATATCATTGTACCTTTGGTAACCAATGTATAGTACATGAATTCAAAACTTCGCATGTAGAAAGCAGATTCAATACATATTGTACCTTCATAGAAGCTTCGCTTTTAAATAATTCTAAAAATAGAAAATGAATTTTTATTAAAAAAATTAAAAAAATTTAAAAATTGTAAGAAAAAACGGATTTGAAAGAATATTCGGGTAATTCTATTTTTAGAAAGAAATAATTATTTGTTTGAGGAGGACAAAGCTGTTATGAAAGTATGATATCCATCAAATAATTTATTTTTTGGAAAAAAAGGATTAAAAAAATCACTGTAATATCATATTCTAAAAAAAAGGGGAAAATTTTAAAATTGTTTTTATTCCTTAGAATCATTTTTTGTTGACCTTGCTTTTAGAGTGTTGTACATCACACAAATTAATTCAATTAGTTTAAGAGTTTGGAACACTAAATATAGTTTCATAGAACCTTCCAATTGGGTGAAAGCAAGGTTTAAAGGGATGGATGGATGAGATGTCTAGGTACTTAGGGACTTAATTAGGGTTTAAAATATTGTACCGTACTCTCAAATTTTTATATTTAGACTAATATTGCAAGTGATACTTTGATGTGCTAAATTTAAAAAAAACAAGCGTTTTATATGTTTTCTTATTTGTAATGATTCATATAATTGAAACTAGAATGTTTCCATTGCTCACAACTCTATTGAAATGGTATACACTATTAAACTAACCAAAAATAAATTTCCAACATCCACAATTGAACACACAAAGAAACACTCTTTTGGTAACATTTATATCAACAAAATTAGACGCTCTAAAATTATGTGTCTAAGTTTAGTAGGAAAACACTTCTAAAATTCATTGAATTTTATTTTAATTATAGATACATCAAAGTTTAATTGTTCAACTTCAAGTTTTACAAATTTCCCGACGGTTTTACCTTAATATATAGTATGTACCACTCTTGGCCTTATAGAATGTTATGGAATATTTGTATTTCATTCTCTTTTACTTAATAACGTTAGAATATTAGCTTAGGTGCTAAAAAAATCTATTTAAAATATAACCCCTAAGTGCACTAGCAATAAAACTAAATAGTTTTTTTTTTTTTTTTTTCTTTTTTTTTTTTCTTTTTGTAAAATCCCACTTTGGGTTTAAATTTTTATTTTTTTTCAATCTAGATAAAATTAAAGTATGAATTGTGTAAGAAACGTTAGTTGAAATATTGGCAATAAATTTTTCAGAACGAAAACTTATTCATGTGGAATTTCACCTAACAAAGAGCCTAATTTTTGTATATATCACCAAAAACCAATTATTGTATTTGTATACATTGTATGATTTACCTATTTTAATACCTTGAGAATATATTAATATAATGTTACTATTTCAATTTTAAAAAACATCTATTCTTCATTTTTTTAAATTAAAATTTATTGTATTTAGATAGATAGATAGAAACTCCAATCTTCTTTTGACCTGCCTATGGAATAGTGTCCACCAAACAAAGAACCATTGGTGAAGGTCTACTACCCACTTTCGAAGGTAGACACTCTAATATTGTATTCACATGTTTATAGGAATCACTAACAACACACTAGAAAACCAAATATTCGTGGTTTTAAAATGACAATTCAATTGATCATATAGTAAAGAATATTTTCAGATGGGACCAAAATTTATATCATTGATATAAGTCATCAGTGAAGAACATTGCATGTGTTGATAAAAAATCAAATAAATTAAAACAAAAAGAAGTCCATATAGAACCTGTTCGAAACTACTACAAAAAACATGAAGCCCAATTTGAACTTCTTGATCCTTTAGCGGTTGACAACTCAAACTTTTGGATGCATAATCTTGTGAATAATATTATTTTAGCACTAATGACAGAAGGGCTATAGTTGAGAGTGGTGGTAGCAATTAAACAAAAGTCGTAAAAGTCAAATGAACAATCATGGATATTGGATGACAATCGAGGAATTTGGATGATGGTTGCATAAATTGGACGGAAGTTGTCTTATTTGGATGACAATTGCCTAAATGGAATGATAGCCACCTTGCCACTACACCTCCAAGCCATGGGACCGAGCCTCTAAGCCTAGTGACTGCACCCTTGAGCCTTGTTACTTCACCGTTATATCTTAACTTTGTGCCCCATAGTTTGTTGAATTGGCATTATTACTTGCTATACCCAGGTTCAATGTCTAGGGAGAACCTACTTTTAGTTACAGATCAATTGGTTAAAATTCGGAATTGCCTAATTGGGAAAAAGAAAAATGATTATTTGAGGGGAAAATTAGAGAATATTCCCTATTTTCTTAAGGCCTAGTTGAGAACCGAACGCTACAGACAACCGGTTGGTCAATGAAAATGTAGGATCTAAGCTGCACATGGAGCACATGCCCAAGGATACACATGGAGCTTTGTGCTTGCAAAAGGGGCACAACTCCTTGATCTTGAGCCACTCATCAACACACTCCACATGAACACCTCCATCAGCTGGCTCAGAAAGTGAGAATTTGCCAGGCTCCTCCTCGTTACACTACAAGGAGAAGGTGTCGCTTTTCACTCCTTCTGTGAGTCAAACGGCGCCACTTCACACTCACCAGTTTTTTGGTTGGATTTGGTGAGTGCTATTTGTCACGTAGGACAAACGTGTAGAGTGAAAAGCGACAATGAACAGGATCCTCCAGAGTGAGAAACGACGCCTCTACTTGTAGTGTTAGCTTGAACTGTGTTACAGTCCGAAATCTTGCCTTTGAATTGGTCAGTTGGCAGTCCATCGAAGTCAATAACATGAGCAAGCTGATTTGCAGGCTAATTTGTAATCATGCAACATTGAATCACACTATATATGAATACCGTTGCATACCCAAATCCACAGAGTGCGACTGCACAAATGCTGTTGCACACTCAGCAGCCTGTTTGCACCAGAGGTCAAACCAATGTTAAATAGAAAATACCAGCAAAAACTAAAATTAAAAAATTAAAAAAACATGCTCAAGAAACATGGAACCCATTGCAAAGAATGGTGATTGAAAGAAATTGAAAAATGAAAGAAAATAGTCAACAAAACATACAAATGAATGAGAATGATGAAAATGATAGATGATGAGATATTGAATGATAATTGACTGATGGAAAAGTGAGGGATTTTCTGACCAAGAGATCGTGACCAGGTTCATTTAATAAAATAAATAACCAACAACAAGAACACGTCATATTGGTTATTTTGGCCAATAGGGACTGGCCAATATAACCAATATGACGTTAAAAACAAAAATGAGTTTCAAATCTGTAATACACTGTAAACAGTACTTATGATTCAAGATGTGTACTTACACGTCGTCACATGGTGAGGCCTCATCGTACATCCATACACCACCAATCAGACAGCCAATTAGCCCCTAACTGCCTGAGCGTCCATTTTTTGGACGATGTACAGATTTCATCCATAATTTCTCATCCATTATGCACTTTTTGCAGTGTGGAATTTTTACTGTAGATTCTATGGGAAGTTAGCTTCATGCACATGTGATTCGATTAGAAAGGGGATGATTTGTGAAATTTTTATGCCTCATTTCATGTTGTAGTGATTCACCCAAAATTTTGAAGATTTTAGTGTAAAGGTGCTCTAAAAAAAGTCAACTCATAAAATTAAGCAACCAAAAAATCTCCAAAAATCGCAACACTTAGAGTATTACATTTCAACCAATCACAACAAATTTCATCCATAGATTGTCAAAATCTTATTCGTAATTGAATTACAAATTAATTTTGAATTTCACGTTTCAAATTTTTTACAAAATTATTGGTAATAGCAATCGTAGATCTAACTGTATGGATAGAATCTAAAATTCATAATGTACAACTTTTATTCATGTATCAAGTTCAAAATATCCCTCTAGGTTGCATTTTATAATGCATCTTTGCAAAACTGCCAAACATGGAGCCTCTAGGCATTTTAGGGGTTAGTCCAATTACACAAATTGCAAAGAAAACATGCAGCACTGGCTGGAGCCTGTCAAACACCACCTGAAACCTGTTGCATTGTCTGGCCTAACCACCACTCAGTCAATGCTAAACGTTCATTGCATGTGTGCCTGCTAGGAAAAGTTAACCCCTAAAGGACCAAGGATTCATGGTTTTATAATGACAAATTCAATTGATCATGTTTGTGTAAAATATAATTATGATGAGACTAAATTTTATATCACTGGAATCATTGAAGAACAATGCATATGTTGGTAAAAAAACACAAACAAATTTGAACAAAAAGAAGTCCACACAGAACTTACTCAAAACGACTAAAAGAACATGAGGCTCAATTTGGGCTTCTTGGTCCTTGAGGGGTTAACCCTTAAACGTACCACTCCTTTGTAGGAAAGTCAAACTACACAATTTAGCCTTCAAGATTTATCAAAATATATTTTGTAATATTTTTCATGCATGGAATTGAATGTTTCCTATCAATCTTGAAATTTTCAGATTTTTTTGATTTAATACGGCCTTTTTAACAAAAAATTTAGTCAAATACTTCAAAAAATATTTTTTATTACAAAAAAGCTTTAAAAATTTAATATTTTTTTAAGAGCAGGTACAAATTACAATGGAGAATCACATGATATGTTTTCCATAGAAATTTTTTATTTAAATTTTGAAATTCGAAAGATGAACATCCTATGTAGTGTAGTTCAAACCTTGAGCTACAAAGCTTGCACAAGCAATAAAATACTCAATAATTGGAATTTTTAAGATTTGAAAAGTGGAGTTCAAACTAGACTTAATAAACTTCATTTTCTTAGTTGGGTGTATTAGCAACAAAAGTCGTCTTCAAGATAAAAATTGGGTTTGACCAACAAACGTCCAGAAACTAGATGCCTGGACGTTTAGGGGTTAAACAAAAGATGAAGCAACAATAGATCCTTCATTGTGAACATTCATGGCAAACCCCAACATAATTGACTGTTGACGGACTGTACGACCAATGACATCAATTATACTAGTTAGGTAAACCACCATATTTGTGCCATGTGACTACTTATGTCACTATGTATACATTTGAAAATTTGATATGTACACCTATTGATACAAATAGGATGACTTCCCAATTGTGGCACAAATAGGGTGGCTTACCTTAATCAGCAAGTTTTGTATGTGACAAATTTTGTTGATGAGAAAAGGTACTCTTTTCCCCTGCAATTAAGTTGTGAGTTGAAGAATCTTCAAAAGCAAAAGATATCTTCATACTATGAAAAGTCTGAGCTTATGTGACCCATGATCTTTAGACCCTATGGAAAAATGTACCCGATTAGCATAATAATTAATTACCTTCCAGCATCATTTATGTTGTAACAAGCAAGGTACTCTTTTGCCCTGAAATGGAGCAAGGATGCAAACAGGGGCAAGGATACAAGGCACTAATATGGAAATTCACAATATTTGGTCAAGTTTAAATCAATATAATGTGGTTTACATTGTTTTCAAATTATCATCCAAATTGCCATCTAACATTCATTCATTTCATCCAAGTTTTGATTGGAGGTTCCCCTCCTTAAACTACATTCATCCAAATTTCATCCAAATTAGTAAGAGAGGATCTCATGCTATAGTATTCAAACTTTTGCGCTAATTCATGTAGTTTTGGGTTAGTAACCATTATATGTGAAGGTCAATGCATTACGTGTGAATCAAAGACTTCAAGGGACTCAAATTTTATGCTAGTAGGAATAAAACATTTGAGGAACATATGGATTTTGAAGAGCTTAAATAAGCAACTTTCCAAAACAATGTGGCTCTTCCCAAATGATGTTCACTAATCACATAAAATGACAAAATAGTGGCAATATGAGATCTTTCCTCTTAGATTTGACGAGCTTAACCCTTTAACGTCCCGATTCAACACTGTTTTCAAGAAAGCATTATTAAATGTTTGATGAAAATCAAAAATGGAGTTGGTGTACAAAGCAAAGTTGTAAATGTCAATGTGAAGATGACATCTATACGGTTGGATTTATCATATTATTTATTGTTTATTTATATTTAATTTTTGAAGGTTTTCTCTTGAAATTCAATTAAAAATCCCAAATTAACACATAAAATTTTCAAAAAATTGTAATGAAATTGTAATAACATGCGCTACGAGATGGTATGGTTTCCATTATTTGATTGTACTTATTTTGGAAAATCATGTTTGAAGTCTCACTTTTTGAACTAAAAATGAAACTTGACATAAACTGATTGTGTTATTTTTCCAAAAATCATAATAACCTATTTTGAAAATCCAAACTGTTCAAAGGATAGTCAATTTGCTCAAGAACCAAGAGTAATTTTGGTAGATGAAAAATGTCCAATATGAATGAGATTCGAACAACTTTACTTTGTTCGTCGTCCAATATATGGACGCTGGCGCGGTAAAGGGTTAAATAAGCAACTTTTTATGCCTTGGGAAGTCATTGTCGGGAATTTCGATAACCATGAGAGAACAAATACATGGTGTCTAATGTATTTGTTCATGGTTTATTCATAGTTGATAAAAATTATATATTTTTGAGTATACCATAGCCTTGAAGAAATGTGAGGTAGCACAACGCATATAATATAGGGTCCTTTGTAATATCCCAAAATTGTGTTTCTAGTATTTCTAAAATAGCATTATAGTAATTGGTAAGGAATTTTTAATTTATAAGATGAGTGAAGTGTAAGCAAAATTTAAGAATTGGATGAAAAATGGTTACGGATCCATCTACATAATGGATGAACTTGTATGAGGGCTTTTGTGTGTACTTCTGAGGAACATTCCAAAGACTTTTGTATAATTCTGTGGTTTTTCCTCCCACGCATAGAAAGAATTATGTCATCGTGCATTAAAAAATACCAAATTTCTCTAATTCCATACCGTTGCTTGAGAATATGTGCAGCTGTGTTAGTGAACACATTAGGAACGCTTTAGTGATGCTGAAGTGGTTTTTTTTGGGATCCGTGGACTTGTTTCGATGTTTTGGTGAAACAAATAAGTACCAGTACACCAATACGAATGGACTTAGACATGTAACTAATTCTGTAAATAAGATGTCTCTTGTATACACGGCATAAATCTTGTTGTGTGAGGAATTTCGTTCCTAATGCTATAGTAAAATGCTAAAGCAGTTCAAAGAAAATTCAAAAAAATATAAATAATGTAAGTTCTGAACTATTATGAAGATTTTAATTTATAATTACACATAGGGTGGCAAGAAATTGAAGAAAGTAGAATTATTATTACAAAAATAGGATTCACTAAAATGTAGAAAATGAGGTAAATAGCCCCTCCTAACAAATATGTGTTGTATGCTCATGTATTCCAAAGAATACATTAACTGCCTTCTCTGAGTTTTTATGCTCACATCATAGCCCTTTGGATGACTAAGTAAAGATGCATAGACAAGCTGGCAATAGAAATAGAATACTTTTTCAAGCAATCCCTCCTAATATTGGATTCATCGTAAGAGTATGAATGTTTGTCTTTGTTGAATAAATACATTAGTTATTGTACGACAGTCTATACTTACAAAGTCACTTGTTATGCAAATTGACAATAAATTCTAGATGACTACAACATAACATTCTATAGAACTAAGATAGACACACCCAAAAGTATCAACTAATCCAAAAGTGCTAACTTTGTATGGTGTACATTCTCTTAATCAATACCTACCTTGCAAAAAAAAAGATTTTAGAATATTTACCAAATAGAATCAACCTTTTGTAACTTTTGCATACAATAGAGTTAACCAAAAAGTCAGCTCAAAGAAGAAAGTTTTGGCAAACTTGTGTTGAATTCCTCTTAAACTCATATTGAAATATAAATAGACCAAAAACTAATCTATGATGAGTTGGGAGACAATCTAATGCAAGGCACTATCATTATTCTCCACACCTTGCTATGACTCCCACACCTTCCACCAAAGCTCCAAGCCCATGACACACAAGGGGACAATTTAACCCAATTTATGACATGACACTATTCAACCCAAGTATAGTTCAATAGAGAGGTTAGAAGTAGAGCAAAAAGGGAGGTTAGATGCGCTTCTTTTCAGTTAACTCAAATATCCAAACGACGTTAAAACAAAAACTTTTCATAACATTTTATAGCAATTGTAAGACTATTCAAAAAAGAAATATTCAAATCTCACATTCACTTTAGAGAGCATGCACATGGCACTAGTCACATGGGCATTTACAATCGTGCAGGAACTGAGAAGAGAGTAGAAAACATTCTGAGGCTAAAGGTATCAATCCAATGCACATTAGTGACAAGAGGTAAGAACTATCTTCCATATTTCAAAAGGAAACGAATTCAGTACATAGGGGCCAGTGCTTCATGCACAAAAGAAAGCTAGCTATTGCTTCCTTTTCCACAAAGCTCTCCGTTGAGAATCAACACTACTGTTGGTTGTTGCAACAGGTGGTTGTAAGCACAGACAATGTGCCCCGGAGACTTGCGAAGTAGTTGAGGCAGATCACACCATTTGCAGCAACAGCAGCATCCACGCCAAGCTTCAGCCACCTCAGTACAATGTTCTCCTTCGCCGAAGTGAAGCCAAGAGAGTTGCAAGCATTGTTCCCACTTGCATGAATTCACAGCCCTTGGAAACGTAGGAACGAAAACCTTGTCTACTTCCAAGATCGGAAACATCCCTGTCCTTCAATCAAAGGAAATTGTCCTTCAATCAAAGGAAATTGAATGTTGTAGGGTAAACCACTCCATCAAGTGGCTTCACCGATGTAAGGCATCTATGCACACAGCCTCGATTGCCTTACATATGAAAATTTTACCACTTGGTTTACATATTCTGTCACTGTTATGCGTCACTCGAAATACACTGGGCCCAATTTCCGGAGCATTAGCGCATGACGACAACCCTAAACCCTAATCAATGATGATTGAAAGGTAACGACACATTCAAGTTGTGGATCTGTATTAGTGCAAGTTTGACAGAATCTACAGTACCAAAAAAACATAGTTTCTTGCTGCACAGTCTCACTTGTAACCTGGATTGATCTCTTGTTTTTTCCCTGACCCCTTTGTGGAGGTTTTGTACAAAGAAAAACAAGGAAAATCACTTGATTGCTTCACTTGATTGCTTACCCTAATCTTGCCGAAAGAATCTCGCCTTCCATCGCCATCTCCAGAGCTTCAATAGCTTCGCCCTGGCTCCACCTTGCCCCACCCTGCCTCAGACAATGGGTCCAACTCCCCAACTCTGATGAAAGAGTTTTGTAGAACCAGCAATTGCACTCATTGCTGGCACATAGATCATCGACCTGGTGTGTTAGACTATTGCACACTGTGAAGGCCGATAAAACGGAAGGGAGATTCAACGAAAACCCTACAAATGAAAAAAGGAAACCCTAAAATGAATGTCCAGACTGATAGGCACATCAATCATCGTTCGGCTCTAATCCTTCTCCACAATTTAAATTCGTACTAGTGCTACAATTATACTCTTCCGAGCTACAACCGGCTTTAACATTCTGAGACAGTGGTGATAAACATTCGGTAGAAGCAGGAGTTCGCAAGATTCTGCAGTGAGCGGCATTGCCCAACTCACCCATCATGAAGGCAAGCTCGAATGCGGCGGTGGCGCATCGGGCGACTTGCACAGGGGTGAGAACCAAAAACAGTTGGTGGAGTGTTGTTAAACGGAGCTGGTCCGCTTGAATGAGCAGTTTCTTTAGGCGCGACATGCGAGGCTTCAAAACGGTTCTTAAATCAGTAGAAGACGAAGACGACGAAGACGAAGACGATGAAGATGACGACCTAGTAGTAGTAGTAGTAGTAGTACTTCTTGATGATTTCAAGTTCTCTACCTGTTGATGCTTTTTAACTGCTGCAAGTACATCTTGGTCGCTTACAAGCATCTGCACGTGTTAGCACCACTTTCCTTTAGCTAATTGATCAACAGTCTTGATTATTCAGCTAATTTTTATGTAAGGCTGCATTGGGAACCTTGAGTTTTAGACTGTAACCTGAATGTGCGCCAGCTTCTTGGACAGCTTCTTCTCCACGCTGCGTGTGGTCTTCTGCACATTCGTCAGATTCGTGAGCTGTCGGTGAGAGAGAACTGCAGATGTGTTAGTCGTATCACGGATTCCGTAGCCGAAGTTACGAATCTCGTCCTCCAGTTGCACGCCCATGAGCGAGTAGACTAGCAGTAACGCAGTCGTGGGTCGCCATCCTCCCAGCCATGTAAACGACGCCTCCATTGTTGTCATCCTCCCACCTTCGGAACCAAGTAGCAAGTAGCAACCATGTCACTCAGAAATTATTTTTGAAAACAAAACAAGTAAACTCCAAGTGTCGAATAAAACTGAAACGAAAAACACTTGAATCCCTTAACTCAAAGTTTCGAATCTCTAAAGTTTGAAACAGGTTGTAGCTTAAAGAACGGACTGGAGTTTGAGCACGTATGATTACTGGGTTGATCAATAGCGAGGTTTTAGTACCTGAGAGAGCGATGTAAATCTTCTCGTCTGCCAGTGACGAGTTGTGATGAATGGTGGCCATGTAGAGCGAGACGCAATTCTGCAAGAGATTCTCGACCTCGCGGTTGGAATTCGCGGTAGCGGAATGCATTGTCTCCCGGAGCGCTTTGATGTGAGGTTGGCATTCCATCCACCACCGTGCATCCCGATCACTGGTAGCTCTAGTACCCGTGCGCTCCGACTCCGCCATTGAATGATCTTCGACCTAGCTCGATCTCACCGTGAGCTTGATCAATTCACGAATAGTGAAATCTGCTTACAGTAGCCGAATTCATGTGATTTACAGTGCCGCTGCCTGCTTCGTAGAACGCTGCAGTGTACGACGAAGGACGCCCACGGTTTCCAAGTCGACCCAACTGTGATCATCATTAAGTCTCGCATGTGCTCCACACCGAATCAAATTTAGTCGCAGTCGAATTACTCCAATTCTCTCCTCCTCTCGAATTACCCGACCGAGATAACTGGAGCCATTGACGAGTCTTGAAAATTGAAACAGAAGTCCAATCTCTACAGCAGTGAACCTACAATTGCAGTTCGTAAAGACCGCAAAAACGACATCTACTCAGCTTTTTCTGTACTCCCCAACGTAATTGGCAATGCGCTAGTTCTAAAGGAATTATCGATCAACCCGAATTAGATCTCAGGCATTAAGTCTGTTGAATGTCAAGGAATCAGAATTGAAAAAATAGAAAAGACTGACCACACCTCCGATCTCTTCGACAACACTTGAATTAAACTTCCCAACTGCTGCAACTCACTAACGTCCGACACTTGCATTATCTAGAAATGAGAAAAAACGTCGATTTCAACATTGGTTCCAGAACCTTCGAGAACCTTTGAGCAACTTCGAGAAACTTCAACAAACTCGATCCCCGATGCAATCTACTGATCCAATCAATCAATGACTAACTGACTGACTTCAGGACTGACTTGCACAATGTACTTGAATTCACCACTACAGTCTAAATTCAAACCCGGAAAGAAGAAGAATCTAAATTTAAGTTGCAAATATCTCAGAAACGGGACACAAAATATATCGATCGATGGTGGTAGCACGTAACGAACTGAGAGCTAAGTTAGCTGCAGTGTGGTAGTGTCAGGTGTCGGACGTTGGAGAATCTGCAACGTTTGTTGCCGGATTGGGGAGGTGCAATTGTTGGCAACATGGATAGAGTGGCCAACTGTCGAATTGGACGAGTTTGTCGATGGGCCGTGGCAATCGGAGAGCTGCCAGGTGAATGGTTTTATTTTCAAACTAGCCAGGCGGGGGATAGTACGAGGAAGGTGCAGAAGAGCATTACGTGTTGGGCGGTGGGAGCCGTCCACGGCATCACGTGGCGGGCTGGGAAGGCTGGTGCTGATTGTAAATGCCGCAAAAGTGCTCCACTTTTCCAGATATTTTTCTGCAGGGTTACTGTTCATTTCTGCAAAGGTAAAAGTCAGTTGATTCCGAAATTTGTGTTCTGCTTGTCAGACCTCAACTGAACAAATGAACTTAGTGATGGAAGTTTCTGTCCTTTCATTTTTTATTTTTTTTATTTTTTTGACAGAAAGTGGAGAGTATTCAATTTCAGAAGGACTGACTGTCCTTGCATTTTGCAGAGGACTGTCCTTTGAAAATACATGAAAGTATTCAATTTGCAGAGGACTTTCATGTATTTTTGAAGGACTGTTCTTTCAAAGTTTGAGCTGGCTTTTCCCATGTTGTTTGTACTCGATAAAAATGCGTGTCCGGAAGATCCAACTGCTATGGTCGCTGATCTAAAGTCTGGCATTTTCGTTTCTTCATCGTTGTATCATGTATATTCGCACGTGTACGAATGGACATTTGTGTTTGTCTTATTGTGTTTGTGTTGATTTCAATGCAATTTGTGTTAGTTTTAACATAGATTCAATGGATTACATTGTATATCATAGGTAGTTTTCTTCTAACATTGAGTCTAAGCGATTTTTTACAAGAGCATCAAAATTTGGTTCTAGAAGATTAAAATTTCTTTTCGTAGTTAGAAATTCGAGTGAGAACAAAAATCAAGTCAAATAATTTCATTTCAGTATTATATGTCAAAAAAATTAATAGTGCAAAGTTCCATTGGTGAATGTTCTAAATCCATGCCTTAATTTTGATGTATAGGGCAATCGACGGAAGCAAGACCTTCATAGGAATAAACTCTGAGTAGGAGGGCGAAGCCCAACCGTGAAGAGTTTATTCTCATATAGTACGAGGTTCCGTTGATTACCCGTCGTAAAGAAGGACCAAAAAATTATCTTTGATTACAAGGGATTTCTCATATAACCGGGAATTACATAACTTTCACTTTTTGTGGGTTGGAAACCCTAATCTCACTATATAACGCACCAAGATTTGTATTCTAAAATTTTTGGTAGTGCTTTACATTTTAGAGTTGTACACTCTCGTTATTTATTATTTAGATTTTTTAAAACACACGTTTGGAGAAGGGCTTGGTTTTACATCCTATGTCGATAGCACTAAATAAGAAACTAAGGAAATTTATGGAACCCCCTGGAATAAAGAACAATGATTTATGTATATTCCTGGTTTATAAATTATAACTTGTGAAATTCTATATATATATATATATATATATATATATATATATATATATATATATATATATATATATATATATATATATATATATATATATATATATATATATATATATATATATATATACACAATCCATAATTTGTTTACAAAAATATATTTTATTCCATTTGCTTTATGGTCTGCGTGGACAGGCTCGTGGAAGATGGGTGCACTCATCAGCAAGGTGGAACTTGGCGAAGAATTTCTGGAAACTAAGATACAGATACTTTGGTCTGAACTCCCAACTACTTGGGGTAAATATCTTTGACTCTTCTACACTCTACAGTATCATACACACGCCAATTACGGTTCACCTTTCACCAATTACGGTTCACCTTTCACCAATTACCGTTCACCTTGTTGGTCGTTTTATTTGCATTGAAGTGCACGGTGATTGGCACTGTATGGTTATTAGCATGTCTACGATACTGGTATATGCCCACACCTGGTTGCTCAAGTGTATTGCATTATGTCTAAAAGCACTTTGTCGGTGTTTTTCTTGTGTTTTTTTTTCTTCTTGAAGCCTACCTAGAGACGTAAAAAAAATTAGGAAAGAATATTTGGTGAAATCTTAAGTTTACAATCATGTTTTGATAGAATTTTTCATATTTTGATAGTTTTTCTTCACAAAATCTAGCTATCTTCATAAAATTTGGTTGTCTTCACAAAAAAAATAGAGAAAATATGGCAAAAAAATTCAAGTGAAATGCCATATTCTGTAGAGAAATCTGGCAAAATATATTTTTTAAATTAATAATAATAATAATAATAATAATCATGATCATAATCATAATAATAATAAATTTCTCCCTGTAAACATAGCATAATAGAGCAGTCCTATGGAGTACCTTTTTGAAAACAAGATCGAAAGAGAATATTCAATAACGTTCTTTAGCAGTTAGTGGAGGGCAATGGTTTGATATAGGTACCCCCTCTTGAAATAGTGTGATTTTAAAAAAAAATCTTTTTGGTAAGGAAAAAATATTGGAAAATTACAAAAATTGAATGGTATTATAGACGGCATGAGAGGACTGCATACATAGTGTTAAAGACGGAATTTTTGGCACACATAAAATGAGTTGCACATAGTCACGCATAAGGTTACACGTAACCGGGGTACCCATATCATACCATTACCCTGGAGTCCATCCTTTTCAACAGTAGCAGTGTAGAAGCTTTAACATTAAACACAATGTCTCAACATCCAATCTTTAACTAAGGATGAGATGGACTTGCCTATAATTTTGAATTTGCTACATTGATTCAAGAATAGTGGCCAAGATTCTAAAGTCAATAGTAGAAGGGCTAAAGAACCTTATGTCACTTAGATCCAACTTTTTAAGTAATGAAGGAATGCCATAATTTGTATTCCATGAATTTTGAAACTATCGTGCCATTGCCATGTAAATTTAGTTTCTAATCGTAATTAGATTGTGGTCCCATTGCAAAAGGGTGTTGGCTCCCATTGCTCTATTATACTATAAAGTCCTAAAAGGCAAAATTCTTTTACAATTCCCAGGATTATATCCCGTAATCCCCTCTTTAGCGGGAAAAATAAATAACGGGGATTACACGTCCCGAAACTCTTATTAGGAGGTCATGTTAGATCGGGCTTTGATCTTGGTTGATTCTACCCGCAATCCCCTCGCAAACATAGATTACCCTATACATAAAGTGCACCGAAATTCCTTATTTGCTTCGGTCACAAGAATTCACTGACTTGGAATTTGGCTTAGGCATCAACATTGGGCCCACAGGAAACCACTCATACAATAATAATAAGAATAATAATAAGTTATTCCCTTGGAATGCTTAATTGCTTATAGTACACAACGCATGTATTTTGTAAGCAAATCTGACATCAGATTGACAGGTGTCCGTCCAGAAAGGTCACATATGTCAGAGGAAACGTTTCAAACTCCGAACTTATGAGACACGTGGAAGGCAATGGGAGGCTAACACTGTGGCTTCCAGAATCATCCAATCCGATCCTGACCCAGAACTTTAAAGTTAATAGAATCCTTTCTGCATCTTTCTGCGACAAGTGGCACGCTTGTCACTATGTGGAACATGCCACTACATGGATGACATCTCTCATCTCATCCAACCTTAAAATGAGGTGTCATTGGGTATGAAATAATTAAGAACCTAATTTGGAAGCCAAACACAAGGAATTCATGGTATTAAAGAAGGAGACAAAGAAAATTCAAAGAAGTTGAAAATAAAAGAATTCAAGCAAAGAGATAACAAAGAATTCGAAAAAGAGACAAATGACATATTGAAGGTAATTTAAAATTCTTTGTTTGTTTTCCACACAAAGATTTCTTACACGATCCTATTTAACCCCTAAGTGACCGATTGATCATTTTCTAGTCGCAACCCAAACAGCAGTGACATGGGCAAGAAATGACATTTTCCAAGTTTTGATTTTTTGTTTGAATTGGGGGTTGAGATCATGTTCTAGTGTTTTTTGATACATTTCATTTGCAACATTGAGGTTCACTAAGGAATTTTTCAAAGACAAAGACCTCAATATTTTTCTAGTGTTATAAAACTTTCTATTTCGGGAAACTAATGATGTTCACTCATTTGAAAATTTTGCCTTTTTTAATTTTAGAATAGAATGTCTAGTTTTAACCAATCATACCAAATTTAAAATTCTAAAAATCATTTTTAAAATTTTGGTGAATTTTATATGGTAAATGCTCTTAAATTCATTAAATAAGTATCTAAAATTGTTTTTGGAACTTTGACCGTACAGATAATTACTAAACATCATGCTTCTCATTTTCTCTTTTGGACCAAACTTCATCAAAGTTGCAGAAGTAACATTTTATAACACATCTAGGTTTTGCCCTTACCCCCTCTATCATTTAGGGGTTAAGGTAGAAATACCAAAAATCGAGAAAATAAGGTACTTTGCATTTTAGAAATTGTAGTTTGATAATGAGTTTGATAAAGACTTATTTTTCCTAAATAGAAAAGAATAAATCATGAAGACAAGAAGTGATTCCATATTTCTTTTCCAAATAGAAAATCTTCTACAATTTTTCAGAGTGGAAAGTTTGTCAAACCCTCGTTTGTCATGCCCTAAACTTATCTTAAACCAGTAATGGGTTGATTCTAAATCAATATATGGGTTTCCCACTATTCTACTCAAAATAAAGTAAACCCAAAAAGTCATTTGGTTGAAACTCACTCTTCCAAGAAATGGTTTAAGGTCAACTTACAACACGGTTTCAAGTTAGTCTATAACATGGTTCCTGGAAGTGTCTCAGTTTATGGTATTTCTACCTTAATATAAAAGAGGCGTCACGACAGGATGTTGGATCTAATGTACCATTCTTGACCTAGTGTGAGAATTATCTTTTAAAAATCTATTAGGTTAATTTATAAAAGAAAAACATTGTTATATTAAAAATTTAAACCCAAAAAGTAAACAAAGAAAATTCAATGGAGTTGAAAATAAAAAGTCCAACAACAAAGGATTCCATGTAAAAAAACAAAAGAAGGCTAGTCGTGTAAAATTCTTTTTTTCTCCTATACAAAGATTTCTTCCACATTCCTATTTAATACAATTACCATTTGAAATAAAATTGTACAAGGTGAGATAAAATTTAGTATCAAGTTGCCCAAAAGGTATCTTTCTAGCACATTGGCAAGTTAATATTTACAAAAATAGGATTATGCAGGTTGAATTCTAGTGACATTAAGAAGTCTTTTATGTGACCCCTTTCATAACCAACAAACATGAGTACTTGCCACTTGAAATGTGTTCAATCACATGTGTACACAATAATAAACATTCTTTGGATAAATTAATATGTGATATTGGAGAATGTGAAAATAACGAATTTAGAGTGTTCAGAGGACCAATAGTTTTTGGAAAATGAGGTTTTATCAAAACCACAAAAGAGAGATGGATTGTGACGATCTTTTTGGATTTTGATACCTTCTCTCTATGTCCTCCTATCACGTGTTTTTCTTCCACTTTTTTTCTTCTGCAACTTGATGATTAACCCTTGACACGTTTGCGCCCATATAATGAACGACGAACGGATTGCAACCTTTCTCTTGACTACATCATGTACATTTTTTCATCCATCCAAATTTCTCTTGGTTCTTGTGCTACTTGACTATCATTTGTACAGTACAGATCTTCAAAATAAGATATTGTGATTTATTGCAAAACAACACAATTGATTTATGTCAAGTTTCATTTTTAATTCAAAAAGCGAGACTTTAAGCATGCTTTTCCAAAATAAGTAGAATCGAATAATGGAAACCATACCATCTTGTTGTGCATATTAGTCCAATTTCATTACAATATTTTTTTGATCCTTTTTTGTGATAATTTGGGATTTTTAATTGAATTTCAAGAGAAAACCTTGCAAAATTAATTAAAAGTAAGAATTAATTAAAAGAACTAATTACATTATTATATTGTATTTTTATAACTGAAAGAAGATTTCCAACACACCAAGGATGCGTCATTTGAATATTGTATAGAAAATTATGAAAACTCTATGTTTTCTATGGTAAATGTTTTAAATTTCTTTTAACAAAAAATATATATTGATTAATGAGATTTACAATGAGTAAACATCTAATGAGGTGGTGTGTTTAGGCACCTTGCACTTTTGGGTGTCCTCACCTTTAGTTACAAACAACCTACTATTTTTTCTTGGAGATATATGTATTATTTTGTACAAATGTATGTACACTCAAATTTGAGGGTTATTATTTTGAAACCTCATACATTTAAAGCTTCAAAAATGACACTAAACTTTTGGTTTGAATAAATTTTCAATGTTAATTTTTTCTCAAGACATGCATGTAGTGACCATATTATGGCCACTCATGCATTTATGGCTTAACTATATATACACCTAGAGGTCAAAATTTTCATTTTTGACATTTACATATGTGGTAGTTAATTTTTTTTCTAGAGTTTTGAAGTCATTTTCAAGTCTCTAGCATGCACAACAATCCACATAAAATACATACACACATACACACATACATACATACATATAATTATTTATATTTTGATGATTAAGAGATGATATTTCAAGTGATGTTTAGAAATGGTTAATTTCAAAAAAAATAGAATGTATGTATACATAAATTTAAAAATAAGATTGCCTCTAAGATTTGTCAAAAAAATCTCAAAACAATTAACACTAACAATAAAAAAATAAGATTCAATCTATGTAATTGCATAATTTTTGATCTACTATATAACAATAATGTTTCAACTAATTTTGGTAAACATCTAAAAACGCCTTCATTCACGATGTTCACGGCCTACATAAGATTGTACCGCCATACAATAAACTATTGCAATCTTCTAAATTATAAATAAATTATAAATCATGTTTTTTACTTGTTTTTTGCTCTTGTTGAGGATCAAAGTCAACTAATATTTATTGACTTTAAAAGTATGAGTGAGTTTTAATCAAATTCTATGAGTTTTAATGTGATTAGCAAGTTTGATCTTTAAAAAATGTTTGATGTTTTGTTAAATTTCCAATAAATGTTTTATATTTCGTTAGATTCTAGTACGTGTTGGTCGCATTTATGCTTTTTGTTGATAGTACCAACATTTTGAGATAATGCGTACTATAACATGTTGATTTTTTGTCACTCCATGTTGTTCATTGTCCACTATGGTTGTTGCATGCAACAACAATAAGGGAAGTCAATAGAATCAATATGTGATTGTCAAAGGTGGATATCTATTTTCTTCCGCCTACTATGGTTCAAGTACAACAAAATTTATTTCATCATTTTTGAAAACTATTATGTACAATCCATAGCCACCCCATTCTAGTACTCGAGTTAGAATCATCTTGTATAATGAATTGCAATTACATCCTAGTGCAACATTAATTTTAGACAATGTAATATCAACTTAGCCTAATGTACAAAGTTTACATACAATGAATATTACGTAGTTCATGCACTAACAATGTATATGCAACTATATGACAATGGGCAAAGGAATGCAATAGGACCTTCCAATACAATTACAACTTGTGCAAGTAAGAAGAACTATACATCATATATTTGTTCTGGTTGAACTGCCATCAAAGAAGGTATGATGAGATTAAAAATTAAATAAATAGTATTAACATTAGTAGTAGAAAAAAAAAAGTTTCTTGAAGGCATTGATACCCTTAATAAACGGGATGTGATCTCGGATGTAGTGATAGATGATACTAGTAAATCAATGCGCATTTCAACTTTGCCGTGTAAGCATTATTTTCTCTATGTATGCAAGATGGCTTCAAATAGAAAACACAATTGAACCTAATCATGTTGAATTACAAATAAATAAATGACTATCACAAATGTATGTACAGTGCGCTGACAATCAAAATGGCGTTTTTGATTGTCGTAGTGAAGGAAATTTCACATCTACAATTTTGACACCCTCCCAAGGACTGAAAAATTGGTATTTTACCACGAAACGTTTTTCACAAGATCATCTCTAAGTTAATAACATGTGTACCAAATTTGAAGGCCAAAAGATTCACCCAAGAAAATGTATTAAAATTCAACCAACATGTGCAGCTGTGAAATTTGTTTCACTGTTGCCAACTTTAGCAGCCTACCAAGGATTGATTTGATTGTTTTTGCCATAAAATTTCTAGAACAAGTTCTCTATGTTAATAACATATGTTACAAATTTCTAGGCCAAAAGATCAATACAAAAAAAAATATTCACAATCTACCAACATGTGTTGTTTTGAGAAACAATCATGGAAACCATTTCACTACTACCAACTTTGACACCCTCCCAAGGGCTGAATTTTTATCTCTTTATCATTGATTTTTTCACAAGATCTTCTCTATGCTAATAACATGTGTGTCAAATTTGAAGGTCAAAAGATTTATACAAAAACAGATATCTACAATCTACCAACATGAGTAGTTGCGGGAACAATGAGGGAAAGCATTTCACAGCTATACATGTTGGTAGATTTTTAATATTTTTTTTGGTAAATATTTTGGCCTTCAAATTTTGTTAACATTTTATTAACTTAGAGATGATCTTGTAAAACACAATTCGTGGTAAAATACCAAATTTTCAGCCCTTAGGAGGCTGTCAAAGTTGGCAGTAGTGAAATGATTTCACTGTGAATTCAAAAACACCATTTTGATTGTCACCCCAATGTACATGGTAAATGCCCCTTGAGTATTGGGAGCCAACAAGTGTTGCGTAAGTGTTGAATAAGTGTTGAGAGTAATTGTTAAAGAGCTTTGACATGAGTTTTATTGAGCCAAATTTACAAAATTGAACGACAGTCACTAGTAGAAAATCTTGTCCAATGTGACATGTCTTTAATGACTAAATTTTCATTGTGACATGTCTTTTAAAGACATGTCACAATGAACATTTAGTCATTAAAGACATGTCACATTTGACAAGATTTCTACTAATGAATAGGGCATTAATTCAACCTACGCATGTTTACTGAGAGTGCTTATGCCAATTCTTACATGATCAAAAAAATAAGGTGTCTTTTGTCTTTGATGCCCTTTTGATTGTTGTCTATTTGCAAGTTTGTGGTGGATAAATTGAAAGCCTACACCTTACGTTGCAACGAGTGATAAATCTCGGGAGGGGCACTCCTTAAAATTTGTATACACCTCCGATAACCTACTATTTGCACTACAAGGAAACAGTGTCCGAATTGACAGAAACATGTCCGAATCAACTCGTCTTTATGACAGATTTCTGTCACTTTGGACACATTTCTATCAATTCGGACAGTTTTTGTCAATTAGGACGTGTCAATTCGGACACTGTTTCCTTGTAGTGTTGTTTGGGGAATATTTACCAACAAGAATGGATTATAATACATGCTAATTTTTGAAATAATGGTAAATTGTTGTGATTATTTGCACCCTATGGGTAATTATAAAATTTTGAATGGATGATTTTATGATACTATATATTACTTGTATGTAGTTTTATTCCTCAATTGCCCCCTTTTCTTAACCCCTAACCGCCCAACCATGCATATTTTGCATGATGTACGGATTTGAACTCCAATTTCTCATCCATCATGCACTTTTTGCAGTGTGGATCTTTTACTGAAACTTTTATGGAAAGTTAGCTTCGTGCATGTGTGATCCGATTAGAAGGGGATTATTTGTGAAAATTTTATGCCTCATTTCATGTTGTAGTGTTCTACCCAAAATTTCGAAGATTTTAGTCCAAAAGTGCTCTTGAAAAAATCAAAGACTAAAATTAAGCAACCAAAAAATCTCCAAAAATCACTACACTTTTCAACCCATCCCAACAAATTTCATTATTAGATTGTCAATATCTTATTCGTAATCATATTACAAAAGAGCTCTAAATTTTAAGTTTGAAAATTTATACACAAATATTTTGTGATAGCAATCACAAATCTAACCGTATGGATAGAATCTAAAATTCATAATGTACAGCTTTTTATTCATTCATCGAGTTGAAAATATCCCTCTTAGTTGCATTTTATAATGCATCTTTGAAAAACTGCCAAATTTGAAAAGGGTGACAACGTTTAGGACTTAAAGTGTATGATAATCTAGAAGCCTTGCTAGAATCAACTTTACAGAAAATAAGAACATGCATTTACTAGGGTTTCATGTTTAGGGTTTGAAACCACACTCAAATCCAATGCAAAGCAACATACCAAACAATAACAACTACAAAAGACTGCAAATACATGTCATTAAACAAATAACAGGAACCAACGAATAAAAGTTCCATGTTGAAAAACACAGTTTGCACTTTGAAACCTTGACGTCATGCTTCAACGCTAGCCATATGTGTCAAAGTCACATTTATAAGGTTCCCACAATCTATACAATATAGCGTATGCATACTATATTGCCGTAGAAATTTACAAAGCACGTGTAGTGTTTCAACAACAAACAAATTTGACACAAACTACAGTAACATACATAACCCGATGACAGATGAGAAATTTGCACAATCAGCACAATTGACTACGATGATTTAGGCACCAAAAAAAATTGCAGCTGCCTTCACCATATTTATACCCAAATCATATCGAGTTGATGGAGAGATCATAACAATCATAGTTTCATCACAATCATTGTTGAAACATGTACTATATAAAAGAAAATCTGAATGTAAGCAAAACAAGGGAACGTCCAAAATGAAAAAAAGAACTTACTAGATTCCGGCGCGGTGTTGTGGTGAGACCCAAATTCCCATTGATGCCGCCACATGTGCACCTTCAACAATGTTAATTTGGATGTTGCCAGAGGCGTCTAAAAAATCATGTAGACTCTCCAAGTCATCTTTTGAGAGGTCCTTCAACGATAACAATCGAAGGCGTGGGTCAGCAATTGGTGCATAGAGCACCCAAGACTTTAGAAAGAATCCATAGTTCATGTCGAATCTCGTCTTGTCCATGGCGTTTACAGAAACTCAGCGCAACTCGGGGATTTGTAATACCTCCCAACGAGCAAGGCGCAGTGTTGCATACTCGATGGTGCTTTCAAGGGATCACGTACAACGATCGCCACAGAAACTCGCAGGATTACACGCACAAAGATCGCCCAAGAAACCCTAACGCGCCGCGACCCAAAGAAAATTAGCTACCATGAAAGTATACACCTATTTTGGAGAGATCGTCGGAAGTTGCTGCACCTTTAGAGATATTTTCCAAATTGAGAATGCGTCTCTAACACCCTAAACCAGTAGCAACGCACAACAATCTGATAAACGCAAAACAACACCAACACACAAAAATCTAGTAGATGGTTGAATAGATTTGAGCCACATCCTACATCAGCATATGCACAAAGATCGCCCAAAAAACCCGCAGGGTTTACAGGCACAAAGATTGCCAGAGAAATCTGTAGAATGACACACCCAAAGATTGCCCAAGCTATCCTAAAGCACCGCGACCCAAAGAAAACCCTACACCCAAGCTCTCCTTCCCTTGTCCAAACACATGCGTGCATTTGAAGTGAAAACCCTGGTGCTAAAGCCGTTGAGTGAACCTAAACCTCATCCATCCATCAATTTTGGACAGAAAGGAAACTAGTTTTTTTATCCATATTGAATAATTTAGAATTCTTGAAATACATGGTATTGCATGTGTTTAAACTATCATATTATCTTTATGCTATTTTATATGTACTACTTAGGTAATTTAATCATGTTTTTTCAAATGCTATATTACATATAATTATGTTTCACAATCCTAAAACACCCTATACTACATATAATTCTTTTACAAAATTTACCCATGATGAATATTATACTAGATCCTATATTTTATCGCACGTAGTTTCTACGGTTTTTGCCACTCCCCCCACCCCCACCCCCCCAGTGATGAATAGCGTGATCTTGGAGCCTTGCTTACTTACATTGTGGCAAAAAAATTTGTTGGTGGAAAATCAAATTTCCATGGAGTTGATGAAAAGAGTAGTCAGTGTATTGCACGCGGATTGTGAGGACATAATGCCCAATGGGAACATGTATATTGATAAGGGTGAAATATTGGTTGTTGTGTGTCATAGTTCCTTGTCAATGACCCTCTGATTGATAACTTTCAAAAGGGCAACCTTTTTAGCCGTAGGATGGCAAATTAGTCACAACATGTGATACCTATAGGACCCAATTGATCTCTCCTACAATTACAGCTCACTCAGTGAAAAGTCATTTAAAATAACAAAGTTCTACATGGAAAGAAGACATCACCAACACAAACAATTACTCTACTACAAGAAAAAGAATAAACCAATTCTTTATTGTCAATCCTTCCATTAACCCCTATTGTGATCTCATGGAAATTAATGATGCCAATTTTAAGGAATTGCCCTATTTTGATTGAGAACGTTCAACATTAAGTTAGAATAGATGATAAGATTGACAAGGCATTAAATTATCCAATTATCACATTAAAAAGGTAGTAGATGATAACAACACCTTCACAAGATCTCGTGCCTTTATACTTTGTTTGGCAAGCTCTTCAACATTGTGGTCACTTTTTACATTTTGATACGCATGTCACAACTAACATATAACTATGTTCATAGTATACATTAATTTATTTTTGCGTCACATTGATAACCAAACTTATGTACTATCTTTGATAGCTGCTTCAAAGTCAAACTTAGTAACAATACTAAGGGTCACCAAGAGGGTCACCAAAAAAATGTCTTTAGGAACTCAATCCATGATTATCGAACAACAAAAACCAACAATGACACTTTGACAATACAAACAATGCATACAACTGATACTTGCCAAGAACTTGAGAAGGAAAAAAATGTGTACAATGCGCACAATGTTTTTACATAGTACCGTAGCATCAATTCAATTTCGGCAAGAAATAATTCAAAAAATGGATAGCCGATTTAAAAATAAAATAAAATCATTGTTCTAAGTTGAAATTCCTTTTAAATTTTGTTGAGGTTCAAACCCTCGTTTGCCGGTTGCAACCGGCAAACCACCAACCAAACGTGCTATCCAGCAGTGCAATCTCCCATGATCCATGGCCTTGATGTCCATTCGCCAAATCTCAAGATAATTAACATTTTATTGCCGAAGTTGTTTTTCAAATTAGAATAATTATTCAACAAAGGCTTGCTATAACTGAACACGTAGGATGTAGATGGCCTACCAACTTGACAATGATACTTAGGTGTTATATGAGAACAATCTGATAACAGACTAGAGAATATAACTTTGAATTTTCAAGCAAAGAAAAGTTGTCAGCTTTTAGTTGTTTGTCGCATTTGAGTAATGTTCATGTGTAGATCTCAAGGTCTCGCTAACTCTAAACATAGGTGGTCCATTACTTGCTTGGACTCCTAAGACCAAGTACAAAAATAAAACAACCAATAAAAATACAACTAGCAATACAACTACAATTGAACTTCTCTTATTGCATGAGAATGATGGGGATTAGATTTTAGTAATATACATATACAGAAGCTCAGGTGTCAAAGTGCATTTACAAGAACATGTTCATGTTGCAGAGTAATTGCGGGAGTAATTGTGTTTGATTGGTGATTCAAATAGAAAATTGATGATGGCATACGGCCTTCTATTTCGGACCAAGTGATCTCTGACATTTATAGTGGCATGGTGTACCGTACCCCTCTCTATGTCTACATAGTGGCATGGCGCATTGTACAAGTGGTCCCGTTTGACACAACGGCTCCATCGATGGTTATTGTACTTGACTTTATGGAAATAACTGGAGTAAGTAAATAAAGAATTCCAAGTATTTAAATGCAAGTAGGAAATCTGCATAATGAGAGGTTTGACTATATATATTGCCAAAAGCTACTTGACAACAACTATGTTTGTTTTTGCATTCTCTATTTGTTTGACATGTTTAAATATCACTACTAACAACATTTTAGAAGTTAGTAGAGAATCTTAGCAATGCTATAGGCCTATACAATAAACTCATTTGAAGTTGCATTGTGTTTTGATTTCAATTAAAAAATACCTTTAGCAATAACCATATCTTGAGAATCTATCATTTTATGTACACATATATTTCACATGCCTAGTTGTGCACATATGTCCTATGACTCATTTTTAAAATTTCAATCCTATAAGTACACTCAAATCTTTCATAATATTGCCTCAACTCACTCAAATATTAGCTCAAGTAGCTTTTGCCAATTCTCAACTTTGTTGCCAAATGTAAATGTATTGATCAAAGTTAGCAATTTCATATGCTTGTAGTTTTGATCAAATGTAATTTAAGAATCAAAAACTTTGTACAAATTATATTGATATTTCAATTAATTTCAATTATTCACTATTATGTACAATTATATTACTAATTGGAAAATGAATTTTTTCAAATCGTGATCACACAAATATAATGCACCCTCTAATGATGTTGCCTCAACTCTCAAGGGACTAGTTTGAGTAGCCTATTGGAACATTCAACTCTTTTGATAAATCTTCTATTTCAAATATATATACTCAATCATCTAATGACAATGCCTTGTAGAATATGCAATTACAAAACTAACTTTACACTTATTACACAAATGATCACCACTTATTGCTCATTCTTACCATGGAGTGCCATTGCAACATCAAGGTTATTACTTCTATAATTCATAGTAAAAGCAAATATAATCATCCACCTCTTTTTAAATTTGTCCAAATTTTCTTCTTTTAGTACCCTCAACAACATGTCAATGTTGTCAATGCTTTAGGGTTTAGGGTGTAGGATGTAAAATTGCACAGTATAAGAACACATAAGGGACAATTGAAGCTACAATGTCATTCCTTTGCAATATTTCTAAAATGATTGTTTCAAATTCCCAATGTATTATAGGGAATTTAAATGCAATGTGATAGTCTGACAAGGGAAATGGAAATGCCTATGGAAATGATAAATTGTGAATATTGTACTTCTAGATATGAGTCTATAGAAGGTTGGACAATATTTGACATCCTATGGGATGAAAACCACCCTTGTCATTATATTAATCAATAAGGAGCTGAGGCAACCATGCAATTGATTGGAATTCAACTCAATAGTTTAGTTTCATATATAAAAAAGTAAACATGTCATTAATTCTAAGCTGATGCAATATTGTAGAAGTTCAACAATCGTTCCCAATTTTATAAATGTCTATGTGTTATAAAAAAAGCACAATAATATTTTTTGTTTTCATATGTATACACAACGAGTGGCAGCTGTAGATTTTTTATTTTTTTAATGTTGAGTAGCAAAAATAGCATAGTTGGACAAAATGACAGATGAGTAGTTGTGTTATCAAGTTTTGATAACATGAGATTCAAAGATTCAAGCGATTGTTAGCAACCCCTAATAAGCACCTAAAATTTTAACTGAATTAGTGAAAAAGTTTCAATGAATTACAAGAAACAATTATTCCCAAATTGACAACAATGAACATTGAAATTTGAGTGTTTTTTGGAATCATACTTTGTACTCCAATCTCCACCTCCACTCACACTCGTTCATCACTACACCCTACTCGCCTAGCACTATTGGCACTTCAATCACCACAAATACAATTGAATGCACCATTACCACAACATTAGAATAATTCCAAGGCAAAAAAACTGCAAGTTGGTGCAACAATTGCATGAAAAAAAAGAGTCAATCTGAGGTGGCCAAAATTCGAGTTTTAGTATTATAAATAATATATATTTAAATATATTTTTGCATGCAACTGTTGCAGCAACTCGCAACCCTTTCTTGTCTTGAATGTTTTCCTAATGCGTGCCACAAATCAAATCAACTCTTGTAAACAACTTGTGCTAAAGAGAGGCAACAAAGGCGAAAGAGAGAGTCCTAAAGAAGTTTTACAGTGGTAATTCTCCAAGTTCCTTTCGATTGTAACTGCATCAATTTGAGATACTTGCAATTTGTTGACGTAGCACTAATCTTGTTGAAATATCTGCTCTTAGCATGCATTAATATAAAACCACCTCAATTTACAAATTTTGGGATGTATTTTTAACGCTCTCTGATAGAAAATTTTGATAAAATTCATTAAAAAATGCTTTAAAAAAATCCCACAAAACATATTTTGGGGGTTTTTGTATCAGCGGTGGTTACTTTTCAAAAATAATGGTTGTGCAGTTGACAAAGAATCAAGAACTCGCTTGTTTTAACCTTTGATATAAAAAGAGCCCTTCTAATTCTTTGGATTAGCCTTACATTGTTTGCCTATCAAGAACCGCCTAGTTTTAATCTTGGTTAATCATGATCATTTGATCTTTGCTATATGTTTCATTAGAGCATGGCCGACAACATAGGAAAAGCTTGACTCCTCGGCAAGATGATGCTAGCAATTAGCAGATGCTCCAAACCCTAAACCCCAACAACACCTTAATTAATAATTAAGAAACCTTGGTGGTGGCTATTATTTGTGTTTGGGACGCCATGCACGCCCCTCTTTGGCGTGTGTGCTTTTCTGATGCTATACTTTAATGGGGATCGGTCAACACTAGTGTTAGCGCATAGGGGTGCGACACGTAGTGGTCAACAAGTATGACCAAGTAATAGCAAGTATGGGGGGCTGCCAACAAAGAGGCGGCTTATACTTTTTTTTTGGAATTCATGCTATTGTTGGAGTGCACATGTTGGCCATTCTTTCTAAGCAACTTGATAATTGTCTAAAAGTTAATGGCATTGGACCCACTACTAAAAGTTGATTGCTAGGCTTACTTTTAGAAGAAAAATGGAGCTTCGAAAGGCCCCAAGTATAGACCCCGACATCTGCCGTAGTGGGCAAGCCTTTAAAAAAAATTACAATAAAATAAAAAAATAAAAAACAAATACCCCGTTGGCCCTCCCCCCCCTCCCCCCCCCCCCAGCACCTGCAAGTACTGCGGCGGAATCCGGTGGATGTTTTTGTATTTTTTTGGTTTTTTTTTTTCATGGTGGAAAAACTATGGTGACAAAATTTGTGAACTCTACCATGACAACATGTGGGTGAACATGTTTATAGGCACCATAACTAGATAAATGAGGATTAGAGGGCTTTCTAAAGCCGCATTTTTCCTCTAATGTATATTGTGTCTAACATTATATTCTATATTCACCCATTTGTCATGGCCTCTAGATCACGATATTGTACTTTATTTTATAAATGATGGATTTGCCTCTTTTTTTCAAAAACATTACAAAAATTATATTCCATAATTTACAAAAAGAATACAAAGACGAGGCTTACATGTGAGTACAATACAGTACACACATGACATGTTGGTAAAAACCCAATTCAAATAATAAAATGCAAACCCTTAAAAAAATCTGAAAAAAATCTAAAAAATAAAAATTTATGATGAAAAAATAATCTTGATGAATATTAACCTTTAACTGCCCCATGCGTCCATTTTTTGGATGATGTCCAAATTTCATTTACGTTTTCTCATCCGCTGTTCACTTTCTACAGTGTGGACTTTTTACTATAGATTTTATGGGAAGTTAGCTTCATGCATGTGTGAACAATTTAGAACGGGGATGATTTGTAAAAAGTTTATGCCTCATTTGATGTTGCAATGATTCACCAAAATAGTGATTCACCAAAATTTTATGCCTCATTTCAAAATAGTTCAAAAGTATTATTGAAAAGTCAACTCATAAAATTAAGCAACCAAAAATCTTCAAAAATCACTACATTTCATTAGGAGAGATATGGGGCCTCGAGAAGGGCCCCACTTCGGATTAGCTGAATTCAGCTGGCCGGATTAAAATAATAGTTTATTTATTTTTACAAAAAAAAATTCAAAATTCAAAATAACAAATTGCAGTCTGACGTGGCAAAGCGTCTGCGACGTCAGACCGCAATTTATTATTATTATTTTAATTAAATTTATTTTTTATTTTTTATTTTTTTGTTTATTTTGATTGGTTGTTGTTGGTTTACTGTTGATCAACATTTTGACTAAAAGAAAGGGCGTTCTGAAGGCCCGAATTCTCTTCTAATGAGAGTATTAAATTTCAACCCATCATTACACTTAGAGTATTACATTTCAACCCATCACATCAAATTTCATGCACAAATTGTCAATATCTTATTCTTAATCAAATTACAAAAGAATTTTGTATTTTAAGTTTCAAATTTTATACAAAATATTGATGATTGCATCATAGATTTAACCGTATAGATAGAATCTAAAATTCATAATATAATTTTTTTATTCATACATCAAATTCAAAATATCCCTATTAGTTGCATTTTATAATGCATCTTTGCAATTCTCCAAATTCAAAGAGGGTTGTGGGCGTCTTTTACAACACTTTAAAGCTCAAAACCCTAAATTTCCAATATACACTGGAGAATTCTTTTTTCTTATCAAGTTTCTTTTCATGCAAGCTGAAGAAGTATGCCATCTACACCTTGTTGTTCATCACTAATATTTCATTACAAACGTTTTGAAGCCTCCAAAGGATTGCGAATTTTGCCAAAGATTCCATGCAAAAGAATTATTAATAAAAAATAAAAAATAAAAAAAATAAAAAGAAAATAATCAAATTTGATATAGCCAAAATTTGTCACATCAGACTTGGATTTATTTATTTTAAATGTTATTTTAAATGTTATTTTAAAATGATTTCATAATGGTTTAATTACAGTTCTTAATAAAATTTAATTCAAAGTAAAAAATAAAAATAAAAAATATATCCTAGGATTATTATTATTATTTTTATTCATTTCTGTGCATGAAGGTACTCGCTCCTCCCACGACCCTTTGGAGATCTTATAATTTTCCTAATGACACTTTGCCTAAAAAAATTCATACTATTAAAAGATTTTTTGTAATTAATATTTTTATTACAATTTTTTTTTTGAAAAATCTCATAAAATTTAATTTCTTATTAAATAATTATGAAAAAATCGGGGTAAATTGGTTTAACAATACCTTATATGAGTAAAATACCAGAAAATATAATATATTTTAGAATGTGAGGAACTGATGTGGTTTGACTATGTAATTGTAGTGTGGACGCTTAAGATCATGCCAGCAGCAGGTGTTTTGGAGGGACCAACACCAAGATTTGGTGTAGTCAGCCACTTGCTTCGAAGTTTGGCTCAACAACTACCCACTAACGCTAAAAAATAGTATTTGGAGCCAAAGTTTGAGGTTTTCCCGCCATCTACAAAAGAAATATGAAGGGAGTTGGTACATTGATCAAGATCGGAATACACACACTAATGGAATATGAACAAGAGAACACAATCCAAAAATATAAAACAAGATCACAAACATCCAAACGCAATAAACACCACATAGTACATGTGTTGTATTTGTGAGTGTTTATTGTATTTTCAAGTATTTGCTTTGGCGCAAGCAAATTACTCACACAAATCAAGCATCTTTGCACAATCAATAATTGAATAATGTGCTTGAAGACTATTCACTGGCCCATGCTTCAAGGTCATTAAGTTATTTTCATAAAATCTTCTTTTAATAAGTTGCCTTGATGTTCGCACAAGGAGTGTTGCCGGGCTACTTCTTGTCTAACGTTCCTCTAAGTTAAAATTGGCCCTCAAATTAATGCTTGGTGGACATATTTAGTCTGGAGCTGCTGAGCTTGCTCTAAGGGTTAAAGAGCCCCCATCTTAGCAAAAAACTGTGAGAGGTTGGGGAGCTGCAACAAACTATGATATTAAAGAGGTTTGAGCATAAGGTCCTTTAGGCCTTGCGAGGGTTCACCCTTTTGCTGTCACATTCGACGAGGCTATTGTGTGCTTCCAACCCTTCATCGTCATTCTTTAAATAAATAATGACACGTCATGTCCAATATTCTAGAATCCGCTACACTAATTCTTGTGCAACGGGTACATGTCACAAGGGCTAAAGAACCTTATGAGTGCAGGCAGGATACTGTGATATTAAAGAGGTTTGGGTGCAACAGGATACGTGATATTAAAGAGGTTTGGGTGCAACAGGATACGTGATATTAAAGAGGTTTGGGTGAACCAGAACCGCAGCCCAGCAACATTATCCACAACACCTTCGTCTTCCTCGCACTTCGATAGTGCATTGCAATGCAGGGTTTTAGCGAGATTTAGCAGCTCTTGCAAGAGCCATCCATTGCAAGTCCACAGACAGAGCAGCCATGGAATCTCTGCGTGGTCTCTGCTGTCACGAGATGGCGAGCCTGGCCTTGCACCAGCCCAATCTGTGTACTACTTCTTCTCGCCCTGTCCATTCTGTTTCCACCTCATCAATTCCATGGCGCTGTGCCGCTTCTTCGAAAAGCGCTCGAACCGGAGTGAAAACCACCGAGGGCATGCGGAGCATCAAAGGAAATCCACCGCGCAGGATTGGCAAGAAGGTCGTGAAACAGGAGACCTCCGAAGACAGCGTCGATTTTGCTTATGGCGGTGCTGTGTCCGTGTTAGCACTCGAGCCTCGCGAAGAGTACGCGTCCCTGGAGACTATCCCTCGACTGAAAGATTTAAAGAAACCAGCTCATTCCCAAACGCAGGTATCTTTTTAACCCCTAATGTATCTTCTGTAGTGTAGGAAAATTGGACCCCCTGCTGCAAATCATCTGTTTGTGTGAAAATGGCTTCAGTTTGACACGATCGACACTGTAGTATAGAACACGAGCTTTTAAATGATGTATTGGGCTAGAATGTAGTATCGGGAACCTCCCGTGGAGCACCCCTGGAGAATGTCGCCAGGGGGGACATTTGACGAGGTGAGGTTCCCGATACAACATGTGTCCCGTTGTATTGCAATCAGAAAACCGAGGTAAAATGAGAAAATGCCACCGTGTGATGCAGATGGCCATATTGGGCGTTTTAGACGCTTAGGGGTTAAATTCCGTACAAATTGACGATCCTGATTGAATTTGCAGGTGTTTTTGAATTAGGGTTGAAAGCTTTATGATAACTCGAAAGATTTCTCAGTTTGTGAGAGTGTGTTTTGTTTATGCGAAATGACGGTTTTGGCCACTTTCTGTGTCAGGAATTCGTAGAAGATGTGAGTGATAATATTTTAGGGTTAGCAGAAATTGACGAAGCAGATGAAGAAGATGAGCTTGATGACGACATCAGGCCAGATGTGAGGAGAATTGTAGAGTTCGGCACTGAAATTGAGGAGGATTCCATAATGGACATCTACGATAAATCCCTAAACGTTGAAGCTGAAGCGAAGCCGCCGAGCAGGCATTTCAAAGGTAGAGCTACCTTCTATCGATTTTAGGTCGTGTACCAATAAAACTTTGAACCCTAATAACTTTTTTCATATAGTATTCGATTGGAATCCTCTTCGATTTGCTAACAAGGATATTAAAAATCTTACCATTCTAATAAAATAACTATGCTTAACTCTTGAATTAACGCTTCCAGGTGTGGTTACCTCAGAGGAGGAAGAAATGGGTACAATGGTTACAATGAGTACATATTGATTTTGAGGATGGTTTTGGGTCATCTACCAACAAAGCTTTGAACTCTAACAACTTTTTGCATCTGGTATTCAAATAATGCATTGGAATCCTCTTTGATTTGCTAACAAGAATATTTAAAAATCTCACCATCTTACTATTAAGGAAGGTTGTTTGTTTGTTTTGTTTTGTATGTAATGTTGAGATCTTCCGGACCGTGCGTCTGCCGGCCACGTTCTGGGTACCGACGGAAAGCTCTCGCTGAGGAGGGGTGCACCAAAGTTGTTTCCTCACTTTTGGACTCACGGTGTCGCTTTCAGGTGCGGTTACGGAGGACGAGGAAGAGATGGAGAGCATCTGGGTAGATGGAGGTGCACCGAAGCGGAGAGGGATGGAGATCTACACCGAATTCGATGAAGACATGGAAGAGCTCACAGAGAAGGAGAAGCGGGGTGTGCCAGCAGTGATGCGTTGCTTTGACAGGGCGAAGATCTTTGTCAAGGCTGGCGATGGTGGCAACGGCGTAGTGGCATTTCGAAGGGAGAAGTATGTGCCATTTGGTGGCCCTTCTGGTGGCAGTGGTGGAACAGGCGGTGATGTGTACTTACAAGCTGACACGGCTATGAACTCTCTCCTCCCCTTTCGTAGACAAGTGCATTTCCGAGCCAGTCGAGGTGCTCATGGGAAAGGCTCTAGTCGAGAAGGTGCCAACGGCGTTGAATGTGTTGTCACGGTCCCTGTGGGCACTGTTGTCCGAGCTGCTGAAGGCCAGGATGTAGGCGGTGGGGGTGAGGTTTTGCTGGAGCTTACTAAACCCGGGCAGAAGGAGCTGTTGCTGCCTGGAGGCCGCGGCGGGCGCGGTAACTGTGCCTTTAAGACTGGACGTAACAAGGCTCCACAGCTTGCTGAGTACGGTGAAATGGGAGCTGAAATGTAAGAATACACTCTCATCATCATGAATTTTTATTTTTTCCGTAGCACTTTTGAGATATGGCATAACATTCTACATCACCCATGCTCCTTTTAGAGCCCAGTTCCATGGGTTTGAGAAGTTGCCCATGGAAGTAGGCAAGAGGAGGGGAAAAGTGGAACTCGGGTTTGTCTTATACCCGGCCATGAAGTTATGCACGTTCGATGGACATGCTTGAGGTGAAACATGAACAAATTTGATTGGTTAGGGAGAAGTTGCCATGAAATCTTGGTTTGAGAACCCTCCATACTTCATGACAACTTCTCCACCACTTTTTTCTCAAAAGCTCACTTGAAATGTAGAACTTGGTTGTCCGAAGTTCCTAAAAACTTGTCTTAGTGAGATACTTCACCCATGGAACTTGACCCTAAGAGCCTTTTTCTTCTTAGAAGAGCTCTTTCGTTCTTTCTTCTGTCCATGCAAGAACAGTAAGAACTATACATTGGATGACTGATAGGCAGTTTTCATGCATGGGTGATAGGAGGTTTCTTTGTTATTGTAACGAAGAGAAAAATCCTAGAACTGCCATAGAATGTTATAGGGGGCTTTCTTTTAGTTCTATTTCATTCTATTTTTAGACTAGCACATGCAGTGATATAAAATTTGGCTCCATCTGAATTGTACTTTTCACAATATGGTCTATTGAATTTGGTCGTTGAATGCTTGGGTTTATTTCTACCTTGAATACTGACAGCATGGTTATTTGGTGCAGGTGGATAGAGCTGGAGCTGAAGTTGGTTGCCGATGTTGGTATTGTTGGTGTGCCGAACGCTGGGAAGAGCACACTTTTGAGTGCAATTAGTGCTGCACGGCCTGCAGTTGCCAACTATCCTTTCACAACGCTGTTGCCCAACTTGGGGGTTGTGCCCATTGGTTATGATGCTTCCATGGTCGTTGCTGATCTGCCTGGGTTAATGGAAGGTGCTCATCAGGGTATCGGCTTGGGCCATGAGTTTTTGCGCCATACGGAACGCTGCAGTGTGCTTGTAAGTTTTGAAATTGACCTTGGTCTTAAGAACTGGTGAAGAAGGTAGGAGTCTAGATCACATGGTGATATTTTAGCATTTGTGTTTCTTGAAAGTAATAGAGTTATCCTTAACCCCTAAAGGACCAAGGATTCAAGGTTTTGAAATGACAAATTCAATCAATCATATTGTGAAAAATATAATTCAGATGGGACCAATTTTTATATCACCGGAATCAATGAAGAACATTGCATGTGCTGATCCAAACACAAATGAATTCGAACCAAAGGAAGTCCAGATAGTACTTACTCAAAATTGCTAAAAACAAATATGAGACTCAATTCGGGCTTCTTGATTCTTTTAGGGGTTAAGTGAGTATGGATCAGACCTAAAATTGTCGAACAAATTGGGGACCCTGATTGAATCTGCTGGAAAACCTTTTTTCGTCGTTTAAAATAGGGTGGGTTAAAAGGATAATTTCGATATATTCATGGTTTTCAATGCAATGGTTACAGGTCCAAGTGGTGGACGGCACTTGTGCACAAGCTGTTGAGGAGTACGAAGCTATACGGTTGGAGCTTCAATTATTCAATCCTGAGCTGGCTGAGAAACCATTCGTCGTAGCTTACAACAAAATGGATACACAGGAGGCAGCTGATCAATGGCCATCGTTTCAAGAGGCCTTGGAAAAGAAAGGGGTGAAGGCGTTTTGCATGAGTGCCGCTACGCAACAGGGCACTATGCCAGTGGTTTGGGCTGCCTTTGAACTTTTGCAGAGCCAGAAAAAGTCATCATCGCTTGAAGGTTTGATCTCTTGGTTTTCATATTTTTTCTGTCAGTTCTGTTCACCCTACTTGTTTATGTATCGAGAAAAACTAGATGAAATGTCCAAATTGCTAAACCAAAATGTGTGACTCTATTAGAGAAATTAGTCACATTTAAGAGAAGTTTCTAATCACGGCTAGAAATAGATGGAATAAATGAGACAAATCAACAGTTGGGGTAGATAATATATTCCCCTGTGGCTATAGATAATATAGGAAAGTCATACTTTTCTCATATATTTCCTGGACATTAGAGTCATTCTTTTACTCTAAGAAATTTGAACCCTTGTTGCATTTGATAATCACTTACATAATCAACTGTACCCTCGTACCCGTCTTGCTACCAATTGGCACGTACAATTGGCGAGCTTCTTTCACGATGCTTTGTTATCTTGTTGTACAAGGAAAGATTTAGCATTGTAAACAAGTGTTGGTTTTCAATGCATTGGTTTGTTAGTCACTTGTTTCAGTAGATTCGGCAGCAGCGCTTTTACATGTGCCTTCTGCAAATATGTACCTTGAGGATTCTAAATTGAAATCTATCTGAATCTCAGAAGAGGAGATCCTCGAGGAGGCATTACAAGTAGGAGATGTTGTCAAGAAAATACGAGATGCACCAATTGAGGAATACAAGATCTTCAGCGACAAGCACACTCGGACATGGGAAGTCAAAGGAGCTGGTTTAGATCGGTTCACACAAATGACAAACTGGGAGTAAGTCTTTTTTCTATCAATTCTATCATGATTTGACTACACTATTACCACTTTTAGAAGCGTGAAAATTCATTTTTGGACAGGTAATAGTTTTTGTCAGCATGTGAAAGCTTCTTGTACTTTTTCGGTTTGCTCCTGGAGGACAGGTTTAGACTTATTTTTTGGGCTTGGTATCGGCTTTTCGTACACAATTTGAAACTACACTCGAACCTCTTTAATCTGTCCACCTTGGGTCCCATCTTTTTCACTATTACATAGTTTTAATGTGTGACAAGTTTGCTACACTCAATGATAGTGTCACAAGTGTAGAGTACATTCTAGAATGTCATTGAGAGGGGGTCATTATAAAGAGGTTTATGTGTACTTCTACTTGATCTTGAGTTTCTGTTTAGCTTACTATCACATTAGCTTACCTTATGACACTGTCCTTCGCAACTTCCTACTGACCTCTTATCTTGCAGGTACTTTGAGTCAGTACGTCGGTTCCAGCATGTTTTGGTTGCTAGTGGCGTCAATAGATCACTGCGAGAACAAGGAGTGAAAGAAGGGGACACTGTAATTGTTGGTCAAGTAAGTTCGTTCCTTCCTTTTGAGTGGGATTTGTTTTGGGCTCCTGCATTATTTTATTGACTACTGATCACAGACAGTTCAGAGTAATTTCTCTGGTTGATTGTTATAGGCTTAAGACCAATAAATGTTCCCAAAAATTCTTGTGATGCCAATTAGTGTGCACCAAGTAATGTTGTAGAATATTTTCATGTTCTAATGTTGTCTCTACCTCAAGGGTAGAGACCAAGCAATGGTTTGAAAATGTATAATGTGTGTTAAGCATGAATAGCACGTTGGGACCCACCATTCCAAAGAATGAATTCTTATGTATAGGAATTGTGACATTCTAAGATTGTTGGATAAGGTATTTTGAAATCTTCAATTAGTGAGGATCATATTAGGGTTTATTATGAGGATTGTACAGGTACTAAGGGTAGACCACGCTATCCATGTCCTTGAGGCACAAATAGACAAACTATCTTAAACAGACTCTTTATTTAGGCCAGTGTTATGATTATGAGGATTGTACCGAGGATTATATGAAAAGAGACATAACGATAGATTTCTGTTTTGGATACACTTGCAATTAGCCACTTGTTTCATAAGCACTTAAATTGTGACTATCATGTCATGTATTGCAGATGGAGTTCCAGTGGAAAGACTCAGATGACGTGCAAAATCTTGGTGACTGGAAAAGGAGTCCTCGAGGCTCAAAGGTCTGGCCTCATTAATGGCTAGATTGCCGCCCATGGTTTGGTTGCTTTGACCATTTCCTTTTCCTCTTTAACTTACATGCAAGAAGACGGTGACCTAGCAATAATTTAATATTCATTTTCAGAACAACTGTACCATGTACTGGATTAGGTGGGCTTCAACTTTATCATTACAGGCCATATGCATGAACTCTTATTTTAGACGTCAAAGGAATTGCTTGTTTGAATCATTATACAACAAGCCAGGAAAAAATAGTTCATCAGCATATTATATACTCCATATTAGAATCCCAGAATCAGTCTTGAGCAGTACTGATTGACGGGCCGCGTCACTGAGGCGCAGAAACTTTGAGCAGCTCCGTTGCCGGCTCCGGCGATCTCAGCCGTCCCTTGACTTAATCTGATCTAGCGGATGCCATTGTCCGAGCTGGCAAGTGTGAGTGGGGAACGGGCACAGGTATCGCGCATGAGAATTTCTGACATACACATGTACAGCGCTTTCTGACACGCTGGTGGATGGGAACGCGGGAACAGGAGAACAGGGGTTGAAGGCATTCATTTGGGTTCCAGCCTCCCAGGCTCATTTCGCTCATTTCTTTGTACTACAGGGAGTGCACTAGGCTCATAACATCACACACCATTTTCATCTTCTGAACCATTTGTGTATCCGAATTTTAAACACACATTCAAGCTTTCAATTTTTCCTGGATTTCAAGGTTACATTCAAATGTTGTGACAATGGAAAGTTCGTGTATTTAATTTATATGTCGCAGTGGAGTAGAATTTTATAACTGTTCGCTCGAGAGGATTTTTGGACAGTTTTGATTACTGGAGCTCAAGTGTAAATGGCCATTTGAACTGTAAGAAGTGTTTTTGAGACAACTTTCTAGTTTTTCTTCAATTTTCAATGACGGGTTGAACCTAAAAATGAAATTTACAGAAAAAGACAATGAAATATTTATATGACACACTTTGAAAAAAATAAAAAAATAAAAATGAAATTGAAAAAAACTTAATGGAATTATGCATGGTCAAAGTTTAGTTGACTTTAGGATATGTAAATTTTTTGATGTGTATATTTCACTTGATATTGACTATTTTAAGAAATAAATAACTCCAAAAAACAATTCATACCCTAAACCTTTGCAAGCCTATTAAATTCTCTACCAATTAGAATAAATCTCTTGTGATGGGGAGATGTTGATAATATTGGAGAGGCCTCCAAACGCAAGTATGTCAAATTTGTTCAGTAGATTTCATGCATGCAATGGTCCTCTAATGTACACATATTGTACACCTGAGTTATGCTAATATCTATCCATAAGGCTAGCATCTACATGTGTTCAAAGGATCAATACGTTTAGGGGTTACTGTTGAAAATTCCGGGCGGGTGAAAGAGCCACAAAATATAAGCACAATATAGTGATATCTAAATAAGTTTTTCTATAGCTAATTTAACCCTTTAGTGCCCATGGTGGTTATGGAGAAACCAGACTTTTTTGGTGGTTTTTTATGAAAACTCTTTTTATTCAAACTATGGAAACTATTAATAGTATTTAACCGTATAAATGTAAGCGTAGCTTAATCAAACAAGTGCCCATTAAACCTTGGTAAGATCCGACCGTTGGATTGAAAGATTATAGTATGTCTTTGAACCGTATAATGCACACTCAAAAATGAGATTTTGGAGGATGTGCGACTTCAAAGTTAAATAGAATTTGGGTTAAATTTTCAAAAATAAAAGTGAAGAGGTTCAGCAATGACCTATATCAACACCTCTCCATTGCAATCTTTCATGTCAAGAACTGACTCACACATAATTAATGTGAATTTTACAAGTGAAAGTGATTTATCATGTACAGTTTAGGACAAAAATTATACATTAAAATATGAAAGGAGTTTGTACATTGATCAAGATCGGAGTAGATACACTAATGGAACATGAACAAGAGAACACAATCCAAAAATTAATTCAAGATAACAAACTTCCAAACACAAGAAATACCGCATAGTACATATGCCGTATTCGTAAGTATTTACTGTATTTTCAAGTATTTGCAGTATTTTCATGTTTTGTTCATAGGTATTTTGATAGTTGCACAGCTCCAAATTGAATTTTTTTTTTCCCAGAAGATGACATTAAGAATTGCGCAACTCTGAACCTCAAAGTATTAAACTTGAATCTTTACGGATTTTCCGGAATTCCCTTTTCCGATGACCGAGTGACCACATTATGGTCTCCTGGGCACTAAAGGGTTAAGGAAGGGGTCGGTATCCTAAATCAATGAACATTCATGGTCACCTATGTATAGTGATTTTGATTGATTCACAAACTATATAGAGGAACATATAGTAGTTCAAGGATTTCCCAATGTCCCCTTGTCCAGTGGGCACCGGGTCATTGGCATTACAAATGGATACTTTATTCACCCTGGCCCTATTATTGGATCAGAGTTTCTATCTATCTATCTATCTATCTAATTCAAGGATGTGGAGACGATAACTTGTGACATCAAGTTTTGGATGTGATGATAGTGGTCAAGGAATGAATTCAAGAGAGAAGAGTGCAAATGCTCTTACAGTTCAAATGGCCATTTACACTTGAGCTCCAGTAATCAAAACTGTCCAAAAATCCTCTCGAGCGAACAGTTATAAAATTCTACTCCACTGCGACATATAAATTAAATACACGAACTTTCCATTGTCACAACATTTGAATGTAACCTTGAAATCCAGGAAAAATTGAAAGCTTGAATGTGTGTTTAAAATTCGGATACACAAATGGTTCAGAAGATGAAAATGGTGTGTGATGTTATGAGCCTAGTGCACTCCCTGTAGTACAAAGAAATGAGCGAAATGAGCCTGGGAGGCTGGAACCCAAATGAATGCCTTCAACCCGGTGGAATGCCTTCAACCCCTGTTCCCCTGTTCCCGCGTTCCCATCCACCAGCGTGTCAGAAAGCGCTGTACATGTGTATGTCAGAAATTCTCATGCGCGATACCTGTGCCCGTCCCCCACTCACACTTGCCAGCTCAGACAATGGCATCCGCTAGATCAGATTGAGTCAAGGGACGGCTGAGATCGCCGGAGCCGGCAACGGAGCTGCTCAAAGTTTCTGCGCCTCAGTGACGCGGATTGACGGGTGGTCATATTGATTCAAAGTGATTTGTGGATGTCTTTGATCATGACATTTCCTCATCAGTTAGGAGCTTTACAAATATATCATCATAGGGAAATATTTTTTTTATCCGAATTACCAGAAAAGGGATTGATAGTAGAAGCTCAATATTGGCAGTGTAGTGCAGAGCCGTTTTCACTCAGCGAAAAGATGCTGAATCAAATACATTAAAATTAATGAGAAATTCTTTCAAAACCTAGCTACATGCAATCAGGCAGACAATTATGCAAAGTTTCAAAGAATCCAGCAGTTTCTATTACGTTATTGGCATGATCAAAATACATATCCTGAAAATAAAAACCAGTGCACATTTAAACCAGATGTTCACTTTGTACCTCATCAGAAAAGTTGGACCAGACTATTTTGGTGCCATTTTGACACCAAAAGCCGCATACAGATCATTTTAGTGTCATTTTATCCATACTAGGTTGGTATGGAGGTTGGCACCAAATTATCTTAATTGCATTTCAATGCACCATCATGGCACCATGTTCACATGCCTTGAAGTTCCTGATGGCCTCCCAAAGAGGAAGAGCTAGTGAGTTGTCATTAAAGGCTTGGGACGATATCTGGAGCTTCAGGAACTTGCCAAACAAGCGGCTAGTCGTGGAGTCTCTGCCTTAGTATTTACCCTAGATTTACTTTTATGGCTTGTTTATATTGTTCAGCCATGTAACTCCTTGAAAACGATGTGTTTTTGTAGTCTCTCCCTTGGTGGGGCAGAGACAACAAATGAGAAAGGACCAGGAAGCCTAGGAAACATCTCAATGTGGACACACAATATTGAGCATCTCTGTACTTGCCTACACACACATACATCAAAATTCGTCACCAATTAATACGCTCCAATAATACGCTCCAATATTATGCTTCAATATTAAGCTCCAATAAAAAGCCTCCCATCAAGTCCCAATAAATTGTCACCATAATAGAGTCAACTGAAAAGAGTGTCTCAAAGTGGAAACTCACCTTATACTCATCAAGTCATTTTCAGTTAAAAAAAAACGGCAAAACTAGTCTATGGTGAGTTGAAGAATAATCTAAAGTAAGACCCTACGCCACCATGAGGCGTGGAACTCGCGACCTCCCCAATGCTAAAAGAGAGTTCCCAATCGTTCCCCCAAATTAAGAGCCTCGACCATGGAGACTATTCAAGAACAATGGTTGTCAGAAAATTTAATTATATAGAGGGAACTCCTCTTCAACTCCTCTTTGGTTTTCGGTTAACTCAAATAATCGCGTTAACCACAATATCCGTCAACATAACAATTGCGTGAAGAAAAACATGAGGTTTGGAATGGACTTTTAACCCTTAAACGTCAAGAGGGCCTGGGCGGGGCAGCCCGGAAGGCATCTAAATTCTCAGAGGGAAAAAAAATAAAAAAAAACAAAAAAAATGCAAAAACGGCTGTGCGGGACACTGCTGGCCAACACTGTAGCACTGCGGCATCTCAGCTGCCCTAACCTCAAAAACTTGTTCAATTTCATAACTTTGATTGCTTACCAACGATTCCACAATCTCTCAAATGAGGCGCAAATTTGCAATCTAGATCGCTTTTTCAGTAGTTTTCCAACGCACCAATCCACGCTTGATTTGGTTGAGAAAATCTACTTTTTTCTTGATTATTCTCTTTTAAATAAGCCCATAGGGCTTACCTTGACGTTTAAGGGTTAATGTTCAAAGTTCTAGAGCTTTGGAGGCTCTGATTAACCCTTAAACGTCAAGAGAGCCTGAATGGGGCAGCCCGGAAGGAATCTAAATTTTTTTGGGAAAAAATAAAAAAATAAAAAAAATAAAAAATAAAAAAATATAAATATTTATATATATATTTGGCAAAAACGGCTCTGCAGTGCACTGCTGGCTAGCACTGTAGCACTGCGGCACTACTGAACTTCAGCTGCCCCAACCTCAAAACTTGTTCAATTTGATAACTTTGATTGCTTACCAACGATTCCACAATCTCTCAAATGAGGCGAAAATTTGGAATCTAGATCGCTTTTTCAGTAGCTTTCCAACGCAATAAGTCTCGCTTGATTTGGTTGAGAAATGAAACTTTTTCCTCAATTATTCCTTTAGAACAAGCCCGTGGGGCTTGCTTTGACGTTTAAGGGTTAATGCCGGATCCTAGAGTTGCAAAACGTGTTGTAGCAAGTAGCCGCTGCCCGAGCCACATGCTGCCCGAGCCACATGCTGCCACTAACACGGCCCGCCCAACCTTTGAACTCCGCCCGCCCTTCGCAGCTGATGTCATCTGCCCGCGTTGCCCCCACTGGTGTCCGCCACGTCGGATGGAGCCCACCGTTGATCTGCAAGCTTGATCGGAGGGCCGTGGGCTCACCTGCTGGTGAATGTGCCCAGCTCACCGAGCCTGAGTGACGCGGTCCGCCCACTCCACCCTTATTCACAGCTGACAGATGGCACCACATGCTCTCATCTCACGTGGTGACGAATGAAAATCAATCTGGGAGGATGAATGCTTCTCATTTCATCCATATCCGAGCTTGCGTGCCTTCCTCTCCAGCGCTTCATCTTGTGCACGTTTTTGAGCCTCATTGTTGCCGAGGTCACTCAGCTATGGCGAAGCCTACAAATGGCGCGTTGTGTTCGTAAGGAGCTTCTTTGCCTCAGTTCGTTTCTCGATTTCCAGGAAGTTAAAGTAGTTGCGGTTCTTTTGAGCCACCGAACCCGAATTTCTGCGGTCGATCTCGTGTGCAGGTAGATGGACTCCGCCCGTGTTAGCCAGGGTCTTCTTGCGTGCAGCTTTCCATCCTTGTAATTTTTCAGGTATCTTCAACCGTCCCGATTGCGTGAAGCGGTGCAGTTTTAGTCGTTTTAACGAGTGGTGCAAATTAGGGTTTCGTGTAATTGGAGGGCTGATGGTTAATTTTACCAATCGATTTTACATTTTAGACTTGAATTTTCGAATTTTTTATGGATCCGTTGCACATTTGATCGAACGAATGCCTATTCAATCTGAATTGGTTTGCGTGGTCGTGGAGTTCTTAGTTTGGTTCCAACCGATCTCGACATGAGAAGTATGCATCACGTTCTCTGGATTTTATGAGGATCGTTTAGCGAATATTGGCTGATCATCTCCAAACCCTAATTATGTGCCATTTGAGAATACTAACAGACAAACGACGATTTGCTGGAAATTTTGTTGGACACCTTCCGTCTGGCATTGGAATTTAAAGTCCTTTTGTTACGTGTTGTTTTGAAAGATCTCTCTTTTAAAGACCTCTACAATGTCCCAGAATTCAATAACTTTTTCACATTATCTCTGTATAAGAATAAGTAATCTCTATGTAAGCAAGATTATCCTCGTTCAGGTTAGTGAGGCCGAAGTTTTCTAATCCCTAAAGGACCAAGAAGCCCAAATTGGGCCTCATGTTTTTCTTGGTGGTTTTGAGTAGGTCTTATGTGAAGTTCCTTTTGTTCAAATTTATTTGTTCTTTTATCAACACATGCAATATTCGTCACTGATCCCGGTGATACAAAATTTGGTCCCATCTGAATTATATTTTTCACAATATGATCGATTGAATTTGTATTTTAAAATCATGAATCCTTGGTCCTTTAGGGGTTAAGATTCTGAGTTGGCGTGTGAGACTCGGGGTTTTGAGGTGATCTCACCGAATTTGGAAGAGTTGTCACGTTTTTGAATATCGGTATTTGGGTTAGGGATTTTGGTGATACATGAGGAAAGGCTTTAGGGCATGATGAAGAATTTGTTGTATTGATTTTTTGCAACTCTGTGCAGGTTCGGATGGTCGAAGTAGTGGGTCGCAATTGACAGTCGTGCCCTTGAGTATTTCGGAGAGGCAGCCATGGCCGTGTTGACCAGGGGAAAGAGTATGTTCGATTCTTTGATTACGGGGGACACTACTTTGAAGGATATATTTGGTGGCAAATTTGGCGCTGCTGAGAAGAAACAGGAGCTTGAGCGTACACCTTCGGGCACTCGGAAATGGATAACAGAGCTGTCTGCACTTGCCAACGTTGTGGTTGGACATTGTGCAAGGTAGGAGATTTTGAACATTGCAGCCATTTATTTTTCTCAAAAGCATTATCTATTATGGGACGGAGGGAGTAATTTTTTTGACTTTTTTGGGTGTCCATGTTGCAATGTTTTTGATCCCTTACTTTACAGCTTCCTCCAGATCATAAATCGATTGGTAGCTCAATAATGTGTGTTCGTTCTCTGGCTTTTCAGGATATTGGGTTTTAGTACAGAGGAGTTACAGCGGCATTTTGAAGAGGAGGCTCCCGCATCATCGAAGCACCCTTCCAAATATGCTCTCCACCTTCTCGAGTATAGCTGTTTTAGAGCCCTTTCTGTGCAAGCTCAAGTCAGGGACCACCTGAGTGATAAGGAATTTCGCCGGTTGTCTTTTGATATGATGCTTGCGTGGGAGGCTCCAGGAGCAAGTGACAGGCCTGTTTTGAAGGTACAGATATATGTCATTTGAAGTATCTCAAGATATATTTGGTTGATTTTTTAAATCATTTTATTTGGGATTTAGCCCTGCTGCCGAATGAGCCCAACCTCTCGCTATGTAATGGATGTAGTCCTCGTTAGTTTGTGACAAAGAAGCAACAGAGTTTTTAAATTAGATTAGACCTGCTTGTGGTGTCTTCAGAAGGAAGATGAGTTGTCAATGTATCTTCTACTCGAAGAAGTAAGCTTACTGCTAGTAAGGAGGTGGGAACCATATGAGGATTCTATCTATTCGCTTATATCGCAGAATGAAACCTATCCCCATCCTGTTGTGTTTCGGTTGCATGACAGAATGAACCTGATGCATCGACTAACGACTCTCGGACGGAGGACGAGGAAGATGCGGCATTATTCTATTCTGACTTGATGCCTCTGATGGTCCAAATGCTCTTCCAGACCCGCATTAAGTCTGTTACTGCTAGCCTTTGAGGAGAAAAGATATTATAGTAGGCTGCCGCCAACCCTTTGCAAGTTTACCATTTGAATATATACCAATTACAAACATGTTATCTAATGATACGATGGTACATGCAGGTTGACGTGGAGAGCACTATTGGACCTGATGCCTTTGCACGGTTAGCACCTGCTATTCCTACTGTTGCAGATGCAATTACTGTGTACAGCCAGTTTGAAGCTCTTACTGCGAGCACAGGAGGCCGTCTTCCTTTCCCCATCTACGATAAATATGTCGCTGAGCTGGATAAGTAAACCTCTTCATTCCTTTTTCTCATGAAACTATGATTACATTAGTTATTTTTGAAAGCACCGGTTCAAACATTCGATACTCCTCGTGGAGTTTTATTTTTATTTTTAAAATCCCTGCGAGGGTGCTCAAAAGATTTCTATAAGTGGATGTATTTCAGAAATTGAAGTGTATCTAGCTCTGGATTATTTCATTGCTTATGTTCTTATGAAGGTACAGACAAGAGGTTTGACTACTGATCCTGTTTTGAAATCTGTTGCACAGATCAATCAAGGCCATAAAGAACCAAGTAACACCGGCACTCTTAAAAGCGTTGCAATTAGGAAAGAATGAGACACTTATTGATATAGATGGGACTGCTACAACTCAGCCTGTTCTTCAGCACGTTGGTGTTTCTACCTGGCCTGGTATGGTTAAAGTCTTGCTAGCTCTTTTCTCACGAGAATGTGCGTGGAAATCGTATGTACTAAATTGAGTTATTTCTCAGTAGCTTGACTTTTCTGCTTTTGGATTCCTGATTTTGTGCAGGGCGGTTGACTCTGACGGATCATGCATTCTACTTTGAAGCCACTGGGGTTGTGTCTTATGACAAACCCAAGAAATTTGATCTTTCGGCAGATCTAAAACAAACGGTGAAGCCAGATTTAACTGGACCGTGGGGTGCCCGTCTTTTTGACAAAGCTGTTATGTATAAATCAACCGCCACGTAAGTTGTTTACTAAGTTTGATCTATGTATAGGCTATTAGAATTTTTGCATAAGAAATTGTGCTGTTTCTCCCAACTTTTGAGAGGATCATTCTTTTAAAAAGTAGATAGAGGCATCCTTCTTAGAGCTGTTGGTTGATTGGGTGCAGAGTGGACCCGGTTGTGCTAGAGTTCCCAGAGCTGACGGGGCGTACACGCCGTGACTATTGGTTGGCAATTATTCGGGAAGTAATTTCAGTCCACCAATTCATTATTACTTATCAACTAGAAGGTGTAGGCAAAGATGAAGCTTTAGCAAAGGCCGTTTTGGGAATCGCTCGATTACGAGCTACGAAAGAGACTTTTCACGTCTTGCCACCCAAGCCTGAGAGCTTACTCACGTATTCCCTGGGAGCAGAGATGCCCGGTGGAGATTTGATTCTGGCAGAACTGGCAAACTTACTGCGTAGCACAGGTCGTGGTGAAGGGCAAGCAAACGAAGAAAGTGCTCTTGATAAACAGCAGGGTAATAGGATCTATGCCATCTCAGCCGCAGCTATTGTATCCACCTTCCGTCCTTCAACTCCTAAGGGGGTGGAAAGGATCAAGGAAACACCTCTGCCTATAGGAGAAATTCTCATTGGTGAAACCACGGCCTTGGAGAAAGCAATTTTACAGTCCCGAGATAATACCAAGAAAGTCCTTCTGGCACAGGCTACCATAGAGGGGGTAAAGGTTGAGGGCATCGGCACAAACGCCGCTGTTATGAAGGTACATGTTCCATCTCAACATGGATAAGCTATTTGTTGAAGGCTTCTATTAACACCCGGGACTTTCGGCTGACGTAGCTTGGTTGTTTGGTTCTAGGAGCTGCTGATTCCTTTAGCAGCAATAAGTACCTGGCTTCAAGCTATTTACTTCTGGGAGGAGCCTGTAAAGTCAATTGTGTTCTGTGTTATCGGCTGCTACATCATTTTCAAGTGAGTACCAAGCGTGTGCACCATACACAATACTAATTACGTATGGAATTTTTGTTTAGTCTCATTGATGCTATGGTTAGATTGTGTACAAGTGTGACCCGGATGCGTTTGCTTATTTGTGTCCATCAAATTTTTTACAGAGGTTGGCTTCCCTTCGTGTTGCCACTATTGCTGGTGTTGATGGCTGCTTACATGGCGAGTATGCGGAAAATGCGCAATGGAGCAGCAATCAAAGAAATTGTGGTTCCCATGCCGCCTAATCAGAACACAGTTGAGCAGCTGCTAGCTCTACAACAAGCATTGTCACAGTTGGAGGGATTGATTCAGGCTGGAAACATATTTCTGCTCAAGACACGTGCTCTGCTTTTATCAGCTCTTCCTGAGGTCTCTACTTCACTCTATTCACCTCCAATTTTGGAACATTGAGGCTCGCTCATGGGCAATGTTCCGGCCTCTACCAATTTGACTTGTATATTTGTTGATATTTGGAGCAAAAAACAGTTCTCTTGATGCAGACATTAATTCTGCTGGGTTCATGTGTTCATGCAGGCCACAAAGCAGATCATATATCTCCTTCTCGCAGCAGCAGCTCTCTTGCTTATTTTTCCAACGCGATGGTTGATACTAATCACCTTCCTGAACGTGTTTACAAGTGAAATGCCCGCAAGGTCAGAATCTACCCGCAGAATTACTCGGCGAATCAGTGAGTGGTGGTATGGCATACCTGTTGTTCCAGTCCGGTTTCTCAAACCTGAACCGGATACTGGAAATAAATAAGAGCATCACTGGTCTTTTATGATCTTGTTTAGTATGTGCATATATTCTTGTAAAAGAGGTGAAGACGGAATCAATCTTTGTAGTATATAGACAAGTGTACATTATATGTTAGTAATAGCAGGAGATTCCGGTTAATACATCCGCAACATGAATAGAAGCTCTCCTTCTTCATGAGTACTAAAGAAGCACATCTACATTCCTTGAAATATGAAGAGGTAGAAGACGTTGAGCAGAGGAACCAGTGACGAACATCAGCTTAATTATGTAGGGTATATTGGTGCAAAATGATATCATGCATGACTTATGCATAATTTTTGTTCCTCCAATCGTGACTTTTGTGTCTCAAATGTCAAGGACTTTGTGTGTATGGAAATAACTGTGTCGAGTTCTGTACTCAAATCACGTGATCTTCTTTGACCCTTTTAACCTTTAGCGCTCCAGCGTCCATATATTGGACGACGATTAAAGCTGTTCGAATCTCATCCAGATTGGACAGGACATTTTTCATCTACCAAAATTACCCTTGGTTCTTGAGCAAGTTGACTATCCTTTGAACGGTTTGGATCTTCAAAATAGGTTATTATGATTTTTAGAAAAATAACACAATCGGTTTATGTCAAGTTTCATTATTAGTTCAAAAAGTGAGACTCCAAATATGATTTTCCAAAATAATTACAATCAAATAATGGAAACCATACCATCTTGTAGGGCATATTATTACAATTTCATTACAATTTTTTGAATTTTTTTTGTGTTAATTTGGGAATTTCAAGAGAAAACCTTCAAAAATTAAAAATAAATAAATAATAAATAATATGATAAATCCAATTGTACATATGTGATCTTCACATTGACATTTACAACTTTGCTTTGTACATCAACTCCATTTTTGGATTCATAAAACATTTAATAACGCTTCTTTGAAAACAATGTTGAATCGGGACATTAACCCCTAACTGCCTAAGCGTCCATTTTTTGGACGATGTACAGATTTCATCCATAATTTCTCATCCGTCATGCACTTTTAGCAGTGGAATTTTTACTGTAGATTCTATGGGAAGTTAGCTTCATGCATATGTGATCTGATTAGAAAGGGGATGATTTGTGAAATTTTTATGCCTCATTTCATGTTGTAGTGATTCACCCAAAATAATGAAGATTTTAGTGTAAAAGTGGTCTAAAAAAAGTCAACTCATAAAATTAAGCAACCAAAAAATCTCCAAAAATCACTACACTTAGAGTATTACATTTCAACCAATCACAAAAAATTTCATCCGTAGATTGTCAATATCTTATTCGTAATTGAATTACAAAATAATTTTGAATTTCACGTTTCAAATTTTATACAAAATTATTGGTAATAGCAATCATAGATCTAACCCTATGGATAGAATCTAAAATTCATAATGTACAACTTTATTCATATATCAAGTTCAAAATATCCCTCTAAGTTGCATTTTATAATGCATCTTTGCAAAACTGCCGAATTTGGAGAGGGCTCTAGGCATTTAGGGGTTAAAGGGTTAACATGGTAGAAGAGCTAGATCACAAAATAATATTTTCTTAACTCACGGAATTTGTTGCTTCTTTCTAGGCTTGATAATTTGAAGACTAAACCTCAGCATCGTAGTATGGTTATATGACTTTCTTGTTGGCATTTTAACCCCTTAACTGCCTGAGCATCCATTTTTTGGACGATGTACAAATTTCATCGATGTTTTCTCATCCGTCATGCACTTTTGGTAGTGTGGATTTTTTACTATAGATTCTATAGGAAGTTAGCTTCATGCATGTGTGATCCGATTAGAAAGGGGATGATTTGTAAAAAAATTATGCCTCATTTCATGTTGTAGTGTTTCACCCAAAATCTCGAAGATTTCAGAGTAAAAAAGGTCTTTTTTCATCCATAGTTTGTCAATATCTTAATCGTAATCAAATTACAAAAGAATTTTGAATTTGACTTTCAAAATTTATACAAAATATTGGTGATAGCAATCATAGATCTAACCGTATGGACAGAATCTAAAATTGATAATGTACAAATTTTATTCGTGCATCAAGTTCTAAATATCCCTTTTAGTTGCATTTTATGATGCATCTTTGCAAAACTACCAAATTTAGAGAGGGTTCTAGGCATTTAGGGGTTAAAGAGGATTCTAATGCAATAACAAATGTCTCATTTGGATACTACCGCTTTGGATACTACCTTAGGTTAACCCTTTAGAGCCCAGGTTTTTAAAAAACTATGTTGAAATTAGGATACTATTAATAACATTCAATTCTGTAAATGTAAGCATAGCTTAAGCAAACAAGTCTCGGTCTATGAACCATACAATGCACACTCAAAAATGAGATTTTGGACGGTGTGATTTCAAAGCTGAATAGAATTTGGGTTAAATTTCAAATGTGAAAGTAAAGAGGGTCAACAATGGCCTATGTCAACACCTCTCCATTGCAATTTTTCATATCAAGAACGGACTTACATATAATTAATTTGAATTTCATAAATGAGATTGACTTATCTATATATGGTTTAGGACACAAAATTATACGTTAAAATATGAAAGGAGTTGGTACAAGATCGAAATACATACACTAATGAAACAAGAAATACAAGATAACAAACTTTTAATCACAAGAAATACCACATAGTACATGTGTTGTATTTGTAAGTCTTTTTTATGTATTTTGAGGTATTTACAGTATTTTGGTGTTTTGTACATAGATATTTTGGTAGCTTCACAACTCCAAATCAAAAAATTATTTTTGCAGTGTGTGCGTGAGATGAATCCCACTACATTTGAACTTTAAACATTGATGTTAGGTTTAGAGTAGATCTTATAGTAGTTTGCAATAACATGCCTCTACAACCACAATGTGGTTGTGTAGATTCCAAAGGGATAATAGGAGGTCTGGGGCATTTGTGTCAAATATTTTAATTAAAGTGGAAATAGTTGATTTTCCATTAAAAATAAAATTAATGAAATTTCAAGTTTTATTTCTATTTAAAAATGAAATTCGGCCATAACCACATGGTATGTCAATGATGTATGGAAATGAATTACAATTCATGAATGTAAGTTATAGAGGGGCAAAGCTTTGTGCTTTATATACCGAATTCAGTACACTAGGTAGTGCCAACAATGTATGTGGGATATGTACAACTCTCACTTCTTGTTATCTCACTCTTAATCATTGGTTAAATTTGTTTTGCAAAAATGTGCATAACTCAACGATAAAAACTTCGCTTGGTGTCCAAAATGTGACATTATGCTTTGGCAGTGTAACTTAGTGCCCCAAGATCACTTTTCTACTAGTGAAAATTCTTTTTGGATGTGGAAGATGACTTGACCTTCTAACTTTTCTTAATTGAACACTTTTCAAAATAAGATCATTTTCTATATTCAATTGTACACCAAAATCTACTGAGAAGTATGTTGTACTGAGAATTCACATGGGCTTGCAATTTTTCCTCATCCCATGTCATTTAGAAATGGAAATTTGATTACAAGACCAACTCTTTCATCCCTTGCAACTTACACTTTATTACACAATTCTTTTTAAGATTGGTAAATTTTCTACACCTTTGGCAATTCAAAGTAATTTATGTGAAATTTGAAAGAAATACTTAAAATATCCAATAATTCAAAATTTAGGAATATTAAATGTCGGACCTGCTATATAACTCATTTTACAACACTTTCTATTTTTGGAGCAACCACTTTTGGTCGCCTTGGTACTTAACCCCTAAGTGCCCAATCAACCATATTATACTTGATTTTTGGTCAAACATCCTAAAAATAAAACGTTTTTGCTTTATTGGAGTTGGTGTTTTCACTGGATGTTTAAATTAAGCTATAATACATCTTTTGACTATTGAGATTAGAGAATATACTTAATCTGAAGATTTTACACCGTCGAGAAATTTGAAATGTGAGTGTCCAAAATACCAAGGCTTTTTAAGGATGCTCCAATCATGCGTCTCTTTTAATTTCTTCACATTCATTTTTTATTGCTTGTAAACATGACTTTTATCTACCTTAAATATAATTTTTGATATTAAATTTGGAAAAAAATTATTTACTTTGAATTTTTATCTTGTTTACATGATAAAATTTGTAAATATTTAAAATGTCTTCCAATCATGCTGAAATTTTTGTTAGACCTTCATAATGTTGATGACTATCACATGTGCATCCAAAATTGACCCTAAGCTCACTAGAACCCAATCACTAGGGAAGGGAACTCTAGATTTATCTCCCCCCTTTTCCACCCTTCTCGCCCCCCCCCCCCCCCCCCCCCCCCCCCAATTCTCTTGTCCATCATTCCTCATCAAAATAAACTTTAAAAATTATAAATAAATAAATAATTTCCCTTCTCCCTTTCCCTTATGTCTTGCCATTTGACCCATTATAAAAAAACTTGAAAATTGAAAACATTAAGTATAAAAGATATACACCCATCAAAATATATATATATATTTCATAACTTGTGTGTGGTTCACTAATGAAAAAGGTACTACAATGTGAAGAACATACTCTCAATATAGAGATTTTTTCATGTTTGTCTCTTGGTTCATTGGTAGTTGTGCTACATTGATAAGTGTTCGGAAATGAGGAGGAATAGTATGTACCAGTATCCCCAAGTCATGTATATCAAACTACTGCTCAAACAGACCCAACGGGAATCGAACCTGGACCACATAGTATGATACATAGCCCTCCACCAACCAACCGCAGAACTCATGATTTGGCGATCTTACAGCTTACCAAAAATCAACTTATACTCAAACAATTATCCAACCAACAACTTATAGTTACTTTTATTGGTTACTGGTCACTAAAGTGTCTATTCTCGGCAGAGGAGAGTAGTTTTGTTTCAATGGCCCTTTGTCCGGTGGGCACTGGGTCATTAACATTACGAACATACACTTTATTCACGCCGGCCTTGAAAAAGGCTGGAGTTTCTATCTATCTATCAGTATCCAAGTCAAGTTAATAATATTATGTATGTACAATGCCAAGAAGTATGTTTTGGAACCCTACTTTTCAACGTCGCACTAAAACATTCATCACACTCACCACTATAATGGTTCATAAACCACCACTTAGACATGAAGCATTTTTGGGCCAAATTTGGTAGTCTTCCAGGGAAGTCATTGTCGAAAATTCAGATAACCATGAGAAAACAAAACAGGGTGTCTTCTATTCATTTGAATAAATTTATAATTTTTTTAGAAGCAATATGGGGTGTTTTAAAACCAATTTGAGAATATTCATAGAATATACCATGAATATACCTTAAATATACTATAAATAGTATAATATTCCAATTATTTCATAGCCCCCATTAAATACCCCATGTTTGCTCATGTATTCCAAAATTCACACTAAATGACTTCCCCAAGGGTAGTCTACCTTGAAAATGTGCGGTTTATGAAACAATGCCAATTTTCCAACTTTTAGGCCTCTTTAAAAAAAAATCATATCTGCTTCACAATAACTACCAAGGATCCAAGTTTTTGGTAGAAGGTAGAAGTCATAGTAAGCAATAATATGGTGTCACAAAATGATGGTATTCCTGTATTTTTTTGTGTCCACATGCAATTTAGAATTAAAATATTAAGGCCAAATTTTAGTATCATTATATAATACAGTAATTGACCTATTTTTTTCATTTTCTTGTGATACCATATTGTTGCAGTAAATAATAATATGTAGACTACTAGGACTGTTGTGGAATCTTAGCAGCTATCATATATAGTGTTTTCATATAATTAGTAATTTGGAGAATATAGCAAAGAGAGAAAATGGATTACCCAAATGGTCCCTAGTGTTGTATGAAGACTTTTGCAAGTACACCCATCACACAACTTTCAGAAAGAGAACATAAAAGACCGTCTACATAAAACCTTTAAATAAATTAAAACTAGAACCATCATTGAGGAAGGCACCGAAAAAGTCGCATTGCAACCCAATGATGTCCTAGAGAAAATTAGAAACATTGATGGGCATGCCTCAAGAAATATACTTCATTATAGCCATGCACCCGGCACCTTTGGCAAAACAAAAAAAAGGTAGTTAAAAGGGGCACCTAAAAGGTGCCTCAAGAGTCCATCAACCTTTAACCCCTAACCGCCCAACCATGCATATTTTGCATGATGTACGGATTTGAACTCCGATTTCTCATCCATCATGCACTTTTTGCAGTGTGGATTTTTTACTGAAACTTTTATGGAAAGTTAGCTTCGTGCTTGTGTGATCCGATTAGAAGGGGATTATTTGTGAAAATTGTATGCCTCATTTCATGTTGTAGTGTTCCACCCAAAATTTCGAAGATTTTAGTCTAAAAGTGCTCTTGAAAAAGTCAACTACTAAAATTAAGCAACCAAAAATCTTCAAAAATCACTACGCTTAGAGTATTACATTTCAACCCATCCCAAAAAAATTCATTATTAGATTGTCAATATCTTGTTCGTAATCATATTACAAAAGCGCTTTAAATTTTAAGTTTGAAAACATATACACAAATATTGGTGATAGCAATCACAAATCTAACCATATGGATACAATCTAAAATTCATAATGTACAACTTTTATTCATTCATGAAGTTGAAAATATCCCTCTTAGTTGCATTTTATAATGCATCTTTGAAAAATTGCCAAATTTGAAAAGGGTGAGAAACGTTTAGGGGTTAACCCCTAAACGTTCTCACCCTTTTCAGATTTGGCAGTTTTTCAAAGATGCGTTATAAAATGCAACTAAGAGGGATATTTTCAAGTTGACGAATGAATAAAAGTTGTACATTATGCATTTTAGATTCTATCCATACGGTTAGATTTGCGATTGCTATCATCAATATTTGTGTATTAAATTTCAAACTTAAAATTTAACACTCTTTTGTAATACGATTACGAATACGATATTGACAATTTAATAATGAAATTTGTTGTGATGGGTTGAAATGTAATACTCTAAGTGTAGTGATTTTTGAAGATTTTTTGGTTGCTTAATTTTAGTAGTTGACTTTTTCAAGAGCACTTTTAGACTAAAATCTGCGAAATTTTGGGTGGAACACTACAACATGAAATGAGGCATAAAAATTTGACAAATCATCCCCTTTCTAATCGGATAACACATGCACGGAGCTAACTTTGCATAAAAGTTTCAATAAAAAATCCACACTGCAAAAAGTGCATAATGGATGAGAAAATGGACTTCAAATCCGTACATCATGCAAAATATGCATGGTTGGGCGGTTAGGGGTTAAGAGATATAATCATTGGCTTTGCCTAAGAGACTCAACAAAGATATATCTCATCATTTTCTTCCATCATTGCTGAACTAATATTTTTAATTATATTTATAATAACCATTTATTGAAACTTATTAAATAACTTATGATAACTTCCTGTAACTTTCAATAGCTTATGATGCAACATGTTTGGGATCTTGCCAACATGAAGAATTTTGGGAATAATCAATATCAATGCCAACTTCACACTAACTTGATTGTATGTCAATTTGATGTCATTTGGATATCACTTTAATGTCATTTTAATTGTATGTCATTTTGATAAGAACTTGATTAAATGCCATTTTAATATCATTGTGACATCAACTTGATTGTATGTCATTAATGAAAAATAACATATCAATTTTTGAATTATTTTAAATTAACAAGTTTTTAATTACAAATAAAATACATAAACAAAAAATAATAATAATAGAACTAGTAAATGATAATGAAAATAAACCTTTATGAGTGAAAAATTTCACCTTCTAAACTTTATTTATCAAATAAATTTTCTCTATCAAATACTTTCTTCATCCACACATAATTATTTTTCCAGCTCTCTTGTTAACCCCTAAAGCCTAGAGCCCTCTCAAAATTGGTAGTTTTGTAAAGATGCATTATAAAATGCAACTAAGAGGGATATTTTGAACTTGATGTATGAATAAAATTTGTACATTGTGAATTTTAGATTCTATCCATATGGTTAGATCTATGATTGCTATTACCAATATTTTGTTTAAAATTTGAAACTTAAGATTAAAATTCTTTTGTAATTTGATTACGAATAAAATATTCACAATCTGAGGATGAAACCCGGGGAGGTCATTGTTAAATTTTTATTAAACCACGTGAAAAAAAATATAGGGTACATTTAATTCATTGGAGCAAAAATTTATACAAATTTTAGAAATACCATAGCCTGGATGAAATGGCCTATACAGTATTATATCTAAAGTAGGGTAGGTGAAAAGTATAGGTAGTATTCTATTGCACCAGATAACCCACCTCAACCCCCAGCCCCACATCAACACCTCCACCCAAACCCACCCCCCAACGTCAAAAACAACCCACTAAGATTTCCTATCAACATAATACTAGACCATAAAACAAAAACCACAAAAGATAAATACAAAATAACAAAAAAATATAACACATACCTATGTCAATGGACTCTCCAAAACAACATCACATACAACAAATGGTTGCCACAAAGAGAAACCTTTCCCTTCAACCACCCAACAATCATAACACACAACATTAAACTACTAACAAAATACTACACAAAATTACAACACAACCACTACCAAAAAATTATTAACACACACTTCACTTCTGAACAAAGCAGAGATGCAAGATTCATCCCGCCACCCACATCCACCCCGCTCACACATATACACATACAAGAATGCAACCCGGAAAAAGACATTGTTTCCAATTACGATACCATACAAATAAATAATGAACAAACCCACCTATATGAAAATACCGGTAGACACCTTATCACTATACCAACCACGAGACTAAAATGGTTATGGCAACAATATAATAAAGCAATTTATAGCTCACACGGCCTAGTACCGCAAACACAATCATTTGAAAAAGAAGTAATATGGCTCTATCAAAGATACAACTATAAAATCCCCAGAAAAGACTCACTAAAAGCAGCACAACACACCCTACCAACAAGCATTCTTGACTCCATTACTACCTCCTTTAATATCTCCCACTCTTACTTCTCATCACCAATAACATGTTCCACACAAATTTCAGAATTCTACTCTCCCTTTGCAAGAGATAAAGTCTTTGGATCACTCGGTACCGCCTTTCAATACAAATAGAAAGGCATAGGCTACGCCCACCCACATAATGAAGAAACAGCCCAACAAGCAATTCACTGGGCACGACTGGCAACCAAAACCGACCCAAATACCATCACTATACTAGTAATACCAGATACAAATTGGAACCAAAATTTTTCCCCACACACGGGGCCCTTCTCAGACATCCATATAATTGCCCACTTTGCTGCAGATTCCATCACATATGAAGAACCAACAATCCCACAAGAACTCCATAAACCAAATACAAAACCCCTTGCAATCCGCGTCCTATGCATTCATCACCAAGATCACAACATTGGTACACCAAACCAAATAAATACAATTAAAGCAGCAATTGAAAACCTACAAATTCCACAATATCACATACAAATTGCTCCAAGTACCCCCCACAACACACCGGTCAATAAAAATAAAAAATGGAACAAACTCATATACCCGCCTTCCATCAACCCAACCACTTTAAATACGCCACCTCTACCAAACTTTGTGACAAACACTACACCTAAATTCCAACCACAACATAGCTACTATACCGATGGATCCTTCTTTCCCCCTGAACAAGCTCCCGACGGACATTGGAAAAAAGAAAAAGCCGGGTACGGAATATACAACCCTACAAAAGCTGACATGCAAATATCAGCAAGACTACTAGGCCTACAAACATGTTTTCGAGCTGAACTAATGGCTATCCATAGAACACTTACATTGATCAATACTAAATACCTAGACGAACCGGCACATATATTTACAGACTGCCTCAACTGCCTATATAATCTAAACACACACATCAAACATCCAACCACACACAACAATCACGCGGATAAAACCATACTAACAAGCATGGTAGAAATGTTAAAAACTCGTACTCAACCCATCACATTCCACAAAGTCAAAGCACATATAAACATTAAAGGCAACGAACAAGCGGATAATCTTGCAAAAATGGGAGCCAGAAAAGAATACTTCAGAGCCACAAGTTCATATGAATTTGCACATCCTACACCATTTTATTTTCAAAAAGATATATGGCCAGGACCCATAAAACGGCCAGATAAAGGCCCCGTCAGATGTCTCCAAATATACCTAACCAAATACGACCAAGAAAATAACCTTGAAGAAATGGCAATCGAATTTCCAAACATTAGCAAATGGACCATGAACCCAAACATCGATAACGAGCTATCCAACACATTTTGGTCTAATCCTACAATCACTGACTCACAAAAAACAATCATATTAAAACTTCGTACCGGCCAATACATGGGTAATGCTAGAAAACAACTATTTTTTGGAAGAGAAAGATTCCCCTCAATAACATGTTCTATCTGCAACTCTGCAGATGCAGACACATGGCTACATGCACTTCTAAAATGTAGTCATCACCATATTCACGCCATTAGAGTCAAAAGACACAACAAAGCAGTTTGGGAAATCAGGAAACTAATCCTCTCATCACAAAAATCTAGATGTTACACCCTCATGAACGCAGGAACATTCAACAATAACCCCCAAGAAAACACAATACCCCCATGGCTACTACCATGCACATGTGAACAACAAAGATGCCATTGCAACGCTAGATTCAAACCAGACATCCTCTGTGTAAAAGGACTCCCATACAAAAATGACCCACCATCACATCCATCAGACAACCTCACAATTCAATTTATTGAATTTACATATTGTAATGACAGATTCCCACAAACAACAATAGATATCAAAAATAAAAAATACCAAGCACTTATTAACAGCATTATTAATTTAGGATGGAAAGTTGACCCACTCATAGTCATCACGGCAGGAGCTAGAGGCACAACACATATCCCCTCAATGAAACTCCTCGAAACAAAATTTAAACTACCAGAAACCGCCATTAAACACACATTCAAAGAAATAAACACCATTGCTATACATCATGCCGGATAAATTATTCTACATAAAGGAAAAATAGAAAATAATCAACCACTCCCAATAGATTACTGATTCAGACAAAACAATCAAACAAAAGGAGGGTAATAGTGAAGACCACTATTTATTTTTTTTGTATTTTTTGATTAGCTCACAGTACACACTTGTCTCAGGTAGATGGGACGGGGCCGGTTGGTTGGTACAAACTTTCCTGCTTATGAATAATTCACTAGCAACACCAAGTCATGTATATCACAATAAACGCTCAGACGGACTCCACGAGAATCGAACCCGGACCGTACAATTGTAACATAAACACCCTTCTCCAACCAACCTTGGAACCATGACTTGGCGACCTCCAGCAAAACAAACACCAATTTATACCCGTGCAAGTTATAATCTAACGTATTTTACTAGTGTTACTAGTAGTTATCTCTGGTCACTAAAGTGTCTATTCTCGAAAGAGGTGAGTAGTCTTGTACCAATGGACCTTTGTCCGGTGGGCATTGGCTCATTGTCAAGACGAACAGACACTTTATTCACGCCGGCCTCGAAAAGGGTCCGGTGTTCATATCTATCTATCTAGTATTCTATTTTTATTAATAAAGTAGGGTCTCAAATATTTAGAGGAACAAAGAATTTATGTGAGTTCTAATGAAAATCCTTGGATTGAATGAGAATCACCTCAATTGACTAAAAATCGTCGAAGTTAGCCAATGGCTAGGAATGAACCACAAATAAAGGTTGAATTATTTGGCTTCATAGGAAAGTCTCTTCATGATGAATTTGAGCATTAGGTGACCCATGAGATTCATGAGGCTAGGACGAGGTAGTAGTGCTACATGCTTCCTCTCACAACATGCATTTCTCACTTAAACCTACCAACGAACATTTTAGGCACTAAGCACAGTCGTTATTCTTTGAAAGTTACGTTCATGTATTGTTGTCGTTTTGTTATGTCTGATTAAGTTCAATTTATGCTGAAATTCCAGGATTTTGATAAATGGTCCAGTTTATAAATAAAATAGGGTCTATAAAATAACTTAATGGTGGAAATTATATTTACCTATAGGGTCTTGAAAAATACCTCAAAGTACCATTTTATCTACTAATAGGGTGCAAATTATTTAAGAAATTTAGATAAATAGCCCATCTATAATTAACCCCCGACCGCACGTGGTTTACAAAGTATGTAATATGTAACCTCCCCGTGGGATGAAATTTGTTGTGATTGGTTGAAATGTAATACTCTTGAAAAAGTGTAGAGATTTTTGGAGATTTTTTGGTTGCTTAATTTAAAGAATTGACTTTTTCAAGAGCTCTTTTAATTCTCTTTTAATTTTGAAATTTTTGGTGAATCACTGCAACATGAAATGAGGCATCAAAATTTCACAAATCATCTCCTTTTTAATTGGTTCACACATGCATAAAACTAACTTCTCATAAAATCTATAGTAAAAAATCCACACTACAAAAAGTGCATGACGGATGAGAAAACATGGATGAAATTTGTACATTGTCCAAAAAATGGACGCTCATGCAGTTAAGGGTTAAGGCTCCGATGTACTTCTCCACCACAATTGCAAATACCTCTACTAATCTTCTCGATAACAATGTAGTCTTTAAAAAAAAATGTCATTAGATACAATAATTCCATCCAGAACTCGTCTGACTTCCAACCACATCACGAAGTGTTGAATTTAGTTCAATTGTTATATAGCATATATATCATATATGCCGAACAAACCTTATCATATGCATATATTTTATTAATATATAGTTTCATACAAATTATAAAATTGCGTTATTCCCTCTTAACCCCTAAAGGACCAGGAGGACACATTGTGTCCACGAATAATTTCATTACTTGAATAATTTGTTTGGATTTCATAATTTTGACTCAATGTTAACTAGAGAATTGAAAATGTTCCTTTCAAGAACACAAAAATACTTCAAGATTTGCAATTACGTTGATTGATTCATTGGGAAAAAACTAAAACGTCAACGTAGGTGAACTTGGGACATAGTAGTTAGGGCGGTTGATGACTTGGAAGGCGTTTTCACACTTGGACGTCACATTCGTTAAAAAAAAAGTATACAATATGTAAAATATTTGCCATTATTGCATCATTAACACTATATAATAATTACGGAAAATGTTTAAATATATTTAAAATGGAATCTTTTCAAAATAATTGGAATCTTTTCAACATATTTTATATTATTTTGGAATATTTTGGAATATTCCAAATATATATTTGAATTCTTTAAAAAAAATTGAAATGTAAAAATTAATAACGATCACAAACACCGGCTCAACGAGTCACCAACAAGTCACCTCACCCAAACATAAATCTTTGAGAATCAATCATTGTTGTTGTATTTAGTTTTAGAACACCATTTTTTGTGGGCACCTAGATATAGTACATCTTTGTATGCTCCTAAACTTTCAAACGCTAATCATGGTTTCTAAATTTATGAGAAAGTTTGCAATGAATGACCTGTTGGTTTTATTCAAAATTTTCAAAAATCAACTTATGATCAAACCTTATAATCATGTAATATATACGGTAGATTGTTCTGAAAATTAATGTACAGTCTCATGACCAAGTCCTTTATGAACTTCAACAGTGAAGTTTTCTACATGAATACCAATCAAGAAATACAATTGCCTTTCTGAAAGCATCACGAGAAAGTGATAAAATTTTAGGAATGAGCATGGTCCTTTAGGGGTTAAATCATCAATTGTAAATGCATAATCGTTAATGATAATTGCGTTATTGGCTGCGTCGAGGATAATTACCTTCGTCACGCTTAATCTTGTTATATGCACATTATTAATTATACATAAACATACTTATTATAGAAATCATATGATTAAATTTCTTCATCTTTAATAATCTAATTATAAATGGATGATCTCTAATGATAGTAGCATGGTTGATTGTGTGCAAGGTAATTATGCTTAGTCATTGTTATATGCACATTATTAATTACTAGCAAACACCCTGTTGCAATACACCAACGTTCCATTGGGAACGTGTGAATCAATTGGGAACACAAAAAGAACCTAGGAACTTTGGGAACATAAAAAGTACTTGGGAACATTAGGGAACATAATGTGAATGCTGAGGAATGTGATATGAAGCTTTAGGGATCAACATGGGAATTGTGGAGAACAATCTAAGAACATGATGAAAAATTAGATGAAAGGCATGGATGTGAAATGTGAATGATTTCGTGACATAGTATCGTGACGGATACCAAGCAGGGTAGTAACATGGTATGGTGACGTTGTGTGCTTAATAATATACTAGCAAACACCTTGTTCCAATGCACCAACATTGCATTGGGAACGTGGGAATCAATTGGGAACACAAAAGGAACATGGGAACTTCGGGTACAGAAAGAGAATTTAGAAACATTAGGAAACATGATGGGAACATTAGGGAAAGCTAGGGAACATGAAGGGAACGCTGGAAATGTGATGTGAAGCTTTGGGGAACATCATGGGAACTGTGCAGAACAATTTGAGAACATGATGAAAAATTGGATGAAAGGCATGAATGTGAAATGTGGATGATTTCGTGACAGATATCAAGCAGGGTAGTGACATGGTATCGTGACGCTCTGTACTAAATACTAGTGGGACCCGTGCCCTTGAGCACATTGAGCTTGGGTTGTCTCCTCAACGGATTCCAGCACGGAACGGTCAAGTGAGACAAACCGAGCTGTATTGTATAATAGATAAGAGATGCATATATACTGAATGACGGGTAAATTTTATAAAAATAATGAGAGCCTCGGGGTGGGGTTGGGAGTGAGGTATAAAAGGGGCTCCTGCGGGAAACCAGAAACGCGGCTACGCGCTTCCTCTTTGCCATCACAGCTCCCGATTGTCGGTGAGCGATCGCATTGCTCTTCCCATGTAAATTTAGTGCACATTGTTCTTCTCCGTGGAATTCTCTTGTTTCCTATAGTAGATTTTTGTTTGACCAATTTTTGCAAGGCGCTTGAATGAGAACAATCGGTTCTTTTTTCTTTGCACCGTTGCTTTTCGCGTAGAACAATGTTTCAAATCCATGTCAGGACTGTATCTTGGTGCAATGCCAGGTGAAACGCAATTAATTTTCCATCTTTTTTGGTCATCTCAACTCAAATTAAGCGCGATTATGGTACACATTGTTGAATTCTCTTTGTTTCTGTTTCCGTAGAGTTTTGTCCGTCCAATTGCTGTAACTATTTATTTGAAGGTTCTTGAGAATTGGTATATGTGTGTCTCCCTGTTTCATTTGGGGTTTGATAGAGGGATGTTGCGAATTTCTGAGCTAGGGTTTCAGCTCTTCCCAGCTTAATTTGTTGCTTTCGTTGAAGCATTATTTTTTATTTTCCAACTATTCTCCAGCTGCCATTTCGAACGCAAGTAGGACTTTGGAAGTAATCGTGTGTTAGCTGATTATATGGCAATTTCGTCTCTACAGAGTGCAACCAATGATAAGAAATCGGTTGATAAAATACTCTACAAAATAATGACATGCACAGAGAGAGATTACTGAGCGATGTATATCTGGAGGATCAGGTGCTTTTCGATGCAGTCGAGTTTCGTTGCATACTTGCATGTGTCGATTGTATCAGCATTTGATCTCCTGATTTTGTTGCATACTTTGTCAGGTAATTAATTCGCGAAGCTACATACCATTGCTGTAGCTCGAATTGACGAGCCTGAGGCGGAGTGAAGGTTTTAGGGTTTCCCAGTGCGCATTTCTTTTTCCTCCATTTCAACGCCGGGCAAGCGTTTCTCTTTACTTTTCCTCTGGAGATTCCGAGCGAGCTTCAAGACGCAGATCGGTCATCCAATTCCTCACTCCGAGTGAGTTTTCTCACCGAGTTTCATTTGCAGGTTTTGGGCCTCATTTTCATTTCTCCGACGTTCTGTGATTGAGTTTCCACTTGCTTTGTGTAAAGATTATTATAACGTAGACCAGTGATGTACAAATTCTAGGAGGAGGGTAGAACCTTGGATGTTGATGTGCTTGAATGTGCGTAGTTCTTGTATGGATGTGAATTAAAGCAAAGCAGGTTTTGTTTTGTCTCAGTCAAGACTGAACTTTCTAGGGCAAATGTAGGAGCAGAGATTGGGACCTGCTTCGTGTTGCTAGTGCATTAAAGTTGTAACAACCATGGAGGGGGAAACTGGTTCAAATAAAGTTCCGAGATTGACAAAGGAGGAGGAGGAGGATGCGATGGATGCAGAGTTATGGGGACAATTGCAAGAGCATATCCCTCTCCAACTCATATACGAAAAGCTTCCAAAACAAGACCGGTCCCGACTGCGTGTTGTCTGCAAAGATTGGAATGATGTTGCATTGCAGAGATTGTTGCCAGAACCCTACTTTGTGACCATCACTTCCGGCCACCATTTTTTGGATGATGCCAGGTACCTGAATGGGGTGGTCACCTACGACGTTGCGTCTGGCCAATGCAAGTTCCAACACCAACGCTTTCGTCTCCCTCATCTAGAGGATCATGTGCCCCCATTTGAAGTGGAAGGGCTCATTCTTTGCCACAACCCGGAGCGGGGTGTTTTCAACGCCCACAACCAAACGTGGCACGCCATTCCTCCGGCTCCAATACAGAGCGAGTTACGTTCACCTTGTGGTCTCATGGTGGACACAACCGTAAAGCCCTATACCTTCAAACTCATTCAAGGCGACATCGAGACTGAGACGCAAATCTATGATTCCAAGAGCCGTTCATGGAGCACAACATCCTCCCGGATGTTGTCACGAGCAGCTGCGCATGAGTTGGAGAATGATACTTCTTATAGTTGTATGTGTCACAATGGGGAGATATACATATCTTTAAATGCAACAACGATCTTAAAGTACTCCATGGAAGAAGACACATGGACTACGTTAGACTTTCCCGCAAGACCACTATGGGAAAAATCAGTCAATGCCTTGGGGTTTTATTGGGGAGAGCACAATACTATGGGAGTTTGGGAAGGGCGGATTTTCGCTGCCACCGATGAAGTGGGAGGAGTGACTGTGTGGGAGCTTGTGGATCCCAAACAAGGCAAGTGGGTGGAGTACGCTCGCATGTCGAAGAAGCAATACAGTTGGCTATATGAATACAATTCTGTTACTTCGCAGGTTACGCTCGCAGGGTTGCGTGTCTTGTCCTTGTTTGGCCATGGATACTTGTTAGTTTGTTGCTGGCAATGGAGAAATGCCTGTGCAGATGCACTTGTGCTGTTCAACATGAGGAAGAAGAAGTGGAAACAGGTGGATTTGCCAATGGGAACAGTAGCCACTTATGACTCGGATGTTGAACCCATTAGCCCCCAGTGCAGTGTTGGATCCTCTACTGCTCCTGAAGATACAGACTCCGCCGAAGAGACTGAAGATTTTGACACTGAAGATTGGTAGCTTGTCACTGTTGCAATTAGCAATCAAGTAAGCAAAGAGTTAATATGACAATTAGTCATTTAGATAGATTGTCATGTATGCACAAGTTGTGCCATAGAAGAAATTGTATAGATTACACAAGGTTATATGGGGTAAGCAAAATCAACCCTTTTATACCTCACTCCCAACCCCACTGCGGAGGCTCTCATTACCCCTGGTGATTACCCCTGGTGATATATATATATACATATACGCGCACACGCACGGTACTACACTGATTATCTCATTTAGTGCGTGTGATACTACTTCCCCAAGCACGCACTATTTTTCCAAATCTCAAAATTAGTGAGAGTTGAAATTTTTATTGATTGGCTAAAAGCTTCATATCATGCTAATTTTACATGATAATGATATTTAGTATCACTTTCACTAATTTCCCACATGCACTATAAACCCCCTCTCACTAAATGGGATAATTAGTGTAGTGATATGGGGAGACAACCTTGGTTATTTCATAAAAGCATACTCACACACGTAGAGTATGTCTTTGACTACAATTTGTTCAAAGGTGAAGAGAAATAGTGTCCCTTGAGACTACATAGGAGTTTGCCACTTGTCATTCCCACTTTCATTGAGAATGCCATGTTCTTTGCAGGTAATGAGAGTGACATGAGGTAGCATGCCATATTTATTATGAAGTTGCCATATGTTATTAGAACACTACATTCATTCTTTCCTTACAAGGACAATATATCTTCCTAAAATTAAATAGTGTCCGGATTTGAGAAACAGTGTTCCGAACACTAAATTTGCCATTCAGTGTAGTGATATAGGAGAATAGCGTAATGAGGAAGGTATTAATTAATTTCCATCGGCGTTGGACTTTTATTATAAAAATAAAAATAAAGTACGGGTTCTAAAGACTAAAGGTATGCTACTACCATTCAACTATCCGACTATAGATGATAGACTCCAACTAAAGAGAGCCTCTCATCATTGAGCTCAATCTTTTAGTAGAGATAACTATTAATTTAGTATAGGACTTTACTTTTACTTTTGGAAGTCTATCTTTGGTAAAGTTCTACTTTGATTCCCTAAAGTAGCAGGCGAGCCTTCTGTTGTTTGCATGTAACATCAAGGCCCCAAAGACTGCAGTTTAACGAGTTGTTGAATGTTATGAATAATTAAAGACCCTAGTTCATGGCTTTCAGACCCACCTCCTTTTATTGGTGAAGCATCACTGTCGGGGGAAGAGTGTGGTCATGTACGGATGTTCCCCGTGATTTATTGATTTAGCGATGCTTTTCTTTTTATTTTATTTTTAGAATAATTTATCTAATATTTAATTCAATTTAATATGAGAATTTCGATTTAAAATCCATAGCTTTCACACCTTAGGTATAAAAGCTACAAATCCTTGGAATGGTTTGTTAAGTTGCCAACCTCCAATGATACAGCAAATTTCAGAGTAATTTTAGTCCAATTTCACATCTCTAAACTTGGTGGGTAGTGTACCATAGGGTAAGGCATTCCATGCAATGATAAGCAAGAGTCAAGAATTCTTGTAAATTCTGAAAATTATTGATAATTTGTTTAAATCCTTGGGTGCATTCATGGTAATAGGAGCCAACATAATTGTAACTAGTTCTTATTTTTATGAACTATAAAACAATAACTTAATCATTTGAATTGATAATGCAATATAAATTACTTCCTATATATTATATGTCATTCTAACATACACCAAATTTTGACGATGTTTGAGTAATTATTCGTACTCCAAAAGGACTAAAATATAGTTGTAACCAGTCTTTAATAAAGACTAAAATGTCCTTAATTTTTTCTAATATCTACATATATTGAAGATATCATATCCTAAACACTCATCAAGAGTCCTTAGATTTGGGCACCGTTGGCTCCTATTACCATGAATGCACTCCTTTGTAGATAATAGAACTATGGGCAATGCACAAATGTAGTAAGGATATAACGTTGGCTGGAGAATATTTCAAACCAAGTTCATCTTCGAAGCTTTACGATCAATTAAAATATCATAATAAAAAGATTGTATGCAGTAAAACTGAGTTTTTTTACATTTCAATAATTGAAGGTCAATCTAGTAACATGTATATATTAATCCCTAAAAGCCCGAGGGCTATTGGACAAAACATAGATGTGTTATAATATGTGGCTCCCCATTTTTTTGATCAAGTTTGGTTCAATAGACAAAATTTAGGGCATCATCTCTACAAATTATCTACAAGGTCAAACTTCCAAAAAAAGCTTTAGATTTTTATGTTTTTATGAATTTAAAAGAACTAACCTTTGAGAATTTGTATAAATTACAATTTTCACTTTTAGAGTTTTAAATTTAGCATGATTGGTTAAAGTTGAATTATCTATTGTAAACTTCAAAAAAGCAAAAGAAATGATGGAGGGAACATCATGACTTTCTCCAAATAGCAAATTTGATAGCACTAAGACAATGTTAAGGTGATTTACTTTGAAATATTATTCTTGGTGTAGTTTAACTCTGATTGACATAATTCAAATTGCGTTGCAAAGTAGAGTTGATATAGTATTTTAAATTATTGTTTAATTTTCCAAAAACATATTTATTTTGTTTTGGGCAGCCCTTAAACTTGACAATTTGTGACAGCAATGGCAAGAGACAAGAAGCTGAAGAGAAGAGAGAGGTTTTCTGGCTCATGCAAATGATGTGTACCGTTTGTAGGGATCTTATTGGTACATAGCTAGTAATCGTTGCAAGACCAAATGAAACACTATTTTCATCAGGTTTGTTTGTGCCCGTGGCTAAGTCGATTTGCTCCTTGTCCCTATGAAAGGAGCACAATGTCCCGGGGAGTGCACTTAAAGTTAAGATTAGGAATACACGTGAGTGCGTTTTAATGGCATACCCCCTACAATACTTGGCCTTAAAATAGTTTTTAAATTAAGATTTTTTAAGTGCCAAATCATTACGTATATATCTATCATTTGGTATAAATTTCAAGACGAAAAGTTTTTAAAATATTATAAAAAAAATGATAGAAGTTTGAACTAAAATGCGTTGTTTTTTGCTTCAAAAATCAATTTAAAAATATTTACAATTGATTATTTTTTGAAATTTATACAACAAGAACTTTAGATTGTGTTTAACAACTTCATATTTTTTTTTTACAATTTTTAGATGATTTTTTAGTACATACATAGGGGGGTCAAAAGTACGCACTCACGTGATTCCTAGTCTTAACTTTAAGTGCACTCCCCGAGCACAATGTAGGAGTTGATCAAGCTGCGTTGATCGAAGTCACTCAATGAATGAATGGTATAGGGAATATCAATTGCTCTAGGGAACACAAGGAACCCTCACAGTTTGACCCCGGGGCCAAACTTGGGGTGGGAGTAAAAATGAGGGATTTTTACCTTGGGGCAGTTTTTTTTCGCCCCCATGCCGGTCAAAAGCACCATGGTTTTACCCCGGTAAAGGTTCCAGAAAGGGAGTCAAAGTTTGACCCCTGACTCCCAATCTACACTTTTGGACACAGTGCTAAATGGGGTAAAAATGAGGCTAAACCAACCACTTTTTACCCTGGCAAAAATGTTTGGGACCCCTGTGGAACGTGTCGTTTGTTTTACTGCCAGGCATCGATGACAATGTCCGATGATGATTTAAAGGAGCTGAATCTCGATCTCATGATTCTTGTTGTGTATGTTAATCGTACTACCGGTATTTGAGAGGAGGAAATTCTGAAGTTGGTGGAGAACATACTTTTCCATTACACCCACTCTGGGAACTTGCATATAATGTGGGAAATGATCATCATGCGACGGAATTACTTGGAATATACTATCTCATTGTGGAGTCTCGACGTCTTGGACATCGTACACTCCGGAGGAAACAATGAAATGCATGTGTCTCACCAAAAGGAATTGCCATTCCGAGATGCCCATTATGTGATTTGCAATCAGGATGTTGAGCTATCATCTCATAATAGTGGAGAAGACAACGGAGAAGAGACTAAGGTAGGTGTGCCAATTTCCACCCAGCACCTTAAACCGCTCACTAGACCTATCCAAGCAGGAGGTACATTATAGCTTCCAACCTCAAATTTCTATGTAATCATGGTGTACATTTTAGGATGAGTGGTTTTGGGTACACCTACGAGTTCCCCTTCCAAAATTCATAACTAATTCAATATTAATCCAAAATTAATTATTCCAATTGGTCCAATTTCCTAAATACTTTGCACATCTTCCCAGATTGATTCCCTCAATAACTCCCCAATGAACCTGCCAAATCTGAAATTTGTGCGGTTTCTGGGCCACCTACCTTAGGAGAAAGCAAACAATTGAAGGTCCTTACTCCGGCAGCATAGGTATAATTGCATAACCTGGCAGTCCCTAACGTCTATTTCCAAGAGTGCACAGAAATGATGCAGAATGTCCTAATGTAGGCAATGTGGTCATGGGAAGACCAGGGTACAAGAGAGCCACTATTACACTGTAGTCCAATATTCGGGTTTTCATACTCCTCACATATTTAGCCTCTAATAACAATTCAAAACATATCTTAACCCTTAAATGTCAAGAGGGCCTGGGCGGGGTAGCGGGGAAGGCATTTAAATTTTCGGAGGAAAAAAAAAAAAAAAAAGCGAAAAAAATGAAAAAACGGCTCTGCTAGCCAACATTGTCAGTTGCAGCACTGTAGCACTGCGGCACTTTTCAAGAAACAACCTCTGCTGCCCCAACCTCAACTCCTGATCATTTTTATAACTTTGATTGCTTACCAATGACTCCACAATCTCCCAAATGAGGCACAAATTTGCAATCTAAATTGCTTTTCCAGTAGCTTTTCAACGCACCAACCCTTGTTTGATTTGGTTGAGAAAATCTACTTTTTTCTCAATTATTCCTTTATAAAAAGCCCATGGAGCTTTTTTGACGTTTAAGGGTTAAACAAGATTATCGTTACTCACTATAAACACAATGTTACACTGATTTTGCGGAAGTTTAGTTTCTGGTAACAAATCATTACATTGTCAATCTACAATGATGTGGCACAAGTTTTCCACAACATCGCTGAGGTATGGACTATTGATGCCATATACTGTAGCATTGCATGCAGGCGGGTCGTTCCCAGCAGAGATCAGCATTGACATATAAGGTTTCAAAAACACCTTCGTCAAAATGGGATGATGCTGACATGTGGATTGCGAGCCCCGGTCACAATGACTCTGCAACCCTCCAAAGTACTTCTTCTAGTCAGGGGTCGGCTCCAAGCCCATTGTTGGTCTCTGGTAAGAATCCGCGATCGCATACTACCGTACATGAGGGTCGAATTCAAACAGCCATGTGTCGAAATTGAATTTCCACATCAGATTTTGAGACGTCCACGTCACCCTTAACCAATCACAAGATGACATGTGGCACTTTGGAACAAAAAGTAATTAATTAATGTCGAAACCGACCAGGACGTAGGGTACTATACCCAACTTGACTGGGACCAGTTCAGATCGTACAGATGGCCATTCTGACCTACGGTATATGCAAAAGTTATTAAAGGTCAAAATTTTAGGGATAGGTGCACTACAAAGAGATTCTTTAACTCAATTTTATTTAGCCATGTGAATGGAATTTACCAGAGTTATTATTATTATTATTATTATATTTAATTAATATTTTAAGAATAATAATATTATTACTATTATTATGCATGTTGCTCATTTCTTATTTTCTGCAGGTCATTTGGTCCAAATGCTACTGTGGAAATGGTGACGAGACTCGGACCGGGTCTTAAGGAAATAATTGCACGGTACATCCCCGCCTTGAATAAAGCTGGACCTGCTGGATACCGACACAATTCACTTTTCTTCTTCTTTTTTCTTTCGGAAACAAGACCAAGGGTCAGTGGTTTCTTTTTTTCAATTCTTCCTTGTAGCCAGGTTTTATTTCAACACTCATGTGATATTGGGGTGATACTTGGTGATAACATTTTGATATCTAGGTAAGACTCGGGCAGAATTTGGCTATACCCTACGTCGTGGTCGGTTTCGACATTAATTAATTACTTTTTGTCCCAAAGTGCCACATGTCATCTTGTGATTGGTTGAGGGTGACGTGGACCTCTCAAAATTTGATGTGGAAATTCAATTTCGTTTCGACACCTGGCTGTCTGAATTCGATCGTCATGTACGATAGACCTCAACCCCTAAAGGGCCATGAAGCCCAAATTCTACTCTATGTTTTTTTGATTAGGGTTGAGTAGGTTCAATTTGGACTCCTGCTTGTTCAAATTTATTTATTTCTTGACCAACACATGCAATGATTTCCACTAGTTTTGATGATATAAAATTTGGTGCCATCTGAATTATACTTTTCCCAATATGATCAATTGAATTTGTCATTTTAAAATTGTGATTATTTGGCTATTTTTTTCTTCCCTATTTTCAAAAATCCTTCAAGAAATTAGCCACCAAATTTCAAGTGTAGCAAATTGGCTTAAAATAGCATAAAAATAAATCACTGCTGAGGGTCAAGCCCATGATTGTTATCCTGTTTCCCAGCAAAGAAAAATGGGGGTTCAGTCCCCAAAATTTTCACAGATGCTTTAACTAATGCAGTACATTCAGAATGAACATATGGTAGATTAGTACAGTAGTGGATGCACAATAGTCACGAATTAATTCCAGGGCATCTCGGACCTGGCCTGAATTCTGGTCAAACTTCAGACTTTCGGAACGTCTTTGGCAGGGTTTTTTTTGTTTTTGTTTTTGGGTCATCTAACTTTAGGCTACACTGAAGCTCGCAAGTGAATGAGGTGGCTTTTGGATCCCTTATTTTTTACGTTTTTATTTGAAAAACTTGGTGGCAAATCTTTGTTTTTTCATACATCCTATATTTTCCATTCAATATATTGGCCTTTCTTGAAATCTTTCATACATCCTATCTTTTTCAACCAACATCTTGGCCTTTTCATCCACTATGTGTTGCTTACAAAGTCCCAACTTGGCTTGCAATTGGTGCAATCTATTGCGTTGGTGGCTACATGAGGTGGCATTTTTCTCAATATGTTCCCCAATGATGATTCTCCCAATGGATTTATGTAGCAAACTAGCTATAAAAAGCCAAAAAAAGAACATAAAAAAACCATGGTCTTTGGTTTTTGGCACACCAAAGCCATTGGCAATGGGATTTTGTTGCTTCAGCCTGGTGTCGAAATTGAATTTCCAAGTTAGATTTTGATAGGTCCACATCATCCTAATACAATCACAAGATGACACGTGGTATTGTTTTGACAAATTTGTATTAGTCTATGGCCTATATTTTCTAAATTTCATGTTTATGAACCAATTCGCTATAAATTGGTATTCCGGATTGTTCCTTTTGCTTCAAATCGGGAAAATAAGATATTCTGGATTTGAAAGCAAAGGAATGAAAAGGAATATCAAAATTGTTCAATTTTTCTTGCTCAATAGTATTTAAGTATTTTGGATGGAACTTTACAACTTTCTCATGAATTTGCCATCAAATTCATCTAAATTGAAAATGTGTAATTTCTAGCATACATTAAATGAATTAAAAAATGACAGTGTTTTAGTGAGACATTCCTTTTTGATACCCATAGCGGACTTTGATCCAAAAATAATTATACAATCACAAAACACGATGACTTTTCAATCACTACCCATTGCAACTTTCAATGTTGGAAGACTTATTGAAGGATGCCGTACATGGCAAGTTGATGAAAACCTCAAACCTATGTAATTACTAGGTTGGCCCTTGCCAAATTTTAACACGACAATCCCACATGCAAAACTGTCCTTATGTGCAGGCATGTACAATTTACAGTATTATATAATAGACTAGGTTGGCCTGTGCTAGAGTTTAGCATGACAATTCTAGCGACTGAATCTTTAGCGCATAGACATGTATTACTCCGTCTGTTCCAAAATAAAACGCACCTTTGAGAACTGAAAGTAGTGCTTCTTATTTCGGAACAGAGGGAGAATATAATAGAGAGATTCTTGTGACCTGCAATATGATTGAAAGTTGGGACTTAACGCAGCAAGTAGACGTCGGAGGTTGTTCAATTCGCCGGAATTCGGCCGGAGAAGTGGCAGAGACTTTCAAAGCAAACTAAACTCCTTTCGTTTCGTTGCTGTCGTGGTGGCTCTGTATTTTACTTCCTTGCACTTGAGTTTCTTCAATTTATGCCCCAAAAGCAAAACCTTTCCTTACTTGGGACGTACTGGATCCGGCAGCTTCAAAATCATATACAGCCACCGACGGCTTGAAGATCGTTTTGGTGTAGCTACCTCTAGCTAGAGCCTGATTAGACCGGAGGAATAATGTAACACTGACTGCAGGTTTTGATTATCATTCTGGAGTGAATCCGAATCGTTCTAAGTAGATAGCCTTGGATTCATGTGCTAGACCGTGAGATTGCTGCACATCACTCTTTGGCAGAGTAGATACCAGAAGAAACAGGCCGGGAGGTAGTTACACTCTTTATTTTGTTTAGTGTATGACGCACTATTTTGTAGTACATTGAAATAGCAGAATTAGTGTACTTATTGAGTGATGAACATTTTTGCTACAATTTAGATCTCATGTTGGTTACTTGTATTGATTTACTTTTTGACAGTCCTGAATCAGCCGAGAGTTGAATTTACAGTGGCTCGATGTGGACTGGAGTCTTGGTCATGATCTTGGTGCTGAGGACGGTCGTGCAAGCGCAGATCGACACCGAGTTCGCCTTCGCGAGTTTCACACGAGCAGACGACAGCAACAAGCTGATCCAGGTGGTGAGCGACGCGAGCTACAACGCGGACTACGCATCCTACGATCTCAACGCGCTAGGAAACGTGAGCAGCAGGCAAGCCTACACATCCTGCGGCCGGATCTTGTACAAAGACAGGGTGCACATACGATCCGGCACCAAAGTCGCCTCGTTCAATACCTCCTTCACCTTCACCTTCGACACCTTGGATCTCTACACCGAACCGAGCTACTGCGGCGACGGGATCGCCTTCTCATTCGTAGCCAACAACACAATCACGGACGCCGAGTATCAACGTCGCGGCGGTGGGCTGTGCCTCCTCGATTTCCACGACACCAGCCCCGCGAATCGTGTGTTCGCCGTCGAGTACGACTCCTACAACAACAACTTGAACTACTCCGACCCCAGCGACAGTCACATCGGCGTCGACGTGAATTCCACGAGCTTGAAAACGTTCGACCTCTGCACTTCAAATTTCCTCGGTCTCCACAACAATACGCTCAACCAGTCGTGCAATTTCTACTGCGGTGTCGGCAAAGGCGATGATTTCACGTCGTGGATTGATTACGACGGGCAGACGCTCGAGGTTCGATTCGCAGTAGGAAACGCGTCGATCAACAAACCAGCTACTCCCGTGATCAGTCTGTCGAATCTGGAGCTGCAAGGCGTTCTCGATGAGAATATGTTCGTGGGGTTCACTGGTAGCACGGGGCGGTCGCGGCGGATTCACAGGATTAAATCGTGGAGTTTCACGAGTAGTGGTTTGGCCGAGGGTAGGTCACCTTATGCTTCAATACCCAAACATACCGAGTGCAAATAAAATCTAATACTAGGTAATATTTGTTACAAAAGAGATCATTTTTTTTCACTGGTAGATTTATATTGTATTTATCAAACACCGAAACGACAAGACCAAATTTGTTAATTTCTACATTCTTTTGAAAATCCACCGTTTCTAATTAGAATGACAGAGAATTAAATAAAAAAAACCATGTTGAAGAATAAAATTCTCAAAAATTCACAAAACACATCTTTTTAACGGTTTTTGTAATCCAAGTAAAGATTCATGTCATTTTAATGATTTTGTAATAAGAAATTTGCACTCACTTGGTTTTTAAACATTTAGTCTAAGCAACCTACCGATCGCAGGAGCTTCGAATTTGGATGCGGCGTTAATCGGGGGACTGTCGGCAGGAGGTGGAGTGGTAGCAATCTTCACAGGAGTGATTCTATTTCTTTGCTGTAAGAGGTGGCGGATTCAGAGGTCGTTGGAGAATCACGAGCTGGAATTGGGTCTGGCGGAAAGCTCAAGGGCGTTCACGTTCAAGGAGCTGAGCAGGACCACGAAGAATTTCAGTGAGAGTGAGCGGCTTTCGAGTGGAGCGTTTGGGGATGTTTACAAAGGGACTCTGCCTTCCGGAACGCTGGTGGCGGTGAAACGCATAAAAGCGAATAAAGAGTTTGGGCAGGAGAGCTTTCTGGCGGAGGCCACGAGCTTGCGGCAGATCCGGCACCGGAACTTGCTGCAGCTGCGCGGGTGGTGTCACTCCAAGGAAGGGCTGTTGCTGGTGTACGACTTCATGTGCAATGGAAGCTTGGATAAGTGGCTGCATCCCAACAACGGCGCGTTTGAGGGCTTGTCATGGAAAGTGCGGCGTTTCATTCTTGCAGGTAACTACGGGACTCATACTCGTGAACAACTTAGTGGACACCATGCTCTACTAACAACTTAGTGAACCACAAAATGGTGAAGTGGCTAGAGCTCTAGAATCGGTATACATCTGAGGTTCTCGATAGGCGTCTGAAAAAGTGCCAAATTCTGTCATTTTATCAAAATAACAGTGGGTATCAAGATAGGAAGATGGCTTCGTGAATGGAATTAGGGAATCCCATAATGAGGGAGATGAGTCACATCGTTTCTATCTTCCTACTCACTGAATATCACCTCGGTAATGGACTTCACTTGTTATTATCAGTGAGATCATGGAGCAAGCTATTAGTGAGTCTCAGAATAACTAAATGAAATATTTCAAACTTTAGTTACTCTTTCAAATGTAGAAAAGAGAGCCCACAAAAAGAGGGAGATAAAGTCATATCCAACCGACCAATTTCCAAGAGGTAGATACTACTCCCTTTTCTGGAAATAACTATCGTAGTTTTTGGCTTCTTACAACTTAACGTTTTTGTTGCCAAATAAAGTTGTCTCTATACTCAAAAAATGGTCTATCTTTAATAGTAAAATGTAGTTTTTGTATCACTCTGATTGTCCAACCATGTTTGAAGTGCATAAGGCTCATGTTTGAAGTATAAAACATAGGACAAAAACTAGGAAAAAAAAATTGCCAAAAAGTAGGACACTTATTTCGGGACAGAGGGAGTACTATTATACTAGGTTTCCCACGTTATCAATGAGGTGTCAAGTTTTCTTCTGTAGGTTCAAATCATAATCATTTCACGAATATCCAATTTTTGGATTAACCCATTAATTTTTATTTAATTTTAAATTTTTGACACACAATAATTGCTTCTGGAAACCTGCGGCAAGGGATTTCCAATCAAGTAGAGAGACAATTTCACAGCCGGAAATCGGAGTGATCCAAATATTATGAAACACACTTGTTGATTCTGGTTCTAGTACAAGGAGAAGGCGTTGCTTTTCACTCGGTAGGTGAGTCAAATGGCGCCACTTCGCACTCGCTATAGAGGCGCTCAAGACTTGATGAGTGCAATTCGTCACGTAGGACAAGTGTGTACAGTGAACTCTGACACTTTTGAGTGAGAAGCGACGCCTTTGCTAGTAGTGTTCTCAATCCACTAATGATTCATTCACTGACACGGTCCGGACGGTAATATGGCAACGTGGCAATGTACTGTAGGTGTGGCGTCGAGCTTGGTGTATTTGCACGAGGAATGGGTGCAATGCGTGCTGCATCGCGACATCAAGTCCAGCAACGTGATGTTGGACGCGGATTTCAATCCCTACTTGGGAGACTTCGGGCTGGCGCGTTTCGTGGACCACAACAAGTTGGAGAAGACGACGTTGCTGGCAGGGACGTTGGGATATATGGCGCCGGAGATGATCCACACAGGGCGCGCCACCAAGGAGACGGACGTGTACGCGTTCGGGATCCTGGTGCTGGAGGTCGTGACGGGGCGGCGCCCGCTCAACCGCGCCTCCGACGACGATTCCATGGTGCTGCTCGACCGCGTCTGGCACGCCCACGAAACAGGCGATCTCATCAAAGTGGCGGATCCCAAGCTCCACAGCTTGGCTATGGCGGACGACTTTGCGGGATTCCAGTACCATCCAGCACTGGAAGCGGCGATCGCGCGTGTTCTGCAGGTCAGTGGTTTTTGTTGTTGCTAGTTTAAGCCAAATTGCTACATAAAATTTACTAAATAGAATTACTAATTGATTAATACAAAGGATTTTTGAAAAAAAGAAAGAATAATTATAGTTAGATTTCCTACATGTACCGTACCAGGAAGGCAGGGTCGGCACTTTTGTGTCGAATAATTAATAAAAGTTCAAAAAGTGGAGGTCGGCACTTTCAAAAACAATTATTAAAAATTCGGCTATTAATAACTAACATTGAATTTTACTAGCGGCTAAACGTTTTCTTTTGTTTTTTGTCTATGATTTTTGTTGACTTCATTTTTGTTGATTTCGACAAAATACTTGATAATTTTTTTTATTTTTTCGGCATTTTTTTGGGGAATTATTTTCTGTTGACCCTGCCTTCCTGGTACGGTAGTCAAGATGTGTAGTCAAGATGTGTAGCCTCTTTAAACCCCTAGTACCCGGGGTTGCACACTTTATTCAAGCTTGGCATCTAGTGTCCCTTTAAAATACCCTTTCTATATGTTAGAATATTCTTATATTTGTTCATATATATATGTCTTACTAATGTAAATATACAAAACATTTAGTAGCCTTCATGCCCACTGCCTTTCCTTTATGCACTTTGCTCATCACCTTGAGCCTCCACCTATCCAGTTAGCTATTGGTGAAGTATTGTTGGGTGTGGAATATTCCACACCATCTACTGTAGAGCCAAGGCAGAGACAGTGCATGCTACTGAATGTTATGTACAACCTTGTTTTCAACCCTAAATATGCTTCTTGTATGTATACATAGTACGATAGTGTTCAAATTAATCCCCGGTTGTGCACTAACGTGATTCCTCACACACAAAAAAAAGTGCACCCTGCGCCTAGGTATCACTCACGTATTGCCTAAATAGCACCTAGGTAGCACATGTGTATGACCCTGATATTACCTATATATGTTAATGTGAAAAGAACATCCAATGCAAGGAGTCCGGATTGCTCACTCTTCACGCCATGGAAAAGTAGCAAAAATTATGCTAAACTGTCTCTGACCAAAAAAAAATCACTGCTGCAGGTGGGGCTGCTGTGTTGCCTTCCGGATCCCAGCGAGCGCCCTTCCATGCGCCTAGTGAACCAGTGGTTCCAGTCCAACGACGGTGAGAGCGTCGGATCTCTGCCGAAATTCTCCCGGCGCCATTCTTCGGAAGGTTACGCGAGCTCTTCGACTCCGAGCAGTCACCAAGCTTTCTTCTCCTCCACCAGATCCTCGCATCGCCTTGCACCCAGATGATCTACTGATCATGTAACAAGTTTTTAACTAAAAGTGGATTTATTTTAGAGATTTTCAAATTCATTGGATCAGGATAATGTCAAATTCATAGGGAGAATGGAATGGGGATGATCATGGTATTGATGGAGCACATGTACTTTGGAGTGTCCTCAAGTTTGAGAGGAGCTTGGTGGGAGATAGAGGTAAATCAAGCATCTGGCCGCATATTCTATGCCTTAGTATTTACTCGAGATTTGCTCGTACAACTTGGTTTTACTGCCAAAACTCTTGAAAACGAAGCGTTTTCATAGTCTCTCCCCTTGTGGGGCAAAGACAAAAATTTTCACTAGATGGGGAGTGCACCCAATGAGAGGAGCTAAGAGGGAACACTAGTAGGATTTTGGTCCTTTATAACTAGTCCTTTGTGACTTACATGGTCCTTTGTGACTCAATTCTTTAGAAAAGAAGTCGTTTTGGACCATCTAAGTCACAAAAGACCAGTTATAAAGGACCAAAATCCTACTAGTGGAGATAGAGATAAAACAAATTTCATTGGATGGGCAGTGCACTCCATGTGTTGATGATCAAAGAGGGTGATGTAGTCAGAGCAATGTTCAGTGGATGGAGAGAACCCCTCACCTAGAGAGATGCTTGATGTGAGTGATGGAAGAGTGCACTCCGTTCCCGAAACATTTCTCTTGCTACACGAGCCATGAAGTTTCTAGATTGACCAAGTTAGGATCAAGATTTCAACCCATCATGGGTGTTTCTGAAGAAAATGTAGAATGAGTCACCGCGCTTCACAGAATCAATTGGTTTTTGGTTCGGTATCCCTCTATGGCATGTTTGCAAGTGACATTTGAATTAACCAAAAAGAAGCCCATCTACCCCCCTTTTTGCTTTACTTCTAACCTCTTTGTTGAACTATACTTGGGTTGAATAGTGTCATGTCATAGATTGTCTCCATGTGGGCTATGGGCTTGGAGCTTTTGTGGAAGGTGTGGGATTGTGGGAGTCATTGTGAGGTGTGGAGAATAATGACAGTGGCTTGCTTTAGATTGTCTCCCAACTCATCATAGACTAGTTTTTGGTCTATTTATATTTCAATATGAGTTCAAGAGGAATTCAACACGAGTTTGCTAAAACTTTCCTCTTTAAGTTGACTTTTCGGTTAACTCAATTGTACTCAAAGCTTCTACCAGCGAAGGGTGACTAGAATTCCAGATTATAATGGATAATGTGCCCGAAGAAACACTAGTACAAAATCACCCTATTTACGATTTATTGAGTAATTTTTAAAACAGATTTTAACAGTTTTTACATAATTCAATAAGTTCTTTTTAAATTGTTGTGAACGACCATTCAACAAAATGTAAACAGGAATAATTTTGTATAAGCCAAAAAATTCTCTGCATTATCATAAAGTTCAACAGTTAATGGAGTCCATCCTTTTCAACAATAGCACTATAGAAACTTTAATTAACATTAAATACAAATATACAATGTCTCACCACCCAATCTTTAGCTATAGATGATGTGAACTTGTCCATAATTCTGAATTTGCTACAGTGATTTGGGAATAGTGACCAAAGTTCTGAAGTTGACGGTAGAAGGGCTAAAGAACCTTATTATTGAACAGTGCAGATATTTTTCAATCTTCAACCCTTGTTGAACCACACCCTTTATACTGTAGCAACACTATAGAGAAACTGCTAATAAAATAATTCAACTCTCCAACCCTCTTCAATGCTTGATATTCAGAGGTGAACAGTAGAGGGCTAAAGAACGTTATGTCACTACTAGCAAAGGCGTCGCTTCTCACCCAAAACAATGTCTGAGTTAATTGTACACACTTGTCCTATATGATGAATCGCACTCACCAAGTCTTAAGCGCCTGGGCGGTGAGTGCGACGTGGCGCCGTTTGACTCACCTACTGAGAGAAAAGCAACGCCTTTTCCTTGTAGTTTGTGCATTTGAGGCGGCAGGTTTTCTTCGGAAGTTTCACCGCATGAGTGGTTAGTAGGAAAGCTACAGAAGGTAGAGAATCAATTCATGCAGCCATGCATGAATTCCAAGAAAAGTTACTGTATTTTTAAAATTTGATCCAAGCCATAGGGGGTTCGGAATCCTACTAATATAAAATGTTATGCAAAGTCCAAAGATAGCTTTATTTAAAGTTTTATTCCAAACAATAAAAAATGGAAAAAAAAAAAACATCACGATATTGTCCAGTTATGCAGCGTTGCAAGAGAACACGTTGGAGCTAGAACAACGGTTCTATTTGCAAAGGACCAAGGATTGATTGTTTTAAAATGGCAAATGCAATTGATCATATTGTAAAAAACACATTTCAGATTTCAGCAAATTTTATATCATTGGAATTAGTGAAGAACATTATATGTGTTGGTTCAGAAAAAATATATTTGAACAAAAATAATTCTATTTAGAACCTACTCAAAACTAGTAAAAAAAACATGAGGCCAATTTGGGATTTTTGGCCATTTTGGAATTAATATATCATCAAAATACACATACTTATAATAAACTCAATATATCATCAAAATATATATTTAAAAAATCATGTCAAAACAAACCGCGAACATCCTCATTTGGAAATGTCATGATTTTCAAGACTTTCCCACTACTTTGTAATTCTACCTTGTATGTTTTAGCATTGATTCCTTCTACTAAATCATATTTCAAGTGTTGAAGATGTAGATATTCAACAACCACTAAGTTTGATTTAATCCCTAAAAGATCCAAAAGCCCTAATCAAACCAATTAAAGGCCTTATATTTCTTTTAGCAGCATTAAGTAGCTCCAATGTGGACTTCTTTATATTCAAATATATTTGTTGTTTGACTGACACATGCAATGTTCTTCATTGATTACAATGATATAAAATTTGGTCTCATATGAATTATATTTTTCACAATACAATGAATTGAAATTTTCATTTTAAAACCATGAATCCTTGGTCCTTTAAAGGCTAATAAATGATATAAATTAAAAATTTATATTATATGTACTCCATATAAATTTTGAAAGTTGAAATTATCACTCCAAAAAAAATACTATATAAAATGAAACAAAATGAAAGTTATTCTATGGACCCAAAAAAAATAAAAAGATAAAAATGTAGCATTTAATTCTCATGTCAAAGGCCCTACTAGCACTGATGATTTTATTCCAAATGGGACAGTCTGATACCTTCATGAAAAATTGATATAAGGTCAGTGGGCCATAAACCGATGTCGACCATAAAGTGACTTCTATAATTACTTCATGAATGGCACTCCACTGTGCCAAAAACCAACAATCATTAAAATAGTTTAGTGATTGTTGACTTTGAAGAATTACCTGGAGGCACCTCATTGGTAAGAACTATGTTTATTCAAAGTTATTTTATGATCTTTCAACGCATATTCACTGTCCATTTTAACTCAAATCTACTGTCATAAATAGACAACCTACACCTTGGACTTTGAAAATTCATAACTTATCCAATATAACTTCAAAAATTATGATTTAACTTGGGGTTGATTTAGAATCAATTTGCTAATCCATTCTAATCATCACATTGCACTTCATATTACTGTAAATAAGTGCAGTGCTTAAAATGTTGGTTTATGGCCCACTCACTTTAAGTTATGCCACCACTAGCTAGCAAGAAACCCAGAAAACAATGAGTCTTACAGCCCACCCACCTACCCTCCCTACGAATTTTTTCAGCTTGCGTGCTTACTAGGCAACCCCCACCACATCAGCTCTAGCCCATTGTTGGATCAAGGTAGGTCGATCAGAGGGCCCTTATATCACCTATTAGCGACAAGCTTGGTAAGTCTCATTGTGCCTGAGTAACGCGGGTGGACCACCACTAAAATAGGGAAGCATCATAATGAGACAACCTTGAGTTTAAGGATCAGCACTCTCGATTGATATGGAACTTTGGTTGGGCGGGAGCTTGGAGCCAGGCTAGTTGGGGACCCCGTCTCTAGAACCCAGTGGTCTTTAATGTATATAGGGACAAAATTTCCCTCTATTTTGTTCCTTGTAGGGGCCCATCTAAAAAAACAATCCCCTTTTCCTATGGTTTTTTTATTCCCAAGTAGGTTCTCTTGGGATAATTTGATGCCAAAGGTCCCAAATTTGCACAAAAAAAGATTCCAAAAAAAGCCCGTACGGTGGGGTGAAAGTATGGTATTTTGTACCAAAAAGTTGCGCCGCTATGCTGAAATCCGATTTTTTAGCCAAAGGCTATAAAATTATACCAAATTATCTTTTATTTTGGTTTCTTTTTTCATGGAGCCTTTTATTGATGTTCTATATACTTAAATCCAAAGTTTCAAAAGAATATCTTCAATTTTTTATACTAAAAGTAGTGTTTGAAAAAAATGTCTAAATCTGGTTTCAAACGCAAATTTGATGATGTTAAGTATTTTCAATTTGATTTTTTTATAAATATTCTTGAAGTTCATGATGATGTTGAGGGCTCCATATAGAAGAAAATAAATAATAAAATAATTTAATGCACTTTTAGCCTATTTCTTGCAAACTTTCTTGATTGTCACCAAATTCTTTTTCAAGTTGTGCTACTTTTTCAAATTGTATAGACATATATAAATTCATTTGAAGATAATTTTTTCCAAAAAATTGTTTGACTTTGTAAAACAATACATATACTACTTTCTTTGAAAAAAAGAATTAAAAAAGTTCAAATTTAATATGCATTTTTGAACCCTGCATTGTTGGATCTTCAAAGTGTAAATTAGTGGTCCACTCTACCTTGCTTTCACTCAGTGTCCAAAATGGAAATTCCAGAGAAAAGAAGGAGGTGGATGAATAGTGACGCATTCAAGACCACTGGGGGTTCTAGAGACGGGGGGTTTGGGACACGGTGACTTGAGCCCGTGATACAACGAAGAGCCAAGTTTGTTGATCTTGATCGATGGTCCAAAGCCTTGGGTTACTTCTCGAGCTTGAGGCTGGCTCGAGATAAGGGCAGGGAAGTAAACCATGGCTTTCAATATGGATTTTTTTAGTAGTTCCCGTTTTTCCATTTTCGACTAAAGATTTGAACATATTTAGTATTTATTAGGTTGGCTCATGCCGGAATTTGGCACAATAGTTTTAGCTGTAGAACATGCATGCATAATCTATACTATATAACAAACTATATTTGTATACTTTATGGATAAGTTATGAATTGTTGAAGTTTGAAGTAGTGAGGTTCCAATCATGAGCTTAGACTACGCTTAACCCCTAAAGGACCACAACTATGTTTCTCTCCAAGACTCCAAAATATCCCTTCTCATAAAAAGACAAATAGTTTTTGATCTAAAACCTTTTTGACCGATTCAACCGTAGGATATTTTCAACCAACTTGAATTTATTACAACCTAAAAAATTTCAACTGTTCAGGGTTCTTCACTAGTAAGATTATAAGCTTCAAAGTTGGTTGCACCTTTTTTTGGCTTGTTGCCCAAGTTTGAAACTTTCTGAAAATGCCCGAAATGAAAAGTTTAGTCTCAAATTTGCTAAAATGAATTTGACAGTTGTGTATATGGGGGTGTTAGCTCATTGTGTACAAAAATTCAGATGCATAGCTCATTGTATGAAAATTTTCAGGAGTTGCCCACAATTAGGTTTTTCACCTTTGCATGATTGTATCTTTTGATCTATACATCATCTATGTATGGCCGTATGCAAATTACCATCCCATCTACGTTACAAAGAGTAGAATCACCACAAAAAACCTCAATTATTGAGGATCAATACTCATTCCATACTAAGCTGACCAAACTTGAAAAATCAGCCTTGGTCCTTTAGGGGTTAAATCATAACGGAAGCATTTTGGACTACTATACAATAGAATTTATAAGTATAGTCCATTTTCACAAGTCATATGCTTAAATGTGACTTACTTTGTAAATTCATAATGTTTCAACCCCATGTGAATGGATTCTCTACCTTAACTCTCATTGCTTGTGAATATGAACAGAGGTATGTTTCAATTAGGGTTTTATTTAACCATCTTGAAAAGAGCTCATAATCCCTTGGATCCATTTGCTAATCCAAAAAGGAATGGAGGTATGCAACAATCACAGACTTTAGTACACCCTTAGTTTGATTCAATCCAATTATATATCAGGAGCTGAATTCATCGGAAGTCATTGATTATCGTGAAGTGCCATGACAAAAGCAAAGATCCCCGCTTCCCTAGCTAGCTAGCGGGGCCTACCATTCTACTCAGTCTTTGGGCCACTGACTGATCTACTAGATTCTTGCACGGGCGGCCTCAATTTATGTATAAACTATTTAATGTATGTTTGATTTGTTTTACATAAGTTGTCTTCAGAGTTGGCAATGATGGACTGAATGATCACGCGTACAACATGACGACAATAGGGCTCTGCACAACATGCTTGCCGTCCGACCATGACACTGCCGCAACCTCCTCCATATGCTCGCCCTCCGCAAGACCAGTGAAATCAGCATCATCCCGCGGTGCCACGGTTACGGTGAACTTCTGAATTGACCCTTTTGCGGCGAAAGTGAGAGTCGAAGGCTCAACCATGACATGGAATCGTTCCAGCCGCTGCACATGCACCGAAGCTGTGTACGTCGAGCCAGCAGGCGCCACGTTCGTCAAGGTTCGATTGAATGTCAGTCCCGAGGACGCGAGTGTCGCATCGATGCCGTCAAAGCGAGCGACGAACGACGGAAGGTTGGCGTCTTCAATCCGTTGCGGTGGATCGGACGGGCACCGGAACCCGACAGCGTCAAAATCGAACTTCCGGATCTTCTTGTAGTCGTAGCCCAATCCACACAGAAACAACAGGTAATCCTGTGACGCCATGTTGTAAACCAACCCGGGGTTCATGGCCTTCTCCGGCTGCACAAACCCAGCGCCGAAGTCCCATGGCCCGCCGGTTTTGCCTGTTTCTTGCCTCGTGATGGTGTGGTTGCTGTTGTTCAATGTCGTGGCAGTCGTCATCATGGTGGATTTGATCGCAGCGGGGCTCCACTTTCGATGCACTGAGCGCAACAATGCGGCAATGCCGCTAATATGGGGACACGCCATAGACGTCCCCGACATGAAACGGAACTTCTCCTCCCGCACGCCGGCCGCCAGAATGTCCACACCGGGTGCGGCGATGTCGGGCTTCAACCACTGCGTCTCAGGTCGTGACGGAATGTTGATGGGTCCTCGAGCGGAGAAGCCTGCCACTCTAGACGCTACAACATCGTAGACAGTGGTGGCGCCACGGATGGTGGCCGTGGGTGGTGTACTCGATCGTGTGATGTATGACATCAATTCTCCACGCGCATGGTTGCCCAACAATATCACAGGATATGTTGGCTTACTCTCTATCACAAAGAGCTCTTCTTCCAAGACATCAGTATTGGCAAGAATAAGAGCAACAGAGCCGGCAGCCTCAGCGAAACTGATCTCGTGGATGAGGTTCTTATCGAAGTTGCAAAGCAAGATTTTCCCGGCGATAAGTGATGCATTCAAAGTTCCCTCCTCACAGAAGCTAGCACTCTCTGTATCATTGCTATCGATAGCAACATCGCCTGCAAAGATGATGGGAATGTGGGTGAGAGCTTTGCCGTTGTAGGTGGACCGCCCAGGGAAAGTGATCCCATTTCCGAGGACCACGCTCCCGACCATCTCACGGTTAGTAGTAGTGGCCGCCGCGGTGGTTATCCAGGGTGCCACATTGGCTACGGATCCGGGCATGGCACCATTGTTTCCACCTGCAATAGAAACGAAGACACCCTTTTTGGCTGCATGGAAGGCAGCGATGGCAAAGGCGTCTTCGAACAAGTCCGGAATCCCAAACTCTGCAGTCACCGTGGGACCAATGGAGATGGAGATGACGTCCACGCCATCCGCCACCGCTTGATCAAAAGCATGGACAATATCAGAGTCTGCTCCAGTCACCCTTCCCTCGGTGGTTCTCCACAAGACTTTGTAAACTGCAATGCGTGATTTGGGTGCCATGCCCCGCGCCGTTCCTTTGGCGGCTCGAGAGGGGCTGGACGCCCTGTATGCCCATCGCCCAGCTGCAGTAGAAGCGCAATGTGTACCGTGGCCGCTGAAGTGATCACGCGGTGACTTGAAATCATCCACCGTGTCGTTGATGGTGCCATGCTCAGCCTCAAACCCCTTCAAAATATACCGCGCACCGATGATCTTGTTGTTGCAGTTGGCAGCTGTAAAGTTGGTTCCGGTTTCGCACTTGCCCTTCCAGCGCGCAGGAATAGGTCCCAGCTTGCGATCGCTGAAGCTCAACCTCTCGGGCCAGATTCCGCTGTCTATAACGCCGATGATCACATCGTCACCGTACTTGCTATCGGGCCAAAGCTTGGATTCCGGGAGGCCAAGAAACTCTGGGCTGTGTGTGGTCTGCACATGGTGGAATCGGTCGGGGTACACAGCAACAACATAGGGGAGCGTTTTCATGTACGTGGCTTGCTGGGGCGTGAGACGAGCCGAGAATCCGTTGAAGACGTGGTGGTAGACATGGTGGAGAGTGTCCATGCCATCATCGGGATGTTTGTCGTCAGCCAGAAGCTCTCCAGCGCTCTTTACGAGCTCCGCGTACCAAGCATGCTTCGCCATGAAGTTGCCCACATGTGAGGCGTTCTTCACTGTGTGGACAATGTAGGTCTTGTTGTCGATGGGCGCGCCATTGATCAGACCGGACAAAGCGAATAAAATTATCAACCATCCAAGCGGATAGAGAGTCTTCATCGTCGATTTGACTAGCAGTCGAACCAACAAACTATTGTTGCCAACTTGCCACTCTAAGCACTCAACCTAATTTCTCAGCCACCTCCCTAAAGTCACAAGAGTAGCTAGCAGCAAAGCCGGAATCTCACTAAGAAGACCTGCAAGGAATTTTGTCCAAGCGATGTTGCTGATGGTCGAATTTATAGCCTGAGAAGATGAAGTCTCGGTTGAAGGATGCGCAATCACATGCACCGAGGCTCGATCATGAAGCCAGGTCGTCAATCTAGCCAGTTGGAAGTCGCCTTTGGAATCAATGATGCAAGCTGAGTACTAAGGCTTGAATTATAAAAAGGAATTGATCATACAAGAGTCTGTGGGTATGATGAACAACGTTCGAAGCTAGCTCCAGAGTAGATCACTCGGGCTCGCTCTAGAGACCTTAGTTAAGCTCAAACTGCAAGCAAGCTAAGTACGTCTAATGTGATTAACATGCCATGCATGCATGAAGTCTCCAACTCTGTGCTTATAAAGGCCACACTGGGTGCAGGCCTCGGTTGTGAGATTCGTACGATGTGGTAACTTAGTCTCGGGACTCGGGAGTGACCTTGAATGTGGAATTTGGTTTGTAACTGTAAGTATCAAGCCTCGGTCGTATCAATCATATCTTGAGGCCTTGGTCGTATTAATCACATCTTGAAGACTCGAGCGGTAGTATTAATCCATTCATATCAAGCCTCGGTAGTCCCGAAGATCTGAAAGCGTGGCATTTTCCTTGCAGGCAGGAAGGTCATATATGGATACCTCGTTCTTGCAACAGGAGTTCTAGGGTCTCGCAGATTCCTAGTACCAGATCTTCTCAGTTGAGTAATTCAGGATCAGATCTCTTGTTAAAATCTGCATAATTATCTCATGGGAGCATTTGAGGGTTGGTGATGATGCAAGCTTCAGTTGCATGGCCATCTGATTTTTCTTCAATAGTAGAGTGACCAAGAGCATTCATTGCGTGAATCTCACTGCTATGTATCACCGTCAAAGCTCCTATGCCAAATGTTCAATACTTTAAATGTGCTGATTAATTACATGGCATGCATGTGGCTTCTTCTGCACTAGGTGTGAATTTTAGTTGCGGGACCATCGATCTCCGTTGCAACAACTGCGACTTGATCATACATGTGAGTGAGCCAATCTAACACTCCAGAGTCACTCTGAGTGGATCTCAATTTAGTACGAACGTTGCGAATTATGTTTCAGCTTCATGTTCGGTTCCAAGCGCCTGCAACTGGCTTCATATATACATGTCTAATATTTCTGAAACATCCAAAAGTTAATTTACAAGATGTGGATATTGATTATGAACTAGGTAATTTCAGATCAAGCAAGACTATGGGGTATAACCGCAGGTCAGGACCTACCGAGCCACGGCAGTGGTGAGGGAGGTACTGGCCTGCGATTGTCTCCCAAAGTTCTGTCTGCTTTTGAATTACAAAACATATTAATCTCAATGCAAGCCATTGGATTGTGAACAAAAGACACAAAAAGAAAGTGAAGATGAGCATGCATGTAGAGTCCAAATAGTAAATCAGGCTTGCTTCTTGGTGAAGAGTTAATGCTACCTGCTAAGAAGTTAATGCTCTCTAGCATTATCAGTTTTAATTCCTCTCCTCTAGTCCAATGGTATCTTGACATAAAGACAAGAAGCGGCTGCATTGAGATTATGATTACTTGTGGTTACACGAGCAAAATTACTTGTGATCAATATTAGTCTTAGAGTGATTTATTAATGGTGTATGAATTCAGAGAGATTCTCAAAGTAGACTTGCCCGAGGTCGCTCTATTAATTTATTGTAGATGACAAGGGTAGACATGTGTGGATGTGTTCAACAGAATCTTCTGAACAAGGAGCTCCCCCTGATTGAAGTTCCTTATGAGTTGCATCTCGCAAGCTTGCCCTCAGCTTTTCAGGTCAGCCTAAACTTCCCGATACGAAGGAATTAATTTTCAATTTGGTGGCCTCATAATATGCGCTCGTAACATTTGCTTTGTATTTGAAGAATCTGTGATCATGGATGCCTTATACTTGTGTACTTTTTGAAATCTGAAACACCTGTCCAGAAGCTACTGCTGCGGAGTATAAATGATACGTGCGATGAAGGCGGCGAAGTACCAAAGTAAGTCTTCACCTGGAGGTTTCTTGGGTGCTCAGAAGTGGGATCTATTTTCAAGAGCTTTAAAGGGTGAAGGAAAAAAATTGTGTATGCTATGGACCTCTTGGACTGCATATCCATGATAACAATGTTCAAAGTGAGGGCAAGCTTGAGAGATGCAACTCATAAGGAATTTAACACATTCATTTGCCTGGTGACTGAGTGTGCGGCATTTTCTTCTGCTCTGGTACTGATTGTTGTGCAAAAGATGATGTGCTAGAATGTTCACGGCATATCGAACTAAGTTAAGGTTGGATAACCTTTTACCACCACCAACCCCAGAATTGGTTGTCTTATGTGGCCCAAAACCGCCAGCCGGCCACCCCATTTCCGTAATTTTTGGGAAGTCAGTTTATAATTGGGGAAGGGAAGGAGCGGATTTTGGTGAGTCAAGCCGCCAGTATGGGTCGACGTCGTGAACATATCTTCAGCTGGTTAGGTTATGTAAATGGCAGTATCTGATATGTAAACATCGTGAACATATCTCCAGCTGGTCGTAGTGGTTTTAGGTTGCAGCCAACTCGACTTTTGGTTATGAGTAGAGTAGTTTTCAATTTTCACAGCTCTCGGTTTTTAGTCTCTTGTGCTCACAGTGATGGGTACTTTCACAAGTGGTCATTAGCACAACTTAGTGTGGAAGTAGGGAGTTTTGTATGTCGAGGAATGGGTCACGGCTTACTTTCCACTTTGAAAATTTGTAGCAATTTCAATATGATGGTCGCGACAATTGCAATATTCATGAAATCCTATTTTGAATCCGCAAAAAAATTCTTACCACGTATAGAAGCACTATAAATAGGTCAGCAAGCTTAAGTTGGTGGTTATAGGTCATCCAACCTTAGTATTGGCCTCTTGTTTACTTGTTGTCTAGAGTTGGAAATGTTAATTATTTTAATATAAGAATCTAATTTTGTAACAGCTCTCCACAACCGAGGGAAGTTATAATTAATAACTTTTTTCATCTTTGCAAATCTTCAGTTATCATTTCTTGCTGTCATTAGTGGTGCATGTTGAGGTCTGCTGCCGGATATCATGCACTTAACTTGTTATACGCTCTAAGTTGACGTGTGAAATGCAAGAATTAATTCTGTTGAGGCCTTATAAACCACCCCTCAAATTTTCAAAATATTTGACCGTACAGATGTGAAGACAATAGCCTATGAAGTTGAGATTTTGAAATTTCAGGCCGAAATATCTGGCAGCTTTGCTTTGATGGGCTCTTAAACCCAAAACAAAAATTGAAATGATTTGCCATTTATGACCATCCACAAGTTGTGTTATTTAACTCTTAAACGTCAAGAAATGTCCACGGGCTTGTTTATGAGAGAATAATGGAGAAAAATGTGGATTTTCGCAACCAAAATTGAAACGGATTGGTGCTTTTGGAAAGGTGATGAAAAATTGAGTCTGAATTTAGAAAAGACGCCTAAATTAGACAACTATCAATGGAACAATCCAAAATCAAATGAAGGAATTGGAGGAAGGGGAGCTATAATTGGGCAACAACTGTGGAAAGAAACAAAGCATTTTTTTCTTTTATAAAGAAAAGAAACACAGGCCAGCAATGTCTGTTGGCTAGCAATGATGGCAAGGTGAAAGCATGGTATTTTGTACCAAAAAGTTGTGCCGCTATGTTGAAATCCGATTTTTTAGCCAAAGGCTATAAAATTATACCAAATTATCTTTTATTTTGGTTTCTTTTTTCATGGAGCCTTTTATTGATGTTCTATATACTTAAATCCAAAGTTTCAAAAGAATATCTTCAAAAAAGTTTACTAAAAGTAGTATTTGAAAAACATGTCTAAATCTGGTTTCAAACGCAAATTTGATGATGTTAAGTATTTTCAATTTGATTCTTTTTATAAATATTCTTGAAGTTCATGATGATGTTGAGGGTTCCATATAGAAGAAAATAAATAATAAAATAATTTAATGCACTTTTAGCCTATTTCTTGCAAACTTTCTTGATTGTCACCACATTCTTTTTCAATTTGTGCTACCTTTTCAAATTGGATAGACATATATAAATTCATTTGAAGATAATTTTTTCCAAAAAATTGTTTGACTTTGTAAAACAATACATATACTACTTTCTTGGAAAAAAAGAATTCAAAAATTTCAAATTTAATATGCATTTTTGAACCTTGCATTGTTGGATCTTCATAGTGTAATTTAGTGGTCCACTTTACCTTGCTTTCACCGGGCAAGCTGGCAGTTAGTTTTTTTTTTTTGCAGCAACTGCAAACAACCTTTTGAGATGCTTGTTGGGCTTCCCTCCAAGGACCCCCTTGATGTTTAAGGATTAACAAGATGCATGACTCAATTTGAAAAAATATTCAATTCATTAGCACTTTTTCAGAGACCTTGTAATGGATGAAGGTATGAAGGGAGCCAAGACATTTTGGCTAAATTAGATTATCCCTCCAACTCTCCTCCACTTAGAAGAGCCCACAACTCTTGACATGCAATCCATGTGAACTCGACAATAGTTCATTTAAGGTGGCCAATGAATCTCATTGGCTTAGATTTTTTGGAAACCCTATCTAAAGTGTTGAAGTTGATTTTATCATTGAGGTGTTTTACTTTGAAAAATTCCCCTAAGTGGAGTTTGGATTGAATGGACACAATTCCAATTGCATTAGAAAGAAGACTTGTTTACTTATGACAATAATCTTTTTATTTTGAGAAACAATTATTTCTATAGGTGTGGGTAGTTTAAGAAAATGGACAGCGACCAAAAATAGTTTCTTGTGAACTTACGGGTTAACCCTTTAGTGTCTTGAGTTCTATAGCTTTGTGCACTAGAATTTAGTAGCTTTTTCCACCGTGATTGATACTATCAGAAATAGAATGGATTAGATTAGAAAGTAACTTTATAATTGTATTCTCAACTATAATGGAGACAATTTACCAAAATAAGATAATCATCTAATGGTGGTATTGCAAGATTATAGTGCGTCTTTGAACCGTATAATGCACACTCCAAAATGAGATTTTCGAAGGTGTGTGACTCCAAAGTTAAATAGAATTTGGGTTAAATTTTCAAAAATGAAAATAAAGAAGTTTAGCAATGACATGTGTCAACACCTCTCCGTTACAACTTTTCACATCAAAAACAAATTCACACATAATTATTGTGAATTTCATAAGTGAGAGTGACTTATCCATATACGGTTTAGAACAAAAGTTTATATATTAAAATTGAACGGAATTTCTACGTTGATGAAGATTAGAATACATACACTATTGGAACATGAACAAGATAATACCATCTAAAAAAATAAAACAAGATAACAAACTTCCAAACACAAGAAATATTGTACTATGCATTTGTTGTATTTGTAAATATTTACTGCATTTTCAAGTATTTGCAGTATTTTTGTGTTTTGTTCATAATTATTTTGATATTTTTGCAACTCTAAATTGAAATTTTCTTTTTTTAGAAGATGTGTATTATAAATCTCCAACTTTGAACTTCACAAGTCAAAATCCAATTCTTCACAGATTTTCTATTGTTTGCATTTTCGACACTCCATCAGGAATTTCAGACCCCACTGATTTCGCACGATTTCAGTGCGTTTATCGTTGAACACTGATTCCGCACGTCATACGTGCATTTAGAAGTGTCGTTATGGTACGGAAGTGACATGCATTACTAGGATGTCGATGTAGTGTCTTTTCAATGATTATGAAAAAAGTGTTGTTTTCGCACGAAAGTCGTGCTTGACGGAATCCGTGCGTTAATCGTGTATCTACATTACATGGCTAATAAGACACGGATAACATGCGGTTTTAGTTAATGCGGATTTAGTATCATATACGTATCATATTAACGCCTTTTATAATATCCGTGCGATTTCAGTATCTATTATAATGCACATTATTGTCGTACGACATCCGTGTAGTTATTGTACAAGTTTTCCATTTGAGAATGAGTGACTTATATTTTTCGACGTCACTCACGTTCAAGGATGTGTTTTCGCTCTACAGTAGCATGTCATACTTCTCGACAAAAAAAGTTTATGGTGTTTTAAAAATATTGATTTGTTGATGAAATATAATAAATAGAGAAAATACCAAAAATGTTTTAATATTCTCTTTTGGAATCTTTTGGAATCTTTCAAAATTGTTTATATTATTTTGGAATATTCCAAGAATATTCCAAGAATATTTTAAAATTATCCTTACAGTCTAATTTCCCAAAACATTTTTAGATCTTCATTTATAGAATTTAGAAGCAATGAACATTAAAATTTCAATGAAATTACATTTTATATTTTTAGAATTCAAATTTGGTATTATTGGTTATCATTGTGCTTTTCATCATGGGAGAAAAAGAATCGTACAGAAAAGGACAACACTACTTTTTCAAAATAGTAAAATTTGTAACACGAGACAATGTAGAGGTGTTGTTTTTTTGAAAGTTTCCCTAGGCGGAGTTTAACTTGGATTGGCACGATTCAAATTGGGTTTGAAAGCATACTTGATTTCCTATTAGAAAATAATTATAATTTGATTTAATTTTTAATATTTTTAGTCTTGGGCAGCTCATAAGGGGGCATCGACCAAAACATGATCTCAAAACATTGCAAGTTAAATTGAGTTTAAAATCAGACTTTCTTTGAACTCAATTTGAGCAACTTTTCAAAAAATAAAATTGCAAGAGCTTTTAATTGCTTGCTACAACATTCAAACCATTGAATTTTTTTTCTAGGTATAGAAAAAAGCTTGTATAATGGAGTGCAAAAAAAATTTGGAATAGAAAGAGTTTTTTACATTGCTAAAAACATTTAAAGTCTACTGAAAATTAAAAAACAGCTAACAGCCTTTAAGATTTTGGCAAAACAAAAAAACAGTTCAAAAAAATTTGAATTTTTTTTAGATATAGAAAAATGCTTGCATGATCTACTGAAAAAAAAATTGGATTTCTTTTTTTACATCGCAAAAAAGCATCCAAAGTCTGCATAAAAAAAAAATAGCTCACAGCCACCACGATTTTGGCAAAAAATAAAGAAATTCATAATATTCTGAAAAAAATCCTAGATATAGAAAAAGTCCTGCATAAAATAGTGCAAAAAAAAATTTGGAAAAAAAGTTTTTTTCACATTGTTAAAAACATTCAAAGTCCGCTGGAAAAGAAAAACAGATCACAGCCATGATCTGCCATCACGGTTTTGGCCAAAAAAAAAAAAATCAAAATATTTTGAAAAAATTTCAAGATATAGAAAAAGACTTGCGTGTTACAGTGCAAAAAAAAATTTGAAAAAAGAATTAAATATACATGGCAAAAAAATTGCCAATGGTTACATTCCTTTATAATTATTAAAAAAATTCAATTGCTTGCATCAGGACTTCTAGGTGGTTTAGTGGTTTAGAGTATGGTTTGTAATTGGGAGGTCTCGAGTTCGATTCCGACCACCGACGGTAGAGCTTGGAAAACCCTGGTGGGCCCCACCGCGGGTTCTGGCAGCGCGAGTAGTTGGTTCGGGCCAGGGTTGTTCATCGTGTCGTGTCGGAGAGAAATCCCGGCACAATGTCGTGTCATGCCGGCATTATGCCGGATCGTGTCGGGATCATGCCGGCCCGATTTTTTACCGGGTAATTTTTTTTTTGACTTTTACCCCGCATGTCCACACGTCAGTATCTGACGTGGACTACTTGATGATGTGGACTTCTAGTGAAATTAAGGTCCTTCAGTAAAGTCAAATGGTTTTACCCATGAACTGCCCGTCTGCCCTCCCCGACTGCCTCCTTCCCGTCTGCCCAGGCCATCGGCCCCCTCCCCGTCTGCCCGCCCCGACTGCCCGCCCCAATTGCCCCCATCCGACTGCCCCATCCCGACTGCCCCCGCCCCATCTGCCCCCACCCGACTGCCCAGTGCCCGTCTGCCCTCCCCGACTGCCTCTTTCCCGTCTGCCCTCGCCGACGGCCCCCTCCCCGTCTGCCCGCCCCGACTGCCCCCATCGACTACCCTATCCCGATTGCCCCCGCCCCATCTGCCCCCACCCGACTGCCCATCCCCGCCCAAAATTCCCCTCTCTTTGTACGTCTCACTGTCATGTTTCTTCTTCAGGATTCTTGCATTCTTCAAACTCATGATTGCATGACACCTCTGAACTACAATTGCATTTCAAGTTCACTTGAAATTTCAAGGGTTTTTCCTTGGGTGGTAATGTTGTTCTCTTCAAAACAGGTCGCTTCAGCAATGACTTGTACGTACTACTGCTAGTGAAATTTTCACCGTACGCTTTCATTGGGAAAGGAACTACATCAGGAATTTCGGACCCCACTGATTCTGCACTGATTCAGTGCGATTTCCGATATTTCAAGGGTTCGTACGATTTTCGCACTGATTCCGCATCGTTGCGTCATTCATCGCAACTACACTGATATGACACGATGTTCGTACAAGCGGATATAGTACTGATTCGACACGATTGATACATCCATTGAAAACGTATGAATTCAGCACTCTTTATACTCGTCAAATGTCGTGTTTTAATCGTCTTTAAAACTACACTGATTCAGTGCGTTTTTCGTGCGACATCATCTTTTCCATATCTAGATTTTATTTTCTTTCTATAACTAAATTTGATCAAATTAATATTATTAAAATATATATAATAAAATAAAATAATAAAAAAATATAAAAAAATTATTTTCCTCACTACCCACTTCAACTACACGGAAATTGCCCGAACGCACGGTGGGGCCCACCATAGCTTCCCAAGCTCTATCGCCAACGGTGGGATTTGAACTCACAACCTCCCGGTTGCCGATGAAGCTCCAAACCACCAAACCACCTCAAACTCTTCATGCATAGAAAGGAACTCTTTTGGTAATTATAAAAAAATGAAACCATTGGCTATTTTTTGCCATGAGTATATAATTATTTTTTCAAATTTTTTTTTGCACTACAACATACAGGGCTTTTCCTACATCTACAAATTTTTTCAGAATATTTTGAGTTTGTTTTTTTGTTTGCCAAAATTGTGATGGCAGATCATGGCTGTGAGCTGTTTTTTTTTTTTTTCAGCGAACTTTGAATGTTTTTAACTATGTGAAAAAAACTTTTTTTCCAATTTTTTTTTGCATTAGAGTATGCAGGACTTTTTCTATATCTAGGATTTTTTTCATAATATTTTGAATTTTTTAATTTTTTGCCAAAATCGTGATGGCAGATCATGGGTGTGAGCTGTTTTTTTTTTTTCAGCGGACTTTGAATGTTTTTAACTATGTGAAAAAAAAAAAATTTCCAATTGTTTTTTTGCACTAGATTATGCAGGACGATTTCTATATCTAGGATTTTTTTTCATAATATTTTGAATTTTTTTATTTTTTGCAAAAATCATGGTGGTTGTGAGCTATTTTTTTTTTGCTCCTATGATGAAAAGTACAAGGATAACCAATAATACCAAATTTGAATTCTAAAAATACAAAATATTATTTCTTTGAAATTTTAATGTGTATTGCTTCTAAACTCTATAAATGTAGATCTAAAAATGTTTTGGGAAATTAAACCGTAAGTATAATTTAAAGAAGATTATTGGAATATTCCAACATATTCCAAAATAATATAAAATATTTTGAAATATTCCAAAAGATTCCAAAAGATTCCAAAAATATTGTACACGGATGTCGTACGAAAATAATTTGCATTATAATAGATACTGAAATCGCACGAATATAGTAAATGGCATTAATATGATACGTATACGATACTGAATCCGCATTAACTAAAACCGCATGTTATCCGTGTCTTATTAGCCATGTAATGTAGATACACGATTAACGCACGGATTCCGTCAAGCACGACTTTCGTGCGGGAACAACACTTTTTTGATAATCATTGAAAAGACACTGCATCGACACTCTAGTAATGCATGTCACTTCCGTACCGTAACGACACTTCTAAATGCACGTATGACGTGCGGAATCAGTGTTTAACGATAAACGCACTGAATCAGTGCAGAATCAGTGGGGTCGGAAATTCCTGATGCAGGGCACTCTTTGCGAGGTGTGGAGGAGTGCTTCCCGAGCCTCTCGAGATCATTGATAATGTTGGTAACGAGGAGCGTCGGATTGGAGAACTAGTACCCCCTGAGATTGATCATTGTTCGGCAGAGGGTACTGAAGTAGCAAATGAGAACCCTCCATTGATTTCGTCGCAAAATTCTACCATGGTGGAATTTTCCTTCCGAGTGCACAAGTTCGAGCTAGTTCTGCGGGAAGGGGTCTTCGTCAATTATCAATGCAAGAGGGGCTACACTCATCTGCAAAGTTGACATTGGATAGAATTTGGTCAACGGCGTTCTATGAAGCCAACATCCCTTTCGACGTGGTGAGACAACTATCTTTTATCAACGCTGTTAAACAAACTGCAGCAATGAAGTTGACGTACAAACCTCCTTCATACTACGCCATGCGAACCTCTCTATTGAAGGCTAGACGGGCACAAATAGAGGTTGAGGTGAACGCTAAAACAAAAGATTCCATCCGCAAGTACGGTGTCACGGTTTGTTCGGATGGATGGGACAATGTTCAGAATCGGCCCCTCTTGAATGTACTGATGTGTTGCCCCGCTGGTGATACGTTCCTCGGATCTATTGATACGACGGGCAATAAAAAAGATGCACCCTACGTTGCTGAAGAAATGTCTGCACGTATCAATAGAGTAGGTCCCACCAACGTGGTTCAAGTCTGCACCGACAATGCTAGCAGTATGGTGGCAGCGGGCCGCATATTGATCCAAAGACATCCTCATCTTTATTTTCAAGGATGTTGTGCCCACATCATGGACTTACTTTTGCAAGACTGTGGTTCGGAAAGATGGGTTAAAAGCTTGGTGAAAAAGGCTCGAAAGATTTGCGTTTTTGTTAGACGTCACCATGCTCCACAAGCTCTGTTTCGAGTGTACTCGCCCAACCACATTCTACGCATGCCAGCAGACACCCGTTTTGCAACCAATTTCATCATGATTGAAAGACTTCTTCAAGTTAGGGGGGCTTTAGAGAGGATGATCATAGATGATCGATGGGGTGCATATTTAATAGAATTGCGTGGAAGAGGAGGCAATGCTCACAAAACAATAGGAAACATGCGGCGTTCGATTCGTTCTGATGGGTTTTGGAATTCTTGCGAGAATTTTCTGTTCATGGTTACGCCTGTATTGGAGGTTCTACGTGTTTTTGATGGAAAACAACCTGCGATGGGATAGGCGTGGCTAGTCATGCATAAATTACAGAAACACGTTCAAAAATTTGCGGACCCTCCTTTCAATTTAGACGGTGAACTTGCAGAGCGTGCTTTAGATTCATTCGAAGCCCGTTGGAGTTTGATGTTGACTGACCTCCACTGGGCTGGTGGCCTCCTCAATCCTTCTTTGTAGGCAAAATTCCCCTTCACGAGAACCCCCGTGCACGGCCGGCATTGAACCGGGTATTACGGAATTTGACTCCCGATGAAGCCTCTTACCTAGTGGCTATTACGGAGTACCAAGACTTCATTGAAAGTAGGGGTGCATTTGAAGGAGTACCTCCAGCAGCAAGGGCCGATTTGCCTCCTCACGAATGGTGGGATGCCTTTGGACATGGGGCGCCGACACTCTCTAATATAGCACGACGGATATTAGCCCAAATATGCTCAGCCTCATCATGCGAACGCAATTGGAGTATGTACTCCTTCGTTCATAACAAAGTTAGAAATCGTTTAACCCATTCGAGAGCCGAAGATCTGGTTTACATATACACGAACACGAGGCCCATGCGGCGGAGAAGAGGTGCAACCCCTGCACAATGGTACGCACGGCACATGTACTCTGACGACGAATCAGCAAATGAAGATTTTGAGGATGATCCAGAATTCAACCCCGATGACAATGACGATGGTTTAGGTCCTGATGATGACAACGCAAACGATGACCCCGATGACCCCCTCGGTGCACAACCTGATTGGGCGGACTTTGATCAGTTTGATGACCGTAATTCCGATTCCTCTAGGAATAGTAGCACTGACTCTGGTGACTCCGACGGTCACAATTTGGATGGTGGGTTTGATGGGATGAATGTCTATAATTTCAACGACGCCAACGACGACAACATAGGTGCAACACTTCCTTCTCCTCCTACCACGGGCGATAATGTAGTTTCTGTACCATTAGAAATTACTGTACCAGCCCATCCACCCACTGTGCCACATGGCGAAGGGTGTTCAACTCGTATGGAAAATATCCAACCTTTGGAAGACATTACCCACGACGGAAGATCTCTTCAGATACCATGTGAACCGTTACCAATGGAAACAGATACTCCCTTTACTGTCAACACATCATCGACTCATACTACTGGAATTGGAGCGGACGAGGATAGTATGCGCGCGGGGAGCGGGGAGCGGTGAGCAGTGAGCGGAGAAATGTGGGATTACGAGCAAGAATTTCAGGTCAACCGTGGTCAACGACACTATAATTAGCAATTATTCGAATATTCGATTATTTTTAGTAAATTTTTGTACCTATGACCGTGGAATATTTGGTACCTATTACCGTGGTTTTAGGGTTTAGGGTTCAGGGATAAAGGCACATTAAAGGCACACTCTGTCTCTATAACCGTAGTAATTAGACCCAAATCCGCGGTTTAGGGTAGAAAGAGATTGTTATTTCAGCGTCTTATTAGGGGCCAATCCACTTGTTTGGGCATAATTATTTGAAGTGCATAGCAAGTTTAGGGTTTAGACCAGTTTGGGTACAAGATAGAAAAAATACCAGAGTTTAGGGTTTCGTAAATAATATACCATGATTTTCAAAACTGCTGTAGTGGCCCTTTTAGTCTCACTACAATTTCATTGATTTGGAGAGTGAACATGTCAACAATGGAACCAACAACATTTTTGTATCCTAGGATGTTGGATGAGTTAACAATCCGCTCTCAAGAGCTAGCTTAACTTCGTTGAAGCTAAGAGTGGGTGCATGTATAAAGGCATCTACATCAGCATCAAACCCACAAACGATCGTGAAGACAAAATAGAGATGTTTGCAGTGCGCCCATTGGTTGCGTCCTCTTTTTGCCTTGGTCACCATCTCCTTGAAATAAGGGCAGGAGCAGTCTGGAAAATGGGAAATTATGAGAAGGTACTGCTGATTTGTCGGAGGCGTGCCCGAATCCAACGTGACGATGCAACCCAGGGCAGGGACTGGAACCATGTCCACCTTCCTTATGCAACCCTTGAATGCTGCAGCGCTAGCACAGTTGTTGGCTTGCTTGATGGATGGGCTCTTCTTGTTGCGGCGGACATTCTTGCCATGACGTCGCTTGGGAACTTCAGCAGGGAAAACTGGAGCTACATATGTTGACAAGTCAACGGGGAGAGGGTGGTCTTGGAAGAGCCTTCGCGGCGATATGACCTCGCGCTGTGGAAGTCGAAAGCCAGCGTTTTCTAGGGCAAGTATCTCCTTGCGTGTTAGGTTAGTACCGTTCTTCACGGGCCAGATGTCGGGGACCTCAGGGCGGGACATAACCCACTTTCTGCGGGTTCCTTTGACACACCTCTCGATGTCGTCGTTGCAGAAGAAGAATTGCATGCGCTCCTTGCGATTCTTCTTGTAGTTGTCCATCATGCCAGTGTACGTAGGAGCAGCGGTAGATTTCCCGTCTTGTATGATTCGAGCGATGCACTTCTTCTTAGTCACAGCCTGCTGCGCGAAACAAGCCTTCGCACATGGGGCTTTCAGCCTAGCTATGTGCCACTGACTCTCATCGCAAGCCGTTTCTTGCACGGAAGTAATGTGGTGTAGAGCTGCAGCTGGGGTTGCATCTTGAACCTGCACTGGTACATCAGACTTCTCTAGTTCTTGAGGAGAGACTGACAGCTCTACAGGAGAAGCATTTAGGTTTAGGGCGTTGTTCCTTGCACCTCTGGTCTGAACTCGAGGACAAGAGATGTTGATCTTGTCAGGTCTGTGAGAGTCATACTCCGAACCGATGGGAACGTCTGCTTTCCGCTTCAACGACAGGAAGACTTCTTCTCCTTCGAGTTGAGGCATTCGAGTGCAAAACTCCTCCGCTCCAGGCATCTTTGCTAATGCTTCGTGTAGGGATTTCGAGTTCCCCGTGCGCTCTGTAGACTTCTGTGCAATCCGGAGTTTAAGTTCTTCTTTGGTAGGGCCAGTTCCGGCTCTATCCCCCTTCAGGTATTGGTAGTACGCGACGCTCTGCATGAAGGATCGGACAAAGTCATCCACAGTAGCGACAAACAGGTCTGACCCTCGATCACCAGATTGTTGTTTCCATTTGTTGTGGATACTTTCGGCTAAGTTGCAAGAGGGCATTTCGGCCAACTCGTCCTCAGTGAGGTCCTATTATATAAAAAACAATGCACATTTAGAGTTAGTAGTTGTAGAGAGGAGAACAAGCAATGGTATGGACTTAGGGTTTAGAGTTTAGGGTTTTGGAGCTTACAAGCTGCATGAAGCCTCCCCACTGGCGGTATCGAAAATGCCAGAATGCTAGCCATAGGTCGAGACGCCTCAATCCATCTTCAGTAGTAGCTCCGGAGGAGTGCCACCAAGCTCGGATACCAAGATAGCGGGAATCTGCCTCCGCTTGCGTAGAGGCGTTCTTGTATTGCTTGCAAAGCATGCGATGTTGGTCTTGGAGGTCACCTCTGATGTCAGCCCTCGTGTGCTTCTCCAATGACTGCACCCAATGGAAGAGACATGTTCGCTCTTTATTAGGCATTGGGATTGAAGCATCTCCACTCCCGTACACAATGCGTACAGCATTCCAGTTTGCTTGCGCGCTGTCTGCCATGAAGCCCTTGAAGTTTGGATCTTGAAGTCCGTGGCGAGCAACGACGGCGTTGAGATTCTTCCAAACCACCATTTGAGCTGCGACGTCTTCCGACTGCATATCGCACAACGCAATGGTCATAACACGGCAATACGTGGAGTCGTAAACATGGCAGCCCATGGTTGTCCACTGTTTCACCCTCTTCACATGATCGAACATGAGCCATGCGTTCTGCAGGTCTCCACCAGGCTGCATTCGCTTCACAAGGTCAACTCCGCTACCGGGACCGATTTCAGACATTTTGAAGACAAAGACTTTGTCCGACTCCGATCCTTGACCAGGGAACTTGTTCTCCTGGACAAATGGCCAATTGCTGGACCCGCGGAGCTTGGTGATGCTATCCATAACACCGAACCTGCGGAAGTACTTGAAGCCCGTCACTTTGTTGCGAATGTTGGGCGAGGTGAACTCCTTGCATCTGTCAAAAAGTGGAAGGAGCTCATTGAGTTCAAGTGTCTTCGATTCTACACCTTCAGTTGCAACGAGCATGTCCCCGACCATCTCCTTTGTTGCCTCTAAGACAATGGCAGAGTTGGTTGCAGAAGGAGTTCGCTGCACGTGCTCCTCCACCAAACTTTCGCCTCTGGCAATATCGGCTCGGTAAGCCCCGACCTTGACAGGGTGGTCGTGAGTTCCAAAATGAACACAAGCTCTAGTCATGCTATCTTTACCTAGCACGTAATAGATTTTGGCATCGCAGGTTGCAAGACAGGAGGGAGGAACTTTACAGCATTTGCAAATCAGAGTGGATCCTTTGGGAGGATTAGATCCCACGTCAAAAACAAAGGAGGATACTCCATCCCACTCAGTTTCATTAACAGCTGTCGTGCGGTGCACTCGCGTTAGAAAATCGCAATGGATATTTTCACATCGCAAATGACCACAACAAGAGGAGGTACGGAAAATCAAACCAAAGTCGTTGACAATGTTGGACGTGTGAGTACGGGTCCATGCATGCCCGTCATAGTGTTTGTCCATACCACGAAGTTGCTTTGCTTTGTTGGTTTTTGAAGAGGAACCCAACGGAGGGAACTCGAAGATGACATCTCCATTGTACTGGGGCGGGAGGAACTCGACTCGCTTGATAGATGTAGAGTTGTAGTCAAACTTTTTGAAGATATTCCTAGAGCCCTTTCTAGCCAATAGCAATTTCAGGCACTCCACGACACTATGATTTTCAGACAGAGAAAGCGGTGTAGGCTGCTTACTAGTGGACGGACAGCTGCCTGCAGAAGATTGAGGATTAGGCTGAGAAGGAGGAAGAATAGGATCGTGATCTACATTCTCTGGGACTTCATCGTCACTAAGTTCATAAATTGTCTCTAAACCTGGCTCAATTTTCACGCGAGCTGGGACAGTTGTTTGCATAGTGCAAGTGGATGACTCTCTTGGAGTCAAGAGTTCGGTGGATGCGCCCATAAGGCAATCTGTGAGACCGTAAGCTCTATATCTACCCGGCTTAAGCAACCAGACTTTCCCATCCTCAGTAACAGTTGACAGCTGCCTAACGGTGTGCGTAAGCTGCCCAGACTCAGAATCGAATACCTCCTCATCAATGTGCACCGTTGCTGCGAGAAACTGAAATGTCAAACTTAGACTGAACGCAGAAACCACTGCAAATCCATCTTCCCCTAGCGGGAAGGATGTAGGGACGCCTGCACCTTCGACTCGAATGAGTGCCATGACCCGGAACTCGAGCATCAACTAGGGAGTAATAAGATGCAATTGCGATTCCTGACTAGTGAGTAGTGAAAACTAGTGGAAATCGGTATAAGTACACATTGAGAGGTGCCGCAAATTGGATATGAATTTAGAGAAGGCCGTATACATCGAGAATCATGATTGTACATTAAACGACATAAGACTAATATGGGAAAGTATGAATTATTGATTTAGTAATGAATAAAGGTAAGGTCCAAAATTCGGCGCACACGTATTGGGTATATGAAAATTGTAATCAGCCGTCAATATTCTGACAGATGACTGAAATAAATCGTGATGTATTGGACACAAGGAGCATCATGGAGAACAAATAGAAAATTCAAGCTGGCAGGGCTATTATGGAGCAGTGACCCTAAGTAAGGTAGGGATTGTATTGAGATCTGGGGATCAAAATTGATTGTCCGCCACAACATTCACGATGCGCCAGGATAGATAATGAACTTTAGAAAATCATTATGGGATACTGCAAATTCAAACCATGTCAACTGTTGTTCAGTAGTGCCAAATTTTTGAGTTTTGAATTATTCAGCTAGAAGGATATCTAGAGTATGTGTCAATTCTGAATTTGATTTTTAACTTTGAATTTGGTAGCTCAAAGAGCGCCAAGTTGGTGATTGACAGCTTGGATTCTGGAATGATGTTCTGTAATATATACTTATAGAAGTGTTTACATAAGAGTAGTGAACATTGCTTAAGTGGAGTATTAGAATAGCATCGGTGTCTGCGAGTGAATGGAGATGAGGGAGAGAAGGTAGAGGATGATGAGAAAGAAGCGAAAGAAATTATATTTTAGTAGCTCTAAAACTCTAAGGAGAAATAGAATGTTGACAAAAGGGAAATTAGATGCTGTGGGCGTGGGCCGAGATGAACAAACCAGAAGCTCACCCACAGCTTCGGTACCAATTTCGATGGCTGAGAGCCATGGATTAGAGGAGCAGCCAAGTCTTGGTGAAAGCGAGGAAGACGACATGGAATCTTGCGACTCGGAGGACACAGTAAGACTCCTCTGTCAAGCACTTCAAGTACCTGATCTTGTCGTGCATGCGGCGAACTTGGAGGTCGAATGTCCACTGCTTGGGATGGCTTCAGAGCAACAGATGGAGGCGGAGAGCACCGGTCAGGGGAGCGAAGACGACCAGATGGATACAGACTGCACTGACGATGAAGGTAAGCCCAAGGGTCTTCATTCACATTTGACAATAGCTGGGGTTTTGAGTACTTGGCGCTTCCAGTTTCTGAAATTTCAAGCTCTAGGGTTTCAAGTTATCGAGTGCTCGCTCTGACCTTATGGATCATGCACGTGAGCTTTTAAGGGTTCCAAGTTCTGAGTGGTGACCTCAATATGCTTGCTGTTTCTGGACTGCCGGTACCAGCACTGCGATTTTGGGTCCCTCTGGTGTTCAAGTTCTGCTTGTGTTTTTGGACTGCCGGTACCGGCACTGCGTTTTTGGGTTCCCTTGTGCTCTAAGTGTTGGTTGTGATTTTGCACTGCCGGTACCGGCACTACGTTTTTGGGTTCCCTTGTGTTCTAAGTGTTGGTTGTAATTTTGCACTGCCGTTATCGGCACTGCGTTTTTGGGTTCCCTTGTGCTCTAAGTGTTGGTTGTGATTTTGCATTGCCGTTACCGGCACTGCGTTTTTGGGTTCCCTTGTGCTCTAAGTGTTGGTTGTGATTTTGCACTGCCGTTACCGGCACTGCGTTTTTGGGTTCCCTTGTGCTCTAAGTGTTGGTTGTGATTTTGCACTGCCGTTACCGGCACTGCGTTTTTGGGTTCCCTTGTGCTCTAAGTGTTGGTTGTGATTTTGCACTGCCGTTATTGGCACTGCGTTTTTGGGTTCCCTTGTGCTCTAAGTGTTGGTTGTGATTTTGCACTGCCGTTACCGGCACTGCGTTTTTGGGTTCCCTTGTGTTCTAAGTGTTGGTTGTGATTTTGCACTGCCGTTATTGGCACTGCGTTTTTGGGTTCCCTTGTGCTCTAAGTGTTGGTTGTGATTTTGCACTGCCGTTACCGGCACTGCGTTTTTGGGTTCCCTTGTGCTCTAAGTGTTGGTTGTGATTTTGCACTGCCGTTACCGGCACTGCGTTTTTGGGTTCCCTTGTGCTCTAAGTGTTGGTTGTGATTTTGCACTGCCGTTACCGGCACTGCGTTTTTGGGTTCCCTTGTGCTCTAAGTGTTGGTTGTGATTTTGCACTGCCGTTATTGGCACTGCGTTTTTGGGTTCCCTTGTGCTCTAAGTGTTGGTTGTGATTTTGCACTGCCGTTACCGGCACTGCGTTTTTGGGTTCCCTTGTGTTCTAAGTGTTGGTTGTGATTTTGCACTGCCGTTACCGGCACTGCGTTTTTGGGTTCCCTTGTGCTCTAAGTGTTGGTTGTGATTTTGCACTGCCGTTACCGGCACTGCGTTTTTGGGTTCCCTTGTGCTCTAAGTGTTGGTTGTGATTTTGCACTGCCGTTACCGGCACTGCGTTTTTGGGTTCCCTTGTGCTCTAAGTGTTGGTTGTGATTTTGCACTGCCGTTACCGGCACTGCGTTTTTGGGTTCCCTTGTGCTCTAAGTGTTGGTTGTAATTTTGCACTGCCGTTACCGGCATTGCGTTTTTGGGTTCCCTTGTGTTCTAAGTTTACTAGTGATTTTGCACTGCCGGTACCGGCAGTGCGTTTTTGGGTCCCTCCATTTAGCAATCTCTTTAGAATTAGTCTGGCCAGCATTAACCCTTAACCCTTTAACGTCCCAATTCATCATTGTTTTCAAAGATGCGCTATAAAATGTTTGATAAAACCCTAAAATGGAGTAGATGTACAAATTAAACTTGTAAATGTCAATGTCAAGATCACGTCTATTGAAGGTAGAGAAGATTGCACAAGGCACACACACAAACACAAGGAATGCGTAGAAAGAGATAATCTTTACTCAAAGGCCTTCCACCTTAAGTAGTGTACACTAGGAGGTCACCATGGACAAACCATATGGGATAACTCATCACAAGGACACTCTAGAGATCAGCCCATGCCTAACACCTCCTCCCACACACCATTATTTAGCACCCGTACGTCTTTGGCTTCTAGCAATACTACGTTGCATCAATTACCTCAATACTCCCACTTTGCGTAGAGCCAAAGCCTCTAAGTCCAAATGCTATTACTAATCGTTGGTGTCGGTCTCTACAAAGACCCTTTGTGAGCACATCCGCCACCATGTGCTCCGTTGGGCAATACTCCAAATGTATAACTCCCAATTCCAACTTCTCCCGAATGAAGTGGTATTGCACATCAATGTGCTTCGTGCGTGAATGATGTGTAGGGTTCTTTGCAAGTGAAATGCACCCTTGGTTGTCACACATAATCGTTGTAGCCTCACCTTGTGTGCAACCCACATCCACCATTAGTTGCCTCAACCAAATGGCCTCCTTCGTGGCATGGCTCGTAGCCATGTACTCGGCCTCCACCGTTGATGTCGCCGTGGTTTGTTGCCGCTTGCTATTCCACGACACCGCTCCCGATCCGACCTTGAACATGTAGCCCGTTGTCGATCTTCGATCGCTCGTGTCTCCCGCGTAGTCCGCGTCACAATAGCCGCTCAACACAATGTCTTTGCCTCCAAGACACAACTTCACATCGCTTGTGCCCCTCAAATAACGCATGATCCTCTTGACCGTCATCCAATGCATCGAGCCCGGTCTCGCCATGTGTTGACTCACCACGCTAATTGGATACGCAAGGTCGGGCCGTGTCGCAATCATCGCATACATCAACGACCCCACCGCTTGTTTGTATGGCACCTCCGCCATCGATTTAGCCTCCATCGCATACTCCTCCTCCGAAAGCTTGACGAGCTTGGAGTTTGCATCCAATGGTGTTGCCACGGGCTTACAATCCTCTATCCCGAATCTCTTGAGCACGTCCATCACATACTTGCCTTGACTCATGGTGATAGTGCGTGTAGCCCTATCACGCACAAACTTAACACCAAGACAAAAGTGCAATTCTCCAAGATCACTCATCTCGTACTCTCTCTCAAGCATGCCTTTTAATGCATTCATTAAACTCATGAGGCTTGCAAGAATGATCAAATCATCAACATATATGATCACAATCACCACATGTTGCCCCTCTTGCATGAAGTAGAGACTATGATCCGCAATGCTCCTAGTAAACCCGTGTGCAACCAAGAACGTGTCAATCTTTTGGTACCACGCTCTTGGAGATTGTTTCAACCCATACAATGATTTTTGCAACTTACAAACAAGGTGCTCTTTACCTTGTTGCACAAACCCCTCAGGTTGCACCATGTAGATGTCCTCCTCCAAATCGCCATTCAAAAATGCGGTCTTCACATCCATTTGATGCATCTCCAAGTCCAAGGCCGCTCCAATGGCAAGAATGCATCGAATGGTGGTGAACTTGGCCACGGGAGCAAATGTCTCGTGAAAGTCCACCCCATGCACTTGCGCGAACCCCTTGGCTACTAATCTTGCCTTGTGACGCACAACAATACCCGAAACATCCCTCTTTGTCCGAAACACCCATTTGCAACCAATGGGGTTGCGATCCTTTGGAATGGGAGTTAATTGCCACGTATCGTTAGCAATTAGAGAGTCGTACTCCTCTTGCATGGCGCGCTCCCACTTGACCGCATCCTCACCTTGCATGGCTTCTCGAATGGTCAATGGACCATCCGATAATGCCACATTCGCATGCTCGTCCTCCACTTGAGGGAAGATGTGGTTCTTCCACCATTCTCCAGGTGGCTTGCGCGATCTCTCGGGGTACCGCCGCTCGCTTGAAGAAACTTGCTCCTCTTGCGTGCCCTTTGCGCCATTCTTGGCCTTTGAGCTCGATGGCGCTTCAACAACCTCCGTGTCGCCAGCTTCGTCATCACCGTCATCATCACCTACATCAACAACACTAGGAGACTTGGAGGGTGTGTCCACCAAAACGTCTCCACTACTCCCACTTGGACCAACCTCCAAAGGAGCCTCCATCGTAGACTCCTCACAAAATGTCACATCACGTGACCGAATGATCTTCCTCGTGTCCACCGACATGAGTCTATACGCCTTGGTACCTTCACAATACCCAAGAAACACACATTTCAAGGCCTTAGCCTCGAGTTTCGTCCTCCGTTCGTCAGGAACCTTCGCATATGCAATGCATCCGAAGATGCGCATGTGTGCAACACATGGTTGCCTCCCACTCCACGATTGCTCCGGCGTCATGCCTTCAACCGCGCTTGTTGGACACCGATTGCGTGTGTATACCGCATTCACCACCGCTTCCGCCCAAAGGTCCAACTTCAAGTTTTGAGCGTGCAACATGCTCCTCGCCATCTCTACAATGGTGCGATTTGCGCGCTCCGCAACTCCATTTTGTTGAGGCGTGTACGGGGCCGAAGTTTGGCGTGCGATGCCTTCATTCTTCAAAAGCTCGTCAAATTTCTTGGACATGTACTCGCCGCCATTGTCCGACCGAAACACCTTGATCTTCAACTCGGATTGGTTCTCCACCAATGTCTTGAACTCCTTGAACTTCTCAAAGCACTCACTCTTGGCTTTGATAGGGTAGAGCCATATCTTCCTTGAAAAATCATCGATGAAGGTCACAAAGTACTTGCAACCTCCCATCGATGTGGTCTTCATGGGGCCACACACATCCGAATGCACGATCTCCAAAACTTTTGTGGCCCGTGTCGCCCCTTCACCCGCAAATGGCAACCGTTGTTGCTTGCCTTCAATGCAACCTTCACACGTGAATGTAGAAGCATCCACTTTCAATTGATGAAGGTCCATACCGCTTACCATGCCGCGTAGTGTCTTCACACTCTTGATGTTCAAATGGCCAAGTCGACGATGCCACAACGCCAACTTGTCGTCCTTCAAGTTTGAATGCGCCAACGCCGCCGATTCCTTCGAATGCACCTTGGAGAACTTGATGTGGTACAAGCCCTCGTGTTCTTCAATGATGGCCACCTCATCTCGACTCGGTGACAACACATAACACCCCTTATCACTAAACTCAACCCTCAAGTGTTTTGCCACTAATTGCCTCACCGATAGTAAATTTGCCGTTAATTTGGGAACGTGGAGGACATCTTGGATAGTGATTGTCTTCACACGACCCCTCACCTCGGTGTCTACAACAATTTGGCCCTTGCCAACGGCCTCAAGCACCGTATCATCTCCCAAAATCACTCTCCTTGGATTAATGAGAGCATACGAATGAAAACAAGTTTTATGTGGTGACATGTGGCTTGTAGCCCCCGAATCAACAATCCAATCACTCGTACTACCATTGCACGATACATTGCTTGCCATGTTTGCATACTCATCACCAACCTCAATCCAATCACTCATGCTTGCATCACCCTCGATACCATCACTCATGCTTGCATCACCCTCGATGCCATCGCTCATGCTTGCCTCATATCTAGCCGTAAATGCGTACTCATCATCGTCACGAGTTTTAGTGTTGTTTGCACTCTCCCCTTTCTCATCCCTCTTGCGTTTGAAGCAAAATTTGGCAATGTGGCCCTTCTTACCACAATAGAAGCACACCTTGTCGCTTGAGCTCCCACCGCCTCCATTCTTGAATTGCTTCGCCACGAGTGCCGCTCCATCTTCTCGAGACTCGTTCTCCTTTCGCCGCGAAAGCTCGTGCAACAACCGTGAGGTCACATAGTCCAATGTGAGCTCCGTAATGGGTCTTGACTCCATCGCCACGATGAGGTACTCGTATGATGATGGAAGGCTCTCCAAAAGTGTCATCACGATGTCACCATCCGTAACCGACACGTCGCAACCGTTGAGTTGATCCGCGAGAGCTTTGACCTTGTTGATGTGCGCCAACATGTCATCTTCTTCGCCCATCTTGATGGTGAAGAACTTACGCCTCAAAAACAAAATGTTGGCCAATGTTTTCGCTTCGTGAATGTTGCAAAGCTTGGACCATGCTTCCGCGGGTGTCTTGCACGAACGAATGTGCGCAAGTTGCGAATCCGCGAGGTTGAGTGCCAAAATGGCAAATGCCTTCTTCTCCCTCCTCGTGTACGCTTGCATGATCCTAGGATCCGTAGAAGAGAAAGGAGGTTCCTCACTACCCTCGACAATCTCCCACAACTCCTTCTCGGCCATCACCATCTCCATTTTGAATTTCCACAAGTGGAAATTCACCCCATCAAACTTGTCCACGACCTTGGGACCCTCACCCTCAAAAGATGCCATGATCCTCACTTACGTATGCCTCCCCACACAAATGAAACCTCAAACTCAAACACACAACTTTGTTTTTGTGATTTTTTTTTTTTGCTTTGATATTGCACCTTTGTGCACCCAATGGGTTTAAAACAACCCCAAACACTAGATCAGCACTTTTTGTGCTCCACACACGCCTCCCAACACTCAAATGTGAGAACCCTCACCCAAAAATGCAAAGAGGCTCACCAAAACCCCTCAAATCACTCAATGGAGCTCAAAACAACTCCAAATGCTTCAATACGACGCCTTAGTGTCCCCAAACACTCAATGCACGTCAATGACACCTTTGTGTCCTTCAAGAGCACTCACTCAATGCACATGAACTCACACAAGTCCCTCAAAACCCCAATCGCATTGAAATTGCTCAAAACCGCACCTTTGTGCACAAACTAGCTCCAAATGAAAATTTGAGCACCCCAAGAGCATGAAACACATGCAACACCTCAAAGCAAGTGCCTAATCACTAGGATCAGATGGTAGACCCTCCACGAGAGTCTTCACACCTCACAAATCACTTGCATTTACTCAAATGCTCACAATTGAACCAAACGAAGTTCCACTCGCAACGAAGAGATAGAAGAAAGAAAAGAAGGAGATCAAGGGAAGAAATTGACCAAAGAGAGTGCTCCAACATGTAACTTCAGCCCATGCACACCTCCAAGAAACACCAACGCTTCAACAAGCTCCAAAACCTCCAACAATGCTCCAAAACCGCCCGTTGCGCACCGACCTCAAAATACTTGCACAAATGCAATCTAATACTCATGAAACACACATGAGTGGGCCCATAACCTATTGAAGGTAGAGAAGATTGCACAAGGCACACACACAAACACAAGGAATGCGTAGAAAGAGATAATCTTTACTCAAAGGCCTTCCACCTTAAGTAGTGTACACTAGGAGGTCACCATGGACAAACCATATGGGATAACTCATCACAAGGACACTCTAGAGATCAGCCCATGCCTAACACCTCCTCCCACACACCATTATTTAGCACCCGTACGTCTTTGGCTTCTAGCAATACTACGTTGCATCAATTACCTCAATAACGTCTGGACGATTGGATGCATCATATTTTTATTAATATTTTTAATTTAATTTTAAATGGTTTTCTCTTGAAATTCTCAAAAATGTAATGAAATTGGAATAACATGCCCTACGAGATGGTATGGAGTCCATTATTTGATTTCATCTATATTGGTAAATCATGTTTGAGGTCTCACTTTTTGAACTAAGAATGAAACTTGACATGAACCAATTGTGTTATTTTTCTAAAAATCATACTAACCTATTTTGAGGATCCAAACCGTTTAAAGAGTTTTCAACTTGCACAAGAACCAAGAGTAATTTTGGTGGATGAAAACTGTCCAATCTAGATGAGATCCGGACAGATGATTTTTTTAAAAATAACACAATCGGCTCATGTCAAGTTTTATTCTTAGTTCAAAATGTGAGACCTCAAACACGATTTACCAAAATAGGTAATATAAAATAATGGAAACCATTCCATCTCGTAGGGTATGTTATTCCAATTTCATTACATTTTATTGAATTTTTTAAACTTACCTTGGATGGACCTCCACCTTACCTTGTATTGAGTTTATTTGAATTTCTCAAGCAAAGGAATTTAATTTTAAAAATTAGAGTAAAAGACTTGAGTTACAATCTGAGCACTGTGTCGTCGTTCACAGCAAAGGATTCATCAAGGAATCTCATGAATCTAATGAAGACTGAAATTCATGAGAATCTAATGAAATGGTCATATTCGCTATATTGAGACTTTTAGCTGATTTTCAGACAAAATGCCAGTTATTCAAAAATTCATTTAAAAAATAATAATTGAAACCAAAAAAAATTAATGCTCAAATAGTGATTCTATAATGAATTTCCAAAAGGTGGTGTTGTTAAATATTTATTAAAAAATAGTAGTAAGGAGATAAAACGGTTTATCTTCGAGTCGAAGATAAAAATGAGACTGCGAAAAGTCTCAATATAACGAATATGGCCTTTGAAGGTAAAAACTTTTAAGAATCTAATGAAGTAATTTCTCATGAGCAAAACCAGTGCCGGTACCGGCAGTGGTTTTTCAAGGTGTTGTGAGATTTTTTTTTAAATAACACAATCGGTCCATGTCAAGTTTTATTCCTAAAAATATGAAAGGGTATGGTCCCACTTAAGGAGAGAATGAATCAGTGCTTACCTCTGTCATATGTGGTGTCATTTTACAAATTGCATTGACCACTGCATGTATATATCTTCCTTCTGATCTACCATATTTCATGAAGCCTTTACAAAAGCCTTTACAAAAAGCCTTTACAAAATTTGACAAACTAAATTTGATTTCGATCCATTTCGATTGGACTGTACCTGCGGTGATTTCGGGATGCTTGTCTGGCTGGCGGTGATTTCGTCATGCTTGGCCGGCCGGCTTGCTTTTTTTTTGAATCTGGCTGGCTACTGGATGCTTGGCGAAATCATCCCGAAGTCATGCGATGATTTCATGATCTTTGCCGAAATCATCCCGAAATCATCGCATGATCTTTGCTGGCTGTTGCTTGCTTACTTTTCATTGAATTTCGGGATGCTTGCTGTTGAATTTCGGGATGCTTGGCCAGCCTTGCTTGTTGGACAGTTTCCGACTCCGTCTAGACAGTTCCCTGACTCCCTCTGGACAGTTCCTTGACTCCCTCCGGACTCTCCGGACTCTCCTGAATCTCGGTCAATCTTGGCGTCCGGACTCTCCTGAATCTCGCTGACGATCCCTGGCGCTGCTGGCTTGCTGGCTTGCTGACCTCGAAAGGTACTGCCGTTACCGGCATTGGTTTTCCTGGGGTTCCCTCTCTCTCTCACTGGCTTCCCTCTCTCTCAGTTGGTGGCGAGTTAGGCGAGTGCGAGTCAGTGCGTGCTAGGCCAGTGATCAATGTCGTAAGAAGCCAGCAATGCAAGCGATGCGATGCAAGCCAGATTCAAGCGAATGAGTGAGTGTACGTTCAAGCCTGAGTGAGTGAGTGTAGATTCAAGCAGATTCAAGCCTGAGTGAATGTAGTACAAGGAGTTTTGAATCTTGAATGCCGGTACCACCTTGAGCACTGCCGTTACAACCGTGAGCACTGCCGTTACCGGCATTGGCCTAAAACCGCCCCTCCGTGTAATCCCTGAACCCTTGATTCCGCACTGCCGATACCGGCATTGGTCTGGTGCTTTTTTTTTTTGCTTCACAAATTTGACTGATGTGTCCATTTTGTAATTCGACGTAACTTTGCAATGAACGTGACACTTAATTGAGTCTGTTAGTAGTTCCCGCTGACTGAATTTTTTTCGTCGTAAGACTGCTTTCTTTAACGTGAGTGGGGCTAAAATCCTCTTTCCGGTACTCTTCTTATAAATCTTGATACTTAGCTTCAGAACTTTATGTCCAAGGACAAGTCAATGCAACGACGTAACTTTGCAATGAACGTGACACTTGAGGAGAATGTGTGCTGCATTATATAAACCGTGCACTCCGTGATTTAATTTGCGTGCGCCATTCCTGTGTTGACCAGGACTGTCTACTTCTGAAATCCAATGAAAAGCTACCGAAATCTTTTCCAAATCAGTTCTTATATTTGTGACTTAAAACTAAGCGATACCCGGAGTATGTGATTGGTAATAAAACACAATGGCGCAGGGTAATTTTCTTTTTTTGTCACGAGACAGTTTAGCATTTTTGCTACTCTTCCATGGCATGAAGAGCAATCCAGGCTCTTTGGATGCTCTTTTCATATTAATACATAGCTAATATCAGGGTAATACACATGTGCTACCTAAGTGTTACTTAAGCAATACCTGGGTGATACCTAGGTTTAAAGAGGCTACACAGTTAATTAACTGATGTGTCCATTTTGTGCATGCAGGAGTGACAAGTATTAGTTTTACACTTTTACTCTCTGTGCATGCAGGAGTGACAAGTATCCAGTCTTATACTCTCACTTTCATTGCCATAATATATGTGCATGTTAATGCTTAAATATGCTAATTGAATAAGTTTTAATGGGTTATGTACTTAAGTGTTTATTGTTTAAAATTATGTGAGATTCACTCTTGGTGCCATGCTTTGATTCTTTGAAGGTTAAGTGTTTGATTTTATTTTTAAAAAGGGGTTTAACTAATGTGGAGGTCTGTTGGTTTGTTTCACTTGCTCAGAGCTTGGCAAGATTATGGAGTCTTCAGAATTGCCGATTTCAAGAAGCGAAGTGGAATGTCAAATTCACGACATTTTGAAGAGGGAGACTGGAAATTCCTCATCTCGTTTAGAGAAACTGAGATTCCAGCCTCGAAATAAATCCAAACTCAACATTCCCTTGTGCAGGATGGTATCTCTCCCTATCGTGCGGCCATATCTAAAGAATGACGTTATGAGTTTAGCTGCGCATTTCGTATCTTGTGGGTATTTGGAAGGCAATGGTGTGTTTTATGTAGCACTTGAAAACAACGAGGGCAAGACTATGGATGTTACACCAGACATTATTTCAACTTGGAGTGACCACTGGGTTCAGGTCAATGCACAGTTTGAAGAGCAATTGAATCTTGACGATGACTTGAGAGTATTTTCGGGCAAGATGTTCATGGTTTGGGATGGAAATCACCGCCTGCAAGCATGGTTGCCAATCATAAACAATGAGCACGAAAACGACATTACTTGGCATTATGCGGTGGAGAGTATTGTATTGGTTGTAAATGGTGATGTTGCTGGCATGCTCACAGCCCTTCATGAAGTGAATTGGTAATCTTCCTAAACTTCTTACATCCTACATCAAATGCTTTCTTTGATCCTCTGTTTAGTACTTCTTGGACATCTACTTTGGCAATTTTCATTGCAAATGTCATTGTCTGTTGATTTTGTGGATTGATTCTTACAGGAGAAATCAAAAGTCTCATGTTACAACGAATCTCGTTCACAAATTGTATCGTGTGCAAAATATTGCACAACAACCTCTCACTTATTTCGAGTCTCTAGTCTCCAAGGATGAGATATCTGCATCCGAGAAGAAGCTGAAGGGTTCAAAAAAGACTTGGTATACGCTCACGGCAGAAACTCTTAATGATGTTCTTTACAAGGTAATTTAAACATTTCACTTAAATGATTCCTTTCCATAAATTTCATTCTTGTGATAAATTTATCTCTCCATTAGAATGCTCTAGTCCTATTGAATCATTCAACTAACCTTTATTGATTGATTTTGTTTAATACAGCAAGAGATTGGGGAAGCAGCTGCAGCAGCTCAGCGGAAGTTTTACGAGAAATATCCAAACCAAGAGGACTGGTTCTCCAAAGGTATAAATGAGTTTATAGAGAAGGCCATTGAAAAGGTTAGGAATTCTTCACTCTCTGAGTTAAAGAAGCATCTACCAATCGCAGATCCCAAGCACACTGTGCAATTCTTGGAGCAAATAAAAAATCATTACGAATGCCACGATGATGAACCCGAGATGCAGCAAGAGAAACTATGGATGCTTGCAACTTCAGCTATGAGCACAGCTATGAAGGTGAAATGGCTGGTGCGTTGGAACCAACCCGAGAAGCTTCGTGAAGCTTTGAAATTTCCTAAGCCCAAGTTCAACGATTCAATATTCTTGGATTGGCTTCACAAAGCTACTTGGTGGGATCAGGTACATTCCATATTCTGTTATGTCTTATCATTTGGATGATTCTTCAATATCAGATAATTCAAATTTTTAGTGTTCGTTGTGTGGCAGTTGGAGGTGGAAACTGTTTCGTTGTTTGATGCTACAATCACTGACATGGGAATATCGATCAATTATTTACCTGACGGCGAAGATCCCATTCCTTCTATTTCTGACTACATCGAGACTATGCGCATTTCATTGTGGGAGATAGCATTCTTCCGTGAATTTGCGGTAGAAAAAGGAATTCACAAAAACAAGAGTTCTGAGGATCAACTATACTTTACAGAGGCAATGCGGAGGATTTTATACAGGTATTTCAAGTTCATCTTGTTTCCAAGAAAGGCATGCGCAAGAACTCCTGCATATTTCGCTAGTTACTTAGATATCGACAACGAAGATTGCATGTTTACTGAGTCGATTATAAAAAATTGGGATCCTGTGCATTTCCCAACTTGTGGGTGGTATTTAGACTGCCCTCTTAAAAGGCCCCCTTCTTTTGAGATCAGTCTACGTGAATCATTAGAGCCTGCTTTGATAGGCCAGGTTACTATTGTTTCTAAACCGCCACCAGCAGAGAAGGAGAAGAAAGGAAAGAAGAAGAAACAAGTATCGCCTGATGAAGAAGTTTCTACAGAGAAGGCGACCACGACTTCCAAGCGTGGTTCTAAGCGCAACGCGGATGCTGTTGAGACCGCTGCACCAATGGCTGCTGCTAAAACCACTTCCACAGTGGACAAATCAGCACCTCCACCAGCTCAGAGTCGACCTCCATCTGTGGAGACCCCAACTGTGTCAGCATTGGAGCCAGCGGCGAAGCGGATAAAGTTGTCCACTGCAGACTCTTCTACTCCAACGGCGTTCCTTTCTCCCCCGAAGCGAGGTCCCATGTTGAGCAAGCCTGGTGTCAGTGTTTCAAACTACACTTGTCTTGATCTTCTTGTCAACGACTCTTTCGTGCGAATGGCAGATGACAAGAAAAATACTGGTAAATTCTGCCCGGAGTATGATGAGATCCTGGAGTTTTTGAAGAAGGTGAATACTACTTCCATTTTCTTTGTTTCCTCGTTTGCCATGTGTTATTTGTTTGTGTATTGTAGTCTCTATGTTTAATTCTCTATGTTTCTTCATTGTCACACAGGTTGGTGCCTCTAGACAGCTTTTCTTTGATGGTAAGGCTGTAGAGAAACCGGGGGTTGATCTAGTCATTGCAGAGTATCCAGATGGGTTGAGGGTCCCCGGTGTTTCTGACCCTCCATCTCAGGTTCCTAATTGGAATGAGAACCTTGAGGGTTTTCTGAAAGTGACCATGGGGTTTGCATATGCATATCTCCATGACGATGGTGCATTTCTCCTTTTTTACCCCGACAGTCCCATTGTCAAAAAAGAAGTAATGTCCTACTTTAAAAACTATAAGATGAAAGTAGTTGATGAGTGGACTATCATCAACTACCTCCATCTAGCAAACCCGCTCCATCCCTCCAAAAATGTGAGCTCCTCTACATTTTTTAATTTTCTTCATTTTTTTTATTTTTGCACATGTTTTTTAATATGCCCTTCTATGTATTAATATTCATTGTTTTTTTATAGACTTTGAAGTTCAAGGCGGTTCTTCTCGCCCGTGATGTTCCCTCTACGGCAGCAAGGCAGCCACCTCCTCTAGTTATCGCTAAAGACCCCCTCTATTCCCCAAGTTGACTTAGCGTGTGATGACGTTCTTTTCAACGCTGTGACGTTGGAGTCACAGCTATTGAGGAAGGACACAGGCAAACCATGGCGTGGTCCCAAAGAGAAATCTGAGGTTTTGATGAAGTTGTTTGTGTATGGACTAACTCCAGCTAATGGTATTGTGGCAGACCTCACTGCATCCACAGGTAATTTTATTTTTATTGAATGAATTGCACATTCAATATCATGTGATTTTTACCCTTTGTTTCTAATAAACCTTTTCTGCTCTGTTGTGTAGGTGCGTCTATCCGTGCAGCTAGGGCTTGCAACCGTCACATTCTAGCTCTTGAAAGTGATTCAAAGCTATTTGCTGAGGTCTTGAAGCCCCTCGTTGCTTCTCAGACCCGTACAGCGCCACCTGACACCGCTTTCATCCAGTTTCCTGATTCCGATGATGAGACCGTTCGTGACGAGCCCCTTGAAGCTACATGTGAGTAAGTTTGATTGGTTATTTAATGCAAATTGCAAATACTAGTTAGTACATCTACATCTCTATATGTTTTCTAATATTTCAACCGTTCTTTGATTTGCAGTTTGACAAGCGCTAAACCACTACAACGGCGCCGTTTAAACCTTAGACAGTCCTTGCAGAGTTTGGTTAGCCCTGATAGTTCCCCTCAAGGACTGCCAGTGTATGCCGAAGCACTAGCAACATCATTTGCCAATGCTAGTCCTAGTAGTTCTTCATGTTTTTCCACACCGCGTCGACACTATGATCCACGTGTGCTCTCATATGTCGATGTGAGTGCTATTGAATCTGACGCAGATTCACCTTGATTGTACGGTTTGAGTATTTATTTATTTCCCCATCATTTCTTGATTCTATAACGACTTTGAATGCATTATCTTTAGATTCTATAACGAGTTTTCAATGTTTGAAGCTAGAAAATTCCATTAACAACTCTAAACATACACCCCTAAATCCACGGCTATAGGTCCTTTTCCTAAACAATATTTCAGAAATATTCATTAATTACACCCTAAAACCGCGGTAATAGGAGGTACTTCAAAATCCTACACCCTGAAATTTTTCCCTAAATTTCTGCTCACTGCTCACTGCTCACTGCTCACTGCTCACATACTAGCATTTCCCGAATTGGAGCCACACTTCTTAGTCTCAGTCAATCTAGGCGTAACGGACAAGCTAGAACGACTAGACCTCCAATTGCACGACCGAATACGAGATTACGGTTGCGTGCTGAAAATACACAACCCCCTAGTCCATTAGATGATCCAAATTCCCTTACCACCCAAGGTACTGGTATCATCAACACTAGAACACGAGGCCAAAAGCGGCATTCCTGTAGGGCGCCAAGGCCTTTTGTGGGGCTTAATGATGACACGCGACCGGTGTTAGATGCCAATGGAATTAGAGACGCGTCAGGGTCACGGTCTACCAAAAAATTGGTCACTTCCAACCACGGTGCTTTAATTTTACGTGCCGTTTCACTCGGACCAGATGACGACATCAGTTCAAACGGCAGTAGTCCTTCAAGAGCAGAGGCACCTAACGATGATGATTTTCAAGGTTAACATCTTCACAGCCATCCCCTGCTGTCCACATTCCGACTGCCCCTTCTGCCCCAAATCCGACTGCCCCGTCTGTCCCAAATCCGACTGCCCCGACTGCCCCGTCTGCCCCGACTCCGACTGCCCCGACTGCCCCGACTGCCATCATGATCTACTTCAGCTGCCCTTTCTCAAAGTTGAAGACCTCATGGAGGAAAAATATTAATTCTAGTTTCAGATGACCCATTTTCAAAGTGGGAGACATCATGGACGACAAATATTAATTCTAGTTTCAGATGGCCATTTGCACCAGCACTGTTAGTGGCGCCTTTTTTTTTTCTTTTGTAATCAGGGGAATATATATATATATATATATATATATATATTATGGGAACATTGCAAGTGTATTACTACTTCATAAGGACCTTAAACTATTTAAATTTCATCACATAGGATGCAATTTGTAATTGAACATTTCCAATTTAGTATTTCTTTACAATTAATTTATTTCATTCCATAAAATTTTACAATATTGCTTTTAAGTACTTGTTATATTTTGGTTAATTGGTTTAGTAATATTCAATATTTAATTTTGATTTTTGGCTTTAAGAGGAAATGTCATGACATTTCAATATTTAGGGATTTTAGAATTTGATGTAAATAATATTGGCTTTTCTATATGGCTTTTGAATCCATTCCTTCGTTGTAACAGTTAAAATTTGATTGTGAATTTTTAAATCCTTAATCTTGGGTGGAAGTGATAAAATACAATTGTGATCATTGGACTCAAACCAGTTAAAAGGAACAAAAACTGTGGCTTACATGAAAGTGCTAAAAGACGGTTCTGACTTTTATAGGGACTTTTGGAAGAGACAAAAATTGGTTAGAAGGGACAAAAAATGTGGCTTTGGTTGAAACCCTTCTCTAAAAAGTATCACATATGAAGAGTTCAGAAATCAACTACTTTAACCGTTGAGTCTCGGGACTCCATTTTGAAATTTGTTTGTATCCACAGGCACGTTGCACGAGGAATCTTAATCCCTTGAGATTTTAATGTTTCTGTCAGACCGAATTAATGATGGATTGACTTAAATTATGTTTTTTATTACTTCCATCACACCCACATTTGAAGGCAGGCGGAGGGAAACATTGCACATACAAAGCTGGATTCTGAAATTTGAGCTCAACATGTCGCCCACCGCCCACCCGCCTGCCTCTCCCGTCTGCCCCCTCCGACTCTTCTCTAATCCTGAGCTACCTCACCCGACTGCCCTATCCCGACTCTTCTCTAATCCTGAGCTACCTCACCCGACTGCCCTATCCCGACTGCCCCCTCCGTCTGCCCCCTCCGTCTGCCCCCTCCGTCTGCTCTCCTCCGTCTGCCCCACTCCGACTACCCCACTCCGACTGCCCCATCTGCCCTTCACTCTTCTTCCAGTCTTCCTAAATTGGCCCATATTTCCGACTGCCCCATATTTCCGACTGTCCCATTTCTCCAACGGCCGAGTCTCCAAACATCATGAATTCGAAAATCAGAAATTCCTCTCCATACAAACTCTCTCCTTCCACACCTTGCTCAAGTGACAGGTGAGAATAACAGGTGAAGAATTAAAACTTTTATATCCATAGGCACGTTGCACGAGGAAACTTAATCCCTCGAGATTTTAATGTTTCTGTCAGACCAAATTAATGATGGATTGACTTAAATTATGTTTTTTGTTACTTCCATCACACCCACATCCGGAGGCACGTGGAGGGCAACATTGCTCATACAAAGGTGGATTCTGAAATTCGAGCCCAACAGGTCACCCACCGCCCACCCGCCTGCCTCTCCCGTCTGCCCCCTCCGACTGCCTCTCTCGTCTGTCCTCTCCGATTGCCTCATCAGCCCTCTCTCTTCTCATCTCTAATCTGGAGCTGCATCACCCGACTGCCCTCTCCCGACTGCCCCCATCCGACTGCCCCGTCTGCCTTTGACTTTTTCTATACTCTTCGTAAACCCCTCCTCATTGGCCCATACTTCCGACTGTCCCAAATTTCCGACTGCCCCAGCTGTCCCTCTCCCGTAGAACGCCGGCGGCCTATCCTCTCAACACCATGAATTGAAACCATGAATTCCCTCTCTATACAAGATTCTCCTACACAAGATTCTCCTAAACCTTGTTAGAACAGAATAGGAGCTGAAAATTGAAGGCTTTAATATCCATAATCATCTTGCATGTACAATAGATATACCAGAAGCTTTAAATGATTTTTTCAAACTCGATTAAAGATGAATTAATTTTTTCTTTTTTTCTTGTTAAGGGACATAACCATCCGGAACCACACCAAGGAAACACTATCAAAACTTTGGAGTAGTGAGCCCAGAATATTATATACGCCCATTGGTAATATAAAACACATGTGGCATGGCATTTGGATGATGGTAGAACATCGTGGAAGGCATATTATCATGTCCAATGAGCCCACAATATTAATACACGCCCATTGGTAATATAAAACACATGTGGCATGGCATTTGGATGATGGTAGAACATCGTGGAAGGCATATTATCATGTCCAATGAGCCCACAATATTAATATACGCCCATTGATAATATAAGCTCTTCGGATGCATGACTTCCACCTTCATGTTTCGTACTATTATTTACGTTACTTGGGAAAAAGCACATCCTACATTAGGCATGTGTGTTTTATGCATTTCTGAAATTCTTATGTTCGTTACTATGTAAGAATTAATTCATGGACATCTTGAAATTATCTATGGGAGAGGAAAGAGGAAGTGCTATAGATTTGACGATATAGACTTCGAAGTTGTATGAGATGTCATGATGAAGTATTTAATTTTCTTTAAACAATGTAAATTGAGTTTAGAAAGTAGCCAACCGGATTTTGGGATTAAATTTCTTATTGTGTTGACTTCTTCTTGAAGTGTATAGGGTTCTGAACTTTTCCAAGTGCTATGCAGGCGAGGGCAGTCGGGTGGGACAGTAAAGCACAGGCAGATGGATGCAGCAGTCGGGTTGGGCAGTCGGACGGAGCAGTCGGACGTGGCAGACGGAGGGAGCAGTCGGAGGTGGCAGTCGGAGGTGGCAGTCGGATAGGGCAGTCGGGGGGGGGAGGGCAATCGGTGCAGGGACAGTCGGGCCGCAGTGATAATCAAGAACCGTTGGATTGAGGCAGTCAGGTCACGTGACGAGCCGTGGTCGTTGGATGGGGCTGTCAATGCAGAGGCAGTCGGTTTTGGGTTCAGTGGCCGGATATATATAGGGGACAAGCTGCTTCATTTATCACATTTCTGACGTCCTTCGAGCACATCGACAGGCTTGCTGTATAGCAACCATTGCGAAGTGCTTGGGGGTCCGAAGAAGTGGCCTGTAGTGCGGGAAGTTCTTTCATTGGAACTGTCATTCGCAGGTTTTACAAAACATTACTTACTATAAAACCTCTCACTGGACTTTGAATTGTGTAGTATATTGAATGCACTAGTATTCTTGGCCATCATAATTGGACTTTTTGAAAGTGTTGGATTTAGAATTATATCTAGATGACTAGAAAATCCTCTTACTAGTGCAAATGACTTTTTATTGTAGTGTATTATAAAGATGTCAAAGGGATATTATCATGGTCAAAGCAGCAATTCCAAGCAGACAAAGCCCAAAGGTCAACCTCAAAAGCCAGAATGGGATATATACGACAATCCCAACATTCAAGCTAGACGTGGATGGGAAACAGAACCAACTCCATGGACAGCTTTGATAGCCACCCGTTACGTAGGGTGGGTCCACGTAGACCGTGCTTTTTGGCCCAGAGAGAGGCACGAGCGGAATTGTAACAACGCAGCCGGCAAGTGGACTCAAGTAAGCAATATCCCTATGAAATGGAGGATGTTGTGCGTGCTGAGGGCAATTTCCGATGATCGTGCGTACGCGAAGCACAACGTTCCGTTGGCGATAGCTGCGATGGTGTACGCGGAGAGTGTGTTGAACGTGGAGGTGGATTGGTCCTCCCTCCCATCGCGTCTTCAGGAATCGTACTTGGTTAGGAGGCCCATGGACATTCCCATGATGCCCATGCCGCAATGGTTTAGTGACAACCCAGAGCTACTGGAGAAACCCGCCCCAGATGACGGTGATGATGATGACGACTCTGATGGTTTGGATGATGAGGAGCTCTTGGAAGAGGTTCAAGATGCAATACTAGGGTACCCGAGGCCATTATAAATGTTGTGTGCATAATGTATAGATGTATATAATTATAGTATTATAGTTTTTTTGGACATTTTGTGTAGTGTATTGTACGGCTTAGTTTTATACGTGTTTTTATACAATGGCAAATTAGGATCAACGGTTTTAGGAAATAGATCTCAATTTTGATTAGCCATTGTAAGTTTTAATGGGATGGAGTCTCACTCACAATATTATCATTTGCCATTGTTATTGGTATTTTGGTAACTTTATGTCTTTTGACAAGGATTTGCAATATGTGGAAAATGCAGCCATGAGTCCCGGGACTCCATTTTGGAACTTTTTTACACAGACGAGTGCCTAACATCATTAGGAATACCCCCAAACTTTTTCAATATTAACGAAAAATCATTTTCCATATGTTATCGGGACAATGTGGCTATTTCGCGAGCGGTGAGCAGAAAACCATGAGCGGTGAGCAGAAAATTTTGTTGCCCATGAGCAGACTTTTTCATAAAGTCTCAAATTTGGGAACCCTATGACCGCGGTTTTTTTCGAACTTTAGTAAAAAAAGATTTTTTTTTTTACTTTTTTGGGGACCCTAAACCCGTGGGTTTAGAAAAACCATTGTTTTAAAAAATAGAATTTGGGCCTAAGACCGTGGGGCCAACGTCACATCTGGACCGTGAAGCCGTGCAATGATTGAAGAATTGACAAACATAATGGTCCTGAGGTTGACCCCATCCAGGTCATCATGGCATGCACTTCTAACGACATCAATCACATCAGTCCCAAAACATCAGATATCAGGGGAACTTGTCTCTCTGGAATACTAAATTCTCAAGGACCTCATTCCATTTTCATATTCCATGTTTGGGCGGAGGGCTAGTGTGCTGGAATGCTGGGGTTTTGGAGTGCATGAGTGCTGGAGTACTGCGAATTTGGAGTCCTGGAGTGCAGGAGAGCTGGAATGCTGGAGTGCAAAAGAGCTAGGCAGCTGGAGTACTAGAGTTTTGGATTGGAGTATTGGACTGCGCACTGGAGTTTTGGACAACGTGTTTAGGGTTTAGGGCTGGAGTTTTAGACTGCTTACTGGAGCGCGTGAGGAGTGCTGGTGCAGCGTGGTATGAGCAACATATGCATCATTGAACTGCGCGCTCTGAACCATTTACTCAAACCTCTGCTACAATTATGAATGCATCATATTTAGTTTGAAGCATTGAACTCCATAATAATGATTCAGGCTTTGAATTAAATGCAATTTTGAGTAATTCTGAGAAATGCATTCAAAATTCATAATCGCAGAATAAAGAGTACACTTATGAATGCATTTTGTTTAGTTTGAAGCTTTGAACTCCAGTAATGAAGATTCAGGCTTCTTCCAAATGCAATCCAAGCTTCAAAGTTACTCAGGCATCAGAGCTGCACTGTTTAATTGTATGCATTTTGTTTAGTATGAGGCTTTGAACTCCATAATGCTTACTGGAATGTTAATGGAATTGGAATGTTAAACTGGAATGTTAATTCACGTGCGCTGTCGACTTGAATTGGCAGAATGAGGAGGCCCATAATTAACAGGGCCATAGCATTCAGGTGTAACCCGAGTGTGAAGTGCACATGCTGTGGCACCAGAATGACGAGAATGATCGACATTTACCTCCACCCTGTCACAGGATTTGTCATATGCAAGCCCTGTCTTGATTACAGGAGGAGGATGCTCCAGAGAAATATAAACCTCTACACTTGAATTTCTGCACTTAAGCAATTTGGAGTGTAATGACATGGAATTTCCTAATCAAATGCAATCTTGTAGGATGGAGAAGTGCAATGTATCGAGTGTGGTGCGCCAGGCTATATGGTTCCTTGTTCCATTTGCAACACCAGATTCTGTAGGAATTGCATCACCCGGCTTTGTGGCGAAAACGCGTACGAGAATATCATCTGGAATCCTGGGTGGGCATGTTTCATATGTGATATTAGACTGGGAGCTCCTATTCGCATGGATATGGAGAACTTCTTGGAATTGGCAGTCATGAACGGCCACCATCCAGAATGCCGACACGGGATCCGGCGCAGGTGTACCCGAGCAGACTACAGGAATCCAAATGCACCACCTCAAATTCCTTAGTTCGGAAGTGTGCAAGGACTGTGACACTCAAAAGTTCTGAGGTATGCATAGTTTGGAGTGCAAAGTTCTGTTGTCGTAAATATCTCACACTACTTAATTACTGGAACATATTCTTGATATGTAAATATGTGGGAGCACTTATATACCAGTACTCCCTTCCCTCACAAGACATTGTAAATATTCTGTAAATATACTGAATAAAAGGCTGTAAGTCCTCTCCAGCACAAGTTCAGCATCAAGCATGGTGCGTCCAGCAAGAGTTTTGGGGTCCAGCACGAGTGCAGTGTGCAGCGCGAGTTCATGAATCAATGTGGCGCGTCACGAGGGCTGCCGGTGCCGGCAGCCTTGGAGAAGGAGACTAGCCAAGACTTGTCAAACTTCTTTATGTTCCTGTACAGTACAACGGCTTGCGTTTGATCACACTTAGTTTTGCGAATGCTCTGCTTCATTTCGATTTGTTTGAATCTTTCACTAAGAGAGCTCTCCACTGCGTTGACAAAGACTATGGCAGTTAATGAAGCATCAGATTAGAATTAGCGTTCTCTGTAGTTTTGATTAGGCACGTAGCAGAGGACGTGAATTGTTTTGAGAATGTCTTGTGACTGGGTTAAATGACATTGAGTCTATTCTTGGGTAGAGTGAGCACCCAGTGTATGGTTTAGAATTCTGATGGACAGCATATAGAGCTAAGGATGTACAATTGGTTAGCTATGAGTCTAATATCAGAGTCACCTAAGAAGTGGTCAAAGCTGCTTGAGTTCTACGTGTTCATTGATGCAATACTTGTAGATCAAAAGGTGGTGGAGGCTTGTGATTAGGGCCTTAAGACTGAGAAGTTGAACAATTGGTCTAAGAGGGATCCAAATAAAAACTGTAGAGTTATCCTTGCTTGCTGAAAATATGTACAATAGTGAACAGGACCATAACAAGAGTAAGAGAAGCACTGAATATGAAAACGCATGAGTTGAGAGGATGCGAATTGAGTTTGGAAAGCACTGCATATGAAGAGATTGCAAGATGGAAATAAAAGCCAGAGATGGGAAAATTATCATTTGTGTCTACATAGTGAAATAGGCAGACAAACAAGATAATGTATCAATCTGATTCAAAGGCAGAGATGTCTAGGTATCGTGCAACACGCTTATCATAACGTGGTGACGGGGTGAGATTAGGAGAGGAATCTGATGCAACTCTAGTATAAGCCTGAGCAATTGCCTCTGCATAAGATGGAAGTAGAAATGGAGGTGTTGGACTTCTGTCCCAAGGTGGATGCTTCAAAACTGTTGGAGAAGTCGAGATACTTAGTATGCTGCATAAACAAACAGAAAACACCAAGTCAGAAATCAAAGAAAATCGAACATGTGCATACAAAATTGGAAATAACGTGAGACTTACTCACAGTGAATGTCTCGGATTGGAGAACCAGAATCGGTGTCAGATTCCAATATTTGGGTGTCATCAACATCTGCGACTTGAGTGGGTGCTGGTGGTGGCGTTCGAAGTGGAACCAACACGGCGTCAAATACTTTCGTATCACTCTCTAGAGCTAGAATGTGGCGATCTGATGCTTGCGCAGCTCGAACGGATGCCCCTGAAAAAATCGACAACTTTGTTAGCATCACCTTGGAAAGAGTCTCGCTTACATAAACTATTCAATGGACTCAAACAAAGCTCAAAAGAAACTCACCGACGCCAGCATTGAGGTCAACTACAATGCCGTTGACTGGTGAAAGACCCGAGATGAACACTTTGAGAAGTGCATCCGATTTCTGCTTCGGACCTCGCCATGGCCTGGAAGTTGCTAGATCAATCACCTGGCTTGTCTCATCAACAGCACTAAAAAGAACATCGTCATTCTCCAAGTCAATCGAAGGCATGGCGGGATCTTGTGTAATCGCCAGAGGAAGAGGTTGTCTGTAAACTTTCTCGTCCAACTCCCTCACAGCAACCAATGCTTTGAACTTCAGAGTCTGCATCAGAAGACACATTTGATATGACTTTGTCAATTGCAATACTAACTCTGTCTACTCAAACAAAACAAAGAAATTCTAAAACTATCTGACTAAAGAAGGAGGGTAGGCTGTGCGCCAAGAGGGCGTGCCGGCGCCGGCACCCCTTCCCACGCCGCGCGCCAGCAGCATAGAAACTGCTTGCACGACAAGGGACGGGGTGTCGGCACCGGCACCCCCTCGTCGCGCAATGCATGGGCACCACAACGTGCCCAGTTATTGCGCGACGGGGGGGTGCCGGCGCCAGCACCCCCTCCCTCGCCACACGAGCAGTACTCGTACTGCTGGCGTGACGAGGAGGGGGGTGCAGGCGCCGGCACTCCCTCGTCGCGCACTACCAAGGCATAGTGCCTTGGCAGTGCGCGACGAGGGGGTGCCGGCGCCGGCACACCCTCGTCGCGCACTACCAGGGCAACGCCTGGTGCCTTGGCAGTGCGCAACGAGGGGGTGCCAGCGCCAGCACCCCCACCTCGTCGCGCCAGATAATGCTTAAGAAAACTGCAGATAAGAGGGCCAGACCGAGGTTTTGAAATATTTCAAATGAAAATCCCACAAGTTGAGAGCAAATATAAATACTTACACGCCGTTGTGGATTCTCGGGGTTTTCCAAGTGCATGGAGTTGATCACTGTCCACTCCTCACGCAACTTCAATTTTGATTTCTTGAGGAGCTTCATGATTTCCTGCTTGGGCCTCTCGCCATCCGGGTAAAACAGTAGAAAAGCTCCATCGTCGTGAAGGTAGCTGACTTGAAATGTCATTGCACTTCGGAGGAACTTGGGGGAAAATGCATTCCAATTTGGCACCTGCGTTGGAGGATCAGAGACCCCAGGGACGCACACGCCATCCGGGAAATCAACAATGACGAGGTCACAGGCAGGCCTCTTGTCCACCTTCCCGTTGAAGTACAGAGATCGCTGGCCACAAGCCTAAGAACAAGAGGTTAGAATTTGATTATTCTGAGTACAAAGAAATTAGTCGGAAATGCAGTCAAATATATACCTCTGATAAGAAGGAGCTAATGTTCTGCAGTTCCTCTGGAGTCTTGCCAGTCTCCTTCAACTCATGGGCAATCCTCTCAAATGAGTCGTTGATGAGAAATGTCCTGCCAGTGCTAGCTGTCTGGGGAATGGGCAAGTCTAGGAGCATTCGACTGAGCGCCTTGGAGACTGCTGTTAATTTTGGTGTAGTAGCTGCACCTTTCTCCACTCGGTCTTGTTTGGCCTTCTTTGCCTTTGAGGGACCTGCTTGAGCTTGCTCGGGGGACGACTTCTGAGGTGGCTGAGGAGATACTTTGCTCCGAATGGTAGCCCCTTGAGTACTAGCTCCAGCAGCTGCCTTGGATACCGCTGCCTTGGGTGCTGCCTGAGGTGCTGCATCCTCCTCACCAGATGAGTTCAAGTTGATGACTTGCTCGGGTTCCTTCCTCTTCCTCCCCTTCTTCCCCTTAGAACCCGGTGTACCCACGGGACTAAGCTCAGCAGCTGGCTTGGGCTTGATTTGCTTAGTATTCTTGAGTGCCGGCTCAAGTTTGTCACGGATATCGATCTCACTCTGCGGACACTTGGTCTTTGGGCAGTCCAAATACCGACCACAGTAGTTGAAATGGACAGGTTTCCATTTATCAACAATTCCATTAGTGAACATGCAGTGGTCATGAGAAGTAGAGAGATAGTTTTTGAAATAAATGGGAGTCCTATTCAGAACCCCGGGCAGAATTAGCACATGCTTCATGTACCGATACAAGACACGTCGGGCAGCTCGAGCAAAATCAGGTTGTTGCTCCGGCTTGTTGTTCTTGTCAATGGCATCCTTCCCCTTCACACTGAACTCTCTAAAAAATGCTGTCTCCTAGAGGTTCACTCGCCACTTGTCCACGTAGTCAGCTAGCGCAGTGATAGGGTCTTGGCCAGCAGGATGCCAGTCAATCTGGACTTCCATATCGTCGATGGTGTTGTGAAACTGGAGAAGAACATCGTCTTGAATCTGAAACCAACAAAACCACAGTAAGTATATACAACTGAACGAGATCTTTTCATGCTAGAATGAAAACAGAGAGATATAAACTAAGTTGAATTGAGCATAGTTAAAGTAAAACAGAGGAATGAGACTTACTTGTGACCACCATACAGCTTTTGGTAGCCAGGCCTTAAATGCGTCATCGCTGAAGCTAGGTGGTGGAAACTTCAGCAACTCCCGCATTTTTGGAGATGAGTTCCAGCGGTTCAACCACTTCACTTTGGCGTGGGGCTCCATTGCGCATGTAGCTAGCATTGCAAGCTTCTCCAGCTTCATCTCTGGACTGTGCTCAAACATCTCGTAATGCTTCTTCACTGTGCCAAGGAAATCATCGGTGAGCCTGGGATCAGCTACTGGCAGCTGCCTCTTCAACTCAGAAATCGTGCTCGCTTTGCAAAGCCGCACTGCTTCATTGATGTACTGCTGAATACTGTTAGCTGTCCACTGCGACTTATCAGGAAATGCCTGATAGAATCGCATTTGAGCCTGGGTTGACGCCTCGGCAATCTCTGACTGCAAAATCAAATGAAAAAGTGTATAAGATTAGAATGGGGAAACATACAATGAATAATGAACGTAAAATGCAAACTGAATGTAGAGGGCACTGTGAGTGAAGAGGCAACCTGATAGAGAATTCCATTCAAAGCGTCCTGTGTCAGGGAATACCACGTCCAGTTCTTCCCACCTTGCTTGACCTCAGCTGCTTTATACTCCTCAGGTGTGACCATGTCCTTGAAGTATTCCAGCTTCTGCCTGCCCAAATGCTTAACTCTGTAGAGTTTGTGAACAAGGTTGGACTTCACGTGGGAGTGCTCGTGGCGCCTACAGAAGACACCAAAGAGGATTACTAACAAGTCAAGTATTGGCAGCATGCAACCCCAACAGCAAGGCAAGACGGCTATGAGTCAAAAACCACACAGATAGCAAGCCCTGACAGCAATCAGTCATAGAGAGCAAATACAACAAAACATTAATGCAAGAAAGAGCAGCATGCATTGACAGGGTTTAGAGCCTTACCAGTTGACTTCATGGAGGGCAGTCAGCATGTTTACCACGTTACCCTTGACCTCAAGAATGATGCACTCCACTTTGTAATGCCACGAGTAATCATCTGGATGCTCCCTGTTGATAATTGGCATCCAGCATTCTAGCCTATGATTGCCATCCCACACATGAAACATCTTATTACAGAAAACTTTCAAATGCTCATCTCTACTGATATACGATTCAAACTCCTCGTTCCGCCGCTTCCAGAGAGGGCTCCACTTCTCGGTTATCTCCTCTGTAACGTCGACAGTGCGACCACTGTCATCCTCCAATGCCACGTAGAAAGCCCCAAAACCATCCATGTAGCCAACCTTGAGAAAATGACTGCCGAGCTCGTATATATCCTTTGCAAGCGCAGGACGAACAGCCTGAAGTCCAACGAGTCGACACATGGGTATGTATATCTTGGATTTCTCCAAAGGCTGGAACCGGCAGCTCATCAAGCGGCTCATAGTGTTTACCAACTCCTTCTCAACGACTTTGGTCATGGCCCCATCCACTTCATCGCGAGAGATGAGCTTCTCTTCTTCTGCTGGCACTGCAAACATTCATATAGAAATACTAAGTAACTCTACTATAAGGATTTTCTCAAATATGCAAAGCTCACACCAAGCAACAATCACCTGCAACTGGCGCCACAGCAGTGTTGGGAGCCTGAGTGTCTTGGGAAGGCAGAGAAGCAGTGGGAGTCTGAGCTCCACTTGGAGCACCGGCTGCATTAGGAGAGTCAGCTGCAGTTGGATTGTCTTCAAGTCCAGCGCTGGCAGGAGATCTATTGTCCACTTCCATCGGGGTGCCGGTCTCGCCACCTTCTTCATACTCGGCCTCATCCTCTGAACGCTGGCTCTTTTCCTCAGGCGTGACCTCCAGGCATTCATCTGCAACCCCAACAATCAACAATGAAACCGATAATAGGGCAAGCATCAGATGTCAGAAGAGCAGTGTGGTGAAGAAAAGATCGAGTGCCGGCATTGGTGCCCCATGGTGGAACACGCCACGGCTCAGTGGTGTTGATGGAGGCGCCTGTCACCAAGGGGGTGCCGACGCTGGCACCCCCTCAGCCGTGCTCGCCACGCTGCGACTTAGGGTCGTGGCTTGCGCAGCTAAGGGGGTGCCGGCACCGGCACCCCCACGGTGACTGGCACCACGTGCTAGAATGCTGGCACGTGTATCCAGTCACCATGGGGGTGCCGGTGCCGGCACCCCCTCAGCGGCACGCGCCACGAGCCAATGCCGGCTCGTGACGCGCACCACTAAGGGGGTGCCGGCACCGGCACCCCCATGGTGACTGGCACCACGTGCAAGAATGCAGGCACTTGTTTCCAGTCACAATGGGGGTGCCGGTGCCCGCACCCCCTCAGTGGCACGCGCCACGAGCCAATGCCGGCCCGTGACGCGCACCACTAAGGGGGTGCCGGCACCGGCACCCCCATGGTGACGGGCACCACGTGCCAGAATGCTGGCACTTGTTTCCAGTCACAATGGGGGTGCCGGTGCCGGCACCCCCTCAGTGGCACGCGCCACGAGCCAATGCCGGCCCGTGACGCGCACCACTAAGGGGGTGCCGGCACCGGCACCCCCATGGTGACGGGCACCACGTGCCAGAATGCTGGCACGTGTTTCCAGTCACCATGCTGGTGCCGGTGCCGGCACCCCCTCAGTGGCACGCGCCACGAGCCAATGCCGGCTCGTGATGCGCACCAATAAGGGGGTGCCGGTGCCGGCACCCCCTTAGCTGTGCGCGTCACGAGCCATCTTTGGTTCGTGGCGCGTGCCACTGAGGGGGTGCCGGCGCCGGCAACCCTCTGGTGACGCGCGACTCGAGCCAAATTTTGCTCGAGTGGCGCGCCACCAAAGGGGTGCCGGTGCCGGCAGCCCCTCGGGAGCTTGCGTTGATAATGCAGAAGTACACTAACTTTTGAGCACTCCAATCAAAATAAGTCTAAAATTTCAATTATAAGCTGAAATGAATGGCAAACCAACAGAAACTGGGTCAAAACTTCAGGAGACGGAGCAAAATAGAAGCCTAGGACGTAAAAACACTAAGTCCCAACTTTGCTAGGATGGGGGTGCCGGCACCGGCAGCCCCTTTTAACCTCTCGTCACGAGCAGGTGGCGCGAGGAGAAAAGGGGGTGCCAGCACCGGCACCCCCGTCATGGCGCGCGCCACGCATTCAATGAGAGTGCGCGGCGCGCGCCACGACGGGGGTGCCGGTGCCGGCACCCCCTTTAACCTCTCGTCACGAGCAGGTGGCGCGAGGAATAAAGGGGGTGCCGGCACCGGCACCCCCGTCATGGCGCGCGCCACGACGGGGGTGCCGGTGCCGGCACCCCCTTTTAACGTCTCGTCACGAGCAGGTGGCGCGAGGAAAAAAGGGGGTGCCGGCACCGGCACCCCCGCCGTGGCGCGCGCCACGCATTCAGTGAGAGTGCACGGAATGCGCCACGACGGGGGTGCCGGTGCCGGCACCCCCGTTTCTCCTCGAGCCACAAGCTGGTGCCGAGAGGCCAGACGGGGGTGCCGGCACTGGCAGCCCCTCTGTGGCGCGCTGCAGACACTCTCGCTGAGTGCGTGGCGCCTGCCACGACAGGGGTGCCGGTGCCGGCACCCCCATTTCTCGTCGCGCCACCAGCTCGTGGCCTGAGGGGAAACGGGGGTTCCGGCACCGGCACCCCTATCGTTGCGCGCGCCGCGCACTCAGAGTGATTGCGTGGCGCCCGCCACGACTGGGGTGCCGGTGCCGGCACCCCCCTTTCTCCTTGTGCCAGGAGCTCGTGGCACGAGGACATGTGGGAGTGCCGGCACCGGCACCCTCGTCATGGCTTGCGCCACGTGCTCGCGCTGAGCTCGTGGCGCGAGCTGTGAAGGGGTGCCGGCAGCTGGACACCCTCCACTACTCGCGCCATGAGCTCGTTCTGAGCTCTTGGTGTGCGTACTGGAGGGGGTGCCGGCACCGGCATCCCCGACTTAGCACACGCCACGAGCTCCGGCTGAGCTCGTGGCGCATGCGACAACTGGGACTCTAAAAGAGCTCGTGGCGCCGGCTACCCCGTGGCCGCCCGAGCTCGTGGCCTAACTCAACTAAAATGAAATTTTTTCTTACTCTAGTGCTGTGAGAGAGAGTGCATTCTATGGTAGTAGTCGCCATTTCATAAGCTGGTGATTGTCAACTGACTAAAGTAACAAGCAATTTGAGCATGAACTTAACAGCAAATGGAACATGGCCAATAGGGTTTAGGGACATGGCAAATCAGGACCTGGCCGAACTGGACATGGCCAAAGTGGACATGGTCAGACATGCAGCAAGAACATACCAGTTTCTGCCGTACTCTCAAACTCAAACTCGTCCACCTCCTCATCCATGGCTTCTGGAAATTGGAGTAGTCGCGCAAGTCAGGAAATCAGCAGCGTGGGGCGAGCGGCAGCTATAAGCTAGGGTTTCTGGAGTAGGCGCGCGATGCACGAGGGCAGCAGCGGAAGCAGAGAATGAGTGCGGCAGCAAGGCAAATGACAGTAGAGAAGGGAGCGACAAGGGCGCTCAATGAGGCAAATGTCAGAGCGACAATGGAGCGCCTTAAACTACAGCGGCAATGGCGACACAAGAAACCCTAATCGCCTGTAGAATCACTACGAAAATGGGGTGCAAGAGGACAAGCGGCAGTAGTAAAGAGGAGCTGCAGGAGAAGAAAACACGGCAAGCGGCGAGCAGAAGGGCAGAGCAGGTGCGCGGAGCAGAGGCGGAGCGAAGGGGCGGAGCAACGACGGAGAAAGGGACAGGTAGAGCGATGGCGGAGCGGCGGCGGAGCAAGAGACAGGTGGAGGAGCAAGAGACAGGAAGGAGCGAGCGCAAGGAGAAACCCTAATCGAAGGAGAAGAGTTCAGGGGGAGGAGGGACGATGGGCGAGAAGACCAGACCGGGAGGAGGACCATCGGGGGTGGGGGGCCGTAAACCCTACCCTATACGCAAATTTAATTTTGCAAAACATCAATTCAACGGCTGCGTCATTGTCACATCTGTCAAACCTCATTCACATGCATTCACTTGAACTTGGGCTACCTAACTTACCATCTTCGTCTTCCTCTTCCTGATTGTTTTGTCGTTTGTCTTCTTCTCCTGTGTCAGATTCTCTCTCCTCCTTAGACTCGTCGTCTTCTAGAGTCTCTTGTTGTCGTTTCGATTCTGAAGCGCTAATTATTTCTTTAAATGACTTGGTCTTTACTTGACGAACCTGATTTCCATTCCAAACCTTTGCATATTAGATTGCACGAAACTAAATTGAATGTGCAAAGAGACAAGAAACAAGTACAATGCATAAGTCTAGATTACCGTTCTTTTGAATGTCGTGGGTTGGCTGTCCTCCATGTCTTCACCTTCGAGAGATGTGTGATCGGCTTGGATCTCCAACACGACCTCTTCAAGTATTGGAAATAATTTTTTGGCTGTCCCTCCCGTGTCTGCCTTGGTTGTCACTGGGAGACGCCCCTTCATCTGGACGCTACTTGAACTCTTTCTCATTGAATAATATAAACGCCCTCCTGGTACTCTCTTCTTCTTCTTCTTAGTAGTATCAGATCTGCACTGCTGCTGCTTTTCGTCTAAGGTACGTGGCATCTGATCACAAAGAATGACTTATACAAAGAATCCTAGCACGAGAGATAGACTACACCAGCGCCTGGGTTGTCGCAACTAATAGTCTTGTTTGTGTCAGACAGTTGGAATGATGATCCGTGAGTGCAGAATGGCCAAAATTCCCATATGCAACATTATCCCTTATCCATCTAAACATATGCAAAGAAAAAATATATAAATACTCCTATACTATAGTGAGGGCACAAGAAGAACTACTCAAGAGCAAAGGATGGTTCTAAAGAGCTTCTTAATTGCCTCTGGTCACAGTGAAGACCAAAATATTCCTCCTCTTTTAGAAAAACCTAATGGACTCCCTTCACAGGACAACATCATTTAAATCCATCTAAAAATATAGAAACCAAAATTATAACACTACGGTATATCGGATGCTTCGGGCGGGCGATTCCGAGATGCATACCGATCAAGAAAGAGTGGGAAAATGCGGCATCATAACCAGAAGAGAGCGGTGATTCCAGCGATGCAATGCAATTCGCATGAAGGCAAGGGAATCTCTGCCGCAATTACCAATGCGACGCCGCAGCAGCAGAGCGCCGGCTAGGAATGAAAATGGCTTTGTCCTCCACATACTTATTGTCTTTCATGTCTGCCTTGGACGACGCATGGATGGATGAATGAATCCCTGACAGCCTGGATGGCACCTGACAGCATTCACCCTTCTTAACTAATGCGTCCCACTCGGGCTCCGCTCAACATATCAAATCATACCACCACGCATGGATGGATGAATGAATCCCGGCGTGGATGGCACCTGACAGCATTCAACCTTCATAATTAATGCGTCCCACTCGGGCTCCCTCAACATATCAAATCACACCACCATGGATGGGTGGATGAATGAATCCCGGATGTGGTTGGCACCTGACAGCATTCACCGTTCTTAAGTAATGCGTCCCACTCGGCTCCACTCAACAGATCAAATTATACCACCACGCAGTCATTTTTTGTAGTGGCAGGATGTTGCTTCAGTCCCAGTAACTAGACGGCGTCTCTGTGGATTGGCACTTTAATTATAGGACCTGTCGTATAGTCACAATCAATATGTTTGTTATTTTTGTATGCGCCTTCTTGTGACGTAACTGGCAATCCAACTAACTAACGCTTGGGCTCTATCATCTGTTGCACTAGAGTGTGTGGATGTTGTATCCGATATTTTTTGATAGTGAATTCTTTCTTTGTCTCTGAATCAAAATGTGACTTCGTTGCCTATTGTCATGGCAACCATACGTGCAGAAGGATGTCGGGCGCCCATGAGGGTGGCCCAACTAAGTGATGGACGGTATGTCGTAGGTGTTGATATGTTGTCGCTGAAATTTGGTTTTCAGAAGGATTCGATTTATCTTGAAGAGGAGATATTTGACGAGAACAGTGAACTCTCATACACTTTAACGGTAGAACCAGTATTACAGGACGACCGCAAAGTCTGGATTCTTTCTCCATCATCCTACCGTGCTCTTGGAATAGATAACATAGCAGTTCCTAGTAGACTTCCGAGCGTTGTCGGTTCAAACCCTGGTTCAGAGATTCCCGTTCTCCGAGATGTTAAGCTAGAGAATCCGGATATCATACATATCGAAGACTCTGACGTTGAATCAGATCTTCGGTTTCTTCCAAATGCACCAGCTAGCCAGACAAAGTCAGGATCTCATACCTCAATCCAAAAGCCTCCGCTCACGCCGTTGTCGATGGGGAAACTTAGTGCGGTAGATTGCATTAGGAAGCTGCAGTTTCGTAAAGGTGCAAAGAGTGAGCTTAGTAAGCTTGATTTCGATTCGTTTCAGTACTCTCTTGTCAGGTATTTGCCGGCTCAGTATAACGGCAATCATTTGTTTGAGTTTCCTCCCGCACCTAAGGATGTGAAACCAAGTTATGGGAGAAAGCTGTTTGGAATGGACAGACATTTTGATGGTCACACTTGGTGTCTATCAAACACTCGAAACATTAGAAACGAGTTCAGCCTGTCATTCCGTGCGGCACACTGTGCAGGCCACTTGCGATGTGAGAACGAGAAGTGCGAGTTTCTCAACAGAGTAGGTCGTCGCGAAGCAGTGAACGAGAAATTATGGGACGGGCATGCTAAAAAGCCTTTCTTAGGGCAGATCCCTTTGAGTGATGCAACATTGTTTTGCGCTATCTGCAAGGAGCCTCCAACCTGTATGGAGACGTGCCCAGCGATGATGTACTGGGTAACGGGTGAACCAACGACAACCCGGGCCTGCATTCACATTGGAGAGCACAAGCACCCCGTTGCACGGGGTGATTGTAGAGAATCTCGTATTCTCCGTGATCAGCTTCTGAAGAATGCAGTGGAGTCCTCGCCCAAAGCAAGTCCATCGTCGATTGCGTTAGCAGCCAGTTTGGAGTTCCTTGGAGAGCATTTGATGGGTAAACCGGGTGAAGATCCAGTTCAGCTATCCGATAAGGAACTTGAAGCAATTATGTACCAGTTTGACAGTTTCACTAGTCCTACTCTTCGCAAGAACGTTTCTGAATTTAAGCGCATCGGCCAAACCGGAGTTATCGATGGGGTCTGTGAGTTGCGAGGTACTACAAGATGGCCATTTGTGCAAGAGAATCGCTTCCCTGGCCAAGGCAAGCAGACTGACAAGGTATTCGTGTTCAAAATGTCTGAAATTGGGCGCGGCTCGGGCGTGGACTTGGTGAGGAGGATGCAGCCTGGTGGTGACCTCCATGATGCGTGGGTAATGTTTGACCACGTTAAACGAGTTAAGCGGTACACAACCTTTGCATGTCATGTGTACGATTCTGTGTATTGTAAAGTAATGACCATTGCAATTTGCGACATGATGTCCGAGACGACGGAGGCACAAGCTTATTTGTGGACAGGAATCAACGAGGTCATGGCGCGACATGGGGTGCACAAAGTGAATTTCAAGGGGTTTATGGCAGACAACGCTCAAGCTAACTGGAATGCAGTGCGGGAGATATACGGTTCTGGAGATAAGACCGTCCCAATGGAGGGGCGTGAGCGATCCTGTTTACTTCACTGGACTCAGTGTATGCATAGGGCAACTAATCAGTTGATCAAACTGGAGTTGCGTGATGAGCACAAACGTTTGTGTACCCAATACAAAGACTCCAAAACCGATGATGAATCGCACACCAGATACTTGGCTATTCGTTCGTGGTGGTTCACAAGTGGCGCAGCGATGGAATCTCAAATTCCATTATTAGATGCTTGGCTTGCTTGGTGGCACTTTCGATACCGACAGTGGGGCGGGTATATGAATTTGGTAAGTTTGAATATGTACTTGTTATTGCTTTTTTGAATACTCAGTGAATTAGGCAGCTGTTCTGTATATAAGGGGTGATTTGTGAGTTCATTTGCGCCGCATAGTGAGTAAGACTGCTAGCACAAGAAGCCCCATGTAGGAGGCATTCTGGAGTGTCACCCATTAGCAGTTGTCAGTGCTAGCAGCCCCATTCAGGACGCAATGGCAGTGTCACTCACGGATGTGGCAATCTGGGTGCCGGTGACGGCACCCCCTTCTTGAGTGCGAAGTGGTTTGTGCTACGGGATCACCCTTGCTGGCTGGCGCTATGGGGGGTGCCGGCACCGGCACACCCTTGCTAGCTGGCACTGTGGGAGGTGCCGGTGTCGAACCTCGTTCGACCTAGAAATAGAGAGTTAGGGTTTTAGAGTAGCTAGGAGTAGCCCGGATCTCCATAAATGCGTGTGGTAGTGACCATAATGGCACATTTAGTTATTTATGTAGAAGAGGCGCTCGCGCGCGCTGTAGGGTTATTGCTAGGGTCCGGTTTTGACAGCTGGTGTCCGGATTGGGCACCGGGCCCGGACTGGAAACCGGGTAGGGGATGGACCCGGCCGCGCTTCGCGCCTTGAAATGGGCGGCTTTAATTAGGGCAGTTCACTGTTCATTTTTGCATAGTGTTTCCAGTCCACCCCTGCGCCAGGTTTTTGTGTTTCCGGATGCTGTGAGAGATCAGGGAGAGCGACCGGGTGGTGAGCAAGTATCCCAGGAGATTAGGCGGAGCATGCGCAGTCGAGGGAAGGAAGTTTTGGAGCCAGCAGCGATGGGACGGAAGGACGATTGGAGGCTCAGACTGCCGGTTCCGGATAAGTTGGTGCGCCCGGTTGCTCCGGCCAAGGCGGAACATAGGGAGCAGCTGCGGAAGGATTTGCACAAGATGGGTTGTGAGGAATTGCTGTACCTGCCCTGGGATCTCTACAGTAATGCTATGTTGCAGGAGTTAGGTGGAAAACCGGTACCGGAGGAATTCCAGGACAGCGAAATCCGGGGGCGATCGACGGCGTGGAACTCGAAGCATTGGCGCTTGACATACAAGTTCCCCAACAGCCCGGTTGGATATGACACGACCAAGACGGATTCCGGATGGGTGAAGGAGAAGTTTTCTAAACCGGTTTCAGAGAAGGACGGATTCCGGGTGGAGGACTGCAAAGACGACCGGGAGAAGCGCCTGCTGCGGTTTCTGGTGCCTATTTTTAGCCCGGACAAACCCACCACCTGCACAATCAAGCTGATGAAGGCCATTTATGAGGCCTACCTCAACAACCGGAAGACCGGATGGGGAGAAATCGTGGACCATTTGGTGGACCGGGAAGCGAAGAAACTCGGAAACAAGAAGGGATGTCCTCTAACCCCTTTTCTGTTTCATTTGTATGACAAGTACGGATGTCTCACGGCCAGGGAGAGAGAACAATGGGAGAGCTGCCGGAGGATCATGGACCGGGAGCCGCCAAGGGCCCGGGAAGGGAATCCGGATGATAGCGAGGACGAGGACAACCCGGACGAGGAAGAACGGGAAGAGCAGGAAGGAAGAGGAGCAGACGAGCAAGCAGCGGTCGACCCGGACACGGAGGAAGGCCAACCGGGACCCTTGGAGGCCCGAGCAGAAGAGGAGGAACCGGGTCAGAAGACACCGGTTGAGGCGGTCCCCTTTAGGGTGCGCACCCGGGGCCAACTCAAAAAGCTCCGGGGGACTCCGAACAGATTGGAGTCCAAGGATGAACCGGACCAGAGTGGACCGGACGAGGCGAATACCTCTACAGCACCACCCCGAGGACAGGTGAAGAGGCGCTTGAGGATTCCGGATGAAGAAGAGGAAGAAGAGGATGATGACCATGACACAATTGTGACCAGGTTTAGGGTTCCTCCGAAGAAGCAACACCGGAAGACGACACCGGTAGATAGCCGGAGGAAGAAAAGAGGGGCGCCGGAGTCGACCGGACGTCAGAAGAACGTCAAGGTGAAAACCAAGAGGGCGCGAGATTCGAAACCGGTGCGGGACGAAGAAGAGTACTCGGAGGGGATCCGGACGTATGAGCGGGCTCCCCGGAATGCAGGACCGGAATTGGAGGACATTCCACTGCGGGAACCCGAGGAGGACTTCCTCAAACCGGTCAGGGAGGCATTAGAGACGGTGGCAGGTAAGTACCACCCCATCTATACCTCAATGAAGGAAGTTGGGCGTGTCATCCGGAGTACAGAGGTGGAGAGGTATCCGGAGCTCGTCCGGAAGATGAGGAAGGAGTTAGACAAGCTCCGGAAGGAAGCCTCAGAGAGGAGCCTGTTACTACTAAAGCAACAGGATGAGATCCGGACTCTGGAGGAGCAGAAGTCGCCCACCTACCAGCTCCTCGCGTCACTGCTCAAACCGGATGGAGAGGCCCAGACGGAGGCCCGGTTGTACCGAGAGAAGGTGGTCGAATCCGGATTGGACGGTGCTGCCCGCGTGACGAACGTGGTAAAGAAGTACGCCATGAGGGTCGAAGCAGGAGTAGTGGAATTCCGGAGACTGTTGGCGAAGCATCAGGCGAGATTTCCATCCGGGTCCAAACCGGATGAGAGGGTGGCAAACCAGAGAGGTATGAATGCACCCATAGCCAGTAGTGAATTGTTGGCCGCATTCCATGTATCACAGGATGCGCCCGGAATGGAGGAAGTGGAGAGAATGGTGGCCGGGGGTCAATCTACCCCGGAACAGACTTCGAGACCAGCTGCAGGTCCGATAGTGAGCATGCCGAGGGGGAATCCGGATGCCAGTACCGGAGGGTACCAGTCGGAGGCCAGCCTGGCCGATTTGGCAGGCCAGGCTGCCGATTTGGTGGAGACCGGGACCACTCCGGGTAGGGAGTCAGGATCCGAAGAGGACCAAGAGGTGGACGGCCAACCGGAGACGGGTGGTCAGGTGGATAGGACGGACGCCGGTGAACCGGTGGAGCGAGAAGAGGATGCGGGCGAACCGGAGGAACGCGAGACTCAGGAGGACGAGTCGAACGGGAGTCAACCGGAGTCCGATGAAGAAGGCAACCAGGAAGGGGTCCGGGAACGTCAATCCAAGTTGAAGGAGGATGCTTCCCCGCACTCCAACCAAGAAGAGGAGGGGGACTCTGATGGCGACCGGGTCAGTAGCCCGGAGGGGCAGGAAGATCAGTAGGATCCGGGTTGCAGTGGGAACCGGATCAGGCTAGGTGGTAGGCTTTAGGCTTGGTAGACTAGCCGCGTGTGCATAGGACCTTTTGTGTGATAGGTTAGGCACTTTTGCCAATAGGATAGGATTGGGATCTTTTGGATGTGATTTCCCTTGATTTCCGGATCCCGGGTTTGTAGGATCTGGCCGGGAAATCCGGTCTGGTGGTTGAGGACCACTATTTTCCCAGGAATGCTTGGCATTCTTGGGGTCTTCTTGTATTACTGTTTCTGTGAATGCAAACTACTGTAGGGCATTATCCGGAAATTGTGTATATGCTGTGGGGTTGTTTGTGGAATAGTACAGTAGTCAAGAGTCCCTGGGTAACCGGGTGGGTAGTCCGGGTCCTCGAGTGATTCGGGTGTGAAGTCTGAATATGGTTTTTGGGTGACTTGAGGACTGTTTGAAAGAGTGGTTTCTAAGTTCCGTACGCTAGGTAATCCGGGTTAGTGGCTAGGCAGGTAGGAGGGGGTACTCCGGTTTGCACACAACTCCTGGACGGGTAGTCCGGTTGAGGTGCCAGCACTTGGAAGGTCCAGGCGAGGAGGAATACGGGATCACGGGAGTAAAGCAGGGCGCTAGAGTTCCTGAATGTCAACTTCGGACTCCCCGGATAGTGTCCATTCCGGTTAGTCAGTCGTTGTAGTAATTGGGAGAAAGGGGAAACCGGATTGCGCTTGCGTGACACGGCTGCCGGTTGGGTAAAACTAGCAGTTGAAAGGGCAGTACGGAAAGTACCCGGGATTAGGAGTTTTGTGAGTTAAACAGGAAGGTAGTGAAGCTCCCATCACTTGAATCAGTAGGGAGGGGTGTGTCTTTCAATCCAGCACCACTAATGTGAATGGAGAACCCTCTGAGGAGAAACAGAGGTTAAACGAAACGGGATCAGGTGACAAAGGTGGACCGGGAAGAGGAAGGATAGTGAAGAATCCTCCCCGGAAGGATACCGGATCGAGTAGTAACCGGGTCAGTCAGTAGGAGAAGGCCCGGTTCAGTAGGAAAGAGGAATTCAGCTGGTGAAGAGAGAGAGAGAGATCACCAGTCCGGGACCATCTCCGGAAACTTCCCACTTCACAGAATCTCCGCGGAATGATAACCCGGAAATCACCTCTACGAGCGCTCTTAATACAAAAAAGTGCGTTCTAGGGGAATATCCGGTATCACGTGCTACGACAGCCAGCACCGGCACCCCCTCGCTGGTTGGCACTGTGGGGGGTGCCGGCACCGGCACCCTGTTGCTGCCAGGTGCCGTGGGGGGTGCCGACACCGGCACCCCCTTGTTGGCTGGAGCCATGGGGGGTGCCAGCGCCGGCACCCCCCTAGCGGGCATGGGATGTGCCGGCACCGGCACTCCCCTTGCCGGTGCTCGCTTTCAAAGGTGCCGGCACCGGCACCACTCATAACTGGCGCATCTTGGAGGTTGCCCTTTCAAGAAACGCGTGCCACTGAAGGGTGGTGGCACCGGGATGCTTTGGGTGTCGCGTGTCGTGCGCTTTGTGTTTCACATTTTCTCTAAGCACGTTGTCTGTTCAGAATTTGGCAGATGAGGAGAAAGCGAAAATGCCAATGTGCAACCTGGCCAAGACAGTACATGCTTTTTGGATTAAACAGTCGGGGAAGAATGGTGATAGTATTTATGATGCTATGGTTGATGACTTTGCCCGTGCGTTTATTCAATGCACAAGGTACAACTCGTTTCTTTCAGGGCGTGGATCAGGAACCGGTCCAAGTATGGAGGAGCTTAGGTTACGTACTGCGAGCCGAAGTGGTAATTTGAATTCCATTTTCAAAGCCATTGAGAAGGTACCTGGCTCGAGCGATTTCTTGATCTCAGGAACTCAATATGCTGGTGAAGAAATTTTCGGATCTGCCAAGCGTCGTCTAGATGCTGACCCTGGAGGTTAAGACGATTCACATCGCTTTGACAAGGTTAACGTCTCGCAACCCAAGCCCGCCAAGGTCACCCGATCTCGTTCAAAGGGATCGCCTTCCGGTACGATAAATCTTGAAGAAGAAGAAGTTCCTGTAAGACTTCACAGTGCCTTTACTGATGTTGGAACCTCATCTCCAAATACACTTCCGGAAACACTGCGAGTACACCAAGTGTCGAGTGTGCTGGAATCAGATTGTGACACAAGCGCATGGCATATTCGGCGAGTGCCAAGTGTGGGGAAGAAGTCATGCTTTGGCCAGATCCAGAAGTCTTCCAAGAAGTGTACACAGAAGTTATCTCTCTCTGTTCCTGCACCAGCATATTTTGGAACGTATCATTGTCGTCCCAAAAATCAGGATTTTCATCAATTTTTCTTTTTCTGTCCTGACGATTTGGCAAGATGCGTGAAGAGTAATCGGCGTAGGTGGGTGACCACGTGACCTAATGTACCAGATGTTTGGCCCGTGGTGAGGGGTACTAATCTTACACAGCGAGAGATTCTAAGACTCGAAGAAGCTGGGTTTCAATTGCAGCAACGGCCGCCAATGTCTCAAGACCGGCTATTTGGCAATGATAATGCTGTTGCATCTCACGTACACAACATTCCTGCACCAGCGTTTCCCGACAAGTATTTGACACAGAGAGGTAATAAAAAGACACGTCGCAATCTCAATTCTCCTGTCAGCGCTCATCAAGCAAGTCGGTGGGCCTCTGCGTCACTGGTTGAAGCTGTAGTTCTCAAGGTGACACTTGTTCCGAGTCCGGGCATCGGTGCGATAGTGGATATGCGATCGATGCATGGATCTGAGTCTAAAGAATACAAGGTGAGCATCGGTCCGCTCCCCGAATGCAACTGTTTTGACTTTCAAGACATGTTTCTGAAATTCAAACAACGCGGACCTTATTACAACTGTAAGCATATTTATTATGTTTATCGTGTAATGTGTGGCCTCACACGCAATGACGATCTCTTCATACATGCCCTGACGCTGAGCTTTAACGAGATCAAACAGATTTTGCTCAGTGGTATTGTAGACAGGGTCACACCTGCTTAGAGATTCAGGAAGTGGTTTAACCAACATCCCACTTAAAAAGAAAATGTTGTGACTTTCTGGTCGTATTACACTTGAGTGCAGTTTGATAGGTATAGTCAAAGCTGCGCATTTCTTTTTTGCCAAGTGTGTTCCATTTTCCTTGGAGTTCTTGAAAATGATCTTTTTTGTCAAGTGTGTTCCATAATGTTTGTGGAAAGATTATTAAATTCCAATTCAAAGCGTAACTGAAATCCATGGTTATAGGCCCAATTTCCACGGTTTTAGAATAACTTTACTGAAATGTTTTTTATCTTTTCTAAAATTAGCAAGTGTAATTACTTTTTTACCCCTCATTAATGCTTATAAATAGAATATTCCCTGGCCATAGGCCCAAACTTTTTTTAAAATTCAAGTACTTTTTATCTTTTCTTTTTAGATTTTCCGCTCACCGCTCGTGATTTTCCGCTCACCGCTCGCGAAATAGCATTCCTGGTTATCGGGATTTTGCTAACTCTATGTTTTTTGACTAGGATTTGCAATTTCTGGAAAATGCAGCCATGAGTCCTGGGACCATTTTTTGAACGTTTCTTGCAGAGTTGGGTGCCTAACATCATTAGGAACACCCTCAATTTTTTATTTTTTATTTTTTTTCGTGCAAATGGTGAGAATTTCATTGCAAGAGAACAGAAAATACACCGCCGCGAGACTAGGCCCATACAAGCCAGGCCGGCGAAGAATTTTTTGCGAATTTTGTGTATTTCATAACCTAACAACCTGCAATTACCTGACCAAGAAGTTTGAATACCTGAAACCCTAACCAAGTCCCTAATTTACATGAATCTACCTCGGAGACACCTTCAAATTTTTATTTTATTTATGAAATATAATTTTCCATATGTTATTGGGATTTTGCAAACTCTATGTTCTTTAAGGGCTAAACGTCAGAGAGTCCAAAAACTGGACGACTAACAGATTCAAACCCTTTTCATGTTCTCATCAATGCTTGGATGAAAGTCATCCAATTTTTTGGAGATTCTTCACCAAGTTGTTCTCTTATCTAACGGTTGGATTTAGTCATACTTGATTACATATTTTTCTAAAATTACAAATGTAGAAGTATGTCAAGTTGTTGACCAAGCCAAAATTGCATTGACTGTAGTTCAAAAGTGGCCTTCCAAAAATGAGGTCATACATTTAAGAAACACAAAAATTTCAAAGAATCACCACGTTTAAGATTATCTCATTTCAAATTCATTCCAACAAATTTAACTCAAAAATTATTAAAATTTTGTTTGTAATCGAATTTAGAAGGAATTTTTAATTTTAACCTTCAAATTTTATAATTAAATATTGGTGATAATATTAGTGAGTCGAACCGTACGGATGGAATCTAAAATTCACAATCTAAAACTTTCATTTGTATATCAATTCCTAAATATTCTTCTAAATAGTATTGTATGACTATTTTTCTCAATCTCTCAATTCCAGGGACACCCTGGTACGTTTAGGGGTTAACTTTGGTGGGAGGCAGTCGGACAGGGGCAGTCGGATCGTGGGCCGTTGGATGAGGCAGTCGGGATGCGGCGGTCGCATCTGGGCCGTCGGTTAGGGGCAGTCGGGATCGTGGACCGTCGGGAAAGGGCAGTCGGGATCGAGGGCAGTCGGATCGTGGGCCGTCGGATGAGGGCAGTCGGGATGCGGCCGGATGATCTGGGCCATCGGGTAAGGGCAGTCGGGAGGGGGCAGTCGGGGTTCGGCAGTCGGATCGTGGACAGTCGAGACGCGGCCGTCGCATCCGGGCCGTCGGGTAAGGGCAATCGGGTGGGGCAGTTGGTGAGGGGGCAATCGGATGAGGGCAGTCGGGGGCGGGGGGGGGCACATGATATATAAGGTGGTCAACGTGGCTCATTTTCACACGCTTGTTCACCTTCTTCAGCACATTAACTGGGTGTGCTTTAAGCAACCGCCGCCACGTGCTCGTGGGTGAATAGGTGGCCTCTGAGGCGGAGTATTTCATTGAAAACTTTACCTCAGGGGTTCAAAATTATATTTATGTTACTTGTGTGTGGACCATAAACCTTGAACTGAACGTTAGATTCAGCACTATTTTGAAGTGCAATTTAACGTTTTTTAATACTAGTCGCACTATTTTGAAGTACGAGGTTCTTTAAGTACGTTTTAGGGTATCGGAGACTTTAGAAGGGACAGGAAGTTGGTACTGTAATCAAATTTGACGATGGCGGAGGGTGTTAATCGACGACGGTCTAGATCCGAATTTGGTGAAGGGGTTGAGGTAAACGAACCACGAAAAAGTAAACCCAAAGGCACACCTCAGGACGTCCAGAGGGAAATTTATAATAACCCCAATATTCTTGCGAAACCGGGATGGGAAGAACAAACAACTCCGTAGACTGCTTTGATAGCGAGCCGTTATGTGAATTGGGTCCATATGGACTGTGCATTTTGGCCACGAGATCGCCATGAGCAGAATTGTGCGAGCGCCTCTGGCAAGTGGACCCAGATGAACAACATTCCAATGAAATGGAGGATGTTGAGCGTGTTGAGGGCGATTTCAGATGACCCTAAATACGCTAAACACAACATTCCGTTGTGTATCGTTGCGATGGTGTATGCGGAGAGTGTTTTGAAGGTGCAAGTGGATTGGTCCTCGCTTCCGTCGGCCGTACGCGAAGCATATTTACTGAGGAGGCCAAAGAAAATTCCCATGGTGCCAATCCCCCAATGGTTTATTGAAAACCATAATTTGCTGTATCCGCCAAGGAATTACAGTGGGCCCAGTATAGAGGATGATATGCAAGTGGACGAAGAATTCATGGACGAAGTCATTGTGAATTTAGGCAGTCCACCCTTTGTAGAAGTACCACGACAAACGCCTCCCGTACAAATCTTTGAGGGACATGACGATTACAGGGGTGCAGTACAAGCGGAGGCAGTTACAACGGGGGCCCCACCTACGGAAGTGGCGGATGCGGCAATGCCCGATTTTGAAACCGAAACAACGGATGTGATGATGGATGAGACCGTGGTACCAAGTACGCCCGTTTTACCGGGAGGGGAAGGATTTCCAATAATTCACGACGCACCGAGTACATTGGATGGGACCCACCTTCACAGCACGGTCATCAGAGACCTCGTTAGAAAACATGAGACAGAGGTCGCAGCTCTGCGCGCCAGGGTGACATTTTTAGAAGGCAAACTTGCTGAGCTGGGTTTCAAAGAAGATGCTTCAAACGCTGATTCCATGGTATGGAGTGACGATTTTGTTGTCCCCATTGATCAAAGCATTTTGAGTGTTCCACCACCGGAATGTATGGGGAAGGGGAAGGATGCAATGACCTCATCGCAGCTGTGGAAGTACGAGGAACGTGTCGCGGCAATGAATCGCGAGGACAAACTGCAATATGAATGGGACGCTGCTCTAGATTGCATCGCGACCACGGAGTCTTTGACCGGTGAAGTCATGTCAAGGAACCTCGCTCTAGAGAAAGAAAACGAGGATTTAAAAAAAAAATTAGAGCGTGCTCTTAGTTGCGGGAACTTTGAAAATCACGACGAGCTTGCAGACTTGAGGGCCCGCGTAATGGTGTACGAAGTCCAACACGATAACTCGGTGGAGTTGGAGCGGCAGAATAGGAGTCTTAGAAAGGAGTATGCCGCACTTGCTACGCAATTTGATGACTGGGCAACTGTTGCCATTCTTGCAGCAGCAAGAGTGAGGGCATTGGAGATGGAGATGGAGCAAGTTGTGGTGGAATGGGGGAGAGACAGTAGATTGCGAAATCTGATGCTAACATCTTGGGCTGAAGTTGATTCAATGTATGACGATGATTGGCCAACGACGGCTCAGGGGATTGATTGGCCTAAATTACCAATCCAACACCGATGGAATCCTCTCCAAGAATATAACTGCAGCGCATTAGGAATACAGCGGGAATAGCCTGCACCGAACGAAATGGTTCACGACAGTTCCCAGTGCATTATTTGCAGCAACTATTTTGGACCGGAGGGTTTTTGGTCATTAGGAAGTTGTAGACATAGCTTCCATGTGCAATGCCTTTTACCATGAATGATTTCCGTCCGACGGTGCCCAGTTTGCAACAGCCCTTTCCACCGCCGGTTGTATGAAACATTCGGATTGCTACCGTTCATGCCAAGTCATTTGAGGTACAATGCAACAGATTTTGCGGGATTTGTAACTGCCCAAGAAATTGGGAAGACGGTGGAATGGAGCTGCAGTACAACATGAGCATTCAACAACTGTACATCGAGAGGCAGCAGTGGAACTGGCACGAGAGCAAAGAGAACGTACTTTTGGCCGCAAATTTGTTGTACCCGAACAAAGCTCCAAACTTCGGGTTGAAACTCTTTTTTTTCCAAGTGTTCGGGTATTATTGGGACGCAAGAACGGGGCAGTTGGTGAAAGGAGAACTTCCCATTAGACAAAGGGTGAATCACATGGGCGAGACAATACGTCCGCAGCAAGATTTAGAGGCCAATATTCTTAGCAAGGGGGACAATGTCATAAACGAACAGTTGTACCACAAACCTAGACTGGAGAGGCAAGCCATCTATGTACTGTTGCACAAGGTATCTCCAGAGACACAGCGGTATTTGAAAGCCAGACAAGAGGGTAGAGTCCGACGTCCAAATCTGGTTATTACAGAAGACGCTGTTTGTTACCGCACTAGGGGCAGCCTCCAACGGATTCATCGGGCGGACGCAAACGAAACAACTGTGTATGCGCCACCAAGAGTGATACAGGAGGGCGAAGGTTCAAGTGGTAGAACACGGGAGGAGCGCGCATTGGATGAAGCAAACCCCGTTATCAGTTTGGAGTCGGATGAGGAATAGGGAATGTAGCTTTATTTAAATAGACATGCATGTTTGCATCATTTTCCTCGAATACAAATGCATAGTAGAGATCCTTTTTTCCCATGTAATTACGAATACTTTTTTTTTGCGGTACATTCAATATATATATATATATATATATATATATATATATATATATAGATGTATATATGTGCGTGAGTGTGTATTTATTGTATGGCAAATACTTGTCCATAATTAATTGGCATATTTCTGCAAGTTTTCCTTTTTCAAATTTCATTCCTAGTGTACAAAGTGGGACTTTAACACCTAATTGCCCAAGCATGCAAATTTGGCTTCTAGTACGGATTGAATCCATAGTTTCTCAACCATCATGCAGTTTTCGTAGTATTCGTGATTTCTATACTAAAATTTGTATGGGAAGTTAGCTTCGTGTATGAGTGTTCCGGTCAATAATGAAACAATTTCTAAATAAAGTATGCCTCATTTCTTGTTGAAGTATTTCAACCCAAAATTTTAATATTTTAGTCTGACATTGTTGTTGAAAATAATAAGTCATGAAATCGAGCATCTTAAAAATCTCCTAAAATTACAACACCTCCAGTACTACGTTCCGACCCATCTCAACAAATTTTAGCCACATACTATCAATGTATTATTCATGATCGAACTAAAAAATAATTTTTTATTTTATGTTCCAAAATTTATAAAAAATATATCAGTGATGGCAATCATAGATCTAACCGTATGGATAGAATCTGAACTTCAAAATGTGTTACTTTTGTTCATACACCAAGTTTGAAATATTCAGGTTAGTTGGCTTTTATAATACATCTTTGCAACACTTCCCCAATGACACATAGGTGAAGGCGTTTAGGGGTTATACATGATTTTCCAAAATAAGTAGAACGAGTTAATGGGAAGCCTACCGTCATGTAGTGCACGATATTCCAACTGCACTCCAATATTTTTCTTTTGGTTTCTGTTAATTGTTTTTTTATAATTGATTTACCAGCCTAAACCTTACAAAAGTATTTGGAAATTAATCCTAACGAGTACGAATAATCGAATGGTACTAATATTAATATAAGTTTTACTGTGACAGTTACAACTGCCTACCCTCGACTGCCTAAACCCCCGACTGCCTACCCCGACTGCCTACCCCGACTGCCTATCCCCGTCTGCCTACCCCGACTGCCTATTCTCGTCTGCCTTAAACCCGACTGCCCTAAATCCGTCGGCCTGGATCTGACGGCCCCCCTCCGACTGCCCTAAACCCGTCGGCCTGATCCGACGGCCCCCCTCCGACTGCCCTGAACCCGTTGGCCTGGATCCGACGGCCCCCATCCGATTGCCTAATCCCGTCGGCCTGTATCCGACGGCCTGCGCCGACTGTCCTGCCCCGACTGCCGTGCCCTGACTGCCGAAACCCTAACTCGACGGCCGCCTCTATATATTGTGAAAACCGCCTCATTTACTGCTGCCAGAACACACCGATCCCCACAGGAACCCGTGACCAATCTTGCGCACGCAGAGTTTGCTTGGGTTTCCGGGGCGGTAAGTTTCTGGCCTTTCTGGGGGAGGAGTTTTTCAAATTTTTCTACAAAAATATGGAAAGGAACAGCGGGTTCAAGCAACCACCGAAGAGGATTAGGACCGTAGGACAGAGCTCTATGGCTACACCATCGTCTAGGGACCAAAGCCAAGGGTTGCAGCACGTGGCAATTACATCGAGTGGCGGGGACCAAAGCCAGAGATCGCAACGCGTGGCAGGTATATCGGTAGGCATGCAAGATCTTGAGATTTCTCCCACCGCGAGTGCTTCTATTGGGACTAGGGCCATGGACCCACCACAAAACATCGAAGTCATTGGAGGGAGTAGTTCTCAAGCGCAGAGTACCTCGCTGTCAGGTTCTACTTCTGGAGGCTCAAGGAAAAAAAGGAAGCACATGACACCGGAGGAGAGGAGAAACCAGCCCCATATCCCCTCAAAGGACTGTCTGTTTCTAATTCAGCGCTCAACCTTGCAGTTCTATAAGAAGAAGTCGAAGGAGTATTTAAAAACCAAGTACTTGCACCACGGAGTGCATTGCCTCGCCGCAGTAATCGAGGACATGAAGGTGTATTTATCCGACGCCGTCCTAAATGATGAAAGGCATCATGATGCTCCCACTACTGAGGGCTATGGACTGTGGTTCCATAATCAAGTGCAGCAAGGCGTGTACAATCCAACGCAGCTTTATGAAACACTTCACCCCGGGGCAGAAAAAACCCTAACTACCACTACAATGGACCTAGAATATGAGAAGCTGGTTTGGTGGAAGAATTACGCCAGGCAGGTGAAAGCCAACGCGACACGTATGCCTCCATGGGCCGACAAGTTGCTGGTGGGTCATCTTTCTTCACACGGTAGAACCGGAATCATGTGGATTCCGAGGTCAGCTGAAATTGTGTGCAAAAGTGGTGAGCAATTTCAGGGGGCGTATGGCAAGGTGCAGCAAGTATCGATTCATAATTTTGCACCGATTCCAAGTCATATGGTTTTTGCTGAGAAGACAAGCAAGATCGCCCACAAAGACAAAACCAGGGCAAGAAAGGAACTTTCCATCGAGGCCCTAGTCAATCCCGTGGACCACCCGGGAATGATAAAATTCTTTGCGTTATCGGCGGAGAACATGTCTGCGTTCACCATATGGTGGAATGGAAATTCACTACTGTCGGTGAAGCGGATTGAACGGCCTTTCACCACGATACATCCCTCAACGTTGCTTGCGTTGGAAGGGATGGATTTAGAGGTCCGTCGGAAGATTGCGGCATTTCGTAAGCAGCAGGCTTGGCTAGCTTGGGCCTTCATGAACATCATCGATGTGTTACACAAAAGCGGCGTGCTGCACAACGATTTGAGCCCATCCAACATCCTCCTACATTTTCCACCGGAGTTACCAGAAGATGTGTACATTGGAGTGTGCGACTGGGGCATGGCATCTTGGAGTGGTGAAGAACCTCTTTCATTGAACTGGGCAAGAGACGAGGCGGACCTGCAAGCGAAAAAGACGGCGCGATGGTGGATTGCACCGGAGATGTGGTATATGCTGCCCCAGGAAGTTGATGGGGTGGTTGTCTCTCCTGGCACTAAACAGACAAAGAATACTATGAAATCAGAGGCATATGCAACGGGGAAGCTCACACGATATATATATAACGATGTGTCGTCATCAACGCTCTTTAAAGGATGCGATACGACCCGTGTGATGTTGAATAGGGTTTTGGATGGCCTCACCAAGGACGACCCGAAAGAGCGTTGGACCGTGGCCCATGCAGTGAACTCAATGAAAGCGAACCCATACAATCTCAGTACTCCAACCCAATGTTACCGTTACAATATATAGTTCATAGTTTTTTTCCCTTAGTCCAGCATTGGATCCTGGGTGGTTGCAAGCTACGGTCACCCAAACTTTTTGTCGCGGCATGCAAATTTGTGCACTTACCCAATCTTTGGAAAATCATCAATAAATATTGGAATGGAATTTTGTGACGAAACAAATTGCATTGTTTTTAGAATTCTAAAGTTAAGATGTCTACCACAATAAAGTTTGCAAATTTTCAATCTTTCTATCCAAATTAAGCATTTCTACTTAGATTTGGTAGCGTGTCGCTTGTCAAAAGTGCACCTATTTTATAGGAAATGCTAGAAGGGGGTCAAAATTGAACTTCAAAAATTTATAGCAACATACCACAAGTGTGTACAAAGCTACCATATTTTATTTTTTTGGGTACTACGCTTACTTATTTTTTAATTAATTGTTTGGTGATGTTTTTGTTTTTTAAGATTTTCATGCAGTTAAAAAAAAAATTTGGATTTTTTTTTTGGAAATGAAATAATGGTTCAATTTCAGAAGTGGGATATGAAATGCATTTTTCATAAAACCTAGCTAAGGATGTTATGTAAAAAAGGCTCTAATTACCCCTATTCGGTAAAAAACAGAAAAGGCTATTGAGTAATGCCCAAAGACTTGAAATTAACTTAACAATTGCTAAAGTGAAAGTATTAGCATAAACCCTATTTGGGATGGTGAAATTTTTGATCTAATTGAAAGTTGAGAGGTGCGCATTACTACGCTAGTGCACGAGCTGCATGGCCTTTAGCTGCACAAGCTGCACTCCCCACTTGGTAGACCGTAGCTTGCAATCACCCTCCTAGAAGTTTGCATTCAGTTGAATTTTACAATGTAAGTCCTTTTCAAGGACAACTTTTTCATGTGTAAACAAATATTGTTTTCTGAATTTGCGTGTTGTGCATGTTGCATCCATGTTTGAAATCGTCATTTGAACTAGATGTACAAGTAAAAGTTGTACATTATGAATTTCTGATTCTATGCATACGTTTAGGTATATAATTGCTATGCCCTACAATTTTTAAATTAATTTTGAAACTAAAATCCAAAATCCAACCCTGAATTTCAGTATAAAAATGGCATTGACAATTTCTGAATTAAAATTTCAGTATAAATATGGCATTGACAATTTATGAATAAAATTTCCAGTATAAATATGCCATAGACTATTTCTGAATAAAATTTTCAGTGATTCGTTAAATTGTAATATTCTAAGTTTAATGAGTTTTGCATATCTTTTTGTTAATTAAAATCTTTTGGAGGGATGATGGGGAGAAGGGAGTCATTTAGAACATGACAGACGGGAAAGAGGGCAGACGGAATGAGGGGCAGACAGGACGAGGGGCAGACGGAGTGAGGGCAGACGGGGTGAGGGGCAGACGGGATGAGGCAGTCGGGTTGAGGGGCAGTCGGGTTGAGGGGGAGTCGGGTTGAGGGGCAGTCGGGTTGGGGCAGACGGCCAGGACCAGGAGGGATGAGGCAGACGGGTTGGGGCAGACGAGATGAGGCAGACGGGCTGGGGCAGACGGGATGAGGCAGTTGGGTTGAGGCAGTCAGGTTGAGGCAGTCGGGTTCGGGCAGATGGGCCTACACCGTTGGATTGGGGCAGTCGGCAGGAGCGGATGGATCTAAACCGTCGGATTGGAGCAGTCGGCCGGGATGGGGGCAGTCGGGAGACATGGCAGTCGGAGGAAAGGGGCAGTCGGGAGTGAGGCAAACGGATTGAGGGTAAAAAATTTACCCAGGACTACATAGCCACGTAGGACACGACTTCCAAGGGGTTCTACGTGGACATGCCACATGTGCTGTTTGAGCCACGTATAGCTTGCAAGGTGGCAGAAAGGTAACTGTTTTAACCCTACCTCGTGAAAAGACTAGGTGCAGTCTAGGTTGACCCTACCTGCAGTCTAGGTTGACCCTATCGTGTCGTACCGGAGGGGTCCGACACGACATGATCGGCACGACACGACACGACACGGCATTAACGGCATGATGAACAACCCTGGTTCGGGCAGCTTGAAATAATAGTTCGGGTAGAGGAATTTTTTTTATTATTATCTTTTCTAATGTATTTTTTTTCAATAAAATTATTTTGACCAAATTTAGATATAGAAAGAAAAAAATCCAGATATAGAAAAGATGTTGTCGCACGAAAAACACACTGAATCAGTGTGGCTTTAAACACAATTAAGACACGACATTTGACAACTGTACAAAGTGAAGAATTCGCACGTTTTCAATAGATGTATCAATCGTGTCGAATCAGTACTATATCCGCTTGTACGATCATCATGTCATATCAGTGCAGTTGCTATGAATGACGCAACGATGCGGAATCACTGCGAAAAATACACGCACCCATGAAATATCGGAAATCGCACTGAAATCGTTCGAAATCAGTGGGGTCCGAAATTCCTGATGTCCAATGACCATAATGTGGTCAACTAGGCACTAAAGGGTTAACATATCCATAGTACTAGGAGTACTACTACCATTGGAGTATGTAACTCTACGTCTCTACCACTGATATTGATTATTTTATTTTTATCATAACTTCATATGTAGCTACCACCCATAGTTATGGCAAGTCAATTGTGTGACTTGTGTCATGCAACAAGGTCACTACATCAGGAATTTCAGACCCCACTGATTTCGCACGATTTCAGTGCGTTTATCGTTGAACACTGATTCCGCACGTCATACGTGCATTTAGAAGTGTCGTTATGGTACGGAAGTGACATGTATTACTAGGATGTCAATGCAGTGTCTTTTCAATGATTATGAAAAAAGTGTTGTTTTCGCACGAAAGTCGTGCTTGACGGAATCCGTGCGTTAATCGTGTATCTACATTACATGGCTAATAAGACACGGATAACATGCGGTTTTAGTTAATGCGGATTTAGTATCGTATACGTATCATATTAACGCATTTTATTATATCCGTGCGATTTCAGTATCTATTATAATGCACATTATTGTCGTACGACATCCGTGTAGTTATCGTACAAGTTTTCAATTTCAGAATGAGTGACTTATATTTCTCGACGTCACTCACGTTCAAAGATGTGTTTTTGCTCTACAGTAGCATGTCATACTTCTCGACAAAAAAAGTTTATAGTGTTTTAAAACTATTGATTTATTGATGAAATATAATAAATAGAGAAAATACCAAAAATATTTTAATATTCTCTTTTGGAATCTTTTGGAATCTTTCAAAATATTTTATATTATTTTAGAATATTTTGAAATATTCCAAGAATATTTTAAAATTATCCTTATATTCTAATTTCCCAAAACATTTTTAGATCTTCATTTATAGAATTTAGAAGCGATGAACATTAAAATTTCAATGAAATTACATTTTATATTTTTAGAATTCAAATTTGGTATTATTGGTTATCATTGTACTTTTCATCATGGGAGAAAAAAAATTGTACAGAAAAGGACAACATTACTTTTTCAAAATAGTAAAATTTGTAACACGAGACAATGTAGAGGTGTTGTTTTTTTGAAAGTTTCCCTAGGCGGAGTTTAACTTGGATTGGCACGATTCAAATTGGGTTTGAAAGCATACTTGATTTCCTATTAGAAAATAATTATAATTTGATTTAATTTTTAATTTTTTTAGTCTCGGGCAACTCATAAGGGGGCATCGACCAAAACATGATCTCTCGAAGCATTGCAAGTTAAATTGAGTTTAAAATCAGACTTTCTTTGAACTCAATTTGAGCAACTTTTCAAAAAATAAAATTGCAAGAGCTTTTAATTGCTTGCTACAACATTCAAACCATTGAATTTTTTTCTAGGTATAGAGAAAAGCTTGTAGAATGGAGTGCAAAAAAAATTTGGAATAGAAAGAGTTTTTTACATTGCTAAAAACATCTAAAGTCTACTGAAAATTAAAAAACAGCTAACAGCCTTTAAGATTTTGGCAAAACAAAAAAACAGTTCAAAAAAATTTGAATTTTTTTTAGATATAGAAAAATGCTTGCATGATCTACTGAAAAAAAAATTGGATTTCTTTTTTTACATCGCAAAAAAGCATCCAAAGTCTGCTTTAAAAAAAATAGCTCACAGCCACCACGATTTTGGCAAAAAATAAAGAAATTCATAATATTCTGAAAAAAAATCCTAGATATAGAAAAAGTCCTGCATAAAATGGTGCAAAAAAAAATTTGGAAAAAAAGTTTTTTCACATTGTTAAAAACATTCAAAGTCCGCTGGAAAAAAAAAAACAGCTCACAGCCATGATCTGCCATCACGATTTTGGCCAAAACAAAAAGAAAATCAAAATATTCTGAAAAAATTTCAAGATATAGAAAAAGGCCTGCGTGTTGTAGTGCAAAAAAAAATTTGAAAAAAGAATTAAATATATATGGCAAAGAAATTGCCAATGGTTACATTGCTTTATAATTATCAAAAAAATTCTATTGCTTGCATCTAGACTACTAGGTGGTTTAGTGGTTTAGAGTGTGGTTTGTTGTTGGGAGGTCTCGAGTTTGATTCCGGCCACTGGCGGTAGAGATTGGGAAACCCTGGTGGGCCCCACCGTGGGTTCGGGTAGCGTGGGTGGTTGGTCCGGACAGCCTGAAATAAAATTCGGGCAGTGTAGAAAAAAAAAATTATACTTTAATTTTTTTAATAAAATAATTTTGACCAAATTTAGATATAGAAAGAAAAAAAATCTAGATATAGAAAAGATGATGTCGCACGAAAAACACACTGAATCAGTGTGGCTTTAAACACGATTAAGACACGACATTTGACAACTGTACAGAGTGAAGAATTCGCACGTTTTCAATAGATGTATCAATCGTGTCGAATCAGTACTATATCCGCTTGTACAATCATGATGTCATATCAGTGCAGTTGCTATGAATGACGCAACGATGCGGAATCAGTGCGAAAAATACACGCACCCATGAAATATCAGAAATCGCACTGAAATCGTGCGAAATCAGTGGGGTCCGAAATTCCTGATGAAAGTGAGATACAACCTTTTCCTTGTCCAAAGATTTAGTAATTAAGTGGTTCATAGTATGTGTTGACTATAGATGCATATACCTTCTACTAAGTTTTGACTTGGGAAAATGTGGATGTTTTGACTTGGGCAATTCCAAAAATTATTAACTATTTTTTGTATATTGGTATACAAATGACTAGTTATTATTGTATAAAAGGTTTCTAAAATAATAAATTTAACAAAGTTTGCTATGTTTGACTTGTAGTTCAATTTTTTAGCATATCATTACTAATAGTGTTCTATTATCCTTTTTAAATCAACAAAAAGTTAACAATGCCTAATCTTATTTTATTTTTGAAATCATCAAAATAAATCATAACATTCTTACAACCTTTGTCTAAGTACTTCTAATATACAATATTTCATTAGAAACTAGTACTTTATATCTATCACTAGTAGAAATTTGGTCCGTAGTGACTAATCCCTTGTGATTTGAATGGTTCAAAAAGAGTCATTTAATTGACAAGGGACCAATCACTAAAGACCAAATTTCTACTAGTGTATGAATTGAAATTGAAATTTATACGTATAGAGGTTAACAAGGTTCAATTAAAAGTAATCTGAGTACTCTCACTACCTCCATTATTCAATTCATAGACTAGTGTAGTAGCGTTACATTTGATTTTAAACTATTTATTCATTGTAGAAGTGATCATATTTGTGTTATTCAACAAATAATGATAAAATACACATTTAGAACCCAAAAGTGATGCTTGAACACCAATTGACTTGCTATAAATATTCTTAGATATTGAAAATTGTATGTACAAGGTGAAGCACGTTTGGGAAGCTTCTACAACACAAACTACTTATTATTTTGGAAAAGAATCCTACTAGAAGTATAATCCTAGAAAAACTTTCTTCTTCCATAATTTCAACACTACACTCTCAATTTTGAACTTAGAATACTATAACAATCCCAAAGTTACAAACTTCCAAATATGATATTTAATAGAAGAGCCTTTGCCTTATCAATTCTCATGTTTGAAAAAAAACAATTCATTTGCACCACAATTTTCAAAATATGGTTTTTACCTAAGTCATTGACATTGTTTTTTAATTTTTTGTTCTTTTCCTCAAAGATAGTCAAGTTGTCAGCTCTTCATGTGTACACTACTAGAAAATCGTGACCAAATCAACAGAAAATCAACTGATTTTTGTTGTTTTGGGCACTGCAATGACCGATTTCACTAATTTTTAAACTTTTTGTAAAAATCAACAAATTGTTACCTACTTCCTGTTGATTTGAATAGTGCGATGACCAAATCAACAAAATTTTAGTGAATCTGGAATCTTTTTAGAATCTATCTTGGAATCTTTTGGAATCTTTTGGAATATTCTAGAATCGTTGGAATATTTCAAGAATATTTGGAATCTTTTGCAATTTATGAACTCAACTTTGTATGTTTATAAGATTTTGGAATGTTATTATACCATAGCAGTAGGGCAAGGTTGGTATATTGATGCCAAATAATTAATTAACTCTCGAAACCATGAGTCATGATTTCAAACCATTTCCCACTTTTGAGTAAGCCTTTTTTGATACAATATTTGTTGAATACAATTATTGTACAAGATGTGAATTTTTTAATAAACTTGTGTTTCACTATTAAGTTAATGCCTAGAATTTTTTTGATCAATTCAAGTTGCAATTATAAAAAAAAAATTCAAAAGGTGATTTTTTTTTTACTTTTGAATAATTTTGGGCACCCATGACAAATAGATCCAATTGGTTTTAAATTCTTTATACAAACTCTAAACAAGATTGTGAACATAATCCCCAAAGTTGAAAAACATCAAAGCACAAAATTATGACTCTCAAAACACTTAAAACATTTAAAACACCCTCATTTGGGCAACATTTAAAACTCCATGGTTGAATTTCTATGTACTTTGAAAGCTTTTTAACTTAATCATTCACAATTTAATCCCTAAAGGACCGGGGGGTGTTGAACTTAGCTCTTGTTTTCTTGACTAGCTCTTGTAGCAAGCTCAATGCCTTATTAGTGTGGGGTAATTATGGCGATTGACACCGTTGAAACTAAAAAGGACTTACGTAGCTTTTTTAAGAAAAAAAGATCAACAAAATCGCACAATTTTTGAGAAATGCCACTGTTGAGAAGATTGATGGAACTTGTTTAGGGTATTTTGTACACATGCTGAAATCGGATTGTTCAAAAGTGCTCCAAAAATTCTAAAAGTTTTATTGTGAGTAGAAATCATCATTTAAAACATGTGAAAAAAATTTCAAGGAATTTGGAGGTGTAAAGAGAAAGATATGAGGGTCTGAAGTGACTCCTAGATACCCACCGTGCAACTCAAAAAAATCACCAAAAATCGCTCATTTGATGAATTTCCGATCAAGAAGTACCTACAGATTTGGCTCTCAAAAAGAGCCAGGGTCTCTTCGTTGCTCATCCTACAATTCAAAGCCCAAGAACCGGAATTTTCTCACTTTCTAGTTCTAAAAGCCGCATGGGGGCCTTACGATCCTTTAGGGGTTAAAAAAAAAAACTCAATAGACTTTGGCGGCCATTTTGTCATAGTAGAATAACTTTTTTTTTAAATCTTTGGACTGAAAAAACCTTCTAAATCAAGTTAAGTTACATCTCCAAAAATCCGTTTGTGATTTTGAGCCTCCATTCAAAATTTATAGACAAAATTCAGAGTGGGGTAGCAAGGAATATTTTCTTTGATATTTTCAAACACCCTCTCTGAATTTTGTCTATAACTTTTGAATGGAGGCTTAAAATCACAAACGGATTTTTAGAGATGAAACTTAACTTGATTTCCTAGCTTTTATATAGTCTAAAGAGTTTTGAAAAAAAATATTTTACTATGTCAAAATGGCCGCCAAAGTCTGCTAAGTTTGAAAACACATAATAGTAAGTGTATATGTAAGAAAAAAATCATGCATTGTTCATCAAGTTCTAGTGGTGGTGAATTGGTTAGTGAGTAGAGTCATAAGTATGAGGTCCCGAGTGGCAACCGTGTGTATATAGCTTGTCTGCACGAAAGTGCCGGGCAGCCAAAAAAAAGGAATTTTTGCCCGAAAATTCCAGGCAGCAAAAAAATTGTTTTGTTTATTTATTTATTTTTTTAGTTTTCATTTTTAATTTGACCAAATCAACAGAAAAAATCAACAGATTTCTATTGATGGATGACCGGAACAACGCGACCGAATCAACAGAAACTATCAACTCTTCTTTGTTGATTTGGACGCTGAATTTTCTAGTAGTGGTAGCACTTTTTAGGGAGGATCTTAGGAACAATCTTGCTGAGGCTCGTCACAAAAAGAAAGGTATAAATTATCATTCCGGCAAAATTCTAAAATTTGAGCGAAGAAAACATCCCCCTCTGGACAATGCGGCTTGAAAGAGTACAAATGCTTCTTGCAACAACCGTTGTTGCCATCTAGCACCATAGCTTGGCATGCTAGCTGACGATGGCGCACTTGGACATGGCGGGATGGAATTGTCTCTGCAACATCCTCTCTCGCATGATCCATACACTGGAATGATGTTGCCATCCTTCAACCAACTCTTGCACACCGGGCACGGCTTCTCTTTGTTCTGATATAGCCATTTGTAAAGGCATGACCAACAAAACATGTGGCCACATAACGTCACCACTGAATTTGTAGGGCATTCTATGCAGATGTTGCATATGAATACATCTGGCAACTTGTCCATTTCTTGGTCACCGGAGCCCATGGAAAAAGACTTGCTCCCTTGCACACTACTTCCCTCCAAGGTTATCAATCTTCCCTCTGCAAACCTGCAATACTAACTAGTTCTTGTCAATGTTTGATAAAAGAACATATTGAAATTGAATAACTCTCAAATCATAAAGAACCTAATTCTTGATTGAGAGTTTTTAAAAGAGAAATTGAGAATCTAAAGCTTCATAATTTGTCACATTTCAACGTGAAAAGCAAAAGATAGCAATCAAACTACCATGACCTTTGATTATGAATGATTATGATATATTGACTAATGTTCACAAATATAATATTAATTGATTGCTTATGATAATATTGTTTATAATTAATATTTCATCCATGTCAAGTCCAGTGTGTCTTATCTAGCAAAAAAATCAATCAAATTCTCCCTAAAATCCTCCCTAAAAAGTATCACAAGTGAAGACTTGTCCTAGTATGACGATTTTATGTGACATGTGACAAACTAAATAATTAATTTTGTACTAAGCTGCTTTGCAAGTATGGAATTAATATAAATTGATCACAATTAAGCTTCACACATCTTACTTCACAAGCCTCAAACACATAGTTCCTGAGAGTGCATGCAAGTAATTGTACAATTCAATGACTCAGTGAAGCTAGCTGCAACTCACTCAATCTATGTAGAATTGATTGATTCCCTTTCGCTCTTATATATCGCACCTCCGTACCTCTAGTCTTACTTTGGCAACGTCAAGCGAGTATGTAATTACGACACTCATATATTGATTGCTCTAATCTTGTACATCATTTGAGCCACCATCTCGCCTCTGTCACGGATCAGACTGCATCAGGGATGCTGTTTGTGGTTGAATTTATTGCCTGAGTAGATGAAGCCTCGGTGGAAGGATGTTCAATTACACTCACTGTCTCGGGCATCAAGCAGATCGAAACTTCAATGAAGCGTTGATCGTGGTGAGCACTAGGCTGGAAGTTGTGAGTGCTTAGCTTAGACTCGTATATATGGCCGTGAGTCCAGGCTTGAATATATGCTCCATAATTTGGACAGTCATTGAAGCTTTGGTAGTAGAATGTATGGTTTAGTGAGCCTAGGGAGCTTGGATGCATTTCCTTGGCTATCCTCCTCATCACTGAAGCCCCTATAACAAATGTCTGAGTCTTTCAATCTATACCTTTGGAGTGTTCTTAAGATGAAGAAAAGTAAGAATAAAAGATATCCTCCAAGAATCATAGAGCTCCTCTAAAAGTAAAAGGGCTTGTCGTCATTGTAGAACATAGGCGTTGTATTGTACACAACTCCTAGAGAATGTTATGAATGAAATGAACCCCTTTTTGTAAAAAAATATTAGACCCTGCAAGTAGCATCCATTGCAACCTTCCTATCACTAACTCTGCTCATTCCATGTTGTAGAATTTGTGATTTACAAAGGTCTTCAAACAACATCCACGACCTTGGATCGGGGTCTTCAAGGCACAAGACGAAGAAAGTAACTTAACCCAATACTCCTATGTTAATTCTTTCACTCTGTGTTACAAACTATGTACAACAAATTATATCTAGTGTAGAGCATTCTAATTTGAGTAATCTTACACTGCAACACTCATCTTGCATCCAAAATCTAATGGCTTGATGACAACAATATTCTCACTCACATATTTCAATGAAAGGTAGAGCACCTATTTTATTTCAGAACCCACACTAAATTAAGAGAGAGAAAGGTTAAGTTGTGGATTCTAGACCTTGAACCCTATGATTTAGGATTTAGGGTTTATGGTTTATGTGGATGTTCTTCCAAAAAAAAAGTGAATCAAATTACAAAGCTCTCCTCTCATCCCAACAGGGTTTAGGGTTCAAGGTTTATGATAAAGCATATGGATGTTCTTCTAAAGAAACGTGAGATACATACTTAATCGAGTTGAATTACAAAGTTATACTCTCATCCCAACACATGTCAATCGTAATCTTTGAACCTTAAATTGTAGAAAGATTTTTTATCAATTCATTGAAAACACAAATCAAATCACAAAGATTTCTTGTTGTTCCAGTTTTAGGTTTCTTCTCATCCCAATAGGGTTTAGAGTTTAAGGATAATGCTAAAACAAGCCATAATATGAGTCATAATAACATAAAAGATTGTGAAACTCATACTAAAAGGAAGAGGATGAAACATATTTAGGACTTTTAGAATCCGTGATGTGGAAATATAAACGATAACATGGACAGGTTATGAATTTTGGGATCCATGCCTTAGAAAAATGAACTAAAACATGGTTATGGCTTTTTGAAATCCATGCGTTGAAAAAAAAGATGAAAGCCTGGGTTCTAGTTACTTTAATTACTTTAACTGGAAAGGACATGTATACCTATCAAGTAAACACCGAATTAGCTATGTTTGCACTTGGCCAAGTGCATTGTCTGATGGTCGCGATGGAGCAAAATTTGCACTTTTTTGAAATTTTATTCCCCTAAAATTTCATATATTCTCAATTTTGAAATAGCAACACCATATTCATTCATATTGAATTTGTCATGAATGAAAAGAAAATTAAACATAATGTCCAATTTTGTTTAATTACTATCTGATAGAAAATCAAAACAAAACACTTCTTTCATCTAAAATTGAAAGCACACATTATAAAGTAAATAATATTTGCACTATCCTACTACATCAAAAGGTTCTCCCTTGAATACTTTCTCGATCATACTACTGTTCCACTACGACCTTCTCCCAAACGACGATACTTCACTCCCTCGAGGTTATGGTACAATCCATCAACTCCAAGCGTCATACAATGATCTGCCAATGTCAATTGATCAAAATAAAGCAAATTTGAATTTCTTTAACTAAACAACTACATTTACCAAATCACTTTTATAATTAAAAAAACCACAAGATGAAATTTCAAGGCTAGTAATCTCTAGAAACTATAATGTTCTATATTGCTTTCAAATCGCAGAAATTGGCAGTAAATTCGTGTGAGCATTGCAAAATATGCTAAACTGCGTTTCATTTAATTATAAATCTTCAAAACCAACATGAAATTTGGGTGCCCCTAACCTCCAAGGGCCCTAACATAATGTTTGTCTTTCAAATACCATGTGAAATTTGATGTAGAAATTTGTGTTTGCGGAAATTTACATCAAATATGAGCATGTATGGCAAAATCTACTAAATTTAGTAGCTTTCGACTATAAATCTCGGAACCCAATGTGAAAATTTGGGTGCCCGTAACCTCTACGGATCCTAATGTGGTGTTTGTCTTTCGAATCACGAAAATCTACATCAAATTTGAACATGTATGACAAAATCTGCTAAATTTAGTAGCTTTTGACTATAAATCTCAAAACCCAACATGAAATCTGGGTGCCCGTAACCTTTACGGGCCCTTACGTGGTGTTTGTCTTCTGAATTAGAGAAATTTATGAAAAATTTGAGATCCTAGGACTAAATATGCTAAATTTAGCAGCTGATGCCCATATGCTTGATCCAAATTCGATGTTCGAAATGCAATTGTACATAACTACGTGTAATTAAAAGTAAAATCAAATGATTCGAGGTGAAAACATGGTACCATGAGCTGAATTACATAGCAACAATAGCCATATAGTATAGCGCAACGTGTAGTACTCAATTGATTGTGCATGGAACACCCAATCCTATTTTTCACTTGGCCAAGTGCAATCATTTCCGGACCTAATTGTGCAAAAAAAAAAAATCTCAAAAAAAATTGACGAAAAAACATCGATTTCTTTCTTTGTTGAAACTTGTAGTATATTGCAATAAAAGACTAATATTTCGAATTTTTCATAACAAAAATTTGAATTTCCTTTATTTTTAAAATTACAAGATTGACTATTTAAAAACTAACAAATTATGAATAGATTAAGACATTATAACACCATTGCTAGAGTGTATAGGAGAAGGAATTTATTTATTTTTTCTTATTTTCCGTTTTCTTATTTCTTTTTTTGTGTGCCAAAAAGTACTTAAAGTTGCGTTTTTCTCCTTCTTCCATCCTTCAAACAACATTTGAATGCCGCATACCCTGAGCCCCTCGGCCACGTCCAAAATAAAATAAAATAAAAAATAAAAAATAATTTTCTTTTCTTTTTTTTCTAAGATTTTCGGGATTTCCGAAATCTCCGGGATTTTGGGGGCTGACGGTCCGCGCGAGCGGACTCCATTCTATTTTCTCTATAGGAGAACACAAATATATTCTTCTATACTCCCATGGCCGCCTTATATACTTTTAAAGCGGCTATGGGAGGGTATGAGAGAACACATTTTCGTTCTCATGAGGGCTGTAGGACAGAGGATGTGTTGCCGCGTACTCTCAGCCCCTCGGCCACGCCCAGAAATAAATAGATAAATAAACAAAATTCCTTTTTTTCCAGGATTTTCGGGATTTCCGAAATTTCCAGAATTTCAGGGGCTGAGGGTCCACGCGCGCGCGCGGACCCCATTCCATTCTCTCTTCAAGAGAACACAAATAGGTTCTCCTATGCTCCCATGGCCGCCTTATTTACTCTTAAGGCGGCTATGGGAGGGAATGAGAAAACTTATTTTCGTTCTCATGAGGGTTGGAGGATAGAGGAAAGAGAGTGCGCTGCCGCGTACCCTCCGCCACACCCAATATATATATATATATATATATATATATATATATATATATATATATATATATATATATATATATATATATATTACGGGTTTTCGGGGGTATAGGGTCCGCGCTTGCGAACCCTCTTTCATTCTCACCTCAAGCGACTCCTCAAGAGAACATCTATATGTTCTCCCATTCTCCCATGGCCGCCTTATATACTCTTGAGGCGGCTATGAGAGGGTATGCAAGAACATACGCATGTTTTCTTTACGAATAGAAGAAAACAAAGGGGCGGCTACGTATCATTAGCGACCCGCAAAAAGTATATATATATATTATTTATTTATTTATTTATAAATAGACAGATAGATAATTGTTTTATGATTTTTTTGTTTTATTTTTTGTGCAAGTGGTTGAGTGTGCATGGTTGCACATTCTTTTTTTCCTTTTCTTAGTGCATTTGGAAGCCCTGTTGGAGTTGACAACGATGTTGTTCATGTGGAATTTCATGGATTCTGTATAGGAGAATGAATTGCTCAGTTTGTTGTTCTGACAAGTTTGTTTGAAGAGGTTGGAAAATCTATTTTGATAACATAGTAAAGAAATGTTATGGTGGATTTGCAATTAGAGGGAAGAAGCAACAAATGCAAAAGTGGCGCTATATGATTACGTGCGGATGAAGCAAATCACTATTCCAAATGAACCGAAGTCGTACATACTTGAATATGTTGCAATGTTGATTGAAGGCATGGGTGACAAGAGGTTGCTAGATGCTTACTAGAATACATGAGTACATTACTATATAGTATGTGGTTTTCTAATTTAGTTGTCAAGGTACTGATTTAAAAGTTTGCACTATTCTTATAAATTGTAAACAAGTAAAGTGTTTTTATATACTAAAATGTATATTTAAAACATAATCGTCTATTTGTGGCCTACTTCTAATTGCTTACAATATGTTTATATGGTTTTGTAAGATGTGTACTTAGCCTCTTGGTAGCTCTCCTTCGTATACTACTGTTCGGTATGCAGTACCGAGGTAAGAAAGACTACTAAGGAAGGTATAATTCAGCGATATCGAGACAGAATTCTAAGACTGTTTGCATTACCAGTAGCAATGCGGTAGTCTAGCAACTTAGAACATTCAGACTTCAAGGACAAGCAAGCAGACAACCGGGAAGGAAAGCTTCGGTAGACAGAGATATCGGAAAGAAGGAAGTTCGAAAAGACAATGTAAACTCATATTTCGAAAAATGTGCCCTTGCCAATGTGTTTGGCTCCATTGCTTTTATACAAAGTACAACCCGATTTGACCTAACTGTCAGATCGGTAAATAAGTGTTTCCCTAGATCTACTTTCTGTGGTAACTTGAAAAATTATCGGAGTAAAAACCCAGATCGGTAGACTACCGGTAGTTACTAATTTACCGTTAACACCTCTTGTTTGAGAACTCTAACCTCCTGTATTTTTCTAATATACTATGTGTCAAGATCAATTTCAAGGAGAATTTTGTTGCGTATAGAATTCAATTAGAAAATATTCAAAGCACAAGTAATGACTTTTCAAGAAAAAAATGACTCAACAATTTCCAAATTATCCTTTTTGCAACCAAATCTGCAGAAGAAAAAAATTGGCCAAAAATTTCATGCAATTTCTACCGGTTTGAATTTTTAGTGCGCCCGGAAGCCAAGTGCATGATTATATGGCCAAGTGCAAAAATAGGGAATTGGGTGTTATGGGTGCTTTAAATGACTTGATGTTTTGATAGAAAATGCAGATAACTTTGTATCCATTTTTTACTACCCCTTGCAACATTGTTTTGTAGTAAATTAAGTACCAATATAACATTTAATGCATTTGTGACCAAATTTGCATGATTGAAGTAAGTTGAAACCTCCAAAATTCCCACTTTAACAATTTGTCAATTCCTAATCCTAAAACCCATGAGTACCAAAATTATACCCCTCTGCAACTTCAAAAAGGTCCATTTTTGTTCGACAGGCAAAAAGTGCATTGTCATACCCCCAAGTGCAAAAATTCTTGAATTCAGTGTTGTAGGTAATTCGCTTTCTTGAATGACCAAGTTCTAATGACACATAAATAATGCACTTTCATGCAACAAGAAGTGATTCATTTTAGTTATAAAAAAAGTCTTGTAGCCTTTTAAAAGAATTTTTTTTGGATAAATCATTAGAATTAAACTAATCATATTTCAAAGTTTAATCTGAATTTTAACCCTTAAAGGTCCAGATTGGCCATTCTGGTCAATATTATACATCCGTATTTCATTGTATTTGGAATGGTTCTACACCTCCTGTGAGTTTTATATCAAAAGTGAAGTTAAAATTCATGTCTACATGGTCTTAAAAGTTATTGGGATCTCAATTTGGAACTTTCTACTTACAACAAATGTCAAATATACGGCAACGTATCTACTATCCCCAAAGACCTTTAAGGGTTAATAGTAAATTATAAGGGATTTTATTAATAAAAGCATGAAAGGGCAAGACTACCTAGATGTTCTTAAATTTTGTAAAAAAACAATTATAGATTAATTATGTATAATGGCTATTATTTTAGCCCAAACCTAACTTTATTGAACTATCTAACTTTTATTTTATTCTAAATCCAACTTTTCCGTTCGCAAATCTTACATTCTCTTGCTTTTATGTTACATAGTTACATCTTTTTTATTTTTAAGTTGTCTTCTAAAAACTTGTAATGGCACTCACCTTTATACATGTAACATGGGAGTTGCTTACATGAGGCTTAATCAAGCCTTGCATTGTTGAAACAATGAAACCCTTGGCAATGATGATGTCCCGTATATAAAAATAGCTATTCATTGGTTGTGATTAGGGAATATAAAAGATTGCAGTTGGAATTGTGGATTATTTTTATTTTTTTAATAAAAAATAAATCATTTATGAATAAACAACAATGATTTTAATTAGAGAACCTAAAAAACTAAACTCATGAGTAGTTGGGAAACAACATCGTCTTTTTGTCTTTTATTCTTTAACAGTAGGCACTAACGGAACAAAGAACCAGCTGACAAGGAGTGAAGTGCATAGTCGGGAAGATCTAACGTATACAAAAAAAACAAAACAACACAAACACACCACGGGAGGGTCACTCCATTGTCAAGTTGAACACCACATGTGAACAAAGTTTGCTACCCCTATATTACATGCCATGGATAATTTTAAAATTTATGATATTTTTTCTACATATACATAACCATTGATAATATCTTTTGTATAATTTTTTGAAATTTTTAGTCATCTTCATTTTTTATAGTAATTTTTTTAGTTCAATTATGCGTCATTCTAGTTAGAAACAATATGTTTTATAAAAAAACCAAATCACCAAATTTAGTTACCATTTTTTACTATGTAATAGGCACCATGTATATCTACTCATGAAAAAAAATTGATAAAATTTTGACCCATTTTGGTGATGCTTTATGTACATTTTTTACAATTTTTACATTTTTTACATGTAATTTGTTCGCACGTGGTTGTTCAACTTTACAATGGAGTGACCTCCCTGTGAAACACACTACCTTCTTTGATAGTTTGACTAGTGTGGCCCTGTGCCAATGGCCCAAATGTTCCTTATGTTCCACATTTTCTCTTTGTTCCTTGTATACTTGTGCGATCCTCGTGTTCCGAAGTACCTGTTTGCTCTCCGTGATCCCCGTGTTCCCTTTGCCTTTTCTTTTTAGAATAATTTATCCATAATATAATTCAATTTATGGTCACAAAATTTGTATTAAAATCCCTTTCACATAGTAGAGTTATCCTTAAACTCACCTTGTATTTGAATAAAATACTATGAATTTTGCATTTTAATATACTCTTATTTGTTCACTCCAAATAGTTAAAAGGTATGGAAGAGCTTAGTGGTCTCTCACTTTTAGGTGTAAAAGAGCTTAGAGGTCTTCAAACTCATGGAAAACTAATTTAGCCATATCTTATTGAAACACAAGGTGACTTTAAGGATAACTCTAGTAGGTCCAACAGCTACGAAACAACTTTATTACACATCCACTCATCGAGAATTGTTCGACAATATTAATCCTTAAACGTCAAAGAAAGCCTTTTGGGCTTATTTATAAGAGAATAATGGAAAAAAGTGGATTCTCTCAACTAGATTTGAAATGGATCGGTGCTATGGAAAGATGATGAAAAAGCAAGGCTAAATTTGGAAAATAAGCCTAAATTAAACAATTGTGGAACAATTCATAAATAAATGATAGAATTGGGGAAAAAGGAGAGCTATGATGGGGCAACAGCCGTAGAGAGAGTCAAAACATTTATTTTTATTAAAAGAACAACAAAATCGTTGGCCAGCAGCACCAGATGGCCAGTGCAGAAGGCAAATTGCTGTTTTTTTTTTTTCCCTAGCTGCTAGAGACTTTTGGAGATGCTCCTCGGGCTGCCCTCCAAGGATCCTTTTAACGTTTAAGGGTTAACAATGACCTAGAAAACTCCCAAATTCCATTTTTCATAAATAATTTAATTCAATTTATAGTAATAAAATTTGATTAAGAATCTATAACTTTCACATTGTAGGTCCAAACAAGACGAAAAAAACTCTGTGTACCCCACCTCATTGACATCTTTCCGACCATAACAAAAAACGTGGCTTGCTAATGCAGGGCCGGAGAGATCTTGACGTAACATATGCAAAACAAACAAAATAAATAAACAAACAATCTCCTTAATGTACAGACTAGTGTAGCCCTTTGCAGTTGGCCCAGATGATCCCCATATTTCTGTGCATTCTTGTACTCCCCATGTTCCCATGTGTTCCCATGTTATGTGTACGTTTGTTTTTTGTTTTGCTGTATATATAATTCAATTCATTTTATGGTAACGATATTGGATTGAAAATCCATAACTTTCACACCGTATGTCTAAAAGCTATGAAAGAAATTTAGTACATCCATGCTCATCAAGAGCTTCTCGAAGATGCCAAGAATGACATCAAAAACTCCCTTATTCCATTTTTATAATTTAATTCAATTTATGGTGAAATTATTCAAGTGAAATTCCATAACTCTCACATCGTAGGACTAAAGCAACAAACCATCTTTGGTGCACCCTTATTCGTTGATAGCTTTCCAACAATGCCAAGATTGACATCAAACACACCTATATTCCATTTTTCATAAAATTAATTCAAGTTACAAAGAGAGAATTCAATTAAAAATCCATAACTTTCACACCTTAGGTCTAAACGCAATGAATCATTGAGGGTTGAGCAACATACTCCAATCCTTTGACTCCTTTTATCTTTGACATACATCTTGATTATTATTTTGGCATCAAGAATTTTGTGAACTTTTACTCGTTGCAAACATCTATATGAGAAAGACCCATAAAAAACCATTTCCCAATTCATAAATTTTATTTTCATTGTAATTTTTTACAAACCCCTTACTTATTGTCCTCATTTTCTTTTTATATTGGCTAAAAATGAATACAGTTCCACAAAAGAAAGTCTCCATATGATCTATGCATCGCTACAACCAAAATTATTATTATTTTTATTTTTATTTTTATTTTTATTTTTTTGAAAAACACTTGAGCTTCTTCACTTCCATTGGTCCTTGAGGGATTAAGGTTGGATGTCCTAAAACCACCACCTCCCCCAATTATGACTTGTAGAGTTTTCTTGGGGCCACCACAGTTGAGACTCAAAACCACCAATTTCACTATTCAAATAAACCAATGGCATGCCAAGCATTGCGAAGAAGTAGTTGGTGATTTTGGGTATCATTATGAGTGAAAATTAGTACCACATGGTGTGGACATGAGGAAACCTAGAAGTATGATTTGGGTCACGAAGTTCTTTTCACTTCAAAAATTTATATCAATTTGAATATTGGGAATTAAATTGCAAAAATTTGATCATTCCATGAGAGATTTTCTTCCAAATGACCGAAAAATGTTTCTCATAAATGAGGCCATATTTCTCAAGTTGGTGGTTTTAGGACTTCCAACCTTAAGTGAAAGAATTGAAGTTCCCTCGACTGCCTTTCCAGCGACGACTTCGTTGTTGGCAGCGTTTTTCGCTTCATTCACGAGTTTGCAATTCGTCTTTAGGAATTCACAGCAATTGTAAAATGATATGCGAGGTTTCATCTACAGTTCTACACCTTATCACTCTCGAGGAATGCAATAGGCGGAGCGGAAATTTCTGCACTTCCGATTGCTCATTGAATTTTTGCGATCGATTTTCGTGTTTCCTTCTTTGAATTCGAGTCCATGAATTCGCTTGTGAATTCTATTTTACGACACCTCAGCTGCAGAGCGCTTACACCTTTTAGTAGAGCGCCAGCAGCTCCGTTGTGGAAAAATGCTATCCGGGGGTTGGAGGATCCATGTAAGCGGATTAATTTGATGATTCTTACGAGCCGAGATTTTCACGCGTCTGTTTGTCAATGGCAATACAATTTCATGGGAGGCGACTTTGCCTTGCGGCGGCTTCCCCGGCTGCTGATTGTGCAGCCGCGGGTGCTCCCTCGTGCCATCCTCAAGGCGAATTTGATGGAAGCGATGCGGTTGGTGGACTCTCTGGAAGAACTGCGCGGAGCCGATGCGCCGAAGGAGAAGCGGCGCCAGTCTCCTTTTGTGTTGGTTCAAAGTCCTCGCTCTAATAAACGCGTTTCTGCCGGTACTAAGCTTTCTTGGAAATCAACTACATGCGTGTTTTTTCGACCTAATTTCCTGTGTTAACATTTGTTTCAATCCTCGTCTTATATTTCTTTTTCGCAATTCAAGAAATCTCTTATTTTGAGCTTGACGAAAATGTCCATATCAACTACAATGTCGAGGTTTTAGTTATATGGATGCGTGTTTTTTCGACCTAATTTCCTGTGTTAAAATTTGTTTCAATCCTCGTCTTATATTTCTTTTTTATGCAATTCAAGAAATCTCTTATTTTGAACTTGAGGAAAATGTCCATTTTCTTGGAAATCAACTACAATGTCAGCAGGTGTCGCGGGATGGACTGTGAGACGAGGTTTAAGTTATATGCATGCGTGTTGTTTTGACCTAATTTCCTGTGTTAACGATTTAGGTTTAGGGAAAATGGAATATTCTCGTTCTCTGGTTTCTATTTCGGTTGACGTTTTTCAATCTTTGTATGTGTACTTATAGCTTAAGGACAGAGTCTTTCAAAAACAGAATAAAATCGCAGTTTAAAAATTGTGAGAACGAGAATATTCTGTTTTCCAGTAAGACAGGTTTCAAATATTTTTCGCAATTTTAGAAGTTTCGTATTTTCAGCTTTGGAAAAATGCAGGAGGCTACTTTGGAGCTGGAACGATCGACACGGTGCGCGTCCATGTGGATTTAGCAGCATCTCAGGTTTGTTTCCCTCGCCTTCTTAGGATGCCTCATTACGACTGAATATCGAATCTGCTGCTTCTGCACTGGGAGCCAAATGTCGAGCTAATCTATGTCACGCTGTCGACAGGATGAGCTGGATGCGATATTCGTCAATGCCACTCTATCTGGGGTTCAGCAACGAAACCTCGAGGTTAGAATTCAACTAGGGTTTTAGAGTCGTCAACCCGAAAATCTAAACTCTTGTAATTCTGCTGCACTTTTTTCATTTGATTGTTAAGTACGGGCTGCAGGCTAAATATCGTTTGGTAAATTTGAGCGCTTTTGCAGGCCGCATGGGGCAAACCTGTGCTCGATCGTGTAGGACTTATCATTGAGATTTTTGGTGCTCACGCCCAGACCAAAGAGGCAAAACTTCAGGTTTTTCTCTGACAAAAAAATTTCAATTCAATGTATGTTGATTTTCTCTACAACACGGATGAATGAATGAAACTGAGGTGTGAGCGGAGGGTGTTTGGGGATTTTTCATGGCATACAATCATTTCGTTGAGAAAGATGGTGGTATAAACGTTCATGTCAGAAACTCATGTAACAACTCGCCCCCTTTTTTTCATTTCAGAATACTTGTGGTACTGGACCTCTCACGTCCAACTAATAAATACGTGCATTGTGACCTTGAATAGACAGAATCTCATTTGAAGAAAGTATTGACAGGATTACAATTTACAATCTCTTATGCCTCAGGTTGAGTTGGCTGCTCTCAATTATCAAAAAACACGGCTAGTTCGGATTCGTGGAAAAGGAGGGGCTCGTCTTGGGTTTGGTGCGGGTGGAGAAGCTGAGGTGGTTAGTGCTCGAGGGTATGTTTCCTTATTCTTGTTAGTTCTCTCAAGCTTCCTACGAGCTAATAATCAACATGTGTTGTAAGTATAATTTCACGATTAAAGTAAAACCATGATCATCTCCACAACCACCAGGTTCATTAGCTGTGTTGCCTACCACTGATACTCTTAGTCTGTGTTTAGGTGAATGATAGACGTCAAAGCAAGTTCTGAACACTGATAAATTCTAGAGTGAGTTGTCTCTTCAGTTCTACAACGATAGAGCTAGCAATATTTGTGCCGTTTCTGGCTGATCTTGAAAACAACTAAGATGGTCAAGGACAAAGGTTGGGGTTGCGGCCGTGGGTCAGAAAAACTGCCTTGCTATTCGAACGAACTGTGTTTTGTCAAAGAACTATGCATGTAAATGCATATTGTAGAGGGGTAGTAATACAGTATTCACTTGTGATCGTTAATTTCTGTCAAGTACTTAAAGAGGATCACCTCGATGCACCGTCATACAGGCGAGCAAGTGGTGCAATTGGCGGAGCTGGTGAAACAGAACTTCAATTGCAACGACGCAGGTAAGGCATCTTGGTCTATGCGTTCTATGTGTTAGCTTCCAACGGAATTTTCTTGGTCTAGACCCTTCATGTGCCTCAAGAATTAAGGTCTTCTATTTTGTCTTTATCCATGGATCTTTAGTTCACCAATTGATATAGAAATACCGGTACCCCATTTAGAATTATTAGAAATAGAATTCACTTTCTGATAGAACTGTGTTTAGCGTCTTGTGCAATTGAAGTGTGTATGAAATTTTTAAGATCACCTTTAATGTTGCTTATTACAGATATTTTAATTATTCTCTGATTATTGCAGGATTGGAGATAGGAGAACAAGATTAAAAAAATTGCTTGCTGACGTGCGACGAACTCGGTCTTTGCATCGTGATTCACGTCACCGACATGCATCTGGAGGAAACAGTGACTCAGGTCTTCCGCTTGTAGCTGTCGTTGGCTATACAAATGCGGTAAGGTCGGTGCCGGAGACTTTAGGTCAGTGTTAGCTTAGTGGTTGTTACAGACAATTGGGTTGGAAGTGAGTGCCTTCCCTGATACTTATGACTTCTGAATATCATAGTTCTAGTGCTCATGTGGAGGTTAAAACTAACACACAGAATTGTGGGATATTGCTTATCAGGGAAAATCCTCTATGGTGGCCAAATTATCACAGAGCAATGTCTATGTCGATGATAGGTACCCGCATCCTATCTTATCTGCTTGAGTTGTGTTCCATCGTATTCTGATATGCAAGAATTTGGATAACTTGTGAAGCAGAACCTAAAGGTTTTTAGGTCTGCGCTGGTCGAGAGTAAGCCGGTGACAACATCTACTCCAAAGCTGCAGCGTACTTGCAGGCTGCAACATTTTGAGAAGGCACAGACGTTTACATAAGAAACTCAAATTGTGTGGGATGTTCAGGTTGTTTGCAACACTTGATTCTCGGGTGCGTAGTGTCATTCTTCCATCAGGGTATATCTTTCCTTATCGACCCTATTGTCCAAGTGCTGTTGGTTCAGTTATTTGCATTTCTCTGCTTTCTGTACAAGGTATCAAGATACCTTTAAATTGAGTTCATGCAATTACTGGGCTATTAGGAGTAGTTAGTTACTGGGTTATTAAGAGCAGTTGGCGGTCACATGTATCGTTTTTGGGTTCCGTCGTGCAGGAAGAAGGTGTTATTGAGTGATACGGTTGGTTTCATCTCTGATTTGCCGCATCAGGTATATACGTACATACGCTGGATCATGTTTATTTGTTGATACACTTTTCTATTAGCCCTCGTGTTCAGAAGTGGTTGCTATTGTTAGTTAAGAATTTAACAGGATATTGTATTATTTTCTGTAAGCAACAGTATATCCAGGACTCAAATTGATGATGTGTATTGACTTGATCCTGTCTGCAGCTAGTGGAGGCTTTTCAAGCAACCTTGCAAGAAGTCGTCGATGCTGATTTATTGCTGGTAAACATCCCAGGATCTTGACGTTGACTTCTGATTCTTCTTTTTATGTGAATATGCACTGTTGCCTGCAAGTTTGTTACTGACAATCGTGAACACTTCGCAGCATGTGATAGACAGCAGCGCTTCAAACGCGGAAGAGCAGCGAGAGGCAGTGTTACAAGTGCTACGAGATATTGGTGTGCCCCCAGCCAAATTAGACACATGCATGGTGGAAGCTTGGAATAAGGTAATTCGCAATCGTCTGTTACTAGCTTGACCCGTGCCGGCCACCAGCACATAAAATATTTCAAAATTTCAAAAAAAACTCAATGTATTTATAATAGTCATATTTTCCCAAAGGTCAACATTGAGGTTTAAAATTGGTATTTTGAATAACCTTTAAAATGACCTTTGAAATAACCTTTGAAATCATTTATTAAGAAGATATTAGAGTTAACCAAAACGAAGGCCATGGAACCTCCCTTTTCAACCTCCTTCTAACCTCTCTTTTCAGCTATAGTTGGGTTGAATAGTGTCGTGTCATAACTTGTCCCCTTGTGGGCCATGGGCTTGGAGCTTTGGTAGGAGGTGTGGGAGTCATTACAAGGTGTGGAGAATAATGGCAATGGCTTGCTTTAGATTGTCTCCCAACTCATCGTGAACTAGTTTTTGGTCTATTTATATTTCCATATGAGTTCAAGAGGAGTTCAAGAGGAGTTTGCTAAAACTTTTCTCTTTGAGCTGACTTTTCGGTTAACTCTATTTATCCTTTGAAATAACCTCGCAGATTCCAATCCGAAATTTCATCAAATAATCACTTATTCCATGTATAAATTGTCATGGCTCTACATACACACAAAAACACCCTTCTCCTTTATTATATAGATAGATGGGATTGTTTCATCATCAAAAGATGTTTCTCTATATGGTTACTCTAGAAAGAGCTTATTACATATGAATTGGCGATTATGTAATCTCTTCCATGTACGCTCTTGAAAGGACAGGTATATCCTCAAAGCCTCTGTAAAGCTGTTGACCATTTCATTTCATTTCATTTGCGCAGGTGGATCTTTTAGAAGATGATTCCGAAACCTACTCTAACGACATGCTCATGCTCGAAGACACACCTATGAAATTTCCTGATGACGAAGATGATGGACCTGTAGAGGGAAAATCTGGCGTGAAAGACATCAACGTTGACGTTTCAAAATCTAGCGCAACATCTGGAGACATGCCAGAGCCAACGGTCGTCGCTGGTTCTGGATTGTCTGAAGGAGGCATAGCAAAATTGAGCACGTCAACTACTACAGGAATCGGATTGGCAGCCCTGTTAGAGACTATTGACAAGCGGCTTGCACACGTAGTAAGTAGACAGGCAAATGAACCTGTAAAAATGTCAAGGCATGAAATGTAACAAGATGTCTTACTCAACTCTGACATTCAAGGAAGAGATCCTCCAGATAGAGGAAGCTCTTGCGGGTTTTTGCGTGAATGCTGCAGATTTGTGCACTAACCATCCTGCATTCTTGAACGAAGGATCTCCAGTCTCAAGTGAGATGAGTAAAATGTTCATTTCACGGATCCGTTGTTTGTTGATGGAGTTGATAGTATTGTAGGAAAACAATGTGTGCGCAAAAGAATTAGACGCAGATGTGAAGGGAAACAATGAAAATTACTGAATGGCTTTCATGAAATCTCCGAAACAAAAGTGGCCTAGGCTGGTCAAGTGGCCTACGCTGTGGTACGGTATTCAATTGTAGAGAAGTATAATTTCTGTTGCTAGGTTAGGACTAAGCTGTCACGGGTCAAACAGGTAGCATCTACAATCGTATTCGCCTTTTATCGAGTGAGTGAGGTGTGACCTTCTCAGTAAATCCTTCCGAAACGGAAAGAACTTCATATAGTGTCAATCCAACCAGCACCTAACAAGACCGCAAATTGGATCGACACTGTACGAAGTTATGTCCGTTTAGCAGCTGTGGTATTCAGGTGTCTTGCTCATCAAGTTATGAAGATTTCCGTATTTACAATTAACCGTGGGATCAGGTATAATAGATCACATTGACCCCTTGAGCACCAAGGATTCATGGTACAATAGATCACATTGTGAAAAAACCAATTCACATGGGGTCAAAAATCACATCTCCGGAATCAGTAAACACTGCATGTTTTGGTCAAAAAAACGAAAAAATTTGAACAAAAGAAAGTCCAGAGGAACTACTCGAAGCTGCTAAAAATCGTGAGGTACGGTATAGTGTAGGAACTCTACACTTATCACAGATCGAGGGCTGCACTCCAACCCTAGTAGTACTCTAACAAAAGATAGCGACATGCCAGCGCAGAGGTGCATAGCAACATCCATATAAAACACCGACCAGAATAAATCGGAAGAAACGAGGAAAACATTCTGCGGGATCAACACATGAACGAGAATAAATCAGAGAAACATCACAGAAGCACTCCGAGACTTCCAGATTGCAATTCAGAACTTGAACCTCTGAGGCAACAAAGAATGGCCATTGTCACACTAAGCGTTAATTCTCTTCCCAAAACAAATGACTCGTAAAGACATTAACCGGACTACTTTCGCCTACTTTACGCATATCTGAATAAGCACAGTATCGACAATACATGACAGTCGCAGCGAAGTTACATCCTGATTCATCATTTGAAAATCAGTGTTGACGCCCTAATGATCCAGGATACCTTGAAAGCTTTAAAAAAAACAAAACTACCATTAACAAGAGCAACAACACAGTTGAGACGGATTTGACAAGATTTCGCAAGGATGGTGGTGTTAAATAACACCGAAAAAAGTAGTGCAAGCCAAGCACACGAGTAGCTTAGCCTCCGAACCCGTACAGGGTTCGGCCCTGGCGCTTCAGAGCGTACACAACGTCCATGGCCGTCACAGTCTTGCGCCGTGCGTGCTCCGTGTAAGTAACCGCATCGCGGATCACGTTCTCCAAAAAGATCTTCAACACACCACGAGTCTCCTCATAAATCAGCCCACTGATACGCTTCACACCGCCTCGCCTGGCCAGACGCCTGATGGCGGGCTTGGTGATGCCCTGGATGTTGTCGCGCAACACCTTCCTGACGCCTGATGGCGGGCTTGGTGATGCCCTGGATGTTGTCGCGCAACACCTTCCTGTGACGCTTGGCGCCACCCTTCCCCACACCCTTGCCTCCACCCTTCCCCAAACCCTTGCCTCCCTTGCCGCGTCCCGACATGGCTCACAAATGAAATGAAACGATGCAAAATGTGTAGAAAGCCCAGAAAACACAAGTAGCTGGAAACAGAGCGAGAGAGTGAGGAATGGAGAGCAGGATGGAGGGAAGCCTTATAAAGTCAAAACGGGTGGCCTCGCTGGCAGGACGGGTCGGCCTCGGTGGGCGGGTGGCGGGGAACTTTTGAAATTCGAATATGGGGAAGTTCGAGGCATGCCGAGCCAACGGAGGTCGCTGGTTTTGGATTGTCTGAAGGAGGCATAACTTAGCAAAATTGAGCACGTCAATGAAGTTATCTTAAAAGAGAAGTTGTGTTTGAACAAGATACCATGTGTCTTGCTTTAATCTACTCTAATTTGTTCACTCTAAATAGTTATAAGATGTAGAAGAGCTTAGTGGTCTCTCATTATTAGGTGTATAAGAGCTTGGTGGTCTTCAAACTCATGCACAACTAGTTTAGCCTAATTACTATAGGAATTGTATTGGCAGCCCAGTTAGAGTATAATGTCAAGCGGCTTGCACACGTAGAGAGTAGACAACCAAATGAACCTGTAAATTTGTCAAGGCATGAAATGTATTAACACTTAAAAGCCCGAGGGGTATTAAACAAAACATAGATGTGTTATAATATGTGTCTTCCATATGTTTGATGAAGTTTGGCTCAAAAAAAAAAAATGTAGGGCATCATCTCTACAAATTATCCGTACGGTCTAACTTCCAAAAATAACTTTGGATATTTTTCTAATGAATTTAAAAGCATTAACCTTTGAAAATTTGTATAAATTATAATTTTCACTTTTAGAGTTTAAAATTTAGCATGATTGGTTAAAGTTGGTTTATTTATTGTAAAATTCAAAAAAGCAAAAGAAATAATGGAGGGAACATCATTACTCTCCCCAAATAGCAAATTTTATAGCACTAAGACGATGTTGAGGTGATTTACTTTGAAAAATCCTCCCTGGTGGAGTTTAACTTGGATTGACATAATTCAAAGTACGTTGGAAAGTAGACTTGATGTAGTATTTTAAAATATTTTTTAATCTTTCAAAATAAATTATCTTTTTTCCAGACAGCCTGTTAGATTCGGGCAACGATCAGAAAATGGTCGTTTGAGCGTTAGAGATTAACTCCTAAACGTCAAGAGGGTCCTAGACGGGCAACCCAAAAGAATAAAAAAAATTAAGATAGTTGCCCCCAACAATAGCCCCTTGAGTAATATATACAACCAATGATAATTCTTCAAATCCTCAATGAACAGTGAAAGTAGTGAACAATGCCACTCCCAAAACAGATTTAAAAAATACAATAAGATTCTAGCTCTGCAATGAGCTCTCCAATTCTAGATTTAAAATTTATTAAAATTTAAAAAAACATATAAACTAAATATATAAAAAAAACATTGTTCAACAGCGTTGGCCAACGCTGGCAGCTCTGGTATCCATTAACCCCTAAACACTCAAACAACCATTTTCTGGTCACTGCTCGAATCTAACGGGCTGCCTGGAACCAAAAAAACTATTTTTTTGAAAAAATAAAAAATACTTTAAAATACTACATCAAATCTACTTTCCAACGCAATTTGAATTATGTCAATCCGAGTTAAACTCCACCCGGAAGAATTTTTCAAAGTGGATCACCTCAACATTGTCTTAGTGTTATAAAATTTGCTATTTGGGGAAAGTAATGATGTTCCCTCTATAATTTCTTTTGCTTTTATGAAGTTTACAATAGATAAACCAACTTTAACCAATCATGCTAAATTTTAAACTCTAAAAGTGAAAACTATAATTTATACAAATTTTCAAAGGTTAATGCTTTTAAATCCATTAAAAAAATATCTGAAGTTATTTCTGGAAGTTTGACCATATGGATAATTTGTAGAGATGATGCCCTACATTTTGTCTATTGAATTAAACTTCATCAAACATATGGAAGACATATATTATAACACATCTATGTTTTGCCCAATACCCCCGGGCTTTTAGGGGTTAAGATCTCAAGTTGCTCGACTCCCTCCCCTCCCTCCCCACCAATTCTCTTTCCAATTTTCTTGGATTGTACAATTTACTAAAACATGCGAGTTTTCTAAATTTAGCCTCGCTTTTTCATCATCTTTTCAAAGCGCCAATTATTTTCAATTTGATTGAGAAATCCACTTTTTTTCTTGATTATTCGTTCAAAATAAGCCCGTGGGGCATTTTGAACGTTTAAGGGTTAAAATGTTCTACTCACCTCTTACATTCAAATACTGCATTCAAGAAAAAGAAACCTCCAGATAGTGTTGCGGGTTTTGTGTGAATGTTGTGGATTGTGCACGAACCATCCTGCATTCTTGAACTAAAGATCTCCAGTCTCAAGTGACAGGGAGATAAATAAAATGTTCATTTTGAGGCACCCTAATTTTGGATCCCTTGATTGTTGATGGTTCTTTGTAGTTATGGAGTTGATGATATTGTAGGAAAACAATGTGGAAAGGGAAACAATGAAAACAATTGAGTTATTTTTTTAACCCTTTAACGCTTTTGGTACTATAGTTGGGTTCACTGGATTTCATTGGGTTTTTCCACTATGATTGATACTACTAGAAATAGAATGGATTAAATTAGAAAGTAATTGAATAATTGTATTCTCAACTGGAGTGGAGACATTTTCTAAAATTAGAGAATCATCCGATGGTGGAATTGGAAGATCATAGTATGTCTTTGAACCGTATAATGCACACTCAAAAATGAGATTTTGGAGGGTGTGTGACTTCAAAGTTAACCCCTAAATGCCTAGAGCCCTCTCCAAATTCGGCAGTTTTGTAAAGATGCATTATAAAATGCAACTAAGAGGGATATTGTGAACTTGATGTATGAATAAAATTTGTACATTATGAATTTTAGATTTTATTCATACGGTTAGATCTATGATTGCTATCACCAATATTTTTGTTTAAAATTTGAAACTCAAAACTCAAAATTCTTTTGTAATTCAATTATGAATAAGATATTGACAACATGTGGATTAAATTTGTTGTGATTGGTTGAAATGTAATATTGTAAGTGTAGTGACTTTTGGAGAGTTTTTGATTGCTTAGTTTTAAGAGTTGATTTTTTCAAGAGCACTTTTACATTGAAATCTTTGAAATTTTTGGTGAATCACTACAACATGAAATGAGGCACAAAATTTTCACAAATCATCCCCTTTCTAATCATATAACACATGCATGAAGCTTACTTCCCATAAAATCTATAGTAAAAAATCCACACTGCAAAAAGTGCATGACAAATGAGAAATCATGGATGAAATCTGTACATCGTTCAAAAAATGAACGCCCAAGCAGTTAAGGGTTAAATAGAATTTGGATTAAATTTTCTAAAATGAAAGTGAAGATGTTCAGCAATGACCTATATCAACACCTCTCCGTTGCAATCTTTCATGTTAAGAATGGGCTCACACGTAATTATTGTGAATTTTCTAAGTGAGTGACTTATCCATGTACAGTTTAGGACAAAAATTTATACGTTAAAATATGAAAGGAGTTGGTTCATGGATCAAGATCGGAATACATACACTAATGGAACATGAACAAGAGAACACATTCCGAAAAAAATCAAACAAAATAACAAATTTCCAAACACAAGAAATACCACATAGTACACATGTTGTATTTGTAAGTATTTATTGTATCTTCAAGTATTTGAATTATTTTCACGTTTTGTTCATACTTAGGTATTTTGATAGTTGCAGAACTCCAAATCAAAACTTTCTTTTTCTAGAAGATATATATTATAAGTCTCAAAATCAGAACTTCACAATTCAAAATCCAATTTTCGGATTTTCAGTTATTCGCGTTTTTGACACATCAGAGACCACAAAGTGGTCACTTGAGCACTACAGGGTTAAAGCCTTTCATGAGAGGTCTGAAACAATTGGGCCAAAATTATCGCATAATAGAGAAAGACAGTTTACATTGCAAGATACGGGTGGCCTCGCTGGCAGGACTAAGCTGCCCGCATCAGGTCAAACAGGTACCATCCGAAAATCTTATTCGATCTTGATTGAGTGAATGAGGTGTATCCTTCTCAGTAAATCCTTCTGAAATGGACATTACTTCATAGTGTCAATCCAACTTTCGATTTTGTTAGGTTTTGCAGCTGTCAAAGGGAAATTCTAACGTCAGGTGCCTTGCTCATCAAGTTATTGAGATTTCAGCATCTCCAATCAACCGTCGGATTAGAAGAAACGGGCAAGTGTGCAATGGCCTTAACCCCGGAAGGACCAAGGATTCATGGTTTTAAATTGACACATTCAATTGATCATATTGTGAAAAAATACACATGAGTGAGTCCATACTCACATGGGGGCAAATCTCCGGCATATTCACATAATGCAAATCTCCGAAATGAGTGAACAATATTACATAGTCAAGGAACAAACTAATTTGAACCAAAGAAGGGCCTATTCGGATAGGAATTGTACCTAAAACACAGGTTGAGGTCAGAATTTCAACCCCAGTAGTACTCATACAAGGATAGCGTCATCCTAACGCAGAGATACAAGAGTGCAAAATCCAAATGAAACACCGACCACAATTAACCAGAGACGGGGAAAACGTTACGCGGGATAAACACTTGAGCAGATCAGTGAATCAATAGAGAAAAACCATTCCAAGACTTTCGGATTGCAATTCAGACTAGGAACCGCCGCGGTGACAAAGAATGGCAACTTCCCCTCTAATAACACACTGAACCACACTATTTTCGCCTTACTTTATGTACATCTGAAAAACCACGGTATCAACAAATTCACAGTCGCAGTGACGAGTACATCCTGATTCCACATTTGGATATGAACACAGATGCCCTCATGACCAGGAAACCTTAAGTAACAAAACAATACAAAACTACCATTAACAAGAGCAACAACACAGTTGAGACGGATTTGACAAGATTTCGCAAGGATGGTGGTGTTAAATAACACCGAAAAAAGTAGTGCAAGCCAAGCACACGAGTAGCTTAGCCTCCGAACCCGTACAGGGTTCGGCCCTGGCGCTTCAGAGCGTACACAACGTCCATGGCCGTCACAGTCTTGCGCCGTGCGTGCTCCGTGTAAGTAACCGCATCGCGGATCACGTTCTCCAAAAAGATCTTCAACACACCACGGGTCTCCTCATAAATCAGCCCACTGATACGCTTCACACCGCCTCGCCTGGCCAGACGCCTGATGGCAGGCTTGGTGATGCCCTGGATGTTGTCGCGCAACACCTTCCTGTGGCGCTTGGCGCCACCCTTCCCCAAACCCTTGCCTCCCTTGCCGCGTCCCGACATGGCTCGCAAATGAAATGAAACGATGCAAAATGTGTAGAAAGCCCAAAATGCACAAGTAGCTAGAAACAGAGCGAGAGAGTAGTGAATGAGAAATCGAAGGGAGGGGGAAGGCTTATAAACGTCAGAGCGGGAGGCCTCGCTGGGAGGACGGGTCGGCCTCGGTGGGCGGGTGGCGGGGAACTTTTGAAATTCGAATTTTTAGTTCCCGCCAGATCTGACTGCAGTCCACCCTTATGCCTTCAGTGGAAGTAGGGAATAAATATTTCCAAAAAAATTAGGGAAGTAAATTTTGAATTTTGTAAACTCATAAAAAATAAATCTGAAAACTTGGGTTTGTTAATGTTGTAATAATTAAGGAAGTGACTTTTTGAGTGTATAGCATATACCGTATGTTGAGAGTTGATTCAATTCTATTTACTGCCATAAGGTTCTTTAGCAGTTAGTGGAGTCCTCCCTTTTCAACAATAGCATTATAGACGCTTTAAAAATGTCTCACCACCCAACTTCTAGTTAAAGATGATGTGGACTTGCCTTAATTTGGAATTGGGTACAATGATTCTGGAATAGTGGTCGAGATTATAAGGTGTTGCTGAGAAGGGCCAAAGAACCTTATGGTGCATATTGTAATCTTATAAAACAATATGAATACCATCCTTCAATTATGTGCCTATTGATGAACACCATTTACTGATCTTTGGATCTTTCTGTTGAACACTTGTTCATGGAATGAGTATTTATAGAAAAGCTTGTTGATGGCACAATTCAACAATAGTAATTTATTTGTTTACTTTGTACTTACATTATATCATGGATGACACTAAAGTGAATAAAGAATGCAGAAGAAAAATATTTATTTTTGTTAGAATCTTAATCGAGGTTTTAACTTTTAACTATATATAGCTGAATAAGTTGTACATGATTCAATTATACTACCGTATTGAATAAAGACATTGCATAGATTGATCTCTGAAAATCTACATTAAAATAATACGTTTGTATTTTTATTTTATTTTTATTTTTTGCATTATGGAAAAGGCCATGATTGTAAATGTAATTTTTTTTTTCCCAAAGTGGATGTTTATCTTGAGTTGATGATCTAGGTTCGATTCCTATTGGATCTGTTTGAGCGGCTATGGTATATATATGACTTGGTGCTGCTAAGTGAGTTATAGCAAGCATAATTTTTTTTAACAACTAATTTGCACTATCTGACACAAATAAACAGTGGTCGTAAATATTACTTAAAAGTTTTGTTTTAGTTTTCAAGGTGGATTTAGGTTCGTTTGTAGCGGTTGATTATTTTATGTTTTTCTTTTATGTAGGAGGAGTGAGATTACGTGGTGGATGGCAATGGTGTTAATTTCCTTGAAGGTATTTCTAATGGGTATTTTGAGTATTTGGAAATTTTCTTCAATGATTTCCATTGAGGGGATGTGCGTGGTTGCTCTAGCACCCGTAGTAATGACTATGAACAATTCTACTTTTCATCCCCTCTTAGAGATGCTCTCTATTAATTAGTGGTTGGTATCTTTGAATTTTAGTATTTATTGTTTCTTAAGAGAACCTATCGTTACAATATGTGAATTCAATAAATTGCATAGGAAGGCATGGATTTAGATTTGATGGTGGTGTGTTTTGATATGAAAGCCTCTTAACGCATAATATGTATGGTCTGAATCGGGGATTACAATGGCATCTTTGTTGGTCACATGTGTAGGAGAGAAACTTCTTGGAAGTGCTGCTTGTATCGGAACAAAGAGCGTATCAAATTTGCTCAATCCACCTTGTTTCAATGCATAGTATGTTTTGACAATTTCTCTCAAAAACAATAAAAAAAAATTAGACGTAAAGAACGTTATGTTGTGCTTCAAGAATTATTTTGTAAATAAAATTTTATTTTGTGCTAATACTCTTCTTTATCAACCAAATACACAAGCTACGGTCATCTAATCCTACATACACAATCATACAATTTTTTATAAATCTTATTGAGTTTTGTGCACTTGGTGCACTTTGTCACAAACATTGATTTTTAATCAATTTTAAAATTAATTAACATTGACATAATAAAAAATGAAATGAAACAATTTTTTGAAACATGTATTGTACATACTAACTATATAATTGGCCAATTTTTGATTGTAAAATGGTTGGTATTTAATTTCTTATTTGAAAATTCAAAAGAATTTCCACCTAGATAATTTCAATTTTGAACATGTTCGGAAAAAATCCATCTATTTTTAAATATATATAATTAAAAAGAATAATAATATTATACCTTTTAATCTTTATTTTTTTAAAGTGTGGAAAATTTGAGGTTGTTACTTGTCACATGTTTAAAATAAAATTATTAAAAAACATATTAAAAAATATAAAATAAGACTCCAAACTTCTTTTTCAAATTTGGAAGTAGGAAATCACTATTTAAAGGCAATGAATATTGGTGATGATATCACAATCCTAACATCCCTAACATCCCTAAAAGCAAAAAAAAAAAAAAAAAAAAAAAAAAAAACCAAATTTAATTGTATATAACACATATTTCGTTAAAACTGGACTACCGGACTGGGAAAGTGATGGGGAGTTTTAACGAAATGTGTGTCACATAGTCATTTACAATATAATGAAAATCCAATTTAGTGCATCAAGACAAGAAAGTTAAATGACCGTACTACCGTATACATTTATCGTGGCACACATAATCTATATAGATCCTTCATGATTTTTCTTGTTAAATCCTAAACACCTGAAGGGGGTCCCTCACCCAAAACTGCCTCATTTTGGTTATTTTCGTTGATGATCTCTAAATTCTTTTCAAAACCTTTCTTCACATTCCAACCGTAGGATTTTGTACTCCTTCAAATTTTCAAAACACTTGACTGTACGGATGTCAAGATTATAGCAAATGAAGTTGACATTTTGAAATTTCAGGCCCTGAAAAATCTGGGCAACTTTGCTTTCACGAGCTTCCAAACCCAAAAAAATTGAAATGATGTGCCATTTTTTACCATCCTCAAGATGAGGTAGTTAACAAGATCCAAGACTCAATTTGACAAGATGTTCAATTCATTAGCATTTTTTAGAGAGCTTGTATTGGATGAGGGTATGAAGGAAACCAAAAGATTTTGGCCAAATTAGAATACCCCTTCAACTGTCCTCCAATTGGAAGAGCCCACAACTCATAGCATGCAACCCATGTGAGCTGTACAATTTTTTTTTTTAGGTGCCCAATGAATCTCGTTGGCTTAGATTTTTTAGCAAGCCTATTCAAAGTGTTGAAACTGCCTTTCAACATTGAGGTGTTTTACTTTAAAAAATCCCCTAAGTGGAGTTTTGATCGTATGAACATAATTCCAATTGGGTTGGAAAGAAGACTTGTTTACCTATGACACTATGTGTCTTTTTTTTGGAAAAATGGTTTTTTTTGGCCCTAGGCAGCCGGGGAAAAATGGCTAGCGACCACAAAATGGTCTCTTTGGAGCTTAGAGGTTAACCCCTGAAGGACCAAGTGTCCTAACTAGGACATGTACAAAACCGGGTAGATTGCTATGATGTCAATTTTGAGTACAATATTATGAGTTTTTAGTGAACTTGAGGAATTTCAAGAGCTTTGTGGAAATATAATTCTTTTTCCCACCAGACATCGGTAGAAAAAGTTATGTTTCATGAAGCCTTTTTTTTGCAAGGCCGGGCAATTCAAGAAAAATGCTACACTACTCTAATAGCTCTAAAATTTAAAACGGACCCAAGTAATATCATACAAGTTGGGATGACAAAAAAACAAACTCTACGTCGTTCAAAATTTTCATTCCAAGAGGAGTCAAAATTTCTAGCCTGGTCATGTAGGGTGGGAAAAAAATTACTTCTTTTAGAGATAAAATCGTGACGCACATGGATCCTTCGTGTAGCATTGATGGAATGAAAAGAGAGGATAACTAATAGTAGTCTCATATAATTAGTTTGACCTATGTTAGATACTAGCTAGCAAGAAAGTTGTGGAAAGCGCATCCTAAACATAGTTGCATATAGAAGTGATTAATATTTAATGAAAGCAATGATTTGCTTTCAAAAATGAAAATAAAGTAATGGTTTGGTTTTAATTTTAAAATTTATAATTAATACAAAAGACATAGAAATTAGTGTAGAACTACCTTAACAATTATAAACAAACAAAAAGACTTTATCTAAAATCTAAACCCCTCCAAAATTTTAGATTGAAAAGAAAATACTCTGTTCAAATAACTTGCCCTATGCCAAACAATGGTTTAGAAGTAGTGAAAAATGCATCTTGTACATGGGAATGTTTAAAAATGAAATAAAACAATGATTTTCTTTTACTTCTAATTAAAATAAAATGAAACGGATATTTTCCTTTGATTTTCAAAAGAGTAAAAACAAGCATAAAAAGGTGCTAAGCAATTCCGCCTTAACAATCACAACCATACACGCCAAAAAAAGAATAAGTAGAAAACCCATGCATTGTATTTTATTTTCAAAATACTTTGCTTTAATTTTCAAAAAGTAAAACTAAATGTAATCGGTGTTTAATAATTCCGCCATGACAATTACAACCATAAACACCAAATTAAAAATGCAAAAGAAATAACACCCAACTATGGTATATAAACACGCAATTTACTATTTATGCACTTCGCCAAGTGCGCTCATTTCATGAGCATATTTGGCTTTAAAAAATTGGCTAAAAAGTTCTCTAAAAAACATCGATTTTTGTCTTTCTACAATCCCTTACATTGTAAACAAACAATTCTTTTATTTAATTTTTATCCTTATCTTTATCTTTCCTTTTATCTTGTTTTCTTTCTTGTCTTATTTCTTGTCTTGCTCTTATCTTTCGTCTTGACTTTCTTTTTTAATTTTTAATTTTTTAAAATTTAAAAATAAATAAATAATTCGGCCATTGGGCGCGCGGCCACGTACCTTAAGTCCCCCTCCCTCTCCCTCTCAATCTCCCTCCCCTCCCTCATATAATAAAGTAGATATCTTTCTCTATAAACACCAAAAGACACACAAACATTAACCTTTAAATGACGAAGGGTTTTGCCATGACCTAAATGTGTTATAAAATGTGTTTTACATGACTTTTTTGAAGTTTTATAGAATATGAAAGTTGTGATGCACAACATGTAGATCCTATCTATACACTTGAGTATTACTAAAATACTTTAGAAATTTAAAAAATCATTTTTTTTAATAATCTTTGAATATTCATAAGAAATACTAGTTGATTTATTAATTTTTGAGTTTAATTATGATTTGTTAAAAGTATAATGTTCATAACATGGTCATAAGTTGCCAAGATTCAGGATCTTTTATATTGTAGAAACACCAATTTAAATAATTGTAGGCAAAATTGGATAAAATGAACACTCAAATGAGATGAAGTCTAATGAATATTTAAGCATCTTATTAAACTTATAACTTTAACTAGTCATAATGATTTTTTTTTAAATTATTGATTTTGTATTCTTAATGAATTTGGAAATTTATAGCTTATAGATTATGATTTTGTGAAATTCATTTTAATAGAGCTAAAATTAAAATCAGTGATTTATAATTAGTCCTTATACGTCTTTGCAAAACTGATGCATTATCATGCATTTTTTCAAACATTTACAAATTTAATAGTTTTGTAGACTACTCAGGCACCTTTACCACCAACTTTCTTTATTGTTTATAAAATTAATTAAAACCATTTTCACGGATTCAAATACATGTTTTTATAGTCAACTTGATTCTAAAGAGGTTTGGCTTTTGAAACATTCAATTCGGACAATTTAAGCATGTTTTACAACCTTTTCAATTTTTGGTGCTAACCAAATATGGTCGCCTAGGCACTTAAGGGTTAAAAAAGTAAAAGAAAAACACCCTACCTTGGTATATAATAGATAAAAGATATCTTCCTCCATATATTACACCAAAAGACAAACAAATATAACAAAAATTGTAATTGAAAAAACACTCTGACTAGATTCTTGAAGAGGAAATTAATGGAACCAAGTGCTAATGGTTCCCGTGATGCCACCATCTACCTCATGGAGAATGTGAGCATGCAAGGAACAAACAATAGACAACAACAAGAGATGTGGAATGAGCATACATGAGTGTAAAGGTGCACAAAGAATTGCTTTGGGCGAAGTGAAGGTATATTTGAGGTATATTTAAAAAAATATTAGAGGTATATTTCAAGTAGAATCTCTAATTATTCCTTACTTGAATTCAAAGTATCCTATGTTACATATAAAATTTTATAATTAGATCAAAAAATTCCTTCTATAAATTAAAAAAGGACCCTATAGTTTAACTCATGTGGTTTTCTACTTTTCACATGGTCACCCGCATTACCTTTTTGAGCCCATTCCAAACGTGGCCTATTGCATTGAGCTTCTGAGTTGTAGCTCAAATTGAATTCTAGGATGTGATCGACATCGGTGTGAAGGACGTCTGTATAGTACAATCCACTAACTCCTTTTGGTAAACTAATTACATTTTGGTGCACATTTGTGCTTTTTGAGCATTTTGTCTAAAAAGCTAACTTTCAAACCAATTTGAAAATTATGTAGCAATGATTCAATGAAAAACGAGTGAAACAACGTCTAGATTTATGTACATATTAGAGTTATCCTAAAAGAGAAGTTGTGTTTGAACAAGATACCATGTGTTTTGCTTTAATATACTCTTATGTGTTCACTCTAAATAGTTCAAAGATGTAGAAGAGCTTAGTGACCTCTCATTATTAGGTGTGTAAGAGCTTGGTGGTCTTCAAACTCATGCACAACTAGTTTAGTCGTCTTTTTTGACGGCTAAACTAGTAAACCATGAGTTTGAAGACACTACATCTTACACACCTAATAGTGAGAGACCACCAAGCTCTTTCAAACTTCATAACTATTTATAGTGAACAAATAAGAGTATATTAAATCAAAACACATGGTATCTTACTTGAACACCACTTGACTTTTAGGATAGCTCCAATATCCAAAAAATAAAATTTTAGAATGTTGAAATGATTTTATGTTGAAGATTTTGAATATCAAAACTCTCATTTTAATAATAGTTTTACCAATCTATGATCAAACTTTGAATGTAAATATAGTTAACGTTTGATTCTATATTTATACATCTAAAAATAATCCAACCTACAAAATTTCATTCTCAAGTACATTAAAAAAATTAATCCATCAAAAAAGATTTTTAAAATAGAGAAAAAAAATCCCTCCCGAAAATAACACATTTTAAAATTTGAAACTTTAATCAATTCAAAAAAGTTAAAACAATTGGAAGATATTTTTCTTTACATATTTGAACAGTGGAAAAATTCATAATTCAAAATTTTGTCCACAACCCTTTGTTCACCTTCTCTTTTAGAATTTAGAGTGCATATTAGTGACAATGCACTAGTTTAACCTTTGTTTCATCCTCCATTAAAATATAGCGCTGAACTTTTAATTTTCTATCAATTTTTTTTCTCTTTTATCAGTACGGTCCATGCTACCACTTTAGATTTTACAAAAATATTTTTCTCTCTGTAAAATGGATTTTTCGAATTCTCAAAATCCTCAAAAGAGTGCACATGGACAAGAATTCTAGTGGACCATACCATACAAACGCCCTGAAATATCTTACAACAACTCCGTGGTCTAACCATGAAGAAACCCTACTTTGTGAGTTTTGTAGCTCGTCGCATTTGATATTGTTTGTTGCCATGGTTGATCTGCTGCGTTTTTGCTTGCATGAGGATCTTTCATTGAATGCAAAGAACTTATTGACTTGCTACTTACAATACTCCTTACCATATGTCCGAGGTTGCCGCTTGAAATTCGCAATGACATTGTGCGTCACTATTAGAAAATGCCAACCAAACCAACAAAAAATCAACAATTCTCTGTTGTTTTAGGCACTGGCGGTCAAGACTTGACATATTTAACAATTTATTGTAAAGGGTTCAACAAACGTCTCCTGGTTTCTGTTTTAGGCACTACAAGAAAAATCATGACCTAATCAACATAAATCTAGTAAGTTTTAAGAATTGCTAGTCCTGTAAATGTTGAAAGGTGCATCATGAAGCATCAATTTTTCAAAATCATGAGAAACTAGATTGCAAAATATAAAATTTAGATTAATTCTATGAAAATAAAGTCAACAAGTTCATTATATGTAATAATGTAGTAATAATAAGTAGTAATAAATAAAAAAATAAAAAAATAAAAAAATAATAGCATCATAATAATATATAATAATATAAGATTATTATACTTATTTTGAAGTTTTGATTGTGGTGCAATTATAAAATGTATTAATCTTCAAAATGGTAAATGGTGTTCAATCAACATCGTTTTTTCACTTAAGCCACATGTAAAATCCATAGTAAACTCCATTTTTAGCATGATATAGTAACCATGCCAATGACCGCGGATATTGTTTGAGATTATGACATGACATGATAGAGCATTAGTGAGTTTCTTGCTCATGATCATGAATTTTAAAACATCAATGCTCATGATTGCTTTGTCATGCTTATCAAGTTTGGATTGACACCATTTCCAAAGCAATTAATTCCTAGATGAAATAGTTGCTCAGGATTGCTCTGCATACATTTGTTGCACAAGGTTTGGAATCTTGGTTTACATTTGTGACCTCGACCTTCTATTTGAGTGAATCATTTTTGAAGCATTTTCTCTCAATGTAATTAAAGTTAGATTCCAATAGGATATGATATTAAAGAAGGTAGTTCTAAAGAAATCCAAAACGTAGCGTTTGACAAAAAGTGAAAAAGGGTTTTGTGCATTAACCTATTACGTGATGAGCCAATCGTTGATTGTCACAACTGTAACATTTCTTTAAGGCGACGAACGAGTTTGTTGTTTTTTGGTTTATCATCTCTTCAGTGAATAGAGGGTATCCAAGTGTGAAAATTCTGTTCCACAGTAAGGCAATTCTCAAACAAGATTTGACCAAGATTTGAGCAAGATTTGAATAAGATTTGAGCAAGATCTGAACAATACATGAGAGTTTGGGATATTATTTTTACAAAAATTTGGGGCTCATACACTCTAAACTCGTTGTTATCACTCTCCAAGGTCATATTCCAGTATCTGTACTGTACAGAGGCTTTCCACATGCCAAGTTTTGAACTCACTCTCCAATATCATATTCCAGTACCTTCAAGATTTGAACAGGATTTGAACTTTACATGAAAATTCGGGGCTATTATTTTTGCAAGAATTTGAGGCTTATACATTTTGAACGCATTGTTATCGCTCTCCAATATCATACTCTATAGATTAAGCATTGTTTTCACTGAAATCCATGGATTAAGCTTAATCTTGTGATTATAGAGGGAGTATTTTGATTGTGATCCAAATCCATGGATTGAGTACAAAGGGAGCATTTTGACTACCAAAAAGTGTGTACATGATCAAAACCCATGACCAACATGATCCAAAGCCATGGATTAAACTACCAAACTGTCTACAATACCGTGGAGCAATTGTCAAGCATGCATGTAACTCAATTGCCAACGGTGAATGAGTACACTTGGAAATCCAAGTTTTATTTTGAGACAAAATTTAAGTCAATATCATGGTCTTTTAGTGGGACAGAGGGAGTATTTACATGTGATTGGTCACTTTCCACATGCAAAGTTTTGAACGTTGGTTACCAAAGGTGTGATGTCAAAAAGTTCTGATTGTAATTGTGCAAAGCTCAAAGTGGAAAGAATCTTGCAGTTGAAGTCACGCACTCATACACCCCCGTAATGTAAACATGCCCTCAGAACCACCGTTACAGGTTACTGCTCTCCCCATTTCAAGTCTCAAGTCGGAGTTCAAAAATGCAATCGCTTTTTCTCAAGATGACAAAGTAGCAAACCTTTGCTTGGAAGCGGCGTTCTCCATCTTCATACTCACACTTGTCACACAGATCTTCATCAAGAAGCAGTCAAGGAAATAGCAAACAAACTGCCTGTCCAAACATTTCTGAAGATAGAACGAGCACCCATAATGAAACTGTATATTACATTTCATCGGTGAGGACATACAAAAAATAGTTCATTACATACTTTCAAAAAGTACCAATACTGACAGAAAATCGTTCCAAATGCTCACTCAATCGAAATTTCACTACAGGTTCCACAGATGGAAAACCACGAAATTGACCCATGTTCAATAATTACAGAGAGCTTTCTTGCTTACCGAAACTTCAGCTCACATCTGGCTTCACAGTGTTGACATTTGATTACAACAACCATTACGAGGCCTAGGCGAGGTCAATACAAGTCAATACAAAGCGGCGGGTGCCCTGGGTTTTGCATATATCATCAAAGGCTGTGTTTTGGGAGCAGAGACGCCAAACGACTCGGACATGTCCAAGTCTTTAGGTTCTTGCCCCTTAGGCAGGGAGAAGTCGATGCTATGGAGGCAATGGCACAGCAGCAGAGGAATGACTAGCACAGCCATAGGCATTCCCAAACAGTTCCTTCTTCCCGATCCGAATGGAATCAACTGGTACTGTGAGTCGCCAACAATGTTGATCTCTGCTCCTTCCAAAAACCTCTCGGGCTTGTATTCGTAAGGATCTGGATAAATAGCAGGGTCGTGGTGGATTGCCCATTGGTTGATAAAGAGACGCGTCCCGGCTGGGAGAGTGTATCCTTGCAGCTGGAATGGTTGGCTTGCCTCGCGAGGTAGTCCCAATGGAGTTGCAGGGTGAAGACGGAAGGTTTCCTTCAACACTGCGTTTAGGTAGGGCATGTTGTCAAGGTCTTCTTCTTTGACAAGTCTGTTACCAACAACAGAGTCCAACTCTTCACGTACTTTTCTCATGCATTCGGGATGACGAAGGAGCTCTACGATTGTCCACTCGATCGTGGTCGCACTTGTATCAGTTCCAGCGACAAGTACGTCCTGTGCAACACCAAGCATTCAGACCTACTTGCGATTTTGGCATTCTTCTTGTCGTTGGAAATATCACAATCACTACCATAGATGTCGAAATTGTGGGATTAGAAATACCAGGAAATGGATTACGACTTCGGAATTGCAAGTCCGAATCAAAGAAAAAATTCTGGGAGTATTTGAATCGGCATAGAGGTACTTACCATTAGCGTCAAAAGAATGATTTCATCGTCCATAGGGGCACCATCTGCGAGGGTTGACCGCAACAACACATCCACGAAATCCTCTTGCTTACCAGTGCTTCGACCTTCAGTGTGGAGTTTCCTTCGCTCATCCAAATTGGTCATCTTCCTCATTATTGCCATTGTAAGCTGCCCTGTCTTGCGGTATGCATCGCCTTTACGTTGTAATTTTGTGAGAGGTGCGAACCAGGGAATAAAATCGCTTACAACAACCTCACCTGCCTGCGCGAACATCAACGCAGACATGTTGTTGAACTCCAGTGCATCCGCCATGCCTTTCTCATCCGTTCCAAAGTACCTGTACAGATTGAAATAGCAACATGCCTGAGTGCCAAGAGGGAGAACAATTCTGATTCAGAAAATTTGAATTGAATCCAAGATAAGAATTCATCTGTAGAAACTACAAATCTATTTCCAGAGTTCGTTTCAATTCAACGTTATCCATTCAAGCTACGGTTGGGGTCACCAATTATCGAAAGACTTGTTGGCTCCAAAACTCTAGGGCGGGATTTTTGTAAAAGGGACGGAAGGTGAAGAGATGATTACATACGATTGCCTCACCTTGACACCTACAAGAAGCAAGAGAGCATCGAGTGGTGTCTACTGTACCTTTCATTAATGATAACACGCGAAAGGTTGTTTGATAGCAATCTGTGCAGCCACATGTGAAGGTCGACGGGGCCTTGTGTTTCTGACTGGACAAAAAGCTCCTTAATAGAAGTGCCGATTTCCGTAAGCCGTGACTTTTTGTACGCATCCAGTCGCTTCTGCGTGAACAACTCAGACGCGGCTATCATTCTCAATTTGCGCCAATGTGGACCATAACGCGCTGCTGTCACATTCCTGCACCCTGTCATGTTCTCAAAGAAACAACCACCAGGACGATTGGAGATGATCATATCGACGTTCTTGAACAATTCTCGGGCGATTTCCGCGCTCGAAATCACTATGCAAGGAACAGATCTGCGATCACCACGAACAACTAAGAATCTAACTCCAAGCAGTGCGTCTTTCAAAAAAATCGAATATTCTAAGTAGACCGCGACTCTCAAAAATCCTTTTCACCGACGATAGGCATCTTAATTTGCACTTGACTTGCATAAGCCTGTCGCTTACGATAGCAGTTGCTAAAATGAACAAGACTAGAAACGCACTTTGCAATGATAATCTGCGATCGCTAATAATCTAATGAGCTTTTTCCAAAAAGTGCGTCATCCAGAAATTCAAATATTCTGCGACTCTCAAAAATGACAATAGGCATCATCGACTTCCACAAGTCTTAGTCTCTTACAATAGCAGATGCAAAAATAAATAAAGCAAGAAAAGATGATAATCCAAACCAAGCAACAGGGATTGCTTACCCGAGTGCCAGATACATAAGGCCTCCGTATTGCTGCGACAATTTCTCGAGGGATCGATGGGGGAGGCCACTGAGGGAAGCAATGTTGCCGAGGACAGGCCATGGCGTCGGTCCGGGAGGGAGCTTCCTACGTCCTACGGTCGCGCCGAGTAAGTACTTCGCAAAACAAGCTGCGAACACGACGGTAAGCGCGACCTTCCCGAAGTTCTCCACCAAGACATCTTTCCACGCCGCAAGGTCGCATGGAGCGCCAGAGCACTCTAACACTCCCATTGTCTTTCAACTTCGCCACTCCACTGCTTCCGCTTAGCTTCATAACAAAAGTCTCCCTCTACAAATGAGGCAGCTAACGCCAGGTTTTAAGATGGCGGAGACGGACAAGGTTTGGTTTCTCGATTCAAAGCTCCACTTGCCGTCCAGAAAAAAAACAAAGACTAAAAAAAGGAGGCTGCAGTGCAGCGAAATGTGAAAAGATGCTGACAACCCGCGAAATCGAGGAGAGAATCGTAACCAGGGATAGGCGATCCCCTGTCGTGGAGCCGAATCCCCGAGAGCGTATTCCTGTGGACTGTACAGAGGATTCCCGTCGCGACGGCCGAAACTCTGGCGCCATTAGCGCGAGCATCCGGATTGCCAAAAACGAAAAGTCCAAACGTATCCGGATTGAATTTTTCGTTTTCATTTTGCCACTTTACCTTGTTTTTTATTTTTATTTTTTGGAAGCAAATAGAGAGAGCATTTATGCCACTGAAGAGAGACAAAAACAAACGACACCGGTGGCACAACCGAGCATCACTTTACCTTATTAGTTTAACCAGTCACCGAGTACCAACTGAAGGCGGAAGAGCCACAAAGGCCGGATTTCAATGAAACCTATTCTTCTAGAATTATTCGAAGACGAGCAGGCATGCGCAAGTGGGAGAAGGGAGGGTGACATGATGCTCAATTGGCGTTGACATGGTGCGGTAATGAAAAGGCATTCATTGGCCCCGCTCCATTAGGGTTCCACGCTACCTTGCACACCAGATCGACCATGGAGCTGCGAAGCCCGATATGTAAGCGGAGTTGGCCTCGAGCGGTCGGAAGGCAACACTGCGAGCAGCCTTAGCCACCCGCGCTTCAAATACAGTGACTCACAAAACCGAGTCAGTGTTTGCCCATGCGTAGTCTAATCTGAAATATTTACTGCATTAATGAGGATTTAGAGGTATCATCTAGAGTAGATGATAAGTATCCAAGTGTTTACTAATGCATGGAAGTTTTAATGAAAAATTTGTGAAGGTGGTTCAGTCTCTCAATGACTCATTTTTGGTCTTGCATATCTACACCTTCATTTCTTTCATATATTGACAATGGAATGAAGAGTTTTAATTCAGCTGTGAATGTTGTAAATAAGCAAGAGTGTCTTTTCTTCTTCTCAAGTAGTACATTGCATTTTTAGTTGTTTTATACTATGATAAGGCCATTGTCTTATGAAAAGCATAATAGTGTAGTATCATTGCTACAAAAAGGATGGAGCACATGGAAAGCAGCCAAATGGCTTGCTATTAGTCAATCTAGTGTTGAGAGAATCCAAAAGAAACATCTTCCCGATGCTAAACTATATGTAGGAGGAAGACCGAAAGTGATTTCATACCACTTGAGGAGGGCATGTGTGAAAGTGGTGACAATTGGAGGTTTTAGTACTGCTACAGAGGCATACAAATTAGTTAGGTAGGAATTTGCCAATGAGATTAGTGTTCAGACAGTGCGACGAGCATTAAATTCGGTTGGTTTAGAGGCTTGTGTGAAGAAGAAAAAACCTCTTTTGTCACTGAAGAATATTCAAGCTTGTTTAGATTTTGCCAAATCTCACGAGAATTGAACTGTTACGAATTGGAAGCAAGTGGTTTTTTTAGATGAGACTAAGGTGAATCATTTTTGCTCAGATGGTCGTTATTGATGTTGGGCTCCAGACGGAGAGGGTCTTACAAATCAAACAGTGAAAAAAACACTAAAACACGGAGGAGGTTCAATAATGGTTTGGGGTTGCATGAGTGCAATTGGACCTGGTTTGATTTGCAAGATAAAAGGTAGAATGAATCAATATGTCTATTGTGAGATATTAGAGGCCAATATCTATGGCACTTTTTCAAAGCATGGCATAAATGCATCTAGAGTCATTTTTCAACATGACAATGATCCTAAACATACAACGAGAACAATGAAGAGGGGTTATTTAAACAACCTTTCAATGTTTTAAAGTAGCCCGCTCAATCACCGGACCTAAACCCTATAGAGCACCTATGGGCAACACTAAAACAGAAGCTCAATTGTTATCCAACACCTCCAAAGGATCTTCTAGAATTATAGGAGCGTGTGTTTGAGACTTCCCATTCTATCACTTCCATAGAATGTGAGAAGCTCAATGAGAGCATGTCACAAAGAATGTGGGCAATTATTTATACAAAGGGCAAGTGGACTGATTTTTGAGTGTGTATAGACTCACAAGTCCAAAACTGAGTCAATGAGGGGTTTAATTTCAAAATTTGAGGGCTTCCATATATTATGTGTATTTTGTTTTCAATTCCCATATGAATAATCAATAAAACTTCTACTCTCCAAAGTGATTTTATGTTTGTTTGATTATTCACTCCATGTGTTGGCATTGCTTATTTACCCAAAAACATTCAAACATAGACTTGGTTTTGTGAGTCACTGTAGGTGAGGACGACATCTTTTTGGATGAAATGCTAGCAATTCATACTTGGACCTCTCTTGAAAAAGAGAAGAGTAAGTTTGGTCCAAAGGGCTAACATGAATGAAAAGTATGTTGGGCAAGTGCTACCAACTTGGCTACCAGATCAAGATGGCGCATGCTACCCTTGATGCCCTCTTTCAAGAGTAAACTCTAATTTGTCAAAATATCCTCTCTACTTCCAACTTTTGTCGTGGTTGTGTAACATAGCATAATAGAACAATGGGAGTCAACACCCTTTTGCAAAGGGACCTCAATCTAGTTGCAATTAGAAACTAAGTTTACGTGGCAATGAAACAATAGTCCCAAAATTCATGGAATACAAATGGCATTCCTTCATTACATAGAAAAGTGGATCTAAGTTGATCTAGTTTTCAAAAGGGTGCTCCATTGTATTGCTCTATTATGCTATGAACAACGAAAACGTTTTGTGCGAATTTTAGCGAAGAAGCTACCAACAAAATTGATTCTAATTTTTACTCATTTTTAAGGGAATTAGCCACTATTTTTTAACCAAATGGCTTCTCCCTATTCTATTTTTAAAATGCACTTCATAAAAATAAAAATTCCCTCTTCATTCTAAACCGTCTACGAAATCTTACATCATCAAACGTAGGTGACTTCGAAAAGTAATCTTTGAACAATTGTTCATAGCAAGTTTTTCTATCACAACCTTCAGCTGATGCGACTACTCGTAGAAATCTTGTTAAATGTGACATGTCTTTAACGACTAAATTTCATTGTAACTTATCTATAGTGACTCAAAATCCACTACTAGAAAATCCAACTAATCTGTTGATTCGGTCGCGTTGACCAGGACACTTTTCTATTGATTTGAACAAAAAATTGACCAAATCAACAGAAAAGTGTCCCAGTCAACGCAACCGAATCAACAGATTAGTTGGATTTTCTAGTAGTGATCACAAGTTTAATCCCTAAGGACAAGTCACAACAAAATCTAATCATTAAAGACAAGTCCATTTTGAGAAGATTTCTACTAGTGTTACCACCAATCCTATTGTCGTCGAATTCTTTGTCAAGTCCTCCAACTCCCTCATGAAGCTCTTCACACCACCTTTTTGTTCTCGTTGACATGAAACCGAGCATGAGATAGAGGCAGTTGAAACACACCTTCAAACAAATTAAGCGAGTTGTGAACAAAAACGCATGATAAAATTCATTTGGTAGAGGCACCTTGAATTGTGAATGCCCTTGAACGACGATCTAGACTTCCCCAATAGTGGACCTATTGCAACAACTTTTTACCCCTGATGGTTCCAATGGCCATATTTTGGACGTTTTCGGGTTGTTGTCAACTTTTAAGGGTTGTATCTTTTGTATCCAGTGTCCAAATTCAATAAAAACCTATTGGTAAAGATGTCTTTACTTTTCTAGTTTATGTGGTAACATTTTCATATCAATCCAAGGTTTAATGAATTTTGGGGAATCATTTTGGTACACGGGGTTTAATTTTAGTTCACCAAAGTGCATTTTGATTGCTGCAACTTTTGGGGCTTATTTCTCCTTCATCCAATGTCCGTTTTCCATAAAAAAATTTGGGTTAGATTCCCTTGAAGTCTAGTTATTATTGTAAGATTTTCATGTCAATCCAAGTTGTTTTGATTGTTTGGGAATCAGTTTTGGACACTTTTTGCTTTTCAGGTCTAATGGGTCATTTTTGGGCTACTTTTTGACATTTTAAAGCCATTTTTGGACACATCAAAGATATTTATTAAAAAAATTATACCAATGATGATTTTGAATGACTTTATAGTTTAATTTTTTTTTCATTTGAATAGGTTTAGAAATAGATTTTCATTTCTAATGTGTTGTTAGGAAAATTTCAGCATCCTTTTTCAACACTAAAGCATTATGATCTTGCAGTCTATGTGGCCAAATGATTTCAAATTCAATTCACGTCATCTACAACACATACACTACAAGATTGTAATGTTGAGATTTCTACACTTTACTTACATTTAGATCTATAACACTTCAAAAGCAATGATGTTTTTAAACCCAAAAAACTAGGGACGAGTAGGGGTTAATATCTCATCCAAATTTAGTGCATCCAATCATTGCTATTTCATTGTACCCTTGAATGTTTATCTTTTTAGTTAACCCTTTAATGTCCGGATTCAACACTGTTTTCAAAGAAGTGTTATAAAATGTTTGATGGAAGCCAAAAATGGAGTTGATGTACAAAGAAAATTTGTAAATGCCAATGTGAAGATCACATCTGTACAATTGGATGTATCATTTTTTTTTTATTAGTAATTTTAAAATAATTTTGCAAGGTTTTCTCTTGAAATTCAATTTAAAATCCCGAATTAATACAATTTTTTTGAAAAAGATTGGAATGAAATTGGAAGAACATGCACTACGCAATGGTATGGTTTCCATCATTTGATTCTACTTATTTTGGAAAATCATGTCTAAGATCTCACTTTTTAAACTAAGAATGAAACTTGACATAAACCAATTGTGTTATTTTTCCAAAAATCATAATAACCTATTTTGAAGATCCACACCGTAGAAAGGATAGTCAACTTACACAAGAACCCCAAAAAGAAATTGGTGGATGAAAACTGTTCACATTGGATGGAATTCAAACAGTTTTAATTTGTTCCTCGTTCAATATATGGACGTTGGCGCGCTAAAAGGTTAATGTATTCACGAAATTGAGTACACGAATGACGTTTAGAAATGAGTACTTCACTTTTGTTTTGTTATAATCATGCCTTTTCAACAACTAGAGGTGTTGACTTACTTTTGGCTTTGAAAATGCTGTATATCAATTACTTCACTGTACGAAAAAATCTGCAAAAAATATGCATTATTCAAGGTCTTTTTCTCTCCACAGGAGAAAAATTACTCCTGAGTTACAACATTTGGAAATGTATATCCGTGGATGGAGGATTTGAGGATTCGAGGTCATGCAATCAAGACAAACCAGATTTTTTGGTTGACACATCAGTCCACACATAATATCTCCAGTCTTGCAAGAGAATGCATTACAAAAAGTCAGGCTTTACTAATAATCATTTTTTCAAAATATTATGATAAAATGCATCCAAATTGGATGAAAAGTTATTTAATGAATGAATGTAACCACACCATTCACGTACCCACAGTATATGGTGATTAAATGAATGAATGTAACCACGCCATTCACGCACCCACAGTTTATGGTGATTTTTGATGTAGTAAGAGCTCCCGTCTTGAGTACCAAGGTACACCGAAATCACCATATACTATGGGTGGGTGAATGGCATGGGTACATTCATCCATTTGGACAATTCTCATCTGTTTGAACAAAGTTTCATCCATTTTGAACAATTTTTTTAATCAAATTTGAATGAATTCTACCACACTATTTTGGAAAAATAATTATTGGTAAAGCCTCTCGTAAATACCGTGGGCCACAATATATGGTGATTTTAGTGTAGTAATAGTAGTGAGGACTTTGATTGGTCCTCTTTTGAGGTAAAATGGTATCTCATGACCATGTTGGGGATTGAACCCAAAATCTCTTGCTCCGTAGGCAAGCGCCTTGTCCATTGGGCCACACGGTCTAATTGTCATAATCATAACATTCTTTAGAGGCCTAGTGTTGCACCTCTCAATCTCAAGCATTTGTCAAGGGATCGGAGGAATCAAAGAGCATTTTCTCTAACTTCAGCAGCACGGCTAAGCAACGAGGGTTAAAGAGTTGAATTATTTTATTTGCAGTTTCTCTACAGTGTAAAGGGTGTGGTCCAGTAAGGTCGTTAGGAATGTTATGAATAATTCTGCTTGTGACAGTTGTGAGGCCTCGCTCAACTTCAGAATTCTGAGTTCGGAATCTGGTGTACCGTTAGTAGCATTGGTATGACCCCATCACGAGTACCAACGTACGTTATGGCTATGTTGCTGAGGACCTGGTGTCAATGAGACAATCTAGCATCAAGACCTTGCTTCTGGGCAAAACTTGCATACATAAAAACCTCTGCATATAGATGCTTCCACATATGATTTTCTTGTTTTTGGCACATACGACCCACACAGGTCGCAGCAAAGGACAAGTTGACCAAGCTCTTGGCATATTAATCCCTAAGTGTCCAAGACATGGAATTATTATTTTTTGGTTTTTGGGTCATTTGACTTTAGGTTACAAAGCTCGCATGCTAGTGAATGAGGTAGCTTTTTGATCCCTTATTATTTATATTTATATTTGAAAATCCTGGCAACATATCTCTGGATTTTCATACATCCTATCACTTTCATTCAACTTATTGGCCTTCTCATCCACTACGTGTCGCTCATGAAGTCCTAACCAGGCTTGCAACCGATGCAATTTATTGCCTTGATGGCTATATGAGGTGACATTCTTCTCCTTATGTTCCCATATAGTGATTCTTCCAATGGATTTCTGTAGCAAACTGGCTATAGAAAGCCAAAGAAAAAAACCCTCGTCTAAAAAGCCCCGTGTGGCTATATTTGGTTGTTTTTTTTAGTTAAACGCTACTTTTCACCTAGTTCCTAATTCCAAATGAAAATGGTCCCAACTAAGATAGTGTGCCAGGGCTATCTTCTACTTTTTAGTTCCATTTACCATTCTTCAAAATTGTTAAAATTTTGTATTTTACAACATTTTAAAGCTCAAAACCCTAGAATTCCAATATACAGGCAAAAAAAGTTTTTTCTATCAAATTTCTTTTTATGGAAGCTCAAGAAGCATGTCACCTATACATTGTTGTTCATCACTATTATTTACATTTTCCCCCAAAACGAATAAAATTTATTTTAAGCATTTTTGTATTTACTATGATTTTTACAAGAAAAAGAATTTGAAAAATCTTATGAAATTTATTTTTATTTTACATAATTATGAAAAAAATGAGGGTAAATTGGTTTAACAATAACTTATATGAGAAAAATACCTAAAAAATATAATATATTTTAAAATTTGAGAAATTTGTGAGATCTGACTGGGTAACTGTAGTATGGACACTTAAGGGTTAATGTAGAATGTCATGAAACTGATAACTTGAGCTTTCTAGTCTACGTGCAGAAGGAGTAGAAGGCAAATAGTACTTTTCTTTCATAGGAAAATAGAAATCATGAAAGATTAGTTTTTATTTTTATTTTAAAATGAAATTCCTACAAATACTCAAAGCAAAAGTTAGTCATCATCCAAGACTGATAACAAGACTATTCCAAATATATGAACATGGATTCCACAAACTAGCCTAAATTCTACAAATTTAATTGGTTGAAATACAAGTGGCATTGAGTTCGATTGTTAACCCTTAAATGTCAAAGCAAGCCCCATAGGCTTATTTATGAGAGAATAATGGAAAAAGTGGATTCTCTCAACCAAATTTGAAATGGATTGGTGCTTTGAAAAGGTGATGAAAAGCGAGGCTAAATTTAGCAAATACGCCTAAATTAAAGATTGTGGAACAATCCATAATCAAATGAAGGAATCGAGAGAAGGAGGGAGTTATGATCGGACAGCAGTAGTAGAGAGAGTCAAAACATTTTTTTAATTAAGAAAATAGCAAAAACGCTAGCCAACGCAGAAGACACGTTGGTGGTGTTTTTTTATTTTATTTTATTTTATAGCTGATGTAGACTTTTGGAGATGCTCCTTGGGTTGTCCTCCAAAGACCCTCTTGATGTTTAAAGGTTAACCATAATAGGTCGGTATACACATTGGTTTTGGGTATATTAATCTTTAAACGTCAAAGCAAGCCCCATGGGTTTGTTTTGAGAGAATAAGAAAGAAAAAAATGGACTTTCTCAACCAAAGTTGAAATGGATTGGTGCTTTGAAAAGGTGATGAAATAGCGAGGCTAAATTTAGCAACTCAATGCATGTTTTAGTAAATTGTACATTCCAAGGAAATTGGAAAGAGGATTGGTGGGGAGGGAGTCGGGTAGCTTGAGACCTTGATGCATACCAGAGCTGGCAGCGCATGTTCAACAAAGTTCTTTTTTTTTTTCTTTTTTTTTTTTTTTTAATAATTTTAATTTTTGTAATTTTTGAATTCTACTTTGGTTTTTGAAACCTAAGCCTAGAAATATATCTTGTTTCTCAATCTAAATTGTACATATGACCTTACTTACTAAGTCCAATTTTGAAGTTATTTTATGCTAAAGTGGACTGCCTCCGAATGATTGGGTTCATTTTATGAGCTTAATTATTGAGTACCAACTTCCTATAGAGGAGATTAGGTTGTTGAAACTTGTCTTCCCTCCACGTTTCAAAATCTGCTTTGAAGGCCTTAATTATGAGTTTCACTCTCATAATACTCTCGCAAATTGTGTCAAAATGGCAGCGCGTTGGGCTATGTGCATTAAACGTACCATACATGCAGGATGCAACAACAATCAATGCTCAAAGGATTTTCCTCCAGGCGGCGATATTGTAATCCACAATAACTCAGTAGACGCATTGCCTGAGGTATCTAGGCAAATCTTAAACCTACAAGTAGTCTCTTTTCATGGTTGTATGTTTGTGGAGAGTTGCTAGTACTCCAATTGTGTTGAACGTGGATTGGGAGTTTTGAAGGGATGGCACTCGGGTCGTAGAGTAGCGGACAACAGGTCTAGCATGCAGCGATCATCAGATATTGCTTTCCAATTTGCATTTGTTACCTTTGATTTTTTCTCTTGTGAATATATGATATCAAGCTATAGTATACTTCAGACACCTTGTGTACAACTTAAAACTGACTACCTGTTTTTTTGTTTGTTGTGGGCACATGCAAGGGATACCACTTCTTGAGAAATTCTCAAATTTCCAATTCACGCACTTAGAGCTGGAGCTTTGTTTGTCGTTTTCGTTCTTTTCCTGCAATTTATTATAGTTCGCTATAATTAGCTTTCTTTTGGGATTGTCAATCTTCTTCAAGCGATTTGGCGTCTAAGCAGTTGTTGTTTCACAATTTGTTGTGGAAATTATATTTTTTGATTTAGTGCATCCTAAGTAGCAACTTGCACTTAGGGTTTGCAGTATTTTGAGAGATGCCTATGTCGACTGGTTTAAAGTATTGGATTTTGTTTTATTTCTTTACTTACCTTTTAAGCTTAGAATGTGAACAGTTTTGTGATATTGGATTTTGTTTCAATTCTTTTCTTACCCTATAAGCTTAGAATGTGAAATTTTTGTGATGTTATGTGATTTTGCCTAAGGTTTGGAACCCTAATTTAGTAGTGGACACAAGTATATTTACTAAATTTGTTCTTAGGTAAGGTGGGAGTTTGATTTTTGAGATTGTTTAGAATATGCTTTGAATTTTCAAAGAAGAAGGAACCCTCCTTTTTTTGTTAATTTTAATCCAGAATTGCAAACTCCATTGTAGAGCCGAAATCTGATTGAATTTTTTAAATTTGTTTTTGAAGTGACATTGTTCACTCCATTCGCTGTTCATAGAGGATATGAGGAATTTTCATAGGTTGTTCACGATACTCAAGGGCAACTCTCTAAAAAAATTACTCCTTTGGGCTGCCGGTCCAGGATCCTCTTGATGTTTAAGGGCTAACTGTTTCAGGACATTCTAGCTCACGCCTAGGATAACACCCATCAATTCATTGATCTTGTATTCATAACACCGAATTAGCATTTTTTCACTTGGCCAAGTTCATTGTCCGATGGCCACAATGGTGCAAAATTTGCACTTTTATGAAATTTTAGCCCCCTGAAATTTTATATATTCTCATTTTTAAAATAACAACAACACATTCATTCATATTAAATTTGCCATGAAGTAAAAGAAAATTAAACATAATGTGCAATATTTTTTTTTTATTACTATTTGGTAGAAAATCAAAACAAAACGCTTTATTTTATATAAAAATGAAGGCACACACTACAAAGTAAATAATATTTGCACTATCCTACTACATCAAAGGGTTCTCCCTTGAGTACTTTCTCGATCTGTACTACTGCTCAACCTCTTGAGTCTCAAGAATCACCTCAGAGGACAGAGGTTCTACTTCCTCTCTTGTCTCGCTCTCCAATTGTTGCTCCCCAAGTAGTGTTCTAATCTCTGAAGGGGTCCCAAAATCAGCATAATCCAATGCTCTCATGACCATGGCTTCCGCTACCAAAGTGGGAATACTACTCGCATTTAAGTCACCCTCTAAAATGAAAGCGACCTACTCATATGTGTAGTTACCTTTCTTCTCCCAATCGACAATACTTCACTTCCTTGAGTTCATGGTATAATCTGTCAACTCCAAGCATCATACGACAATCTATCAAGGCCTATGCAAATGATAGCGTCGTAGACTCCGTTACAGTAGTCACTCCATGTACAGGTCACACCACTGAGACTAAAACTTAAATATTGAGACATGTAAAATATTCGCCTATAATTTATGTTTGAGACTCAAACTTAAATAATCCACATTGAATAGAAGTTTTTAGGAAATAAAATAAATTATAGTAGCTCATGCTTTGAATTCATGGCAACAAACATTAAATATAGGGGGCGGGTGATTGCAAGCTACGGTCTACCAAGTGGGGAGTGCAGCTTGTGCAGCTAAAGGCCATGCAGCTCGTGCACTAGCGTAGTAATGCGCACCTCTCAACTTTCAATTAGATCAAAAATTTCACCATCCCAAATAGGGTTTATGCTAATACTTTCACTTTAGCAATTGTTAAGTTAATTTCAAGTCTTTGGGCATTACTCAATAGCCTTTTCTGTTTTTTACCGAGCAGGGGTAATTAGAGCCTTTTTTACATAACATCCTTAGCTAGGTTTTATGAAAAATGCATTTCATATCCCACCTCTGAAATTGAACCATTATTTCATTTCCAAAAAAAAAAATCCAAAAAAAAGTTTTAACTGCACGAAAATCTTAAAAAACAAAAACATCACCAAACAATTAATTAAAAAATAAGTAAGCGTAGTACCCAAAAAAATAAAATATGGTAGCTTTGTACACACTTGTGGTATGTTGCTATAAATTTTTGAAGTTCAATTTTGACCCCCTTCTAGCATTTCCCATAAAATAGGTGCACTTTTGACAAGCGACACGCTACCAAATCTAAGTAGAAATGCTTAATTTGGATAGAAAGATTGAAAATTTGCAAACTTTATTGTGGTAGACATCTTAACTTTAGAATTCTAGAAACAATGCAATTTGTTTCGTCACAAAATTCCATTCCAATATTTATTGATGATTTTCCAAAAGATTGGATAAGTGCACCAATTTGCATGCCGCGACAAAAAGTTTGGGTGACCGTAGCTTGCAACCACCTGGGCTTCAAAGCTGTAGAGGTTCAAATTTGGGCTTGAGGTTTGCATTAAACAAATCTAAGTCAAATTTGGACTTCTTTAACTAAACAACTACATTTACCAAATTAATTTTATAATTTAAAAAAATCTAAGATGGAATTTCAAGGCCAGTAATCCCTAGAGACCTTAATGTTTTGTATTGCTTACACATTGCGGAAATCCGCAGCAAATTTGTGTGTGCATTGCAAAATATGCTAAATTTAGCTGATTTTAATTATAAATCTTGGAACCCAACATGAAATTTGGATGCTCCTAACCTCTAGGGGCCCTAGCGTGTTGTTTGTTTTTCGAATTGTGAAAATCTACATCAAATTCGAGCATGTGTGGCAAAATATGCTTAATTTAGCATCTTTTATTATAAATCTCGGAACCCAAAATGAAATTTGGGTGCCCCTAACCTTTAGGGGCTCTAACGTGCTGTTCTTCTTTAGAATTGCGGAAATTTGCATCAAATTTCATCATGGATGGTATATTATGCTATATTTAGCAGATTTAAAGAGAAATTCTTGACACCCAACATGAATTTTGGGTGCCCCTAACCTCTAGGGGCCCTAACATAGGGTTTGCCTTTTGAAATATAGAAATTTATGAGAAATTTGAGTTTCTAGGACTAAATATGCTAAATTTAGAAAATAATGCCTATATGTTCAATCCAAATTCAATGTTCAAAATGTGATTGTACATAATTACATGTAATTAAAAGTAAGAGAAAATGATTCGAGGTGAAAACAACATATGAATGAGACGTTTTAAAAAATAAACGGATTTTTGAAAATAATGCTTACCTACGATGTTCGCTCCAATCAAACACGCCTACAAAGAATTAAAGAAAACAAGGTTAAAATCATCGTAGATATGCATTTTAATTTTTTTTGGTGAAAAGAACATCACCTATACATCCTAGAATGCCTATATATTGAACTATACAACCCTAACTAGTGTCATTTGCAAAATAACATAGTAGTAAGAGCATTACCTTTGTGAGGTAAAATGTGAAATGTGGACTATGAGGTGGGGTGGGCTTTAAATGATTGGAACACCTAGAATGGGCTTTTGAAAAAGCCATTTGATATTTGAGCGCGCCCTCCCAAAGAACGCGCTTGTCAACCCCGCAGAGGTTCGCGGGGTTGGCAAGGGCTAGCCAAGACCCTTGGCCTAGTTAGGCCTGACCCGGCCGGCCCCGTCCCACCGCGGCAGCAGCAACTGTAGCCGCTGCTGTAGCCCCCCAGTTGTCATTTATTTATTTATTTATTTTTAAGAATTAATTAAAATTTTAAATGCCTTTTTTTGGTTTTTTTTGGTTTTTTGTTTTGTTTTGTTTTTTTTAGTGTTTTTTGTTTTGTGTCCTTTTTTTTCCTATTTATTTTCTTGGTAATTTTTTTAGTAAAGTAATTTGTATTTGCTGGGTCTTTTTTGAAATTTCAATTTTCACCAAGTAAATAATTCATATTTAAATTTCTCTCTTCTCTTCTAAATTGTTTTCTTCCTTTTCTAGAAACATTTGTTTATTCTCTAATTTATTTTGGCATCCTATGTTTTTAGTTTTTTGATTTATCAACAAGGAAATGAATATAGTATTAGAATGTACATAGCATAATACCGCAGTGTAGAAGATCACACTTTTGAAAATTGGACCCAAAGATTATCATATGGATCCTTTTTTTTAAGTAATGGGGGAATGCCATTTGTATTCCATGAATTTTGGGACTTCCATGTCAATGCCACGTATATTGAATTTATCATTCTATGTGGGGAAGGTGCTAGAGTTTGGACGAGGCAAATGGGTTGCGAAGATGAAGGTTGTGTGGGATTGGTCCATGAGAAGACGGGGAATGCAAGATGAACGGGGATCTAGTAGAGCAAGGTATACAAATTGCATGGAAGCATTGTAGGAGCCATCCGGTGAGGGACACGGATGGGTTGTCAAAGACGTGACTATATTTTCATGGGACAACGCGCCGGTAAGAACAAGGGGTAGGCTTGTACAAGAGAACAATGTGCGAATGCATGGTGAGCTAACAAAGGCGAAGCTCAAAGTTCCAATGGAAGCAAAACCGCATTTGGTGGAATATATTGCACTACTATTGGAAGAAATGGACAATGAACGTTTGTAGAATGACTTAAATGCATATTAATAGGTTTAGTACATCGTATAAGACATATGGTTTTATGAGTTGCACATTACAAAAATTCTGAACCCTCATGTAGGCCCCTTACATGTTACCAAAAAAAACAGCGAAGCTAAATATGAGAAGCAACTTTCTGACTAATCGGGGTGTCAGCTTGTGTAAATTTCAAGAGTTTGATAGGAGCTTATCAATTATAGGAACTAGACATTCTGTAATGAGTAATTAAGGGGTGTTAGTTTGATAGTAGTTAAGGGTTTAAACATTCTGAAATGAGTAATTAAGATAAACATAAGAAAAAAAACATGTGGAAGTGCACAAAAAAAACAATTTACATTTACATGTGGGATTTGCATTCTTATGCATGTTTTCTTATGCATGTTTTTCTGTGCATGTTTTTCTGTGCATGTTTTTCTAATGCTTGTTTTTCTGTGCATGTTTTTCTGTGCATGTTTTTCTAATGCTTGTTTTTCTGGGATTTACATGCTAGGATTATGTGGGAGTGCATGTAACATATTCAACATATTCACATGTAAATCCCAGAAAAAAGTGCACTCCCACATGTATACCCAGCATCTGACTCAACTGAAGCCATCATGATCACATCCTTACAGTAGTGAGCAACAATAGGGGATATTTGGACATTCAAAACAAAATAAATGTAATCTTGGGGTCCTCTTGAGCACATCCTAGAGGCCCCCCCGTGGGCTGACATTTTCTCTAATGTTACGTAGCAACAATAGCCATATAGTATAGCGCAGCATGTAATACTCGGTTGATTGTGCATGGGTGCTTTAAATGACTTGATGTTTTGGTAGAAAATGTAGATAACTTTGTATCCATTTTTACTACCCTTAATGCATTGTTTTGTGGTAAATGAAATACCAATGTAACATTTAATGCATGTGACCAAATTTGCATGATTGGAGTAAGTTGAAACCTCCAAAATTCCTACTTTAACAGTTTGTCAATTCCTAATCCTAAAATCCACGAGTACCAAAATTATACCCCCCTTCAACTTCAAAAAAGGTCCATTTCTGTTTGACGGGCGACAAGTGCATTGTCATACTCCCAAGTGCAGAAATTCCTAATTTAGTGTTAACAATGTAAATTAAACAAATGGAACATGTGGAAATTACTATCTGTTATTTAATTTAATGTTTGTGTATTTTCAAATTTAGATTGAAGTGATCTTTTAAGTAAGTGGGTGGACTTCACTCCTTAACGTCCAAGTGACCCAAATCAGGTCTTTGAGCACCTATTTCGGTAAACAATATCCAAATGTGGCAGAAACTAATCTGGGTTCCAACTTGCAATTTGTGCACTCTATAGTTAGCTTTCCAAAGCACTTTATTTCATGCCAATCTAAGGTATGAGTCAAAAGTCATGAAAAAAATAGTGGTAGGGGGTATAAAGATTTCTAGCAAATTATCTAGAACTGTAGTATTGTTGAGCTCTCAACTGAAAAAAAATCAATACTGAAAATGGTGAGTTGTCAATCTTTGAACACACATATCTCTCAACATATTGGGTGGATTTGAGCATGAATACATTCATTAAATGCCTAATGAAATTTACTACTACATTATAAAAATTCCTCATTCACCTTAGAAAAGAGAAATAAACAAAATAAAAAATTCCACAAAAGTGTAACTTTTAGAGCCCTGGTTTAAACTTTTTAATCAAGATGTGTTATAATCTTCTTCATTATTCAAGGAATTTTCATGAAATTTGGTATGTAGACTAATTGGTAGGTGCTTAATCCATCCATATGGTTATATATTCCTTAAACCACAAGTTTGGACTTACAAGACTTGCAACTAGTAAACCTCCAAAATTGTTGAAAATGGCGTTGGACATCAGGGAGTTAAAGGATCACTTAAATATAAATTTGAAAAACGATCTTAAAAATTTAAATATTAAATAAATAAATAAAAAATATATATGTATATGTATATCGTCTAGTATCTTCTACATGTATTATGTCTTTAATTTACACTGTTCCGATATTCTAGTGCATTTTTCATGTAGAAAAAGAACAAACCCTTCTATCCTTGCAAAACATGTGGAGTTTGAGACATTCGGTTGTTGGATTTTGGAATGAAGTCTTGAATGATTTTTTTTAAATACAATATTTTTGTTTTATAATTTATTCAACGAAAAGATAAATTACTTGATTCCTATGCTTTATGTATCTAAATTTAGCTTAATTTAACAAATTATGTGGTTTATCTACAAACCTATAATAATATCTGGAAATTGCGTTTAATTTGGTAGATTTCGATGGATTTATTTTCTTAAATAATCATGAATCGTATTGTGAATATAAAAAATTCAAGAATATGAGAATATTATGCAAAATTGCCAAAATTATAACCCTCAATTAGATTCTTATATTCAGTCCATTGAGAAAAAATTGACATAAAAATGACCCAAAAAAATGTGCTTTTTCTTGTAGGAAAAAAAAATAACCTTATAAAAAAGAAATAATTTACTATATATTATACTCTCCCTAGCATACCTTTTTATTAGTAAAGGAATTTCTGGTTTTGAAAAAAAAATTGTTGTGTAGGAAAACAATAGGTGTTTACGAAGATAGGAGTTTTACTAATGCGAATAAAATTGGAGCTCTCCACCCAACTGTATAATCAAGATATGATCACGAGCCTCACCCTCGAGCTCTTATACAATTAGTTTAAGTGTTTTAGACCATTCACAACAAGTGTGAACACACACAATCAATTATTTAGTAAACTAACGGTGACTATCGGCATAACGGCTATGACGATTATGACGGCTACTATGGCAAGGACGGCTACACTGCCTACAAATTATTAACTAACAACGTTGTCAAAGTAGATAATTAACACATGTTCTAATAGGAATTACTAACACGGTGAATGTACTTCTAACATGTTGAGATGAAAAGAAAGAAGCCAAAGAACAATTAATAGTAGTCTCATATTAGTTTGACATATGCCGAATACTAGCAAGAGAGTAGTGGAAAGTAAATTCTAATTATAGGTGTACAAAGAAGTGATTAATATTGAATGAAAGCAACGATTTGCTTTCAAAAATGAAATAAAAGTATTGGTTTGGTTTGATTTTTAAAATTTACAACTAATATAAAAGACAAAGCAATAACAATCACAGACAAAAAAATTAAAAGATTAAAAATAAAAACTAAACTCCTCAAAAAAATTAAATTAGAAAAAATACTTCATTGAGATATAAAATATATTAACTCGGCCTATGCCAAACAATGGCCTAGAAGTAGTGAAAAATGCATCTTGTGCATGGGAATGTTCAAAAATAAAATAAAAGCAATGATTTGCTTTTACTTCTAATCAAAAAATTAAATAAAAGAGATATTTTTCTTTTATTTCAAAAAAAGAAAAAACAAGCATAAAAGGTGCTAAGCAATTAGGCCTTAACAATCACAACCATACACTCCAAAAAATAAAAAACCTAGGCACAATATTTTCTTTTTAAAATACTCAGCTTTAATTTCCAAAAAGTAAAAAGTAAATGTAAAAGGTGTTCAATAATTCCACCTTGACAATTACACTATATAACAAACGGTATATACCAGAAGACAACAAAAATAAAAAAAGTAAAATAAAAAAAAGTAAAAGAGAAATACCCAACCTTGGTATATAATAAATATCTTCCTCCAAAACATAAAAAAAGCCAAAGACAAACACTCCGACGAGATTAGTTTGAAGATGGAGCCAGTGGCGCCGAGCGAGCGTCCGAACGATGATTCTCGTATTGCCACCATCTACCTTATGGACAATGCGAGCATGGAGGAACAAGGAGAAAGCACCAGCAACAAGAGATGCGGAACGAGCATAAACGAGTGTGCAAGTGCACACAAATTTGCTTTGGGCGAAGTGAAGATGAAGGTGCACAGATTGAAGCAATGCAGCACATACTTCGACATTTGTATGAGTGAGCGGTGGGTTCCAACGGAGGAGCCACCATCTTCCGAGCTTCACTTCTACCTTGAGGTCCACACAGAGGTCCAGTACTACAAGGATTGCTTCTCTCGCATGTATTACCTTTTCAATCCCATTCCAAACGTAGCCTATTGCATTGAGCTTCTGAAAGTCGCAGCTCAGATCGGATTCCAAGATGTTATCAACATCGGTGTGAAGTATCTTACGGCAACTCCCTGGTCTAACCATGAAGAAACCATAATTCGTGAGTTTTGTAGCTCGCCGCATTTGATATCACTTGCTGCCTTGGCCGACTTGCAGCATTTCCGGTTGCAAGAGGATCTTGCATCGAATGCAAAGAACTTGTTGACTTGCTACTTAGAATACTCCTTACCAGACTATAGTTGCCGCTCAAAATTCGCAACGACATTGAGTGTTGTCATGTCTGGTGTGCAGTCCGGGGTTTTAAGCGAGGAAGTTCTGGAGCACGTCGTGGCTCTTCTAACACAAGCTCTTGCTCGACTCATGTCTTGTTTAGATAACGAAGTCGAGAATTTCTCTGCAAATACCTCCGTTGTGGAAGATGTGTTGTCGGATATGTGTTGGCTTTTTGAAGTTGCACGAGATGCAAGAGTTTCCCAAGCGCTAGTTGTGAAGCTTGCCGACATGAGGATTGAAATCTCAATAAGTTTGTGTTTAGCAATTTGCAGGGATTGTCGTTTAGCCTTGAAGTTGAGGGAATGGATCAAGCTCTTGTACGCCATCTTTCAGGACATTTTGGAGGGGAAACTGTTTTTGGATCTCATGCAACGTGTTCGATTGTTCGAGCTCTGGCATTGGCTTGTGTTCTTATATTTTGATGAAGAACATTTGCGTTTTCAAGCATTGGCTGTGAAGTTTGTCATGACCTTACCTCAAATTGAGCAACGGGACTTTTGGAGGTGCATGAGGCTTGAACCAACGCAACGATTTTTGTGGGAGGCTCACAGGATGTGTATCTCTCGCATGGTCATTGGCAAGGCGGATGCACAACATCAGGCTAAACCCTAATTTTTCACGAAATGAGCTTGAACCTCAGAAATGACGTTGAGCCCCGATTATTTACAAGTTAAGGTCAAACCCTAATTTTTCCAAGTATTCACGAATTGAGATTGAACTCTCATTTTTCACAATAGACTTGATTTTGATGTTTTTTTAAGACGCTATTGTATCGTTATAGTAGGTTCAATATATGTCTGTCAAATAATTTAATTTTTTTTGGAAGATTCCATTTTGGCAAATGTTATCTATTATATCATATTAAGTACAAAGCGTCACAATACCATGTCTCTATTTGGCTTAGTATCCGTCACAATACCATGTCTCTATTCGGCTTAGTATCCGTCACAATACCATGTCACAAAATCATCCACATCTCACATCCATACATTTCATCCGATTTTTCATCATGTTCTCAAATCGTTCTTCACAGTTCCCATGATGTTCTCCAAAGTTTCCCATCACATTCTCTAGCGTTCCCGTCATGTTCCTAATGTTCCCAAAGTTCCCATGTTCCTTTAATTGTGTTCCCAATTGATTCCCACGTTCCCAATGTAATGTTGGTGCATTGCAACAAGGTGTTTGCTAGTATTCTATAATTATTATTTGGGATTCTTTTTAGTTATATATAGTTTTTAAATGGAATTTCTCATGTATACATTTTTTTTCAATTTCATTTTTGCCAATTGTGTTGTTTAAATATGGTAGTAGAAAAATCTATTAGAAATGACGTCAAATTGTCACTTTGTTTATGTTATCAAGAACACAAACAACAAAAATTTCAGGTTATTTGTGTTATTTATAATACAAACAAAGTGATATTTTGACTTCATTTGTAACGGGGTTTTTTGTTAGCGAGATTACAATATGGTTTTTTGAAGGATTAGGGATACTAGTTAGGAGCATAATGCAATACAATCGACCTTCTATAAATGTTATCTCAATCGTTATTACGCTATAATTGTTATCTCAAACGTTATTACACTATAATTGTTATCTCAAACGTTATGGTTTTTGTACTCCCAAAAAAAAAAAACACTAAGAAATATTAAGAACTGAAGCTAAATGTTATTTTGTTGTTTCTTACAAATGGCTACTCCCCTTAGTGTATAAGTACCCTTTCTAATTGTTATATTCCATTTTAGATACTTGATTCTATGGTTCAACTAATCACATTGCTATATTGCCTAAATATGATTGAATTTTTTTTATGACGACATTGAAATTGATGACACAAAATTGTAAATGTGGTCTATTTTATGCTTTAGCACAAAAAAATCACAAGTATATATTGTACTTGATATATATACTTTTATTTATTGTATTTAATTTTATATAACAAGTGCTAAATTGACGACACACAATAGTATGGTAGAATGACATATTTCTACATTCATTCATACATTGGATAGAAAATACTTTTCATCCACATTTTAATGTTGTTTTCATCTATATATGATGATTTTGGCTCTAAAATTGAGATATTTGACCTCCTTATTAGTTACATGTATAATTGTTACATCCAAATGATTTACTTTGGTTTATGGTTACATGTGATTCACAAATAAATGTTACAAATGTAATACTCCCAAGGGATATCATTTGCAATGGGTCGACTGTAGAAGTCATTTAATTTCTCTAAATTACTTTTGACAAATAGGAGCAAAAAAATTCAAAATGCACTAAGATAACAATATCTAAAAGCATCAATGTTTGTAAAAGCGACCCTATCTACAACAATTTAACAATTTAGTTTTAAAACATTGTCGCTTTTAGGTGTTGTTAACTTACATGATTCATCTTCACTACATATTTTGCATTTGAGAAATTGTAGAAAATTCAAGAATAGCTTAAATGCCCCAAATTAAACTTCAACTACCAAGAACTACCAAAAATCATTTACAACAAAAGCTGGATAGAAATCATCCATGGTAAATGAACAATCAATGTCATCCAAAGGCCAAAAATCATCTCAAAGACCAGAATTCGGCCTACGCTTAATTAACCCTTTTAGTGCATGAAAATAAATTTTGATAATTATATTTTTTAATCTCAATATATAATAATGTAAACTTTGTAGGTACATTACATTTACACCATGAGAACAAACTTCCTTCTATTAAGAAATTAAATGTTCTTTCCTTTAAAAAAAAATCCAACTAATTTATTTGAAGCCTCACAATATGAGAATGGACACTTTTGTCCACTTAGGCACTTAGGGAATAAGTGATCCAACTGAAAAGCTCAATGGGAGCATTCGAATGCCACATGGGCACATGGCTACCGTCTTCTTAAATAGGACCCTCTGACACTAGTACCCACTCCTAAAGTGTCAATCGATTAAAGAGGCAAAGAAAAGAAGGTGATACCAACTATTGAGATACTACTACCGGTAATCGACTTATCCCCAGCTCTGAAATAAGAGACTAAGCAGGTGCAACAGAAAGCTTTAAATGGTAAGTATAGTGTGTATGTGACCCAGTTCACTCCAATGTTGATTCTACTCTATCGTTCGGGTGAGCAACGATAAAACGACTCACTCTAACTAGGAGAACCTCGTGGCAGGATGATTCACCCTACAAGGATGCATGAAGTGAAACAAAAATTCTAAACCCTAAAACCCTAAACTCAACTCAGCTTTTACATCACACGTATTTACAAAGAGTTTGAAGCTTAGGTACAATGTTTACGACACAATAATTGGAGGAGCGACACTTTCAAAATTTGGGGAAGAATCATCAGTTTCTTGTGCACACGAGATCATGTCTGTCTCCAGGGTCTTTGGTTCCAAGTCGATGAACTCGTTTGACTTGCTCGCTAAGTGGGCAATACTAACACGGCCAAGACGCTTAATGTAATCAGCCACCGCCTTCATCTCCTCTGGCGAGATGTAAATGAATTTCCCTCTATCATCCATAACTCCAGAAATTCGACCTGAAAGCATGCACTCAAAACAATGAGAACGCTACCTATAAAGGTTTCAAGCACGTCAACAAAATTACTTTGCAACCCTAATCCCGAAAAATAACTCGCAAGTAGAGAAATATGTAGACTCAATGCCTTACCCATTTGTTCCAGTGCAACCACCCGATTTATGCATTCCTGCATCAATAAATCAAATTAAATCTCACATGAAAGCGTTCCACAAGCACGAATAGTAAATTGAAGGTCGGTTACACATTGACGGACAAGATTCTAAAACTAACACTATGTCCTCTGATATCTAAGCCCAGCAAACGAGTGATAGTCAACAATAATGCCAAAGTTGGTAGCTTGGTAGCAGCAATGCACAGGTTGAACGCTAAGAAGATGCACACTGACCTGGGTACGCAGGTTGAATTCCGCAGCGAGATCTTCCAAAGCAACACACTTATGTTTCTGGATCAACAAAAGAAAACAATATTTGTAGGGTCATTACCATGATTCAATCGGAAATGATTCATAGCATACCCAGAATTAACGTCCACACGATGTGCTCCAATTACTACAGCACACAGACCAGCCAGCGACCAATCCCACATGTTTATTCGCATGCTCAAGTGACTACTGCTGGCCTGGATGACTACCTTGATGTATTCTACAAAGTCGGAGAGTAATCCTTGACTCTCTTCTTGAACATCGTTCTCCACGGTTCCCTCTGTATCAACAACGAAAGCTGACTTCCATTTGTCAAATTCTTCGTTGGCTGCTTCCTCCTCCTTGGCTTTCTGCTCCCGAGCAGCTTCCTCCTGCAAGAGTGTTCATGGATGCCAAATATGAAAAAATCTCGAATTCAGTGTGAATAACAAGCCTTTGACAGGATCAGGGATGATTCCAATTCTACAACAGAAAGCGACTCTAGTTGACTTTAACCCTTTAACGTCCAGACAGTGACATTTACGAAGGAAATCAACCTGATTCAGGTTGCTTGGACGTTAAGGGGTTAAGGTTGTGCGTACCGCATACGGAGTGCTACAGACGCTATCCCAGTTGTGCTGTAAAGCATAGAAACGCAATCAGACTAACCTTGCGACGTTCCTCTTCTTCCCGTTCCTCCTCTTTCTTGCGCCGCATATTCGCATACATGTCCTGTTTTTCGCTTTTTGCCTCCCTTGCTGCTATTTCAGCCTAGTGTCCTCAAGCAAATGCCACAGTACAAATTTAGATATATATCAGATTGTATAAGAAAGGAGCTATCAGTCGAGTTTACCATTGTCCTCTACGGGACATGCTTCAAATTCTGCCGCTTGTGATACTCACAGCCAAAACATATTGAACTCTCTGAACTAGCACATATATATCTTAACTTCAGGCTTTCAGATGCCCGTTAATGCCAATGGCAAAGATGGTGTGCCGAAACATGACGAAATATCGTTAGTGTGAACCCAAAAAAAATTGATTCGACAAACGATCACGACATTGAAGTGAAAGAACACATCAGAATTGCTACAATTTTGAGTAGACTAACCTCACGGCGAGCCTCTTTCTCCCGTTTTTTATTATTCTTCTTTCCGGGAGCTTTAGCAACATAGTCGTCCACGGGTCCTCCGTCCTCTTCATCGTCCTCGCCGGCTCCACCTGTCGCCCAGACTCAAGCTAATAATTCATATCTATCCGACGTTTGTGGCTATATATCACCAACTTAATATTTGAAAAACGGGCTTGCAATGTTGCTATAAGAAAAATTGGGTAAAAAAATAGAGAATATCGCCATAATCTTCCCTTATCATTGGTATGTATTGGTATGTATAGCCAAAAATTCCATAGAAAGCTATGTATTTGTAGTAAAAAATATTGTAAACCGCCAAAAAAAAATGCTTTCTATTTTTCAAGTTTCAATTTTCAAACGCCAACGGGACTCCCTTGAAAAGATGAAAAAAAATAATCACTGTATCTATCCTTTGAATACAAGGCATGATTCCGTTCACAACATCAGAAAATCGCTTGCATTGTTTCATGGAAGCAAGCGAGCTGAATAGTGACAAACCTGCGGAAAAGGACGCGGCGGGCACAATCGCCGACGTCGTCGGACGCCGTCTCATCCGACTATTTCTACCGGCAGGGGCGCGGGCCTCTGGGGCAACGGCGACAGCTTCCCTCACGACGACATCCTGATTAAACCCTCGTCACTGTCAATGACTCGATTTCTCAAGAACTCAGAAACACCGACGCCAACCAAACGAATTTGACGTACCTCCTTCGTCTCGCGCTTCGCCTGCGCACGTCGCCATAGCAGCAAGGCGAACAGAACGGGCAGCAAAAGCAGACTAAACAGCAACGCCAAAAGGTCCATTGGAAACCAAAATCCTCCCGAAGCTCGCAATGGAACGGTGTATGAAATTATATCTTCGCTGATCAATAATCTCAGAGTCAATTGGAAATCCGAGCCAGAGCCTGGAACGTCGAAGCTGGTCGCAAGCTCGGAACTGACGTCTCCTAAACCCTAATTCGTCCTCGACTCTCGGTTTTGCGAGTAACCTCCGAACGTTGGGACCTGTGGCCGTGGTGAAAAGGAGCATTTGCACTCGTAACCGTGGTCGCCCACTTGGAATGGCATTGGGTGGATCAATGTACGGGGAGATCCGGCAGTTAGTGTAAAATTAGATAGATAGAATTGCTGAATTACCGGTTGAAACTCATAGTTTTAGACTAAAATCTGGATAAAATTTGGAGAGGGGTGGTGGGTCGTCCTTGACTAATTTAGGGGCGGTGGGTCATCTTTCACTAATTTGAGGTCGTAGATCCCAAATAGAGAATTAAAATTTTCAAAAAAAGCACTTAGGGCCGCTTCACACTATGGCCAAAGGTCGAGAGGCCGTCGATTTCCACTAATCAAACTGCAAGAAACCATGGTTTCGGCCTCTCGACCCTTCACACTAGAGGCCAAAGTCCAAAGGCCATGGACCTTCAAAATGCTTACATGGCAACACTTTTTGACCAAGGTGACGGCCTCTCGAGAGGAAGTTTGGGTCCTACATTTTGCAAGACCCGTCACTATGGTCGAGAGGCCGTCGATTTCTTTTCATAAAAAATGAAAACTATATTTTATGCCTATTTTCAGTAGATTTCTTTGGACTCTCAACAAAGTTTGGACTCTCAATCCCACGGCCTCTCAACTTGGACGGCCATAGTGTGATGCGGCCCTTAGATCCCACAAATGAGAAACTCAGAAAAATGACTAGTACGAATGAGGGGTCAATCCACCCTCCCCTTAGAATGCTGCTAAAGAATGAAAATGAGAGGATACAATTTTTATTTTTTTCCCCTCATGTGAATTGTGCAGATATACCGTAAACACGTAAATATGAGGTGATGAGAAGTACCAGTAGTTGAATATAATATATAAAAACTACAAATAATAGAGATTTGTATGAACACACCCGAAAATAAGGACATGATTGTGGACAAGGAAACAAAAATTAAGCACTAGCTACAAGCAATATATGACAAAAAAAGAAGAATATAGGATCTCAACACTTCTTAAGTTAATAATCCTTAATCTTTTGAGGTTTAGATGATGCAATGATATCAAAGATGTTTTATAAAACGTTTGATGAATAAAATGGAGTTGATATAAAAAAAAAGTTGTCAATGTCAATGTGTATATCACATTTACGGTTGGATTCATTATCTTCTTTATTAATATTTAAAATTAAAATTTCAAAGTTTCCTTTTGAAATTCAATTAAGAATCCCAAATCAAAAAGAGAATTAATTTTTTTATAATGAATTTGGAATAATTTGTACTATGAGATAGTTTTATTACTGACTCAGACAAGCTTATGGTGATTAATCTAATTAATCTTTGATTGAGTTTGTTTTATAAGGTAACTATACCTTAAAGCGTCCGTATCTAGTGTAGTGTGAGAAATGTCACACTACAATAAATACAGATGTTTTAAGGTAATTGCTCATTTTAAGATATAATTACCTAAGCGAAATCTTTTCACCAATTAGTTGAGCTCATTCAATAGTGAGATCTTTTCAGCAATTGGTTGGGCTTGCCCCATGGTGAGTGGTATCGGTACGTGTTCCATTTTTCACAATGGAATTTCCTTCGGTGTGCGTAAAAGAAAAGTAAAAAAACGAAAAGAAAAGCAGCAGAAAGAAAGAAAAGTGGTAGGCAGAAAAGGCTGGAAAGAAAGCAATAAGCTGCTGTCAGACAATTGACCGATGCAGTGTTATGTCACAGAGAGACGTGAGGGGACTGTGCAGAAGTGAAGAGCTTAACGTAGCAGTTGTTGTGTCCACAACAAAGGCATTGCGTTGCTGCGAGCAGCTCGAGGTCTCTCGAGGTCTCTCGAAGGAGTTATTACTCAGGTATTGGAATGGTATTGCTTTTCATTTTCAGTTTTGCGTGGCGCGGTACTCGAAGGAATGCCGGGAGAGCACTCCTTCATCCAAGCACTCCTTCAGTCTGCGGCGTTGCGGAGCCTCGCACAGGCACAGTAGCGATCGCGATGTGAGCCTTGCACGGGAGCATTTCTTGTCTCAGCCAAGAAATCAAGAATCAAGAATTTTAAGAATCAGGGGATTTTCTTTTCACTTTCGGCCATGGCGTTATCACATTGCCAGAGTTTCGGTCTCGTGCAATCACCGAGGCGAGCTTTCGCGGTGAGCGCTTCGGTTGGAACGGCGACGCCATCGGCCGTGGACGTTCTTGGCGTTCGGCCGAACGCTTCCAAATGTGAGGTGAAGGCTGCGTTTCGCAAATTGGCGTTGCGGTACCACCCGGATGTTTGTCACGGGGATGAATGCGGCGTCGATTTTATCGAAGTGAAAAAGGCATACGAATCGCTCATGACTCTCTCTTACGACCAGAGTCAGGAACGCGAGGTGGCCGATGAAGTCGATGGAGGCTTGCTTCGGGAGGATTATTCAAATTACTACAGTAACTTGAAATACTACTCCAAAGCCAGCCGCAAGAGAAGGTACACCGGCGCATCTCAATATTACAAATAGCTCATTTTCGTGATTAGATATCTCAAGTTGTCTTGGAATGCTGAATCGGGGACCTTACCCTGCATGTACATACGTGGAGGGTGAGGTTCCTGATTGTGCATTTGTCTCCTTGAGAGCATTTTTTGGATAAGTAGCGGAATGATGACAGCATCACCGATCACCTGCTCTTTCCCCTTCATACATGAGGAGTTTTGTTTAATTTGAGCTATTGTAATAGGATGCCAATGACGCCATGTCCGGTAGTTGCGATGAAAACTCACATGCCATTGGTGGAATTTAGTTCTTTTCAAGCGGTTGAATATACTCCTGGGGTCAATTGATCAAGGATTGGCACTGTTTCTGTGCATTGAATAATTGTACTTATTTTTGTAAGTTTGCTTTACTGTGCATTGAATATTATAAATGACGATAGAGTTCCGGATCTTCCAGATGAAAATGCATGTGGAGATTGATCAAATCGCACTACGTTTGACTGGACATAGTTGAGATGTTGAGACCTTCATTAAGCTCGGTACATGCAAGTGGTGTGTGTTAACTAATAAGTTGATTATGCACTAATGAGTTTTTATTGAACTCTGCACTTTCGAGTGTGTGTTAATTAATAAGTTGATTTGTACACCAATGAGTTTCCGTGGAACTCGGCACTTGCAAATGGTGTTTCAATGATGAGCCTATTACAAGAACATCAAGAAATCAGCATTGACACTAACTCATCAATCGTCACTCTTGAAATGTCCAACCATTGTGTACTGTACTGTCTACTGTGGATGAGCCTCTCATGAAAGAAATATCTTTTTGTATTTGATTTGTGTGCAACAAACTTGTGAGAGATTCATTGAAAAATCATACAACAAAATTTAGTGTGGACAATGACGACTGTATGTTTTTTGTACGTGCTTGTATTGCGTTAGTACTCATCATGTTCCTCGATGTATAAAGTGGAAAGTGTATAATGTATAATGTACAATGTGTAAAGTGTAAAGTGGAGAGTGTATTATGTATAATGTATATAGAGGAAAGATTATGATTTTTCAAATATGTAAGGGTCCTTTAGGGGTTTTGCAAGCTACGGTCTATCAAAGAGCCCGTCAAAGAGGGGGTGCAGCTTGTGCAGCTAAAACCTATGCAACTCGTGCTCCTGGTGTAGTAGTGTGCACCTCATGACTCTGAATTAAATAAAAAATTTCACGATTCAAAATAGGGTTTCTGCTAATACTTTTTTTTTGGCGGTCGTTAGGTTTATTTTGAGACTAAAGATTTTGCTCCATGGACTTTTTCTTTTTTTTACACATCAGAGGCAGATAGAACCTTTTTTTACATAACTTCCATAGATAGGTTTTATAAAAAATGTATTGTATATCCCACTTCTAAAATTGGACCATTACTTCATATCCAAAAAAAATCCAAAAAGTTGTTTTCATTGCACAAATTTTTTGAAAAAAAGAAACATCGTGAAACAATTAATTAAAAAATAGGTAAGGATAATATTCAAAATAAAAATAAAAATGGTAACTATGTGGTATGTTGCTAAAAATTTGTGAAGTTCAAATTTGACCCCCTTCTAAATGATTATTATGGACAGAAAGATTGAAATTTCGCAAACTTTATTGTGGTAGACATCTTAATGTTGGAATTTTAAAAACAATGCATTTTGTTTCGTCACAAAATTCCATCTCAATTTTTTTGGTGATTTTTCAAAGATTGTAAAAGTGCAGCAATTAGTAGCATGCCACAAGGAACGTGGTGTACCGTAGCTTGCAATCACCCTTAGAGATTAACCATTTTTAATGGGTTCCCTCCCTTTTCACATGAATAGGGATTCTTTTTCTTTTCACAAAAATAGGGATTATAGTAATGAATTCTTGATGGTCATCTTAAGATGAATATTTGTATACTACTTCTACAAATGTTTTTAGGGTGTAGGGGTCTAGGGTAGCAACAACCGTTACCTGCAAGCTATTGTTGTCATCAGGAATTTAGGACTTCACTGATTTTTAACGATTTCCAAGCGATATCCGATATTTCATGGGTGCGTGCATTTTCACACGGATTCCGCATGGATTTCACATTAATTATGCACTTAATCCGAACAGATTTTACATTCACTCTTTTCGTTACCTAACAAAGTGCAAAATCCGTGCGGAATTAGCGCGAAATCTGTGCAGAATCCGTGTAAAAAATGTACGAATCCATGAAATATCGGATGTCACACGGAAATCATTTAAAATCCGTCGGGTCCTAATTCTTGATGGTGTTATTATTCATCATTATTAAGGGCTTTTCATTATTGTCGCAAGTTGTTTAGTCTGCTTTCGAGAGAGGGAAGTAGTCTTGCACCACTGGTCTTTTGTCCAGTGAACATTATACCATAGGTAGGTCAAACATACACTTTATTCATGTTGGCCTCGAAAGTGTACAAGAGTTCTTACTACTACTACTACTACAAAAGTTCTTTTTTGTCCAATGAACATTATACTATAGGTAGGTCAAACATACACTTTATTCACGTTGGCCTTGAAAGTGTACAAGAGTTCTTACTACTACTACAAAAGTTCTTACTATTAATATTGGTACATTGTTTGCCCGTCTTGTCCCATGTGGCGCATTATCTGTTTGTCTCTATTAGTGCATTGTTTGGTTGTCTCTTCATTGTTATTGTGAGTAGTTTTTTTTTCTATTTATCATTATTGAGCAAATGCATGGTACTATCTACTAGTTTTCTTGTCGCAATGCACTCTTTTCAGAATTTTGAGATTTTTGAAAGTTCGTGACATTAGGACAATGAAGGAGTTGTGAAGTTTTTGAGACTTGTTTTGGTTTAGTGAAAGTACAACCTAAGTTACCATCTTAAGAAATTCCTAAAAATATGATGCACCTCTTAACAGGACACAAATCAAAGTAATATTAGCGCATTGTCTCGGTGCGAAAGTGCATTAAACATTTCTAAAAGAGAAGGGAAAAAGAGGGTTGTGGATGGAATTTTAAGCTATGATTTTTTTTTCAATGTCCAAATATGTAAAGAAGAATATCATCTAATTTTTTTCAATTTTTTTCAATTTTTTCAATTTAAAAATGTGTTATTTTTGGTAAAGATGAATTGTTTGTCCAATTTAAAAAATAATAATTGGATGGATTTCTTTTGGAATATGCTTGAGAATAAAATTTGGCGCGGAGGCTTCATTTTTAAATCCAAATATAGAATCAAACATGGACTGTATTTACATTCAAAATTTGATCATAAATTGGTCAAACTGTTATCAAAATGAGAGTTTTTATACTCAGATAAAATCATTTTGACAAACTAAACTTTATTTTATGGTTAACATAAACATAAATCTAAAAGTTGATTCACTTTAGTTTATAGTTGTATCATTGCTACGTATTTTTAAAATCGGTTTAAAGTTGACCTCTTAGACAAAGTGCACAATGTGCACACCTTGTGTACAAGCTACAAACCAAAATTATCTCCCGATCTAGCAAACCATAGTGTGGATAAGCCCTATTGCATTATCTCTCAAGATTCAATATACATGTGTTTGAGCTTATTTGTTTATATGCTTCGTTTGCACTCAAGCATAGTTGGATGGACACTCAAGGTTCCATTGTCAAAAATATCAACAATTCACAAAGATCTCCCATTGATTGATGAAAATATCAACAATTCACAAAGATCTCCCATTGATTGATGAAAATATCAACAAGTCATTGAGATCTCTTAGGCTGATGTACCATGGTACAATCATTTAATTTAATTTAATTTTTGTCAGAAACGCAATTTCAAAAAATCTCAAATAACTGAAAAATAAATAATTTTAGTATTAAAAATATAGATGATTAAGAAATTTTTTAAAGATCATAAAAGATTATTATATACCAAGGGTAATTTTCTACAATCATCCATGATGTTTTTAATGTTATGTATGATGCTAAGGTAGAGACACCTAATCATGACAATATAAGAGATGTGGTACTTTGGGAGTGCAAGCAACATGGAATGAAATCATGAATGTCTTAGCAAATCTGAGAGGAAGTGCTGGGCCTTGGAATCGTAATTTTTGGAAGCATGAGCAATTTTATAGGAATTTTTGAAGCAAGGGTGTTGTAGACACCTATTCTAAGCCGTAGATTTACTCAAAAGAAACAAAGGACCAACTGTGAAGCAACATTGAACTGGACCAATTGTGAAGCAACAAATGGGAAACTGCTGGTAGCTTTCAGACTTATAAGAGTTCATTTCTAGTTCAAAAGTAGTTCATTTCTGGTTCAAAAGTAGCTGGCCACATTGGGTCGTTGGCAATTTTAGATGCTACTACCTTACATCAGGACATGACCGTACTATGCATTCACCTATGGTCCTATCATCAAAATATCGACTACTCACAAAGATATCTTATTTTCAAATTTATAAACAATTCATAAAAATCTCCCATTATTAAAAATATTGATAACTTATAAAGATTCCCCACGGCCAAAAATGTTAACAATTCACTAAGATCCCCCATTGTTGAAAATATCGAGAACTCATGAGGATCTTTATATTTTAACCTCTCCCAGTGTTCTTATCATGTATTTTTTATTTCATTTTTATAAATCTGGGGGTAGTTAACCAACTTTGTAACAATTTATATCTGTAATTTTAATTTTTTCTAACATAATATACTGATAATGGATAGGCTTATTCCATAAAAAATAGGAATTCTTTAGTTCAAAAGTGGCTTTGCAAAAATTGGTTTATTAATTCAAAAAATATAAAACTTTAGAAAACAATAATTTAAATTAAGAGTTTCACATTTCAAACTTATATCAATAAATTTCATTTACATTTTTTTCAATATTTTATTTTCAATAAAAATTTATAAGAAATTGAAATTTTTAGTTTCAAAATTTATAAAAAACATTGGTAATATAAATTATACATTTAGTCAGTGTAATCTAAAATACAACTTTTGTTTGCATATCAACTTTTGTTTGATGTAAAGACGACTACTTGAGAATGTTAAGAAGGCAAACCAAATCATTCACGTTGGTTGGTGAATGCACCCTAACAAAATTTGGATCAAGACGATGTGATAAAAGAAATGGTAATCTTATAGAAGAGGAAAGGCACTTGAGCAACCATGTTGTCATGGCTAGCTCAATAATACTCTTAATCCATACACATTACTTCTAATAGAGCTTCTTGAGTAACCATCTTACAATTTTGAACTAGCTTTCAACTAAATTATGTACATAATGGCTTGCATAATGGTCATTCAATCTATGAAAAAGGGATTTTTCCAAAGAGTCTTGCCGTGACAAATTGGCCAATGTATGCATCTATATACATATATATTAACAATACTCATATACAACAAACTTTTTTATATTCGGGTTTGCCGGTGGTCCAATTGTAACGGAACGTGCGTACAGAATGCGGTGCTTTCCTATGTTCGGGCTTGCCCGTGGTCCAATTATAATGGGTTGTGCGTACAAAATGCGGCACTTTCCCAATAGGAATTGATGACGTTGGCGGAGCAATCTCCTTTCCTACTATGAGCAACTCCGGAAAATTGCTACTATACACGCTTAGAGTTGTTGGAAGCTGCCGCTGCTCTTCTTGCGCCATATTTTTTGACATGGCGACTTTGCCACAATCAGAAATGGATTCATCATTTGCAAGCACTGGCTGTTGGAGTTGGCACAATAAGTTGGACTCGATGTTGCCACTAGTCATATACATGGTGTTGTAGCCGTCCAACGTGATGGAACTCCAACTATGAGACTCTATTTCTATGATTGCACTCAGACGGAAGCTAAAATTGAAGGAATGATGTTCCAAGAAGAATTGTGCTTAAATGTCTATACCCACACACAAGTAAGCTCTCACCAAGGCTCTAACGTATAGCACTCCAAAATTGAATGTGTCTGTAACATCAAGGCTTTGTCCTTATATAGGCCTCAGTGTGTGCCTCGGTTGTCAAATTTGTTAAAAATCGCTCTTATTTTAGCCTTGCGAGACTAAACAAGATATGAAATCAATGTCGTAAATTGAATGTGGTAAACGCCATCGACGTTGATTTCATATCAAAACCCGAAGCCCGAAGCTCAACATGAAAAACGGTTCAAGTTGAATCTCACCATCGAGGAATTTTGTGTTTGTGTCTTGAAAATGCAACAATGTATGTACAAGTATAGAATAATAATTGCATTAAATTTAGAAATCTTTAATATTATATAAAATATATATTGTTATTCCAATTTTAATTTGCAATAATTTATAATGCTAATTTTCAATATGCAATGTCAAATTACAATTCAAAATTTTCTTTGAAACATGTCTAAAGATTTGATTAAAGACATGGTTTGTAGATTGGTCCAAGAACTTTCACATGATAGTAATAATAAAGATAATCTTTTCTATAATGCATCTATGGAGGATTTTCTATGGTCAAGGTGATTATACAAAGGCATTTTAATTTCATAGGGGTTTGGAAAGCACTATATGTTAGGATGGACATAAAAAAAAAACGAAATCAATGGGGTTCCCATAGAATAAATTTCCTGCCTATGATATATTACTAGGAGCATCAAGTCATGTGTATTACAACACTGCTCCAACTTATGGACCCATCAAGAATCAAACCCAAACCATCCATTTGTAATACAACATTCCCCACCAACCAACCACGGAACTCCTGACTTGGCGATCACCAACCAAACAAATTTCATGTTATATCCAACAAACTATACCATCCATTAGGTTATGGTTGCTTTTGTGGGTGATGACCTGATATAGGTACCTCTCCAAAAATAGTGTGATTTTTGAGAAATATATTTTTGGTGAGAAAAAAACATTGGAAAATTGCAAAAATTAGAGGGTGTTATAGACACTATGGCTGCAACTATATACATGTTCGTTATATTGAGACTTTTCGCAGTCTCATTTTTATCTTTGGCTCGAAGATAAACCATTTTATCTCCTTACTACTATTTTTTTATAAATATTTAACAACACCACCTTTTGGAATTTCATTATAGAATCACTATTTGAGCATTAATTTTTTTTGGTTTCAATTATTATTTTTTAAATGAATTTTTGAATAACTGGCATTCTATCTCAAAATCAGCTAAAAGTCTCAATATAACGAATATGACCATAATGATGTTAAAAACAAAATTTCTAGTACACATAAAATGAGTTAAACATAAATCATACTATGTGAGACGCATAAAGGTGGTACCCCGGGGGGTGCACTCTACATTATGTTTGAGAATCACGTGCGTTCATGTATAATATGTGCGTTCATGTATAATGTACGTTTATGTTAATATTTTCACTTCTAAATGTGTTTATTGTATGTATACGTAATACGACTGACAGTGTTCAAATTAATACCCCTTTTGTGCACTCACGTATACTCGTACATGTTTAGTACAGTGGAGCCCTTGGGGGTGATACCCATATCAGGCCATTCCCCTTGTTGCTTTTGATTACTTCGTTTTAGGTTATTAGAATGTATTCCCAATAGGGAAGAGTGATTTTATTCCAATAGCCCCTTGTCTGGTGGGCACTAGGTCATTGTCATTATGAACAAACACTTTATTCAAACACTTTATTCATGCTGGCCTCGAAAGAGGACCGGAGTTTCTAGCTGTCTGTCTGTAAAGGGGACTGAGAAATCTGAGCTGGACATAGCCGGAAACTGGAGAGAAGGAAAAGGAAAACCACAATCCTCTTTATCAATTAATTGCTGAAAGAAAGCGACTGATGGGTTTCAGATAACACAAGAAATGAAGAGTCTGGAAAACCTTGTCTTACAAACCTTTGAGCCTTCAGTTGAACGTCGATCCACTTCCACGTTCATTCAACCGATCCACAATCATGGCTTGACTGCAAGAAACTGTGTAAATAAATTCAGGCCATCATCCACCACCTACAACTTACAGCGTACAGTTCATTTCATTCTCATACTGAACAATTTGGAGTCTGTATGTTCGGCGCAAGTGAGTGAGTTCAGAGGTTTTTTCTGTGAGTCTATCCAATATTGAAGTGCTCCTGAAGGTTAGTTTTAGTTCCCTTCTGTCCTGGTGACTTTCAACTTCATTGAGAAATTGCTTAGTGGTATATGATTCTGGAATGCCTGCTCTTGGATTTTGCAATTGATGTTTGGATGTATAACTCGTTAAATGGCAAAAGTTCAAGACATTGGCACTTTTCCAGACCTGAGATCTATATTTATTAGTCCGGCCTGGTTTTTTTGAGCTCTGAATGTCACAATTGTGAAACTCTGAAACATGCCATTTTAACAAATATGACCATGTAAACAACAGGTTTCTGGTTTGCACTTGTCATATATTTATAATAATAATAATAATAATAACATGCTTGCTTGGTACGACCATCGTGAATGGAGAGTATGTTAGGGATATATAGTTCGTCTATCTATGTCTCAAGGACTTCATTTGGTGAGACCATCGTGAATGAAGGGACACGGATATTGGCTTAGGACACGGTGCCAAAACAATTGAACTAGTTGTTACTTGGGACATTAATCACAACAAGTCCCATCATTAGATCATTGGAGTAGTTTTTTTTCTCTTGCATAAGGTTCTTTAGCCCTTGCAAGGGTTCTCCCTTTTGCTCTCACTGCATAAAAGATATAAATTTTAGAACATGTGATTCTTGAGATAAGACCACTATGCACTCCAACTCTCCACCATCATTCTTTAGGTGAATAATGACGTGACGTGTCCGATATTCTAGAATCCGCTACAGAGATTCTTATTCCAAGGTACAACTCACAAGGGCTAAAGAACCTTATGTGCAATGTGTTTGAAGATGCCAATGTTGTTAATCCGGTTGTGAATTTATTATGCAGGGTACTCACTGTCTTACTAGAGATCTTGACATGATGGTGGTCCAGCTGAAGAGCTCAGATGGCGGTATTTTTAAGGTGGATGAGGCTGTGGCGGCTGAATACTTTGCAAAGGCCAAGGCCAATGAGGCTGAGGGCTCAGGTGCCCCCATAGAATTAAAGGTGTCCAGTAAAATTCTGGCAAAGGTGATTGATTATTGCGAGTATCACGCTGCGGATCTAAACATGGCTGTGGACAGGGATGAGATCGAGGCAAAATGGGATGAAGACTTTGTGGATGTTGACGACGCAACTTTGTACGACTTGGTGATGGTATAATATATATACGACATGCCCATGTCTCGTATTTTGTGTTGAATTTTGTTTGACTTTACGTGTGCACCGTGTTGATACTTACATCACTAGAACATCTGAACATCTGACTTCATTTGCAATACTTCGCTTTGTAATTTTTGTGATGGGTGTGCCACAAAATTAAAGAAGTTGGTTAAATTTTTGCTATAGGTGAATTTCCTTTTGCAGAAAATGGATGCAAAGTTATAGCCTTGTCAAGAGTGCAAAGTTCTTCATTGGAAAAAAATCCTTTGTTTTAGAATGATTTTGTTCCTCAATGTTCCATATCAGGGTTTTTCTGGAGATCTAATATCCATGGAAGAATTGAGACACATGTACAGTCAACATTTGTCCAATTTTTGAAATTCTTGTCATTGAAGAACACTTCTCTGTTCTTGGTAAAGTCTATGATTTGTATTTTCAAAAACCATTGCAAGTGGCTCCTCTTCTAGTAGAGAGTTGTCATATTCGGTAAGTTTGACTCATTGGACGTGAGGCACGGATGAACAGACGAGACAGTCCTTTTATCCTTTTAGGGTTGGACAAATTAGGGTTTTGATAGGAATGTTTCATAAATATGTTCAAATATTTTGGTATTGGGCAGACATGAGGCTAATCTGGCAGGCACAGGTGGACGCGTGCGAGTGGACGGTCTGATGACAACTATGCTAGTAGTGTTGAAGTTTTGGTTCAGAGCGAGTCTACTAATGAAGTTATTGTGTGTAATGACATGTAGGCGGCTAAGAGTCTGGGAATCAAAAGCTTGCTAGATTTGACAAGTAGGAGTGTGGCAAACATAATCATGAAGATGACGGTGGAGGAAGTTCGGAAGGCTTTTGGGATCAAGAATGACTTCACTCTAGAGGAGGAAGCTAAGATCAAAGAAGATACTCCAAGGTGGGTGTCCAATCTCCAAGAGGAGGAAGCCCAAATCAAAGAAGATACTCAACCTCCAAGAAGAGGAAGCCCAAATCAAAGAAACTCAACCTCCAAGACGGTCCAACCTCAAAGATAAAAACAACATACCCTCAACTACCCGAAATGACCCTAAACCACCTTTGAGAAGGGCTAGGACTTTAAAGAAGCACCTGTGAGATCAAGAGTTCAAATCCCCACGCCAAGTAGAAACTCTTCTGTATGATCTACCCTAGTGCAATCCTTGGAGATTATTCCCCTTATATAAAAAAAAAAAAAAAAATTAAAAAAAAAAAAAAAAAAAAAAAAGGATTACAAAAGATGTGGTTGGTGGTACATCAATGTAAGCCATGCCAGGCTTTTAACTCCTCAATGCCTGCGAGGCCAATATTGAATGTATTCCCCATGTAAAATCCAAAAATAACTTCAATGATTTGAATTTAATTTGAAGAGTTGGTATGACCGACAAAAATCCTTCACAAAAAGAATTGAATGGAAATCATTTATGTAGTAGCTGGAATTGAATAGTGAGATTTTGAATCTACTCCACTTTGAATTTTTGAAAAAATCTAAAAATTGAGTGTTTTATAGGAATTACAAATTCATTGAGTATTACCATGGTGATTTGTCTAAATTTAAATACACGATGATTTTCATTTACTGTAATGTTCTTCATTGTAATTTACAACTTTGCTAAGAATTTCGGAAATTTGGAGCATATTTTGTAATTGATATGAATTTTCTTTACAAACACAAGCATTTTAGGGGTTTATATATATATATATATATGGGGTATGGAGAGCAGTGCATTTTTTTAATGGGGTAAGCTAGTTGACCTCCAGCTCTTCATCAAGCTCTTCATATGTGGTACTTCATATGAATCACATGTGGTAATTTTAGGAAGGACCTTAGTGAAAATTTGGTTGAGGTTCGCAAGTAAAATATGCATTGATGGAGAGATAACTTGTGGCAAACTTATCCTCTAAAGGACTGGGGTGTTGAGCTTAGCTCTTGTTTTCTTGACTAGCTCTTGTAACAAGCTCAATTCTTCAATAGTGGGGGTAATTATGATGATCAACACCGTTGAAATTAAAGAAGACTTACATAGCCTTAGTATGAAAAAAGGATCAACGAAATCACACAGTTTTTGAGAATATGCCACCATTGAGGAGATTGATGGAACTTGTTTGAGGTATTTTGTACATATGCTGAAATTGAATTGTCCAAAAGTGCTCCAAAACTTCTAAAGTTTTATCATGCATAAAGAGCATTATTTCAAACATGTGCAAAAAAATTCACGTAATTTAAAGGTGTGAGGAGGAAGATATGAGGGTCTGAAGTAGCACCCAAATAGCCTCCTTGCAGCTCAAAAAAACACCAAAAAACCCATACTTCATGAATTTTTGATAAGGAAGTATTCACGGATTTAGCTCTCAAATAGAGGCACGGTCTACTTGTTGCTCACCCTACAATTCACAGCCCAAAAAATCGAATTTTCTCACTTTCTAGTTCCAAAAGTTGCGTGGAGACCTTATGGTTCTTTAGGGGTTATACTGTTATGAAATTAATGAGTGGAAATATATTAGTGATGAAAACTAAGATTGGAACACCATTTTGAAATTTTGAGTGGCTTATAGATAATCATAGTATGATATTGTTTTGATTTGATGAATAAAAAAATTAAAATTAAAATAAAATAAAATAAAAATAAAAAATAAAAAATAAAAATAAAAAATAAAAAATCTATATATATATATATATATATATATATATCGAACCTTTTACTGCAAAAAAGAGATACAAATACAATAAGACCCCAGCCAGGGCCGGCTAGGGATCAAGAAAAAGAAAGGAGTGCGTGAAACATTTTGTGTGAATGTGAAGTTTCAGTCTGTTCATTCTATTTTTTAATGAAGAATTCCCGTTGGCTCATCATTTTATGCTTTTTTGTAATAAATGAAATTCAAATGTGTAGGGTAAAACTCTCAAAAAATTGGGATTGCTGATGTTTGGACTTGGAGTTTCTGATTACAAGAGCTGCTTTTGTTAAGATCAAACCAATCAATATCACTATGACCCCAAAATCACGAAACAGAGGTGGCCGGAAAACACGGCCCTGAAATTGCAGAAGGGGAAATATTTCAATGGGTCCACGTGTGACGTCCAAGAATTTTTTTCACTGGGAGGGGTCCACGTGTGATGGACGAACTGAGGGAGATCGTCTTTGTCTTTTCATCTCCGTCTTCTGTCTTTGTCTTCATCGTCTTCCTGCAAACCCTAAACTATCCGCAGTAAACTCTAAACTGCAAGCAATGGCGGTGGCAAGGTTTTGGATTTGGCGGTGATTCGAGAGCTTTGTGGATCATGAGCTTCGGGGCGGGGTGTTTCTTTCCGTGTTTCTCCGTGAGATGGCGATGGCGATGGCGATCTCCAACAATGGCAATGTCCAGATCGGGGGTTTGTGACGTTCTCTGCGGCGAGTGAGTGTTCTCTGTGGCGGGGTCTGGGAATCGCAGAGCTCTGAGTGTGTGTTTGTGATCGTTGCCTTCGTTTCTGAGCGATTGTTGGGGTATTGTGTGTAAGACTAGGAAAGAAAAGAAAAGCGCTCTCCACTGGGGCGTCACCGCCCGATCTCCAACCTCGCCATTGCCGTTTTCGCCAGGCGGAGGACCTGACAGAAGATTGAATGTTTGAGGACCTGAAGCAGATCGAAGGATTTTGAGGGCTGCACCGATCACGTGAAGGGCGGGTTCTTGTCATGGAGATCAATCGCAGACAGGGTGTGCCGCTCCAGTAGCAATCTCAAGCACCGTCACCACCGGTGCGTTAAAATTCCTTCCTCCGCCCTTCCTTGTCTTTAGGGTTTAGTGTTCTCTATTGCCATAGCTGTTTACTGGAATTCTTTGAATTTTCAAGTGCAAGAGTTTCTGCAAATTTGGTTAAACCATTTTAGTTTCTAGCGTTTGAGTTGGGAGTTCAGATATTTTAGGGTTTTTTATCTGTGGGTTAGGATTTTCGTCTCCTTCCAATTTCTCCGCCATTCTTTTAGGGTTTAGTCTGCCATGGTATTTGCTATGTTGTTGTTGCAAGAGTTCCTTCTTCTTGTTTAGCCTTTGATTCAAGTCAAAGTTTGCTGCATTCATAGAATGTGTATGTGGTTCAAGTAGGTTTTGATGAGCTTGTTTCTATTTGCACAAGGAGTTCCGCAATTGCGTCAAGAGCCTGACGATCGGATTTAGTGTTCATGCTTCGTTTCATGTAAAGAAGACTGTTTGTAAATGCCTCGTATGAATTTTTTTGAAATGTTGCATTTGGTTTTGTGTTTTTCAGGGTTTTCAAACTAGTTTCCACATCTGCAGCCTTGAATATATATTTTTTAATTCAAATTTTGGGCTTACTTTTGAGCATTGGCAAAAAAAATAAAAATTGATACGTGGCATCCCTAGAAGGGGGTCTATGTGGCAGCAAATTAAATAAGAATGAGGAAATTTAAATGTGAAAGGCCAAAATTACACAGTGTGACACTATGACCCCAAAATCACTATGCAGTAGCTGGTTCATTTTCATTCTGAGAAGAGTTACAGTAGACAACTCCATTTCCATTCAAAGATGAGTCAGGGCCCATTCATACATGCACCATTTGCAAAGAAGTCCAACTAAATGTATGAATAGATTCAGAGTTGTTGTTGGTAACATGGATTAGTACATGAGACGGGATTAGGTAACATCAAAAGCTCCCACACTCCATTTTTCATAATCTAATTCAATTTATGGTGAAGAAAATAACTTTAACCCCTAAACGCTCAAACGCTCATTTTCTGATCGCTACCCAAATTTGAAAATAAAAATATTTTTTTTTGAAAAACAATATGTTTTTGAAAAAAAAAAATTAAAAGAAAATACTACATCAAGTCTACTATCCAACGTAATTTGAATCATGTCAATTTGAATTCAAATTCAAATTATGAGATATAATGTAAGACTCTTTGTGTACTGATTTTTGGAGATTTTTTGGTTGCTTGAATTTATGAGGTGATTTTTTAAAGAGCACTTTTAAAAAAAAATCAGAAATTTTGGGTGAATCATTGCAACATGAAATGAGGCATAAAAATTTCACAAGTCATCCTTTTTCTAATCACTTGGCACATAAATGAAGCTAACTTCCCATAAAACCTACAAAAATAATCCACACTGCAAAAAGTGCATGACGCATGAGAAATTGACGTTTAGTTTTGGACCTTTAGGGGTCAACCTTTAAAAGTCCAAAGAGCCATTTCCGACCAATATTATACACCAATATTCCATTGTATTTAGCATGGTTCCACACCTCCTACAGGTTTAAGATCAAAAGTGAAGTTAAAATTCACGTCGACATGATTTTAATGAGCTATTAAGGTCTCAATTTGGAACTTTCTATCTACAACAATTGTCAAATATACGCCAGTGTATATACTATCGCCATTAACCCTCTAAGGGTTAAGGTATCTAGACATACCCAATACCATCCATTTAACAATCCTAGCCTCATGTACTAGAGGTGTACATTTGTGTTCTAGAATGTATAATACGAGTACATGAGGGAAGAATTGGGTGAACATTGGGTTGTTTGGGTGTTGGGTATGTCCACCTTATTCCAAACTGCTGTGTGTGCAAGGGGGCTGAGAAATCTGGACATGCCGGAGCTGGACATTCCCGCCGGGAACTGGAGAGAAGGAAAAGGAAAAGCACAATCATCTTTACACCACCAATTAATTGCCGAAAGAAAGTTACTGATGGGTTTCAGAAAGCACAAGAAATGAAGAGTCTGGAAAACGAGGAATTCGAACTAGCAACTTGTCTTACAAACCTTTGAGCCGCTTCAGTTGAATGTCGATCCACTTCCCGATCGATCCACTTCCACGTTCATTCAACCGCGATCCACATGGCTTGACAATCATCATGAAACATGTAGAAAATAAATTCAGGCCATCATCCACCACCTTCAACTTACAGCGCACAATTCATTTCATTCTCATACTTTGAACAATTTGGAGTCTATATCAGTCTGTCCGGCGCAAGTGAGTGCGTACTGAGCTCCTTTCTGTGAGATCTAATATCGAAGCACTTGCTCAGGTTGAGGAAGAAATACTAGATCGAATGTTGACATTCAATGCACATGTACGTTTGCCCACTCGGCTCTGTGACGGTTGCTGGACGTCATGCATGACATTCTAATTGTAGAAGAACGAATCGATTCGTGGATGTGCGAGCCCCAGTGGTTAAATCTTCACTTACTAGCGAATGGTCGTTTACAGTGATCGATGTCGACAGCACTGTAGTATGAACTCATGAGACCTGGATGGGAGAGGACTCTGCTAGTGCAAGGACCTCGGGAGAGAGAGGACGCCGCTAATAGAAATTTTGCGGGCAGGAAAAGCAATAGCGATCCTGGAGTTTCAGTGTTGTAATTTTCAGGAGTAAATAACAGAGACTCTACGGAATGATAAACTAAATAACCGCATCGTCTGTCGCAATGTCGTGAGTCTGATGCACGCCAATTTTACTGAATCGAACTCAACGCTACTATGGTGAGGCCTGACGCAACCACTGACTTTTGGGCATTATCTCTACTATTGATGTTTTGCAGTAGTGACAAAGCATAAACACATGACACCGGGCATGACACTCCCTTGTAGAAAACTAATCTATGTAACGTTGGACTTTGCTTAAAATGAACAAAAGCAAGAAAATTTGAGACCATAACACCGATTATTGCCATTACAGAATTAGTGTGACCCTCACGCTAATTTCAATATGTACATTTCAAATGTACAATACTCTAAGAATTCTCAAATATTCTCAATTACTGTGACTCACAATTATGGTCTCATGCCACAATTACTGTGAGGATATTGAATTATTGTGACTCATAGTAATGAATGGCAATAACAAGTGTAGTAAATATTTGGACTCTTAACTCCTAAAGATCCAACCAACGCCATTTACCACATAGTTTTGGGTGGGTGGTATTTTTTATTCTTCCTGAACTCCCTCCTCCACCACAAAACATTCTTTTGGAGATACTTCATCAAGTTGTCCTATCCAATAGATGAATTTGGTGTTTCTAGAGTACATACTTCTTTAAAATTACAAATGTAGGAGTATATGAAATTTTGACCAAACCAAAACCGTATTGACTTCAGTTGAAAAGCGGGCTTGCAAAAATGAGGTCATGGATTTAAGGAACAAATGAATTTCAATAAATCATGTTAAGAATATCTCATATCAAATCCATTCCAACAATTTTTACTCATAAAATGTCAACATTTTTTTTTGTAATCATTAGACTTTTTAATTTTAACTTAATTTTTTTATAATAAACTATTGGTGATAACATTGGTGGATTTAACCGTACGGATGGAGTCTAAATTTCAAAATCCAAAGAATACTTAATAATAGGTTTTCTCAACTTGTCAATTACAGGGACACACTTTACAATAAAAAAAATCAACTGATCATATTGTGAAAAATACATTTAAAATGAAACCAAATTTTATTACACCGGAAACATGAACACTGTGAAACATGGTATGTTAGAATAAAACGAGCTTGATTGGTATAAGCTACCAACACTTTGTGACCAATTGCCTAAAAAATCCTGTGCACCGCTGGCACAGGATTAAGAGTGAGACTCATGGAAATTCCGTACAAGCCCCATTTATCACAATCAACGTCTCTCACAATCTTCTTGCTCTGAATCCACTCACACCACTTGGAATTCACCAGATCGTATGCCACTGACGCGCCGCTCACCGACGAGAAAACAATGAAATTCCCACATCCCACCACCACAATCTGAAACAAGGCCTCGTCACCTCCCAGGAAATCCGGGACCCAGTCATTTAACCACCTGAGCTCCTTATAAAACTTGTCGCTCTGGTCTATAGATGCCACCACCGTGCAAGAGGTCGTTGTGACATCCACCTCCATGAGCTCTATCTTGTCCTCGAAGAACGCGGCAAAGAAAAGGCGCCTGAGCGCCGTCGCCAGCTGTGGGAGGATGACCTCCTGCGGGAACTCCACGCCCGTGTCCCGCCACTCACTGCGCGTCGTCGTGTCCAAAACAAACAAGTGTGCCACGCTCTTCTCTCCGTGTGGAATGTTCCAGAAGAGAGTAAACAAAGTGGATTCCATGTGGAGGATGTGCGACGGCCACAACATTCCAGGTGGTAGCGGAAGCTCTCGCCACTCACCCACATTGGAGTCGAACCGATTCGTCAGAGCAGTATCATTGACACGGTCTTGCACAACGTAGAGCGAGAACGCCGAGTAATCGTCTGCGACCATCAGTGACACTACCCGGTTGTAATACTCAAATATCTCATTGATGCCCAAGAGTGGTGGAAGCTAGACAACGCAACCTGTCATCGGATTAACGACTTTTATATACTCTGAATGGTAATCAGGGACCACACAGATGAAGCCCTTGTCCGCTGCAATGGTTGTGCATCCATCCTCAGCTCGACGGAGGCGGCCGAACTCATCTTTTGTATTGAGAAACTGCATGTTGAGCGGGAAGCATTGGCGTGTGGTGGGGTCGTAAACCTCCCAGCTCGGGCGTACTAGATTTTCTGCGCTGCCGACGCCGAGGTCCATGGTCAAAGGAGTTCTGAACATGTACATGGCTTGTGGTTGCGCTTTGAGCTGCGCCATGATGTCGTTCCAAGCGCGAGAGACCAGCCGCTCTGCGAGGTTGTTCCACTCACGACTTATGGTCCGGAATCGACAAAGTTCAAGAATCGAAAAGGAGCTCAGAATTTCTACGTGTAGATCTGGGAGGAAATCTTTCCAGAGCTCTTCGTCCATGATCAGTTTCCCCTGATCAGCTTCTATGTGAGAGTCATGAGATGATTCCATGATCTGTAGTTGACTCTGAGCTTGTTCTAAGCACGGATATCTCCATTCCGCCTGCACACAATCAAGTTCAAGTTTCAATATTCAGATAAATTTACATCTTTTTAATTGTCGAAAAGCTCACAACATGAAGAAGACGCATAAATTCTATCCTTCTTATCACTCTCTTATAAGAGATTGACACAGGTGCCTTGAAATTGGGGTGATGGCCTGATATAGGTACCCCCTCCTGAATTAGTGTGATTTTAGAAAAAAAAAAATTGATAAGGAAAAAATATTGAAAAATTACAAAAATTAGATGGTGTTGTAGATGACATAGTAGGAGCCGCATACACTATGTTAAAAACAGAATTTTTGGCACGCATAAAATGAGTTACACACAGTCACACATATGGTTACGCATAACCGGGGTACCCATATCAGACCATTAGTCATTGCACATAACATACTGTTAACATGTTACATGAGGATCACAGACTGCTTAATCACAGCGCTGGCAGGCAGGCCCTCTACTGATCAAGCGTACCAATGCGAGGAAGAGCTACCTGGCTGGGAAAGCATGCATGCACTACAAGTAAACCCGTCGCTTTTCCCTGACTGAAATCGAGGAAACCCTTGTCTTATGTGACCAAAAGCACTCACCAACTCTGGAAGAGACCAATTCCCTTGTAGTGATGCAAGAGAGTGAAGGAAATGAGAATGGTGAAAAGGGAACCGGGTATCTGTTTTTATTAAGGTTCCATTTAGGCGCTACTCCCGATCGAGACCACAGACTGAGCATGCAGCCGGCGTCCAAATTCACGTTCTCACAAAGCCTCGGTAGTCTGACTTCTTCGTTCCAGACTTGAATCATTCGGAATACAGGCGGTGCTAAACTTCTCACAAAGCCTCGGTAGACTGACTTCTTCGTTCCAGATTTGAATCATTCGGAATACAGGCGATGCTAAAGAATCAATTCTCATTCATTAATTGACTATCAGATCGACGTACGTCGCTGCATGCTAACTCAAAAGCTCTCACTGCTACAACACTCATTAGTTTATTACTGATTCACACAAGCTTATCGATACTTAACACCAAACCACAAGGAGATCCTCTGAAATTCCCTCATACACATATGGGAGATTCAAGCAAATTCCCCTGTAGGAATAGTAATGTAAACGGGATTCAAATTTTCCCTGTTACACGTGTATATGGGAATTTAATTCCCTGGTACTAGTAAGGGAATGTTACATCACACATGGAATTTGACTTTGATTGGGGAATTTCCCAATTTATCTCAATGAAGTATGAATTTCATTCATATTCGGTATGGCACTAGTGGGGAACCCGGTTGAAACAACATGTTGAAACAACATATTTTCCAAAATGTTGTTTCAACCACTAGCTTCGGCACATGTTGTTTCAACAAAGCGTTGAAACAACACAAGTTAGCGGTTGAAACAACATTTATAGGAGAATGTTGTTTCAACCATTCCCCCAATAAGTTAGTTAAGTTACATAAGATTCATTAGCTCTTCTCTGCAACACCTTAAATAATTTTACGTTTCTAGCACATATCTTGTTCTGTTATGTAAGTCAACTTATAGAGTTAAGCAACCAAAAAATCTCCAAAAATCACCACACTTTCATTTCAACCAATCTCAACAAATTTCATCTACAAATTGTCAACATCCTATTTATAATCAAATTACAAAAGAATTCTAATTTTGAGTTTCAAATTTTATGCAAAAATATTGGTGATAGCAATCATAGATCTAGCCATGTGGATAGAATCAAAAATTCATAATGTACAACTTTTATTCATTTATTAAGTTCAAAACATCTCTCTTAGTTGCATTTTATAATGCATGTTTGCAAAACTGTCGTAGTTGAATTGGACGGGTTTGGGACTCCCTCAACTAAGGCATTGTTTTTCACATACCCACTCTCACTTTTATTAAAGAATACTGAGAAGAGATTGAATAGTAAATCGGTTGTCTATTTTCTGTAAGAGCAAGGTCAAATCTCACATGGAGAGTGGCTCTTACTACCCTCACCCAAAACCGTGCTTAGAAAATTTTGCGTATACTGTACACTATGAAAATGAGAATCTAGGGTCAGTTTGGGTACATCTATAATCACCACTTTCAAAAAAAATTAAATTCATTCATACAAAAGAGAATAAATTTGAATCTGTTCATCGTCCACTATGCGCATCCAAGGGTTAATACCACGAACCACGGTATTGGTACCTTCCCTTGTTTCTTAATACTTTTAGCAACTCATCCCTTAAACGTGAGGGTGCTCATTCCCAGTTTGAGACTAAAAATAATTTAATGTTCAACTCTAGTCAGTTGCAACTGAGTGCATCCTTTCATAGCACACCTTCTACAGTTACACAGATCCTTACCCACAAGTGTTTGTTTTGATAATCTTGAAAAAATCATATTAGCCCACTTCTCCATGGGTTGAATTGTCGAAAAGTCACCAATTTGCAAAGTGTTATCCACAGAAATGAGATACTCTAGGTTCTATCACAGTCAAAGATGCTTCCATGACATACATTGTATATACAATACCCATGGTTCCGTCAACTGAAGGATAGTCAAAGGCTAGTGATTGGGCCCTACTGCTTCAATTGAAGACAGTATCTATGTAATACATATTTTATTTCATTGAAATCTCTTGAAACCAGGGACAAGACCCACCAAAAAGAATTATTTTCTGATAATGGAAACCAGTCAAAACAGCTTAAAGCCATCGGAATGGGTCTTCTACCTTAACTTCCGGGTACTTTGCCTCACCCAAACTTGAATGAAGCTATTGCCATAGCCATAGCCCAGTATTCTGCTCCAGATGTCTGCACTGCACAACCAAATGCACTGTCCACTACAAGTTGCATCAATGTTAGAACAAATAAATCCTCAATGTTAAGAAGCAGGTCATAAGTTGATTCAAGTAAGAAACCAGTTGAGAGAAAAAAAACTGGTAGTACTGCTCATGAAATGAGTATGGAAAAACTGTAACCTGATTAAAACATTTATATGTACAAAGACAATGTGGGAATGCTCAATATACATTCCGGACCTGTTGCTCCTGCAGATCTCCCTTGGGAGTTTTGCCAACCCAACAAACTGAAGATTACGTGTACTTGAATCTGGTCGTAGGCCCAAGCAATAATAACAACTACTACCTCAAGCAATTTACTGATTCAATGGTGACTCTGCACCTACACCAAAGACTCATGGTGTACTACCATAGTAGTCAATAACAACCTTTCATATGACCTCATAGCAGCATCAAAGCAGTGTGGTGAACTTCAATCCTTCAATCAGGGAACATCACCCCATAAGCCACGGCATCATCGTCGTGTGGTGCAAGTACTAAGCCAGAGAATGGCTCAGACACTGTTGAAAGTAAGGACACGCAACATCCTTAGATCTCTGTTGATCATGCATGAGTCCATCCATGCATGAAATCCTCAAATGTCGTACTCCAAAGATCAAAACCTTGACATGCCAAAAAACGACCTCATTCTTACGTAGACTCTGTCTTCAAATCACCAAAATCGATGTCATCTGCCGGGCAGGAAAAGAAATCATTCAAACTCTGAGTTAATAACATGAACACACCAAAAATATCCCAGATTGAGTAGCTACATCTAAACATAATGCTAGCAGTGTTTTGCTTCCTAAAACACACTGATATATACAGATCAAATCTGAGAAAATAGGATGGTATATTGTTAATGTCATTATTGAAAAGAAGGATTTTCAGAATGTTAAATACTTACCAAGACCATCTTTCTCAGGCGACCGCAAATATCCCTCAGGTGTCATGAACGGCGATCCAGAGTAGCTTCCCGGGGTCCCAAATCTATATCACCTGAAAACAATAAAAATTTCATAAATGTCTAAAAATAGATGTGCAAGGAAACGACCAAGACTCAATTTGGACGCACGTGCTCAATTATTTGACAATTCTCTACCTCACATACATAGTCCCCAAAAAAAACACTGCAATAGATTTATTCGTAAAGTCCCTCAAAAGTGGGTGAGTGGACCATGATTTCAGTGATAGTGACAGTAACCCTAAAAAGAAAAACGTGTGTCGGGCACTAAAAAAAACTGTGGATGCAAACTTTGAAAGCACAAAAATCGGTGCTAAATAACTTCTCACCCAAGTCTCTATTATTCATCTTCACACACGCAGAAGGTGATTGCTAGCCCCTTTTCTGGCATTAGATTCTCACAACATATACATGTAGAGACCTTCCCCACTCAACCATTCTTTTGACTTCCTAGAATTTCTCTCAACAGTTTTTGTTTCTCCAAATTTTAGTCAAATCAAGGTCCACTCAACCCATCACTTAACGGATAACTCTAATAAGTCATGTGAATAGTTTTTTTGTTCCAAAAATCATATTAATACTTTTAGAACGTATCATCGATAGCAAGACTAAACAATGAATAGACTGACGAGACTCTTCCCAACGCACCAGAAGAACTGGAAAAATACTGACCTGCACTATTTGTGAGCTCTGCTGTCAAATCTGAGAGAGTGAAGTTTTGCGGAAGCTGCCCAAGAGACCCAAGCGACTCTATGACTGCTCACGTCTGTGTCATGGGAACTCATTCGTAGACCCCCAATACCGTTTTGGTTGTGTGCGTCATTGGAGGCATATGCACCATCCATGCCCATAGATGTTGGTAAGCCCATGCCCATACCAGACACGTCTGTTGGGCCCATATTCCCAAATGGTAATGAGCCTCCAGCCATGCCTCCTGGAGTAGATCCCATGGAGCCTAATCACATGTCGCTTCCACCAGACGAAGCAGTGCCTAGTGACATATCCCCCAGGCCACTGCAACCACCAACCATCAGAAGCACAGTACGACAATTTATAGAAGATCGATAAACAAAAGCTAGGTGAAGATCAAGACTCGCACTACATAAAATATCAACCGAATGATAGCATGAAATACGCTGTGCACTTACTTTGTCCCATCGTTTTCATGAGAATGGTAGCTGTCAGGCATAGCAGGGCTTCCATTCATCAGTAGAGAGTTTGGTGCAGGCATTACCGACATAGGTTGCATATGCGGACGACCAGGTGCAACACCAGCTGTTGGCGTTTGCATTGGATATCCCATTGGAGTGTGATGCACTGCAATTCATCAGAGGAGAATGATAAGTAATGAAACAATTATGCAGGCAACTCCACTATACTCGCAAGATAATTGAGACGGGATCAAATTTTGAATCACCAGAATCACTGAAGAATATATAACATGGGTTGGTCGGTAAATAAATAAATTGGACAAAATCAAGTCCCCATGCGACCTACCCAAAACTTCTTTACAAAAATGAGTTTAACTTACACCTCTTGGTCCTTCAGGGTTAGGGGTTAAACACTTACTTGGCAATACCCAACACGAAGATCCCGGAAGGAATAGGCGACAAGAATTCGCCTGAAAGCAGCTCGCCCATGAGCCGAATCGATCCAGGGATGCGTTGGAAAAGTGCTTCCTAAATCCTGGATTTCCAAACACAAATCCAATGTGAAACAGAGCCTAACGAAGTACAAAATAAAGTAAAACTAATCATATTGACAATAGCTCTGTGCCTCGTTCTGCATGATAAAAACAAGTTGTAAAAAAAAGGGGAGATTACTTACGTCATCGATTTGACGAGTGGCAAGAGTCTCTCGTCCTTCTACTGCTGCTACTAAGTCAGAATAATAGCTCTCAGGAGCCGAAGCTCTCCGCTTCCTGGATCCAGAGACGGCACTCCACACAATAGGCCTGAGCTGCGGGGGAATTCCACTCCCGATCAACTTTTTCAGCTGCAACGTACTGGTCATGGTCACCAGGGATAGAGACGACACAAAATAGCCCTCTGCTTGAGCATAGCTCTCAGGCTGCAAATACCACCCGGCACCATTCTTGGCTTCCATTGCCCACCATACTCGACCCGTCTCCTTCACTGTCTCCTTCACATGACGCAGCGAAATAATTTGCATCAATCACATAGGAAAAATTGCACGTTCTGGCCCGGCCCTAGTATAAAGCCCGTGGGCTGGATTTGAAAGACTGAAGCAATCCTATTGGTTGAAATTGGTTCACATTTACAGAGTTCGCGCCGACCCTCAGTCCGGCCCCAAGTATAAAGTGGGCCTTAATAATAATTATCGATGAAGTGCGTTGAGTACTTACCTGGAGTTTAACGATCTCGCAGAGTTGCTGAGGGTTGAGGGCTTGGAAGACGATGAACTCATCGATGCGGTTGACGAACTCATGGCGGTACTTGTCTCGAGCAGCTTGCATCACCTGGGATTTCATCACCTGATAGGCCTCATCACCCGAGCTGCTGCTATTAACTTCCATAATCATTTCTGCTCCCACGTCCGAAGTCACGCTGATCACTGTGCTGGTGAAGTTCAAGACGCGGCCTTCGGAATCTGTAAGCCTCCCGTCGTCCAAGATTTTCAGGAAGAGATTGAACACGTCGTCGCGCGCTTTCTCAATCTCGTCGAAGAGCACCACTGAGTAGGGCTATCGATGCACGGGTATTGTCAATTGGCCTCCGTCCCCATAACCCACCAGCCCAGGTGCGGCACCCGTCAGTCTCGTAATGCTGAACTTCTGTGAGTATTCACTCATGTCTATCCGCACCATGGCATCCACAGAGTTGAAGAGATGCGCCGCTAATGCATTCGCCCGTTCTGTCTTGCCCACCTGCGAACCATTTATTTATTGATTGATTGATGAACAAAACAGAAACATGCAGAGAGACAAATCAGAACCCAAAGCAGAAACGTTCTATATAAGTGGTTAATCCAACGCAAAGTATGCAAATTTAAGAGAATACGGCTACTGCAAATCAAAGGAATGAGTATATAGCTTGAGGCTCACCCTTCAACCACCGCAGTCTTTCCAACTCCCGGGTGTCCCACGAGAACAGGATTACACTTGGATTTCCGAGTCAAACTCTCAATACACTCCCGGACAACAACGTCTCGGCAGATGACAGGGTCCAGCGATCCTTCCTTGGCACTCCTTGTCAAGTTCGTGCCAAACTTCTCCAATGCTTTTTGGGTATAATCAGCCTCATCGCCATAGCCTGTGCTTTGATCATCACTCTGAATTTGCATCAATGACTACAAAGGTATACTCAAATATGTAATTGCTAACAACCTAGAGCTCTATGTACATGGTGGATAACAAAAGCGTCATGAAAAACAATGTTCAGCCATATCTATGTAGCAAATCAGATTATAAAAAATAAATAAAATGCAAGATTTTCCAGATCCAGATGCAAATCAATCCGTACAGAACGGAATATATGCATCAATTTGACCATGAGCTCTTCACAGGTGCTCGCCAACACTTTCTTTCATTGCATACCAAATGAGGATTTAATTTGCAGTTCAGTACCTTAATATCTTATGCCTTTGATGAGCACCGATATTAGGTTCAAAAGATTCATTCAAAGGTTCAGGTCATTATGATTACTGAGCTGCAAGAAAATAACTAGCGCACAGGAAAATAATCTACGTACCTGATCAGGAGTTTGCTTCAATTAGCCTGGACGAGCTGAGATAGCATATCATCATGCAACTCGATTTCGTCACTTTAAGTTCCAAGACTATTTTCTAAAGTATATTGTCCATGTACAAGTCTCCAGTCGGCCTCACATTTCAATGAACAAAACAATCCACTCGTGAAGACAGAGAAATCCTTAGTACTGTCAAGGTCAGCCCATTCTCTTTCACAAGTTCTGGCCTCTCATATTTTCTGTTGAAGAGACTACTTTCTTCGCTCCTACTATAATTTCAGGAGGCTGTAACCTGGGCCCATTGAAACACTTGTCTGACCGGCCAACCATGCTTATGCACTGAAAATAGATTATTAAGAGATAAACATCAATACTGCGGACCACAGTAATATTTCACCCAGCATATAAGTCATGAACCCACAATATGATGATTAATCGTGGTGTATTCAAAACAGCTAAGAATAGAGAGAGCTATAAGTGAATATGGTAAGTTTCCTACCCATCCGTATCACGTGCTATCGCAGAGGATGAAATTTTTCTTGCATTTCAGAGTGCTCGATCGCACTGCACATGAAGTCATGAATCGTGGTCTCAAAATAGACCTGGGTTTCTTGCATGGTCGAAGGGAGGAGCTGTAAGTTGGATTCCTGAAACTGTACGTACCCGCTTGGTATCAACGAGTGTTCATATTTCACCTGCAGTAGGTTTTAACCTGTATTTGTTTGGCAGCCGAGCACTCGATACAAGCTAGTTCCACAAACTCTTGCATCAAATTAAGGTGCCGGCGTACCATGGTCTGCCATGGCAAATTAGCCAATGGAATCTGTATGACTGACTGATCAATGGCTCCCTGCAGGCCATAAAAGACAAAACAAGGTTCCAAGCCATTCAGAAAATAATGTCAGTGTCTCAATCACGTGCACCCAGATCATTCCGAAATCAACCAGCTGTCAAATTCACAGAACTTAGATAGAAGAGACTGAAAGTTCTATTAGGTGTTAGCATTCAAACTTGGCTGTAAATTGTCCATGGCCACTGCTCTTTCAATAGAAGAATCAGGGATTGTGGACGGTCTATTGTCCCTTCAATAGTGCTCTAACACCTCCCACTTTGACTGATCGCATAGGAAATTAAAATCTACACCTGTAGTCGTGAAATTTTGATCTCAACTGATTTGGGATCCCTGTGTACGTAGTGATCTCCAAATGAAAACACACTCATCCATATCAATTAAAATGTTTAATATAACGGTAAAGAGTATCCTCAAGCTTACCTGAGCGTGAAATGGCCTTGTTATGATCCTTTTAAGCACCTACAGGCAGAATCCTTAGTTTGAGGTAGTCACAGCACGTCCGCCACTTTAATTTATGTAAAGCGTCAAGTGATAGACTGTATAAATTTATTATTATACGCTCTGGAGTGGTGACATGAACCTCTCACAAGTTGAGAACTATGTATCACTTGAGCCACTCTCTATGCCCCCCATTATAAACTTCTGCAGCTTCCACCATGGAAGGCTCAATTAGACTGTTCGAACTCACCAACGACTAGAATGGCAATCGTCTTGAAACCTCTTTGGGATTCAATCATGCACATTTGAAGGCCTGACCATAGGATTACTCCAGAGAATGAATCACTGTAACAATTCAAGAACCTTGCAGTACTTGCAAAGCCTGCCTGCCCAGACAGACAATCGACGTACACAGTCGAGTTAGAATATTGTACTGTAACACGAGACTCAAACTTCGTATCATTCATGTATCAACCCATCATGAATACGGTCAATTACCTAGTCTACCTTAGTACAACCACAGCACTAGCTACAGGAATCACATCTAAAAGACGCACGCCTCAATGAAATCCGGCCTCTAGAACTTTCAGACACGAAATTGATTTGGAAGACATGAATGTAAAAAGAATTATGTTTCTCTCCCGGGTAGACTATGCGTATATACTGTATAGTCAAACCCGTTACTCCAAATTGTATTTACGATTTGGATGCTGCATCAGACAGTATACGTACATAGAAAAGATTAACAAGGAGAGTAAATATGACAATACAAAGCATACCTGTGATACAAGCAAAATCACCTTCTCATGGATGCATATAGCTTTAGCAGAAATTTGAGAGAACTTGAATCCAACCTCCATGAGCTAGCTTGCCTTCATAAAATGTAGGTCCAAATATTACCAGCTTCAAAATCAGCACATACAATCATGTGATCTAAGCTACTTAGTCTTTACACCGAACCCACATCTGTTATCTAGAACATGAGTTTCAGAACTTGATTGCAAGCTTTAAAAACAAAGTCTAACTAAGAGAGAAAATGATCCGCTGGGCAAACCTTCTTCCGTGGGGTACACAACCTTGCCCACAGCTTCATTCAAAAGCGAAATAATATATCAGAGACTTAATACGCATATATCCTTCGATGCCGGACGGTCAGCACAGCTTGCACGCACTCGTGTTAGTCGCCGATCGATCGAAGCTGCAATGAATGGATCGACCGCATGCATTCTACAGACAGTGCGTACTAGAAGTTCTGGCTGACATGCACGCGGCTCGAAATTGTTGCAGTAGATTGAACGCTGTCAACGCGGCCATGACGATCAGATCTGATCCCTCCCGCAATTAACCTCACCGGGCTCAAATATGTAATTGCCAACAAGGAGAAACAACACATGACATACTTTGAATAAATGGCATCCATGCGATTCCAAAGAGAATCAGAAACACCATCCTCTTTCTCTCCTCTCTCTTTGGTCTCACTTTCCTTTCTAGGAGTTTCAGTTGATTCACAATAGATGCATCATCAATCAAATTGGAATTGAAATAACAAATAAACAACAGTAAAGACAACTCCATAAATACAGTCATTTTGATGTGAACACAAGCCTAATAAGAATAAATGCAAATGGGTCAAATCAAGTTGCCTATAGATGCCTTTTTAAGCAGGTTGCTTAATCTTTTTAATATATGAATTCATTTTTCATTGACTTACAATATAAAAGCTACAAATGTTTGCTTATTAATCTTATTGTAGGTAAAATAAGAAAGAGGATAGGAAAAGTACAATTACCACTTGAATCTGCTGGAAGCTTTGTCCTTAAGAGTCTTGCTAAATACACGCATTGAATTGTTTTATCTCACTCCACATCCATCTTCTTTTCCGCTACAGTTCAGCTATTTCTGTAATCTTCTCTGAGCTAGGATCTTGTTGATGCTCTTGACACTAAAACAATCAACAACGTCACGCATAAGTGTATTTGAAATTGTTAATTGCAAGCAAAAGTGCAAAACTGAAGTTTTCCAATTCAATAAAATACACAAAAAATGAACCACAAAAAAAAGGTTGAAGCAAAATTAATGTAGGAACTCACATATCTCATTCGAATGTGTGTAAAACCACCTCTGCCCGAGTGTGTCAATTTTTGAACCTTATCTCGCGTAGCCTTCAATCTTTGAGAATTGTTCAAGAAAGTTGGATTCTTCAGTAATTTCTCTGCAGCCTTAAATCTTTCTATAGACAAGCTCATTTTCAAATCTTTTTTGTCCTCTGCGGATTTCAGCTGTTTCACAACTTTCGATTTCCGTTGCCTCAAAGTTGTCTTAATAGATTGTGTGGCCCAACTGCTAATCCAATCACCAGAGAAACGTTCCCTCCCTTGATCTATGATTTTATCGATGGTTTGTTTTCCAACCTTTGGAGACACAATGATACCAGTAGGAAACGTGGCCAGTGTTCTCACTGTCAAAAAGTGTACCAATTCTCTGCGCCCCTTGCCATTTGGTTTCCCATACTCATCTATTTCTACAACCGTTTTCCCATTTGAATCAATGATAGGCTTGCCTTGCTTTCTCAATTTCCTCAATTTTTTGGCTCTTTCCTTCAAAATTTCTGTCTTGTCTTCCACTGTCATGCACTATCATCCCAAAGTTTTCAAACATTAAATATCATACTTACAATAACCATACATAAATTAACAATGATAGCATTCATAACCAAGCCTCTATAATAGAAACAGGTTCAATAATATACCTTATTTGAAATTTCACTTTTCTCAAATAATTGTGTGTTGTCAAGCTCTTTATAGAAACCCTCCAACTCTTCTTCTTCAATGAAATCAATTTTTCCACTTTCATATTTCATAGGAGTGGCCAAGAAAGAATTCTCTTCAAACGAAACACTCTTCTTATTTTGACATTTCATAGGAGAGGTCGACACTGCATCCAATGATGAGGAGTCATCATTCACCAATGATGTTAAGACCATCACCCCTTCTTCACTTTTTTCCACCTAATCAATCAATACCACATACGATTAAAAACACAACCAATGTCAATTATAAAAAAAACTTTAAGTGTCAATGACATGATTAAAATGGGCAGTTTTTACATAATGATTGTTGTTCCTAATGTAATAATCACATCTTAGAGTCTATAAACAATACATACTACTAGTCATTATTCCCCACCTCAATTATTTTTTGTAAAATCTTGCCATGTTCATCCATCTGAAAGGCATATTTTTCAGATTCAAATTGAGAAACAAGGGCCTGCAGGTTTGAAATGTCTGCGCCATACTCTTTGGAATAATATTGTTCGAGTTCCCACAGTACATCCCTAACAATTTCTTCTAACACTGTTTTTTTTCCATAAAGCTTAGCAAACACAGCTACAATTTGACCTGCAAATATCAATTCACAAAAAACATCATCTTCAATCATCACTTCAATCTTTAAACTAGAATTGTGATTTCATACATGCAACTTCAAAATCTATATCATCTCACCCATTTTGGTCTTCTCAAATGTCTCCAACATTTGATCATCATGCCCAAAAGATCCAATGAGGTACAACTTGTAGTTGGCCCAGAATTCCCTGACACTATCAAAATAAAAACATTACATTCAAATTACATAGATAAAGCATATGCTTGATCATATTTGAATTTTCATGCATTAAAATAAACAGGAACAATATCTCACCTGAGGTTTAAGTGCTCAACTGCCAAATTTGACACATTTGAGAGAGATAAATGGACTCCCATTGAATGAGCTTTTGTCGAGAGTACATCCATCAAATCCATACTACCCATGCATACACAACAAGAAATAAAAAAACCCTATCAACACTAAACTCCCAATGAGGGAATCAATCTCAAAAATACTAAAACATTTATCATTCATTCATCTATTTCCCACTCATCTGATAATAATATTTCCGACTCACTGGTACTGTATGTATGTATATACCCATTAAATTTACAGATGTGATGAGCGAGCTAGTTTAATTTCTTGCCTACATACACATATATGCTTTTTGATAGAAATTGAATCCAGTCTGACTAGTTCTCTTAGAAGAGAGTAATTGAGAAACAATGTAGAAGATGGCAAAGTGTGGTTGTGCTGACACTACGAAACAGATGGACTGCCCAATCTGCTAACTAAATTATATATACTGAGGCCTTCAAATTATAGGACCCTTTGCCAAGAATTATAGACCATGAAATCATGTCAACAAGAAGTGACCGCTAACTGAATTATATATACGTAGACCTTTAAATTTAAGGACCCTTTGCCAAGAATTATTGACCTTGAAATCATGTCAACAGGAAGTGACCGCTAACTGAATTATATATAGTTACTGAGGCCTTTAAATTAAAGGACCCTTTGCAAAGAATTACTAACCTTGAAATCATGTCGACAAGAAACATATAATTTCGGACCCTTTGCAAAGAATCACTAACCTTGAAATCATGTCAACAAGAAGTGACTGCTAACTGTAGGCACCTACCTCACTGACAGGCAGGTGAAATCAATCTACTTATTGCACCATTTCGAAATCCACAGAAAAGTATATTACCCTGGGAAAGACAAAACCAGATAAAAATATTGAACTAGCTTCACCTCAACAATCAGACACAATAGCTTCAATTGTATTTCTAATTATGCATCTCATATTCATAGCACGTAAAACAAGCATACTTATCAAAGTGTGCTTGCCTCTATCAACTTGCCGACACAAAACAGCACTGCTGCTCCGACACATCCAGGTGACATCACTTCTCTCCAATGCCACGAGACCCGCACCTCCGTCCAGACCTGCAAAGCCCTCACCACTAAACTTTAAACATACCTCCGTTCTTGATTAGAGGCTACAGTAAGCAATCAGGTGTTCTTAAAAAAACAGGGTGCTTTCACAAGGACAATAGAGTGCATGTCTCTACAGCGAGAATTCGGGCATGCCATACAAAAGATATCAGAAGTGGGAAGAAGTTCAATACCCAAGCTTGGTGCTATTCCATTGGGACTAGCTTCAGCTGTCCAAATGCTGCCACGGGTCTTTGCTCTTGCTTGAATCTGAAACGGCAAGGGATAGATTCTATCCCAATCCTCAATTTCAGGCCCTTGTTGTACATCAAGAACGTACAGAGATCCACTTGCTTCTCCGGCACCTAGTGTTATGAGACTGCACGCAGGGACAACCAGCCAAAGCGATGTAAGGCCTTCAAAAAACCAAATTTAGTCCTTGCCTATTGAAAGCCCTCTTAAGTACTGAATGCTAACAATAATTATCATTGGGTTTACAATTCCCCAAAGAGTGTCTGACCCACCCAACCCGTGCGTTTCTGTGCTCAGGGTTATGAACTTTCAACAAAGTAGAAAAAGGGTGTACATAGCACTTCGCTGACGACAGGCACTGTCCTCGGGTGATCCTTCCCCAAGCTTCTTAATTGCTGTAATGCGAGAAGAAAACTGTGAACTTCAAATATTCCACAACCCTCAAAATGCTGTTTACCGTTTTCTTGTATAATGAAATGTACACAACTGTGTTACAAATATGGTAATCCACAATCAAGACTTAGTCCTCAGCAATATATCGTTGATTGCTATCCATTCAAATAAACAAATTGCTTCAGACATAATTGCAACTATAATTATATTAGCAGAATGAACTTAAGGTTCTCATGAGATTTCAGAGGACGGATACCAAACCCAATTTGCGCAGTGATCATAAAAACGAGATAAAACGAGGGTTGAATTTGAAAGTCACAACATAAAAACTTAAACTCACTAGTTATCACACTGAGAGAATATTCAAGAACATAGAGATTAGTGAGAACCTCTCAACGAAGAGTTGAGGACCTTGGATTGCAGTACCGTTGCTGTTTGCAGCAGAAGTGACAGTTCAAGGGAAAGACAGAAAACTACTAAGTACTGAAATGAGGTATTCAGCTTATTCCACACCACGTATTTATCTGCGGTAGTCTTCACTTTATCCCAGTGAAGAGGCTTTAACTGCTTCGGTGGTCCTTGATCCCCTGACGATGTCCTTCACGAGTTCAACGGCCTCAATGCAGGGAGTGGTGTTGGGAGGTTGCTGCCTGTTCCTCCCGGACGTAAATTAGGAGTTCCACCTTGAGGTGAGGGTGGTGGTGGAGGGCCTTTTCTAACCGGAGGTGGTGTAGAGAATTGACGAGCACCCCTGAACAAACGCCACAATTCACCGGAAACCTAAATCACTAAACTTTGCAGCGGTGGCAGTGGTTTTTCTCAACGTCTAGAACAGCAGAGATCATTGCATGTGGGGTCAAAAAACAAATTATGGCCAAGAACAAGAACGTCGGGGTCAGGATTGCGTCTGCGCGCAAGAGCTAGCGGATAGTCCCGGAGAACGGGGTGAGGATTATGGTTGCAGAGCAACTTGGCACTCCAGACGGTGCCGCCGCCCTCAGAGTCCGCTCGTTGCCCAGCTACGTTGCACACTTGTCACAATCAACCTGCATGTCTAAGGTTGATTGTCCTAAAACCACCAACTGAACCCTTAAAAGGTCCAAAGAGCCCTTTCCGACCAGTATAATACACCAATTCTCCATTGTATTTGGCATAGTTCTAGACCTCCTATGGGTTTACGATCAAAAGTGAAGTTGAAATTCATGTTAGCATGATTTTAATGAGCCAATGGGGTCTCAATTTGAAATTTTCTATTTACAACAGATGCCAAATACATGCCAATGTATATACTATCCCCATCAGCCCTTTAAGGGTTAAGCAATCTGACCTATTTTTGGCAGTGCTAAATTTGAAAAATATATCACCGCTTTTGAAATAGGTTTTGATGAGGATTGCAAAAATTTGCAACATCTAATTCGCATATGTCAATTTCATACAAAATTTGGAAGTGCAAAGTAACCTGTGACCCAAATCAACCCTTGGGTTTCCCCATGTCTTCACCATGTGGTACCAACTTTCACTCATACTGATACCAAAAACCACCAACTATTTCTTCGCAATATATGTTTGGCGCACGTGCCATTAGTCTACTTGAATAGTGAAATTGGTGGTTTTGGGTCTCAATTGTGGTGGCCCCAAGAGAAGTCTCCATGTCGTAATTGGAAGAGGTGGTGGTTTTAGGACATCCTACCTTAGTTTTAACAAATCATAACAAATTTCAAATTCTAAAAGTAAAATTTGAAATTTTGATAAATATTTGAAGTTAAATGCTTCTAAATTCATTGTGAGAAAATTTTATTAAAAAAAGAATTGAAATTTGACTGTATGGATAATTACTAAACATCATGCTCCTCATTTTCTCTTTTGGACCAAACTTCATTAATTTTGAAGAAGTGATTTCTTATAACACATCTATGTTTTGCCCTTACCCCCTCTGGCATTTAGGGGTTAAAATGTTATCTTGCTAATTAATACACATTTGACATTTCTGTATGGTTCTTTTTACTTGCCAACTGTCTACCCAACTTCGACAAAATTGAATGATTGGTACACTAAACGTCTCCGTTGATGATCATTGATTGAAAAATGAAAATTACCACCCCTAAGTAACTTACATGTCTTCACATGTCCCCAAAAATCCCACAAATTTCACTATCATGGGTAAATAAGCAAACATGCAATTGTCCTTGAAACGGAGAGTAATCCTTCCTGGATTACACTATACTCCTAAATTTTGGAACAACAAATTAACAAAAACATCTGTCACTATAACATTCTTCAGATTAGCACTAGCCCTCTCTAAATTTTAATAGGCCTAAATCTCCACTTTTTTCTTCAATTCCATTCTTTTACGATTATGACACAATTCAAATCGAATAGAAAATCAATGATTTCTTAAATAAATAACATTGTTACCTATATTAAAAAAAGAATTACTAAAAACAAATACTGATCATATGATTGATCATGTCATCGATCTCCGTCATTTGCACTTGGAAAACACAGCCTTGGTCATTCACTTGATGTAGGTCATTTATTACACAACCTTATGCAAATACGACCATAATTACCATGATGCGAAGTATAACTTAGCGTGGAACACACAGAACTTGCGCACAGGTAATGCCATAATGAGAAAACTATAGTTCACATGTTCCGTTTTTCTAACCCCTAAGAGCATTCCCACCCATGCACGCAATGACTAACTCAGTGAAAATGTTCATCTACATCTAAGGAGCCCTTGCACTCACACTCCCCACCACCCTTGCATGTCCCTCACATATCAAAAGTGCACACCAAATACACCACCGACCATTCACAAGTACAATGTGGGGATATAGTCAACTAAATAGTGATTTGAAGGCCCATATTTTAACACGCTAGGGTTGAGGGGCAAGAGATATTTTTGAAAGGCCCCTACCACATTTCATTTACTTTTTCAGTGTTTGAAACTCTGGGAGGGCATGTGTGGCCATGCTCTAACTGCCGTTGAGATCAAAATGTGGATTTTAGATGAATCCAAGACAATGGTGGATGCATCATGATTGAGAATATCATCCAAACTTTGTGGACAATCACATTGTTAGTCATTCCCCCTATTCCAACCAAATTCATGTTCTTCAAGCTCTTTTGGATTTTACATAGCATCCCAAGTACATAAAGAGTAGTAGAAACGCTTCAACAACTGCAATATTTGGGATGTTTTGGTCTTTCCTACTTCAACTACATGTACGCCATGAAAATGAGTTTTAGTGTGTTTGAGCTGAACTAACAAAATGAATCTTACTAAGTCTAGTTTCTATTCCACTTTTATTTTTCATTTTTTAAACTGAAAATTGAATGTTTTATTGAAGGTACAAGTTCAATGGGTTTCGCCCTTGTGTAGAAAAATTGTCTAAATTTAGATACATGGATGATGTTACTTTACTCCAATGTTCTTCACAATTGTAGTTTACATCTTTTGTAAACAAATGGATGTTGTAGTACATTTTCCAATTGATACAAAATCACTTTCAAATCACTTCAAAGAGTCACAATAGTTTTCAATTTTCAGTAAAATTCATGAAAAATCAGTAATTGTAGTAGTCCCATGCCTTTATCTGCTAAAAATTTAATGTTGAATTATTTTATCATTTATGATGGCAACTCGGGTTGTTTGATTTCATATATAATGGAAACGGTGGATTCAAAATAGACATGATTTGACATGCGTATTCTGCACAAAGTAAGTAGGCAAATAGTAAAATTGCACTTAAACATGTGCATCAAGGTTGCATCTTTTTTTACTCCACCCTTCACTTGTTGACTCCTCATTGGTTGAGGCTACTTTGCTTGTCCACTTTTCATTTGAGGATCATGACCTATACTTTGGGCTTTCTTTTTTTAATTCCTTACATGTTCCACACCAAACCTAAGCATATCTTTAAATAGTTAAGAGATGGATCATTAGCGAACATATGATGATCGTGTATATGGTGTGCAAAGATCGTTTAGGGGTTAGTGCTTGATTGGATTCAACTGAAGGATGCGGTAATTTTTTGAACAATTTGATCACTCCATGTGAGATTTATGAATGATTTGGTTTGTTGTGACTGATGTGACTAATGTCCTAAGAAGGCATTAGTCACATTAGTTTCAGCATACTTAGTTTTTCATAAAATACACATATTAATTCTGAAATCCATGCAATAATCTGTAAAGTTATAATATTCCCAAATGATCACATTGCCAAAAATAGTTGCATCCCATTCAACAAATTTATTTTCTATTGGGGGTTTAGAGTTAGAACAACCCAAAAATTGTGAAATCATAGAAATGAGTTCAATTATTGTACAAAATAACATGACGGTGCCTACACACATTAATTTAAGACCAGAATAAAACATCTAGATATCTTAATGATCATTCAAGATCTCTCAATATATATTTTTAGACTTGAATCTTACCAACTTTAGTTTATACTCTATTTTTAACATTTAGAATATTCAACACTGTGTGAACTATTGCATTTACAAGCCTTGTGGATCAAGATCTATGCTATATTATATAGCACTTTCACTTGCTATATATATAAGTATATATATTTAAATATATATATTTAAATTCATTCTACTGAATTTTTTTACCTTGTGAATTCTTACTATGGATTTTATTTCTATTACTTTTTAAAATTAGTTTGGAGTTTTTTGAGTTTGGAACTATGGTTGTTTTTACAAACAGAGCTTAAGAATCTTTTCAACTTCTTGTTGACATATGTCTTTTAGATTGGAAGCAACAATCCAATCAAAGTGTAGACATACACATTAGTAGATTGATTCAATTTTGTAGTCTTTACATTATGTCAATGTAAGTGAAAAGCCTTAATTATCAATCAAATAGTATTAGAAATTAAGTATTCATACATGGTAGAAATCAATCTCTAGTTTACAAGATTTATATGTAATTTTACAACTCTTTATAAAAAGATAATTATCACAAATATGTTTATTTATATAATTAATATTTATGTCCAACTACATGGCCACAATCTACCAATGAAGATTTGTAAATGATTTTTTAAGATAAACCCAAAAACTTGATACTATATGATTATTTTGTAGTCTGTATACTACACTAAATAGTGTATTTAGTGTGAGGTGATGCATAATGTGCTTACCCCTACTACTTGTTTAACACTAATTGTCAATTTGTGGGTAATTAGTGTTGGCGGTTATCATCCATTTTGATTAATTTTCAGTTATCATCCAATTTGATTCATTCCATTTCTAAAATTTCAGTTTTTCCATCTAAAATTTCATCTCAAGTTTCATTCCTTACTCACACTAAATATCCATATCTCAAAAGATCACAATGTCAAAACGTTACTATTCTTCATAAATAGTGTGAGAATTCACATTTAGTGTTTTTACAAAAGTCGGTTTTTTTTATATCTAGAGTGATGTTCGCAATTACAGTGCCTCACACTAAATACACTAAATAGTGTAGTGCACTCTCAATGACTTGGTGAGATTAATTACTTAAATGATCTCTGTATACAACGGTTGAATGGTGATTGATCCAACTTCAACTTTTGGGGGGCGTGAATATGGCAGTTCAGTTGGAATTTGAGGCCATTCTTGACTGAAATTTGTTTCAAATTGAAGATGCACATTGACACTCATTTGAATTAAGGGCAAAATACTCAACTGCGGTCCCTCCAAGGGAGAATTTTTTTCTACAGTGGTTCCCAGATCAGAGCTGAACTACACCACAAAACTCATCAGTGCTTGGAATGCCACTTCCATTGAATAAAGTTTCAAAAATTCAAAAATTCTTTTCAACAAATAAACTAACATTTATTTATAGATTTTCGAGCATCCCTTCACCACATATGGTGGTATTTTTCATTCATCCAACATTCTCTTAGTTCTTGTGCTAGTTGACTACCACTTGTACGGTACGGATCTTCAAAATAAAATAATGTGAATCTTTGAAAAATAACAAAAGTGGTTTATGTTAAGTTTCATTCTTAACCCTTTAACGTCCCGATTCAACACTGTTTTCAAAGATTTGTTATAAAATGGTTGATGAAAAACGGAAATGGAGTTGATGTACAAAACAAAGTTGTAAATGTCAATGTGTAGATAACATCCGTACGGTTGGATTCATCATATTTATTATTAATATTTTTAAAGTAATTTTGCAAGGTTTTCTCTTGAAATTCAATTAAAAATCCAAAATTAACACAAAAAAATTTAAAATTTTTGTAATGAAATTAGAATGACATGCACTACGAGATGGTATGGTTTCCATTATTTGATTCTACTTACTATGGAAAATCATATTTAAGGTCTTTCTTTTTGAACTAAGATTGAAAGTTGACATTAATCACTTTTGTAAATATTCAAAAATTCACATTATCTTATTTGGAAGATCCATACCGTACAAATGGTATTCAACTAGCACAAGAATGAAAAAAAAATTTAAAAAAATGGATGAAAAACATCCGGTACCTACAGAAATCGAGCTGCTGAAATTCATCCGGTGTTCAGAATCTGAACGCCGGCGCGCTAAAGGGTTAATTCAAAAAGTGGGACCTTGAACATGATTTTCCATAATGAATAGAATCAAATAATGGAAACCATACCATCTTGTAGTGCATGTTATTTCAATTTCATTACAATTTTTTTTATTTTTTTGTGTTGATTTTGGATTTTAAATTGAATTTCAAGAAAAAAACTTGCAAAATTAACTAAAAATTATAAATAATAAATATGATGAATCCAATCGAACATATGTTATCTTTACATTGACATTTACAACTGTTTTTTGTACATCGACTCCATTTTATTGTTCATCAAACATTTATAACAAATCTTTGAAAACAATGTTGAATCGAGACCTTAAAGGGTTAAGACTAGCAAAGTGTGGATTGTGCCAACAATTGTGTATTTTAAAAATATTAAAAATATTAAAAATATCAAATTTTCAAATAGATTGCATGTCAACATGTTTAAAGTGAACATTTCATTTCTCATAACAAGGCTATACATTCATGTTAGCTAATCCCTACGGTGTACTAGCTTTTAGCAATTTTGATATCCTAGTTCTTGTCCAACTTTTTTGAGTCCCAAAACTCCTAGTTACATTTTGCGCTTAATATAAAGTGGAGTGAAAAAACATGATGAACTAAAAATGCTCATAACTAATAGAAAATTAATTTCTGAAATTTAAAAAAAAAATACCATGCTAATCTTTAAGCCATGAAGTACCTTAACGAGCAAAAAGATTTGCAAATGAATTTTATTAGAATTCAGTGGTGAATTTTGCACTCAGTCTAAAAGTGTAACAAGCAAGCATAGTCAAGGGACATTGCCCATAAATTACAGTAGATTCAATTTCATAATAGAAAAAATCAAATCGATTCTCAGTCATAAGGAACCCATATGATCAAAAAAATATTCAAAATTAGGTTCTTTGACTCATAATTGTATTTTGCACTGAGTTAAAAACTCTAGGGAAATCTCATGGTAAAAGACAAATGCCCATAATTTATTGTAAATTAGTTTTCTTCACTAGTAAGGTAAATTCCATGATCTTCCATAAGTCATGAAAAACACATAAATAAAAAAGAAACTAAGGGCCGCTTCACACTATGACAAAAGGTTGAGAGGCCGTCGATTTCCACCAATCAAAATGCAAGAAATCATGGTTTCGGCCTCTTGAATCTTCACACAAGAGCCAAAGTCCAAAGGCCGTGAACCTTCAAAATGCTTACATGGCAACACTTTTGAACCAAGGTGACGGCCTCTCGAGAGGAAGTCTAGGTCCTACATTTTGCAAGACCCATCACTATGGTCGAGAGGCCCTCGATTTCTTTTCATAAAAAATGAAAACTATATTTTATGCCTATTTTCAGTAGATTTCTTTGGACTCTCAACAAAGTTTGGACTCTCAATCCCATGGCCTCTCGACTTGGACGGCCATAGTGTGAAGCGGCCCAAAATATTAAAATCAGAGTTTAGGCATTCAAATGTGGATTTTGCACGTAGCCTCAAGGTGTAATCAAATTTCATAGCCAAACAAAGATGCCAATAATTAATGGTAAATTAGTATCCTTAATTAAAATAAAAATATCATGATCTTGATTCACTTATAAAAAACAGGTATATGTAAAAAAATGAACTAAGATGGAGTTGTGGGACGGAGTCATGGCTTTACTTTGCAATTAGTCTGAATGTGTACATAGTCAAATTTCATAGCCAAGGCAGAATTCCAAGAAATTTTTGGAAGAATATTTTTCTTAATTCAAAACAAAAAAAAAAGAAAACACCATAATGTCCCTCACTTTTAAATAATGCAAATTTGTAAAAAAATAATTAGAAATGGAGTTGTGGGAGTCAAAGGTGTATTCTGCACTTAAGGCCCGTTCGCACCTGGCCTTTGCAAAGAACGTAAATTAAAACTTAACACCTGCATAATTGAAGAATAATTTTTTTAAAAGAGAATTATTCTTAACAGTAGCCCCTTGAATAACATGAACAACCAATGAGAATTCCTCAAATCATTTATGAATAGTGAATGGAGTGAATAGTGTCACTCCAAAAATAAATTTAAAAAAAAATAATAAGATTTTGGCTCTGCAGTGAGCTTTGCAATTATGGATTTAAAATTTATTATAAAAAATTTATAAAAAAAATATTGAAAAAAAAATTGAAAAATTAATGAAAAATTAAAACATTGTTGAATAGCTCTGGCAGCTCTAGTATCCATCAAGATCTCAAGTTGCTTGACCCCCTCCCCTCCCTCTGTACCGATTCTCTTTTCAATTTCCGTGGAATGTAAAATTTACTAAAACAAGCATATTAGCTAAATTTAGCCTTGATTTTTTTATTACCTTTCCAAAAGCACCAATTCATTTCAATTTTGGTTGAGAAAATCCACTTTTTTCTTGATTATTCTCTCAAAGCAACCTGTGAGACTTTTTTGACGTTTAAAGATTAATGATGTAATGTAGTATGTTTGTGCAAAAATGTTATTATTATTTTTAGTTTGATAAAACTTATGTTGTCACATGTCACATAAGCAATGTCTGGAACCTACAAAATAGCCTAAGTGGCACAAAAATAGTAATCAAATTTATTGCCACAATTTGTATTGAACCTTCTATGTGATTACAATAGATTATCCCAATTTGGAGATGGCTGCACGCATTCGGGGATTAACTCCTCAATGTCCAACCAGCCAGAATGTGAACGATTGTTTTATGGGAAGTTAACTTCATACATGTGTGATTTGATTAGAAATGGGATGATATATGAAAAAAGTATGCCTCATTTCATGTTGTAGTCATTCATCCAAAATTACATTTCAACTAATCTCAACAAATTCATGTACAGATTGTCAATATATGATTCGTTATCAAATTACAAAAGAATTTTCAATTTCAATATTCAATTTTTACACAAATATATTGGTGATAGCAATCGCAAATCCATCGATATTTAAGAGGATTCAAAATTTATAATGTACAACTTTTATTCATATGTCAAAATATCCCTGTGGATTGTATTTAATGATGCATCTTTCCAAAACTGCCGAATTTAGAGAATCATCAATAGATTCAAAGCCTTGCAACTTTCTCATACAACCTCAAATGACTTTCATCCAAGTCATCTTGGTAAGCCTATTAGCCCCTAAACGTCCCAACGTTTAGAAACTCAATCACAAACAGATTTGAAGCCTTGAAACTTTCTCATACAACTTCGGATGATTTTCGTCCAAGTCACCTTTGAAAGCCTATTAAATTTTCTACCAATTACAATAAATCTCTTGTGATGAGAAGTTGTTGATAATATTGGAGAGGCCTCCAACTACAAGTATGTCAAATTGTTGGGTAGATTTTATGCTTGCAATGGTCTTCTCATGTACACCTCATATACATCTAAGCCATGGTAATATCTACTTTTGAGGCTAGAATCTACTTCTGTTCAAAAGGTTGGTATGTTTAGGGGGTTAAATTCTCTACCAATTACAATAAATCTCTTGTGATGGGGACCTCTTGAGAATATTGGAGAGGGCCTCCAACTACAAGTATGTCAAATTTGTTGGGTAGATTTTAACCTTGCAATGGTCCTCTAATGTGCACCTCATGTACATTTCAGCCATTCTAATATCTACTTTTGAGGCTAGGATCTACGCCTGTTCAAAAGGATTGGTACGTTTAGGGGTTAAAGAGGTAATGAGAGCTGCTTCATAACATGATAATAGTCAGTACATGTGATGAGACGTGTGCAAATAAATAATATCGTTTAGTGCTCTACTGCTGTTTGTAACTTACTCACTCAAATTTCAGGTCTACTGAAAGACACAGAATCACATCATTCTGAATTTCTAATGGGAAAGAAGTCCCCTGCAGGCTTTCCTCTGTTTATCAAAAATAAATCTATTTACCTTGTACAACTAATCATAACACTGGCCCAAAGACCATTGTATCATAAATTTTATTTTTCAAAATAAATTATGTTCAATCAGTATAGAAATCCAAAAATTGGTATCTATTCTTTATTTTTATTTTATTCAAACTTATAAAGTGGAAGTTGTGGAGGAAAAGGAGTTGTTTCATGGAGAATGGATAGTGCAGGCGTGGCCCAAAATAAACCTTAAAAATTATCATCTTCAACTTTAATCATATAAAATTGTCATTTTATTAATGAATATTTTGCATTTGCACACTATCCGTATAAAAAACTGAATACAAACAAATTATCACAAGTATAAAAATTGAACAAAAACAGATTATCACAAATGATAATCAGAGAATCTAGGATTCGGTCTCCTTGACCTTTTTGGTGGATGACTACTTGGAGTGGGCTCTTCTTCTCTGGCTCTACCTTTGCCCTTTCTGTTTCGTTGATTTTCGTCTCCCACATCAACAGGTCCGGGATCTTCTTCGTCCTTCTCCTTGTTGTCCCTTTCAATAATGGCCTCCACTTCAGCTAAGCATTTACCATCGTCACGATCTTCAGGAAATTTCTCCTCATCTCCTTCCTGTACAAAATCAGCTTCTGCCTCATCCTCCACTAGATCTTCTATTTCAATCTGTGAGTCATTAACTATATTTGGTACCCCTGCAGCAAGTGGATTCTCTGTGGATGTTGGGGTTGCCTTGGCTGAAAAGTGGATGTTTTTTCCTCCACCTTTTCTAGCAGGTGGCACATAAAGCTCCTTCTCCATGTCACAGTCTAAAAAGCTACCTGTCAATCTAGGTATGTTCCTTCTCAATGGACCAGGAAAATCTGGAATTGTTTCCACAACTAGTACCAAATTTGGGTTCTCTTCTAATATACATGTATAGGCTTGCCGCAATCTAGAAGGCTCACTACATGGGTTTCCAAATTTTGTTGCTTGCGAAATGTTCTTACTGCGATCAAATATAGTAAATCCATATTCATCTGATGTGATGGATGTGTGCAGCCGTAGTTGCGAAGCTCCAAACCATTTGCATAATACAAGTACTACTTTTATATGTAAAAAATCGATATCAAGAATTTGGTCAATGATACCCACATAATCTTCAACTGGGTTGTCATTTGATTCATCTGATGTCGACTTCATTGAAAATTCACATAAAACATATGAGTCTTTAGTTAATAGACCTTCATCAGCATCTTCAGTACGGAAGTGTTGCCCTCGCATTTTCATGCCTCTGTAAGACATAGCCCTACTTGGACGTCCATTTGCCAAGCCAAGAATAATGTCGCTGGGTTTCAATGTAGAAGAGATATTTTTTTCATTTTGATTTTCAAGAGTTTGATTGAGCCACTCTACAAATGACAACAACTTCATTTCAGGTGGATATTCAAATCTACCTTTTCGAACTTCAGACTCCCATTCTTTTCTATATCTTTCACGCGAAGCATTTGTCTTTGTGTTGAAGTCTTCATAAGACCTGCAATTTGGATCAACTATCTTTTAGTACTTTTTATTTCCAAAAAAAAAAATTCAAATCATTCAATAAAGTGAGTAAATAATTAATCTACTTATAATTCAACGTACGGCTATTTCCACTAACAACCAAATTCCCAATTAATACAATTTCTTTCATTCTATATTTATTTTTAAAGTTCTTTAAAATTAAAACCTTTTAATTTTAAATATTTAAAAATAAAATCCTTAAACATATTAATGCACCTACATTAATATTTTAGTTTTATTTTTAAATTTATTTAAAATAAAAGAAGCCATATTCTATACCAATGGACAGTACACATGTGTTTTTGTAACATTGGGTGGTTTGAATGTACATCAGAAGCTTTGATTTTTTAAGTTCTGAGTTTACAATGATATATCAAGTATTCAATTTGAAATTAAATAGTTACTACATGTTTGAATAGATAAAATTACATCATTGCAAATTTTTAAATATTTGTACAAAAATTAGAATACTTACTGCTTCCACTCTTCAAATGCCACATTGTTATCCAATATATATCGTTCGATGTGTTGTTGAATTTGGGGACTAAGTGGTACCTCTTTTCTTCCCCGCTGCTCAAGAATAAATTTGTCATTATCATATTCATCACTGTTGCCGTCCAGGATAGCTTTATAAGATTCATTTGGTGCGTTAGGAATATACCCTCTAAGATACCCAATATTTGTAGCCAACCAATATGTTTCACTGATACTCCCTTCTGGTCGTGCCAGATTCTTCACAAAGCTCTTCAACAGCTTGAAGTTCCTTTCGACTGGATACATCCACCTTGCATGAATAACACCACATAAAGTAACCTCCTTCACTAAATGGTAAGTTAAGTGCATGCTAATTGTAAATAGAGTGGGTGGAAACTTTTTTTCTAAAAGACATAATGTTTCACAAACATCATTAATAAGATGTGGAAACAATGTTGTATCTAGAACTGGGCTTACTATGCGTTGATAAATACGACATAATCTATAAATAGCTCGTCTAGGTCCAGATGCTAATAAACCTCGCAATGCTATTGGAATTACATGTTGCATCAAAACGTGGTAATCATGAGATTTTAAGTTTTGCAATTCACTACCATTTTTTCCCCCAAAAAATGAAGACACATTTGATGCAAACTGAGAAGGTAATTGTAATGCTTTCACCCTTCTTATAAATATTTCCTTCTCATGAGCATCAAGTACCCATGGCGCTGCGGGTTGAAAAGCCTTCATTCGATGAGGATCTTTGCGTGTGGGAGCTTTAACTTCGTCTTTTATCCACAAATCTTCCCTTATCTTCATGTCTCTTAGGTCTTGTCGCACCGCACTAGTGTCATTGTCTCCTAGAATGAGCTTTATAAAGTTGAAGCATACATTTTTTTCTACGTGCATGGGATCTACCAAGTGTCTAATCCTCAAACTTTTCCAATATTCTAACTCAAAAAAGGCAGATCTACGTTTGAAGATAGGGTTGTTAGAAGCAGAATCTATGAACCACTCTTCTCCAGTCCTTGCAGTAGGAATAGGACGGTCTTCTTTTTCATATCCCAAGACTTCTGAGCTTTCCCTATATTGATGATTAGGATCCAGATAACATCGATGATCTAAATAAACACACTTTTTTAACGCTTTGGAGTATCGACCTGTTAATTTTTCTCCACATACTGGACACGCATGATAGCCTCCAACTTGACAAGCAACAACTATACCGTATCCTTGCAGATCATGGATGACCCACATGAGAATGCCCCGTAGCTGAAAATCACGTTGTCCTACAATGAATGAAGTTAGTTTTTGGTTAGTTTTGTGAGCAGAAAAATATGATAAAGTCTGCAATTCTAAAATTCCAACACTTTTATATGTAAAAATAAATACTTTCATATTAATTATTCTAAATAAAACCCTACAACCCAGGCCACTATTAATTTATAATATTAAAATACTAATAGAAACTCAATCATAAAGCTTTGTTAAATATGGAATTTCAAAATTCCATTGTAATAGAAATTCCCAAACATAAATTTTCTTGACTGAAGTTAATATCCAAACAAATTCATGAGTTTTGAAGTTTCAGGCACTTACCAATAGGTCGTGAAACATCGACTCCTGCTACTCCTTTCCACAACTCAACCAATTCACATATAAGCGGCTCCAAATAAACATCGATGTTGTCTACTTGTTTTTTTCCAGGGATAATCAGTGCTAGGATCATGTGGAAGGGTTTTGTGATCAAGTGCGGTGGTAAATTGTAATTTAAAATATTTACCACCCATGTGCTCCACTTCACTGAAAGAGACTTGTATGGATTCACACCATCCAAGGCTGCTCCCAAATGAAGACCATTGAAATTTGGGTCGATGTTTTCATTAATGTGTTTCCAAGCTTCAGAATCGCTTGGATTCATCCACATACTAGGATTATCATTTTTAAATTTTTCAAAGCCACTATAAAGTGGCGCTTGATTCTAGTTCCTATATGACTTCAAAAACCTGGGAATTATAGGGAAATGCCTTAAGACTTTCCACGGTGTCTTTCCCTTCCCAGGTCTATATCGAGGCTCTCCACAGTGAGGACACGATACTAATGTTTCCCTATCTTTGAAGTATATGATACAATTATTTTTGCAACAATCGATTCGATTGTAGGACAAGCCAAACCTTGATAAATTTTGTTTTGCTTGCTTGTCATTAGCTGGAAGATTTTTTAGCTCTAATTTGTCCCTCAATAACTCTAGTAATCCATTAAGTGCAGTGTTTGTAACTCCATTCATTACTTTCCACTCCAATAAATGTACTGTAAAAGAAAGCACTCCTGTTTTACATCCTTTATTAACAGCGACGGAATCTTCTTTTTTAAGCTCCTTTAGAAAGGCATCAAACTCTTCATCATACAAAGTTTCTTCATTCGGTTCATCTGATGAAACTCCTCCTTCTCTTCCATGACCTGTGGAGAACTAATTTTAATTGTATGCAATGAATAGTACAATTCGGAAACATAAATTACTACAAGAATGTTCACATAAACCTAATATTCATAATTTTCTTGATGCTAATATTTAATTAATCAAAATACATAAGAAAACTTGAACGTTGTTATTTGTAGGAATTTAAGATAAAATAAAACTAGACCTGAATATAATTAATTTAAAAAATCCTTCCATTCATTTATATAATGCCAAGTAGGATTGAGAAGGCGATTCTTTTTTTAAATTATTGTTTTTTCTTATTTCAAAGACATTAAAATTATTAGACTCAAGCCACATAAGACAAAATACGCACAATCAACATGTTTGAGAATATAGAAAAAATTAGCTGTGTAAGTATGCCACCGTAGGACAAATGAATTGTGATTTTAAAATCCATTAAAAAAAATATTGACTTACCTTCCTGTTCTGGTGCAATAAAATATTTCTCTCTGAAATCGTTTGGTGAATTAGAGTGTAATCCCTGCCGTAAATGTTCTTTAATTGTACTAGGCCAACGAAGATGATTTCCTTTGCATTTACTACACCAACATGCTTCTGTTATCTCCTTCATTTTTGTTTGTTTAGATGTTGAAGTTAGTAGCTCGAATTCAAAAGAGAAGCACAAATGGATTTTTAGCCTAGGAGATTAGATATAGAGAGCAAATACATATGAAACATATACTACATAGCAAACAAAAGCAACCTTAAATAGTGTAATTTTTACTTTAGTGAAAATTAAAAGTAAAGTCTATAAAGTAAAATGAACACTATTACAATAGTGTAATTTTTACTTTAGTGAAAATTAAAAGTAAAATCTATAAAGTAAAATGAACACTATTACAATATTGTAAATTTAGAAATTTTGATTTTATTCACTAATGTGGGTCCTAGTATTAGTGTCAGAGAGAGTGTAGATGAGTTCTCACAAACTTTTTAAAATTAATGTGAGTAAATTATAGTAAATCACACACAATTTTAAAAATATAGAACCAAAATTGTCAACAATATCTACAACTTTGATATGCATTACAATTCCATATTTCAAAGTTACCCAAATCTTGATAATTACATATTACATATATGTGCACCCTTGACTTTTTCTAAGTGTTTAATTGACGAGTTCAATTAATCATATTGTGAATAACATAATGCATATGGGGCTGTGTTTTATATCAATGGCAAAATCATTAAATAACATTGCCTATATTGGTCTAGAACCATGTGCATTTAACCTTTAACCGTTCTGACATCCATGTTTTGAACGTTGTTTGGGGTACATTCACCTTTGAAGAACTGTCACTTTTGCAAACAATATCCAAAAATAGAGAAATTTTGCAAAAACCCCTTGCATGATGTATAGAATGTGTAGTAAATATTTGAAATCAATCCAAGATGTATTGAATTTCCGATAATCATTACGAAGTAGGTATCATCTTATTGGTTACTTTTTGTGTATTCTGAGGGCTGCAACTTCGAGGGCGGGTATCTCCTTCATCTTATGTCCGTTTTCAATAAAAAATAATAATTATATAGTGGATTCTCCTTGAAGAAAATTAGTAATCATAGTAATATTTTCATGTCAATCCCTGTTGTTTTGAATATTTGGGAGTCATTCTAGTGCACGGGTCTAGTTTGGACAATTTTTGCTTTGTGGTTAAAATGGGCTACTTTTGACATTGCAAGGTCATTTTCAGGCACATTAAAAAAATCCATGAGGAGTTTTTGGTACCAATGTGTTTCTATGATGGTTTTGATTTATTTTATGGTTCAAAGTTTTTTCATTTGAGTAATTTTGAAAACAAATTTGAATTCACCTCTAATTGTGTTGCTAGGATAACCTCAACATCTCTTTCAGCAAAAAAACACTACGATGTTGCAATCTATATGGCCAAGTGATCTCAAAATTGATTCACATAATTTACAACATGTACATTTTAAGATTTTACAGTTCAGATTTCTATACCTCACTTATATGTAGACCTATAACATATCAATAAAAATTATGCTTTTAAGCCCAAAAAAGCTAGAGACGCTTATGGGTGAAATATAACAAACTACAAATAAAAGTTACTCAAAAATGCAAAAAAAACATAAGTCCAATTAAGATAGGAGAACTAACAGGATCTTGATCCAACATAGTCCTAAGGCAGTCTATAGAAGCAAATTTTTAATTAGTTGGACTTATAACAATGGAATAAAATAACAGTTATAATTCTATTCCAAAATGCCAATTACAGTATGAGACAAATATTTTGAGCTACAGTCAATAACACTGCATGTGGCATTATAAATGATATTTTAACAAACATGTACTTTCTAAAATAGTGAGTATCACAATCTCCGAAATCACAATTTACCGAATGATTGCAAAAAAATTTGATATTGTGCACAATGCCATTAGTAAAGATTTTCGCCCATTTGTACCACCACTTTTAGAATTGCATGTGTAGAGGTACAAAATCGACTTCTTTTAAAATATTCATGAAGGAGACAACTTTTTGATCATTCACAGAATGTATTATTTTCCAAAATTACAATGTTATATTTTGGTGAATTTTTTGAGAGTTTTTAAAATTTCAAACTTAGAAATTCATTTTAAAATTCTCATTGATAGAAACCTTTCATTGGATATAAGATAGATAATCTTAAAAAAACACATTTTTAGTTAGAAGTATTCATTTCTAATTATATTGTAAATCATGCGTTCCTTATGAGTAAAGAGAGAGCATTGTCTTTTTCTTGTAATTAAGAAAATTAATCCTCCATAAGTAAAAATCAAGTAATTTTGAGTTGTGAGGAGGAAGATATGAGGGTCTGAAGTGAAGCCTAGGTACGTACCCACCGTGCAACTCTATAAAATCACCACAAAGAAGTCACTTTATGAATTTCCGATCCACAAGTATCTACGGATTTGGCTCTCAAAAGGAGCCAGGGTCTCTTTATTGCTCATCCTACAATTCAAAGCCCAAGAACCCAAATTTCCTCACTTTCTAGTCCAAGAAGTCCAGTGGGGGCCTTGTGGTCCTTTAGAGGTTAAGAGTTAATGCAACAATTCGGATCAGCACCAGTGATCTCAAAACCGCTTTATGATGTTTAGCACAGGGTGCTACCTTCCACAGAAATGGTAGATACTTTTGCTACCTTGTGAATGTACTACTCACGATACCTCTATAATATCCGGCAATATCCTTGATATATTAAGGTGATACCATGATGATATCCACCGATATCACCTCATGAAGTTGCTACATATTTTTAACATGATGAGCATTCTCGCTACATTTCAATTTTTTTTTCAATTTCTTTCTTTGTATGTTTGGCAGCCCCATTTTTTTTCGTAGAAATCCAGCTAATTTTAGCCATTTTTGAGATCACTGATCATCACTCCCTCCAAATGCATGCCCCTGAGCCATCATGCCCTTCCTGTTCACAAGGCTATGAAACTGGTTCCTGTGCAATTATTTGATTCATAGAAATTCACCTACTGCACTCTCAAATTTTGCTGGAATTTATGAAATGAACCCTAAACCCTTGGGAGTTGAAAATTTTGGCAGTACCATGTGAATAGCTTTTATGGGTTTCTATACACAAGTACTTCCACTTCGTTGGTTATTTTTATTTTTATTTTTATTTTTATTTTAAATTTTTATTGGGTGCTAAGTTTCCATCAAACTCCCAAACTCAGAACTTTCATTTATTACCTTGTTTTTCATCCAAAAAAATCTCATGATACGTAGCAAAAAGTACTATTTATTGTGGAGGAAAAAGTGGATTGATGTTAGGACTCAATGATGCACCATGCTTGCTTGCTCTTACTTAATGCGGCGTGCCCCCGTAGCTAATGATTTGAGTGGAATATCCCACATCATTTCATTGGGGGCATGAAATGATGTGGAATATTCCACATTATTTTGTTGGAGGGAGGCAGTACTCACAAAGACTACTGAATATTATGGGTGGAGTAAATAAAGATCCAACCTCAATGCACACATTTGAGTGTGCACAAGTTTACCATTTGGCTACTTACTTTGTGTAAAATATATGTCAAATCATGTCTACTTTGAATCAACCATTTCGATATATGAAATCAAACAACCCGAGTTGCCATCATAAATGATAAAATAATTCAACATTAAATTTTTAGCAGATAAAGGCATGGGACTACTACAATTACTGATTTTTCATGAATTTTACTGAAAATTGAAAACTATTGTGACTCTTTGAAGTGATTTGAAAGTGATTTTGTATCAATTGGAAAATGTACTACAACATCCATTTGTTTACAAAAGATGTAAACTACAATTGTGAAGAACATTGGAGTAAAGTAACATTATCCATGTATCTAAATTTAGACAATTTTTCTACACAAGGGCGAAACCCATTGAACTTGTACCTTCAATAAAACATTCAATTTTCAGTTTAAAAAATGAAAAATAAAAGTGGAATAGAAACTAGACTTAGTAAGATTCATTTTGTTAGTTCAGCTCAAACACACTAAAACTCATTTTCATGGCGTACATGTAGTTGAAGTAGGAAAGACCAAAACATCCCAAATATTGCAGTTGTTGAAGCGTTTCTACTACTCTTTATGTACTTGGGATGCTATGTAAAATCCAAAAGAGCTTGAAGAACATGAATTTGGTTGGAATAGGGGGAATGACTAACAATGTGATTGTCCACAAAGTTTGGATGATATTCTCAATCATGATGCATCCACCATTGTCTTGGATTCATCTAAAATCCACATTTTGATCTCAACGGCAGTTAGAGCATGGCCACACATGCCCTCCCAGAGTTTCAAACACTGAAAAAGTAAATGAAATGTGGTAGGGGCCTTTCAAAAATATCTCTTGCCCCTCAACCCTAGCGTGTTAAAATATGGGCCTTCAAATCACTATTTAGTTGACTATATCCCCACATTGTACTTGTGAATGGTCGGTGGTGTATTTGGTGTGCACTTTTGATATGTGAGGGACATGCAAGGGTGGTGGGGAGTGTGAGTGCAAGGGCTCCTTAGATGTAGATGAACATTTTCACTGAGTTAGTCATTGCGTGCATGGGTGGGAATGCTCTTAGGGGTTAGAAAAACGGAACATGTGAACTATAGTTTTCTCATTATGGCATTACCTGTGCGCAAGTTCTGTGTGTTCCACGCTAAGTTATACTTCGCATCATGGTAATTATGGTCGTATTTGCATAAGGTTGTGTAATAAATGACCTACATCAAGTGAATGACCAAGGCTGTGTTTTCCAAGTGCAAATGACGGAGATCGATGACATGATCAATCATATGATCAGTATTTGTTTTTAGTAATTCTTTTTTTAATATAGGTAACAATGTTATTTATTTAAGAAATCATTGATTTTCTATTCGATTTGAATTGTGTCATAATCGTAAAAGAATGGAATTGAAGAAAAAAGTGGAGATTTAGGCCTATTAAAATTTAGAGAGGGCTAGTGCTAATCTGAAGAATGTTATAGTGACAGATGTTTTTGTTGCTAATCTGAAGAATGTTATAGTGACAGATGTTTTTGTTAATTTGTTGTTCCAAAATTTAGGAGTATAGTGTAATCCAGGAAGGATTACTCTCCGTTTCAAGGACAATTGCATGTTTGCTTATTTACCCATGATAGTGAAATTTGTGGGATTTTTGGGGACATGTGAAGACATGTAAGTTACTTAGGGGTGGTAATTTTCATTTTTCAATCAATGATCATCAACGGAGACGTTTAGTGTACCAATCATTCAATGTTGTCGAAGTTGGGTAGACAGTTGGCAAGTAAAAAGAACCATACAGAAATGTCAAATGTGTATTAATTAGCAAGATAACATTTTAACCCCTAAATGCCAGAGGGGGTAAGGGCAAAACATAGATGTGTTATAAGAAATCACTTCTTCAAAATTAATGAAGTTTGGTCCAAAAGAGAAAATGAGGAGCATGATGTTTAGTAATTATCCATACAGTCAAATTTCAATTCTTTTTTTAATAAAATTTTCTCACAATGAATTTAGAAGCATTTAACTTCAAATATTTATCAAAATTTCAAATTTTACTTTTAGAATTTGAAATTTGTTATGATTTGTTAAAACTAAGGTAGGATGTCCTAAAACCACCACCTCTTCCAATTACGACATGGAGACTTCTCTTGGGGCCACCACAATTGAGACCCAAAACCACCAATTTCACTATTCAAGTAGACTAATGGCACGTGCGCCAAACATATATTGCGAAGAAATAGTTGGTGGTTTTTGGTATCAGTATGAGTGAAAGTTGGTACCACATGGTGAAGACATGGGGAAACCCAAGGGTTGATTTGGGTCACAGGTTACTTTGCACTTCCAAATTTTGTATGAAATTGACATATGCGAATTAGATGTTGCAAATTTTTGCAATCCTCATCAAAACCTATTTCAAAAGCGGTGATATATTTTTCAAATTTAGCACTGCCAAAAATAGGTCAGATTGCTTAACCCTTAAAGGGCTGATGGGGATAGTATATACATTGGCATGTATTTGGCATCTGTTGTAAATAGAAAATTTCAAATTGAGACCCCATTGGCTCATTAAAATCATGCTAACATGAATTTCAACTTCACTTTTGATCGTAAACCCATAGGAGGTCTAGAACTATGCCAAATACAATGGAGAATTGGTGTATTATACTGGTCGGAAAGGGCTCTTTGGACCTTTTAAGGGTTCAGTTGGTGGTTTTAGGACAATCAACCTTAGACATGCAGGTTGATTGTGACAAGTGTGCAACGTAGCTGGGCAACGAGCGGACTCTGAGGGCGGCGGCACCGTCTGGAGTGCCAAGTTGCTCTGCAACCATAATCCTCACCCCGTTCTCCGGGACTATCCGCTAGCTCTTGCGCGCAGACGCAATCCTGACCCCGACGTTCTTGTTCTTGGCCATAATTTGTTTTTTGACCCCACATGCAATGATCTCTGCTGTTCTAGACGTTGAGAAAAACCACTGCCACCGCTGCAAAGTTTAGTGATTTAGGTTTCCGGTGAATTGTGGCGTTTGTTCAGGGGTGCTCGTCAATTCTCTACACCACCTCCGGTTAGAAAAGGCCCTCCACCACCACCCTCACCTCAAGGTGGAACTCCTAATTTACGTCCGGGAGGAACAGGCAGCAACCTCCCAACACCACTCCCTGCATTGAGGCCGTTGAACTCGTGAAGGACATCGTCAGGGGATCAAGGACCACCGAAGCAGTTAAAGCCTCTTCACTGGGATAAAGTGAAGACTACCGCAGATAAATACGTGGTGTGGAATAAGCTGAATACCTCATTTCAGTACTTAGTAGTTTTCTGTCTTTCCCTTGAACTGTCACTTCTGCTGCAAACAGCAACGGTACTGCAATCCAAGGTCCTCAACTCTTCGTTGAGAGGTTCTCACTAATCTCTATGTTCTTGAATATTCTCTCAGTGTGATAACTAGTGAGTTTAAGTTTTTATGTTGTGACTTTCAAATTCAACCCTCGTTTTATCTCGTTTTTATGATCACTGCGCAAATTGGGTTTGGTATCCGTCCTCTGAAATCTCATGAGAACCTTAAGTTCATTCTGCTAATATAATTATAGTTGCAATTATGTCTGAAGCAATTTGTTTATTTGAATGGATAGCAATCAACGATATATTGCTGAGGACTAAGTCTTGATTGTGGATTACCATATTTGTAACACAGTTGTGTACATTTCATTATACAAGAAAACGGTAAACAGCAATCGGGTGATGTGCAAGAGGATGGAGTAGAATCCAGTCAAAATCCTAGCGTGCTACAGCTTCTGCAAGCAAGGGAGCACAATAGTGGCTTCAACCGGACCTCGTCCATTGAACGGAAGTACGGCTTCAATTCTCAAGAGCCACGCCGGTCATCCTCAGGTGGATGTTTTGTTACACTGACATCTATTTTATTGTCTACATATCTCCTTGGTTTTTTTCCGGTTAACCTGTTGCTGTGTGTCGACATGTTGATTGTATCACAGGTTAGGGGCTACGACGGGACAGACAAGCGGGCTGACGGCACAGTGCAACAGTTGCATATGAGTCATATGACTTGCCAAACAGTGGAGGGTGAGTGGGAAGGTGTTCAATATATTTGTTCTTGGAGGTAGCAACGGTTGTTTTGAGTAAGCTCTGTCTCTGATGATTTTTATAATCAATAATTTCACCCGATCTAATTGGTGGTAAACATCTGCGAAAGTTTTGTTGATGGAAATCATCCTTGTATCTAATTTTAGAAAATTTACTACAAGTTGGTGAAATCTACCAAACTTCCACAAGTAATATTAACCCAGAATTTGAGGGGATAGCTTAACCCTTAGAGATGCAAGGATTCATGATTTTAAAATGGTAAATTCAATCGATCATATTTGTGAAAAATATAATTGAAATGGGACCGAATTTATTCCATTGGAATTAGTGGAAAAAATTGCATGCATGTGTTGATAAATAAATACCCTTGAATTAAAAGAACTTTACTAAAAAACTACTCAAAACTACCCAGAAAAACATGATGTCCAATTTGGGCTTCTTAGTCCTTTAATTGAAGGGTTGAACAGTAAACATAGAAGTGGTTTATGTGTACCTCTTTTCCATGAGTTGAAACAAGAGCCTTCAGCTGTGCGCATTTAAGCAAGGCCGAATTGTCATGTCCCAGGAGAGAGAGTCCAATACCTGCAAATTAAGTACATGGAACGGCAATCAAAGACAGGAGCAAAATACAACCATATTAACAGGAGCACGGGTAATGTAGAAACATGAAGTTACACTTCATGTTTGATATTTGCAATAACTTCAGAAACAAAGATATTAAAGTCTGTGAGGTAGTGTGAATTTGATTTTTAGTGCAGAGTTATAACTTGGAATGATGACACAAACAATAAAAAGTACTACATTGGTCGCAATATTTAAATTTTTGTTCAATGTGACATGTCTTTAAACTCAGGGTTCAGTAATGACCACCATAGATGACATCACACAAGAGAACTCCCCATAGAGTTATGTCAGACTCCACTCTAACTCCATCGTAATTAGCTACAGTAGAAATTTCGTCAGATGTGACTCCCGGTGTTATTCGTCGATAGTGACTGAAAGTTTGAGAATGAGTCACTATATACAAGTGAGAACACACACACACACACACACACATATATATATATATATATATGTGTGTGTGTGTGTGTGTAGTGGTTATAACCTAAACGTCTTAGTGTTCAAAAACATGATGACAAACATATCTAAAGCCTTGAAACTTTCTCAAACAATTTCGGACAACTTTCATCCAAGTCACCTTTGTATGACTATTAAACTCTCTCCTACTTACAATAAATCTCTTATGATGGAGAGATGTGGATAATATTGGAGAGGCCTCAATCTGCAAGTATGTCAAATTTGTTGTGTAGATTTTACACTTGCAATGGTGCTCTCATGTACACCTCATGTACATCTATCTGAATATCTATTTTGGAGGCTAGCATCTACTTGTGTTCTAAGGGTCTGTGCTGTAGCGGTTAAATGCATTGTAGGGGTTACATGCAGGTCGCATTTGTTTTATTTGTTAGTCCTGGTGAAGCTCCTAAACTACGTATTATTCTTACACAAGGTTTACATTTTATTAATAATAGAAATCAAGAAGTAAAAGAGCATAAAGAGAACTTACTAGATTTTACAATAATTTAAAATTTAAGATATTTAGTTTATTAGTTAAAGAATTATTATTTATGTTAAATCAAATATATGAAACTCTCACTTTTGAATGCGAAAGAGGTAAGTATCACACTTTTTGTCCTATCAGTTGTGTAGCTTGGTTATATCAAAAATTTGAAGATAGCTTTTTTTTAGTGGTAGGTACAAAAACATGTGGTTATTTTTTACAAAATGCTGTAGGAGTTATGATTTTCCCGGAACATCGCTATGCTATGGCAGAATTAGAAGGAAATATTTCAACAGTCAGCGGTCACTTCTTGCTGACATGATGTCAAGGTCCATAATTCTTTGCAATGGTTCCTTTAATTTAAAGGCCTCAGTATGTATAATCGAGTTAGCATTGAGGGAACCAGGGCTTGTATGTCGAGATTGATTATGGGGATTGGTTCCTTGCAGATTGGCAATCCAACTGTTCTGTAAGTATGGATTTGAAGAAGTGTGAATCTAAGGGAAAATATTTTCTTGTAAAATCAGGTAAGTATAGTATTTGTTTATTTTTTCTAATGATTATAGATTTGGTGAATGTGAATTTCAATGAGGTTAAAGTGTGCATGGTCTGATGATTTTCACAATTGCAGTTCGACGCAACAAAATGAAAAGGAATATGGGTGAGGAAGATGGTGTGGTGTTTATTGCTCCTGAATCCTGGTCGCACAAATTCTTGAACGTGCTTTATCCTGACGGAGAAAAGGATGCTGTGAGGATTAGAACGGAACACATTAAAATTTTAGAAGCAAATTCCGGCCTGCCGGCATTTCTTGATGACGTTCTCATAGGTTTTTATATGAGGTATGTTTAACTTTAACATTATGTTTTTATAATGTTTTTCTTTCTATTATATTTATGTTAGTGTAAATTGCTAATTAGTATTGTGGTGGTGATGCAAATATCTTCAATCGAAGCTTTCTGAGATTGAGAAGAAGAGATTTTATTTTTTTAATTCATTTTTTTACACAAAGTTTTCCTCTACTCGTCAACATAATTATAAATATGCCAATAACTCTAAGATTGCATTTGATGCAGTTAAAGATTGGGTGCATATAAGTGGTTCTATTTTTGATAAGGATTATATATTGATGCCTATCAATCAAAGGTAATTTAATTTTTTTTTAATTATTCATTGTAATAGTTGATTTTAGTGAAAGTGTTTTCATTATGTTTTTTTATCATGAAATATAATTGTTGCATTGTTCATAAGAAATGTTTTTAGTTTAAACACTAATGCTTCTTGAATCGTGATTGTAAAATGACAGACTACATTGGAGCCTTGTAGTGATTTTTCACCCTGGGAAAATTATATTTGAAGATTCTGAAACTACAGAGGACCATCCATGTATTTTGCACCTGGATCCGGTGTCAAATTACCATAGTGGAATTGAAGAGGATATTCGGGATTTTTTGTTTGAATCTTGGATGAATGAACATCCGCGTATGAATAAGACTATGGCAAGGATGCTATTTTCTAGAATGAAATATATTCAAGCTGAGGTACCTCAACAGAAGAACGACTGCGACTGTGGAATCTATATGTTGCATTTTGTAGAGAAATATATCACTGCACCAACCCCGTTCTACAAGATTTCAAAAAACTGGTTTCCTGAACATGAAATCTTGTCCAAACGGAGCTTCATACGTGACTTAATATATACTTTAGATAAAAAGACGAAGCAAAGAACTGCATGATATACAGTTACAGGTTTGTTTGTATTGTGCTTTAGTAGTTGTTGATTTTCACTCTATCCGTTTGTGAAGTTTAGCAAAGGTGGAGAACAATACCACGGAACTAAAAGATATTAATAAGTTGTTTGTGCAGGTTTTATTCCTTTAGCAGGGTAGGGATAGGCCTTACGAATGAATCATAGCAGTTGGTGCAGAAGCTGAAGCCCTATTTTAGGTAAGAATAACGCGTAATTGCATTTAAACAATCTGACTTAGAATATGGAATTATTTGGCTTGTCATTAATAAATTATCCATTTCTTATCCTTATGACAATGTGTGAATAACTTGTGAGTACTTGTTTTTTTCCTGATATTTGCAGGTACTAATGCATATGTCAGCTGCCAGAAAGGAAAGATTAAAATTTGAAGTTGATGAGTTTGGGGAATTTTACTTCATTGACATGACGACTCTGACATTAAACAAGTACGGCAAGCGTGGATCCCCCTCACAGTCAAGGATTCTGATGTAACTAAATATCATGACTAATGTCAATTGTAGGGGCATTTCAGAATGCATTAATTCTAATTTCGTGAAATTATCCTCATGACAGAGGGTCATGTAATCATGCAGGTGTTTGCAAACATCAATACTTGCATGGAGGAACGTGACATGGGGAGAGTGAAGAATTTTATGCAGGACTTTTCTCATGCAAGACTTTGCCTCTCAATCAGGAGCATGCAGCTGGTCCGGTACCCATTACTATCATGTCAGTTGCTAGTTCGATCGACAACTGAGATCTATTCATTTTCCACGCATGAACGTATCGCCTTCCCTCTGAAAAATCTCTTTTGTGTGAACCAGATCGATCATTCAGCAAATGTTGCTTGTATAGAGTCGGCGTCAATTAAACGAGAGCGAAGCCGCTCATCCTCAGGTGGATATTTTGTTACACTGACATCTATTTTAATGTCTGCATATCTCCTTGGTTTTTTTCGGTTAACCTGTTGCTGTGTGTCGACATGCTGATTGTATCACAGGTTTGGGGCTACGACAGGACAGACAAGCGGGCTGACGGCGCAGTGCAACAGTTGCGTGTGACCTGCCAAACAGTGGAGGGTGAGTGGGAAGGTGATATATTAGTTCTTGGAGGTCGAAAAGTTGTTTTCAGTTAGCTCTGTCTCAGATGATTTTTATTCTCCCTGGAGCTAGTGACATTGCAAGATTGCGGCTGTCAGTGAGAGATTCGTATGTGACTTGCCACACTTCAGCGAGGTATACGGCGTCTCACGTATTTTTTCACAATTATTTATGGCAATTTCGATTTGCAACAACTGAGGACGCTCTTTTGTTTTCGATGTTCAGGTTATTTGGAACTACGCATTCGAATGGAATACAAGCAGTACCTGCAGACATTAAACATCCTAGGCGATGTGTACCCGCAGAGGCCAAGGTCAAAGTCACTAAGGGCGAGAGGGAACCGCCAGGGTTGTGGAATATTTGAAGTTCACAGTTTTCTTCTCGCATTACAGCAATTAAGAAGCTTGGGGAAGGATCACCCGAGGACAGTGCCTGTCGTCAGCGAAGTGCTATGTACACCCTTTTTCTACTTTGTTGAAAGTTCATAACCCTGAGCACAAAAACGCACGGGTTGGGTGGGTCAGACACTCTTTGGGGAATTGTAAACCCAATGATAATTATTGTTAGCATTCAGTACTTAAGAGGGCTTTCAATAGGCAAGGACTAAATTTGGTTTTTTGAAGGCCTTACATCGCTTTGGCTGGTTGTCCCGGCGTGCAGTCTCACAACACTAGGTGCCGGAGAAGCAAGTGGATCTCTGTACGTTCTTGATGTACAACAAGGGCCTGAAATTGAGGATTGGGATAGAATCTATCCCTTGCCGTTTCAGATTCAAGCAAGAGCGAAGACCCGTGGCAGCATTTGGACAGCTGAAGCTAGTCCCAATGGAATAGCACCAAGCTTGGGTACTGAACTTCTTCCCACTTCTGATATCTTTTGTATGGCATGCCCGAATTCTCGCTGTAGAGACATGCACTCTATTGTCCTTGTGAAAGCACCCTGTTTTTTTAAGAACACCTGATTGCTTACTGTAGCCTCTAATCAAGAACGGAGGTATGTTTAAAGTTTAGTGGTGAGGGCTTTGCAGGTCTGGACGGAGGTGCGGGTCTCGTGGCATTGGAGAGAAGTGATGTCACCTGGATGTGTCGGAGCAGCAGTGCTGTTTTGTGTCGGCAAGTTGATAGAGGCAAGCACACTTTGATAAGTATGCTTGTTTTACGTGCTATGAATATGAGATGCATAATTAGAAATACAATTGAAGCTATTGTGTCTGATTGTTGAGGTGAAGCTAGTTCAATATTTTTATCTGGTTTTGTCTTTCCCAGGGTAATATACTTTTCTGTGGATTTTGAAATGGTGCAATATCAACAATTGATTTACGAAAGCAAGCCCCTAAAGAATCTAATGTGCATCATGAAGCAGCTCTCATGAAGCCCAGCCAGGTCTGAAGGAGCTTTTCTTCCTGCTATGTAAAACCAACAGCGAACATCACACTCCTGCAGCACGCATGGAACTGTGTGTTTCTTTAAACCGTATTTTGGCTTCTGTGTTATTTGATTTTTACTCTGCCGAGAATCTGAGTCATATGTGAGAAGGCATCATCTGCTGAATGACAATAGCTAGGATACCGTCTTCTGGTTGCAGGGTAAGCAGTGCAGAAACGTAAGGTGGATGATTACTTTTGCAGTCACTCAAAAATCATGCGCATGGGGTCAGCAATCTGTAGGTGAGCTCTGGACTGGAAGCTGCTATACATGCTCTAGTGTTGCCACTTGTCTCCCAATCGAGTACTATTGAAAGAAACAAAGTGTTATGGAAGAGGATCGATTCAGTAGTAGATCTGAAATGACATTAACCTCTCAAGGCCCAAAGGGACATGTTGTGTCGTCTGATATGTTCATTATGTCATTTTTTAAATTCATTTTGTTCAAAAACTACATGAATTATATATAGAATACATTGCAATGTTAATGTTGATGTGGGATTTTTTGAAGTACAAATCATATTCTCACTTAAGATTGTTGTACAAGAGATAATTGCAGTCAAAGTTTGGTTTCTTCAAGTAGTACAAAATATCATGGGGCCTTGAGGGGTTAACACTGAGCATCTCATCGTTCATGTGCTTGATGCACCAGAAGTTGCAAGTGTTAATGTAAGATTTGTATCTTAAGGTGGGTGTTTGGAATTCAGTGCCAGTCATACAGCGCGTAATTGTTTAAAATTTTATCTCTATATTTAAAATCAATGTTAAACCTGCACCACGGCGAGTCTTCACCTAGTACTGGAGCTGACAAAGTTCGTGAGTAATAGATTGATCATGTTGATTGCATGCATTGTCTCGGTAAGTGAATGGTCTAAGGCTACTTGTATATGTTGGCCAGCTTCTATGCGTAAGTAATATATACCCTGGGTCACAATTTCGAACAGTGATCTGATTTTCCGTCTTTGTAGCTGTGTTTCTCAGTAATAGATCTTCAGTAGTAGATTGCAAACGGATTTATTTAACAGGAAGGAAATGTTGCTCAATGAACCTCGGTATGGTAGTACATATGGACGCTTGAGTTCTGAAGCCCCGATTGAGTTTCTGTTGCCTGGATGTATAGCAAGGTGTACTTTTAAGAAGATTTCGTTCCATTCTGTGTATCCAGGTTTGCAAAGTCAAGGCGGTTATGGGGAAGAGCCCCCTTTTGAGAGCAACTTCAGTTGGGATTTTTGGTTTTACTCCTCTCCTGGCCTTCATTATATGCACGGTGCAGGATGGCAAGTATAGAACCTGGAGGTTGAGATCTGCACAAGCTCCGGAGCCGTCTTATTTACCGAGGTGGAACTGTAGATGAAGTGTAGAATTGTAGTGTCAAAATGTACTTATATTGAATAGAGGAGGATGAATTCCAATAGTATGAAAATTCTGGAATGTACCTAATTTGAACATGTGGATCTCAATGTAATATATATTGAATTTGAACACGTTGAAACCCTCTTGAAATCTACTGTTTTGTGATATTTTGAAATCTTCATTTTTATGGGATTTTGGGACATTTGAACGTAAATGTTGTTTAAACTGAAGTGTTGAAACAACATTTCTATGATGTTGTTAAAACATGTGTTGAAACAACATGGTGTGCAATGTTGTTAAAACCTTCGTTGAAACAACATATTATTAACAACATAAATATGTTGTTTCAACCCAGTTTAAACAACATGTAAATGTTGTTTGAACCATCCATTGGGGTGGTTGAAACAACATCTACATGTTGTTTGGGATGTTGTTTCAACCACCCTTCTCCACTAGTGTGGTAAATTCATTATGATTTTGATAATTATTTTCAGTATAGACCACACTATACCTACATTACCACAAGTACTACAAGTTATCTCAATTACTTCGACTTTAACTTTCTTCGAATTCTACAAGTAGTCCAAATTTTTATTATTATTCCGGATTGGATTAAATAAGATAATTGGTGTATAGTGGTATACATTACTTCTTAAGTCCTAACTACCTACCCAATCATTTTTTGAGTGATGCTTGCTAAGACATTCTGACCATTCAAATTTTTTCCAATCAATCCAAATTTATGCACTTTCAAGTTTACCTTTTTACTTTCAGTCTACATACCTCTTTTTTTACTACATTTCAAGGTGAATATCCAAGATTTTACGTTTCTTTATTCATTTTTATTAAACCCACAACTAGTTTTTCTTAACATACAATCAAAAAACTGCAATTGAAGTAAAAAGGCATATATGATGAAATGTCATAAAGTGGTAAAGAAGTTACAAAAACATAAAAACACTTACAATGATAAAAATAAAATTTGGTTGAATCAAACATAAAATGAAACATAAATTGGAAATAAATGTCTCTGTAACATAAAATAAAAAATATATATTGGAAAATAATGTTTTTTAACATCACTAAAAATATGCAAATTGAAAAGAAAAAAAGTATTCAACCATCATGATTTCCTCAAAAAGAAACAATACAAATTCTTTGAATTTTTTTTAGATATAGAGAAAAGCCATCATGATGTAGTGCAAAAACAAAGTTGGATCATTTTTTTCTTTTCATTGCAAAAATATATATAAAGTCCGGGGAAAGGGAAAAAAAAAGGAAAACAAAAAAAAAAGAAACAAAAAAATTCAAAAAAATTTGAATCTTTTTTCTAGATACAGAAAAATCCCTACATGAAATAGTGCAAAAAAAAAAATTCAAAAAAAAGTTTTTTTACGACGGTAAAAATATCCAAAGCCTGCCGGGGGGAAAATACAGCTCCAGCAGACCAGCAGTCCAGCCCCCAAGATTTCGGCAAAAGAAGAAAAAAATTCAAAAAAAATTGAAATTTTTTCTAGGTACAGAGAAATCCCTGAATGAAATAGTGCAAAAAAAAGTTTTGAAAAAAAAGTTTTTATGACATGGAAAAAAAATTGCCAATGGTTAAGATATTTTATAATAATGAAGAAAATCCACCCACTTGCATGATCATTTGCATGTGGTGTGGTGGCTAAGTATATGGTTGGAGTTTGGATGGTCTTGGGTTCAAATCCGGCCATAGGCAATTGACCTTGTGTTGACCGTGGTGGGCCCCATTGTGGTGGTTGGAGCTCTAGATATATTGGTGAGAGTTGTCAAACCTTTTTTCGGGCAGCTAGTTTTTCCCGGGCAGGCCAAAAATAATTTCGAAAAAAAAAAAAAGTTCAATAATTTACTAGGTCAAACCATGAAAACTATTTGAAGTTTTACTCATCCTCAAAGTCCCGGATCAATTCCCATATTGAAATTCCCTCATTCACAATGTGGGAACTGCCCTTTTTTTCACACATTGCCACATTCCCTTATAAGTGTAAGTAGATGAGGGAAATAAGAGGGAAAATAGAGCAAATTCCCATATGGAATAGCCGTAAGATCTCCTTGTGAACGTGTGGAAATGTGCTATCAAACTTTTGCACCAACAACAGAATGCTTCCTCCATCACATTCAACATTCTTGCCCTAGTGTGAAAAATGTCAAATAAGGATATATATTATATAAATCCATATATTGATTTTAGGCTGGGACATTAACCCTTAGACGCGCCTGCGTCCAGATTCTGGACGATGGATGATTCTGGACGCATCCCTTCACCACGCAAGGGATGTTTTTCATCCATTCAATTTTTATTTAAATTCTTGTGCTAGTCGGTTACCATTTGTACGGTACGGATCTTCAAGATAAGATATTGAGAGTTTTTGAAAAATAGCAAAAGTGGTTTATGTCAAGTTTCATTCTTAGTTCAAAAAGTGAGACCTTAAACATGATTTTCCATAATAAGAAGAATCAAATAGTGAAAACCATACCATCTTGTAGTACATGTTATTCCAATTTCATTACAATATTTTTTAATTTTTAAATGTTAATTATGGATTTTTAATTGAATTTCAAGAGAAAACCTTGCAAAATTAATTAAAAAATATTAATAATAAATATGATGAATCCGACTGTATAGATGTTTTCTTCACATTGACATTTATAACTTTGCTTTGTACATCAACTCCATTTTAATTTTTTATCAAACATTTTATAACGAATCTTCGAAAACAATGTTGAATCGGGACCTTAAAGGGTTAATTAATACAGAAGTTTGAGTGTAGTTAGTGTCTTTGTTTTTTTCCAAAATGTTTAGGCACTGCAAGTCGCGATCTTTAGAGAATGGATGAAACCACTTACATGCATGACGTGGATGAAACATGAAAATATATGGATGAACTATAACTTTCATTCCAAATGTAGCGATATTACCCTTGCATTACACCTTTTTTAGCGAATGTTAGCATTATTAGTTTTTGGGAAGATTATTCTACACTCTACAGTCTGTTTTGGACAATAGGTTTTGTATAGCAATAAATCATCCCGGTGTAGTGTGATGAGATATTTAGTAGGGTATCGACATCTACTGTTGTGTGCAGCAGCATTGTTGACGGTAGTCATGTGCACTGGTTGAATCGGCAATGGCCAGCCCCTCAGTCCCTGTTGTTTCTGAAGAGCTGTCTCAATCTCTGCACAGTCTCTAAGCGTGACATCACAATTGACTTATTAACCCCTAAAGGACCGTCCAAGGATTCATGATTTTAAAAATGACAAATTTAATCGATCATATTGTGAAAAATATAATTCAGACTTGACCAAATTTTATATCACCGGAATCAGTGAAGAACATTGCATGTGTTGATAAAAGAAACAAAAAAAATTGAACAAAAGGAAGTCAACACAGAATATACTCAAAAGTGCTAGAAAAACATGAGGCCCAATTTTGGCTTCTTGGTTCTTTAGGGGTTAATTGTGGCTGGCCTTGTTTGAGGAAGCATGTCATCCTTACGAACTGAGTGTGAATCTACACACATTGATATAGTAATAAGTGTATTGGATCCACTTTTTCTTGCCATCCTTTTCTCTTTTATCATTTTAATTACAATATTTTAATGTCGTTTGAACGCGTCAAAATGACGTTCTAATGTCATTCTATCACAATCGTAGACCCAGGCCTGCACTTTACTAAACATGTACGAGTATACGTGAGTGCATAGAAGGGGTATTAATTTGAACATTGCCGTATTACGTAAACATACAATAAACACATTTAGAACATAAAATATTCACTTATACTTACATTAAACATATATTTAAAACGGAATATATTTGTATACAAAGGTATTTAGACATATAACCTCTCGTTTACAAGGAGGTTTTTAGAAGGGGTTATGAACGCACGTGATTATCAAACATAATGTAGAGTGCACCCCCCAAATCCTAGTTTAACATCATTCTTACAATGTCGTTCTGCTCCCCACTTGTGAGGATTTCATTATATAATTCAAAAGATACTAATTGTGACAACTCCGTTGGGCAAAGCTCTAAACTGAGAATTGGTATAGATTTTGGTTTTATGCATTTGCCTTTTAAAGTGCCAAAGTGATCAATGTCATGCTGCCGAAGTAACGAAATTGACGATCAAAATAGATCAAAATAGACCTGCAAAATTGTAATTAACTTTTGTTACATTTTCCACATGTCATCTTGTGATTGGTTTAGAGTAACGTGGCCCTTTCTACATATGTCTTGGAAAGTCATTTTCAAAAGGAGCCGTGAATCTAATTCTAGATGAGGTAGCCATGTTGCAGGTAGAAGACTTATACCTTTAACTTCGACACCGTAAATGCAAAAGCAATGAAACGATTTTGGTGCACTCGTGAGTGCACTCCTTTTCGTATAAACATTTTCAACAATACAAGTATGGGGCCTGGGAATATAGGCAGTTCATATTGGTTCCTTAACAATACTATTTGTTCCGTTTTGGTTATTAAGTATGATTTTTCTAGAGTACTTTAATAGAATTAGAAAAGAATTTAAAAAAATACATAACAATAAGGTCAATGTTTAAATCTCTAAGAAGTTTGTACCCAAGAAAGATCAAGCATAGGAAAGAGAACTAAGATAGTACAAAATCTCAAGAAAATGGATACAACAACATTTAAATCATTAAAAAAATAGGGAATAAGAAAAAGTATAAATTGGCCATTTGTAAAAACTTTTTTGAGAAGAGATTTCAACAAAGAAATGGTGAATAAGTGATTTTTAGTATCCACAATTGAGTGCGCAAAGGAGCATTGTTTGCACCCTTTTAGAAAATAACTTATTTGGAATTGCACCAAGGAGATTATTCCCTAGAAATGTGACCTCTAGATTGTTAATTTTGGGTACTCAAAAATCCTAAAAACCATGAAAACTAAAAACGTAACAAATTAGCAAAATTGTGTTTTAAATAACAAACGTTCTTTAAGAATCCAAAATATATTTAAAGTATAATTTGAAGAGTAACATCCACCTTCAACATAATTTACGGCTCCAATGGCTCATTACTTCAAAGGTTATGATACAAGACATTTCCTATATGCAACGCGTACCACCCCAATAGTGCAGAATATTCATGCAATTTCCTATACAGCATGCATAGAAACTTCAAATTACAAAATATTTTTTTGACATGAATGTGTACCACCCAAATAATGTAGGTGATTCATGCAATCCCCAATAATGCATGTATAAGAACTTCAAATCACAAAAAAAAAAAAATTGAAGTCAATGATGATTCAAACCTTTAACTTTTTTTAGCTGAACTTTTTCAAAATAGGATCATTTGCAATGCTCGATTTTGCATTTAAATCTACTAAGAATATAGACTATTAACCCCTAAATGACTGATCAACCATTTTTTGGTCGCAGCCCAAACAGCAGTGACTGCCCATAGTCAAAAAATGATATTTTTTGAGTTTTGATTTTTTGTCGAAATTGGGGGTAGAGATCATGTTCTAGTGTTGTTTGATGCATTTCATTTGCAATATTGAGGTTCACTAAGGAATTTTTTAAAGACAAACACCTCAACAATGTCCTAGTGTTATAAAACTTTCTATTTCAGGAAAGTAATGATGTTCTCTCCTTTGAAATTTTTTCTTGTTTAAATTTTAGTTTTAACCAATCATACCAAATTTCAAATTCTAAAATAAAAATTGTAATTTCGGTGAATATTAAATGGTAAATGCTTCTGAATTCATTAAATGAGTGTCTAAAATATTTTTTGAAAGTTTGATGATACAGATAATTACTAAACATCATGCTTCTCATTTTCTCTTTTGAACCAAACTTCATCAAAGTTGTAGAAGTAACATTTTATAACACATTTAGGTGGAAGCACGGTAAAGTGACCACGTTGTGATCCCTAATCAAGTATATCGGAAAGTGAGCTAAAAGTGCATTAAAGAAGCATTTTTATAAAAATAAAATGTAGGTACAAAATATAAGATATCATGTTCTAAAACTTCCTATCAAACTTTTGTGAAAAAAAATCATTTTTGAAGTAGAAAAATGACCTTAAGTGCAAAGTAAGTGACCAAAAAGTGATGCAAATGACATTGATATTATAAATATTTGTGGAAAGTGACGTGAAAATACATCAAAATAAAAAAAATTCAACTTTTAAAATATTGGAGACCTTAGATGCATTATAATCTCAAATGAAATGAAATATGTTCATATGTTGAAGATCATTTTGGTCACAAAAAGGGATCCTATATGATATTCTGACAGCTGTATTTATAACCCACTTTACGAGTATTTTTTTTAACTATTTTCATTTCTACTTTTGCATGAATGTTCCTAAAAGGTCAATAAAGGTCTCCATATTTGATTCATTTAAAGAAAAGTGATATTAAGATCACTTTCTTGCTTATGAATGAGAAACGACTGAAAAAAAATTTGAAGATCACTTTCAATAGGCACTTTACCGTGCTTTCACCCATTTAGGTTTTGCCCTTCTCCCCTCTGTCATTTAGGAGTTAAGAACTCACTTAGGCTAGCAAGTCCTTGTGCTATATCATTTGAGAGTGACTTAGAATGAATTTGATTATAAAATCAACTCTTACCTCCCTACAACTCATATTTGATTACCCAAATTTTTTTATAAAAAATGTAAAGAATGGTAAATTTTCAGCACTCCGAAAAATTTTAAAAGTAATGTATGTGAAATTCAGCAACAATTACCTATGGTAATTTTTTTTAGAAATAAATTTTGCCGAACCTACCCTCTACCTTTGGTAATCTTAGTTTTCGAAGCTTTGTGCACTTAAATGTGATAATTTAGTACATTGAAACACACCCTTGTAATGAATATGACCATTTTAACAAAACTCTCTTATTTAGATTAATATTCACTAACCTGCATCCTTTAACCCTTAAGGGTCCAGAGAGCCCATTTCGACAGTATTATACAACAATATTCTATTGTATTTGGCATGGTTCTACACCTCCTATGGATTTAATATCAAAAGTGAAGTTAAAATTCATGTCGACATGGTTTTAATGAGCTATTCGAATCTCAATTTAGAACTTTCTACTTACAACAAATTATGCCAAATTTACGTCAACGTATCTAATATCCCCAAGGGACCTTTAAAGGTTAAGGTAAACATACCTATTACCATTCATTTAACAATCGTGCCCATATGTACTAGAGATGTACATTTGCATTCTAGAATGTACGCTACAAGTACGTAAGTCATTAGGGTGGTAATGGGTATATCCACCTTATTCCAAAATGTTGTGTCTATAATAAAAGGGGACTAAGAAATATAAGTTGGACATAGCCGGGAACTGGAGAGAAGGAAAAGCCATCTTTACACTACTCCCTCTGTCCCACTAAAAAAACCCGTGGTATTGGAGTATTTTAGTTTAACGCTTTTGTTTTTGCCAAAAAGAGCCGTCTCAATACTCAAAAAATGGTTTACCTTTAATAGTAGTATGTAGTTTTTGTGTCACTCTCATTGTTCATCCCATTTGAAACTAGAGAGGGTTCACGTTTGAAGTATAAAATATAGGACAAATGTTGCAAAAAAAACGCCAAAATCCACTTTTTAGTGGGACAGAGGGAGTACCCATTAACCCCTTTAGGATGTTGCAGCCAGAATTGGCTTACGTTTTCTGTATTTGAGGATTTAGTGCCTGATGGTGAAAGTATTCAAGGATTATGGTTTCTACAATTTTTTGGGCATGGACTTCGGTAATATTTTAAGATTTTTGGAGATTTTTTTTGAGTCATATTGAAGATTTTGTGTCTACGCAAGTGGCACATTATACGTATTACAACACATACAAGGATTACAAGCCCGCCTGTTTTACTTCTTCTCCAGCTTTATACAGTACAAACTTAGTATACTTGGGGCCCATCATCCATAGGCATTCACAAATTTCTTACCAGAGCATAGATCTTTCAAATCCACTTTCGATTGTGAAATTGTGTAGCACACTTGCAAGTGTTCACTATGTAAAAACATCTACCTCAAAAAGATGTGGCTGTGGGTTACTAAATGGTGACTGTACATCAGTTATCTTCAGAATACCCAGGAATAACTCTCGTATGCCATTCTGAGAACATCCTAAAGGGGTTAATTGCCGAAAGAAAGTGACTGATGGGTTTCAGAAAGCACAAGAAATGAAGAGTCTGGAAAACGAGGAATTCCAACTAGCAACTTGTCTTACAAACCTTTGAGCCGCTTCAGTTGAACGCCGATCCAGTTCCTGATCGATCCACTTCCAAGTTCATTCAACCGCGATCCACATGGCTTGACAATCATCATGAAACATGTAGAAAATAAATTCAGGCCATCATCTACTACCTACAACTTACAGCGCACAATCCATTTCATTCTCATACTGAACAATTTGGAGTCTTCAGTCTGTCCGGCGCAAGTGAGTGAGTGAGTTCAGAGGCTTTTTCTGTGAGTCTGTCGGCCAATATTGAAGTGCTCCTGAAGGTTGGTTTTAGTTCCCTTCTTTCCCGGTGACTTTCAGATTGCTTAGTGATATATAGCATATTCTGAAATGCCTGCTCTTGGATTTTGCCACTGCTGTTTGGATCCATAACTCCAGGTACTTACCAAAACAATCGAACTAGCTGCTACTTCGGACATTTACCATAACAGGACACTGTGATCCACCATGGGACAGGTAGTTTTTCTCTTGTGTTTGAAGAGGCCAATGTTGTTAATCCGGTTGCGAATTTCTTATGCAGGGTACTGTCTTGCTAGAGACCTTGAGATGGCGGTGGTCCAGCTGAAGAGCTCAGATGGCGAGATCTTTAAGGTGGACGAGGCTGTGGCGGCTGAGTACTTTGTAAAGGCCAAGGCGAATGAGGCTGAGGGCTCTTGTTGCCCCGTAGAATTAAAGGTGTCCAGTAAAATTCTGGCAAAGGTGATTGATTATTGCGAGTATCACGCTGCGGATCCAAAAATGGGTGTGGACAAGGATGGGATCAAGGCAAAATGGGATAAAGACTTTGTGAAAGTTGACAACACGACTTTGTTCGACTTGGTGATGGTAATATATATATATATATATATATATATATATATATATATATATATATATGACATGCACATGTCTCGTATTTTGTGTTGACTTTTATTTGACTTTAGGTGTGCACCGTGTTGATACTTACATTACTAGAACATCTTCATTGGTAATACTTCGCTTTGTAGATTTTGTGATGGGTTTGCCATAATTTTAAAGAACTTGATGAAATTTTGAGATGGATCGATTTCCTTTTGCGGAAAATGGTTGCAATGTTATGGTCTTGTTAAGAAAAGGAAAGTTCTTCATTGAAAAGAATAAAATTGTTTTAGAATGATTTTGTTGCTGAATGTTCTATAACAAGGTATCTTTTCTGGACAGAGAGTTAATATCCATGGAAGAACTAAGACACGTGTACAATACAGTCAACATTCTTTCAATGTTTTTTCAATTTTTAAAATATCTCTCATTGAAGATCACCTCTTTGTTCTTGGTGACTATGATTAAACTAATCCGATGGGCATGGGTAGATCGGTGCAATTGACGATCAAATGACAACCATGCTAGTAGTGCTAGTTTGGAGCAAGTGAGCTAATTGTGTGTAATGACATGCAGGCGGCTAAGGGCTTGGGAATTGAAAGCTTGCTGGAATTGACATGTATGACTGTGGCAAACATAATCAAAGGGATGACGACGGAAGAAGTTCGATTGTTTTTTGGGATCAAGAATGACTTTACTCCCGAGGAGGAAGCCAAGATCAAAGAAGAGAACTCATGGGCTTTCAACCTCAACTCTTTGAAAGATGAAAACAACATACCCTCAACTACCCAAAGTGATCCAAAGTACCCTTGTGAAGTGCTAGGGGTGCCAAAAAGCACTGGTGAGATCAAAAGAATTCGTAGGTTTTTAACCTCAAAGATGAATATAACATATCCTGAGCTACCCAAAGTGACCCAAACTACCCTTGGGAAGTGCTAGGGGTGCTAAGAAGCAGCAGTGAAATCAAAAGTTCAAATCCCTAGTTCCTTACACTAGTTAAAACTCTTCTACATGATCCACCCTAGTGCAACCTTAATTATTCTCCTTATAAAAATATTATTAAAAAAAAATTAAAAAATAGACTAAAAATAAAAAATAAAAACAAAAAAAGAGCAAATCCTTTAGTTCTAAGGTCAGCCAGATCTTCATATGTAGTAGTTTTAGGAAAGACCTTAGGAAAAAATTGGCGTGGTTTGCCAGAAAAACATGCACGGGTAGAGAGATAACTTGTTGCAAACTTATACTGTTGTGAAATTTTATTAATGGTAAAGACTATATTTTCAGAGGTTTATACATAATCATAGATTTTCATAGGTTTATACATAATCATAGCATAATATTTTTTTGACTCGGTGAAACATTTTGTGTGAATGTGAAGTTTCTCCTTTCATTGTATGTCTTTTGTAATGAAGAATTTCCCTTGTGTTTTGATTAGGAATGGTTTTCCATTCATCATTAGTATGAATGAAGTTTGGCTTATGGTTTTATTCTCTTTTGTAATAAAGAAATTTCTTTATGTTTTGATCAGTAATGATCTTCCATGAATAGGAAACATTTGAGAGCACCAAAATTACATTCAAGTGCATACGATTGAATTCTCAAAAAATTGGGATTGTGTAGAATTGATGTTTCACATGGACTTCTTAAAAATTAACAATTTTTTGAAAATTTTCAATTATTTTTATTTTTATTTTTATTTTGTCATTAGGTAAGTTCTTGAAGGATTGGGAAATGTTGAAATGGAGTGAGAAAGAAGAAGATTCAATGAAATAGAGGATAAAACTCAAAACTCTAGTCTAAAGTAGTTTCATCCTCTATTCTATTCAATTTTCCTCTTTTGGTTGCAAGATGGAATAGAAAAGACTCCAATAGATGATTTTTCTAGAGTACTTTAAAATTAAAGTTGATTTTGGGCAGACATGAGGCTAACATATGTCCATAAAGAACTCAAATTTCCTCTAAAAAAGCTCTTTAAAAAAGGGTTTTAGTTATTATTCTTATTAGTATTTTGTTGATTGATGAATAATTGAATAATTGGTTGTAGCTAGTTTGCAAATACAAGAGCACTAAATTTCAAGAGCTTTCACAAGAGGATATGTGTTTTAGAATTGAAGAATAAAAAGCTATTGTGACTTTTAGATCTATGCCCCCTAAACAAAGATGAAACATGATTATGATTTTTAACCCTATGTCTTGAAAGAAAGCAATTAAATTGTGATTTGTTGAAAAAAAATTCTTTTGACTTTTGAATACTGAATACAATAATACATCTTCTTAAAGAAAGAGATAAAGCATAATAGTAACATTTGAATCAATGACATAAAGAAATGAATTAAACATATTTGCAACTATTAAATATGTTTTCTTAAAGGAAATAGATAAAACAATTTTTGAACCCCTACTTTAATTGAATAGTATGATGATATTTAGAGGTGTACTTTGGTTGAAACGGACGGTAAAGATTGATGTACTTATACCCTAGAAGTAAGGGATAAAACAATTATATATCATAAATAAGGGATTTAGTCTCCTTCATAAGTAGACAAGAATGAAATTCATTGAGTTGAGCCAAACTAAAATCCCATGTATAATAGTTTGTACAAAATTTTCTTAGATGTAGCCCATGTAAAATCTTCTACATTTCTATTAAGGGAATGTGACTAAAGGACAACTTAGTTTATTAACCCTTTATGGACATGCCCTTTCAGGGAACAACATGAAGGAATCAAAAAAAATCTTCCCTCCTAGGCAACACTTAATTCCCTACTCCTTGTCCTCAAAGATTTTATGCGCCTGAAGTCGAAACAATTCCAAGGCCAAAACTTGGAACAACTTGCCCACCCTAGTCCTTGAAATTTGAGTTCTCTCTCAAATCCTCCCGTAGGCAAAGAGTTGAAGATATTCTTCGTAGGATTTGCTACTCCCACTAATGCGATTCTGTTGAATTCATGCAACAATTGAGCCCACATTCCCGACACAGTTTGATCCCCTCCAAATCAAACTTGGTTGACTAAAGCAAGATTCTCTCATAAAGTCTGAAGGGCTCTCTATGTCCAATAACTCTATTATACTTGAGAATTGTAGCACCCCAAACCATTTAATTACCCTGTGATGAAAAATGAAAAAAAAAATGGAACAGACCAAGTGCTTTCATAGAACTACACTATTTCTTTCTATCTTATGGAATGATTTTAATGACGTCATAATGATATTTTGTTTCCTTATCAGTGTTTTAGACCAAGTGCTTCCATAGAACTACACTATTTCTTTCTATTTATGGAATGATTTTAATGACGTCATAATGATATCTTGTTTCCTTATCAGTGTTTTGACCTCATAGTGTCACATGTGTCCTCAGGTGGAAAAAATTGGAGAAAAAATTAGAGAAAAATTCACATTTGAATTTTTTGATTTTATTTTGTGCCACATGGACTCCCTTGTGGGGGTGCCACATGGTAAAAACACAAATTAAGGCAAAATTGGAAAAAAAAAATCAAAAAAATTAATGAATTCCAAACACCTTATATATGTGGGTGACAAAAAACCCAAATATGAAACAAAATGTTCAGAGAGTTCCAAAATAAGAGTTCCGAAAATGTTTACATATGTTTCAAAAATCACACTATTTTTGGAGGGGGTACCCACATCAGGCCATCACCCCATTGTGTCAGTCATATAGCAATTAATTAAGTCTGCAAGGCTCCATATTAACTGATATGTGCCCATCATCATAGCAAGCTTCATGTAGCATCTTGGATTCCTCTCCTTCCGTATGAGAGCCATCAATTGACACACTGCAAAGAACAGATCCAGTCCTGCACAAAGCAAATATGGCCGGAGGAGAACATCATCAAATTCAGTAGAACATTTGACACTCTAAGGTAGAGGTACCTAATTGTGACGCATACCTAAATGTGACACCCTAAAATCTTGTGCAACGAGTACATATTGATTTTGAGAATGTACAATACACCATTATTAAAATCGATTTTAGATCATCTGCTTTAAATCTTTTGCATACAATATCTAAATAAGGCATACTTTGGTGAGTTAGAATCCCCTACAAATTTTCTCAGTCTACTAATTGGAACTAAACTCTCAAAGTGTTGCTTTCTGGTGTGGCTACGTTACATCAGCCTAAAATCAAAACAGCACTGAAGCAAGAGCTCAATTCTTTGTGAAAAAAAATCCAGACATCATCAACTGTTGCAAGAGATGAGTGATCAAGTTCGTACCACACGGTGTTCGCCCTTGAGAAAATTAGCTAGCAGTAGCAAAGCGTGGTGTTGCATGAGCTAAAATGGAAGAGGAGAAGGAGCAGGCCCCGGAATGCCCGAGTCGCAGAGGATTTGAAGAATGGAAGCCAAGAACAAAGCCGAGAATAGTAGCAAAACCAAAACCACGAGCACAACAGACACCTTGAGCTGCGTATGCTTCAGCACAGGCCTCGTGCTGTCCGGGGTATCCTCTCGCAAGGAAAATGTTTCCCTCTTTCTTAACAATTTTTGACTTAGTTTGATACAGTCCTACAACAACAACAACAACAACAACAATCCGTTCAGGAAGGTAACCCCATCAGCTCAGAGCCACAACACCGAAAGGAAACCCTAATTAAATTTAAGAGGAGATTGAAACGTTCGAACACTCCGAACGCAGGACTCACGCAGGACTCACGTAGGACTCATCCGCCCTCGCCATCTCGAATGCTCCGCCCACAGACACAATGCTCACGATTGCCCTCAGAAACTCTCGTAAACTCTCCGAAACTCACCCTCACAAACTCACAAACTCTCAAAAACTCTTGAAAACAAATTTTACCTCAAAGATAGAAGAGGCACGTACTTTCAAAAGCTGCAAATCACGCTTCAATTCTGGTGTGATTGTAGGTGCGGGCATATTGAACCTGCAAAGTCAAGAATTGCAAAAGTCAAAAACCCTAAACTCAAACACAAAAGCCTGACAGTCAATCAAGGAAGTTTGAATTGAATCAGACCAGTTTTTTCCAGTGGTTTCTTTGACATTCTTCTGTGCCAACTTGCACGCCTTCTTCTGATCCAAAGGAGGCACGTACAAACCATTGATCCTGCGGTTTATACTTGGCCAAAACCCCGATATCGGACTTGGCAGTTCTGCACTAATGATTAGTTCTGCACCGATCGCACCTGCGCCTGCACCGATTGCATGAGCCCTCCGATCGCCACTCCTCACAGTCTGCCCTCGCTCAGAAACACTCCGCCCTCGCCATTGCCATCGCCCATCGCAGAGCCCTCCGATCGCCACTCCTCACAGGAACTCGCCATCGCCAGACAGAATGCTCCGCCATCGCCCATCGCCAGATAGAATGCTCCGCCATCGCCCATCGCCAGATTGGACAGGCAGGGTCGAGGGTAGCAAATCCCCTTGCGCCAACGTGGACCCCTTCCGCCAACGAAAATCCCCTTGTGCCTACGTGGACCCCCCCATATTTTTGGATTTCCGCATTTCGGGGCCCCGGGTTTTCCGGGCCACCTTAGTTTCATGCTTTTGGGGTCATAGTATGCCTTGTTGCACATTGGGTTCATTTGTTAACCCTTATTGAGTTAACTTTAAACTCAAACTCTAGTTTTCATGTTGTGTTTTACTTTTGACCTCTTATAAATTAGTGTATTCAATCATCAATAGATTACATTCAATCATTCTTGACTTACTAATTGAACCCCTATCAGATTCAATTTTTAATCAATTCAAACATATTGAGGTTAAAAGTTGATAGTGAGTTTATCTTGTGGCAGGGAAGGGAGCTCTAGATTTATTTATAATTTTTTACGATTTTCAATGTAAAATATCAGAAAAAACAAATTACAAATTAGTAAATAAAACTTACCAATTCTTGATTTGTAAAATATCTTCTAAAATAGTATAAATTTTCTGAAATAAAATAAAATAAAACATAATATAAAACTTACCAATTAGAAAGTAAACATAAAAATGGTTTTCATAATGTAAAATATATAAATAAATAAATAAAACTTAACAATTTTCAATTTGTAATAATAAAAATGGTTCAAAATAATAATATTAGTTGGAAATTAGTATAAAAATATATGCATAACCTTTTATAACCTTTCATATAAGAATACTAGTGGGACCCGTGCCGTTGAGCACATTGACGTTAGTTTAATGTTAAGAACTTTTATGGACTTCAAATATGTTGATTCAAGAAATAAATAATATATATGAATATTATTTATTTAGAAAAATAAAATATACATTGAAGGCCTCAAACATTGCCTCTATTTTATTTTTATTTTTATTTTATTTTTTAATCTTGAAAGACAAAGGACAAAATTAATTAAAGTGCAAGGAAGAAAAAACAATCAGCCAGGGTCCCAAATGAGGGTTGGCAAACAAGTGAGAGTGGGAGCAAGCTTTCATCTAGCTGTTTATTTATCTTTTGTACAATTCACCTTCGAATTTTATTTTTTTGATAACATTCTATTGGATCAATCTTCAATAAAATATACATTGAAGGCCTCAAACATTTCCTTTGTTATATAGATATTTATCTTTTGTACAATCCACCTTAGAATTCTATTTTTCGATAACATTCTACTGGATCAATCTTCAACATAGTTATTGACCGTTGAAATGTATCTATTTTTTTTAAAAGCACATCATAACGTTCGTGCGGAGCTGCATAATGCACATTGCGTAGGCCCGTAGCGTACATTTCAAAGAGATCCTTTGAAATTCCAATTTCTTGTTCATCATAGCCTATAATCCAAAGAGCTAATTTTGATGTAGCATACACATCAATTGCGGAGGAGAATCATCAGGGAGAAGAGTAAGAGCACAACAGATACAGAAGCGCCGTGACCAAAGACGCATCAACGCAGAAAGAAGGAATACCGTGAAAGAAGGAACGCAGATGAAGGAATACCGTGAAAGAAGGAACGCAGATGAAGGACAACCACTTTTTTTTGAGCTTGGGTTGTCTCTTCGACGGATTCCAGCGCGGAACGGTCGAGTGAGACAAACCGAGCTGTATTGTATTATAGATATTATTAAAACGTGGTGAATAGGTAATCATTAAAACCATTTAATCCCTAAAGGACCAAGTGTCCTAACTAGGACATTTAGAGAATCGGGTAGGTTCCGGTGAACACATTTTTAATCGAATTTTGAAGGAAATTTAATAGTAGATTCCCCAATGTGCCACAAAAATGGGGTTTTTTTTTTTTTGAATTCCGACACCGTATGTGAAAGTTATGAGGGGAAATGTGTTTTTTTCGAGAGAAAGGGCAACGAGGCAGTAGAGAAATAGTTGAATTTTAGTGGGGGGCAACAAGATGGGCGGCGTGTGGAAAATGGGGTGAACTGTGGTGGGCAGAAGACCACCCCATTTTCCAAACTCATTTAAAAAAAATTAATAATAATTTTAAAATTAATTTTTTTTTATAAATAAAATTAATTATTTTAATCTGAAAATTATTATTTTAAACTGAAACATATTATTTTAAAGTTTAAAAAATAATATTTTAAACTGAAAGTTCATTTTTTATAATTAAAAAATATTATTCAAAATTTTGAAAAATAAAATCATTTTAAAAAATAAAAAATAAAAAATAAAAATCGTCCAATGAGGGACTGCCACGTAGCAGTACACTTTGAGAGTTAGTGGGGTCATGAACATTGGAATGGGTTGGCACTTCAATTGCCTTCCTCCACCCTTTATTTCCCCCCTAACCCCCAAAATTCTTAGAAAATGTGCTACATGTCTTCTAAAACTTGGAGATTTATTTATTTTTCAAATTTTTTTCACCATTCTATAGAAGGTGGAATGTACTTGTGTTTCACCGCTCGGATTCGTATTTTAAATACAGAAAGTCGAAAATATTGCAATTCCAAAAACATATAGTATTTTTTGAAGTTTTAAACCCCTAACAAGTGCAAGGTGTTCTTCAACATCCTAAACATCTCCAAACGCAACGAAAATTGGTACACAACTAAGTAACATCATATAGAATGTGAAAGTGAAGTGCGACAGGTTTCGGTAGTGAGGTTTTTTTGATGTAGCCATGGTCAAACGCATCTGAAATTTTCGGGCATGTGTTTTTTTGGGGTGTTTTTTTCCATCAAACGCAATTATCTTGCAATCCGTGCGGTCAAAATCAACGAAATTTGTTGTGTATGTTTTTCAAGTAGTTTAGGACAAGATCTTACGGTTAGAAGGTAAAAAATAACATTTTTTTGGATTTTTTGCATAGGGGAGTGAAAATGGCAGCATTGGAGTGTTTTTGGAGGAAAAACACTCCGGTCCTTTAGGGGTTAATGATGATGGTACATGAGGTGGTAAAGAGGTAATGATTCATTTTAGATAGAACTAGCCAATCTACACATGGTGTGTATATATATATACTAGAACCCTGTGGCCATAGAAGGTAGTTCTAAATTTATCTAGAGATTTTTACAATTAAAAAGTTTACAAACAATAAATATAAAAATTATAATATACAAATAAAAGGTTATGGTTGATTCTAAACGGAATTGGCCGGTTATAAAGGGTTATAAAAATAAAAATAATTATAAAAATGAAAGGTCGTGGTTATGATTAATTCTAGATGGAACTGGCCAATCCACCCATTCTAAAATAATAATTATTTGGCAACACTCTAGAAAACGGTAAAACCCCGTCAATTTGTAAATTGTAAAAACTAAAACCCCGGGGCCGGGGAAGGGAGCTTTAGATTTATTTGGATTTTTTAAATTAAAAATTAAAAAAACCAAATAAAAAGCAAAAGAAAAAGAAAAAGAAAAATACCAAATAAAATTTACAAATAAATAAGTGAAACTTACGAATTGTCAATTTGCAAAAGTAATATTAGTTGAAGTTTAGTCTTAAAATATATGGATAACCTTTCATATTTTTTCATATAAACATATATAATGAAAATGGGGTAAAAAGGTAATGATTATCTTTTAACTATTCAATCATGCGGGCACATAAGGTAGTGAAGAGTTAATGATTAATTCTAGATGGAATTGGCCGGTCCACCCATTGCATATATATATATATAGACATACATAGAGAGAATTCTTTTTGACAACACTCTAAGTAAATTTAGAGAATAAAAATAAAATTAACAATGTAGTGAAAAAGTAATGATCAAAACCAATACAACATTGTTGTGTTTAGTATTCATTATTCATTAAAATTTACAAAAATAAAATAAAATAATCAATTATCAATTTATAAAAATAGAATAAAAAAAGGTTTTCATAATCTAAAATATCACAAATGAATAAAACTTGTAAAGCATGTGAAATAAATAAATAAATGAAAATTATGAAAATAAAACTAAAAATGTAATATAAAATTTAAAAATAAATAAAACTTGTAAAATTTGTGAAATAAATACATAAATGAATGTTTTAATAATTAAATACTTAGTGAAATGAAAATAAGAATGTGGTAAAAGGTAATGATTAAAACCATTCATGGTGGCAAAGCCAGTCCACCCATGGTATAGATGATGACTTAAACCCATGGTATAGTCGGGTTGTTTTTCTGACAACATTCTAGATAAATCTAGAATACACTATTTATAAACATTCTTCATTCTTGATGCTGAAATTTAGGAGAATCATAAACAAGGATGTTGAAATCTAAAAGAATCATAGATAGATATAAATTTGGTCTATACATGAGAGGAGGAATTGGTCACATGTTATTTTCATTATGTTTTGTATAAGAAATATGCTATCACTACAAGCTAAGATGTCGTTTTTCATTCCTGAGAGTCTGGAGAAGTGTCGCTCCTCACTCAAGGGTTGACATTGTGAACTCAAGGGTTTGACGCACTTGTCCTATGTGACATTCTACACTCACTTTCTCTAAGATAGAATGAGGAGTGGCGTAGCGTCACTCAAAAACCGAATATGAAACGACACCCCCTATTTGTAGTGTATGGAAATTATCCTCTCGAAATGAACAAGTTATTTTTGAAGTTTCAAATGCGAATAAAAATTTTCCAAACCCAACCGGCTTGCATGTAACTAGCTGGTTCTCCCCGGAGTGCATTTAGGGTTGAGGAACAACAATGGGAATTCTACCTTAGAAAGAATGAAAACCTATTAAAAGTAAATAATGCCTTCACTTTGGTTTCCCTCGTAGAGAGAAACGCGCGTCGTTGCAGCGACGGAAGTGGACACGATCCCGAGGTGAACATTGTCCGTTTCCAGACAGCACAAAAGGCTCCAGATCTGCGCGGCAACAATACCGAACGGTGAGGATGAGCTGCCATTTACGATTCTTTTTTTGCGCAAATATTTAGTTGCTCGATTGGACGATTTCACAGCGAAAGATTCCGTGGCTATGGCTTACTTCGCACCACATGACGTCCAATTGGTCCAATTGGTCCAACATTCGCGGCGTCGTGACAGTTTCATCAATATGGTGACTCGGAGATAAGATTACAAGCCTCCGACCTCGAATGACGAGCGAAAGATCGAGTGCCGGCACAAAACTACACTTCCAGCAGTTTTCTTTTGCTTTTTGGCACACCTGGAATTTAATTTCAACACGAGTGAATTAATGGCAAGTTGTTTTAGGATTTGGATCTATTGGAGCGAGGCGTGTAGGATTTTAACTTAACATTACAAGAAAAAGATCGAGTGCCGGCACAAAACTACACTTCCAGCAGTTTTCTTTTGCTTTTAGGCACACCTGGAATTTCATTTCAAGACGAGTGAATGGCAAGTTGTTTTTGGATTGATCCAATGGAGCGAGGCGTGCAGGATTTTAACTTAATATTGCGAAATGAATCTTCTTGAATGTCACTGTAGTAGAGGTTAGTCAGATCTGGATCTTGAATATCACGCTTTAAGGTAGCGTATTCAGTTCGCCATGGCCTCTTTAGCGTTGATCGAGTTTCCACTTTTGAAGAGCTTGTGAGTCGATGTGCACAGAAAATAATATCTCAAGGAGACGTCAGGTACCTGAGCATATAAATCGTGCTTTTCGTGCTCATTGCCGATGTAGGATTATTCTTCTCGCCTTTGTGGAGCGCAGTTCCGATTACGTTTCCGGGATTGTTTTCGTGCTTATTGCAGAAGTAAGATTGTGGACAGAGGTTTTTCTACTTGTACAGCGGTGTTTTTAATTTAGAGACTTCTTGTGGAGTTCAATTATTTCGGTTTTTCAAGTGCAGAGGACGTTGTGTCTTTGAGATCGTTGCACGGCGATTGGCTTTTGAAGGCGCCATGAGGAAGCTTTTACGAGGGGGCCAAGTGAGCATCATCCGAGCGTTTGCGGACAATAATGTGGAGAGAGTACTCCTGCACAGCTCCTTGCATGCTGATTCCGTGTTCCATAGTGTGAGCTCTTCGAGCCCGCCGAAAGTATTCAAGCTGAAGGAGAGGGCCGGAAGAGCAGGGGCTTCAATACGAGCATCGAATGGAGCGGGTAGCTATGCCGAACATTTTGCAACTTTAGGTCTCAGCGCTGCCGCCTCCAAACAGGAAATCAAGACAGCTTACCGGAAGCTGGCTCTTCAGGTAATTAATACAGCTCTTCACTCCAGTTGTTGTGTATTTGTGCGATGGCTTGAAAATCTTCACGAGCACAACCTTAGTTTGAGGTATAGTATAGTTGCCGATTACGATGCTCTCCTTGATCGCTTATTTGTGATTACGGAAAGCATCTTGTGCTCTTTTACTCTGTTATCACAGGGAACCTTGTCCAATTCACTGGGAAGTAAACATTACTGCCAAACTGCCGTTTACAGCAAGTTTTGCAAGTGGTTGTTCAACTTAGCAAGTGATTACTAAGAATTTACCATCATTCTTGTACCCATTACTGCCTGGTAATATGGTCAGGGTTCCCTGTGTATTGTAAGTAGCTTGACAACAATCACGAAATTATTCCTGTTCAATGTTCACCTCGAAAAGGCTGCATGAGTGTTTTCTCTTCTAACCAGGAACTTGTATTACATCAACACTGATTTGATCATGGTGGATGATCATGTTCTTCCATGGCTGATGCCGTTTGTTGATCACTTGTTGCTATAAGTCTTACACTTTTGCGCCTTGCTGTTAATGTTTGCAGTATCACCCTGATGTGTGCAAGGGTGAACACTGTGTTCCCAAGTTCAAACAAGTGACCAATGCTTACGAGGTAACTCACAAGGTTCCACTTTCTATTTATTTCCAATTCTAACTTGTGTTGTAATAGTGTCACTGTTCCAGTTCTAAACAGTCAATAGCAATACATTGGCGTTGAAGGCTTTTCATTCTTATGGATATGTACAGAAGTTGGACACTAAAAGATTTCATCGTTTGATATCGCAGATTGCCCTTGAATTGGAAGAGCAAGGGGTCACCGATGTGGGTGACGACTGTCTGGATGGTTTTATGGGAGCCACCGACGACTCTTGGGAAGACTGGGAGGAGTGGATGGGTTGGGAGGGTGCTGGAGCTTCTGACTTTTCTTCCCACGTAAACACTGCTTACAGCTACTAAAAATCACACAAAATGTAAATAAACCAAATTTGTCGAAATCCTTTAGACTTGAAGGGAAATCCTGAATGTCTATCTGACCCACTGAATGTCTATCTGACCCATTGTACAGTAGATGTATTGTTCTACATCTCGAGGAGTTCAATTCATGGTGAAGACTTGTACGCGTTGGATAATGCTTCTTCAGTTGTGCAGATGTAGAGCACGACATTGTAAATATAGTGTTCTAGTATGATAGTTGTCTTTGGTTTGAAATAGCCTAAATCGATGGTAATGTTTAGGTGTACATCTTTCTACACAACAAATGTGAATAAAGAAATGAGTATTCTCAATTACATTCACTGCCAAATTCTACAGCTGAATTTGGAGCTCGGGCAATGTGCTTGAATTAATTTCTGCTCTTATCATGGATGATTTTGTGTAAAAGGAACACCTACTGGGTATCCTCTTATGCAGGTCTACTTTATAGCCAATCAACACAAGTAGATGCAGCTTTGGGGATCGAAGGAAAGCGTTGATCGCAATCAGAAAAGCTCAGTACGAAGGTTCCATTTGAAAAAGAGCTCGTGTCCTTTTGAAACGTTCAAATAATCTATGAAAAGCTCTTTTCCTGCAGTAACATTCTCATGATTTGGTACTTGCTTACAGACCTTTCCCAGTTAAAGACTGGAAACTTCTTGAGTTCTGGCAATACTAACATTCAGTTTTAAAAAATAGTCCAATCCATCTCAAGCTAGCAATTTGGAGAATTTTGACAACACGTGGTGCATGACATCATTCAACCCCTCCTCATTTCTTCTCACATGTACCTCAAGAGGAGCCCATTGAGTTGATGGAAAAAATGGACTGATATCATTCTTTTGTGTGCATGAAGTGGTCTTACAAGAGGCCTCAAATGCGGCACTTTTGGTCCGGAATGACCTTAACCCCTAAATGCCGCCATGACCAAAAAATGGCTTATGACTGAAGTTGACTGTTCAATTCCAATTGTTGCGTGGATGATTTCCATCCAATTCTTTATGTGAAGGGCTTTGCTTGGTGATGCCACCCCTTCAAGTTAAATTCAAATCATTCAAGCTATTTTTAGATTTTACATGGGGTCCCAACTACAAAAAGAGTCGTAAAAACGGTTCACCGTGTAGTGTATTTTGAATTTTTTTGCTTGTTCTACTTAAACTAAATTTAGGCCATGAAAATGAGTTCCATTGCATCTGAGCTTAACTAACAAAATGAAGCTTGCCAAGTTTAGTTTCTACTCCACTTTGAATTTTTGAATTTTTTTGAAAATTGAGTGATTTATTGTAGTTACAAGTTTGGTAGGTATCACCAAGGTGTAGCAAAATTTCTAAATTTAGATACACGGATGATTTTCATCAACTAAACTTTTCATCATTGTAATTTACACCTTAGGTAAAAAAAATCGGAATTTTCTAGTACATTTTGTAATTGATATAGATTTTCTTTACAATCACTTCATAAAACCATAGTAATTTCAAATTTTCACCAAAATTTATGAAAAAATCATGATTTGTGGTAGACATGTGACTTCATCTACTAAAAATATAAATTTGAATTCTTGTATCATTTTTAGTAGCAAAATTGAGTGTGACGATTAAAACATGTTTCCATGGTCATAGGCCCAACCTTTAGGGGTTAAACTACCCAAGTGACAGTTGGGCTCCCCTTAGTAGTGCTCATTAGCACCAACAAGGCGGCGGTTTGATTCAAATCGAATGCACGTTGAGAGGGCTAATACATCCTTGTTTGATAGGAACCCCCGAGCATGACAAGGATTGCTCCCGGGCCTCATTTTTGGTGGGGGCGTTGCTCTTAGTTGGAAATGGTTAGAAGCATAGGGTTTAGTCCACATATTGCAGGAAGATAATTCCAAAAAATCACTCCCAGGAGAGTACTAGAAACGTGATATCCTTGTTCCCAGTGTAATATTTATGATTTGTTGTTGTAATGGAAGGAAAGCGTCCATTTGTTTCAAAATAATAATAATAATAAAATGGGGCACTTTTACTAAAGTCTTTGTTTTGCAGATAAGACTTGATTTGGATTTATTAAAAGATGCTCTCTTAGATTCACCGTGTGATTTCTTATTAGTGACCGAGGGTAGACCTTGCAATCCTTGGCTAAACAATCTACCTTTGACAAACTCTTTAGTCACAATGATTGTTGAACCAATCAATTACGATTACTATTGTGTTCTTAGTAATGTTTTTACAATGAAAATAAAATCTCATTATTGCCAAAAAAAAAATAAATAATCCAATCTTCAAAGGAATTCAAATCAAGATTATATGATGTTAATTTATTCTTGTGAAACTAATTGCCATCACTTCATTATTATTGGAATTCAACGACATTCTCTTTTAAGTTTTTCCATGCCATTGTCTGAGTGTTTTACACTAAGTTATATAATTAGTCATCATAATAGATAAGGCAATCTTGAGTTTCCATTGTGTACTCATGTTATACATCAAATGCATTTTAAAAATAATTATGGACCCATATGTTAAATAAGGTGACTTAATTAACTCCTAAATGCCCACATCCCTCTCCAGATTGGGTAGTTTTGCAAAGATGTATTATAAAATGCAACTAAGAGGGATATTTTGAACTTGATGTATGAATAAAAGTTGTACATTATGAATTTTAGATTCTATCCATGTGGTTAGATCTATGATTACTATCACCAATATTTTTGTATAAATTTTGAAACTTAAAATTCAAAATTATTTTGTAATTCGATTACGAAAAAGATATTGACAATTTGTAGATGAAATTTGTCATGATGAGTTGAAATGTAACACTCTAAATGTTGTGATTTTGGAGATTTTTTAGTTGCTTAATTCTATGAGCTGACTTTTTCAAGAGCACTTTTGAACACTTTTGAACTAAGATTTTAGAATTTTTGGGTGAATCAATGCAACATGAAATGAGGCATAAAAATTTCACAAATCATCCCCATTCTAATCTGATCACACATGTATGAAGCTAATTTCCCATAAAATCTATAGTTAAAAATCCTAACAACAAAAGTGCATGACGGATGAGAAAAATTGGATGAAATCTGTACATCGTCCAAAAAATGAATGCTTGTGCACTTAGGGGTTAAAAAGTATATTTCCTCCGTCCCACTAAAAATTCATGATTTGGACTTAAAATCTGTCCCAAATTAAAGTTGTGGATTCTCAGACAAAGGATTATACAAGTATTGCTCACCATCTAAATGAACTATATTTTTCATATATATATATATATATATATATATATATATATATATATATATATATATATATATATATATATATATATATATATATATATATATATTTCAATGGAGTGTATAAAACATTCTAAGGTAGTTGTTCTTATGACCCAAATAAATTCATAGATTGACTTCAACCTGCATAATCAACATACATAATCAATAGTCTTTGATTTCATGCACCACCTCGTATACTCTTGATCATGTATCACAAATTTGTGAGCATACACCAAAGTCAAGTCTTTCATCATAATCGAACCCAAATATGCTTGTATCAATTGTATGAAGGCTACTTGTAGTGATCTGAGATGATTGTAAAATAACTATCTATTGCGCCAAGTGTTTTAGGGTTGTATGGCACCAACTCCAACCTTAAAAATTTCAAAGGTGGTTTTATGATGCAAAGAGCTTTGTTTTGGTGCCCCAATTGCCCTCCCATGCGATGTGGGGGTTTAATCTCGATTGAAAGTTTCAATGAAATCACGACTTTTTAGTGGGACAAAGAAGTATGTATTATAGAGCTTGGTGAAGCTCAAGTTCTTGTGATACATTGCTTTTTTTATATGACAAAGGTTGGGTTCTTCAATTAATTTCCTTCAATTAAAACAGGTGGAGGGTGGGGTCAACAAAAACTATTTTAAAAATACATGACAAAATTTTGGAAATTTTTAATTTTTTTTAATATGGAAAAGAAAAGTTTGAAGAACATTCTAAAATATTCCATTAACCAATTTTTTTGAGAATAATTAAATATCCGGCACATACACATACAATATTCATAGACAAAATGAGGTCTTGAGATCAATTGCCTTGCTCAACCATAACAAGATGTATCTTTTCCTGAACACCAGGGACACTCTAGCAAATCCACATGCTTTATGGATTCATTTCTTATCACTCAAGATTTTTGGCGTATATAACAATCTTTATGAGATGTTCCAACACCTTTGGAAAAGAAATCTAGATTTTACTCGTGTACAATTTTGAGCTCATCTCAAATGTGATGTACTAAAGCTAAAAGCATCTTCAATAGTTGCACAACATAATAACATAACGACAAACATAGTTTGTGGCGTGAAATGCGAACCATGGCCCTTAGTGGGGATGACCAAAAAAAATCTTACGTAACACCACATCTTTTGTAAAGCTATTTACCGTGGCCATCATACATTTATTCCACCCCTTCATCACACCTTTTGGACCCCATAGGTGTTGTTGACCAACGTTTGTTGTGGGACTTGTTGAGCTTGATAAAGAGTAGAAATTTGGCTAAAGAAGGATGATGTATGAAAGAGGGGCAACAAAATGCGGAGGATGATACTAGCACAATTGGGGGCAGAGATCTCTAAGGTATCATTGCAAGATAACATTAATTAGTGAATGCTTTGATGTGTCCATTGAGGATGGTCTAAGGTATTGTACATGTACTGTACCGACAATTATCGTTGTATGTAATTGCATCACTACCTAATATCTAACTGCATCTTGTGTAAAATGAAGATGTTCATTTTGAGCATGTACACCATTTGAACATTAGGTTCAAGGTTCTTTTTTGGTTTTTTATAGCCAGTTTGCTACTAGGAGAATCACCATGTGGGAACATAATGAGAAAAATGTCACCTCATGTAGCCACTAAGACATTGGATTGCATCGGTTGCAAGTCAGGCTTGGACACACAGTGCATGAAAAGGCCAAGATGTTGGATGAAAAAGACAGTATATATGAAGGGTTTTGTGAAAGGCCAATATATTAAATGAAAAAAGATAGGATGTATGAAAAAACAAAGATCCGTCACCAGGTTTTTCAAATGAAAACATAAAAAATAAAGGATCAAAAAGCCACCTCATTCACTTGCATGTGTCTGAGCTTCGTAGCCTAAAGTTAGACCTGAAAACCAAAAAAAAACCCAATCACGTTCATTTTTGGAATTAGTCTGTGTCCAACTAGCTATTAACCTACATTAATAATATCATTTGGCGTGCCCTTTTTTGTGTTGGTACTGTTGAAGAATCCCTCACGTGAACATGAAGCAACAAGTGAAGCCAACGACAAGGTTAGCTTCGTCATCATGTCATCTGTTTCTGTAGCCAGAATCAAATCAAATGCACATGAAACTGTGCACGAGGAATCTCCTTTGAGATCCTACCAATGCTCGCACATGTGATTTTCCACTGTTTATTTTTATTTTTTTAATTCTATGCAATCAAAGGTCCTTGATTTCTGTTAATAAATAGTTAAAATGATTTGAGTGATTTTCTAATGTACTGTACCACAAGTGCACAACTTGCTCACTCAAAAGGTGCTTACATGTGCAAAAGCTATTCAAAATTCAACACCATCAATAGAATCCATAGAATAATAAAACAGGGGAATCTTTAGGTAGATTTTTACTAATTTAAACTACATTTGGAACACTAAATCCGAGAGTCAGTCCTCATTTTCAGTAGGATTGGAGATGAGAATTTCAGCGAGTTATGCCATCCTATCTCATGGCCCGTTCACACCAGGCTGCGAACACATGTTCGCCACCGCAACCTTCTGTCGCGTAGCGACTGCCGACTTCAACGCGCGGCCCCAACACACGTTCCACCACCGCAATATTTCCTCCCTTCCCCAAACGCATTGCCGCAGACATGTTCTACCAACGCATCTCCCCACCAATCAATGAGCAAGCATCCTTAAGCTATTTTATTTTTTAATGAATTCCACCACATTTTTGGGCTGAATCTTGCTCCAAAGTTACTGCCCGAATTGAATAATTATCCTAAATTTTCAAAAATTCATATCTCGCTCGTTATTAAGAGTTAGACTACGAGTGATATACCATTGGAATCCTCTCAGAAAACTACACACTCAAAAAATTTCAATTTTGGAAATTGGACCTATATTGAGACCTGAATCCCGCCCCAAAGTTTCGGCCCGAATTGAATCATTATCTCCAAGTTTCAAAAATTCATATCTCGCTCGTTATTAGGAATTAGACTACGAGTGATATACCATTGGAATCCTCTCAGAAAACTACACACTCTAGAATTTTAAATTTTGGAAATTGGACCTATATTGACACCTGAATCTGGCCCCAAAGTTTCGACCCGAATTGAATGATTATCCTAAATTTTCAAAAATTCATATCTCGCTCGTTATTAGGAACGTGGTGGAATTCATTAAAAAATGTGTTCTTTTTGGAAGCACAGTGATTTTTGCGTTGGCCACCGCACGCGTTGGTGTTAGCAGATGTGAACGGCAGCGCGGTGCCTGGATGCGGTGGAGTTGCGGTGCTTCAACGGACGCACGTTCATAGCACAGATGTGAATGGGCCTTCAGTGAGAGGATTTTGGCACTGTGGCAACTGAATCTGAAATGAGCTACTGTCACATATTCCTCTTTTAATTTTTTGCGTGAACTGAAAAATGATGTCCTTCTGATGGCCCATTCACACCAAGAAGCTCCAGCACTTGCGTTGCATTCTTGGAATGCTGCAAGGTAAATTTCGAAAATAAGATACAATTGTTTGCGGTGTCAAAGCCTTGTCTCTTCCTACTTTTGGTCAATGCATGTGCGTTGGTGGAGTGCAAATTTCTTGCGGCACCCAAAATGCGTTGGAGCAACTTCTTGCATCCATGGGGTTAATTTTTTATTATTTACATGAGCACACTGTAGCTACCAAAAACTTACTTGATGAAAGCAAATTCTCCGCCGCACTTGCGTTGGGTGATGGTGTGAATGGACCATGAAGTCCTCATATTGAAACCACACTGACTTGTGCCATGACACTCCACTGATTATCCCATTTAGTGAAGGAGGGTTTATAGTGCGTGTGGAAAATTAGCGAAGGTGATACTAAATATCATTATGATGTAAAATTAGCGTGATATGAAGATTTTCAGCCACTCGTAAAATTTTCAGCTCTCACTAATTTTGAAATTTGGCAAAATAGTGTGTGCTTCGGGAATTAGTACCACATGCACTAAATGGGACAATCAGTGTAGTGTCTGGCTACAAGAAGTCAGAAAAAAAAAAAAACCCTGGTGAGAGTCGATTCATGTAAGGCAACCTCCAAAAGCGCCACCTTTTCTTTCTTTCTTTTATGAAAGAGACGACGGCCATTTCATTGCAAAACAAAATGGACATCACAGAACCAGACGGGAGACCCCTTAAACAGTTACCGTATGAAATATTTAAACCCTCATTGGTTACCTCAAAATACTCTTCATCCCTCATTAGTTGGTTTTTGAAAAATTGTAGCAAAATCTTGTCACATAGATTCCATCGTCTCCATTGATCTTTCAGAGCGAGAAAAGGAAAGTGCTGACATTGGGTTTTTGGGCAGAAATAGTGAGACAAGGTACGCATCCTGTTGACTCATATTCCATACAATTGTCACACAAGTCCAAGAATGTACAGTACATTGTGTCTCATTGATATTTTCTATCCAAGCACACTTCACATACTGAAGATGATGTTATTCTCAACACACCTCGTTCCCTGAAAGACAAACCAGTTAACTAGGGAATGCATTCTCAACGGCAACACTGCACAATGGTATCAAAAAACATGCAAAATATAAGTAGATTAATTGCAATGATAGGCATCCACTCGTACAGTCTTCAAAGACTCCATAAACGGACGGATTCCAGGACCATTAAAAGGCTCAGAACATCAGAATTCCAGAAGACTAAATCTCTCAAAACTGGTAACTATGTATGTAACTAAGAAGACGAAGAAACAGAGACAGAGATATGTATATTTTTAGGGTTGGTAGTTTTCCGATACTAAACTACCTGTAGAATTGATCTCTGAATAGGATAATAAATGATTCAAAGCGAGTTTCGATGAGTCCTTCATTAGCCATTATGGAATGTCACAGAGCGGTAGGAAGGCAGTCGGAGCAATTGCAGGCGCTCAACTTCCACACAGTTGCTGTTTAGCACCTCTCGTGTTCTTTCCTTTTTCTGTTCTGGAAGAAACAAGAGAGTCTGAATCACCTTTCAACAAATCAGCCAAAAGCTTCTTGTGCTTGTGCTTCTTCCAGCAAGCCTGCAGCTGCAACCAATGGTTCTCGTCATATTCTCGTTGTAACATTTCACAATGGAACGTCCTCACATTTCATGGTCTTGAAATGGGGAAAAGACGGGGAACTTTTGTCCAGTTGTAACCAACACCACGGCTTTATGTGGAGAAAACAGCTTTTAAAATGAAGACTTTCAAGTGCTCATATGGGTTTTGGAATTGGAAGTGACCGACTGAAACCATGATTTTACAATGACAAATTCAATCGAAAATAGTGTGAGAAATGTATTTCAGATGAGACCAAATTTTACATCACTGGAATATCAGTGAAGAACATTGCATGTGTTGGTCAAAAGACAAATAAATTTGGACACAAGAAACTCCACAAAAGAACACTAAAACAACCATGAAGCTCAATTTGGACTTGTTGGTCCTTCAGGGGCTACTAGGGCACAGATACGAGGTTCAGTTTTCACCCAAAACGGCTCGGGTAGCTGTCCCTATTCTTACTCACTACTAAGACAATGCCCCTATTTCACATTTAAAAAATAGAAACAAAATCCAAAAAACTTCAGATATCAAGTCAACTTTCATACTTTTATTAAGCAAAGTCTCTCAAGATTTCACAAGAGAATGGAATCTAAAAATTGCCTCCTCTTGCACATGGATCAAAAAGGGTGTTTAATTTCCTTGTTCCTATTACTGCTCCTAATTAATTTTGGGGAGCAATTATATGAACATAAGTGCACAATTACTAGTGCATGAGCAGTTATAGGAACAGCCATCAGAATAGGAGCAATGGAGGGGCTTACAGGGAGGGATCACTTGAAGCTGCTCATCTGCAAAACGCTTGATCATCTCGAAGGCGTCTGCGCCATCTAAGTAATACGCTCTTTCCAGAAGCTTCACCCTAGCCACCCACAACAAGGCACACTGTTGTTAAAGCATCTCCAACAACACTCTGAAGAGGCCCTACCCTATGGATAATGGATGAAAAGCTGACACAAAAATCACCCCAGGCTCTGTAAATCATAACATTCAGTAGCCTTCATGCCCACTGCCTTTCCTTCATGCACTTTGCTCATCACCTTGAGCCTCCACCTGTCCACTTAGCTACTGATGAAGTACTGTTGGGTGTGGAATATTCCACACCCTCTACTCTAGAGCCAAGGCAGCTACTGAATGTTATGATCTCCTAGATATCGAGAGTCTTCAACTCAATAACGGAAGCTAAACTAAGATGAATAGTGACACAGAATGACACATGTTGGCACATGTGATGTGGTGGCGCATAATTGGACCACGCAAGGTGAAATAGTTCTTTGTTGCTAGGGAAGTACTGCTGAAATGACTATGTGTACTTCAGAGTCTGTCCGTTTTGCAGAGTTCTGCTGGAGATGATCTTATGTAGATGGACTCTTAACCGTGATTGCAAACAGTTCACAGCCTTGTAGACCTAAAAACATGTAGAGTAGAAGGGAGCACAGTGTGAGAGGACGTACTTGTAGCCCAGGGCCTTTCCATAGAGGCAAAACGCAGCGTCGTTCTTGGTGCGCACATGGAGAGACACACTTCCCGCACCGTACACATCGCGCATCGCTTGCTCTGCATGCCACGTCCATGATACATACCCCACATTAATTAGCTCCTCACATTAATTAGCATCTATGCTTGACCTAATGGAAAACCAGTCTGTCTAGCTTGCCGACCTGCAGCCTTCATGAGCCTGGTGGCACACCCGCGCTGGCGGTGCGTTCGAAGAACCGCCAACGACGCGATCTGACCGTGGCAGTAGCTCAATTCTTCGTCTCTGCAACACCAACCCAAGCTCAACCTTAGATGAGTCCTAGCTATGGCGAACCTCGTATCCCAAAACACACACACTTACACACAAGAAAGATCGAGGACTTACAAGCTTCCCAGCACGTAGCCAACGATCTTCCTATTGCTGCAGTCTTCTGCCACATGAAGAAGCTCCGGCCACGTAAGAATATGGTTTATGTAGAACTACACCCACACAATCTCACCCATTGTCAGGAACAAAAAATTCTGCACGGAACTACCAAAAAGCGAGAGCGTCTGTCTGTGCGAGACCTACATTCAAGCGGTAATTCTCCGGTAGGCAAACCGCGTTGATGTTCTGAATGGCCAACAAATCGTCGAACTGCACACCCACCCAAAGATGATGAGTTTCAACACACACAAAAGAGAACTAGTACTCAAGCAATGGACTCGGGTCACAGTAGTACTGACCGTCCCTTGGCGAATGCACACCATTGATCCGGACAATAAGCGCTTGCCGGCCACGGAACGAAGCGTGAAATTGAGGAGAACTGCAAGGACTTTTTCGCTTGTACCTCGGACATCCCATGCGGGTTTTCCTGCCTTAGAAATCCGTGCCTAGTACGCTAGTACTGTAGTCATTCCAGACTCCATAGCTCGTACATACAATGTAATAAGTTTTATCGAGTACCGGTAGTTTGGTTTTCAGTACAGACAGAACGTAGGTTGTAGCTCTGCCATAAGATAGTGTAAGTTAGATTGCGTGCCGGCGATCGACCAAACGACCGTCCAGAGATGAGGATTCTTGTGATTCTATATTTGATTGTGGTGTCAGTGGGCCTGGTTACCAAAACTGGAGCAGGCGAAGCTTTTGTGAGTATTATGAAGAGGTGGAACAGGCCTGATGCGAGCCATTCTGCAATGCAATGAATTTCGATGGGGGTTCGGCGGTTCTGGGACATGAATGCATGAATGCGTTGGAAGTATGATGGCCGGTTCACGCCAGCCACATGCGGCAGGATGTGCGTGGTTATGGTAAGTAGCCTGGCAAAGCCAATTTTATTTAAATCTCTACAAAAGGAACGCATGTAAGAAACTGAAGCAACCAAAAAAAGAACAGTTGGAAATTCGCGGCAGGGAAGTGCATGGATTCATGGCCCATTCACTCTAGTCACCCAACGTGAGTGCGGCGGAGAATTTGCGTTTGTCAAGTAAGTTTTGGTAGCTATAGTGTGCTCCTATAAAAATAAAAATAAAATTAACTCAACGCATGCAAGAAGCTGCTCCAATGCATTTTGGGTGCCGTAAGAAATTTGCGCTCCACCAACGTACATGCATTGGCCAAAAGCAAGAAGAGACAAGGCTTTGACATCACAAGAAATTGTATGTTATTTTTGAAATTTACCTTGCAGCATTCCAAGAATGTAACAGTTTGTTGGAGCTTCTTGGCGTGAATGGGCCATCAAAGAAGACAAACTTCATCAGTGCGCAAGTTGTATTTTAGTGTATATGATTTTACCCGATTGTGGAGCAAAATAGTGAAAAAAAATTAACCTAATTTTGGGGTTGGCTACTTTTACATAACATTTTATACGAGTAGGGTTCCAAACTCCCTACTGCTTGAATTGAATTTTACAGACACATTAACTTTTCTTGGAACTATGATGAGAGAGGACATTTGGCATTATATGAGAGAATTTAGTAAGAATCAAACAAGGAAAAATTTCTTAAAATGTGAAGAAAAGAGCATTCAAGAGTATCCAAGAGCATCGGAGAGAATCTTGGAAACTTTAATAGGGGTAGAAAGTCTACAACTTAATAATTATGTAAGAAATGGGCAAAAACATGGATTAAATCACCAAATTCTTCTTAAAATATTAGAAATCGTCAATATTTGGATGAAAGTGCCTTACAATGGACATGGATAATAGAGTTAACCGAAAAGAAGGCCATGGAACCTCCCTTTTCAACCTCCTTCTAACCTCTCTTTTCAGCTATAGTTGGGTTGAATAGTGTCGTGTCATAACTTGTTCCCTTGTGGGCCATGGGCTTGGAGCTTTGGTAGGAGGTGTGGGAGTCATTACGAGGTGTGGAGAATAATGGCAGTGGCTTGCTTTAGATTGTCTCCCAACTCATCGTGAACTAGTTTTTGGTCTATTTATATTTCCATATGAGTTCAAGAGGAGTTCAAGAGGAGTTTGCTAAAACTTTCCTCTTTGAGCTGACTTTTCGGTTAACTCTAATTCTATCCAGTTTTTCGAAACCTGGCTACATTCCAGGGTGCTCACTCTACCAACGGAAAAACTTAGAAATTTGGCTAGAGTAGGAAGGATGGATTCCTTCATTCAGTGGGGGGCGTATCCGGGGATCGAATCTGATCTGGTTTGGTCAGCCGGCACACTCAGCAGTGACCATAAAGACATCCCACCCTGCTTCCATTTTTGGCACTTCCAACAGTCCAGAGGCGACAAACGGCTTGTCTTGTGTGAGTTTGTTTTTCTCTCAAACCTTTTCTAATGACATCAGCATTTTTGATACTTTTCCATGGCTTGAAGAGCCAATCCATACTCTTTGGATGCTCTTTTCAAATTAATCCTTAACCCGTAAAGGTACCGGGGTGTCCCTAGAATTGGCAATTTCAGAAAAATCATCATAAACTCCCATTTAGAAGAATATTTTGGAATTGATATACAAATGAAAGTTTTAGATTTTGAATTTTAGATTCCATCCGTACGGTTTGATTCACTAATATTATCATCAATATTTAATTATCAATTTTGAAAGTTAAAATTAAAAATTCCTTCTAAACTCGATTACAAACAAAATTTTAATATTTTTTGAGTAAAATTTGTTGGAATGAGTTTGAAATGAGATACTCTTAAACGTGGTGATTCTTTGAAATTGTTGTGTGCCTTAAATCTATGACCTCATTTTTGCAAGGCCACTTTTGAACTACAGTCAATGCAATTTTGGCTTGGTCAACGACTTGACATACTTCTACATCTGTAATTTTAGAAAAAATATGTACTCAAGTATGACTAAATCCAACGGTTAGATAAGACAACAACTTGGTGAAGTATCTCCAAAAAATTGGATGACTTTCATCCAAGCATTGATGAGAACGTGGGATGCGTTTGAATCTGTTAAGCGTCCTGTTTCTGGACGCTGTTACGTTTAGGGGTTAAACGTCAAAACAAGCCCCATGGGCTTTTTATGAAACCAAAACAAGCAAAGATTTGTGCGTCGGAAAGCTAATAAAAAAGCGAGTTAAATTCTCGACTTGCGCCTCATTTGGGAGATTGTGGAATCATCCACAAGCAATCAAAGTAATCAATTTGAACTGGAGTTGAGGTTGGGCAGTTGAGGCCGATTTTTAAAAAGTGCCACAGTGACGCAGTAGTGGCTGGCCAGCAGAGCTTTTTTTTTTTTTTCTCTCTCTCCAGAAATTTAGATGCCTTTCGGGCTGCCCCGCCCAAGCCCTCTTGACATTTAAGGATTAATAGAGTTAACCAAAAATAGTGTCTCAAAGTGGAAATAAACATAGATAGAGACTCCGGTCTTCTTTTGAGGCCGGCATAAATAAAGTGTCCGTTCGTAATGTCAATGACCCAGTGCCCACCAGACAAAGGGCCATTGGAACAAACCCTCAAACTCACCTTAGACTTGTTTTGAGTTCAAAGACTGCAAAACTAGTCTATGGTAAGTTGGAGAATAATTTAAAGCAAGGCCCTGCACCACCATGGGGTGTGGAGCTCCTGACCTCTCCAATGCAAGAGTAGAGTTCCCACAAGTTCCCCCAAGCCAAGAGACCCGACTGTGGAAACTATTCATGAACAATGCTTGTTAAAAATTGTAATTATAGGGAGAGCACTCCACTCATGCACCACTCGTGTTTTCAGATAACTTAATATATAGGTAATATCAGAGTAATACACATATGCTACCTAGGTGCTACTTAGGCAATATCTGGGTGATACCTAGGTTTAAAGAAGCTACACATCTTGACTCCATATAGAAATTTTGGCTATATTTCCTTCTTTTTTCCAAAAATCCTTTGTTTATATTAGCCAGTCCAAATTTTATGTAGCAATTTGGCTAGAACTAGCAACAAAAAATCATTGATCAGGACAAACACTTATCTAGATACATGTAGATACATGGAGGACCTTGACCTCAATATGGCTTTTTTAGACTAGACTTTTAAGTTTCATGTTTTATTTCATTCAATTTTCCTCTTTCGGTTATAAGATGGATTAGAAAAGACTCTAATTGAGTTATTTGTAAAGTCTAGCAAAACATTATTTAAAGAGAAAAGACAAGGTAGAATTGGTTTTGTACTCAAGTACTTCACTAGCAAAATATTAGAAACAAGGTGAGACCTAGTATAGGATACTCTTTAATATTTGTTGAAACTAATATTTTTTAAAATATTCAAGGTAATATAGCATCATTTATATTCACATGCTCTATATAAATACTATACGGTACTCTATAATGCACTTTATTACTTTTTTTGGTGGAACTACATATAGGGTACTCGAAAATGGATGGTAAGAACCTTCTTAAAGAGCTTCCCTACCTCATCTCAAAATAGACAATTTGGATGAAAATATGTCATTTTCTCATCCGTTTCATAAATGAACTCATCAAGAAGGTTTCCATGGTATTTGCACTCGTTGGTCACTCTAGTTTCCATTGAAGCATCTAAGGCTGTGGCTGCTCACAATTTTACACTCTATTGCCGCTTTTGAATGTTTCAATGCATGATGCACTACTCGTCTAGCAATTCGTTGACGGAGAAGATTTTGCACTGATATGAGCAATTGCATCGTTTGTAGTAGAACACTGAATTAGGAACTTTTGCACTTGGAGGTATGACAATGAACTTGTCGCCTGTCGAACAAAAATGGACCTTTATGAATTTTCAGGGGGGAATAATTTTGGTACTCCTGGGTTTTAGGATCGGGAATTGACAAAGTGTTAAAGTGGGAATTTTGGACGTTTCAAGTTACTCCAATCATACAAATTTGGTCACACATGCATTAAATGTTACACTAGTACTTCATTTACTACAAAACCATGTATTAAGGGGTAATCAAAATGGATACTCAAAATGGATACAAAATTATCTGTATTTTCTACCAAAACATCAAGTCATTCAAAGCACCCATCCACAATCAACCGAGTAATACACGTTGCGCTATACTATATGGCTATTGATGTTACATGATGTCGCTCATAGTACCATGTGTCTCATACGATGTACAAAACCTATTAACCCCTAAAGGACCGGAGTGTTTTTCCTCCAAAAACACTCCAATGCTGCCATTTTTACTCCCCCATGCAAAAAATCCAAAAGAATGTTATTTTTTACCTTCTAACCGTAAGATCTTGTCCTAAACTATTTGAAAAACATACACAACAAATTTCGTTGATTTTGACCGCACGGATTGCAAGATATTTGTGTTTGATGGAAATAAACACCCCAAAAAAACACATGCCCGAAAATTTCAGATGCGTTTGACCATGGTTACATCAAAAAAACCTCACTAAACACCCAATTCGCTAATTTTGCACTTGGCCATATAATCATGCACTTGGCCCCCAAGCGCATTAAACAAATAGTTTGAAAAAATCTCTTAAAAACAGAGATTTTTGTCTTTCTACAATCCCCTACACTATAAAGAAACAATTGTTTAATTTATTTCTCATCCTTATCTTTATCTTTTATTTTATCTTTATCTTTATCTTTATCTTATCTTTTCTTTTATCTTGTATTTTATTCTTGTCTTCTTTTTTGTCTTCCTCTTGTCTTCCTTCTTCTCTTTCTTCTAGTCTTCCCTTGTCTTCCTTTTTTTTCTTCACTTTGCCATTTTTGGAGTTTAAACGATAATTTAAAATAAAATAAAAATCAGGGAGCAGGCTGAATCCAATACAGGCCCTGAAATGAAAAATGAAAAAAAAAAAAAAAAAAAAAGGTTTTTTTTTTTTTTTAAAGTTTTTTTTTTTTTTTTTTTTTTTCTCCGGATTTTCCGGGCAGGGAGGGTCCGCGCGCGCGGACCCTACTCTTATTTTGACCCTCCCTCCCTCACCCCCCTCTCCCCTATATAAACCTTCTCTCACTCTCCCTCCCTCACACTCTCCTTCCACCCCTTTTCCTCTCTTGTTCTTCTCCCTCTCTTCCTTCTCCCTTCTCCTCAATATAAAAGAAGAAGAGAGAAGAGAGAAGAGGAAGGAAGTGTGAGGGAGGAAGAATGTGGGAGGGTTTATATAAGAGAGAAGGGAGAAAAAGGAAAGGAGAGAAGGTCAAAATAAGAGTAGGGTCCGCGCGCGCGGACCCTCCCTTCCCGGAAAATCCGGAAAAACAAAAAAAAAAAAAAAAACTTTTTTTTTTTTTTTTTTTTTTTTTTTCCTTCATTTTTCATTTCAGGGCCTGTATTGGATTTAGCCTGCTCCATGATTTTATTTTATTTTTAAATTATCGTTTAAACTCCAAAAATGGCAAGGTGAAGAAAAAAAAGGAAGACAAGTGGAAGACTAGAAGAAAAAAAAGATGGAAGACTAGAAGAAAAAAAAGAAGGAAGACAAGAGGAAGACAAGAAAGAAGACAAGGAAAAAAAACAAGATAAAAGAAAAAGAAAAGAAAAAGAAAAAGATGTAAGATAAAGATAAGGATAAAAAATAAAATAAATAATTATTTCTTTACAATGAAGAGATTGTAGAAAGACAAAAATCCCTGTTTTTTACAAAAAAATTCAAACAAATTTTTTTAAAGCCAAGTTTGCTCATGAAATGAGTGCACTTGGCCAAGTGCAAAATTAGGGAATTGGGTGTTACTACTGAAACCTGTCGCACTTCACTTTCACATTCTATATGATGTTACTTAGTTGTGTACCAATTTTCGTTGCGTTTGGAGATGTTTAGGATGTTGAAGAACACCTTGCACTTGTTGGGGGTTTAACCCCTAAACGTCACAACGTCCAGAAACTGGACGACTAACAGATTCAAACCCTTCTCACGTTCTCATCAATGTTTGGATGAAAGTCATCCATTTTTTTGGAGAAACTTCACGAAGTTGTTGTCTTATCTAATGGTTGGATTTAGTCATACTTGATTACATATTTTTCTAAAATTACAAATGTAGAAGTATGTCAAGTCGTTGACCAAGCCAAAATTGCATTGACTGTAGTTCAAAAGTGGCCTTGCGAAAATGAGGTCATAGATTTAAGAAACACAAAAATTTCAAAGACTCACCACATTTAAGAGTATCTCATTTCAAATTCATTCCAACAAATTTTACCCAAAAAATATTCAAATTTTGTTTGTAATCAAATTTAGAAGGAATTTTTAATTTTAACTTTCAAATTTTATAATTAAATATTGGTGATAGTATTAGTGAATCGAACCGTACAGATGGAATCTAAAATTCAAAATCTAGAACTTTCATTTGTATATCAATTCCAAAATATTCTTCTCAATAGTACTTTATGATGTTTTTTCTCAAATTGTCAATTCCAGGGACACCCTGGTACGTTTAGGGGTTAAAAGTTCAAAAAAGACTATATGTTTTTGGAATTGCAATATTTTCGACTTTCTTTATTTAAAATACAAATCCGAGCGGTGAAACACAAGTACATTCCACCCTCTATAGAATGGCGAAAAAAAATTTGAAATAAAAATAAATCCCCAAGTTTTAGAAGACATGTAGCACATTTTCTAAGAATTTTGGGGGTTAGGGGGGAAATAAAGGGTGGAGGAAGGGAATTGAAGTGCCAACCCATTCCAATGTTCATGACCCCACTAACTCTCAAGGTGGACTGCCACGTGGCAATCCCTCATTGGACGATTTTTATTTTTTATTTTTTATTTTTAAAAATGATTTTCTTTTTCAATATTTTATAATATTTTATAATTATAAAATTGAACTTTTAGTTAAAAATAATAATTTCTATTTATAAAAAATTAAAAATTAAAAAAAGTATTATTTTAATTTTTTTTTAATGAGTTTGGAAAATGGGGTGGTCTTCTGCCCTCACAGTCCACCCCATTTTCCACACGCCGCCCATCTTGTTGTCCCCCCCTCTGAAATTCAACTATTTCTCTACTGTCTCACTGCCCTTTCTCCCGAAAAAAACACATTTCTCCTCATAACTTTCACATACAGTGTCGGAATTCAAAAAAAAATGAATCCCCATTTTCGTGGCACATTGGGGAATCTACTATTAAATTTCCTTCAAAATTCGATCAAAAATGTGTTCACCGGAACCTACCCGATTCTCTAAATGTCCTAGTTAAGACACTTGGTCCTTTAGGGGTTAACATGCATCTAAATCATTCTGCAAACGTTCATTGTCCATTTCTTCCAATTGTAGTGCAATATGCTCCACCAAATGCGGTTTTCCTCTGCTAGAATTTTTATTTTCACTTTCATCAATTTGCCATGCACTTGCACATTGTTCTCTTGTACAAGCCCGTCTCTTGTTCTTACCGGCATATTTTCCCGTGAGAATATAGCCGCGTCTTTGACAACCCATCCACCAAATGGCTTCCAAAATGCTTCCATGCAATTTGTATACTTTACTCTACTAAATCCCCACTTGTCTTGCATTCCCCGTCCTCTTATGGGCCAATACTACACAACCTTCACATGTGCATCCCATTTGTCTTGTTCAAAATCCAGCACCTTCTTTACATAGGATGGTACACTAGCTTGCACTTCGAATGGTTCCACAGTGAGACCCACAAAGTACCCAACTCTAATGTCATTCTCCGAATTGAACAGTGGAAAATGATCTTCAACTCCTATAGTAGATGTTGTAATTGCTGCTTGATCCATGGGAACAAAAGTTCTTCTCCTTGGTGCCATTGTTACGACCGTTGCCGAAGGTCTCCTTCTACGAGGACCGAAGTATCTTCAAGCTTATGAATTTGGCATTGTTGCCATGATTAAGCCGACCTCCATATTCATTGCATTTGTGTACTCGTCCCTTTCAACTACTCCATCCGGTTCAATGAATCCATTTGTATCTTTTCCATGCTCATTAGCCAGAACAATTTTTCCTTTTCATCATCCATGTTCATATTTGGAAACTCTTTCAGATATGATGTCAACCACTTCACTTCATCAATGGCTTTCACATTCCTCTCTACATTTTGTAATTTCTCCACACATCTCTCTTTATATTCAATGAACTCATCTAGAGCTTTCAACTCCCTCTCATCTGCACCAAACACCTTCACCAGATCAGGCTTCCCCCACGCACTTGGCATGGACCGTAAACACAAATGCCCCTCTGTTAGTTCCCATGAGTCCTTGCTAAACTCCTTGTGTTGTACTCGAGGTACACCATTCTCCATATACAATCTCATATGGTGTAGGAAGGTTATGCCGATGAGTGCATCGCCTCCCCCCCCCCCCCCCCCCCCCCCGGTTAGAAGATGAGGATGAGTTGTAACAAACGACTTCCAGTCCTTCACATTCTTCAAATGTCGTACGCTTACGAAGGCCTTTGTATACGTTGATCCTTTCTTCGGCAGTTGGAGAAGCTCTTTCAATGATTCAATGTTTGTCCTCTTCAATGTGTTCGATATGATGCTAAAGTGATGATCAATATCTTTGTGGGTATGGCCCACAACAAGAAAACAAAGTTGCACCTCCTTAAAGAACCCCAACTCCACAAGTGATGCACACATGGAAAATATGTAAATGTTCTTGTGCTCACGGGTTGTGTTATCTGTATGAATTTGCAATGTTGGGGCTAATTTACCCTTCATCTTCCTCACGTTAGCAATCACATGCATCACTGTCGTAATCATTTGGTTACTGTCGTACTTGTGATGTGTATCTATCCACACATTTGCATACAAACCAATCTCGTGCACAAGTACCCGACATAAGTGAATCTTAACAAATCTTGACTCTATGTTCTTCACCGTCTGCCTCATCTTCGGAACCATAGTCGTGTTTTGGTACATGCCGTCCACGATCAAACACATGTAGAAGTCAGGAGTTATCATTGTCAACCTCTTGAACAACCAATAGTCACGTCTCTCTTCCATTTGATGATGGATGTGCACGATGTATAATGACGCTGAATTTCAATACGCTACAGTCTTTGAAATGAAGAGTTTGAAAACGGCTCCCCGTTAACCAATTTCTTCACTTCTTCGTTCATGTAGTGGAACACATCGACATTTGTGGTGTTTATGGGCAGCAAAATCAGAAGAACGATGGTATTGTCCAACTTCCGCCGTATCCGTTGATGCGGTTACGTACACCCGGTTTCTCTCTCAAAATCCACGGAACTCTCACGTGTTGCAGACATCTTTGCACCCTCCTTCAATTTGCATGTGTTTTCATGTACAACTGCGACTCTTCCATACACTTAGTGAGACACCTTTAATTGCTTAAACCGCCTTTGAGAGTATCCAAGGGCTTTTGCATAGCATGCATTGCAATGGAACTATGATGTACTTACAATTAGAAGCTAATTGTAAGTGTAAGTGTATTTGACATGGTAGTTCCACAATTCACAGAGCACATATGGCATTTATTCATTCTCGAGGAAGTCACTTAGTGTAAATTTTGGGTACATATGAGCGAATAAAGGGTATCTAATGGGGGGCTATGAAATAATTGGAATAATATACTATTTATAGTATATTTAGGGTATATTCTACATATATTATGTGAATATTCCTAAAATATTCCCAAATTGGTTTTAAAACACCCTATATTACTTCTATAAATTTATAATTTTTATCTCAAATGAATAAAAGACACCCTATATTTGTTCTCTCATAGTTATCTAAATTCTTGACAGTGACTTCCCCGGGTATTCATTGTGAATGAAAATGAAGATTGACAAGTTAAATCAGACATAAATGCCTGAAAGCCTACACGAAAATCTAAAACACTCGACGAATGACTATTCACTGAAACCCTCAAACATTGTCCATTCGGGCCCAATAAAAAACACTTTCTTGTATCCTTTCATATTATTTTTAGAGGTATGAATCCTATTTTGATAATTTTTTTGTTAATTTGTGCTAACTTAAGTATTTGGAAAAAATAGGGGTTAACTCCTAAAGGCCCAACCACCACATATGGGGTTGATGCATGATAGACTGAGCCTCTCTCTATATAAGCCTTTATATCATATAAAACACATGTTTCATATTTTTTGAATGATGCCCACACCTCACCTAGTCACCTATGCCATTTCATAAATAACTCTGGCCTATATATATTACGAACTTCAAAATATCTCCTACTCCCATACAAAATTCAATAGAGAAGTAAAAGCGTATTGAAGTAGGCTAAAAGGATATTCTTTAATGATCAAAAACTACTACAATTGACCTTTATATATCCCAATGTTTAATTTCTGGACTATTAACAAATTCAAAATCAATTTCCAATTACTTTTTGAATGAAATTTCTCCTAATTTGTGGAGATCCTTTATCAAGTTCTTGTCGTATATAATGGAAGGATTTGGTGTTTGTTTAGTACATATTTTCCTAGGTTTACAAATGTGGAAATATGTCAAGTGGTTGACCATGCCAAAATTCCATTAATTCTAGTTCAAAAATGGCATTGCAAAAATGAGGTCACAGATTTATAGAACACAAAAATTTCATAAATTCACCGTGTCAAAATAACTTCTTTTACAATTCATTCCAATAAATTTCACTCAAAGAATGTTAATATTTTGCTTCATACACAACGGAGGTGTAATTGTTTGATTATAACTCAAATAATCAGATGTGTTTTCTTCGCCACTTCAAATTTCATTCGTCCTATGTAGCCTGAACAAATTCCGGAATGAATGGTTAAATAAGACACCCATCTTTAATTGCGTACTAGATCTTCCAATTTTTGGACCAATCTATACTATTAAAATTTTGTTCAAACTCCATTGTCTATAAATAATACCTTAACCATAATATACTTTACAAAAGGAGGAATTCAAAAGATTGACAGAGAAACCATAAAAATAACGTTTGAATGTTAAATGTAAAGCATTTTTCTTTCTCATAACTCTAATTTGAATTCTTTTACACATACATAGCATAATAGAGCAATGGGAGTCAACACCTTTTTGCAATGGAACCACAAAAGGTTACAATAATAAACTCAATATACGTAGCACTGACACGGTAGTCCCAAAATTCATGGAATACAAATGACATTCCCTCGTTATTTAGAAAGAAGGATCCAAGTGAAGACAAACTTAGGTCCGATTTTCAAAACCGTGCTCCACTACACTGCGGTATTATGCTATGTACATTCTAATACTATATTTATTTCTTTGTTGATAAATAGAAAAACTAAAAACACAAGATGCCAAAATAAATTAGAAAATGAACAAATGTTCGAAGAAAAGGAAGAAAAAAATTTAGAAGAGAAGAGAAGAGAGAAATTTAAATTCAGATGATTTATTTGGTAAAAATTGAAATTTTATAAAAGACCTAGGAAAAGAAATTACTTAAAAAAATACCAAGAAACTAAAATAGAAAAAAAAAAAAGACACAAAAAAAAAGACACAAAAGAAACAAAACAAAAACACATTAAAAAAACTAAAAATAAAAAAAAACATTTAAAATTTTGAAAAAAAATGATTTAGAAGAATAAATAAATAAATAAATAAATAGTATTGCAGTTGCTCTGCTGCTGCAACGACCCGCCAAATGCTGCAACAGAATGGGCCGCAGGGCTAGCCGAGCCTGGCCATTTGGCCAAGCCAAGCCTAGCTAAACCAAGGGCCTTGGCTAACGTGTCCTTTGAGAGGGCCTGCCCAACTATAAAATAGCTTTTTTAAAAGCCCATTCTAGGTATTCCAAGTATTTAATGCCCACTCCACTTCATATTCCATACATTTCACATTTTACCTCTCAAAGGTCATGCTCTGACTACTCTTTTTCTACAAATGACACTAATTAGGGTTGTAAAGCTGAATATATAGGCAGTCTAGGATGTATAGGTGATATTCTTTTTACCAAAAAAGTTTAAAATGCATATCTTTGATGATTTTAACCTTGTTTTCTTTAATTCTTTGTAGACGTGCTTGATTGGAGTGAACATCGTGACGCTTAACAAGTTGAGGTAAACATTATTTTCATAAATCCGTTTATTTTCGAAAATGTCTCAGTCATATGTTGTTTTCACCTCGAATCATTTGATCTTACTTTAAATTACACGTAGTTATGTACAATCGCATTTTGAACATTGAATTTGGATCGAGCATTTACACATCGGTGCTAAATTTAGCATATTTAGTCCTATGAACTCAAATTTCTCATAAATTTCTTTAACACAAAAAGAAAAACTCCACATTAGAGCTCCTAGAGGTTAGGGGTACCCAAATTTCATGTTGGGTGTCAAGAATTTCTCTTAAAAACTACTAAATATTGAATAATGCATCATACATGATGAAATTTGATGTAGATTTTGAAAAACAAATACCACGTTAGGGACACCCAAATTTCATGTTGAGTTCCGAGATTTATAGTTAAAAGTTTCTAAATTTAGTATATTTTGCCAAGGGTACTTGTCTCTAACCACCAAACCACCACTAAATTTCGATGTACAGCATAATAGTGTTTTTTCTTAATTATCCATTTAGAAGTTAATGATTTTTAAACTTAGCAGACTTCAGCTGCCATTTTAGCATAGTAAATAAAAAAATTCAAAAAAAATTGAACTACAAAAAGTTGATAAATGAAGCTAACTTTTACCTCCAAAAATCCGTTTGAGATTTTGAGTTTTTAATCAAAAGTTATAGACAAAATTCAGAGAGGATGTTTGAAAATGTCAAAGTAAATGTCTCTTCCAAACCCTCTCTGAACTTTATCCATAACTTTTGATAGGAGACTTCAATTTCAAACGGATTTTTGGAGGTGTAAAATAGCTTCATTTCCCAACTTTTGGGATTTCAAAGTTTTTTTTAAAATGATACTCTACTATGCAAAAATGGTCACTAAAGTCAACTGAGCTTAACCCCTGAAGAACCAAGGCTATTTTTTTTGTCAAAACCACTAAAAATTGTCACTTCTATTGCGTACACCCAAAGAATTAGAAAAATATTTTTGGGGGAGAATCTAATCATAAGATCTTGTGTTTCACTTTTCTAAGATCATGTGGTAAAAATTTCATCAAATTTGACCTTACGGATTGGAAGATAATAGTATTCAAAGTTAGATAGAAAGTTTTTTTTAAGAAGATGCTTAGATTGCCCAAAAAACAAGATTGTCTATAACTTTCTCATTACTAGTCCAAATTGAAAGAATCAAAGCTTCATATGTAAACAAAAATATGATCTATAAGAAACTGTTTTTTAAGAAAAAAATTAAAGTTTTCGAGGATTTCTTTTTTATGCCTGAGAATGTGAAAAGTATGTTTAAGATGGCATAACTTTTTCTCCTGGGCATGATATTTCAAAATATTATAAATGTGCTAAATAGAATCAAAATATTCCTAAAGATTTTAGAAGATTCTAAAAATTAAGATAATTTCCAAAAGAAATTTCAAAATATTCTCCAAAGATTTCAAAAAAGATTTTGCATTTGACTGAATTCTGTTGATTTAGTCATTGTACTATTCAAGTCAACAGAAAAAAATTGCCGTTTTGTTAATTTTTACAAAAAATTCAAAAATCAGTTAAATCGGTCATTGCAAATTTACAGTGCCCCAAACAACAGAAATCAATTGATTTTTTTGTTGATTTGGTCATAGCTTTCTAGTAGTGGAACGTGTTACCGATTGGTGCCCAAAGACGAATGTCTAGAGCAGACAAGTCGGCCAATTTCCTTTCTTATCAGATTGGCCTAGTTCAATTTTGTGCTTCAGGAGGATTTGAAGTTCTATCTTGCTTGGAAGGAACAAATTGACTAACCATTTGAATAGAAGAGCTACTAATACATCTTCTGGTTCAACAATCCCAAAATCTCCTAACTATCGCTTCGCACAACAATCACTCTAGTTGACACGGGTTCTAGTTTTGTGTTCTTTACCAGACCATAAATAATTTTGTAAAGCTCCTCGAATTTTCCAGATGACTTTAAGTGAGCGTGCCCATCCCGGGTACTCAACTCCTATATTATACGCAGGGGCATCGGCATTAAAACGGCTTAGAGGTTGGCTTTTGTAAAGATTATATCAAATTATATTAAAAAAAAAAACATATCAAAAAGTTAGGTGAAGACCAAATTAAATAAAATAAGATGTAGAAAATGTTGGGTTGCATACTTATTAAAAAAAAGCTCCACATTGTATATAAAGAATTGAAAGACCTATGTATAATTATTAAAAATCCATACGAGAAGTTGCCTCCAATTAAAATTAAAAATCATTTGCAGTGATTTATTTATAATAAAACAATCTTGAATTTTTATTAAAAAGCCCAAAAAATTGGGTAGCTTAGCCTATGCTACATGTATTAAAAAAACTCATATAATTAGGTTTTTAATGCTAAAATTGTCTTCAAAGAATATTTAGTTCCTGTATATAATTACATTTTTAGATTCCTTGTTAGAAGGGCTACAAGAGTTTTTTACATTAAAACAAGTTATATCACTTGAGATTGAACTAAAATGCAATATAAGTGATTATAATCAGGGGCATATAATATGGGAGTTGCGTACCCGAGGTGCCCATACTGTAATAAAATACCAAATAGTGAACAGAAGCACTTGGTTGACTATAATTGATCTTCCGGACAAGGATGAGTGTGTCAACGTCCAGTGTGAACCGTCCATACAATTCATGAACTACGGTGAGGCATTTATCGTGGTACTTAATGATTTTTCTATATTCCTAATATTTAATATAGGTGATTTGTTAGATTTGATTGATTGGTGATATTTTAGTAGATAATTTAGTCGGCGGTTAGGCGTTTTACCGTGAGATTGATTCTTTGCGTGAATTGTGTGAGTTGGTGGATTTTAGATGGTTAACCGTGGCTTTTGCATATTATTATGTGATTTAGGTTTTACAGTGTGAGATGTTATGTGGTTATCCCAATGATAATTAGAGTGGCCAATAGAAATTAAGGTAATAGGTTATTATTTGGGTAGATTTAGAATAGCTTTACAAGATTTGAGAATAGATTCTCAGATTCTTTGGTGGAGACTTGGTTGATGTCTTAAGTGGGATCTTTCATAGTCTTTAACTATAGGACCAAAATTGCAAACATGATGATTCCAAAGCTTGGAGTGAACCTTTTACTAAAACCTAGAATCACGTGCATTCGAGGCACACTTTAAAAACTCCCTGCATACAAGCTTTTTTTAACGAAATTATGTAATACACGTACAATTACAATGTATAAAAAATAAATAGCAGTATCTATAACTGAAATAATCTCTTCATAAATAGTCTTTAACATGTGTATGTAAGTATACTTTTAAATGACCCTACCATAAATGTAATGCTAAAAAATCCTAGCTTTCATTGACAAAGTCATTGAAAACTTTTTTATTGTTTAGGTGTAACTCATACTCCTTCCGTTTCATAATAAGAGTCTAAAACCACTTCTTTTTTTGTGTCAATTTAAGAGTCCACATGGGTGTTTTCACGGTAGGGCGTTCAAAATGTGTAGTGTGACATTGCAGAACAAGCGAAATGTGGCGGTAAATATTTTCTATTGGTCATTGAAATTAGTTTTTTTGGCAAAAAGTTAACCACATTGAAAAGGTATTCTAGGATTGTATGTATATTAATAATTTAAAAAATAATATAAAATATTATTTGGACCAAAATGTAACACATTGCATTTGGTGACGTTGTAGTATAAAGACTTTATTACTTTAAATTGTTGCCATCACTATAAACATTTTTACTCAATTTCTATAACATAAAGGTATCGTATAAAAAAAAATCCAAAAGATTATGTGAGCAATGTGGATATCAGAGGTGTATGGCGACAATTTTTGTTCCTTTACATTAAACGCCCCTTAAAATGGCAAATTCCCCAAAAAATCTTACGAGTTTGGTTGGCTAATTAAAATGAAGCCTGTAGTATAGCTTGAATATGCATTTGACGTGGTTTGGAAGTGTATTAAATGACATCAGCAAGAATATTTCAAAAGATTTTGAGAATATTCTAAAAGATTCTAAAATAATATAAACTATTTTGAAAAGATTCCAAATGATTCTATTTTACTATATTAAAATGTTTATGATATTTTCCCTATTTATTATATTACGTCATTAATGCAAATGCTTTACAACATTAGAAACTTTTTTTGTTGAGAACTATGACACCCTAGTGTGAAAACACCCACATTCATTGTGTTGCCTTCCTACGTTTTTCATTCCTTTCTATCGAGACTTCAAAAGTGGAGACGCTTTTGAGCCGGGGGTGCACGATACTAAACACGTGAAAGTATACATGAGTGCACAAAAGGGGTATTGATTTGAACATTGTCGTATAAAATACACATAATTATGTACTACATATTATTGGTTGTCGGTACGTATATATATATATATATGGAAGGCCCTTTAAAAATATAGAACATTTGTATTTGTATAGTAGTGTCATTCGACTTTAAAACATAAGTTTTTATATTGGATGAAACTAGGATGAATTTTTTAATGATTGAGTTCTCATTATCTTATTTCTTCACATGAACCAAGTTGCTAACAACTGAGATAACAACGAGTGAACATATGATCTTATTGATCATTTGATAGTAGCCTTCGAAACAATAATTGCATTACCTACTATGACGTATATTAGAGAATTAGACACCTAAATAGTACTCCCTCCTTTTTATAATAAGAGTCCACTTTGTAGAAAAAATTGAGATTTAAGACGGAAATAGAGCCCAGGTTGAAAAAGATGAAGCACAATGGCAACTTTTGGTATTGTGTGAGCACTTGCTTGAGGGATACGTGGCAATTGGAGGATTATTCTAACCATTAGATGAAAAAAGGGCTTGCAAGAGACCCTCAAAACGCCCACTTTTTTGGTCATGTGCCCATGAGCATGGCCAACCACATGTTGCCATGTCGGAATTCAAAGATTGTGCTATAGTGATATTGATACCATGCAAAAAAAAAAAAAAAAAAAAAACCTAATTGGGCCTGCCGTAGCAACAGGCCCTGGCGTTGCAATTTTTTTAATTCCTTTTAAATTTAAATAAATAAATAAACATTAAAAAAAACCATATCTCCTGCTAGTGTTTTTAGGCGCCGCCGACGGGGTTTTTTTTTTTTTTTTTGGTAAATGCAGTTTGACCAGATGTTCTTTGTACTTCCTATGCTCTTCCCGTTCCCCATTGTCCCTATGTTCCCATGCATTCTCTATATTCCACATGCTTTTGCTTTTTAGAATAATTTATCCATAATTTAATTTAATTTTGGAAGATACCAAGAATGACATCAAAAACTAACATGTTTCATTTTTCATAGTTAATTCAACTTTTGTGGACAAAAATCACTAAAAAAAATCCATAACTCTCACACTATACGTCCGAATGCGACAAAACTACTTTGTTGTACTCCTCATAGTCGAGAGCATTCCGACGACAGAAGGAACGTGGCCGGCAAACGCCCGGTCTGGAAGATCTCAACGCTACATACAAACAAAACAACCTACCTTCCTTGTATAGATGTTATTATGATCTACTTTTCCCGTAATGTTGTAGAAAGGCCATGCCATTGTCTTCTTTTCATCATTGTGTTCTTTACTTTGAAAACATGAAAATATGAACATAAAAAAGACATAAATATCCAGGTATTTATCCCTAAATATTAAAAAACATGAACATAAATAGCTTTAGACACAATAAAGAAAATATTTGTAATATGCTAATCACAAAACTTGATTTGTGTAGTTTTTGAATTACCAATATCAGTAGATAAGCCACGAAATTCAACTACCAATACAAACTACCGTAGTTTACTAGCAAGTTCGGCACCTTCCTATCTAATATTAAATTATTTCTAAAAATAGATTTATGCAAAAATGAATATGCTCCAAAATCCATTTTTTCTTTTACAATTTAAAATAATAATAATAATTTTCCAAAATTTTAAGCATCTATTTTTAGAATTATTTTTTACAGAACCTGTTGGTAAACTATGATATGGTACTAGCTTGTAACCAATAGTAGCCTTAGGCATCACAATATGAAAAAAAAATTAAAAAATCCTTGGTGCACAAAGACCACCATTTTTGCTAATACTTCTTGATCTATAATGGAAAGTGTTGATGGTATGTGATTAGTGTTTAGGACTGGTGTTTCCGTCACGTATAATGGTGCTTTTATCATTCTAAAGAGGGTGCGACATCCGCAACACTTTGTAAATTTCTAGGCCTCATTAAAAAAAAGAATCCTAGCCCCTAAAGGACCAAGGCTAATTTTCCAAGTTCGGTCAACTTAGTATGGAATGAGTATTGATCCTCAATTATTGAGATTTTTTGTGGTAATTCTACTCTTTGTAACGAAGATGGGATGGTAATTTGCGTACGTAGATGATGTATAGATCAAAAGATACAATCATGCAAAGGTGAAAAACCTAATTGCGGGCAACTCCTGAAATTTTTCATACAACATTTGAGCTATGCATCTGAATTTTTGTACACAATGAGCTAACACCGCCACATACACAGCTGCCAAATTCATTTTAGCAAATCTGAGACTAAACTTTGCATTTTGGGCATTTTCAGAAAGTTTCAAATTTGGGCAACAAGCAAAAAAAAGAGTGCAACCAACTATGAAGCTTATAATCTTACCATTGAAGAACCCTGAACGGTTGAAATTTTTTAGGTTGTAAAAAATTCAAGTTGGTTGAAATATCCTACGGTTGAATCGGTCAAAAAGGTTTTAGATCAAAAACTATTTGTCTTTTTATGAGAAGGGATATTTTGGAGTGTTTGTAGAGAAACATAGTTGTGGTCCGTTAGGGGCTAGAGTTACCAGCCAACACCGGTACGGATGTCTAATTGCATCCTCAATAGTTGCGTAACCAAAAATGCTTAATGGCGCTAGTAGCTTGAATAGTTGCACACCAAAAGGCACAAGAAGCCCAATGTGACATTACACTTCTTGTAAAGTCGTCCATTGTAGCTATCACACATGTGCTCTACTGTTTTATCACAACTTTTGGACCTCATAGGTGTCATTGCCCAAAGTTAAATGAGGGATTTATTAGACTCAACAAAGAACAAAAATTTGATGAGAGAAGGAGGATATATAAAGGGGGTAACAAAATGCCAAAGGTGATGTTGGCACCATTGGGAAGGAGGTCTCTAAATTCACACTTTAAGATAACATTGTTGAGTGCTTTATTGTGTCCATCGAAGATGCTCCAAGGGCATCTTCATTTTAGACCTCTATATTCACATTTCAAAGTATAGTTTCATCTATACTTCAATTTCAAGTGACCTAAACACATTCTCTATATGTGCATGGTAAATAGTTGATGAATTAATCACAATCATCATTTATTTAGAATGTAGAACAAATAATTAAGGTTTCATTACATATGCAATCAAGTACAAGAATCTACCCAAACTTGGTCTTAGAGGGTGGTTTGGAGGATTTGGCATATTTTCCAAATGTAAAGTATGTACTAGAGCTTCATGCTATTTTAGAATGCTTTCCATTCATTTTACTAAGTGTTAGATGGTTTGCAAGGCATCTCCAATCGTGTAGCAAATACCCTAAAATTTACAAATTTTGGATGAAAAGTTTGTAATAAATGTGTAAAGGTCCAATGGAGATCATCCCTTAATAAACCACGGGACATTATTTATGGGCATTCCTTGGAATTTAGAATTCCCCCGTTTTAGGAAATCATGGACGAATTTCTTGAAGGACAGGATAATTCCCATTGTACCTTTTCCTAGCAGAGATCCCATCTCCTCACGAATTCCGTGCAAGGAAGCTTCCTCATGCTACCGCCCACTGGGACGGGATCCTTGCTATACTAAAATTCACCTCCAAATTCTCTTTGCCCTTCCAAAGAAGCGATTTTTGGTGAGGTCAACATCTCTTCTAAGCATCACATTTCTATTACAATTAGTAAGTCATTACAATAAACATTGTACTTTTGGCTTTTCACACTAAAAATTTATGATTGGTTGAAAGTATGTTTAGTGAGTTGCAAGGATCGGTTGAAAGTATGTTTAGTGAATTCCTTACAGCTTGGTGCACACTAAATTTTTTGGTGCTTTTTGGCATTTAAATGCCTAAAAAAATCATTTGTGACTGGGTCAAATGCTTCAAGGTCTGCCCAAGCGAACTGGTACGTCAAAAGCTAAATAAGACCACCTTGATAACTAGAATAGTTCATGAAGTCCCCCTTTTCCATACTTGGTAGGTTACCTGGATCTAGGGTCATTGTCTTCATGAGCATGGCTATGAGCATGGCTATGAGCATGGGCGGTGTCAACTTCCAACAAGTGAATTACCATGGGGATCTACAAAAATGGAAGAATTGAAGTTCTAGGCATGGCTCTTAAAGGGAGAACCACCTTCTGCCACTAGTACAACCTGTTGTAGAAGGTGAAAACTGAATCACATTAAAGATGCTCATTTGATCCAGTTCCAAAAGGGGAACATCCTGAACTGCTCTATTATGTTACATAGGCATGCACAATATTCAACACCAATTTTTTTGCTGTTAATGAAATTTTGCTGCATAAGGAAAATTTGGAGTAAAGGGTAAAGAACACACCCATGACTGGTACGAACTGGGTCCCCGACTGGGTCAAATGCTCCGGCAAGCGAACTGGTACGTCAAGAGCTGAATAAGCCCACATTGATGGGCATGCACAATAAATGAGTTTTGTACGAATGGAACAAAAACCTCTAATACTCTGCAACCACATCTTCCAGCAACAGGCATCCATTCACTGGAACACTTTTAGATAAGATTGGTCATACCGTATAATGTATGGATAACTTGTCCTTGGCAACACCACGCAGGTCGGGGAAATTATAGTTTCACTGTGGAGCAGGGAGGCAATAGAGATGAACAATAAGATGCTATTTTTCACGCAATGAAAAGAAGATTGCATTGCAATGAACCACAAACTCCATATAGAGGTAATTACTAATTAGGTCATCACCGCAAAGGGAGAGATGATGTCAAATACAGACTCAGAAAGGAACGCTGGGTTGCATCACCACAACTGTTGCCGGTCCTTCGAAGAATCATTCCTAATTTGGTCCATATGTGCACCATCTGCTTGTGAAACTTTCAAGCAACCCCCGGGATTTACAAATCCAAGCCCTCAGCAACATTATTCCAAGCCAGCAAAGCATAAACTAAGTCTTCAACCGTCTATTGCAATTTGTACCTAATCATCAGTACTTTCACCTCCCTACTTTTCTATGGGTAAACTAAAAGCACGCGACAGCTGTAAGCATCCTCTGCATGATAATCTCTACATAATCTCAGCATAATCACTACATAAGCCATAACTTCTGTATCAAGGCTGAACACTTCAGTCCGAATTATCATTCAGTTGCAAACAAGCACATCAAAGCAAGATTCACATTAGAACAAACAGCAAAGAAAGCCAACTAGAAGAACATGTTAGTGACAAGTTGTAATTGAAAAAAATATATACTAACAAGTTTGCAACAACACTCAACAGAATTAGTCAAAAAGTGATCCACAAGGGATCGGGATCAGTGCACCTGAATCAGTAAACGATGGTGTTCGAGTAGAAGCGCAAAACTTGAAGCCACTGTATCCACATGCCAAGTCAAGCATAAGTTCTAAGCATCCCTGCCACCCAGTATGCACAACATCCATATCCTATAAATTTACTTGATGTATACATATATATATGACCAAAAAAATTACAAATTTACACAGACAGCAAGCTCGGCTGAAAGAGAAAGGATTGAGCATCCGACTTCTCATATGGACAAGGCTCAAGCTTCTCCCAAGAGTCTTGCTGCTTCAAGTAAACTACAATTAAAGAGGTATATCTAGGTGTTTTGGCACTGCCGACAACACATAACCTGTTGCCTTTTGCAATGCAATTTTGAATTTTTTCAAAGTCTCCTAACAATCTGCGTGGCAATTCAAACCTCTTGGTCCACGTCTTGGTGACCAGGTCGAGCTCCGAGATGCAGCCATCGAGCGTTGTCATCAAAAACAGCGACCCGTCCCACTCGAAGATTCGGTTGTTCTCCGAGTATCCGCGGTTGTTGAGATGATACCCGACCTCAGCCATTTGGTCATAATCGAAGGTGTCAAGCCACACATTCTTCTCCGCGTTGTAAGTAGCCAAATCGCTCTGCCCTCGCATGGTAGGCACCACAAAAAACAAAAGGTCTTTGCATTGAACACCTTTGGAGCCACTGGCGAGGCATCCCACAGCATCAGTGATGCTTCCTTCATGCCAGAAAGCGGACGAAGACGAGCAGCGAGCCCAGTGTTCTTGGTCTCCCATCATGAATGTGTACGTGTCAGCTTTGGTGTCCGCAACGGGGTGTGCAAACGCTCCACACAACCAATCTCCGGCAAACTGAGGCAAATCACGTGAGGCTTTCGTCAACGGGTTGTACACCAGACACTTCGTTTCCGTGTAGTTGCTGTAGCTAGACAGCAGGAAAAACAACAGGCCCCCGGAAGAAAAGTACTCCACTTTCTCCCCCGAAGAGGCAGCATTTTGAACAATTTCTGGGAACGACGGCATGGTTGCCCACCGCTTTGACTCGAAGCTGTACGTCGTCCACTCCAAGGACTCACTGCCTTCGTACCCCAGCGCCAGCATCGGCTCTGCCATCAGAGGCGACTTCGAAAGAGTCAAAGTCTCCCGATTCGCTGAAATGATTAATTTCCACTGCTTACTCACGCATCGCAGGCGCATCAATGCTCGCAGAGGCAGCTTAGACAATATCTGGTACAGCATATCTGTCGGCAACTTCTCCCATAGTGACGGCTCCATGCCTAAACGCTGTCTACAACCTTCTCTCTACAAAGCTTTATAAACAACTACCTAAAACAAATAGAGCCTTACAAATTTCGAGAAACAGAGCCGATTCAAGAAACAGAGCCTTACAAAATCGACGAGACAGATTTGCACATACACGAAGAGATTCACACTCGGGAGAATATTAGATTCGCAGATAGACCTCATGCAAAAAGAAATCGCATTAGCAAGGACAATGAACCACAGCAAAAAATTCTCATATAATTACAAGTACACACGAACGATATTCCAGAGCTTTCATTGTACAAAATTCACACTAAAGCTAATACAAGCTTCCTCGATCTTGACAAATTCAAGAACGCTATGTCCTCTTCACAGCCGCCCCTCGATCTCTTCTTGACAACGTTTAAATAAATAAAAACTCCACACAAACACAAAAAAGTGCAATTCCTTACGCCTCACTCACTCACAACTGAAGCCAAGAATCCTACCATTGCTCTAGAGCTCCAAAAATTTCGTTCTCCAGAACTCTCTCGCCGGCCAGCCTCTCCCTATCTCTCAGAAAATTAAAAGGTCTTTACATAGAAAAAAAAAAGCACACAGATCAAATTGTGGAAGGACAAAGTCGGCTATTCCTAATTAATTCGTCCACCGTCCATACGGTACGCTAAAGGAAACCGAATCTTCCGATTTTCAAAACACCTACAGCCAAGAACGATGAGAATTAATTCCCCCTTTCCAAGACGAGCAAGCTTCCTATCTACTCACAGAATCTTCAATCAACTGGGGATTAACAACAAAATGATGCGCGGGCGGTCTGGTTGTTCTTGTTCTTGTTCTGGTTCTTCCGGCGTAGGTCGGGAAGCTCCCCTGTTCTAATAACTTACTGTAGTGAGTACTAAAGGAGGCTTGTTTACAACTAAGTGTACTGTACTGAAACGCAAAATGCTTACAAAATGCTTCAAAATAACTTACTGCACTGTACTGAAACAACTACAAAATGCAGAGGGAGGCGGGCTGTAAATGCAAAGTGAAGGGACGGATGCGAATGATTCCGGTGCCAGGTGCTGCAAATCCAAGGCTCCCCGGGCCGGCGGGAGGGTGCTTCCGCAGGCAACCCCGCCTCCCTTTCTCTTCGCGTTTGGTGTCGCGGGGACTTTGGCGGCCCCGAGACACACGGCAGACAGTGGTGACGGTGCGGGGAGCGGCCACGTTACCCCTGAGCCCATGCCCGTGGTCCCTAAAACCATGCACACCAATTTTGCATGCAGTGATCTTTCTGGCCACGATATTAATTCAAACACTTGTGGAGAAAAATGTCGGTCTTGTTCCAAGTATGGAGTCCCCCAAGTTGTCAAGATGGGGGTGGGCCGTGCATAGAGGTTTGAGTTTGGGTTTGAGGTTGGATTGGATTGAATGGTGAAGGAGGCACCATTGAATGTAATATTGTAAACTATCTATTTGAGGGACGGGGGCCACGGTTGAGATTTTTCTCAAAAGTTGATATTACTCTCTCGATTGAATTAGTCTTTGGTTGAAACTATTTTCAACCCAATAGCATCTACTTTTTTTAATCAACCTTTTATATTATATGGCTCCCTTTTAAACCAATAGTGTGAAAGAGGAAAAGGTAGTAACCACCTAGAATTAGGGTAGTTCGACCAACATGACCTTAACCCCTTTACGATGTTGTGGCCAAAACTGGCCTACGGTTTCATGTATTTGTGGATTTGATGAATGAAAATGGGCATATTTGCAAACACATGCAACTACAATGTCATGGGCAAAGCCATGGTCTGTATTTAGAGATTTTTTGGAAAAAATTTGAGTGAAATTGGAAATTCTATGCGTAAGCAAAGTGCATGTTCTACATATTCCTTAAATGCAGGTACCACATGTGTATGTCCTACTCGTGAATTACGTGTCAGAGACCGTATAGGCCCTGGCCAGATATACGGGCTCAACCGGTGCACAGTTGCGTATTAGGGCTACATTTTGCGAAGATGGCTTCTGAACAAAAAAAAATTGAATGTTGAGTATGCACGGTACAGTGAAGAAATGCTACCATGACATGCATGAAGTAGTGATCATGGATTCATATTACCGATGTCTGCGTGTTTCTATGAAGCGGAAGGCATTGTGAACATTGGAACCCCAGAGCCGTGTGGGAATCATGGTGGAAGTATTGGAGGCGACAACATTGAACACTTACCTCAGGATTCTCGTCTCGTCTCTTGAGTCAAGTCTAGGCATTTGTGATGTGTTTCCCTTTGCAATGTCTTCACAATCAAAGTCGCGAAAGTTATTAGCATATGTTGAGCAACAAAGCACTACATACAAGATACTTGCAACACACCTACCCATGACAAAATAAAAGCAGCGAATTTTAGTACTATGCGCTTTCGTTTGGGATGAAGATAGCGTGGTATTGGCATTGTACGTATTAGCACAACGTAAGCTCAAACAACCTGTGTTGTCGCATGTGTGGTTATAATTTATATAACCTATATTCATATAATTCAATCTGAAGCTAGATTTTCTAGTGATGATTCAATATTACTGATTCAAAGTCAAGAATCAAGAAAATGGCGGTGGCACTTGTAATGGGGAGCTCGAGAGATTTTCAAGCTTATAAACTTTCTAAGGTTTTACAAGCGTTCATTCGCAAGCTTACGAACTGTTCATTGACGCCGGCCATAGGAAGTGGCAAGAGTTGTTCACATATGCCAGGAAACTTAGATTGCACCAAACCCTAGTGCCAAAATGACCATCAAGAGTGTCCAATTTCCAAAGATCTAAAATTCTAGTGAAAGTGGGCACTTTTGGTGGTCATTTTTGGTGAAATAGTGAGCCCTTTGCACTAGAGTATGGTGTACATTATAACCAAGAATATGTATAAATTAATTTTGGATAAGGGTCACAATTTACTCACTTATGTGATGCTCAGTTCCAACCAATACGTTTTTGGAGAATACCGGTAGCTAACCCCCCAGCTCTTAGGACGTGGTATTTTTAAAATGAGGGTGTGGATCAGTGGATGAGGTTCACCAGAAACAGTGCTCTGGTTCCCACTGACCTTCAATACCCAAATTGAATTTTTTTTCAATTAACTAAGTTATTGGTTTTCCCTAGGCTATTTAGCTGAATATTTATTGGTCAGAACGTCAGAACCTTGGACGGTTTCCCACACGATGGTAATAATGTCAGACTAAACTATATTTGGAAATTATTGTACTGTAAAAGTAGACTGAAACTTTTTCTTGCCTAATGTATTTTATGTACACTGGCAGATGATTTTTTATTGCCATAACATTCAGTAGCCTTTGTGACTGCTGTCTTCTCCCAACAAATGATGTGGAATATTTCACATTACATCAGTAGCTATAGGAACAGGTGGCAACTAACCATGGTGAACAGTACTCGAAAGCACTCACTCAGTCACAATTCATCAGTGTCTTGTAATTGTTTATTTGATTCAATAGTCCATTCAGTTATAGATCACTAGTCGCTCCATCTATAAAGGTGGATGAAACTAAAAGGCAACCTTCTTGAAGGCTACTTAATGTTATGAGAGTTTCAACTTCATCCTTTAGAAATATGGACGGGTTTGAGTATAGTATTTTCAAGCCATTCAAGATATTAGAGTTATCCTTAAAGTCACCTTGAATTTAAAGAATCTACCATGAATTTTGCTTTAACCCCTAAATGCCTACAACCCTTTCCAAATTTGGATAATTGCAAAGATACATTGTACATTACGGATTTTTAGATTCTATTTATACAGTTAGATCTATGATCGCTATCATCAATTTAAAACTTAGGTTGTACAAAATTTAAAACTTAAAATTCAAAATTCTTTTGTAATTTGATTATGAATCGACCATTTTCTGGTCGCAACCCAAACAGCAATGACTGCCCATGGGCAGAAAATGACATTTTTCAAATTCTAATTTTTTGACAAAATTGGGGGTAGAGATCATGTTTTAGTGTTTTTTGATACATTTCATTTGCAATACTGAGGTTCACTAAGGATTTTTTCAAAGACAAAAACCTCAATATTGTCCTAGTGTTATAAAACTTACTATTTCGGAAAACTAATGATGTTTTCTCAAGTGAACATTTTGCCTTTTTAAATTTTAGAATAGAATGTTTAGTTTTAACCAATCATACCAAATTTCTAATTCTAAAGATAGAATTTGTGATTTTGGTGAATTTTAAATGGTTAATGCTTCTAAATTCATTAAATGAGTATCTAAAACTATTTTTGGAAGTTTTACCTTACGGATAATTACTAAACATCATGCTTCTCATTTTCTCTTTTGAACCAAACTTCATCAAAGTTGCAAAAGTAAATTTTATAACACATATAGGTTTTTGCCCTTACCCCTCTGTCATTTAGGGGTTAATTTTATGAGTTGACTTTTTCAAATTCAATTTTGAGTCGTTTTGAACTAAGATCTTAATTTTTTTAGTGAATCAGTGCAACATGAAATGAGGCATAAAAATTTCACAAATCATCCCCTTTCTAATGGGTTCACAAATGCATGAAGCTAACTTCCCATAAAATCTATAGTAGAAAATCTACACTGCAAAAAGTGCATGACGGATGAGAAACATGGATGAAATCTGTACATTGTTCAAAAAATGGACGCTTAGGCACTTAAGGGTCAATATACTCTTATTTGTTCACTCCAAGTAGTTAAAAGGTATGGAAGAGCTTGGTGATCTATCATTATTAGGTGTGTAGGAGTTTGGTGGTCTTCAAACTCGTGGTGAATTTACAAATAACTCTAATAACAATTGTAACGTTTGCCAAAGACCATCGTGAATAGAGAGTCTTTTGAAGGTAGTTCGTTCAACCATGCTTCAAGGGCATAGGTAGTAAGGTCAGCCATCCAAAAATAGAATTGTGTTACATTTTTTTACATGTTAATAAATGAATTTTTTTTATAGAATGTTTCATGAATTTTACTTTTTTGTGGAAGATAATTATTACACATCATTGTGCTAGATCATATGCCTCACATCATAACATTCTTGTCTTACTTTGAAAGCCATATTTCTAGAGCCTACGTAATGTTTAATTGTTTTTTATATAATAGGGTTATTTTATTTTATTTTAAATGTGAAATTTTAGAGACAAAGAGGTTAACAATATAGTGCAAAGAAGAAGATACTAAAGAATTGAAAAAAGACAAAAAGAGAGAAAGAAGGTGATGTAAAATTCTTTATTTGTCGCCTAAATAAAGATTGTTTTTCACTTTTCTTTTCAATACAATTTCCTCTCAAGGTAAACGTGTACCAGGCAAGATACGATTTGGAATCAAATTGGTATCAAGTTGCACAATAAAGGTATGTGTATGGTGCATACGGTACCCTATTGATAGGGTAATTTTGTAGAAGAATGGAAAACTGTAAAACTGACCAGTGATCACAAAAGGACAGTCAGTATATGGTAATCATTTCCCTAGGAGAATCCATAGGGAATCATTGTCCTGAGGGTATCTCTGAATCTTTAAACTGGTTCTCCATAAATCTAGTGCTTCCAACTGAAAAGGAGGGATTATCTATCCAGAGGTCTCAAATTGTCAATTGGTGGAACAGCAAAAAGATTCTTAGATGGGGCCTCTCTTCACAAGTTTGTGCTCCAGGCTGGTTTTGGAATTGAATCTTTTCCATCCAAAAGCTTGAAAAGTAGTATTCACTACAGTAGTCTCCAGATTTGTACAGTAGACGACTTGCAAGCTGGAGAAGATTCTCCAATGGAAAAGTTGTGACTCTCAACTGAACTTCTCAAGCATAAATGATAGCCTTTGAAGTTCCAGAGGCTAATGAGTTGCACTTTACGTTAGGGCCTGATCGACCCCATTGTTGGCCCCGAAAGCAATTGACACCTACACTATTTTTTGCTAATAGTGCGTGTGGTACTAATTCCAAAAACACACTCTATTTTGCAAAATCATGAAATTGGGGAGGGCTGTAATTTTTATTGAGCGTATGAAATCTTGATTTTGCATTGATTTTACATTTTAGTTTCACCTTTACTAATTACCTTCCTTCACTATAAACCCTCCCTCACTATTAGCAAAAAGCAATGTACTTGGGTCAATAATCATAAGGTTGGTAGTTGTGAAATTGGGATTATGGAAAACCTTGATTCAATTTCCTTGGACTAGTTCAATATTTTGACACCAAATTTGTGCCAAATAGATCACCACATAGGATGAGAAGTTCGGGTTAGACCCTAATATAAAGCCCTTCAATCCAATTTGCCAAATTCGAGCAATCCTATTGATTGGAATTTGTGAAATTTGGGTCAAGCCAAAAATCGGGGCCAGGTGTAAATTGGGCCTATAGTGGATGGCCTACAAATCAACACTTTAAAGCCTTTCATGCAAATCTAGTACTAAGGTAACTATATCTAAAAGCAACCATTTCCTTAAAGCGTCCCTAGCTCAATCTTCCATAATAAGTAGATTCTGACACCCTACTATTGATAAGAATGTGCACAATCTGAACATCAGAGTTTAGGGTTGCTTTAAGGTCAACCTATAGTCAACACTTTGGAAATTCATAACTTATTCATACAATGTCCAAACAATGCATGTTAAAGTGCGTTGGAATCCTCTTGAACTTGCTGTTAAGACCCACTGAAAATATTTCTTGTTTTATGTGTGTAAATAGGCTCAGTTGGTGAGGTGGACGCTTTAAGGTATAGTTACCTTAGTTCAAAATTCAAAGCTTTTAATGAACACCTGTTGGAGACATTGTTGGTTTATAGTACATGTCGGTTATTGGGTCATCCACCTTAACCCTTAAACGTCAAAGCAAGCCCCACGGGCTTGTTATAAAGGAATAATTGAGGAAAAAAGTAGATTTTCTCAACCAAATCAAGCGAGGATTGGTGCGTTGGAAAGCTACTGAAAAAGCGATCTAGATTGCAAATTTGCGCCTCATTTGGGAGATTGTGGACTCATTGACAAGCAATCAAAGTTATCTAAATGATCAGGAGTTGAGGTTGGGTAGCAGAGGTCGTTTCTTGAAAAGTGCCGTAGTGCTACAGTGCCGCAACACTGCTGGCCAACAGAGCCGTTTTTTCATTTTTTCGTTTTTTTTTTTTTTTTTTTTCGCCTCCGAAAATTTAGATGCCTTCCGGGCTGCCCCACCCAGGCCCTCTTGACGTTTAAGGGTTAACTCAACTTACATGGAACTCAAATGAAACTCAGCCTTTTAGTTTTTTTGTTACATATTTTATTACATAAATGAAAGAAATTCATTGCAAACAAATTACAACAAACCCCAGCTGAATACGGCACGGAAGGGTCAATGAGGAACAGTCCAACTTTTATGTTAAGTTTTTGCTGTGGATGTGAAGACAAAAAAGGCCCAGCTAGTCAGTCACTGTTGTAACAGTACTGTACATTTCAAGTGGCTGGACATTGCAATAGCCAGTAGGATATTGATTCTTCCTTGCTAGATACTCAATGTCTCAATGGGTAACCTAGCAGGCAGCACTTCTGTTCATGCCATGCCCTGCGCATGAGTGCATATTACATAGGACATCAAACAACTTTATTTTCAAAAACTAAAATTGCATAAAACTATAATACTTTTGGAATGCAGTAACTGTACCAAATAGGTGTTCCCGCCCTTTGTGGTTGCCTACTCTGAAAAAACTAGATTATCCTGTGTCTTAATGCTGAGTAGGTTGCTGTCTTGCTGACTGCGCGCTCTAAAAGTTATTTCATATTGGATAATGATATCACAGGTGTAACCCATGTGCGCGAGCACGGACATGCACCATTTGCATAACTCCTGCAAGATTTGTGGAGGTTCAGAATACTGTAGTTTACTAGCAGGTTTGGCTCCTTTCTGCCGAATGTTTAATTATTTCTAAAAATAGATTCCAGTAGAAACAAATATTCTATGATATAGATTTTCATAATTTTTTTAATTTTAAATCCCAAATTTTTGGCATTTTATTTTTAGAATTATTTTCCGCCGAACCTGCTAGTAAACTATGATATTGTAGTCTGAAAACCCGTCAATATCATTTTGCATGCCTGCAGAAAATACATATAATGGTGCACACTCTCAATTTGTTGGATTGCCAGATGGAAGCTACTTTGATTTCTAATAATTCCCTTTTTATGAAAAAAATGAACATAACGTTCTTAACCCCTAAAGGACCATGCTCGTCCTTAAAATTTTATCACTTTTTAGTGATGCTTTCAAAAAGGCAATTGTATCTTTTGATTGGTGTTTATGTAGAAAACTTCACCGTTGAAGCTCAAAGAGGACTTAGTCGTGAGACTGTATATCAATTTTCAGGAAAATCTACCGTATACATTACATGATTATAAGGTTTGATCATGAGTTGCTTTCTGAAATTTTTGAGCAAATCCAACATGTCATTCATTGCAAATTTTATCATAAATTCTAGAATCATGATTAGCGTTTGAAATTTCAGGAGCATACAAAGATGTACTGCTGACAAAAAGTGGTGTTCTAAAAATAAATACAACAGCAATGATTGATTCCAAAAGATTTATGTTTGGGTGGAGTGGCTTGTTGGTGACTCGTTGATCCGGTGTTTGTGATCGTTATTGATTATTACATTGCATAAAATGTGTAAATATTTCAAATTTATTTTTTGAGTATTCCAAAATATTCCAAAATAATATGAAATGTGTAAAAGAGATTCGAAAGATTTCAAAAAGATTCCATTTACAATATATTTAAACTTTTTTCGTAATTATTATATAGTGTTAATGATGCAGTAATGGCAAATGTTTTACATATTGTACACTTTTTTTTTGACAAATGTGACGTCCTAGTGTGAAAACGTCCTCTAGGTAATCAACCTCCCTAACTACCATGTCCCAAATTCACCTACTTTGGTGTTTTAGTTCTTCCCGGTGGATTGATCAACTTAATTGAAAATCTTGGAGGATTTTTGTGTTCTTGTAACGAACATTTACAGTTCTCTAATTAACATTGAGTCAAAATTATGGAATCCAAATAAGTTATTGAAATAATGAAATTATTTTTGGACACAATGTATCCACCTAGTCCTCTAGGGGTTAAGCTTGCCACTGTCGCACCTGTGGCATGTGAAGAATCTACATCTATAGTGCCTTGAAATCACAAGCATCTTGGAGGACTTACAATAACTTTAGCTATGCTAAGCAACGAGGGTTGGAGAGTTGAATTATTTTATTAGTACTTTATACTGTAGCGGCACTGTAGAGAAATGGTGTAGTCCAGCAAGGGCTAAAGAATGCTATGAAATTTATTCAAGGCGTTTAGAACATTCACACCCATGCACGCTAGAGCTGACTCGTTGTAAATATTCATTTACATTTGAAAAGCCCTCGTACTTACAGTCCCTCACCCTTGCACACCCCTCACACATCAAAAGTGCACATCAAATAGTCAATGGACCAATCACAAGTAGAATGTGGGATATAGTCAACTAAATAGTGATTTGAAGGGCCGTTTCTTAACATGCTAAGATTGAGAGTCAAGAGGCATTTCTGAAGGGCCCTTGGTACTTTTCATCTAGTTCTTGGATATGAGAGACTTTGAGAGGGCATGGGTGGCCATGCTCTTAGGGGTAAAAGGGTATAAGAGAATATCAAGATTTTTAAGAATAAAATCAGATGTTTGCAGTCTTGTATTACAGCCTCACATGAGCTAGTGTTGTTGGTATTTGAAACCAAAGACTTGGCCTACAGAAGAACAAACTCAGCATATGTTGGGCATAACTTGGACTAGTCCATCATATGGATTCCTGTGCAGCCGGCCGGCCATTTCATTCTACTTAGAATTCTGAACCTCTGGGTCCATTGCATACGGACCAAGACACACTACACTACTTTTTGCTAATAGTGCCACTCACACTCACTATTTACTTGATGCTATAACTTTTTGCACAACATGAATATTTTTACCAAGAGAAAATATATTGAAACTATACATGTAGGAGGAATTGTGTAATCATAGTTAGTAAAAATATTCATGTTGCAAAAGGTATACAACTTTTTTAAATCAATTAGTGTAGGCGACACTATGAGAAAAAAATAGTATAGTAGAAAGGGTGGTTTGGGCACAAAGGAAAATTGTCTCAACAGTATTAATATGGCCTTGTACACCATGTTAAGACACTTTTTCTTGGTCCCAAGTACAACTTTTCTACTTGTAATTATAGGTCATTATAGATAATTGAGATTATTGTAATTGCCCGCGACAACGCTTATTATTTCATTTTCATAAAGTGTAAGAAGACATGTTTCTTTCATTGAGTAGCACTTGCGAACTTAGTCCTGGTAGCCCAACTAGCAACACTTCCTCCAACAAACTCTCCATTCACATTGGTCCTTTGAGCTTGAGTTCCTCTCTCAATTTCTTTCATTGATAAAGATTTAGGATTTGAAAAACCACCATTGAGAGAGCTCCATGATGATTATGTATGAATAATTTTTTTAAATGTTAACACAAATGCTTTTTCATCCTAATGAAGAGTAGGAACAAACACAAGGGCAAAAGGTGGACTCAATATTCATTATAACAAAATGAACAAGAGAGACTACACATGAACAAGCTCGAAACTACTATATCAAATCCCAAGAATACCATACAGTCTATGATAGCAGAAATAAATACAAACAGCATATAATATTTAATTTGAAGGATTGATTTGGCATGTACCTTGGTGTCAAAAAAGTTTCTTTTTCAGGAGGAAAAGTGTTTGGAAATAAAAGTGCTCTCGCCAGCGGGGATTACCTTGCTTGGTTTTGCGGCGGTATTGTATTTTGCTTCTTTTGCAGTGGAACTTTCACCATTTGTCAAAAAAAAAGAAAAAGAAAAACAGGAAAAAAAAAGAAAAGAGTTTGGAAATCAAAAATTATCTTTTTGTTATTATGACACAATAATTTAAGGTTTTGTAATGAATATATTTTCTACACAATTTTAAGCAAAAAATTCTTCATAATTCAACATTTTTATTTTTTTGAGATTTCTTGGGAATTATGAAAATTTCAGAAATACCTAATTTATGTCTGAATACCATCACCAATTACTAATGTACCAAACATACAAATCTACTATGAAACCTGAACACACATAATATGTTATAAGTAAAACCACATATAAAAAGATCATATGTGAAACTGTATATGGTATGACATTTTCAAATCCGTATCCACATACCGGTATACTGGTAGTACCATGCCAAGCAAGTGAGCAAATATAGAAAGAGTTAATTTCAAATTTATCAAAGATGAACCTACCAACAACGAGACTATAAAATTTCTAATGCAGAGGAGCCTGTAACAAGTTTCTGGTAGAATTTGAGATGAGTTTGTTAACCCGTTAGTGACCGAACGACCATTTTATGGTCACTGCCCTTTTTTCACGGGCTCTCCAAGATGAAAAAAATACTATTATAAAAATAAATAAATAAACTAATTAGATAGGAAATCTAGTCTACTTTCCAACCCAATTTGAATCATGTCAATTCAAGTTAACCCTTAAACGTCAAGGTAAGCCCCATGGGCTTATTTAAAAGAGAATAATCAAGAAAAAAGTAAATTTCCTCAACCAAATCAAGCGTGGATTGGTGCGTTGGAAAGCTATTGAAAAAGCGATTTAGATTGCAAATTTGCGCCTCATTTGAGAGATTGTGGAATCGTTGGTAAGCAATGAAAGTTATGAAATTGAACAAGTTTTTGAGGCTGGGGCAGCTGAGATGCCGCAGTGCTATAGTGTTGGCTAGCAGTGTCCCGCAGAGCTGTTTTTTTTTTTTTTTTTTTTTTTTTTTTTTTTTTTTTTTTTTTTTTTCTCCCTCCGAAAATTTAGATGCCTTCCGGGCTGCCCCGCCCAGGCCCTCTTGACGTTTAAGGGTTAAGCTCCACCAAGGAGAATTTTTCAAAGACAAACACCTCAACTTTGTTCTTGTGTTATAAAATTTGGAATTTCAAAGTGATGATGTTCTCTCCTTTGAATTTTTTTTCCTTTTTTAATTTTAGAATAGAATGTCTAGTTTAAACAATCATACCAAATTTAAAATTCTAAAAATAGAATTTGTAATTTTGGTGAATATTCAACAAAAAAATGCTTCTAAATTTGTTAAATGAGTGTCTAAAATATTTTTTGAAAGTTTGACCGTGCGGATAATTACCAAACATCATGCTTCTCATTTTCTTTTTAGCACCAAACTTCATCAAAGCTGTAGAATTAACATTTTATAACACATCTAGGTTTTGCCCTTACCCCCTTTGTCATTTAGGGGTTAAAGCATTAAATCCCTTGACGCGCCTATGTCCATATAATGGACGATGAACGGATTGTAAGCCTTCTCTTGATTACATCTTGTACAATTTTTCATCCATCCAAATTAGCCTTTGTTCTTGTGCTAGTTGACTACCATTTGTACGATATGGATCTTCAAAAAAAAGATATTGTGATATTTTAAATGACAAAATTGGTTTGTGTTAAGTTTCATTCTTAATTCAAAAAGTGAAACCTTAACCCCTGAAAGCCCGAGGGGGGTCCCCCACCCAAAACTGCCTCATTTTGGACATTTTCATTGATGATCTCTAAATGCTTTTTAATTATTTTTTTCACATTCCAACCGTAGGATCTTGTACTCCTAAGCTTTATAAATCATCCCTCAAATTTCAAAACATTTGACCGTACAGATGTCAAGATAATAACAAATGAAGTTGAGATTTTGAAATTTCAAGCTCCGAAAAATCTGAGTAGCCTTGCTTTGATGGGCTCTCAAACCCCTCAAAAAAAGTCAAAATGATGTGCCGTTTTTTACCATCCTCAAGATGAGGTAGTTAGCAAGATGCATGACTCAATTTGATAAGATGTTCAATTCTTTAGCATTTTCCTTGAGACCTTGTAATGGGTGGGGGTACAATGGAAAGCAAGAGATTATGGCTAAATTCGATTATCCCTTCAACTCTCCTCCAATCAGAAGAGCCCACAACTCATGGCATGCAACCCATGTGAATTGGACAAAATTTCTAATAACATGCCCAATAAATCTCATTGGCTTAATTTTTTCGGTAAGCCTACCTAAAGTGTTGAAGGTGCCTTTCAACATTGAGGTGTTTCACTTTGAAAAATTCCCCTAAGTGGAGTTTTGATCGGACGGACATAGTTCTAGTTGGGTTGGAAAGAAGACTTATTTACCTATGACATTATATTTTGTTTTTTGAAAAAAAAGTTATTTTTTTAGACCTGGGCAGCCCGGAAAAATGGGCAATGGTCACAAAATAGTCTCTGGCGAGTTTAGGGGTTAACAATGATTCCCAAAATAAGTAGAATCAAATAATGGATATTACACCATCTCGTAGCGCATATTATTCTAAAATTTTCATAATTTGATTTAATTTAATTTTTGTTAATTTGGGATTTTAAAGTGAATTTCAAAAGAAGTCCTTGTAAAATTAATTAAAAAACTATTAATTAAAAAATTGATGAATCTAACAATATAGATGTGATATACACATTGAAATCTACAACTTTTCTTTGTATATCAACTCAATTTTTGTGATTCATCAAACATTTTATAACACATTTTTAAAATCGGTGGTGGATCTAGACGTTAATGGATTAACTCTTCAATGCATAGGAGGCTAGGATTCTTTTTCAAATTTCAGTGACGATCCCACATCTTATTGATCATCTAAATTTAGTACATAACTGCATCAAAATAATTCCAACTCGTATATAAATACAAATTGCTAAAAAAAGTATAGGTTGGAGGGCGTTCTCATGGTAGTGGTGACTAAAAGGCCTCAAAATCAAGCACTACGTTATGAAGTAGTGAATGTAGTGGTAAAATGTTTTTAATTAGAAAATATTTTCAATTACAACTTTCTTCTTATCTAATTATGATGTTCATCAAATTTATTTTTCAAAATGATCCATCTTTGATACATTAAATTTGATTTGTAATAAAAATGTAAAAAACTTGTTTGCCGCAAAAAATGATATTTTAATGGTTTTTGCCCTTCCTACTCTATTTTTGGAATAAAAATTTCATGTTTCACTAAATTACCATATGTGCATGTGTTTTAAGAAACAAACCCTTCATATGAGTTTCATGATCTTGCACATTTTTCCATTCTTAGGTTTTCGAGGCTTATTAAATATCATGGAATGGAAGGATTCTAATTTTAGAAATATATTCATGACTATTCAACATTTGATCACATTAGACCACCTAAAAATTTGAATTATGAAATTCTAATTATGTATGATCCATTTTACACTACATGTAATTGAAGCACTACATTGTATTTTTTACTAATATAGTCATAGCGGAGCACTAACCCAAAAATAAACCCAGCCAAAAATATCATTGTGTGGATATTCTTCATACCCCTAATCCTTCAAAATCTCGTACATCCATCATTTACGAAAAATTAACTAGAATTTTTAAAAGTTCATTTTCTCAAATATCCATCACTTTGGACTACTTTTTTCACTCACCCGTACCATGAGAACGCCCTGGACTGTTGGATTATAATATTATAATATTTGTATAAGTCGTATTTCGTGCTTCCGAATGGACCATTTTCGGAGGTGTTCAATTTTGGAGATTGCAACTTTGGAGATTGCAATTTTTCATCTTTTGAACAAACAAACATTGTAGCACTTTCATCTAGATTTTAGATGGGATCATAATTGGATGAAAATTTATTTAAATGGATGAAAACATGTCAATTTGAATGGATATTTTGGCAATAAAGGAATGAAGTAATGATCCAAATTTAGCTCTTTCTCAAAATCACTTTACCTTCTAATCCTAAAACTGCCTAAAAAAGGTTGGGCCTTTGGTACGCTGTCATACACACCTTGTGAGAGCATCTCCACTAGCAACTCTGAATTGCACCCTAAAGGTCATTCGAAAATTGAGACATCACCATGTAGTTCCTCACCAACATCGCTTAATTGAACTCTGAAAACAGTAAGTAGTTGCTCACAAGTCCCCACGCATGGATTGTGCAATCATGATGTGCAATTAAGAAGAAAAGATATACTAGCGAGAGTGATTTTGAGGGCCTTAAACTCGGTAACATTTTCTAGTGTCACAATCCAAATAAATTGTTCACCAACCCATGCACATCCATTTTTTTGCAGTCAAAGAACTATCCAAAATGCTAGTAGAGATGCTCTGAGAAGGTGCTCTAAGTTAGGGCAAGCTTTCATGTGTAGATCGGTTGGGTGAAAGGCTCTAAAAGACAAAAAACGAGGTCTCAAGAACCACCCATACTCCACCCATTTCGGTAGAAATTAAAAATATACTCCTCAATTCTCCTCAGTGTACCCATTTCGGTGGAGCTTCCATTTTTTGGGGACCGACCACCCATACATGGAAGCCGGGCCTAAATTAGAGCCTCTCTAATCCCCAAATACCGGTAAAAGGAATTAGTAAACTCACAAGTTAGATTAAGTTATCGCTGGCGCATGAGCCAGATCGACTGAAGAAGATCATTAGAAGAGGATTTGTTCAAATAAGAAAATTAAAGGACCTGATGGTGGGGACACTTGTCACATTTTTTATGTCTGCCTCTAGATGGGGACACCTGTCATGATCTCTATGCCTGTCTCATAAAATCTACCCTAATCCAAGGTCATTTGCTCACATGAGAGCAGCAAATACAGTCTTATATTTTAAACCAACACCTTGATATGTGCTTGCGATCTAAGTAGCAAGGTGGCATGGGAGTAGATCTTGGAGTACTACAATCCACAATCCTAAGCCTGCACTTTTCATGCTCTATATCCAATTTATGAGCACTTTTTCAATCATGCCAGTATAAACTATAAAGGATGGGATGCATGTATTTCTATTGCAAATGTGCAAATGATCATCACTTTGGAGGAAGTCCCTAGAAATATGTTTTGAAATCAATGTTGCTATTGTACCAATATATCCTTAAACTACCTTTAGTGATAGTTTGGACTCCACATAACATTCAGTACACAGAATGGTGTATTTAGTATTCCGGCACACTATCTTTAAACCTGGACACTATTTAATTTTAGGACGATATAGTGTTCTTGTAAAAAAAAAAAAACAAATGTAGTCATAATATTCTTTTGCCAGTACTGTAGTACATCCTTTTGCTTGTGCAGAGAATCAATATATGAACAGGGAATTGATGACATGAAACATGTAGAAACTATTAAAAAAACAGAAGTTTGTTGAGCTGCTAAGCCATCATTAATTAGAGATGTCTTTTATTCTTTAGAAGATTACGATTCCTACAATGATTCTGGCCTGCGATGCTGATTCCTAAAGGTGAACAATGGAATTGCTAAAGAATGTTATGGTGTTTCAATGACATATAGCAACTGTATAATAAATATAGCATGCCACCTCATGCCACTCTCATTACTTGAAAAGAACATGGTATTCTCAATGAAAGTGTGAATGACAAGTGACAAACTCCTACGTAGTGTCCCTCTCATTACTTGACACTGTTTCTCTTCACTTTTGAACAAATTGTGGTAATACACCATTTTGTGTAACTAGTGCTACCTCTGCCTTGCCCCCAAGGAGAATGACAAGCATATTCCTCATCATCATCATCCATGGCCCATCAGTAGCTACCCTTCTTTTTTGATAGGCGGAAGCTTAGCACAGGGATAAAAAAAGACATTCCCACATGGGATTTCATATGGGAAGTGGGACAAAATTCCCACAATTGTAACTTTCTTGGGATGATTGTAGTGTATTTTGATATGGGAAAGTTACAATTGTGTCCCTGTTTCCCATATGGGAATCTTTCTCCGTGTGTAGGTGACCGACATGTGTACATGGTAGAAACAAGGAGGGAAGTGGAGAACCCACATGTTGTACATTCATCCCTTTCATGCGTGAAGACCCCAGCTTGTGAATGGATGGAAATGCAAATCACACACTGGCTACCAAATGTTATGTAACTATGAGGTTGACAATTCCATTCCTATTGGTATGTAATCACTTGATTTGAAAGGGAAAAAAGAACAACTCCCGTCATTAGTGAGAAGTCATCTTAAAAAAAGATGCCAATAAAGGATTTGTCCTATTACTATGGCCATGAGTACAAACCTCATTCTTACAGTGTTCAGTATACCAAGCTGTTAAAAAAATTAAACATTTTGATGTTAAGACATACATGTAACATAAAACATGAATTCAACAGTACTGAACAGCTTCTGCCAAGGTCAGCTTCAACATAGTGATACAAGGAAGCCACCTGAGAGACTTGATACAGGTACACTGAGTAAGTTACACTTGCATTGGATGGAAATAGAGTACAACAATACACAGTCTAGCTGATCTAAAGTCACAAATAAATCATCCACAAGTTCCACATGCAGCTAGCTCGTAATTAGGTGCTCCTTGCCAGATCATTATGCACGTCTTTCACTATCAGACCAAACACCATGGCTTTGTGGATTACATAACCTTTCTCAAGCCTCCCAGCTCTCAAAAGTTAGTGAACATAATGCCAAATTGTCTTGTTGAATCTAAACATATAACGCATAGACCTGTAACTAATCTAAGGTTGTAGAAGAAGAAAGAAATAGTTTCAATCTTGATGGAGTGATTATGTTAAATGTGCCATACAAACGTGGATACCAATTTTATGTCGACATCACATCAACACATGACCGCATTGGGAGTTCTGTTTTATGGTTCTACGTTTATACAATTTCTTTTCCGTTTCAAACTTCTATTTCTAAAAAACAACACTTCGAAGTTGTTCTAAAAAGACGAACCCTTGAAGTACTGTTTAGGATCTTTAAAATAGACGGCCTTACCACCCAATGAAAGAATGACACAATTCCCTGGACATGATATCTCTAAGCATAATGATTAACTTAGACAATATGAAACAAAACGTACGCATGAGACTCAAGTCACTAAACGTGGATACCAATTTTATGTGGACATCACATCAACACATGTCTGCACTGGGCGTTTTGTTTTATGGTTCTACGTTTTTACAATTTCTTTTTTTTGTTACATACTTCTATTTCTATTTCTAAAAAACAACACTTCAAAGTTGCCCTAAAAAGGCGGACCCTTGAAGCACCGTTGAGGATCTTTATAAACAGATAGCTTGACCAGCCAATCAAAGAATTATATGACGAAGTATAATGACTTATAGACAATAATACAATATGAAACAAAACGTACGCATGAGACTCAAGTCACTAAAAGGATGCATGATTAGTGACCCAAGCAACTAACTATATGCTTCGTTGTCACTAAAAGGATGCATGATTAGTGACCCAAGTAATTAACTTCAAGCTTCGTTGTTGATGCATTTCCAGCTCTGGATCGACAACAGAGGAGAGGACGATGGCGATGGCGATGGCAGGTAACTAAATGGTCTCGCAGTTGGCGGCCTTGAAGCCGATGCGCTTGTTGACGAGGTCGTGCACAACCAAGTGATCTTGCTGCTGGATGTTGCCGAAGATGCTGAAGCCCGTGCTGCCCGCCATGGCCAGGCAGGTGGTGCCCTCCAGGTCCAGTGCCACGAAGATGTTAGCGGGCTCCAGGGCGAAATCCGCCCCTCCGCCGAAATGGAACACCATGGTCGGGTACACGGGATTCGCCACGCCCGCCGTCGTGAAACACAACTCCAGCCCGTAGAACGACCCATCCGCATCAGGGTATGGAATCGCCGCCTTGAACGCCTGCTCACCAACACATCACCAAATGCATCAACCAATTTACTCATATCACGTCGACGATCATACCAACACCAACAAGGCATCCACAACATCAACCAGGAATCCACAACAAGCCCGGATCCACATCACTCAAGAGGAATTTCCAACATTCAAGAGGATTGGACTAAGTTGCAACACTTAAGAGGCATTTCGCAACATTCAAGAGGACTAAGCTTTGCAGCATTTAAGAGCCAAGTTCCATGGGTGAAGTATCTCACTAGAAGACAAGTTTTTAGGGACTTCAAGGGACCATGATTTCAAGTGAGTTTTTGAGAAAAATGTGGTGGAGAAGTTGTCATGAATTATGGAGGGTTCTCAAGCCCAAGACTTCATGGCAAAACCTCCCTAATCAATCAAATTTGTTCATGTTTCACCTCAAACAAGTCCATCGAACGCGCACAACTTCATGGCCAAGTATGAGACAAACTCAAGTTCCTCTTTTCCCCTCCTCTTGCTTACTTCCATGGACAACTTCTCAAACCCATGGAACTTGGCTCATTCAAGAGGAAGTTTGGAACATTAAAGAGGACCGGATTATACAACATTCAAGAGGACTAAACTTTGCAACATTTTAGAGGAAGTTTGGAACATTCCAGAGGACCGGATTATGCAACATGATTCAAAAGGACTAAACTTTGCAACATTACGAGGAAGTGTGGGACATTCAAGAGGACCGGATTATGCAACATTCAGGAGGACTTGACTTTGCAACATGTAAGAGGAAGTTTGGAACATTCAAGAGGACAGGATTATGCAACATTCAAGAGGATTGAATTTTGCAACCCATTGAAGAGGACTGGATTTTGCGAGCAATTGAAGAGGCAGGGGTGGGTGTCAAACGTACCGCGAGGACGGGAGTGAACGCGGCGGTTTCGAGATACGTAAGAGTGGTGCCGGAGTCAAGAATGAAACCGCCTGATCCCGAAGCGTCGATATCGAACGTTCCAGCGGGGTAATTGACAGCCTTCCCAGCGACAGTGATCCCCGTGACGCCGGCGTAATAGAACGTCGGGTTCACTCGGTTGTTCAGCATGGGCGTGTACGCCACCCCTCCCGCCACCGTCGAGTCGCCGATGTACAACGGGCTCGTCTTCGCGCTCCCCAGCGGCACCAAGCAGTACGAGAATTTCTTCGAAGTCACCGCACCCAGCTGCGATATCAACGACAACGGACCTTGCCCCAGTCCCACCAGCCCTCCCGCACCCGCAAACGTCCCCAGATTGCTGTGGCCACACCCGAACGCCACGTTGGGTACATTCCCGTTGCCAATCGTGACCTGCGCTCAGCCACAAAAATCATTCTCGTAAACTGGGGAGATCGACAAGAAAGAAATGATTCAAAACATACAGCCTACTCCAGGAAATCAGGACCAGTTTCAGATAGGTTCTAAGCAGTTACAACCAGAAATGTATTTTCCTATGCACACAATCTTTGTAATAAATGTATAGAAAGCTTTGTAGAGAACTCCTCCTAGTCTCTTTCACAGGGCAAGTAGGATGGATTCCCTGATAGAATTTGAAATGGGGAAGTGGTAAAAATTGAGCCATTCCCTACTTATCACCAAGTAATCTATATAGTCTCTCCTTTCAGAGAATCCCTTCTACCTTCCTTGTGTTTCTGTTCTCAACTTTCCATAGTGTACTCCTCAAAATAAGACTATTAATAAGACACTACTAATGTACATGACATGTGTCGTTAGCTATGTTAGACAAAGTACTCCATGGACTCAGCCACGTTCTGTAGTGGGTGCATGCTAACACCTTGTCCCTTAGCGACTCGGAGATAGCATGCATCCGCTAATTTACATGCCGTGGTAGAGCTCACGGAGTACTCTATCTAGTACAAAGTTAACCTCTCCACGTGCCATGGAAATGCAGATCAATTCTATACAACCGAAATGCGTCTCTCAATTGATTCTGAACGAAACACGGAACTAACATATAATTCTATACTTAACTATCAACACAGCGCAACTTAAAATGCACAGAAAAACCGGTTCAAAGAACACAACTACCAAGCAAGATTCAAGCGAAATAAAGGCTGACCGTGTCGGCGGACAAGGCGCCGCTGGTGGAGGATCCGTCGCCATAGAGGTAGTCGTACTGGCAACTCGTGGTGCACGATTTGTAGGGCAAGTCGTTGCAGAGATTGCTTGTGCAGCCCAGGGTTTTATATGTCCCCGATTTGGACGGGTCAAACTTGGCACTGGTGGTGGCGTAGCAGGCCTCGCATGGCAAGCACTGCACCCAGTTCAAGTCGCTGCCGGTGTCCACAATGGCGGACGATTTCTGCGGCGGCGTGCCGAACGAGATGTCCACCAGATACTCCCCGTTTCCGGACGCCACCGGCGTGGTGAACAGTTGCCCCCCCGTCGCCAGCAAGTGGTGTGCCAGGCGCGCGCGGCGCTCGTGACCTCGCTTCACTGCCGCCACGAAGATCTCCGTCCTGGATTGCAGCGTCGATGATCGCAGCGGCGACGATGGGTGGTCCCTGTGAATCAACTCCGCTATCAAAACCTGAAACCACAGTCAACATGTCAACTCCATCCAGTCATGCATGCAGAACAAGCTCCAAATCTAGACATCAAACAACATGCAGCAAAAGTGCTACGAGCCCACACTAGTAGAAACACCGCCCAAGTAGACTAGCGAAACATGTAACAAAAGTGCGACGAGCCCACACTAGTAGAAACACTGCCCAGTAAACTAGCCAAAAAGACCCACTAGAAGATCGCACATGATGACGAACTAGACTAGTGGTGGGTCATTTTGGGCATGGTCTAGTGAGGCAGTGTTTCTACTAGTGCCATGCTTGTGATCAGTAGCTTTTCGAGTAGTTTCGGAGGCATAAGTGATGGGTAGTAATTTGAATCCCATCTTCTTTGTTGTATTGGAAGATGAGACTCCAGCATTCATGAAGATAAGTGTCTCCAATTACATCAGTTTTGAAAACCATCAGCCGTGTCCCTCCTTGAGATGAGTGACAAGTGCATCACATGACAATCTCTATTCAATGATGAGAACCTCTGTCAAGTGGCTTCTTTTGAAGGACACTGTCAAAGAACTAGGAGACACCAGCGTTGAAATGTCCACCACTGGTACATTCTCTCCATAGAAGCACGACGGACACATGAGTGCATGAAATTTGGGGCTGCAGAGAGTGAGAGCTTGCCTTGTCATTGACAGCAGAGTCTCGTGCGGCAAGAGCCACTGACAGGAGGAACAGTACTGACAACACCAACGAGTGGCACCGGATGACTTCCATCGTTCCCTGCGCAATTCCCTGTCGATCAATATGATGGCTGAGCTGCTCAAACTAATGTGGCCACAGCCACGATGCTGCTGCATGAAGCAAGTTGCATGGATCGCTTGAATCGATCACCAAGCTCAGACAGGTACTCGTCTGAAGCAGCTTGAGCTCGTCAGACGGAATGCTGTAAATTTCACCTCAAGGTGTGAGAATTATGTACTGGTGGATCCACGAACTTCCCTTGCAAAAGCCATGCCACGCGGTACGAAGTTGTTGACATACAAGATTCCATTCAGTTTAGCTGCTCGCATCGTTTTGCACTACTCTTTGTTTTCACAGGAATCAGAGATCCATGGGTTTCCATCGCATCCAGACAATAAATAATCCTCACTGACAGGTAACTGTAAACTTAACGTCACATGGAGCAAATCATTGTGTGACTGTGAAGACTGCAAACTCTCCCTACTAGAAAACCTCGTCGCATTTCACCCCTGAAATGGGGAAAAGACTGGGAGCTTTTGTCCAACACTACTTAACAGAACCACTGACAGTCCCGTTTTACCCAATTGTGGCACCCTTCCACTGCGTCATCTGGTGAAAAACGACACCATGTTCTACTAGTGTCTGAGTTTAAGTGTCTCAGTAAAAACATAAGACTTAGATTGTAATCTCTTGCAAATCGTCTGTCAGTTGATTGCACTTGTCCGATAGAGCCAAGCCTACAGTTACCAGGAAGCTTGAATCTTCTGGTAATAAAAGTGACTTGTGTAGCGTGCAACGTGTCGTGCTCACAGGTGAGGCTTTGTCATACTCTTTGTAAACATCCCAGCGTTGTTGTTCTCTTATTATTGCCATGGCCGTCGTGATCTCGTTCACTTTTCCACGATTCGAATTCTTTTGCCAAAATAATTCCTCGCTGGCCCACAGTGAGTAGGGCGGGCACGCATGCATCCCTCAATTGTGATCCATTTTTTCTATTCATTTAAATTCTTCTAAGTCCCATTCAGACCTGGGCCTGCCTTTGGTCAACTTCATTCCGAGTCAATGATCATGTACTTGGTTTTTCGCTCAACAGCAGTTGGTACGGTTTGGGCAAACCTATGATTGTCCACCAATCGGCCGTGCACGCGTGTTTTTCGGTATCTCGTTTATTGCAGCCTTTTGCAGGCTAAAGACCTCAAAGTTCAACTTGTGTCTCCATCTGCGGCATGTATCCCAATTAAAAGCTAAGTTTAGGGCTGCATGCACTTATCTCCTAATTGTACCAAACCTGTCCATACAAATTGAAAAAACTGATTTTTCTTGTTAGGGGTGTCAGAGTGCGAGTTTTTGCGCAACAAGCTTTGGAGTGAGGATGTGGCCTTTGTCTCTTTGAAAGGCGGTTGCAGTTTCAATTTGTGTGTAGAAAGCAACAAATTTTGTGAGATTCTTGCAATTGTGGACGTGAATTGCAAGATGCCAACACGTCCGAACCGCGTGGCAGAGTTTCCCCTCATAAGCTTTCACTCTGACACCTATTGTAAATAACACAAAGTATGTGCTCATTCCAAGTAAGGGTGTTGGCGTCAAGGTGGTGAAAAAATAAGAGTGAATCTAATGAATAATGTCGATGCGCAGGCAGGGGTAAGCAGGAGAACAATGCAGTGCTACCCCCCATAATAAAAGCCTTTGGAGGGGGCGGGGGGCCGCAAGTAACATTACATTGCTGCCCCACTTTCCCTCAGACCCACATGACATGTGTCAGATTATTGGTGGTTCAATCACAAATATGAAATAAGAATTGAGCTTAAGAAAATATTCTATTGTGTAAGCAAAGCCTTATGAAATGTTGTCCAAAAAAATTTAGAAACAGAAATTTGTCCACATACAAAGACCTCGTAGCTGGTAGCACGTACAGTACTCAACATGGACATGGATATGAATACCACAAAACAAGCTACCGTTACAGAACATAGACACGCCAACTACTGTAACTTGTAATCTAATCTTTCAACTACTCTTGAGTTAATTAACCCTTGAACGTCTTTCCAAGGTACAAGGGCTTGATTTCCAAGGAATCTTGCTTCTAGCAGGAGCACTACTCAACTCCTCACCAAATATGGATGCACATCAAGGTGAGGCATTTGATGTGCTTAGTTGTAACAACAAATTCTTCCATACTTGTTTGCAATGTCTAGATCAAAGGTATTGGAAGGTCATTTAATTCTTGCCCAAGTTCCCAACTGATTCCTCATGTGCTTGTTTGTTTTTGTTGTGATTGGTCATGCACCCATGCCCAGCCTAAATATATAATCCATCTTCTTTCAGAGATCCTCGGGTTGCCCACTGAGGACCTAAAATGTTGTTTAAGGGTTAACTAGGCAATTGGCCCTTCAAAGACATTAGAGTTAATCAAGCCTTTGTTGAAACAAACGGCTCACAAGGTTCTTAACCCTTAACTGCCTGAGCGTCTATTTTTTGAACAATGTACAGATTTCATCCATGTTTTCTCATCTGTCATGCACTTTTTGCGGTGTGGATTTTTTACTATAGATTTTATGGGAAGTTAGTTTCATGCATGTGTGATCTAATTAGAAAAGGGATGATTTGTGAAATTTTTATGCCTCATTTCATGTTCAGTGATTCACCAAAAAATTCAAAGATTTCAGTGTAAAAGTGCTCTTAAAAAAGCCAACTCATAAAATCAAGCAACCAAAAATCTCCAAAAATCACTACACCTAGAGTATTACATTTCAACAAATCACAACAAATTTCATTCAAAGATTGTCAATATCTTATTCGTAATTGAATTACAAATTAAAGAGTTTTGAATTTTGAGTTTCAAATTTTATACAAAAGTATTGGTGATAGCAATCATAGATCTAACCGTATGGATAGAATTTAAATTCATCATGTACATCTTTTATTCATACATCAAATTCAAAATATCCCTCTTAGTTGCATTTTATAATGCATCCTTGCAAAACTGCTGAATTTGGAGAGGGTTCTAAGCATTTAGGGGTTAAGCCCTCTGAAGATCACACCTTTTCCTTCATGTGGTACTGTACCCATGCCGGCCTCATAATATTATAAAAATGGAATAACTATGCTCACCCAAACACTGCTCATCTACTCTTAAGTTTAAGTTTTTTGACAGAATTCCTTATTCTCCACTTGGATGCTATTCCCGGACAAAATCTCAATAAGATTCAGAGGTGAACAGTGAGTTAGTGACATGGGGCAAGGTTTGAGGAGGATTTGGGAAGAACCAACAATAGTCTTCTCTATTTTAAAATCATTCAGTCATAGACTCTAGATGTTACATTTGTTCTAGGTCCAACCAATTAAGACATGACACATGTCACTTTAAGGTGTCACGTGTCAATTATGCACATGACATAATTGTTATTGGTTTGTCAGTTTTTATTGGTTCATGGCATTAGAATTCATTGGTTTTTCTTTTTAGATGAAGCTTGAAATTCAACCGGTCAAGTGCCAAGTTTGGTTGGTTGGTTCTCCCCATTCATTATTTCATTCGACATGGATCTCAAATGTACCATTCAATGTACCATTCAGTAGCATGCACTGACTTTGCATTGGCTCTATAGTGGATGGTGTGGAATATTCCACACCCAACAATACTTCATCAGTCGCTAAGTGGACAGGTGGAGGCTCAAGGTGATGAGCAAAGTGCATGAAGGAAAGGCAGTGGACATGAAAGCTACTGAATGTTATGTAATTACCAGAAATGATCGCTGAGTAGAAATCTGTATGATGGCCAGAATACTCCTCTGTTTCTTACTTCCCATGTACTGACACCGCATACGCCAACCAGCTGCATGATTTTAGCGGAATTTGCAAGCCATCTAAAACCAAGTTTCAGACGTGAGCTCAAGTACCTGTACAAGATTCTCGAAATGAGTGGGGAACTGACCTACCTTGGCTAGTGTGTTGTATTGGCTTGTGATGGCGTTGACGCCTTCGACAAGTTTGTCAACTATGCATGTCTAAGGTCAGCATCCATTATTTATCAGTAGGTGCTAAGCGTTCTTAAGCTTAATACTTACACAGTCCACTGTATAACAGCCTTGGTTCATGTCAGATGGATTTTGTCACTGGAATCTCCATGTACTCATCATTTTCGTCTACTCAAAGGTTTGCAAGTACAGTGGGTAGAAAAACAAGAATAAGGACCCGTTCACACTATGGTTAGAGGCCGTCGCAGTCCAAATCCAATTCATGCCGAGAGCCCAAAGTCTTGGGCTGAAAATATACAATACAATATACAATTAGTTAGTAAAGAAATCGATAGCCTCTTGAGGGAGAATTGGGTTTTCATTCTCGGCTGATCCAATTTTCCCTCGAGCGCCAAAACTCACAAAAGTGATGCCATATAGGCACTTTAGAGGGCAACGACCTTGAATTTTGGCCTTTAGTGTGAAGCCCAAGAGACCAATTTCTGGCTTTCTTGCAATTTAATTGGTGGAATTTAAAGGACTCTTGACCTTCGGCAATAGTGTGAACTGCCCCTAACTCTATTCTTAAGACCAATGTAAGTGAAGAGTCTCGTTTATTGGTGATAGTTCTACAAAATCATATGGAATTATGGACATTACACTCTACATTCTACTTAGCGTCACAGTCTCAAGTAAGTTAAATTACAACTCTTTATTATTAGAGATGTATACTTTTTTTTACTAAGTTTGTGAAAGTATAATATGAGAAATATTAGCGCTATATTTGTAGCTAAAAAGTACATTTCAATTCAAACTTTTAGCCTAAAATAACTTGCTTTATGCTCTGACAATGAATAGAATGAGGAGTGTACCTCAGACAACTAATACCTAAAATTTTAAGGTACATAGTGAGATTGTGACTACTTGGCCTTATCAATGCGCAAAACGTTGGGTCTAAGGATAGGGTTCACATGATATCATAAGTAATTCATCTGTGTCAAAATGAAAAAAAAAATAACAGAAAAAATCTGGAAACTTTGTCAGCAAACTTGAGGGAGATGGAATATCTGATGGAGTGATAGCTCTTTTCTATAGGGCTTTTGCACTAACTTAGTAGGTGCTCCGATCCATCACCGAATTGTGCTTTCTTAGAAAGTGAAAGTGTAAAGCTAGAACATTTCGCATGCGCACACTCTTTGGGTCACTTGTTAGTTGGACTGAATCAGCTTGCTGGTGTGCGCTGCTGAAGGCTCTTGTTTGGCACTTTCGTATGAATACAATGCATGTAAGTTATGCTGTGGTCCCAAAAATTGATAAAACAGCACGAAAAGAAGCGAGAGACATTACACAAAAACATGCAACAAAAAACATACAAAAAGCAATTCAACAATATTGAAAACTCCTCAATGACAAACCAAAAATGATTCATCAAAGAATTTTCAATGAAGTTACAAAACCATCACTATATATACAGCCTCATTGACAGAAACAAACATCACCCACCCAGAAGACAGCCACACAAATATCCGCACAACAGACAGAAAACTCCAAACCAAGTCGTACAACCGCTTAACCCTTAAACATCCAACTGTCTAGAAAGTGGACAATGTAGAGAATCAAACATAGTTTTTTCATCCGTCATTGACTTTTTGTAGTGTGAATTGTTTACTATAATATTTTATGGAAAGTTAGCTTCATGCATGTGTGATCCGATTAGAAAGGGGACGATTGAAGAATACAACTTGACAAATGTTATGTCCTATAATGTTCTCAAGTCTGCCGACTTCGAAGGTTAATATCTAGTCTATAAACTTTCTATATAGTGAAAAGAAGACACTGATGAAAGCAATGGGAAAATGAACGCTCTCGTGGGTTGTGCCATTCATTGTATTCTTGGCCATGGTTTGTTGGCCTGGAGTCTAAATCCTCGGGGAAGTAAATGCAAGCACTATTCACCCATGGGCCTCATTTTCTGAAATTTCCATTTTGGGCACCCTAGGGTCTTTTTTTGGCAATTTGTTTTTGCAAATTGGGGTCTACGGCTCTAATTTAGTCTAGGAGCACCCCCTCCGGAATTTTAAACCCTTGGAAGAGGGGGTTATTTTCTAAAATAGGCCCCAACATGCACAAAATAGGGGGCAGGTTTTGTCTTCTTGCATTAACATCGAGGGGGGAATTTCGAGTCAAGGGTTTGTTGGTCAGCCAGTTTCTGTTGACTTGTTGACATTTGGTTGTTCTTTTCAACTGAAATTCACATGCCAGCAACCGAATTCCTAGATTTGTGGATTTCAAATGCAAATTCCAATACAATTGTCCCTCTCTATTATGACATGTTTGGGAAGCCCTAATTTCAAAGTGGCATGCATGGACTAATCACAGAAATTACTTGTTAAATGTGCGTTGCTTGAAACAATAATATCATCATATTATAGAGTGTCATATTATGGGATTGGGCAGATTGACCCCCTCGCTTGTTACTAGAGGGATGATGGTAATTTTCCTCCATTCAACCTGTTTTTCCATGGTTACTTTGGGTTTTGTCTTTATTTATAATTATAAAAAGAAACCATTTTAATTCAGACTACAGTCCACCCTCTATAAGTGTTAACAATTGGGAGTGGTAATATTGTTAACACTTATAGAGTGTTAACATTTATAGAAATATAGAGTTTAACAAATCAAAACATAACACGTATAGAGACATGGAAAGCAGATTTCGGCCAACCATAACTCACTCGTTAGAAGTCGGAATTCGACAAAACTACTACCATTGGAATCGTCTCCTCAATAGCTTTCTAATGGTATGTGATTCGCCCTACAAGTCTGAAATTCGAAAACAACATTCTCAGAAATTCGAACGCTGGTAGACTAGCTCAACCTGCTAGGGTAAACTGAGTTGACGAGGGAGGGACTTGCAGTCAATATCCTGCACCTAATAATTTCTAAATGGGGGGTATGTTACAGTATGTTACAATATATTACATGTGCTATGTTACAGTATATTGTATTGTATGGTATTATATAGTATAATAATAAGTTAACAGATATAGAGGGCAAAATTACAAAGAGGGGAGTAGCCAATCAGTTAACACTTAACACTTAACGTTATTGTAGTCTCCCCAAGTAGGGAGTAGAAAAAATGTTAACACTTATGGAATTTTAACACTTATAGAGGTAACACTTATAGAGGGTGGACTGTAGTAACTATCCTATGGTTTCAATTTTTATTTATTTTTGGATGATTGGACCAATTCACTTTGAACTAATTGTTGCTTTTTCCTAAATATAGACCAAGAATCTTCAATTTGAAATAGAATAGAAGTTTAAATGTATCATTATTCTTAAACAAAACAAATTAAATTTGTCTCGTGTTTTTTTTGAAACTTTTGTTGCTAAATGTTGTTTTTGCAATGTGTGGCCCTACCTTGACCAGGGCGATGAAATCTAAGTAGCTATTAACCCCTAAAAGCCTGAGGGGTATTGAACAAAACATAGATGTGTTATAATATATGCCTTCCAAATGCTTGATGTATTTTGGCACAATAGACAAAATGTAGGGCATCATCTCTACAAATTATCCACATGGTCAAACTCCAAAAAAGACTTTAGATTTTTTTTTAATGAATTTAAAAGCATTAACCTTTGAAAATTGTATAAATTAGAATTTTCATTTTTAGAGTTTAAAATTTAGCATAATTAGTTTAAATTAGTTTATCTATTGTGAACTTCAAAAAAAGCAAAATAAATGATGAAGGAAACATCATGACTTTCTCCAAATAGCAAATTTTATAACACTAAGACAATGTTGAAGTGATCCACTTTGAAAAATTCTCAGTGGAGTTTAACCCTTTGACGCGCATGCGTTCACATAATGGACGACGAACAAATTGCAACCTTTCTTAACACTACATCCTGTACAGTTTTTCATCCATCCAAATTTCTCTTGGTTCTTATGCTAGTTGACTATCATTTGTACAATATGGATCTTCAAAATAAGATATTGTAATTTTTTGAAAAACAACACAATTGGTTTATGTCAAGTTTCATTCTTAATTCAAAAAGTGAGACCTTAAACATGATTTTCAAAAATAAGTAGAATCAAATAATAGAAATTATACCATCTCATAGTGCATATTATTCCAATTTCATTAAAATGTTTTTTAATTTTTTGTATTAAATTGGGATTTTAAATTGGATTTCAAGAAAAAAGCTTGCAAAATTAATTTAAAAATATTGATAAAAAAAAATGATGAATCTAACCGTATAGATGTGATCTTTACATTGACATTTACAACTTAGTTTTGTACATCAACTCATTTCTTTGTTTTCATAAAACATTTTATAATGAATCTTTGAAAATAGTGTTGAATTGGGACGTTTAAAGGTTAACTCGGATTGACATAATTCAAATTGCGTTGAAAAGTAGACTTGATGTAGTATTTCAAAATATTTTTTCAATTTTTTATTTGTTCTGGGCAACACGTCAAAAATGGGCAGTGACCAAAAAATGGTCTCTTGGGAGTTTAGAAGTTAGGTTACATTTAAGGTAGAGGTACCCATAGTCAATAAGTACCCCATAACTAATTTGTAAACCTCCTAGAAGTTACGTTTCATGAACCAAAAGGCAACACAATGCTAGCCAAAAGGCAACACGTTACTGGACAATTAAGAGTTGCCACTTCGGCAACCACATATGCAGCTTTATGTTCATGAATCAATCTCATTGTTGTCGGTTATAAGTGAACCTATATATTAGTCATGGGTTTCAAATAAACTTTATAAACTTTCTTTAATAAATTTAATTTTGAGAAATTTTTATGAAAAAAATCACCATTCTACAAAAGATAAAATATCTCATCAGTGAAACTTCAACATTTTTCATGCTAAATTTCCTATTTATCGGTTACAGGTACTTCTAGCTTATGTCATTTAGGGTAGGACAAGTGCTCCCGTTTTGAGAAGTCCACAATGAGTGCATGGTTCTAGCTTGCGTTTGAAACAGATCCGTAGCGTGATTGGTGCCACTGCAATTCGTGAAAATCATTGGAAGAATCAGTTAGTTTCGTGGTGAGAACCAAGAGTGGTTGACAAAGCCGGCCTCACTGCAGTCCAATATGACAAATGGGGATGTCAATGACCAAAGTTTGAGTGAGAAAAGAGCTTTCCTAAGTGTAGGGACGGGTACTTACTACGTACATGTGCATGCTTGGCCACACCATCTTGGGTCACATGAAAAATTTATAGCACATAGCATTCAGTAGCCTTCGCTGGCTCTGCCTTGCCTTTGAGGAGAATGTGCAGAATATCCGACATCATCATCCATGCAAAATCAGTAGCTACCTTGTTTTACAAGAAGGCGGAGGTAATGGCAACCGGGAGGGGAAGGTCAACACGATCTCAAAGCTCCAAGCACATAATAAAAAAGAAGAAGATATCGTAGTGACTTAATGCCGGCACTGGAGCAGTACGCCGACCAACACTGGTTGACAACTTCTTCTTTTTTTGAAAAGTTGGATGGCGCTACATGCGCCACGCTACGTGCCGGCAGGCGTTGGCAGCGTTTTTTTTTTTTTTTTTTTTTTTTTTTTTCTTTGGTGATTTTTTTTTCTCAATTTTTTTTTTTTTTTTTTTTCATTCCACTCCAACGACCTCTAGCGATCGGCTATGTCCATCCCTTTTCTGAATGAACTTCTATATTGTTAGATGGATGTAAAGGCAATGTGCGTGAAGGCTATTGAATGTTATACACTGGAGGTTGTTGTCTCTTCTCCTTGTGGGCCAATTGCTCCTTTTAGCCCTTTTGTTACTTGGAATGATTTTCATCTACTCATAGAAAGGTCATAACGTTCTTTAGAGGCCAACTGTTGCACCTCTGAATCTCAAGCATTTGTCAGGGGATCAAAGGAATTTACTATAGAGAATTTGTCTAACTTCATCTGGTTCAAACAACGAAGATTGGAGAGTTGGACTATTTTATTAGTAGTTTACATTGTAGTAGCATTATAGAGAAAGGGTGCCGTTTAGCAAGGGCTGAAGAATGTTATAGTATGTGCATCCATACTTCTCACTAATAGCAATAGTAGTTGATTGTATTTCATAATGTTTTTCAACCCTTGCTGGACCACACCCTTTACACTGTAGCAACACTGTAGAGAAATTGCTAATAAAATAATTCAACTCTCCAACCCTCTTGCTTGGCCCAATTGAAGTTAGAGAAAATTCTCTTTGATTCCTCCGAACCCTTGACAAATGCTTGAGATTTGGAGGTAAATAGTAGGGGGGGCTGAAGAACGATATGTTATTATTAAGCAAAAGTTATTTTTATTGGGTCTTATTGGCAAGTGAAAGAGGACATAGCATAATAGAGCAACGAGAGCTAACACCCTTTTACAATGGGACCACCATCTAGTTACAATTAGAAACTAAGTTTACGTGGTAATGACATGGTAGTCCCAAAATTCATGGAATACAAATGACATTCTTTCATTACTTAGAAAAGTGGATCTAAATGAAGATTCTCTCTCGATCTAGTTTTCAATTAAAAGAGTGCTCCATTGTATTGCTCTATTACACTATGGATTCCAACACACTTTATCATGCATTATTTAGAGAATGTATGAAATTTTAAAGTATTGTGTATAGGTGTATCTAACATTACATTCTATAATAGTAGGGTTTTGCACGCCCTACTGCTTAGTTTGTTTTTATATCATACAATAACTTTCTTTGGAACTAAAGTGAAAGATGACACTTGCCATTATATGAAGGAATTTAGTAGGAGTCAAGCAAGTAAGACAAACTTAAGATGTGAAAAAAAGTGAGCATCAGAGAGAATCTTGGAAACTTTAGTAGGGGTACAAAGTCTAGTGCTTGACAATGTAATGAAATTGACTCTAGCTTGCAACATGTGATTTTTTTCTTCTCGTAGTGATTTGGTTCCTAAAAAATAACAGAATGTCGGCTTCCTCAATACAACCCTACAAACCATGTGACACTCAATAAAATGGATGAAAAACATTCTAAAATACTGTGGAGGTCAAGTAGATACTAACAGTTGGAGAGTGTCTCGAGCTATTCAAATCACCTTCTAAGATCAAGTCTAGGCCAAGGGAGGTCACTGTCAAATTTTTATTAAACCACGTGAGAAAAAAATATAGGGTACATTTAATTCATTGGAGCAAAAATTTATACAAATTTTAGAAATACCATAGCCTGGATGAAATGGCCTATACGGTATTATATCTATAGTAGGGTAGGTGAAAAGTATAGGTAATATTCTATTTTTATTAATAAAGTAGGGTCTCAAATATTTAGAGGAATGAAGAATTCATGTGAGTTCTAATGAAAATCCTTGGATTGAATGAGAGTCGCCTCAATTGACTAAAAATCGTCGAAGTTAGCCAATGGCTAGGAATGAACCACAAATGAAGGCTGAATTATTTGGCTTCATGGGAAAGTCTCCTCATGATGAATTTGAGCATTAGGTGACCAATGAGATTCACGAGGCTAGGGCGGGGTGGTAGTGCCGCATGCTTCCTCTCACAACATGCATTTCTCACTTAACCCCTAAATGCCTAGAGCCCTCTCCAAATTCGGCAATTTTGCAAATATGCATTATAAAATGCAACCTAGAGGGATATTTTGAACTTGATATATAAATAAAAGTTGTACATTATGAATTTTAGATTCTATCCATACGGTTAGATCTATGATTGCTATTACCAATAATTTTGTATAAAATTTGAAACGTGAAATTCAAAGTTATTTCGTAATTCAATTACAAATAAGATATTAACAATCTACAGATGAAATTTTTTCTGATTGGTTGAAATGTAATACTCTAAATGTAGTGATTTTTGGAGATTTCTTGGTTGCTTAATTTTATGAGTTGACTTTTTTTAGAGCATTTTAACACTGAAATCTTCAAATTTTTGGGTGAATCACTACAACATAAAATGAGGCATAAAAATTTCACAAATCATCCCCTCTCTAATCGGATCACATGTGCATGAAGCTAACTTCCCATAGAATCTACAGTAAAAATTCCACACTGCAAAAAGTGCATGACGGATGAGAATCTATGGATGAAATCTGTACATCGTCCAAAAAATGGACGCTCAGGCAGTTAGGGGTTAAACCTACCATCGAATATTTTAGGCACTAAGCACAGTCGTTATTCTTTGAAAGTTACGTTCATGTATTGTTGTCGTTTTGTTATGTCCGATTAAGTTCAATTTATGCTGAAATTCCAGGATTTTGATAAATGGTCCAGTTTATAAATAAAATAGGGTCTATAAAATAACTTAATGGTGGAAATTATATTTACCTATAGGGTCTTGAAAAATACCTCAAAGTACCATTTTATCTACTAATAGGGTGCAAATTATTTAAGAAATTTAGATAAATAGCCCACCTATAATTAACCCCCGACCGCACGTGGTTTACAAAAGTCTGTAGTATGTAACCTCCCCGTGAGTCTAGGTGGATTCTTGTACTCGATTGCACATGTGATGGAACCTTCTCCTACATTCTAAATAAGTGACGGTTGTGATTGGTCCTTAACTATTTACTGTGCACATATAAAAAGTGTGATTGGGTCACTAGTAATTGAAGTATAGATAAATCTATACTTTGAAATGTGAATATAGAGGCTTGGATTGAAGATGCCCTAAAGAAACTATAGTTACATTTAAGAGACATCAAAGTAGGCCCATTAACCTTTAGTGCCTAGGAGACCACATTGTGGTTACTGATGTGTCAAAAATGCAAATAACAGAAAATTCATCAATAATAGGATTTTAAATTGTGATGTTCACAGCTGGAGACTTATAATAGACATATTCTAAAAAAATAAAATTTCAGTTTAGAGCTGTAAAACTATCAAAACACCTATGAAAAAAACGTGCAAATACTGCAAATATTTGAAAATACAGTAAATACTTACAAATACAACACATCAAGTACTATGCGGTATTTCTTGTGTTTGGAAGTTTCTTATCTTGTTTTAATTTTTTGGATTGCGTTCTCTTCATCATGTTCCATTGGTGTATGTATTCCAATCTTGATTAATGTACCAACTCCTTTCATTTTTTAACGTATAATTTTTTGTCCCAAACCGTATATGGATAAGTCACTATCACTTGTAAAATTCACCTTTAATTACGTGTGAGTCAATTCTTGACATGAAAGATTGCAATGGAGAGGTGTTTACATAGGTCATTGCTAAACCTCTTCACTTTTATTTTTGAGAATTTAACCCAAATTCTATTTAACTTTGAAGTCACACACCCTCCAAAATGTCATTTTTGAGTGTGCATTATACAATTCAAAGACATACTATAATCTTCCAATCTAACAGCTCAATCTTACCAAGGTTTAACCGGCACTCTTGTTTGATTAAGCTATGCTTACATTTATACAGTTAAATACTATTAATACTATCCATAATTTGAACAAAGAGAGTTTTAAAAAAACATCACTAGAAAACTCTGGTTTCTCTATAACTACCTTGGGCACTGAAGGGTTAATGTCCACTTTAGAAGATTATTGGCATTTCCAAAGAAATTAAAACATCAAATGCTTAGAGAGTAAAGTTATTCTTGCCATAAGTAAGATGCAAGATATTATATTCCTTGTAATTTCACTATAAGAATGCTTGGTTAAAAAGAACTGCACATGTTTGTCATGTGCAATTTTTAAACCATCATGAACTGTAGATGTAAAACATGTGCAAAATTTTCATTTGTTCACTGTGAGTGCAATATTTGGAATTAGTAAGCATATAATATACCCGGGAATACACCGTTAGAAAGGTCTCAGTAATGTGCTTACTATGGTATTTTATACTCCTCCAAAACTAAAAAATTACACTTGCAGTGAGCAAATGAAAATTTTGCATATATTTTACATTTGCAGTCCATGGTGGTCTAAAACACCGCACATGACAAACATGAAATAATCTTCGTCCACGTAAAATGTACGGTACGGTGCAACCACAATTCTCAACTTACCAACCTCAAATTTTTGCTTTACACTATGCTAAATATCATTCCAAAGTATAAAAAACGATTTCAAAATTGCATAAAAAAATTGTTTGAGGGGCTAATAATTTTAAGAAAGAAAAATTGCGTGGTGTCATAACGCACAGTGGTGCACGCATGTACACTTCTCACGATAGTTCCACCTCTGGAATAGTCGTGTCGTATGGATGTCACAAACTATTTATATTATATAATGCACAGTGGAGAACGCACACACACATCACTACACATGTTATTGTCATTACTGTGAGTGAGAGTAATTCAATATTCTCACAATATTTGTGGTATTAGAACAAAAATGTGAATCACAATATTTGAAAGTATTTGAGAATTCTTACAATAATGTACATTTGAGATGTATGTACTGAATTAGTGTGAAGTTTGGTGTAAAGTCTCTAACTAATTGGCACTAATGGCAATAATCGGTGTATAATACTGCGTACTTGAAGAAGTTGATAACGTGCGACTTACCCGGGTTATCCCTACTATTGATACCCTGTCTCCATAAGCTTGTAATCCGGGCTTCCCAGATGCGGAAGGAAGCTGAGTGTGAATCTCACTTGCAATTTCAAACTTGCAATCTTCTTCGGAAAATTTCTGCAATGGTTTGAAGAATTCGATACACTGAGTCGGTGATGAGCTGAAGAATTTTCCTTAACGTAGTTTATGCTTTCCAGTGACTCATACCATGATCATCTCACACGCGCTGCAGAATGCTAATCTAATTTCTTCAAACGCTCACCACTACCGTCTGCTTCGTCTCGCACCTCGCATTGCCGCTTCCTCAAACAATCTTCCGTGTTTCATCGGAGCCCTAGGTTTTGCTTCAACCAGGAGTAGCAGGGTTTATGGTCGCTCATTTTCAGTAGCTGCTGTGCGAGGAGCCTCGATGGAAACAACAGCGCCCCCGGAGGTGCCGAAATCCGATCCCATTGTGCAGTACGTTGTGCTGCGGAAGGACTTGGTGGAGGCTCTCAAGTGGCCACTGGGAAGTGTGATTTCGCAGGGTTGCCATGCGGCCGTCGCGGCCATTATTCTGCATAAGGATGACCCTAGCACGGCTGAGTACACCGGGATCGAAAACCTAGACAACATGCACACGGTAATGGCATTAGGGTTTTCTAGAGCACAATCCTCAATTTTTTGAATTTTTCTTGTTCTTGTTGATCAGTGATCTGAGGTTGAAGTCATTGAGATTTTCCAAAGTTTTACGATGTTGTGGTTTTTCAATGAAAGGCCTCTTTGGGATTGGCATCTGGACAGTGATTAGGGTTGCAGGTGACGCTGGAAGTGTATTTTTTATGTTTTTTTCTTGTTATGCCACAGAACTATTGGAGTTTACAGTGTTTTTTTTTCCCAGTTCTTTTGTACATGAAGCCTCTGTTGATATCAACATTGTGATCTGAGGTTTAACCCCTGAAGGACCAAGAAGCCCAAATCGGTCCTCATGTTTTTTTTAGCAGTTTTGAGTAGGTCCTTTGTGGACATCCTTTTGTTCAAACCTATTTATTTTTTACCAACACAATCAATGTTCTTCACTGATTTTGGTGATATAAAATTTGGTCCCATCCGAATTATATTTTTTACAATATGATAAATTGAATTTGTCATTTTAAAACCTGGAATACTTGGTCCTTAGGGGTTAAGTCACTGAGATTTTCCAAATTTTTGAAGTTTTGCAGTGTTGTGGATTTCCAATGAAAGGCTCTTTGGGATTAGCATCTGGACAGTGATTAGGGTTTCTTGTTTTGCAGGTGACGCTGGAAGTGAAGGGCGAAACGCAGCTGCGTAACTTGGCTCAGAAGCTAGAGGCTGGTGGAGTGGCGCATAAGCTGTGGATAGAGCAACCAGAGAATTTTCCTACCTGCCTTGCTACCAGACCCTACCGTAAGAGTGAGGTCGCCTCTTTTTTCAAGAGTCTCAAACTGTGCCGATAGTAGTTGAGTCTCAAACTTTAGTTAGAAATCTCGCATTCGATTTTGGTTGAAAAAGTGCATCTTAATGTTGTATGTCTATTCCTAAGTGAAGAGGTATATGCCCAATTGCCATACTTTAATGCCAATTGGCTGCTTTGATACATTATAGACTAGGTATTGGCAATCAAGGACATGGTTATCAAAAACAATTTGCAAGTTAGTAGCTATCTAGCTACTCATGTTGTGTTTGTCTGGTGATTCAAAGTATGCTATAAGATCATATTCGTCAAAGTTTAGACTTCAAAATTCAGCATTGCACTTTGACCTTGAACATAAGTTTTTGCATTGGTTATCTATTGTCTATTCTTTAGTGGATTGTAATTACAATTAAGAAGGGCTAATATTATGCGTTCTAATCCTCCTCTCTGCCACATTAGCTTCAAATTCCTACATTGCCATTATGTAACTGGAGCTTAGAGAGAAAGGTAACAGTAATTTATTTGGATCTTTTAGCTATGTAGTGTTCCTATTGTGAGTCTGATCATAACATAACAGCAGCTGTTCTGTTTTGTACATTGATTAATCTTCCCAGTTGTTAGAGATGAAACCTAAAGGACAAGTGTCTAGCATTGTCTAGCAGTTTTTGGCAATTCAAAGGATTGAGGTTCAAGGTAGAGCATCGTATACTGACATGCCTACCCTCTGTTGGAGCTCGTGTAGCGGTTACCATATAGAATTTATTCACAGTTTTTTTTTCCTATGATAGACATCTTCTTTTTTAACTTGTCATCCTCATGTTATTTGTTTGGGCTTGCTGACCTACTGTGGGGTTATGTAATGTAAACAGCTCTGGGCAGTATCATTCGCTGTCCTTGCTTCTATTCATTGTTGTCTTTTCCATGTCATGTCGTCTCAGATTCAACCTTGTGCAACCTGGGGTTTTGAAAAACTGGAGCAGGTACAGGCGAGCTTGCAAAGGCTCTTCCCGGAGCTCGCTTTTTCAGAGGTCCATGACAGCCAAAAACCTGTACATTTATTCAATAGGTAAGGTAGAGGATACTATTTGCATCACTTTAAGCATTTTAACTTATGTAGGAGTGTTTTTCGGGAGATTTATAGAATTTTATTCTATGTATGAGTTTCTTATGCAATTTCAAAGTGGGAGGTTGGTAACAGGGTCATCATACGAGATGGGATTAGGTACCTAACAGTTCTAGTATCCTCTACAACGTATTTTTTTGGAACAATAAACTCTTCACTGTCCTCATTTCTTTGGAGAATATTTGGAGGGATGTGGTTATGTAGGTCCAAATTTGTTACTCCCTCCGTTTCATAATAACAGTCCACTTTTTTGGCATGTTTCAACTTGACGTTTCTTTTGCCAAAAAAATTCATCTCAATACTCAAAAAATGGGCTATCTTTAAAAGTAGTATGTAGTTTTATATCACTCTCATTGTCTGCCCTGTTTGAAGAGGACAATGCTCACATTTTGAAGCATAAAACATAGGAAAAAAAAATGCCAAAAATGTGGACTCTTATTATGAAACGGAGGGAGTACTATGTTGTATCCACGATTTGTATACAAAATTGTACCTTGCCATTGACTCCGTCATTAACAATTTGGTTTTCTTCTTTCCACTTGAGGTAATCCGATCTTGCAAATTTCGTAAAACCCCTGAACATAAGTTGCAACCACAATGCAGAAGGATAGGTGGTCAACACTGCTCCAGACTGTTCTGAGGTCTTAAAAAAAAGGTAGTACTCCCTCTGTCCAGAAGGAAACGCCCATATTGGATGTTTTTGTCTTTTATAGTAGATCATGTAGAAACCTTCACTATTGGAATGGGTGTGCAAGAGATCACAAAATTGTCATAGTGATTGCATTCACTTGGACGCTGCTGCGAATTCTCTTCACAATCTCTCGTACACCCATATCATAGTGCTTTTTTTTGGTACAATTTTATTTATGTTTTGATAAACACATGGAGTGTTCATTGATTTGGTGATAGAATTTGAATAACGCACATAACTCTAGTTAGTTCTACTCTCTACAAGAGTGTTAAGAGCCTTTTTTATTCCGAGCAATAAGTTATTGGTTTTGTTCTCCCAATTTCCAATACAATTAGCGGGGTGTCACACCTCTTCCGAGAAGTTTGATTCTATAAAGATCGAGAACTTGGGGAAAGAAGTATGGAGCCAAGCCTATTGTAGGCATTCTCCATGAAGGTATGACTCTCCTTGAGGCCGTGTGAAGAATGAGAATGGCCACAATTTCTCAATCTTCTCCACAGCTTTCAATCTTCACGCCTATTCTTCACCTCTAGAGGAAAAGAATGAAACTTCTCAATTGTCAAAGAATGTGTCCTCCTAACCACAATTCAAGGAGAAAGTGTCATGTACTCATTCTCGAAAGATTGAGTAAATTGTCACACTTTTCAATAGGAGAGTCATATTCTTTGCAAGAATTTCTTTTTTGATTGAAAATTGTAGAAAAGGCTGAATTCTTACAACTTCTTCTACAGAGTAGAATGTTACACATAATATTAGTGTTGCTTTCGACGGGGTGTTGACCACTTTTGGTTGATAATGATCTTTTGGCAGTCGGGGAACTTGAACATGGCATGCCGGAGCGCTTCCTATGCGTTCAGATTGTTGCAGTCCTTATATCACACAAACGAGAATACTTAGCCAATGCTAACGTGAGTGCACACACCTTGCAGTTTGCCGAAGGCACCGCGCATACCTGTTTGCAGGCGGTCGGCGCCAGCGCAGGAGAGCATCTTGTTGATGGGCAGGACGTGGTAGGGGTGCACGCTTTTAGATGCAAACTTGGTCATGTACTAATTGTTGTAGGCGATGCATGAGCGCTGCCTCCAACGCCTCATTAGTTGGATACGATCTTCTTCTCCTAACTCACTAGGTGCATGCAGAATGGGCATTGGGGAGATCCAAAATGTCTACTAGACAAATGTCCTTTTGTTGTCACAATTCAGTATGGAATCCTCCATGAATTCTTTATTGAATTGTGACAACAAAAGGACATAAATTTGTTCAATTTCAATGTCCCCAATATGGAATCCTCCATGAATTCTTTTTGTAGACATATCGGATTTCCCTAGTGGAAAACTTGTGCACACCTTTTTCATGCCAATGTTGTAGATCCGCAGTTTCAGGTCTGGCACACCATAGCAGAACCGCGACTTCGGGTATTGTTTGTTCTTGATTTGTTTGTAGCACCGTGCTGGACCTGCACTCATATTCCATCTATCACCACACAATTAAACCCCATATTTCACTGCAACCTTGTTTTGTCCATTGTTGCTTGCGGTTTTAGAAGCAAATAGCGGGTATCAAGTGCAAAGTTGGCATCTAGTAATCCGTGAGACTCTCACTACTATTTGTGCATTTTTCACTTAAAAAACAAGTTTGTCATATTACATAACAAGAAAGTTGATGATTGCCATTCAATCTCTTTCAATTTATAGCATAAACTTAAAAAATGTGTCGCTTGAATTTTGTTCCACGTGAAGTTTTCACTCTTTTGATGAAAGTTGTACTTGTTGATTTACAAGGGTGGTATTCAATTCAACATAGTACGTACTATCATAATAATAAAATAGGCAACATAGTTAACGTTGAAGATTTCATCTACCACACGAAGACGACAACTGTCATTTGTACATTCCAATTGAAGTGCTTGAGACATAACATGCAAAAAACGGGTCGCGTTAAATGTACCCCATTCAGCCTATTGTGAGGAGCTATTATGAGTCGTGGCCTAATTTAGGCACTGACATTGGCGGACGACCAGTTGAAGCTTCGTTAGCGATCCTCGCCGGATTAGTGGATTGGAGCCTTGATGGATGTGTTCTTCATGTGGTCGTGGACGACGACGGAGACGGATGACCAGTTGTAAGAGAGTCCACGACCACCTGAAGAACACGTCTAAAGAACCGTATGATAGTGAAGAACACTCCGTGTCTAAAAATGTTCTTCATGTTGGTGAGTGTTTTGCCGGAAAATGTATATCTTAAAAATATTTTGAATTAAATTTTTATATGTTCTAACGGCGACAAAGAACACCTTGCATATAGTAGTAAAGAACTCTACACGGAGAATGTTTTGCTAGAAATTGTGGATCTTGGAAATATGAGATTTGAAATTTTGATTGTTCCATTGTGGATTTGCTCTTTCCTTCTCTCCTTGTCTCCGTGTATCTACTTACCCCTTTCTTGCTCTCTACCTTGTTGTTCTTTTTTTCAAATACAATCTTGTTATTCTTCATTTTTTTCTGTAAGTGCATGTTTAGGGTTTAGAGTGTGTTGAGTGTAATGATTTTTTGGGGTTCATGTTTGAACTTTGAATTTATTAAGGTTTAGGGTTTTGGTTGAGTGAGGTTTCAAGTTCAAGATACATGTTGGATGGGATATATATTTTCAGAATTCATCTTGGGTGAGGGTTTATAGTTGGATTTAGAATTTGAGTTTAGAGTTCAAATTAGGTGAGAGTTTAGGGTTAACATTCCAATTTAGAGGTTCTTATTTGAATTATGGTAACAAAGCAAACCATAGAGATTTTTTCTAACAATGATGAGCTCTTTGGAATAGAACCGCAATATGCTGGACTACACGAGGGATTAGAGATCATTCGGAAACTGAGAGCACTAATGCAGGATCCCCTTGCATGGCCATTTTGTATACATGATTTGGAATGGATACTATTGTTGACAAGTGAACGTGGGCACTATTGAGACAACAAAGTATGTGTGATACCTTGGAATAGACTTCCAGACTTTATTGTTGGTGAGCAATCAGACCCAAATTTCCCTTGCACATTTACTAGAGAGAGGTCATGAAGATCAACACATCTAATTCGTTCACTAATCCTCAATCAAACAGTCTTTCATTGGAAATCAGGTAAGGTTCAAAAGTACTTCACCTTTTTTCTTTCTATGTTCTCCATGTGCTTTACATTTATGATCTTCTCTAAAAAATATTCTTCACAAAACTGTCCTTTCAATTTAACCTCTAAAGGACCAAGTGTCCTAACTAGGACATTTAGATAATCGGGTACGTTCCGGTGAACACATTTTTAATCGAATTTTGAAAGAAATTTAATAGTGGATTCTCCAATGTGCCACGAAAATGGGGATTTTTTTTTTCTTTTTTTTTTTTGAATTCCGACACCGTATGTGGAAGTTATGATTCTTTTGGGAGAAAGGGCAACGGGGCAGTAGAGAAATAGTTGAATTTATTTTGGGGGGGGGGCAACAAGATGGGCAGAGTGTGGAAAATGGGGTGGACTGTTGGAGTAGAAGACACCCCATTTTCCAAACTCATTTTAAAAAATTTAAAAATAATATTTTAAATTTTAAATTTTTTTTTATAAATAAAAATTATTGTTTTAAACTAAAAATTATTATTTATAATTAAAAGTTTAATTTTTATAATTAAAAAATATTATTTAAAAAAATTGAAAATTAAAATCATATTTATAATAATAATAATAATAATAATAATAATAATAATAATAATAATCGTCCAATGAAGGACTGCCACGTGGCAATCCACCTTGAGAGTTAGTGGGTCATGAACATTGGAATGGGTTGGGTGAGGTGGCACTACGATTTCCTTCCCCCACCCTTTATTTCCCCCCTAACCCCCAAACTTCTTAGAAATTATGCTACATGTCTTCTAAAACTTGGAGATTTTTTTTTTTTCAAATTTTTTTTCGTCATTCTATAGAGGGTGGAATGTACTTTTGTTTCACCACTCAAATTTGTATTTTAAATAAAGAAAGTAAAAAATATTGCAATTCCAAAAACAAAGAGTCTTCTCTGAACTTTTAAACCCCCAACAAGTGTAAGGTGTTCTTCAACATTCTGAACATCTCTAAACACGACGAAAACTGGTACACAACTAAGTAACATCATGTAGAATGTGAAAGTGAAGTGCGACAGGTTTCAATAGTGAGGTTTTTTTGATGTAGCCACGGTCAAACGCATCTGAATTTTCGGGCATGTGTTTTTTTGGGGTGTTTTTTCCATCAAACGCAAATATCTTGCAATCCGTACGGTCAAAATCAACGAAATTTGTTGTGTATGTTTTTCAAGTAGTTTAGGACAAGATTTTACGATTAGAAGGTAAAAGATAACATTTTTTTTGGAATTTTGCATGAGGGAGTAAAAATAGCAGCATTGGAGTGTTTTTGGAGGAAAAACACTCCGGTCCTTTAGGGTTTAATGTTCTTTAAGAATGTTCTTCACAACCGTCTTTAAATAAAAAATTTGCAGGTAGTGGTGCCACTTTGGACCCAAGGACAATAGTATGAAATTACATGAAAATATGCAAATACTACTGAACTCTATACAAACCAAGCAGATAGAGAAGACATTCCTCGGAGGAGACGTGGAAAAAAAGTAGTGCCTGAGTACGATGTTTTTCTAAAGCACAATAATACTTTGAAAAAAAAAACACAAAATGGAAAAATCAGATCCGGGATGTCTATGAAGAGAGATTATCAAAGGCATATAGATAGAAACACCAACCCTATTACAAGGCCGGCGTGAATAAAGTGTCCGTTCGTAATGGCAATGACCCGATGCCCACCGGACAAAGGGACATTGGACCAATACTTATCAAAGGCACTTCTATATCAAACAACCGTATTTGAATAACTTTTCTGTTAGATCGTGTACAAGAGATTATAGCATTTGAATAAAGTTGGATAATATTGAACATTACGGAAGTGCAACTACTATGACAAAATATGCTCTTCAAGTAAATCTACTAGTGCACAAGAAGGATCAATTCATTGACTTCTTATAGCTAGGGTTGTCACCAGTACAAGTAATGTTATAACGTAGGACTCTTGTTTCTATGTTGGCCAAAAAAATGGACCTGTGACTCGCGACACTTTTGTTCAACTACACGATGTCCAGAATTTGGCTAAGCGACATGTTGAAGAACTGTGGCAAAAACACCCTAACGAGACGAAGAACGTGAAGATGTGGAAAAACAAACATCTAGACATGGTGTTCTTTTACCAAGACAACGCTTTTTTGAACTTTAATATCATCAAACAAGACAACTCTCCTTTCACGCTTGGCATTCAAATACAGTGGCAGTATTGTATGATGCTCATCTATGGCAATCGAGGAATGCTAGCAATTGACGCTACCTTCAGAACCAGCCACACTGCGGTAGGTGATCCAAAGTAATGTTATAAATATCATGCTTATAGCAAAACTTATCATGAGTTGCAAATTGTTAAACTACGTACATACTAATTTTACAGTATCTTCTATGGACCATATTGGTCTACGACAAATGGAAGAATGGGATACCAGTTGCGTACTTTATCAAGTCAAGCTCCCGACATAAGAATTTGGAGTCCGTTTTCACTGCTCTTCGCACCAAGCTCCAACTGAAGAACTCGGCATGGAAACTTTATTCTATAATACTGGATAATTCACAAGCGGAAATCAATGCTCTACATTATATCCCTTGCTAATGTGATTACTGTCAATGTTGTTATTTTGTGCTCTGATAGGCCTTGTTATTGAGATCTACTGTTGTTCTTTTCTTCCATCACAAGCATTTACTTTGTTCTATTATGTTATGTTTTGCCATTGTTTTGTCACTACTCTTATATGTTTTGCCACTACTCTTATATGCTCTGTCACTGTTGATTGCAGTTACTTTGTTGTACTTGTCGTTCATGACTATTTGGCTCGTAGCAAAGATTTTCTTTTGCTTCTGGCACGTACAAAAAGCATGGATAGAAAACAATGTACAAAAGATTTCGACTATTGGTAGTACGAGTCGTTACACTAAAAGACTTGGGGTACATTATGTACGGCAAAGGGTTGTTGCCTAGTAACGATGTTGTTGATTGAACTTACAACAAACTCGATTTTATGCATCTTTGCCCCCCATCGGAGACAAGGTTCATGAATTATATTCACACAACCTGTAGGAATAAAGTTGGAATGTGGTGTGTTGCGAATCGGACAATACTCTATTATGGACAGATCACAAACGCTGATATTGAGTCATACTATGCTAATATGAAGATGTTAGGGACATAGTCTTTAGAACCTTCTAGAGACAAGTTTCTAGAACTTTCTAGAAACAAATCTCTAGAACACTCTAGAATGAAGTCTCTAGAACATTCTTGAAACAAGTTTCTAGAATCTTCTAGAAGTCTCCAATGGTAGTTGGTAGAACTTCTTCTAGAAGCATCTGAGTTGGCAAAAGTTCTAGAAGCTTTCTAGTTCTAGAAGTATATATAGGAGTCGAGGCTGAAGAGTTTTTCAGTCTTGACAACGCACTTCTTGGAGTTCTAGCTCACCTCTCTTGGTGTTGATCGTGTACTCATTCTGTTAATCCGAGTTTCTTGTCAATTCTTGCTTCTAGTTCTTGATCTCTTGTTGGGCATTCTTGTGTCCCTGACAGTTTGTTGAGACTACATTCTCACCGGTATCAGAGCTAGTCCCTTCTTGTTAGAGAGCGGATTACCCCTCTTCTTGAAGGTGTGCTAGTGTTTTAGAGGTTGTGGATTACCCTCCTCTAAACTGATATCTCTTCCACCTCAATATTGGAACCTTATTCTTCTTGGAAAGAGTGGATTACCCGTCTTCTTGGAGTCTTAAGGCATTTTAGAGGTTGCGGAGTACCCTCTTTTGAACCAATATTGTTCTCTTGTCAAATCTTTGTTCTCCTTTCGTAGGATAGTCGGAGATCAAGACTTTAGTATGGCTGAAAGTTTGGATTCCAAACTGGACGCCATCATAAATGCTCTTGCTTCGTTGTCACATAGGACTGCAGAGATCGAAGGAATCATGGCAGGGCTTCACAGCGATGAAGCATCTGTGATAGCACCTTCTAGAGTATATCAGCCCCAAAGTTCTGCACCAGAAGAAGCAACTCTACCTTCGATTCGACAAGACCCAGTAGTACTACAACGAAAAGAGCCTCGAATTAGTCTTCCTGATAAGTTCGATGGAACGCGTTCCAAGTTTCGAGGTTTTGTCAACCAAATCAGGTTAATAACAGTTTTGCAGCCCGAACGTTATCTGACAGAGGAGGCGCGTGTTGGGCTTGTTGGAACCTTGCTTACATGACAAGCTCTGTTGTAGTTTGATCCCTTGTTCGAGAAGCGATCGCCAATTCTGAGCAACTTTGAGACGTTCTTGGAGGCATTTGCAGAAGCATTTGGCGAACATGACAAGGTCCGATGGGCTACAACAAAGATTCGGTTACTACGACAAGGGGCACGCTCTGCATCAGTCTATGCATCGGATTTCAGACAATTGGCGAGTGACATTAATTGGGGTGAAGAGACGTTGGTGAGTCAGTTTTATTGGGGTTTGAGGGACGATGTGAAGGACCTGCTGTTAACTCTTCCGGATCCGCAAACACTCAACGAAGCCATTAGCCAAGCTGTAAAGTGTGACAACCGTTTATTTCAACGTAGCCAAGACCAACGCCCTAGACACCAAGCGACTCGTTACGATGCAACTATGACGGCAAGGAACTTGGGTTCACATTTGGAAGCAGAAGACATGCAAATTGACGCGGCGCGTATCAGAACTCTTACTCCAGAAGAAAAGAAACGGCGTATGGAAGAAGGATTATGTTTATATTGCGGAGAAGAAGGCCACAAGGTTGGAAAATGCCCCAAGAAGCAGAACCGACGTATTGTTAAGACTAGGAGTGCGGGGATCCCGGAAAACGACGATGCCCAGCCACAGTAGGAACCGTGCGGCTGGACAATCCAATGCCACGACAACAATCGGGTTCCTATTTCTCTGGCCAACCTACCCGTTGTTTTACAATTTCTCTGTTTCTCGGTCCTTAGAAACAAAAAACTTTAGCTTTATTAGATTCGGGGGCATCTACTTGTTTTGTAGATGAAGAATTTGCTAAGCGCCACAAGATTCGTCTAGGACAGAAGTTTAAGCCTGTTCACGTAGACGTGATAGATGGACGACCTTTATTGTCTGGCAGTGTCACCCACGAATCAGAACCTATAGAAGTGACGTTTAAGGACCATAGTAGTTATATTGTCTTTAATATCATTAGAACCCCATCAAACCCTGTTATTCTTGGTCTTTCCTGGTTAGTAGATCATAATCCATCCATAGATTGGAGGTTACGGAGAATAACATTTCCTGTAAAAGCTAACCCCGTTAGGAGACCACAAATTAAAAAATCCTTGTTTATTGGAGCAAGAGCGTTCATAAGGTCGTCTAAGGAAGGCGCACCATTTGTCATTTACGCAACTCCAACTAGCGGAGAGACGACCTCAACAGCAAGCATACTGGGGCAGTACAAGGATTTTCAAGACGTAGTTCAAAAGAAGAACGCCGACATGATGTCAGAGCACCGACCATACGATTGCGCCATAGACTTGGAGGATGGAGCACAGCCACCTTTTGGCCCAATCTACAGCTTATCAGAAACAGAGTTGGCAGAATTGCGAAAGTACATTGACGAGAATCTAGCCAAGAATTTCATTCGTCACTCAAAGTCGCCAGCTGGAGCACCAATCTTATTTGTGAAGAAGAAGGACGGCTCACTGCGGATGTGCGTGGACTACCGAGGACTCAACAAGGTGACCAAGAAAAACCGCTACCCCTTACTTTTGATCTCTGGCCTCCTAGACCAACTTGGACGTGCAAGGATCTTTACAAAGATCGATTTAAGGGGAGCCTACAACCTCGTGCGAATCAAAGAAGGAGACGAATGGAAGATAGCTTTCCGCACAAGGTATGGCCATTTTGAGTATAATGTCATGCCTGTTGGTCTTACCAATGCTCCGGCAGTCTTTCAACACATGATGAATGACATCTTTCGGGAGTACCTCGACGATTTTGTTGTCATCTATTTAGATGATATCCTGGTATTTTCCAAGAACGAAGAAAAACATGAGAAACACGTACGGTTGATTCTTAAGAAACTACGCGAACGATGACTCTACGCCAAGTTGGAGAAGTGTTTATTTCACCAAACAGAGATGGAGTTTTTGGGATTCGTTGCGACTACAGAAGGCTTGAAGATGGACCCTAAGAAAGTAGAAGCAATCGTGTCTTGGGAAGTTCCGAAGACGGTTAGAGATGTACAATGTTTTCTTGGTTTTGCTAACTTCTATCGGATCTTCATCAAGAATTATTCTCAAGTCGCCGCTCTGCTCACTCGGTTGACATGCAAGGACAAGCTCGAATGGGGACCTGAAGTAGAGCGAGCATTTGAAGATCTCAAAACGGCATTTACTACGGCTCCAATCTTGGTACACCCCAATTTTGCAAAGGCTTTCTATTTGGAGACTGATGCTTCAGACTTTGCTTTGGGAGCCATGCTTTCGCAAATCAGCGTAGATGGGAAGCTCCACCCGGTTGCATTCTATTCTCGCAAATTCTCTGCTGCTGAGATCAACCATGAGATCCACGATAAGGAACTCCTTGCCATAGTAGATTCCTTCCAAGAGTGGCGTCACTTTCTCGAAGGCGCTGCACACCCAGTGACCGTATACACGCATCACAAGAATCTGGAATACTTCATGTCGGCTCGAGTTTTGAATCGTCGTCAAGCTCGATGGAATATGTCGCTATCTCGATTTGATTTTGTTATCAACTATAGGCCTGGGAAACAACAAGGACTATGCAATGCGTTATCGAGGAGATCGTATCTTGCGCCAAAGGCTGGAGAAGCAGCATTTGATCAGCAGTGTACGACAATGTTAAAACCAGGGAAATTTAGGATTTGCGCTGCTGTCGTACCTATCGACGCCGATTTCCTCAACCAGGTGCGTGCTGCGACCATTGAAGATTCTGTAGCTCGTGACATCAAGCAACGTAGCAATGATGACAAGTTCAAGGTGGAGAGAGATCTTCTGTACTTTGAGGAGCGGTTGTATATTCCACAAGGACCTGCACGACTTCGGGTTCTTCAATCTCGTCACGACTTTCCAGCTGCGGGACATTTTGGGTTCAATAAGACCTTAGAGCTTATTTCCCGAGATTTCTGGTGGCCCCAAATGTGAAAGGATGTCAAAGAGTTTGTCCTCTCTTGTGACATTTGCTCAAGATCTAAGACCCCTGGGCATCGCCCATATGGGCTTCTGCAACCATTGCCTGTTCCACGCCGTCCGTGGTCTTCAGTTTCTATGGACTTCATTACGAATCTACCGCCATCAAATTCATTTGACAGCATCTTTGTTGTGGTGGATCGACTTACAAAGATGGCGCATTTTGTCCCCTGCAAAAAGACATCATCAAGTGAAGACACAGCAAGACTCTTTCTTAATAACGTGTATCGTTATCATGGCCTACCACATGATATCGTGTCAGATCGAGGAACTCAGTTTGTATCCAAGTTTTGGAGATCCCTCTTTGAAATACTAAAGGTGGACATCAAGCTTTCTTCGGCTTTTCATCCTCAAACTGACGGTCAGACGAAGCGGGTGAATCAAGTCTTGGAGCAGTATTTACGATGTAGCATCAACTATCAGCAAGACGATTGGACCGCATATCTACCGCTTGCCGAGTTTGCTTACAACAACACTCTTCATGCTTCGACTCAAAGCACGCCATTCTTCTTCAACTATGGATACCACCTTAAGCTCGACATATTGAGCTCGTCAACAAATAGCAATCTAGCGGCAGAAGGATTTGTGAAGCAACTATCCGAGCTTCAGACGACATTGAAGCTTCAACTACAATCCGCCCAAGAGGCTTACAAGGCATCCGCGGATAAATTTCGGAATAAGGCACCTGCTTTCAAGATTGGAGATAAAGTATGGCTTCTCCGACGGAATATCAAGACGAAACGACCGTGTGATAAGTTGGACTACCGGAGATTGGGACCATTTGTCGTACAAAAGCAAATCAATCCCGTGGCTTACCGTCTGGAGTTACCGGCTGCTATGAAGGTACATCCAGTCTTTCATGTCTCTTTATTGGAGCCTTATCGAGAGTCATCTTTCCCTGGAAGAGTGCAAAGTCCGCCACCTAGTATCGAAATCGAGAACCACGAGGAATACGAGGTGGATAAGATACTGGATTCACGGTGAAGATGGGGTAAATTAGAATACTTTGTGCATTGGAGAGGCTATGATGTTAATGAAAAAATATGGAAATCGACCGAAAATCTCGCCAATGCGCCAGAAAAGGTACAGGAGTTCCACCAACGATATCCTCATAAACCTAAGCCGTCTCGACGATAGCTTCTCTCTGACGCTTGCCTACCCAAGAACATAAAAGGGAGGGAGAGCACAACCAAAATTCACAGTCAATGTAGTTAGCTTCTCCACTTGAGATACGAGTAGAACTTTTCCAATAGTCATAGTTTGGTCTTCTTGTATGGATAGTCAAGAGATAGACAGTACGCTAGTCATGTCATCTCAACCGACGAACTCACAAAGACGACCCCGAGATGAAGAACCGCCTACACCACGACGAAGATGGAGGATACCAAGTAATCGGTCGCTGGTGATTGTATTGGAAGTCAAGCCTGCTTTCAATAATCTGCCAGAAGGTGTGTTTGCAAGACAATTCCACAACGAAGACACGGAAGTTCATGCTTGGTCAGAAGTGGAAGGCGTGGGCCACTACCGTTGGCTCCAAGGACCAATGAACCACTTGCCTCGTGAACAACAATTGGAGTTCATAGCAGACGTTATGCGGCAGATCTTCATCTTTTTGCGTTGGTACTGACTGCCAACAACATTGCTTCTCGGAGACCTCGAAGCTAAACGAGGGGGTGATGTTAGGGACATAGTCTTTAGAACCTTCTAGAGACAAGTTTCTAGAACTTTCTAGAAACAAATCTCTAGAACACTCTAGAATGAAGTCTCTAGAACATTCTTGAAACAAGTTTCTAGAACCTTCTAGAAGTCTCCAATGGTAGTTGGTAGAACTTCTTCTAGAAGCATCTGAGTTGGAAAAAGTTCTAGAAGCTTTCTAGTTCTAGAAGTATATATAGGAGTCGAGGCTGAAGAGTTTTTCAGTCTCGACAACGCACTTCTTGGAGTTCTAGCTCACCTCTCTTGGTGTTGATTGTGTACTCATTCTGTTAATCCGAGTTTCTTGTCAGTTCTTGCTTCTAGTTCTTGATCTCTTGTTGGGCATTCTTGTGTCCCTGACAGAAGAGCATCCTCAAAACATCAAAATCAAGATTCACTAGACGGCGCATGGACTGGCTTGTTGACTACCTTATTGATTTGGTTACGTTGTACTACTAATACACAAGGAAGTTTCATTCAAAACGTCAAGCAAGAGTTTATCATAGTTTGTGCTATAGTTTGTGTTTTCCATATTTTGAACGAAGTCATCCTCCTCTACTTTGATGAAAAAGATATTGTCCTCGTGTCATCATTGAATTACAGATTGTACATTTGGACCGTTCATTCTTAGATTCAGTCATAGCTCAATGAGTGAATGAGATTACCCAATAGGTGTACAAGGTGATCTTTGTAAATATACCACAAAGGTATTCAAGATGCTTTACTTTGAAGTCGATAACAATTTACTAGTTTGTGAAGCAGGTGTCTCCTATAGTGTACGACGAGATCTTTTGATGTTCACAGGATATCTTGGCTATGCCAAATGTGAGAGCTATTGCGAGCAACTTCAGTGGTACCCCCCAGCCATCACTATAACAAAACATGGTAAAAAAAACCGCACTCAAAATTGACTGCGGTTCTTTTTGCCACGTTTTTGTGCATGCCCATGTAGTGGGCTGTTAAATTCTTTTGCAATTTCTGACTATAATTTTTAAAATTTTGGAGCATGTAATATACCGTTGGAAAGGTATTGAAAATATCTTTCCAATGGTATATTACACGCCCCAAACTTCCAAATATTGCAATCGGAAACTGCAAAAAACAGTGGCTGCGCACGTAGTGGGCCTGCACGAAAACGTGGCAAAAAGAACCGCAGTCAATTTTGAGTGCGGTTTTTTTTACCATGTTTTGTTATAGTGCTACTAGTGCTCATTCGATTTTTTTGACTGTCAGGATCTGTTAACAGCTAATGTGAACGGGCGACTCGAGGTCAACGGGCTGCGACCATGGAGCCCATAATACGCTATGAACGCGGCTGTTAGGTGACGGGGCAGCGACTGCAGTGTAAACATAATTGCGTAGTGTGAACGCGATTGCGACAGTATGACAGGGCTTGCATCAGCAGGGACGGGACAACGTTGACCTAGCTTGGTTGACGAGTTGACTTGGTTGCCAACAGGACAATGTGAACATGACCAACAATAGTTGAATCGGGCCCTTGGATGACTGTGACTGTATTTGATGATTGTACTTAGGTGGCTGCTGACTATACACAGTGACTAGACAGTGAGGTGGCAGCTGATTAGTCTTAATGACTAGAACTATATGTAGTGACTATATCCATGACTAGACGGTACACGTGACATTAGTGATTAGACTGCCACGTAGGACTGCTGATTAAACTGCCACCTAGAATTGGTGATATAGCATGATGAAGTTTGTACATGCTGACTGGACTATTCATTGTGCAGATTAATTAGAACTTCGACCTCAATTAGAAGTGTGACGTGGCGTATTATTGGCAGTATAATTAGCGAGTATTGTATCAATTTTGAGGAATATTATTAACGGGTGTGCCAATCTTCTGTTGATCTCACGATAATGCAAGCCCACTAAATCCATGGTATGAGAGAATGACATGAAGGGTTGATATGAAAACTAGAGGCCTCAAATCACAGTTCTCAATTTATCCAATTAATCCGTGAGAAATCATTTGTAAAATAGCTCCATTAAGATCTAAATTTGTCATAGACCCAATGCCAATAAGTACAAAACTCATATGTGAAATTGAGGAATAAACAATTCCTCATTTCAAATTACGTTGACTAAAAGAAGTAAGTGCTCCATAAACAATTTGCAGTGCTCCTATTATTACAATCCATGGCACAAAAATAGAATGAACATGAGGTAATAATTCCATACTAATTTTAATTATTTCATATCTTTTCATTTTTAAAAGTATTACATCTAAAAGCATACATATACTATATTGTGCTTCTCTATGAAAATCTGGTAACTAAGTATATAAAGGAAATATTGGTAATTTGATAGCATATGCAATAAAAAACACTAAGTATAATATTATTTCTAATTCTATAGAATACAATTTATTAGATAGACTTTGTAAATCCAATGTTAATTGATTAGAACCATAAAATCCCATACTTAATGCTCTCATCAAAATAAAAATGGAACCACGTGCTGTATATAAAATAAATTTTGTAGCAGAATATAATCGTCTTTTTCCTCCCCATATACACAAAAGTAAATAAACTGAAGTAAATAAACTGGATTTAATTCTAATTCCCACATAAAAAAGAAAAGTAAAATATCATGAGAAGCAAATAATCCTACTTGACCACTATTTCTCCCAGCATCATGGGAGGAATTAACCCAATTGGTTAATATTGGGACTGAGCTGCTCAACGATATTGCTGAGAGTGTGCATTGTGTCGAAAGGAGGCACCTAGAGACTGTAAGGAAATATTTAGAGGCACATAAAACGGTTGACTTTGAGTTGGACCCCACACTATTACTTCAAGTTATTTGTGAGTTTTGACGGGTGCTAAAAATCACAGTGCGTGATTTTGCAAAAGGACAAAAAGACACGGTATTCTATTGTTGATTGAAAGCAAATAGGAAGAGTAAGAGGTCTCTTGGTATATTTGCACCATGACATTGTAAAGGATTATGTTGAGTGACCATAGAGAGTCATGGGTTAAAAAAAGTAACATCTCAAATTCAACGGTGAGGATTAGAAGAGAGATTTTAAAGGGTACGGAAGCGGTGTTCATTAGCCAAGAAGTAAAAATTGTCATCAAACCAATAAAGAGTCATACATTCGAACCGTGACTGTTCTTTGAAAGAATCGGAATATCCTCATATGCTACTTGCGGGAAAAGCACTAAATGCTGTTCTGCGGATGTCTACGTCCTCCTCTCGTTAAACGCAACACAAGTCTATTAATAATATTATCCTTTTTTGTTACAATTTTAAAGATGAGAGCAACGCATTATGTATGTGTTCACTTCAGTTTGAACGTTGTTGATCCTCATTCTGCCCTATGCGCTACGAGGAACGTCATGCTCTACAACTACATCTGAAAAGAATACCTAGTTTTACGGAGGTCCTCGGCTTTCTCTTGAATTTTTTGTTTAGAAAGCCTAGGTCGAATTTTTCTTTTCTTTTTACTACAATGTTTTGGAGAGTGTGACATATGCTATAAATATATGCCACTAATTGAAACTTGCTCTTATTTATAGCATTATATGCACTCCTATAGACATAGTGTAGTGTAGCTGCGTAAACATCTAAGGACGCTAGAATCTCGAGAGCTTCTCCCTCTAAAGTCTCGACACTTCCATTCTGCATGTTGTTCACTCAAATTTACTAGTATAGCAAAAAGTAGAGTGCGAACTTCAATTTGTACTCTGTATAAAGAATAAATGAATGAAAAAAATCGAATGTAGACGGAGAGTTCTGTGGGACTTTATATGATGTCACATTATTCCAGACCCTAATTTCTGATGTATTCATCATTCCACGATAAGTGATTTTCGGAAGAACTTGGACCTCTTCAAATTCTACTTGATATTTTGTACATGAAAGAACGCTATGTTCCGCGGATGAAATAACATTATGTATCGCAAATGTATTTGTTCACTTTTTATTGATAAAAGAATTTATATGAAAGACATCACGCAAATGATTATGCAGCCGTTTTACTAATGTTCTGCATTTATATCTAATGTTTTCTGTGACTACATCTTGAAAGAACATCATGTGCTTTAACAAAGTACATACTCTTCTACAACTGCATCTTGAAAGAACATCATATAATCTAATGAGGAACTTAATGTTTTACAGCTGCATGTAGAAAGAACACCATGTGCTTTAACGAGAAACATATTGTTCTGCAACTGCATTTGGGGAGAATATAAAGTGTTTTTTTAAGGACACATATTCATATATCTTCCTTATATAAACCCCTTCTGTCATGTTTTATTTATTTTTATTTTTATTATTTGTTTTATTTTTATTTTTATAAAAAACATCGCATAGATATTTTGTAGTATGTGATCGTTACACATGTTTACGTAGTTGTGTACATTAGTGTTCTGTACCAACATCTAATGTTCTTCAATTGTATTTAGGAAGAACATCAAGTGTTCTAATAAAGAACATATTAAAAAATATAAAAATGAATTCACACATTTTAAACTATTCTATGTTATTACCAAATGGATTAACATTAAGAGCAAAATTCAACAAGCACCTCACTTATTGTTTTTATATTTTTTTTCTATATTCAATTTTCCAATAGCTGAAAGAATCCCTATGATTTTTATCTTTTTCTGTTTTAAAGTATTCTCTTTTCAAAAAAATTATTTTTCTTCCACTATGTTTTTTACTACACTATGCGCATAGTGTAAAATGCACACACCATCAAATTTCTTTTTAAGTTCTGCATTTTAATACAATGAGGTTCGTAATGGCTTCACAACTTCAATTATCGCAAAACCAATAATACCAATAAGAAGCAAAATAATAGCAATAACACTAAAAACATTTCCTCATTTTTTAATTAATATTTCCCTCCGTTATCGTCAATTTTCCTTGACTATGTCTATGACAACAGTTTGCACAGAGTACAAAAGCCAAACACCACTAAGAATGTGTTTAATTTTTAATTTTAAGCATGTAAGGTTGCTAACTACTTTAGAAATTTCAAGTAACATTACATTGATTTATTTAATCAAAATTTCTATTCTTTATTCCTATTTTCCCTCCACTATGGCTTTTGACTAAAACTTGCTAAGTGTTAAAAATTCAAAATAATATTTATTTATTAGATGTTAATCTTTGCGTTCAAGAAAAAGCCATTTAAAATAAAATATAGAGTTAGTAAAGGAAAATTTATAATCGAGTAAAACAATGCCACAGATCTTATTATAACTTTATGCATTTTGCTAATGTTTTAAAACCAAGTGCAACAATCTGCATATATATATATATATATATATATGTTTCACAAAAATAGGTTGAATAAAATGTTATTCAAAATTATTAAAAAGTAACATATTAAAATATTGTAGAAGACCCAAAATATTACTTTATGCATAAGATCAATGTTGTTACATATATATGTAATGTTTCATTTTGATACATTACATAATGATTTTTTCGAAATTAAACTTCATTTTAATTGACTTTAATTTGCATCTCATTAGTATATAACATTTATCATTGCATTTTGTTATGAAAGTATTCCTATGTGCTAATAATATATATATAACGTAAATTGCTATGTTGTACGTTTTTGCTAAAGTTGAATGTGCAAATGTTTGATTTTAAAATTCCTATTTAATTTCTTTGGAACAATATAAATTATTGTGGTCCCTTTTTCTGATAAGAGGATGGTTCATCACATGGTTTGGAGTTGTGAATGTAGACACTAGTGTTTGTGTTGATTGTGTATTAGATAATCTTTGAGAGTTGGGAAGCATATTAGGTCATGATGTTGAATTACATCCTTGGATCAACATCCAAGGATGTACTTTTTGACTCATTATATTGGATTATCATCCTCACATTGAATTATACAATGTCAAGGATTATAATCCTCTTTTTATTCATCAAAGAAAACTTGACATTTGTTGACTTACCATAATGGTGCCCAAATTTGCATTACAACAAGTGTGACATTATTTTAGTGTATAATGTAAAAACATATTATTTTCTATTGAAAGATTAAATGAATATAGTAATTGAATATTTTGTATATTGAAATCTTATTTTGATTATTTTTAACACAAAATTAATTTTATAAACTCTTCTCTTTGCTAAAATCATATTTCGATTATTTTTATTTGAAATTTCTTTTCTTAAATAAATTTTGACCTTATTAATTGTACTACACTTGAAAATTTTATTAACATAGTAATTGTTATTGTCTTAATAGCGTTCATGATTTAGGTTACCTACAATGAGTCAAAAACTTTGAAAATTGCAATTCATGTTATTTCTTTATTTTCAAAAGCTTGATTTTCAATACTTTAGTATTCAATACAATTTACAAAAAAAGTGTGGATTCATTCAAATTAGATTGAACTTGATCGATTCTAAAACTGCAGTCACCTTTAGAATGCATCAACTACCTACTTCTTAAAATCAACACATTGCATAATATCATATTTCAAAGAGTTATGTCGTACATATTTTTTTAGAAAAAGAGGGGATCGTTGCTAGAATTATTGTTATTAAATTAATCATATTGTAATTATGGGTGAATAACTCCTCAAAATGTTAACACAAGTTTGTAGTATACAGTACATTGATTACACATTTAAATAAATATCAATGTAGATAAAAATTGATATTAACTTTGTAAATAAAAAGTTGACCTTTTGGTTGATTATCCAACTTTGGAAATCACTAAAATAATTATTGATTTTAAAAATATTTTTAAGTATATCAATAGTTTTAAGTATATTTCTAAAGACTTACTTCTAGTAGTATTGTAGAAATTTTAACGTGGACACATGTCTAAAATATATAACATATAACAAATCCCCAAAAAAAAATGGTTTGAAGACACTCAAAGATGCTTGATGCCCGAAGTCAATATGTATTTAATTTTTAAGGTCTTCTCTCTATTAAAATCATATATATCTTAATTTTATTTGAAAAATTTTGACCTTAAAATCATATATATTTTATGCCATTTATTTCAGCTACTACCCTACGTCAAGGTCAGTTTTGGCATAGTTAATTAATTTTTCTTAAAAAGTGCTATAGATCATCTTGTGATTGGTTTATGCTGACGTGGACCTTTGAAAATCTGATGTGGAAATTCAATTTCTGCATGAGGCTGTCTAATCTGGCCGTCACGAACAGTATAGTGTGAGTCACATTAATACAAACAATCACAACATTTAAATTATAATAGATATAATAATATATAAACTAAAATCCTACTTCTTTAATTAGTTTTGAAATGAATATGGTTTCTCACATTAGTATGAGTAGAACAAAAGAACTAATTATAGTTGTAAAATATATTTTATTATATGCTCCTACTACATTTTCCTAGAATTCACTATTCACAACACCTAAATCAATTTTTTTTCCATTTGTAGCAAATTTTTGCAACATTATGACTCTAATTAAAACTGAATAATTTTACAAAACGTTCTTCATTTTTGAACCATTAACCCCTAAACGCCCAACCATTCATTTTCAATGATGTACATAATCAAATTCCGTTTTCTCATCCGTGATGCACTTTTTGCAATGTGGATTTTTTACTAGAGATTTGGTGAATAGTTAGCTTCATATATGCGTGAACCGATTTAGAAAGGCAATGATTTGTGAAAATTTTATGCCTCATTTCATATTACAGTGATTCACTAAAATTTTATAAGATCTTAGTTCAAAAGTAGTCTTGAAAAAATTGACTCATAAAATCAAGCAACCAAAAATTCTTCAATAATCACTACACTTAGAGTATTACATTTCAATTCATTGCAAAGAAATTCATCCACAAATTGTCAATATTTTACTTGTAATCAAATTACAAAAGAATTTTGAATTTCAAGTTTCAAATTTTATACAAAAACATTGGTGATAATAATCATAGATCTAACCATATGGATAGAATCTAAAATTCATAGTGTAAAACTTTTATTCATACATCAAGTTCAAAATATCCCTCTAGTTGCATTTTATAATGCATCTTTACAATTCTCCAAATATAAAGAGGGGTGAGGACTTTTAGGGGTTAAAGTTTCAAAGTTTTGAACCCAAGTTTGATTTCAAAGATTTGAGCCATCAAAGTTTCAACAATTTTGAACCAAGTTTGATTTTAGAGTTTCAACAATGTTGAACCCAAGATTTCACCATAATGTTTTTAGCATTGTTGAACATGAATGAATAAAAATACTAACAAGGAAATATGATTTCATGCATAGGGTTCAAAATCTTTTGAAGAAAAGAATAACTATAATAGAGTTATCCATAAAGTCACCTTGATTTTGAAGAATGTATCATAAATTTTGCTTTAATATACTCTTATTTGTTTACTCTAAATAGTTAAAAGGTATGGATGAGCTTAGTGGTCTTCAAACTCATATAAAAACTTTTTGAGCTCCTTTCTTGCTACCCAAAAAGTTTTTATATGAGTTTGAAGACCACAAAGCTCTTACACACCTCATAATGATAGACCTGATAATGATAGACCTCCTTACCTTTTAATTATTGGAGTGAACAAATAAGAATATTAAAGCAAAATTCATGATAGATTCTTCAAAATCAATATGAATTTAAGAATAACCCTAATGTGTAACAAGTTTCTCAAATTTGGGACAAACTCCAAAATTTACTTAAATATTTATGAAACTGCCGTGAGAAAAAAATGACCGAACCCTCACACTAATTTGAATAAAGGCTTCCAGATGATCCCGAGCATATCCCTCAGCGTCCCCAATACCCGGATTCTCCGGGTATCAGTAGAACCCGTGCATGCATCAGTAGAAACTTGGTTGCTCACAACACAAAGCTAACCTTCGTCTCTTCTCCTCGGATGCAACACCAAGGCTGTAGCCAACACGCACAGAAGAAGAATCTGCGTTTGCAAAGGTGGTCATTGCTCGATTCTTCTTCAGATTCTTCGTCGGGGATTATGTCGCAACAACATACGGTGCTGGTAACATTCGATGTGGACGGCACTTTGATGCAAAGCACGGGCTTACAGGCCAATCTGCTGCACAAAAAGGCCTTTTCCCATGCGTTTCTTCAAGTGTTCGGCGTGGAAGGCACCATCGACGCCATCAAGGTAACCAATGAACCTTTTATGCACCAACCCACATTTTTGAATTGGTTAATTGGTGAGAGGAGACCCACTTGTTGAAGATGATTGGAGAGCATCAGAGCTTCTGGTTTTGTTGTGATCGAGGAAAGGAAATGGCAGACATAATTTCTAGACATTTTTTTGGTCCAGAAGCTTGATTGAGCTTGAAGAAGAGAAAGTTCTTGCATAAACTGGCAATGTACCATACCCTAATTCGTTTAACCCCTAAGCGTCCACTGTGTATTTTCAGTAGTGTAGGAAAATTGGACCCCCTGCTGCAAATCATCTGTTTGTGTGAAAATGACTTCAGTTTGACACGATCGACACTGTTGATCTTGTAGGATAGAACAAGAGCTTTAAAATGATGTATTGCAATCAGAAAAGCGAGGTAAAATGAGAAAATGCCACCGTTGCAAAGTTCAGTGATGCAGATGGGCCATATTGGGCGTTTTAGACGCTTAGGGGTTAATGATCGTGCTTTTGTAGCTGCCTTGAGAAATTCTGGTTGTTGAGGTTTCATAGGAATTTTCTGTTCGCCATGAACATTTTGTTTGATGAAGTTGTTGAGCTTGAAGGAGAGAGTTCTTGCATAGACTGGCAATGTATCATACCCTAATTCCTTTGAATTGTCAAAATGATCGTGCGTTCGTAGCTGCGCTGAGAAATTATTGTTGTTGAAGTTTCATAGGAATTTTTATGTTTGCTATGAAAATTTTGCTCAAGAAGCTTGATGAAGTTGTTGAGCTTGGAGGAGGGAGTTCTCGGCAATGTATCATACCCTAATTCCTTTGAACAAACTGGCAATGTATCATATCCTAATTCGTTTGAATTGTCATAATACTGGTGCAATTTTTGGTTTTTGAGGTTTCATAGGAATTTTATGTTTTCTATGAAAAGACTGTTGAATGTCACATATCAACTGGGAGCTGACTTTACCCTAGCTCTAGTGACGGCAATCAAGCGATCAGGGTTATTCATTTATTTATTTTCGATTGATTGTATGTGTTATGACTGTGCTGAATAATCTTGAGATTTTTTATAATTTTTGTTTGTCGGGTGCAGCATCATGGGAGTACGGATCCAATGGTCATCCTCAATACGCTCGAACATTACGGCATTCCACAAGAGGTATTTTCTTATGCTGATAACGAAGGTAATAACATGTCAAGTTCTTGCCCTTTTCTTCATTATAGGACTTTCATTGAGTTTTTAAAGTGAGAAAAACGCTTAAGGTTGATTTGCAGTTTGAGTCTGAAACCCCCATTTAAACTTGCTGCGTTTGTGCTGGAGATAAAGCAACTTATTGTGCACCAAAAGAGAACTGATTCTTCTCATTGTTTTGTTGTGTGCTTTTTGTGACCATGGCAGACAGCCGCTCCAAAGCTGGGAGAGTTGAAGGCCAAGATGGTTGATTATGCGATGCAACATGCAAGTGAGGTAGGTGAGGGCCTAGAGGTTCTTCCAGGCGTACGAAATCTGCTGGAGTTTCTTTCTAGGCAGCCCGACGTGGTTATTGGATTGGTACGACTCTCTACTTTCTCTACTCAACTATGGTGAAAACAAAAAATAGCTCCAAAGATCATAATTCAAATAGCAAACAATTTCTATTACACATTCAACGATCTCTAATGCTTTGATTTTGGGAAATCTCTATTGAAGTAGTTATGATAGAGAAATAGTGGCTACACATCACAGAAACATTGTATCAGTATAAAAATAAAGCCAACTTTACATTTTGGATCCACCAAAGAATCAACCCGATTGACTAGAATGGATAGGCCTTCATATTGCAAGTGGGTTAACGTTTGAATTGCCAAGTCTAAAGTCATTAGATCCAAGTGAAGGTTCAATTTCACAACTACAATATGTACTACATGTACTCTACGTAAAATCTCAAACAACTATGTATCAATGCAAATGCGTGCTGGGCGTCTGGCGTGCAAGGCCCACTAGTTTTCATTATTGTGCTGATTTCCATAGCCCATCACAAGAGCCCCTCTCCACTGATCATCAATTGTTTCAGTGTTGCGTGGGTTAATACTGAAATGAGTTTGTCTTCTTGCCATTTTAGTGTTTCTTTTTTAGTGAAAAGCATACACTTTCGGTGGTGAAGAGTGAGTTGCTCATTAAAGAATTTCAATTGTTCACTATGGTTGAGCGTTTGGTTTGCAGGTGACAGGGAACTTGGAGGATATAGCTTGGCTCAAAATGGAAGGTCTTGGTATTCGGCAGTACTTTTCAGTTCCCAATTTTGGAGGGTAATCACTTCTTCTGGTTTGATTCTTTCCTTGTGCATATTCTGTGACCTTGCATATTCAGAGTTCAGCCAGGAAGAGGGCTGGCTACCATAGGCAGAAATGAAACCCAAATGGTTTGGCTTGGAGAAATATGGAACCACACAATGTATGTAGAATCTAGGATTCAATTGATTTTCTCTCCTGTTACTTGAGCCAAGTTCAACCGCTTTTGTAGATTTGGAAGTGACCATAGTGAAAGAGGAGAGCTGGTGAGAATTGCTGCAGCCCGTGCCGAACAATTGTTCCCAGGAGGATTTCGCTTGCGTGCTCATGTTGGAGACACGGTAATTCAACTCAAACCTTTTCCATTGTTGTTAGTTATGCTGACTGATTTAGTGTTGTTACCACCAATATTCCAAATCAGCTATTCCTGTGGTCTATACTTGACATTGGTAGTGGCTTATTAACCCCTGGATGACCAAGGATTTATGGTTTTAAAGTGACGAATTCAATCTATTATATTGTGAAAAATATAATTCAGATGGGACCAAATTTTATCTCTGGAACAGGTGAAGAACTTTGCATGTGCTACATTGAATGGCGTATTTAGTGTCCAAAGATAATTGATATCTTTTACCACAATTCGTTCAAAGGTGAAGAGAAATAGTGTCCCTTGACACTACATAGGAGCTTGCCACTTGTCATTTCCACTTTCATTGAGAGTGCCATGTTCTTTCCAAGTAATGAGAGTGACATGAGGTGGCATGCCATATTTATTATAAAGTTGCCATATGTCATTGGAACACTACATTCATTTTTTTCTTACAAGGACACTATCTCCCAAAAATTAAAGTGTCCGGATTTGAGAAAGTGTCCAGACACTTAAAACGCCATTCAATGTAGTCAATAAATAAATAAATAAATTATATATATATATATATAATCTACATAGGACTTACTCAATATTGCTCCAAAAAAATATGAGACCCAATTTGGGCTTTTTGGTCCTTTAGGGGTTAAGATCAGATATTGCTGTGTTCTTTTTTGAGAAGGCCTTTAGTTATGATTTTTCCATTGTTCGGCTCAGTCTGAATCCTGGCCTGGTGCTCCATCAAAAAAAAAATTGTACAGCTTTGAATTGCTGATGTTGCCTGCACCTCTAATATATTTAGTGATGAGTTGGTCGTCTTTAACTGATTAGTGTAATCATCTGATGCCAACACAGCCAAATGACATTCGGGCAGCGGAATTTGGAGGAGCCTTGGCAATCGGCGTGTGCACGGGAATCTTCACCCAAAAGGATTTGCGAGAGGCTAGTCACAGTGACACACCTGCAGTCATCCTGGAGAATCTCCAAAACTTATTAAGTTTCACCAATATACTCGGCCTATCAAGCAGAGATTTCTAGCGCATGTTTCCATTTCAGTTCTGCCTGACCACACTTGAAGTTAAACGGCACAAAGTACATAGTGACCACTGAACATACTTGTTCACATCTCTGAGTCGGATGGGCGCTTTGTTCAATTCATGTCACCTAACATTTTTTCAGTGGAAAAGCAGCTGACATTCAATTGAATACCGCCGTAATCATTTACGTTGTTTTCGATGTAGATGGGGTTACAGTATCACAATTTCAGTAATGTGCTCATGTCAGTGGGCTTTACCAGTTGAGAGCTCTGTACCCTCTTCAAAGGCTTCGAGTTAGCATGCTTATGGATTCGTTTGACAACTTGACTTGGAGCAGAATTTGCCTGGGTCCAAATTGGTAGAAAAAACAAACCTGCTCCTCTTTCATTTTGACGATTCAGATGCTAATATTGCTCCATAAGATTCTGGATTTCATCTTCGACTGTGACTATGACCAGTGTGTTTTTGGCTGCAAGTGGCCCGAAATTAATGGATTCCTGTTCTCATGTTCAGAGCCATGATGTTTTGAGGTTAGTACCGCGGATAGCATACTGAGCTCTGTTACTCATCTCTAATGCTCCTTTGAGAAATTTGTGTGCAGATGTGGCGACTGAATTATGAGTATTGACGGTGGGTAACTATCTGCACACGAGTTCCCTGTGGAAGCGTTGTAAGTGCCTTCACCTTTCATTTCTGCTCAGCTGTCCATCACTGTTACAGTGCCAGGCTTTGTCTCTTCGATTTGACAGGTTCTGACATGGCTCACAAGCCTCACTCACATCAGGGGTCTCTTCCGAAATCAAACAGTTTTCTGTCGTTCCTTCATTGTAGCTGCATGGACACTTCATTTGTTGTTTTCCATTCAGTGCTGTTGCATGGATACATCATTGCAGGTAGAGGATATTCTTTCCGTCGCTTTTAAGTATTTTAACCAGTACGCTTTCATTGGAAAATGAGTGTAGAGCTATGAAGAGACCGAGATCAAAATTTCATGCAATTTCTAAGCAGGAGGTTGTAGACCGCTTTGACAGAAGACAAACCCCATGTCCATGCAAAGATGAATGATATTTAGATATTTAGCCAAATCATGCTTTGCGCTTGGTCTCAAGAGTGAAGTGAATCTAGTCCAAATGTGTGTCTGAATTCATTCCTATGATCTTCACTAACATCACTCTTTAGAACATACCTTTACACCAGTCCAAGTTTATTAACAGGGGTCAGTATATGTGAAGGTTTTCGTATCCTCTACCGTATTCATAAATATCTGTATCACCCACATGAACTGGTCCAGCCTGGAATCATTCATGAAGATGCAATAGCCAACCAAAACAGAGTCAAAGTGTGTTATGTCTTTTTTTTGGAATTGAAGGAAGGTTTTGCATTTCAAAATGAAGAGGAATAACTTAATAATGAACCCATCAGTAAACTTTGGGCAGGCAATTTTCATGTGATTTCCATGTGAAAATCATTTAACATCATTCTGACGTTGATCTCATACAAAGCTCATGCATTCTGTAACATGAGGCTAATGTTGTACTGGCAAGCACAAATTGCTTCTTTTTTTTATTGACACAAAAGAGTTAACCCCTAACTGCCTAAGCGTCCATTTTTTGGACGATGTACAGATTTCATCCATAATTTCTCATGTGCCATGCACTTTTAGCAGTGTGGAATTTTTATTGCAGATTCTATGGGAAGTTAGCTTCATGCATATGTGATCTGATTAGAAAGGGGATGATTTGTGAAATTTTTATGCCTCATTTCATGTTGTAGTGATTCACCCAAAATAATGAAGATTTTAATGTAAAAGTGCTCTAAAAAAAGTCAACTCTTATAATTAAGCAACCAAAAAATCTCCAAAAATCACTACACTTAGAGTATTACATTTCAACCAATCACAAAAAAATTCATCCGTAGATTGTCAATATCTTATTCGTAATTGAATTACAAAATAATTTTGAATTTCATGTTTCAAATTTTATACAAAATTACTGGTAATAGCAATCATAGATCTAACCGTATGGATAGAATCTAAAATTCATAATGTACAACTTTTATTCATATATCAAGTTCAAAATATCCCTCTAAGTTGCATTTTATAATGCATCTTTGCAAAACTGCCGAATTTGGAGAGGGCTCTAGGCATTTAGGGGTTAAGCACTAATTATTTTTATGATTTATGTCGTATTAACATAGAAATCATGCCATCATTCTAATGTAAACTCTGGCAACTATAGATCTCGTGTTATTTCAATGTCAAGGTCGATGCTAAATCTTGTGTGATTTCAATGTCAAGGTCCATGCGAGTTTCATACCATTTTCACATCAGAATGATGCCCCCTGTTTTTACTGATGCCAGGATCCCACTCAACTAGGCATGGGAAGAGTTGCTTATGGCTTTAAGCCAAAGATACAGGCTTTGGCTGGGTCACATTGTTTTTTAATTTTTTTTGAAACAAATGGATGCTTTATTTCCATTGCACACCACAGATTACAAACATCACATTGTGAACAAAGAGAGCACGTTACGTTTCTAGTGCTCCCTGCAAGTGATTTTTTTTTCTTCTTACAATATCTGGATTAGACTCAAAGCTCCTAATCAATTCCTACTTAAGAGCGACGCCCTCACCGTAAAATGAGGCCCGGGATTAATCCCTGTCATACTTGGGGTTCCTGTCAAGTAGGGAAGTATTAGCCCTCACGACGAGCATTCAACCAAATTCGAACCACCGCCCTCTTTGGTGCTAATAAGCACTCCTAAGGGGAGCCCACCTCCTGACTATCACCTAAGTAGTTTGAGGTCATTCCGGACCAACAGGGTCACATTATGACAGTAACAAAGTTAAGCCAAAGTTCACACATATTCTGAACTAGAGTGCAGCCTTCATTCAGTACTGTAGAGCGCAGCTGTCCTGTGTCAGCAACTAGGCTATATTGGGCAAGCCAAAAATCACTGTACCCGTATGGGGGTGTACAATTGTACATTGCTCAATTTGGAGAAAATCAGAATCTGAGGTGCCGATTCTTGGGTGCTGCATGACCTCTTCCAGAAAGTGAGTTTTCTTTTTAAAGTTTTTACACAAATTGAAGAGACTCAAGTGCAAGAAAGTAAAATACAGAGCCACCACGACCATGGAATCATGCTTTACATGTCACACCCAATTTTGTCACTATAAATAAGATGAGTATTCAGTTTTATATTTTTAGTAAATGAAGCCATGTGTCTACTACAAATCATGAATTTTTCATAAACTTTGGTGAAAATTTGAAATTACTATGATTTTTTGAAGTGATTTGAAAGAAAATTCATATCAATTTCAAAATGTACTAAAAATTTCCAATTTCTTTACCAAAGGTGTAAATTACAATGAAGAACATTGCAGTAAATAAAAATCATATGTGTATCTAAATTTAGATATTTTTGATACACCATGGTAATACATGAAAAACTTGTAACTTCAATAATACACTCAATTTTTAGAGTTTAGGGTAAAATTCAAAGTGGAGTAGAAACTAAACTTGGTAAGCTTCATTTTGTTAGTTAAGCTCAAATGCAATAGAACTCATTTTCATGGCCTAAATTTAGTTTTAATATCCAAAATACATTACATGGTGAACCATTTTTACGACTCTTTTTGTAGTTGGGACTCTATATAAAATCAAAAAGTAGTTTGAATGATATGAACTTAACTTGAAGAGGTGGTATGACCAACAAAAATCCTTCATGAATGTTTTGGATGAAAATCATCCATACAACAGTTGGAATTGAATAGTGAGTTACATTTGTAAACCAGATTTTGGCCTTCTAGGCGTTTAGGGGTTAAGACATGGGACCTACATACAGCTCAACCATTCATGTGAGCACTACACTAAAATTGTGATTTAGTGTGCATTGAGATTTGATGTCTTTTACCACAAATCGTTCAAAGGTGAGGAGAAATAGTGTCCCTAAAGTACATACGGGAGTTTGCTACTTGTCATTCCTACTTCCATTGAAAGGGCCATGTTCCTTCCAAGTGATGAGAGTGTTTATTATAAAGTTGCCACTAGTCATTGGAACACTACATCTAGAAGGTCTACTTAAAGTTTTTATCATTTTAAATTTTAGAGTAATTATCTTTTTACAAAGACGCTATATCTCCAAAAAGTCAAACATCAACTATATTGAGAAATAGTGTCCCAGACACTAAATCACAATTTTAGTGTAGTAGAAATCATGACCGCATAGACCAGAGAAGAACACACATGAGAAAACCACACGTGTTGAACTAGACTAATTGTGGGTCCTTTTGGGCACACTTTTCTGATCTACGCAGCCAATGTTTCTACTTTTGGAAGGTCGGTTAGGAAATTCAAGCCAAAAAGTGGGTGGAAATGAACCCATTTTTCAACTCAATTGCTTCTGCAGGACAGGCCTATGCACTTGAGCTCTGGTGTGATTTTATTTTTATTTTGGAAACAAATGAAGTAAAACGAGTTCATACAACACACGGCCTGAGAGGCCAACTCGGAAAAGCCCAGACCCAAGTTACCTTAGCATAACAGCCCTTGTTCAATGGCCGGTGTTCACACGTGTCCACTGAAAACTTACCCTGAATCAAAAGAGAATCTTCACTTAGATCCATTTTTCTAAGTACCAGTAATGAAGGAATGTTATTTGTATTTCATGAATTCTGGAACTATCGTGTCAAATAACTTAGTTTCTAATTGTAACTAGATTGTGGCCTCATTACAAAAGGGTGTTGGCTCCTATTGCTCTATTATGCTATGAATGTTTATTTGTACTTCTGCTAAATAAAAGTTACACTTAGAATTCTTTTATGTCATAGCTTTTAGGGAAAATGTAAATAATAGTGATGAACAACAAGGTGTAGGTGGCATCTTTCTCGAGCTTACATAATAAGAAATTTGATTGAAAAGTTTTTCTATAGTGTATATTGGAATTTTAGGGTTTTGAGCTTTAAAGTGCTGTAAAAAACGCAGTTTTTGCAATTTTGAAGAATCGTAAATTGAACTAGAAAGTAGAAGATAGCTCCCACACTTTCTTAGTTGGGACCGTTTCATTTGAAATTAAGAATTAGGTGAAAAACAATCAAACATGGCCCTACATTAGTAAAAACAGGGGGCATCATTCTGATGTGAAAATGGTATGAAACTAGCATGGACCTTGACATTAGAACTATTGACATTGAAATCACACGAGATCTATGGTTGCCGGAGTTTACATTATAATGATGGCATGATTTTTGTGTTAATATGACACAAATCATCAAAATAATTAGTGCTTAGCTCCTTTGTGTCAATAAAAATAAGAAAAGTAATTTGTGCTTGCCAGTACAATATGAACCTCATGTTACAGAGTGCATGAGCTTTGCGTGAGATCCATGTCAAAATAATGTTGCATGATTTTCACATGAAAACCACACTACATTTATCTGCCCCAAATTTACTCGTGTACAGGGCTCTTTGTACGCTTGAAGGTTATTTTTTTATTTTTTTTGAATCCTTTGTTGTCAACTTCTATGAATCTTCTTTGTCTCCTTCTTTGTTTCTAACTTCCAAAATAGCCTCAATAAATAAATAAAATACTAGATATTACATAGGTTGTAGAATAATGCCATTCTCACACAACAACAAAAATGATATGAATGCATGTTTGATGTTTCCTACCAGTTGTTGTATGTCTCTCTAAATGGGTGTGCAAATTATATTTTACTAGGTTGTCCCATGCCAGATTCCGGCACGACAATACTGTCTAGCGTCTAAACTGCCAGCAGCTGTGCGTCATGGCCTGTGCTAAAGTCGAACACGACAATTCTTACCACGGAACTGTCCCGAGTTTACACTCTCTATATTATAATAGATACAAATTTTGACACAAATTAAAAATTGGGTGTGCAGTTTGCATCAATGAGGGGAATTATCATTGGCGTCTGCTCCACTGCTAGCTTCAGAGCAATGAACAAATGCACCTATTATTTTATTTGTATAACCTATTATTTTATTGTATTTGGTTGTTCATTTGTTATTTCATTGATCTTCAGTTGCACACCATGTTTTGCAATGAAAGTTACATCACCAAGAAAAATTTAAAAAAAAATTTCATTAATAGAAAGAATCAAATTCTCTTGCCGGCACCCGACGTCAGTTAGCCAGAATCATTGATGACCCATTTACACCAAGAAGCTCCAACATTTAGGTTGCGTTCTTGGAATGTTGCAAGGTAAATTTCGAAAATAGTATACAATTTCTTGCGGTGTCAGAGTCTTGTCTCTTTCTGCTTTTGGACAACGCATGTGCGTTGGTGAAGCGCAAATTTCTTGTGACACCAAAAATGCGTTAGAGCAGCTTCTTGCATGCGTCAAGTTATTTAATTTTTTTTTTTTACAAGAGCACACTGTAGCTACCAAAAACTTACTTGAAAAACGCAAATTCTCTACCACACTCATGTTGGATAACTGGTGTGAATGCGCCATCATGGCCCATTCACACCTAAAAGCTCCAACACTTGCGTTGTGTTCCTGGAATGTTGTAAGGTAAATTTCGAAAATAATATACAATTTCTTGTGGTGTCAGAGCCTTGTCTCTTCCTGCTTTTGACCAATGCATGTGCGTTGGTGAAGCACAAATTTCTTACGGCACCCAAAATGCATTGGAGCAACTTCTTGCATGCGTCAAGTTAAAAAATTAAAATTTACATAAGCAAACTGTAGCTACTCTGCCGCACTAGCGTTGGGTGACTGGTGTGAATGGGTCATGAGTGTGGTACCTATTTCATGTCAGTCTAGCAACTGTTTTGTACAATAGAATAAAAAGGATCCATAGGAATAAAATTAACAAAATGAAAAATAAAAGGAAAATGGAAAAAGCACTTTCAGTCTGCCCCAAAATCTCATTTGTATAAAAAAGGAGAGACAATTCTGTTACTGACGTGTGTCCTTTTTTCTGACATTATTGGAATCAATGAGCTTCCCGTGTGAGAATAAAATAAAATGAAAATGAAAATTGAGTGAATCAGGTGTCTCCACCAAGCAGGAATTTTTCCTCCAAGCCCAAAATAAAAAAGAAAATGCATCAGTCACCACCAGAACAGTGGGGGGTTAACTTAACAGTTAAGGAAAGGGGCTAAATTATTTGGGGACAAGTAAATTATTTTCGGTGTATGATTGGAGGGTGGTCAGTCTGATTCTGACCGAGGGTGTAAATTTAGGGGACGGGCAAACAACGACGACCGTTGGAAATCACATGCGCAAAAGATGGGCGCCCTCAATAAATGCTGCCACTCAGGGATGGGGAAAGTGCTTAAACGACCCAAACTAAAATAAAAAAGAACAATTTATTTCTAATAATTTCACAGTGAAAGTCCATCATGCCACAGTGTGATGCCAGCTCAGCCCTGAAGTCGGAAACGCCGCCACGTTTACCGGGCCCCCTTCTTCATGGTCATAGGCTGAAGCCGACTCTGATTGGCTACTTTTCCCGGTCATAGGAACCGAGCAGGGGCGGGATAACGGTCCAAGTCACAAGCGCGTTCCCGTTGGGCGGGGGCGGGTCTTGTCGTAACCTATCCCCGTGGACTTCGAAATTGAGCGGGGAGTCAAGTCTGCCACGTCGCTGTTTCCATTGGGCGGGGGCGGGGTCTTGGTTGTAGGGTTCAGTATCTATCACCGTGGGCTTCGTAATTTAGCGCGGGGTCAAGTCTGCCATGTCGCTATTTCCGTTGGGCACGGTCATGGGTGAGGGGCGGTCACGGGACGTCATCCTGGTCGACTCCAGTGAAGCGTCCGTTGGGGTGCATTGATGAGGGGGATCGGCTGGCGATGGCAGGGCTCATATAAGCGCGTTAATTGTTTGTTGCGATCAATCGCAGTAAAGTTGCATGCGCCTTGATCGATGATTTTTTCTTCCTTGGGAAATGTTTTACCAGACTGGGTAGCTCTGCATGCGCAGTCGCCTGGCCCGGCTTTGTAGCTGGCTGTGTCAGAGCTCGCTTCTTTTTCTTGCAGGAGCGGGTGAGCTGTAGTGCGTGCTGTCCTCTGTCGGTCGCTGTGCACTTCGAGAGCAGTTCTCTCTAACGAGGGGCGTACGTAGGCCGCATTGCCCCTCGGTTGCCTCTGTTTTGAGACTGCTCGTTTCAATAGGTGTCGTTTGGACCGAGCCTTTTCGTTCTGTAGCTGGCTCAGTGCTTTCATTTTTGGGTTCTGGTCTGCGATCGACGTGGAAGTGGCTCTTGGAGACACGAGTTTCCCACACTCTCTAAATGCATGAGAAGCAGCGAGGTTGAAAGTGTCGTGAAATGAGGTTGTGGGAATGCAAGGAGAGCTCCTACAGCCGCCATGGTGCGTAGACTTGTGCATGTCCACCTTACCCTGGTGCATGTAGCTCGAGGTTCCTCTACTCTCTCGCATTCGTCCTCGGATTTGCAGTTTGTCTGACCTATCTCTCTCGGCGTTTGCGAAGTCGTGCTGTTCTTGGTCCCATTATCGGACCAAAATCTCCTTGGCCATTTTCGCATTGTCTATCGCAGTTAGACTTTAGGGATGTGGTGATATGCATTTGAATTGAACGCTTGAGTACATTGGTGCAAATAAAATAGAGGTCACAGAACGGTGGAGACTGTACCGATCGGTTCATTCGCAGATGGAAATATTGTGGTTTAGTAATTGACCAAGCGCATGGTTCATTCGGTAGTGGTGGCCATCCTGAATATCGGTTCTAATAGCAGTCTGTATCTGCCTGAGCCTTTAAAAGAAGGGTGAGTGGAAGTTATTCTTTTACCATGAAGACCTCCGAGATGTTTCAGAGGTCTTTGTCTGCACCGAAAGCCATGCTGCAGAGATCGTTGTCTACGCCAAAGGGACGACGGTTTCAGAGAAGCATCAGTCACATGAAAATTACGGTTTTGTGTGGTCTGATGACCATTCTAGTACTGCGCGGAACAATTGGCGCAGGCTCTTTCGGTACTCCCGCTCAGGATTTTGAAGAAATCAGAGTGCACATTAGGTCTGCTGTGCGGGAGTATCATGCTGCTCGTGTCTTAAGCCAAGTGGAGGAGAAGATTTCAGGCGACGGCTCATATTCTGGCAATGCCGATGATACGGAGGAGGTTTCGAGTGATCCGGAGAAGCCCTACAGTCTCGGGCCGAAAATCAGTGACTGGGACAGTCAAAGAGAGCAGTGGCTGTCTGAGAATAATGCTCGGGCTGTTTTCACCTTGAAAGGCAAGCCCCGGATGCTGCTCGTCACCGGATCCCAGCCATCTAGCTGCGAGAATTCCGAAGGCGATCACTTCTTGCTGAAGTCTATTAAGAACAAGCTTGACTATGCACGGCTGCACAGCATCGAAATCTTTTACAACATGGCACACCTGGACCAAGAGATGGCAGGGTTCTGGGCGAAGCTCCCCCTTCTCCGCAAGCTCATGTTGACGAATCCGGATGTGGAGTGGATTTGGTGGATGGACAGCGATGCTCTGTTCACAGACATGGCCTTCGAGGTACCCCTTGCGAAGTACGCGAACTACAATCTCGTGATGCACGGCTTTGACGACAAAGTGTACAAGCGGAAGCTGTGGACCGGTTTGAACACCGGAAGTTTCTTTATCCGCAACTGCCAATGGTCTCTCGATCTTTTAGATGCGTGGGCTCCCATGGGACCCAAAGGAGTCATCAGGAACAAAGCAGGTGTGAATTCTATCGTAACGTTTTTTTTTTCTCAACTGTGAAGTTCATTGGCTACCATCTCCGTGTCTTCGTGGTCATCTATGTTTTTGTTCTGTGAATTTGAGTTGTTACATTTCATTGCTTTGTTTTTGCGTTTGAGCTCCATCATCTCAACATGACCTTGTGCTTCGTCTTTGGCTACCATCTCTGTGTTTTTGTGGTCACCTTTGTTTTTGTGCTGTGAATTTGAGTTGCTGTTGTATGCCATCGCTTTGTTTTTGCGTTGAACTCCATCAACTCAACATGACGTTGTGCTTCGTGTTTCAGGAGAAATGCTGTCCAAGAGCTTGACTGGAAGAAGTAACTTCGAGGCTGACGATCAATCTGCTCTCGTCTACCTGCTCATCACTCAAAGGCAGGAGTGGGCGACCAAGGTGCTACTGGAGAATTCGTACTATCTCCATGGCTACTGGGTTGATTTGGTGGGCAAGTACGAGGAGAACATGGCCAAAAGCCATCCAGGATTTGGCGATGACAGATGGCCGTTTATCACGCACTTCGTTGGTTGCAAGCCTTGCTTGAAAAATGGCGGTGACTACCCGGTGGATACATGTTTCAAGCAGATGGAGAGGGCCTTCACATTTGCTGACAACCAGATTTTGGATGTCCTCGGCTTCCGACACAGAAAGCTTGGCTCGCCGAGAGTAGTGCGAGTAAGAGATGACACTGCGCATCCGTTGAAGCTGCAAGGGAAGAGTTTAGATAAATTGTCCTCTATTGAATAGATTAATTGATTTGATAAGTTGTAGGAAGTACGGGAGCTGCATGTCTCTTCTCATTTTTACGACAAAAACCTTCCTTTGGTTCGCGTCTTTGGAGTATAATACTACTGCTTCCTCTGTTGGGAGATAGTAGATGCAAGAGAGGCCAGAGCCATTGCCTGGTACCCTCTCTTCATATCTACTATATTCCCACAATGTATTTTAGATACCGTTGAGTCTATCCTATTCATTTAGTACAGTGATGATAAACCTCTTTTACAGAATCCTACGCTGTTCCTTTTCAATGCAGCTGCCCATAACAGAGCCCCTATTGCGGGCATTTTTGGCACATGTTTTGTTACAGTCTCACTGTCTTGTCGATGGAATGTCAACCATTGTCTTTATTGAACTGATTTTTGTGTATAGATCTGAGATCTTGGCTCTTGAGGATATCTTGTTTCGTCTCAAGACCCCGAAGCCATGAATGAACGTTGAAAGGGGTTGCCTTCATATATCGTGCGTGCGGCACTTCTTCCAGGCATGAAGTTGGGTGAAGGAGGCCATGGCGTGGGTTATACCTAATTTGGGATTCTATTTCTGGAGGTTGTGAGTCAAACGATCATTGATGAGACCGAACCCACCAGACGAGACAAACGGGTACGCAGTACATTTTTTTCGAATGTGCTTCAGCTCAAGTTCCATGTGTATGGAAATGTCGTAGTCATGGTTGACACAGCTATTTGTTAAGGAATGTGTTTCGCCAAGACACTGCATGGTGCAGTTAGTAAAATTCCATACTTGTCAAGCTGTAGCAACGGGTGATCATGAGCAATAGCAAGATACAGATTCAGAGCTTTTCCGGGAAGGGCTTACCCGGGGGGTAAGCTGGGGAAGAATATATGTACCCTTACCTCCCTAAAAGTTTCTAATATCCCTATTTTGTGAGTCGATTATTTCCGTACATTTGCAGATTCCCAGTACTGAGTATGACTTCTTGAAGCTCAATCGCGCTTGTGATGACTGTTGAGTTTCCAAGGAACAAAAACGCCTGTGATGCTCCGAAGGTCCTGTGGATTCGCTCGCAATTTTGGTGAGCTCCTTAGTAAGATACTGACCTTCGCTTTACTTCACAGGATTGTGTACGTCGATCGAAAAATTCTAGAATAAAATGATCAGCAAGAAAGTCAAAAGATTGCATTAGTGATACCATGTCTTCAGGTAGATCTCCCTGGTTCTTGGATATAATGTGCACCGCCGAACCATGCTTTGTGCTTTTGCAAGGGGCCCATTTTGATTAAAGATTTTTCCTTCCTTCCTTCCTGGTTGGAAAGAACATACGTTGTCCCACGACAAGTCTGAATACGTTGTAATGAATTATTTTCACTCACTGTGCAATGATCTGTTTGTTTTGTTTTATTCCCTTGTAAAATAGCTATGAATTATTTTACATTTCAATATGCAATGGAATATTTCCAATGAATATCTGATGGTGGGCCAGGCTGTTGCCTACATTTGGTGAATGTTCATACATAATGTTGGATTTAACTTGCCATGATTATGTTTGGTCGAAGAACTTCATACCATTATTAACCCTTTACCGCCCAGCCCCACCTTCCCACATTTTTTTAATATACATATATATATATATATATATATATATATATATATATATATATATATATATATATATATATATATATATATATATATATATATATATATATATTTTTTCATAATTAGAAACCACAAATTTTTGGTGATTTAGTTTTTAAAACTCTGTTGAAATCAGGGATATTAATAATAATATTTAATTGTATAAATAGAAGTATAGCTTAATCAAACAAGTGTTGATTAAACCTTGGTAAGATCAAACCGTCGGATGTGTCTTTGAACCGTATAATGCACATTCAAAAACGAGATTTTGGAAGGTGTGTGACGGTATTTTATAGATAGGTGTTTTGATAGCTTCACAATTCCAAATCAAAATTTTATTTATGAAGTGTGCGTGAAACGTAGCCCCACATCTGAACTTCAAATATTGATGCGTGGTTTGGAGTAGATCTTACTGTAGGTTGCAAAAACATGCCTCTGCAACTACAATGTGGTTGTGTAGGTTGTAAAGGGTTAAGGTGTTGAGTTAGAATGCCTTTTGAAGAGCCTACTACCCTCCTGTGATAGAGCTATTGCAATCTTAGTTTTATTCCATCATAGTTTTATTCACCTTCTCCCATTTACTTAGTCTTTAGCGTTTTAAGGGTTGAGGTACCTAATCGTGTCACTACCCTCATTGTACATGACATTCTCTAGGAATGATCTTCATTAAATTAAAATGTAATCTTGTGTGAGTCATAGATCACACTTTTCAAGATAAAGTGTCACCATTAGGTACTTCTACCTTGGTGGTACAAAATTCCATTGATGATATATCTATCGGAGCCATGGTTCCCTAAATCACATCTAGTAATGGATAAATGAAGGGCTTAGAATGTGAAAGGATTTACATGTGAAAGGTTCAGCATTCAACATCCAACATTCAACATTCAACATCCAACATGCAACATTCAACATCCAACATGTAACATTCAACATGCAATATGCAACATGTGGAAGGTTTTAACATTGAACATTGAACATTAGCTTTAGGATGTGAAAGGGTTTATATGTGAAGGCATCAACTTAAGACTAATTTTTACATCCTAAGATTCATGGCAACGATCAATAAATCCATCATTCGTCAATGATAGTGTGGAACATCACGAAGCTCTAGTATTATTTAGGAATTATTTGTTTGCAATAATTGTATGTGAAATTGTTGGCAAAGAAGATTGGAGAGGATTGTCTAAGTGGTCTAAGCCACTTCTTCTTTGAAAATTTATAACAATTACATGACTTATCCTGAAATTCTATTTTTGATTTCCTGTAAAAATATCATTTTCAAGTGCTAATTATACTAGTTATAAAGGTATATGTTCTACTTTAAAAAAGGTGCCCCTAAGTAAGTTGAATGGCTTAATTTAACTTAGTATGTATCATGATGATTGAACTTCAAAAATTGGCTTTCTTTTCGGAGTCCAGAATGCATATATGCCTGCAGGTGGGTGAGATCTGGCTTTGAGGTGTTTGCTGGTATTAACCCTTAAACGTCAAGAGGGCTTGGGCAGGGCAGCCTGGAAGGCATCTAAATTTTCGGAGGGAAATAATAATTATATATATATATATAATATATATATTTTTTTTTAAAATGCAAAAACGGCTCGACGGGACACTGCTGGTTAGCACTGTAGCACTGCGGCATCTCAAGTGCCCCAACCTGAAAAACTTGTTCAATTTCATAACTTTGATTGCTTACCAACGATTCCACAATCTCTCGAATGAGGCGCAAATTTGCAATCTAGATCGCTTTTTCAGTAGCTTTTCAACGCACCAATCCACGCTTGATTTGGTTGAGAAAATCTACTTTTTTCTTGATTATTCTCTTTTAAATAAGCCCATAGGGCTTACCTTGACGTTTAAGGGTTAATTCAACTTCAATTCTTTTGACATTGGTTGCCTTTGTAGGAAATGCATTTCTAGATCAAATCCTTTAACCCTTAAACGTCAAATCAAGCCTTGTGTGCTTATTTAGGAGAGAATCATGGAAAAAAAAAGGATTTTCTTAACCAAATTTGAAATGGATTGGTGTTTTGAAAAGGTGATGAAAAAGGAGGCTAAATTTAGCAAATACACATAAATTAAACAATTGTGGAACAATCCACAATCAAATGAAGAAATTTAAGGAAGGGAGGAGCAATGATCGATAGCAGTTGTGAAAAGAGTCAAAACATTTTATTTATTAAAATAATAGCAAAAACGTTGGCTAGCACCACCTGTTGACTAACGCGAAAGGCAGGTTGGCGGATTTTTTATTTCTTTTTCTTTTTCAGTTGCTCTAGACTTTCGGAGATGCTCCTCGGGCTGCCCCTCCAAGGACCCTCTAAGGGTTAATTGGTACACAAACATCTGAGATCGATCGTATGTGAAATTGAAAACAGAAGAGGCAATAAAAATTCTTGTACCGTGTGCCAACATGAATCCCGGCCCACGATTGCAGTCATTGTACACCATTTTCCATTCTCCGCTGTGGATTTTGGACTGTGACGCTGATATGGTCGGACTGTAAAGTTCGGGGATAAACACGTATAATGAGAAAGGTATCATGCTGATTTAGGGTTTAGGGTTTGATTACACGGTAATGAAGGGCACTTAGGAACTGCAGCAGCATTTGAGGATGACAGTAAGTAAGCTGCGTTGGAGCACCCTCGCACTCCATCACTGTTTCTCTGTCTGTTTGACCCTGAGTGCTCTCAAATCTCAATGAAGGATGGTCGTCGAGGATCAGTGCAGAGCTTGGAGCTTCACCACCGACACAAGACTCTCATTAGTAGAAATCTTGTCTAATGTGACATGTATTTAACCCTTAAAGGGCTGATGGGGATAGTAGATACGTTGGCGTATATTTGACATTTGCTGTAAATAGAAAGTTCCAAATTGAGATCCCAATAGCTCATTGAAATCATGTCGACGTGAATTTTAACTTCACTTTTGATCTTAAACCCATAGGAAGTGTGGAACCATACCAAATACAATAGAATATTGGTGTATATTACTGGTTGGAAAGGGCTCTTTGGACCTTTAAGGGTTAACAACTAATTGTCCGTAACATGTCCACAATGACTCAAATACCACTTTGAGTCACTATCGGGACATGTTACAAACATTTATTCATTAAAAACATGTTACACTAGATTGCTACTAGTGTCTGCTGGAAATACACAAGCATCGATCACTCATAGAATTGAAGAAGCCGCAACATCCCAGCCACATAAACTGGCACTTGAAGAGTAAGTTGGACAACACCGGCCTTCACTTAGCCAGCAACTTGATTCTTGCTCCAGAAAACTCATTACATTATTAAGCCCTAACTCTTTGTATCTCTACTAAAGTTTCCAAAATTCTCTCTAATGCTCTTGGATACTCTTGGATGCTCTTTTCTTCCCATCTTAAGTAATTTTTTCCTTATTTGATTCTTACTAAATTCCCTCATACAATGCCAAATGTTCTTTCTCACCATAGTTCCAAGAGAATATATTGTATTTGTAGAATTTGATCCAAACAGTAAGGGGGTTTGGAACAGAGTTGGGCATGTATTTAATATAAGTAAGTAATAATAAACAAATGTTCATATGGAAGTACAATACACTGTAGAAGGTAGGTTCAAGGTAGGTTCATTTCATGCAAAAGATGCTACACACACCCACCATTGGTTTGAAACCCTACCGTTATAAAATGTTATGTACAGTGAGTCTGAAATAATTATTATTAATGCACTCCTTGCTCTGAGAAACTCCATTCAACCCTTAATTACAATTTTGCAAGTTTAATTTTATTGTCAATTCTTTTACTTTGGAAACAGAACATTCATAACTAAGTTGACACTTTTCAAGACGCGCGCATAAAACTGAAATCTATACCAATCCTCATTCTAGAGATGTGAGCAACAAAGTTGTAGGAGTTAGCAGATTTTGAATTATATAGCGAAATTCACACAAGAGGGGGAGCAGGTGGTTAGAACAATGTTATTCTCTAATTGAATGGTAGAACAACATTAGAATATTGCTCTAATGCGGTAATCACATCACCCCAATGTTGTTCTGAATGTTGTTGTAAATTGCTTTTTCCACTTGTGTGATGTTGTGCATCAATGGGCCATTTGGATTAGGGTTGTCTTCTTCAACACATTTTCAGCAATGTCTGTCGAGTTGTTCGACGGGTGTCTAGTACGTTAGACAACTTGAATGAAATATTCAGGAATATTCTAAATTATTCTATATATATATTCCAAAAATATGAAATATTCGTAGACAGAGGGATTTGTTGTCAGTGCTCAATGTCGTGTTCGACATCTTGTCGAGTTGTCGGACAGGAAAACCCTGACTTGGATGGCAATTTGAAGCGCATCACCAAATAGTAGATTAGCCCCCATAAAGATTGATTGTCTGAATTGGTAATAAAATTGCTATAGCAGTGAGAGCTTATAATCCGAATGATCCAAGTCTGTAATGAAGGTCTACTGTCGAAGTTTGGTGAAAAACTGAGTTTGGACGCTGGCTACTATGTGGTCTCGGGAGTCGCGCCTCATTGGAATATAAAAAATGAAACCTGGTGCTCTTTTCACCATTCTCATTTCCTTCACTCTCTAGCATACAGGCGTCCTCAGCCAGTTAGCTCTTGCTTGCATTGGTAAGTTCACTAGATCAAGGGCGGGCTTGCCTGCGCTCTAATTATATAGTCTGTGATCTTTGTAAAGCTTCAATCGCTCGCTCGCTCACTATCTCTCTAACTTGCAATGAAGTCAGTTACATTCCCATTGAATCCTTGGCGAGTGAAAAGAGGGATAGAATTTTTAACTCTTCTTGTAAGTTCTAGGAGCTTTTCGATTATGTAAACAAATACAAATCTGAATATTGAAACTTGAATCTGATTGTGTGCATGCAGAATTGGGATATGGTACTTAAAACAAGCTCTCACTCAACTACAGGGGCAGATCATCAAAAGATGCAATCATCGATGCATGCAACATCATCTAGTGACTCTCACATGGAAGCTGATCATGGACGAAGAGCTCTGGAAAGATTTCCTCCCAGATCTACACGTGGAAGTTTTGGGTTCCTTTACAATTCTTGAACTTTGTCGATTCCGGACCATCAGTCCGGCATGGAACAACCTCGCAGAGTACTTGGTCTCTCGCGCTTGGAACAACATCATGGCGCAGCTCAAAGCGGGACCTAAAGCCACGTATGTGTTCAGAACGCCTGTGACCATGGACTTCGGTGTAAGCAGCGCAAAAAATCTAGTACGTCCAAGCTGGGTGGTTTACGACCCAGCACGCGCCAATGCTTTCCACTCAACATGCAGTTTCTCAATACAAAAGACGAGTCCAGCCGTCTCATTCGCATAAGAGATGGATGCACAACCATTGCAGAAGACAAGGGCTTCATATGTGTGGTCCCTGATTACCATTCGGAGTATATAAAAGTTGTTACCCGATGACAGGTTGCGTTGTCGAGCTTCCACCCCTCTTGAACCTCAATGAGTCCAATAACTATTACGACCGGGTAGCGTCACTGGTGGTTGCAGACGATTACTCGGCGTTCTCGCTCTACGTCGTGCAAGACCGCCTCGTGGAAATGAGTCCTTTGACGAAATTGTTCGACTCCAACGTGGGTGCATGGCTAGATCTTCCGCAACCACCTCGAACATTGTCGCTGTCGTACATTTCAACGTTGTGGCCATTGCACATCCTCCACATGAAGTCCACCTTGTGTACACTCTTTTGGGACATTCCATATGACAATGTGGACGGCATGTTGTGCCTGACACGCCTGTATGTTTTCGACATAACAAAGCGCAGTGTGTGGCGGGACACGGGAGTGGAGCTCCCGCAGGAGGGCCACTTCCCGCAGCTCGCAACGGCGCTCGGGCGCTTGTTCTTCGCCACCTTCCTAGAGGACAAAATTGAGCTCTGGGAGGTGGATGTCATGGCGACCTCGTGCACTGTAATTGCGTACATGGACGTGAGCTGCGAGTTTTATTGTGCAGAGCGCAAGTTGTTTGATGATTGGAGAGGTGACGAGGCCATGTTTAAGATTATGGTGGTGGGATGTGGGAATTTCATTGTTTTCTCGTCCGTGAGCGGCACATCCGTGGCATATGATCTGGTGAATTCCAAGTGGTGTGAGTGGATTCAGAGCAAGAAGATTGTGAGAGCCGGTGATTGTGATCAATGTGGGTTGTATGGCAATTCCATGAGTCTCACTTTCAATCCTGTGCCTAAGGTGCACAGAAGCATTTAGACAACTTGTTGCAAACTGTTGTTAGTTTATACCAATTAAGCTCATCTTACTCTAACACACCATGTTTAATAGTGTCAATGTTCTCTAGTAATTCCACTGATATAAAATTTGGTTCCATTTGCATTGTATTTTTCACAAATTGATATTTACTAAGGGACTCAATTTTTCTTGTTGTTCATTTAAAGCAAATTCCACGGAACTTATATAGATTAGATTAGTTTTCTACTGTAAGGGAGTGTCATGTGTACACTCTATACAATGGAAAGTCATTTCTGGTTTTTATTCCAAATATGAAATTTTTCTACATAAATGTCGGTTGATGAATCAATAGTGAAACTTGTGTCTTTTCAAAGCACAAACACATTGATGGAAAATGTACAAAATTGTTGAATATTGGTTTGGTTACTTTATTAGTAGCATTATAATATTTATACATGATGTTCTCATTGACTTTCGAAAAATGGTTTCAATGCATCAAAGAATGCATCGTTTGGATACACTATGTAAAAGTTATGGAGGATCAAATTTTGAACTACGTTGGTATTTAAATGCTAATATTCTTGAATATATGCACCACATTGATCATTAACCCTTTAACGTCCCGATTCAACACTGTTTTCAAAGAAGTGCTATAAAATGCTTGATGAAAACCAAAAATGGGGTTCATGGTCAAAGCAAAGTTGTAAATGTCAATGTGAAGATCACATTTGTACGGTTGGATTTATTATATTTTTGTTTAATATTTTTAAATTAATTTTGCAAGGTTTTCTCTTGAAATTCAATTTAAAATCCAAGATTAGCACAAAAAAATTAAAAAATATGGTAATGAAATTGAAATAACATGCACTACGAGATGGTATGATTTCCATTATTTGATTCTACTTATTTTGAAAAATCATATTTAAGGTCCCACTTTTTGAACTAAGAATGAAACTTGACATAAACCAATTTTGTTGTTTTTCTAAAAATCATAATAACCTTTTTTGAAGATCCAAACCGTACAAAGGATAGTCAACTTGCTCAAGAACTAAGAGAAATTTTGGTGGATGAAAACTGTCCGATTTGGATGAGAATCGAGCAGTTTCAATCTGTGCGTCGTCCACTATGTGGACGCTGGCACGTTAAAGGGTTAAATATACCATACTGAACACTTATTTCCAAATACAATTCTTACAATAGTATGTACACTTATTGCTGGATGGAAAAAGTACATACATATTTTGTATTAAATGAGAGATTTGCTAGGCCAGGGGGGTCACTCTTTGTGTAATTTGGAATACATGTATGTGCAAAGGATATTTAAATGGGGGCTATCACATAATTGGAATATTTAGGAATATTTGGAATATTCTAGATATATTCAAAGTAGACTCATGTATTATTCCTTACTTGAATTTAAAACATCCTATATTACATCTAAAATTTATGATTAGATAGAAATTTTATCTCCTGATGAATAGAATGAACCCTATATTTTAACTTATGGAGTTGGATTCAAGCATGATATAGGTATCAAAAATGAATGTCTCACTAAAACATTGTCATTTTTTAACTCATTTAATGTGTGCTAGAAATTACACAATTTTAATTTGTATGAATTTGATGAGAAATTCATGAGAAAGTTGTTATACTCAATCCAAAATACTATTGAGCAAGAAAAACTGAACAATTTTGATATTCCTTTTTACTTTTTTGGTTTCAAATCCGAAACTTTCTTACTTCCCGATTTGAAATAAAAGGAACAATCCGAATTACCAATTTATAGCGAATTATTTCATAAACATGAAACTTAGCTAAAACAATGTTTCATCATATCTATGATTAATATTGACTCTTAATATTATGTATTATTTATGAGAGGGTGAAAGCACAAAAAACTGTACCAAAAAGTTAGTCTGCTATACTAAAATCATAATTGTTTTGGTCAAAGCCCATAAATTTATATCAAAATATATTGTATTTTGGTTTTAATTTCATGAAGCCCTCTAGAGTTCTTATAGGTACTTGAACCCAAATTTTCATAACAAAATCTTCAAAAAACTTTACAAAAAGTAGTGTTTGAAAATGAATGCCTAAATCCAATCTCAGTTGCAAAATTGATGGCCTTAAATACACTCGACATAAATATAATTTTTATGAACTTTGAGATAATGATAGAATTGAGGTCCTTGTCCAAAAAGAAAGTAGAAAAAAATATGTTTTGATATACATTTTGCTTCTTTTATATCAACTTTGTTGATTGTACATAACTACTTTTTCAATTTTGGCCACTCCTACGTCAATAAAAAATTTATAACTACTTATTGAAGATCATTTTCTCAAATTTTTTTGGTAGACTTTATAAAACAATAGGTGTTTTATTTTATTGTTATTTAATTTTTTACAAAATTCAAATTTATAATGTATTTTTGAACCTTGCATTGCTGAATGGTCATAATAGTTAGAGGTGGTACACTTTTTTGTGCTTTCACCCGAGAACTTACAAAAACCACATGTGTTTTACACAATCTAAAAGGACTATGAATCAAACATCTAGTAGTTAAAAATCTACACTTTAGAAAGTACACAGGAGTACAATATTATTCATCACACCTGTGAGGATGTTGTTGCCCAACAATAGATATAATTCCAGTAGTTGAAGCTCACCCAACATTGTAGGAATACTTCCATTAAGTTGATTGTATAGGAGGACAATATTCTGGACCTGCGAGCGTTTCACGGAGCACCCAACATCCTGATCTGAGGTCCCCATCTGCTTCGCGACTGAGGTCCCCATCTGCTCCGCGACTGAGGTCCCCATCTGCTCCGCGACTGAGGTCTCGTCCGCATGTTCACAGCTCCTCGGCCGCAGAGCAGCTCGTCCGTCCGCCCTCTCTTACTTCGCGGAGCAGCTGAAAAATTGTCCAAAGAAGTAATTTTTCACACTTCAAATGGTTTAATAAAAATAAAAATTAAATAAAAATATTTTTTATAAATTTAATTATTTGATTCAATTCTTTGAAAAACTCAATGAACGTAAACTTATTGGTGGGTACTGTACATAGGTGCTTCTACCTTAGACTTAAGCTCCATCTACTGATCAAATCCTGAGATCTCTTAAACCTGGACAAGCATAATCTAGAGTACCAAGGATATGTTAAGGTAAGCCAACCTGCTTGTCACCCTATTTGTGCTGCTATGTAGTATTGTATGTATGATAAAGTATTTGATGTAAGATATTGATACATAAAGCACTCGGAAGGTTTGCTCCAATAGAGAATAAGGGAGCTCACAGAGCCTAATTCCCTCAGGAAAAACGGTGAAATGGAATGCCCTCTTGAGAGAAAAAATGGTGGAATGGAATTCCCTCGTTGCTTTCCGTAGTAGGAAGCCCTCACCCTCATAAATACCGCGTAGGAAAAGGGCAATGGTCTGATTGGGGTACCCCGAAAAGCCCTTTGAACTCTAAAATCACCCTTTAAGGCAACTTTGAATAAGTCCCTCTTTAAACAAAATAAAAAATGAATCGACCGGATGTGGTTTTGATTTCCTATACTCATGCAGTGCACAAAAAAAATTCACTATTAAAATTAACTATTTTCAATTAAATAAATATCCACACCTAGATGACATAAAACACTTTAATTCAAGCTCAACTTTTTAATTGAATAAATTACTTTTCATGTATTTATGCTTTAAGCCACAAATTGCCAAAAATTAGCATTTGCATGCATTGTAGTACAAAATAAATAATATTTTTAATCGTTCAAATTAATCATTTCAAATAACACATATCTAAGTGTACTTCATATCAAAAATTGGTACCAAAATGACGTCATTGGATATTTTAAACAACTGTTTTGGATTTCTTTAAGCAGTCGGGATAGATTTTGATTTTTGTACAAAAAATCTCTTTTAAAATCTTTAAACCTCTTCAATTTTTACATGAATTTTTTTTGTGTACTGCATGAGTGTAGGAAATCAAAACCACATCCGGTCGATTCATTTTTTATTTTGTTTTAAAGAGGGACTTATTCAAAGTTGCCGTAGAGGGTGATTTTAAAATTCAAAGGGCTTTTTGGGGTACCCCAATCAGACCATTGCCCAAAAACCCTCGACCTCGGGCAAGCCCTCGCTCTCATGGTTTTCTTAAGCGGTATTCCCTCGGGTGAGGGCTTCCTACTACCAGTATACATAATGACCAGTCCACAAAGTGGCACAAATAGTCACATGGCACAAGCATGGTGGTTCACCTGATCCGAAAGCCAAAGGAACTCAAGGCTGGGTAACATGAAATAAGCTCCGGAGGTGACTCCCCACTCAATGAATTGTAGTTCAAATCAGCAGCTGACAGCTTGTGGGATTTTTCAGCTGCAACGATTTGAGATCTTGTTTTCCATTGTCCAATTTCGATCCCTGCAGCCCAGCTTCCCTGTGGAATCGGATTGAATGGAGTTTCTCAGAGCAAGGAGTGCATTAATAATAATCATTTCAGTCTCACTGTACATAACATTTTATAACAGTAGGGTTCCAAACCCCCTGCTGTCTGGATCGAATTTTACAGGTATAATATCTTCTCTTGGAACTACAGTGAGAAAGAACATTTGGCATCCTATGAGGGAATTTAGTAAGAATCAAATAAGAAAAAAATTACTTAAGATGTGAAAAAAGGAGCATCCAAGAATATCCAAGAGCATTGGAAAGAATTTTAAAAACTTTAATAAGGATACAAAGTTTAGGGCTCAATAATGTAATGAGTTTTCTGGAGCAAGAATCAAGCTTTGATCCTCACGCTGGTGGCTAAGTGAAGGCCAGTGTTGTCCAACTTACTCTTCAAGTGCCAAGTTTATGTGGTTGGGATGTTGCGGCTTCTTCAATTCTATGAGTGATCGATGTTCGTGGATTTCCAGCAGACTAGTGTAGAAATCTACTAGGTTTTTTTCCCAAAAAAATCAAAGTGGCGTAGAAACTAGATTCAGTAAGCTTCATTTTTTTGTTTAGCTCAAATGCAATAGAACTTATTTTCATAGTCTAAATTTATTTTAAGTAGAAAAAAAAATAGAAATCCAAAATACACTACACAGTCAACCATTTTTACTACTCTCTTTGTCGTTGGGAACCCCATAAAATCCAAAAATATCTTGAATGATCTGAATTTGACTTGAAGAGGAAGCATGACCAACAAAAATCCTTCATGAAAGGAATTGAATGAAAACAATCCAGACATTTAGGGGTTAATTATCTCATCATTCTCCATAATTTAAGCTGTTCTTGGACATCAACACACTCACGGGCAGACACTCTATTCCAAGCAGCTTGAGTAAATGATCAGAATTTGAAACATTTAACACTCATATACAATCAACTTAATAGAAGTACTCCTACAATGTTGGATGAGCTACAGCCACTCCAAGGAGAAGTCGCTTTTCACTCCCTCTGTGAGTCAAATGGCACCACTTCGCACTCACCAATTTTTTGGTTGGACTTGGGTGAGTGCGATTCGTCACGTAGGACAAGTATGTACAATAAAAAAAGACAATGAACAGAATCCTCTTGAGTGAGAAACAACGCCTCTCCTTGTAGTGAGCGATTGGAGTTATTTGTATTGTTGGGCAACGACATCATCACTGGTGGGATGAATAATATGACACTCATGTGTACTTTCTAAAGTGTAGATTTTATGTGGTAGATGTTTAATTTTTAAATTGTTGGTTTTCAGTATAAAAAAATCTGAGTATTTTCAAGTGACGTAGCATTGAGTGACAAGCCACTTTGGATGGATGTAGTTTGTAGACTACATTAGTTTAGGTAGTGTATTTTAGTTTAGAAAGTTTTCATCTATTTAGTACTTCATCCAACTCGGGTTTTGGGATATTAGATAGAGAGTTTGCATTCTTTACCAAGTTGAGTCGTGTGAGTGTTTTGGAAGAGAGGCTTTGTTATGAGGGTTTGTTTGGCTATGGAGGTTTGTTTTTCAGTAATGCTTTGGATTTCTCTTTCTCCTTTCATAGCATAAGAGATAGTTCTAAGCACTCCTATGTATAGATGTTTTTTCTTTCTTGAAGAGTGCGTCTATCATGCATATTTAATTGGTTTTGACTGTGGATTCGATGATGATTAACAGTCCTCGATATGTTGTAATTGTCAATCTTTATTTATGTGATAGGAAGTAACTGTACTAAAGGTCTAGTTCATAATTGGTCATCAACTAAGGGACATTTGTGCTAGTGGCAAATAGTGCAACCATTAGGTAGTTGGACAATAGCCAATGACAATAGTGGCTAAACTTCCGTTCCATGTTGCGAAAAGACATGCACTTTTGTGTAGTAGAAATTAAATATGGCAAATCATAGGATGTTGGAGCTCGTGACTTGTACAAGAACTAATATTGTGATTGCGTTATACATATGCAGTGTTGACAAGTCGTGTTCATTGCTACTACGAAAGTGAGGAATTTCGGACCCCACTGATTTCGCACGATTTCAGTGCGTTTATCATTGAACACTGATTCCGCACGTCATACGTGCATTTAGAAGTGTCGTTATGGTACGGAAGTAACATGCATTACTAGGATGTTGATGCAGTGTCTTTACAATGATTATGGAAAAAGTGTTGTTTCCGCACGAAAGTCGTGCTTGACGGAATCCGTGCGTTAATCGTGTATCTACATTACATAGCTAATAAGACACGGATGACATGCGATTGCCTTTAATGCGGATCTAGTATCGTATACGTATTATATCAACGCCTTTTATTACATCCGTGCGATTTCAGCATCTATGATAATGCAAATTATTGTCGTACGACATCCGTGTAGTTATAGTACAAGTTTTCAATTTGAGAATGAGTGACTTATATTTCTCGACGTCACTTGCGTTCAAGGATGTGTTTTTGCACTACAGTAACATGTCATACTTTTCGACAAAAAAAGTTTATAGTGTTTTAAAACTATTGATTTATTGATGAAATATAATAAATAGAGAAAATACCAAAAATATTTTAATATTCTCTTTTGGAATCTTTTGGAATCTTTCAAAATATTTTATATTATTTTGGAATATTTTGGAATATTCCAAGAATCTTTTTAAATTATCCTTACGGTCTAATTTCCCAAAACATTTTTAGATCTTCATTTATAGAATTTAGAAGCAATGAACATTAAAATTTCAATGAACTTACATTTTATATTTTTATAATTCAAATTTGGTATTATTGGTTATCATTGTACTTTTCATCATGGGAGAAAAAAAATTGTACAGAAAAGGACAACATTACTTTTTCAAAATAGTAAAATTTGTAACACGAGACAATGTAGAGGTGTTGTTTTTCTTAAAGTTCTCCTAGGCGGAGTTTAACTTGGATTGGCACGATTCAAATTGGGTTTGAAAGCATACTTGATTTCCTATTAGAAAATAATTATAATATAATATAATTTTTAATTTTTTTAGTCTCGGGCAGCTCATAAGGGGGCATCGACCAAAGCATGATCTCTCGAAGCATTGCAAGTTAAATTGAGTTTAAAATCAGACTTTCTTTGAACTCAATTTGAGCAACTTTTCAAAAACTAAAATTGCAAGAGCTTTTAATTGCTTGCTACAACATTCAAACCATTGAATTTTTTTTCTAGGTATAGAAAAAAGCTTGTATAATGGAGTGCAAAAAAAATTTGGAATAGAAAGAGTTTTTTACATTGCTAAAAACATCTAAAAACACCCATTTCGTTAAAAGTGCACATGCCCCTCTAAAATTGCACATTGTAATTTTTTTGGTAGAACAATGTATGAATGAGAAAAGCATAAATATGCTCTAGAAATATATGCCGAAAAATAATGTAATTCTTGAATTAAACCATTGGCAAAGTTTGACCTCCATGCAGTTATTTAAGTTTTTTCAAATTATGTTTTTAGATTTTTTAGAGTTTAGGTTTATGCTTTTGGAGTGTTGTAGATTTTATATGTTTTCATGTATATACTATATGCCTAACCCTCCACTAGTACAAATTTTGTCTGATGTGACATTCATTAATGACTAAATGTTTGTTGTGACTTGTCTGTAGTGATTCAAAATTGATTTTGAGTCACTAAAGACAAGTCACTGGAACGGATATTTAGTTATAAAAGACCTATCACATTGAACAAGATTTATACTAGGGTTCATCACTTGCAATTATTGTGTAAACTACTAAGTGATGGGGTTAAACATACGCCCAACTTCTATCACTTTAACTAATTTTTGAAATACCAAGTAATGGGAGGTTAATAGGTTATGCATATGTCCAACGCTCCGACACCTGGAGTTAAAAATAATTATTATAGTGATTTAGGGGGTTAGACGTATGCCTAATCCCCCAAAAACTGCATCTAATAGCAAAACATAATATCGGAGCCAAGGTATACATATGCTAACCTTGAAATACTTGGATGTCACAGGAAAATAAAATATCAAGAGGGTTAGGCATATGCCTAACCCCCCAAACACTTACAATTTTCAATAAAATAAAATGTCTGAGGGTAAGGCACATGCGTGATTCCCAACACTTATAATTTTCAACAAAATAGAATAATTATAGGATTAGGCATAAGCCTAATCTTCCAACACTTAAAAATTCCAACAAAATAAAATGCCAGAGGGTTAGGCATACGCCTAATCCACCAACGCTTCCATTATATAGCAAAATAAAATATGCGAGAGTTAGGCATACGCCTAACCCCCTATCACTTGTTAAAATATCAAGTGATGGGGGTTATGCATATGTTCAACCCATATCACTTGAATCATTTGTTAAAATACTAAGTAATGAGGGTTAAGCGTATGTTTAACCTCTATCACGTTTCCAGATTCACGCCCGAAATTAACCGAACAAACCTAAACTTATCCACACCATCCTCGAACATCTTCAACCTAAACCGTAATTCGACAGACGCCATTTAAAAGGTCCATAGAATCCCCAGATGATTGACAGTAAGTTTGCCCCGCCAGTTACAGAACCATTTCCAATGCACGATACAGGCTGAAAGCATCGAATTCACGTCCAAAGCAAGCTTCCCGCCTATTCTTCTTCTTTTGGGTCTTGAGGCTCTTCGATTCGTCTCATCTGCACAACGAGCAAGAGATCTTCAAACAACTTTTTTGCACTACTCATTGACAAAAAGCTCGTAGAAAAACCCTAAAATTGTTTCAAGAGAGCTCCCTTGACTCCATTAATAAGAATTCAGACTCAAAAATTCTTACGAAACACATAAAATTCAGACTCAAAAATCCGCCACATATAATAAATCCTGTACAAACACATCACACTAAGCCTAATTCCACAAGAACGATTGTACGAACGTCACCTAACTCAATTCTAAGTAAAATTACTGCTAACAACGCCATTCTTTCAAACCCCCAGCGACTTCAACGTAAAACATTTGCAAACCCTAGAATATCAAAAATCTGAAGTAACAACACACCGTCAGTACTATCGACCAGATTAGCAAAACTCGTTTCACAAAATAGCACCAGATCTTGAAAACGGAGGAAACAATAAACCTACCGTTCAAGGCCAAGGCTTTGTCGCACTCTGGCCCTGCGCTCGAAACGCCATAGCCGGTTCCCTAACTCAGTATACCACATTCTCTCTGTCTTCCCTGTCGCTCATTGTGTCCCGACAGACGCCTCAGTCGCTCCGCCGTCCTCGATTTGTCAGAAATTTCGCCCGATTTGCCAGCCGATCGCTTCCGAATAATAGCGGTGAGTCTATAAGTGGTGATTTGCAGGGAGGAATTTGGCTGTGGAGGACGATCGATCGGTGGTGACTGGCGTTGAGCGGTGGCACTTAAACCCTAATCGAGATCGCGGACGGAAGACGGTTGTGTTGGAGTAGCCGGTTTGCAGCGCTGGAGAGCGGTGTGGAGTGTTCTTTGGTGGTGGAGGGGCGAGGAAAGGAGGAAGCCGTGGCGAGGCTTTTCGCAAACCGAACAAAACTTGAATTTACGGGGCCTTCAAGCACTCTCTGCATGTGTGCCTGTATTGCTTTGAGTCACCCTCGGCGCTCCTTTGAGGCTTCACAACTGGAAGGCGATAATTCGCAGCGGAGACAACGCCATCTATGGCGCCCGCGGAACAACTCAAGGCCAGAATTCTCAGATTGCGTGCATTTTGCATGCGGAGGAGGAAGATCTGTGACGACAGTGTCGAACTGCATTCGATCAGAGAGAGACAAGGTGGCGCAGATAGAACTGACAAGCGCAGAGAGTCCCATCGAGGCCGTCGAGTCGCCCCGTCAGTGCCCCGTCGTACGTGGACCCCCCGTGAATTTTTTTTCTGAAATCCAGTATTACGTGGACCCCCCGCTTTGCGTACATGGACCCTCCCCCGGGCTCACAATTTGTTTTTGTTAAATCAAGGGCCCGTGATTTCCGGGCCACCCCTGAAATGAACTTTGGGGCCATAGTATTATTTGTTAAATTACGTAGTGATGGAAGGATTAGGCGTATGCCTAACCCCTATCACTTCAATTAATTTTTGAAATTGCAAGTAATGAGGGCTAGGCATATGCCTACTCCCCAATCACTTGCAATTATTTTTTAAAATATCAAGTGATGGGGTTAGGCATATGCCTTACCCCTATCGTTTTGATTATTTTTTTAAATTCCTAGTGTTGGGAGTCAAGCACACGCTTAATCCCTATCATTTGTATTATTTGTTAAAATACCAAGTTATGGAACGGTTAAACATATGCCTAACCCCTATCACTTCAATTATTATTTAAAATTGCAAGTGATGGAGGTTAAGCAAACGCCTAACCCCCATCACTTTGATTAATTTAAAAAGAAATAAACTGTGGAAGGTTAAGCATATGTCTAAACCCCTCCCCCCAATATTTGGAATTTTCAAAAATAATTGTAGTGATAGGGGTTTAGGCGTATGCCTAACCCTTTTATATTTATTTTCTTGAAACATTAGCGCGATGGTTTCAATGCACATGAATGTAAGTATTTCCCAGAGTTTGATCTATGGTTTGATGGAGAAGGTTGGAATACACATGAAGAAGTTCCAAATATTGATGTAGAAGGGAGGAAAATGTACCAATTGGACCAGGTGAAATATTTGGTGGCCCTTCAACAACTTTAAATGCAATAGGTCTCGATGATCAAGCTCATGTTGAAGTTATAGCTGGGTTAAATGCTGCTTGAGGAGTTTATCAATAGATCATCTTTTATTCCATTTGGGAAAGATGTATTTAGCTTAGGTTCGAGAAATATTGAATCACAATTTTAAAAGACTACTTGGTGATAGATTTTATGTAGTAGTGAGATGTAATTATTTTGTAACGTTGCAAGTTATGAAAGGTTATGCATATTTTTATCCGTCTCAAAAATTTAATTGACAATTACAAGTGATGACAGTTAGGCATATGCCTAACCCTTTTATTTTATTTTATGAATTAATTCATTTGGAATAAGTATTTGTCGTATTGGAAATGGTAGCATCAATTCAATGTAAAAAAAAAAAACTTATAAAAAAATTTGCGAATCATTGTCACTAGTAGTTTTAGGTATCCGAATTGACCAAAAGCAAATTTTGACCAAAATTAAAAGTGCACATGCTATTGTGCACTTTTAACGAAATGGGTGTTTAAAGTCTACTGAAAATTGAAAAACAGCTAACAGCCTTTAAGATTTTGGCAAAACAAAAAAAAAGTTCAAAAAAATTTGAAATTTTTTTTAGATATAGAAAAATGCTTGCATGATCTACTGAAAAAAAATTTGGAATTTTTTTTTTACATCGCAAAAAAGCATTCAAAGTCTGCTAAAAAAAAATAGCTCATAGGCACCACGATTTTGGCAAAAAATAAATAAATTCAGAATATTTTGAAAAAAATCCTAGATATAGAAAAAGTCTTGCATAATCTAGTGCAAAAAAAAATTTGGAAAAAAAGTTTTTTTCACATTGTTAAAAACATTCATCAAAGTCCGCTGAAAAAAAAAACAGCTCACAGCCATGATCTGCCATCACGATTTTGGCCAAAAAAAAAAAATCAAAATATTCTGAAAAAATTTCAAGATATTGAAAAAGGCCTGCATGTTGTAGTGCAAAAAAAAATTGAAAAAAGAATTACATATATATGGCAAAAAAATTGCCAATGGTTTCATTTCTTCATAATTATGAAAAGAGTTCAAGTGCTTGCATCAAGACTTTAAGGTGGTTTGGTGGTTTAAAGCATGGTTTGTAGTTGGGAGGTCTTGAGTTCAATTCCTACCACCGGCAATAGAGCTTGGGAAACCGTGGTGGGCCCCACCGTGGGTTCGGGCAGCGCGAGTAGTTGGTCCGGGCAACCCGAAATAATGTTCGGGTAGAGAAAAATATATTTTTTTATTTTTCTTTTTTTAATAAAATTATTTTGACCAAATTTAGATATAGAAAGAAAAAAATCTAGATATAGAAAAGATGATGTCGCACGGAAAACACACTGAATCAGTGTGGGTTTAAAGACGATTAAGACACGACATTTGACAACTGTACAGAGTGAAGATTTCGTACGTTTTCAATAGATGTATCAATCGTGTCGAATCAGTACTATATCCGCTTGTACGATCATGATGTCATATTAGTGCAGTTGCAATGAATGACGCAACGATGCGGAATCAGTGCGAAAAATACACGCACCCATGAAATATCGGAAATCGCACTGAAATCGTGCGAAATCAGTGGGGTCCGAAATTCTTGATGTAGAACAAGAAGGATTGACAAAGGTACGACATTTGACCTATAGCTTATCACTAAGATATGAAAGGATTTACAAGTCTTTTTTTTTGGATATGCATTTCACATATTATTTGTAGACTAAGGGGCCTCGCCATTGAGATCTTTTAGCATTTGATTTTGCTTTTTAAAATCTTACTATTAAGGAAGATAATTCATTTGTTTTGTTTGATTTGTATGTTATGTTGTGATCTCCCAGACTGTGAATTCTTTGGTCCGATACTTGTATCATTGAAAAGCTCTTTACAAATGGGGTGCATCAAAGTCGTTTCGTTGCTTTTACATCTAATGTGTCGAAATTAAAAGTATAAGTTCTCTACAATTCTGGACTCCACGCATCTTCCATGCAACATAGCTACCTTACATAGGGTCAAATATCTTCCGCATGGCTACATAGGGTCAGATTCAGACAACACAATGTCAAAATTGAATGTCCATATCATATGTGCAAAGACCAACCTCACTCCAAACCAATCTCTCGATGACAATATGACATGCGTAAAATCTGACAAAAAATAATTACAATTTTGCTAATATCATGTTTTTGATTGTCAATTTTGTTACCTTGGTAGAAAGACATTGATTACTTTGATAGTACTAAAAGCATGTGCGTAAAACCAAAATTAATTTATAACAATCCTAATTTTAGAGCATTGCGCAAAGGAATTGTCGCATTTAGTAGCTTTTGAATTGTATAATGAAATTCACAAAAGTTGGGGAACAAGTGGTTAGAACAATGTTATTCTAGAATTATGTGGTACAACTGTGACATTAGAACGTCATTCTAACGCGTTCAAACAACATTAGAATGTCATCCTAGGGTGGTAATCACGACATCATCCCAATGTTATTCTGAAAGTTGTTGTAAATTGCTCTCTTTGTTTGTGTCATGTTGTGCATCAATGGGCCAGTCAAATGGTGGATTAGATCACTATAAGCTTGTCTAATCAATAATAAACTTGTTATAGTAGTGAGAGCTTTTCAATTAGATTCAATTAATGACTGAGAATTATTTCTTTAGCATCGCGTATATTCCGAATGATCAAGAAATCAGACTGCCAAGGCTTTGTGAGTAACTAAGTTTGGACGCTGGCAACTCTTAATGTGGTCTCGGGAGTGGTACGTCAATAGATTATAAAAACTGAAACCCGGTGTCCTTTTTACCATTCTTATTTCCTTCACTCTTTTGCATGCATGCGTCTCCATGCTGCGTTGTGATTACACACTATCCTTGTGAAGATTCAAGTGTTTGCTCGCTACTTCTATTACTAACAGTGAAGTAAGTTAGGTACATACCCATGATCAAATTCCTAGCTAGTTGTAGACTATTCTCTGGTTCGTGGTCTATCTAGAATTCTTAAAGTACCTAATAGGAGTTGAAAGAGTGTTTTGAAGCAACCAATGGAAGTTTAAGCATATTTTTCTCTCAAGAGTCACGTTCAATTAAAAATGTGTTAATAGTAAGTTTATTATGATGTTAAGGGACGTTGAAAATATAAAGAATATTATTGGAATGTTAAAAAAACTACAAATTGATTTACATTACAATGCTTTTATTTTTAGCTAAATAGTCATATAGAATACCATACTATCATAAGAAAGTATCATATTATAGATTAAAGTGCTTAGTACAACTTACAAGCCTTGTCATAAAATCTAATGTATCGTTTATAAATTTTTTTGAGGACACTCTCCATCTACGAGACTCAACTAAGGAATATGAATCAATGCAATGCTTCCAAAACAAAAGTTATATTTAGTGACGGGTGTTTAGAGTAGAATTTACTCAAAATTAGTCTCATTACTATGTACGTACCTTCACAATTTGCGATGACCATCCTCGAGACACTAGTTACTTAATCCACAAAGTTACAAAACCTATGTAACATAGCAACAAAATGTTGGCTTCAAGTTTCATAAAAACTCTTATAAACAATTGAAAAGAGGGATAGAATTTACAACTAGACTTTGTCTTTTTATGAGCTCTTCAATCACATAAACAAATACAAATCTGAGTATTGAAACTTGAACATGATTGTGTGTACAGGCAGGATTGGGATATGATGCTTAAAACAAGCTCTCATTCAACTACAAGGTCAGATCATCAAGAGATAGAATCATCGATACACGCAACATCATCTCATGACTCTTACATGGAAGTTGATCAAGGGAAATTGATCATGGACAAAGAGCTCTGGAAAGATTTCTTTCCAGATCTACACGTGGAAGTTTTGAGCTCTTTTTCAATTCTTGAACTCTGTCTATTCCGGACCATCAGCCCTACATGGAACGACCTTGCAGAGCACCTCATCTCTCGCGCTTGGAACGACATCATGGCGTAGCTCAAAGCGCGACCACAAGCCATGTACATGTTCAGAACACCTATGACTGTGGACCTCGGTGTCGACAATGGAGAAAATCTAGTACGCTCGAGCTGGGAGGTTTACGATACCAGCACATGCCAATGTTTCCCGCTCAACATGCAACTTCTCAATACAAAAGATGAGTTCAGCCGCCTTTGTCGAGTTGAGGATGGATGCACAACCATAGCGGCAAACAATGGCTTCATCTGTGTGGTTCCTAGTTACCATTCGGAGTATATAAAAGTCGTTAACCCGATGACGGGTTGCATTGTTGAGCTTCCACCACTCTTGGGCACAGAGATTTCTATCTATCACAACCGGGTAGTGTTGCTGGTGGTCGCAGACGATTACTCAGCATTCTCGCTCTATGTCATGCAAGACCGTCTATACAGTGATACTACGTTGTCGAAACGGTTCGACTCCAACGTAGGTGCGTGGCGAGATCTTCCGCAGCCACCTGCAACGTTGTGGGCGTTGCACAGCCTCCACATGAAGTCCACTTTGTATACTCTCTTATGGAACATAGAGTATGAGGAGGACGATCCACTGGCTCACTTATTTGTTTTGGACACGACGATGACGCATAGTGCGTGGCGCGACATGGGCATGGAGCTCCCGAAGGGGATTGTCTTCCCGCAACTCGCGATGGCGCTAGGACGCTTGTTCTACGTGGCATTCCTGGAGGACAAGATTGAGCTCTTGGAGGTGGACGCCATAACATTCTCGTGCACGGTGGTGGCGTCCATGGACGAGAGCGACAAGTTTTATGAAGAGCTCAAGTGGTTTGACGATTGGGTGGAAGGCGACAAAAGCTTTTTTAAGATTGTAGTGGTGGGGTGTGGGAATTTCATCGTTTTCTCGTCGGTGAGCGGCATGTCTGTGGCGTATGATCTGGTGAATTCCAAGTGGTGTGAGTGGATTGAGAGCAAGAAGGTAGTGAGAGACATTGATTGTAATAAACGGGGCTTGTATGGAATTTCCATGAGTCTCACTTTCAATCCTGTGCCTCCAGTGCATACAAGCATTTAGATAACTTGTCACTGAAAGTGTGAGGGTAGTTTATACCAATCAAACTCTTTTTATTCTAGAAAGAGAATTACGGCGTGGTCCAGTGGCCTGTTTGAATTGAGCGTCCGTTGGGATAGTGGTACTAAATACGCCACGAGGACCTACATAGTGCATGCTACTCTGGATGCCTTCTTTCGAAGGTGAACCCTATAACTACCTAATCTATGACTAAGTACAGTTAGAGAAGAACGAACATGTTCTTTCTTCCAGGACATTTTTAGGGTACCCATTCAACAAGGTCATGAGACCCCCAACCATGATTGGGTAGACTATGGTAGCATTGGGATGCAAAAGGGTAAACCATTGAGTCAGCCCCTACAGGCTCTTTAACCCCTAAAGCCCAAAGGATCGGAGTGTTTTTCCTCCAAAAACACTCCAATGCTGCCATTTTTACTCCCCTATACAAAAATTCCAAAAAAAGATGTTATTTTTTGCCTTCTAACCATTAGATCTTGTCCCAAACTACTTGAAAAACATACACAACAAGTTTCATTGATTTTGACCGCACGGATTCATTTGCAAGATAATTGAATTTGATGGAAAAAAACACTCCAAAAAAACACATGCCTGAAATTTTCAGATGCGTTTGACCATGGCTACATCAAAAAAACCTCATTACCAAAACCTCTCGCACTTCACTTTCACATTCTATATGATGTTATTTAGTTTTTTACCAATTTTCGTTGCGTTTGGAGATGTTTGGGATGTTGAAGAACACCCTGCATTTGTTGGAGGTTTAAAAGTTCAGAAAAGACTCTTTGTTTTTGGAATTGCAATATTTTCGACTTTCTTTATTTAAAATACAAATCCAAGCGGTGAAACATAAGTACATTCCACCCTCTATAGAATGGTGAAAAAAATTTGAAAAAAAATTAAATCTTCAAGTTTTAAAAGACATGTAGCATATTTTCTAAGAATTTTTGGGGTTAGGGGGGAAATAAAGGGTGGAGGAAGGGAATTGAAGTGCCACCCCACCCAACCCATTCCAATGTTCATGACCCCACTAACTCTCAAGGTGCACTGCCATGTGGCAGTCCTTCAGTGGACGATTTTATTTTTATTTTTATTTATTTATTGTTTAAATGATTTTAATTTTCAATTTTTAAAAATTATATTTTTTAATTATAAAAATTGAACTTTTAATTTAAGATAATAATTTTTAATTTTTAATAAGATTTTTAATTTTTAAAAATACTATTTTTAGATTTTAAAAAATGAGTTTGGAAAATGGAGTGGTCTTCTGCCCCTTACAGTCCATCCCATTTTCCACGCTCAACCCATCTTGTTGCCCCCTCCCCCAAAATTCAACTATTTCCCCACTGCCCTTTCTCCCGAAAAAAACACATTTCTCCTCATAGCTTCCACACGGTGTCAAAATTCAAAATTAAAAAAAATCCCCATTTTCGTGGCACATTGGGGAATTCACTATTAAATTTCCTTCAAAATTTAATTAAAAATGTGTTCACCGGAATCAAACTTTGGGAACACATAGCCCTTCATCGACCGACCGCAAAACTCATGACATGGCGATCTTTCAGCATACCAAAATTCAACTTATATTTAAACAGTTATCCAACCAACAGTTTATAGTTACTTTTTACTGGTTATTGATCACTAAAGTGTTTATTCTCGACAAAGGAGAGTAGTTTTGTTCCAATGGGCCTTTGTTATTATTTGGAATAAGTCATATCAAGGGTTTCTTTTGTTTAATTTAATTAATTAATTTTCCAACATGTGCAATGTTCTTCAGTGATTCTAGTGAAATAAAATTTGACCCTATTGGAATTATGTTTTTCACAATTGAATTAGTCATTTTCAAACCATAATGACTTGGTTCTTTAGAGAGTTGCCCGTTGTGCGGAAGAATGGGTCGTCGTCAACTCGTCAGCACCCCGCCCCGCCCTGGCGCCCTGCCTTTCCCGAATCCAAAGCCGCCCACCCCGCCTTCCCGCCGGCACCGTGACGCACTCCGGCTGCGGTCAACCCGATTTCCCCTGCCCAAATTGGCCCCGAATTTCCACAAAACGGGTGCCCAAACGTGAGCAAGCGCACAATCCTTCACAATCCCGGCACCAAACTTTGGGAACACATGGCGCTACTGTAGACGCTGCAACTTGTTAGTAATGCTGTAGATGACGCGCGCAGCGCGCCATCCACCGGCCCCAACGGAGCTTTGCAAGAGTTCCTCGTTCATCCTTTCTTCCCGCGTGCCTGCCAACCCCACCCAATTCCACACTCAGTCACTTTTTCCTCTCACTCATCATTTCTTGCTTTCGCTGTCCACCTCTCTTTGCCTTTTTCCGGATGAGGAACTAGCTTGTTTGCCGTGGGTGGTCTTTGCACTATTTTGACATTGCCCCCTCTGGCTTTTGGCTTTTGCGCGTTCGTGTTGGAGTTTGCGTGGGGATGGAGGATAGGATTGAGGAGGACGAGTATGAGGAGCTCGGGGACGAGCAGAAAGTGGCCATCGGGAGGTGGTTCTTGATGAATGCGCCGCCTGGTCAAGTACTGCAAGTGGCCAAAGGTATCCAAGCCTATTTTTCTTAAGTACCCGGAGCTTTGATTTAATTTGGAGTTATCGGTTTCTTTAGTGGCAATTCCTAGCGAGCGAGAGAGTGTGTTCATCTCCGTGTTTGGCCTATCTAAGCAAATGTTACTGTCGGTATAACTTAGAGAAGAGCAATTGGTGTGTTTACCCTAAAATGTCCGCTTTCTTTTGGTTGACAAGGGTTAGAGCTTGGTACTTGAGGTCATGTGTGCAATCGAGCTTGACTTAGGTCAATAACATTTTCTGTTCTCCATTTAGGATACGCGCAGTCTCTCCAAGTTTGCTTTATAGAATGGAGTATGTCTCATTACGCTTACTAAAGTGAAGCTCTCAGGGTTTCTATGTCACTGTGCATTGTAAATTAGTGGAATTCGTTTTTCAGTGTAGACCTCACTACTCGTATGTGCACTCTGTTTATGTGGTGGGCGCTTCAGCTGCTAGTTCTGAGTGAGTGAGAATTGGTGCAGATGTTCGAGAAGTGCTGATGGATGACGCTCTTTACAACCAAGCCGCCTCCGAAGCGTTTCCAGACTACAATGTGAAAAACATGGTTTCTCTCGAGATGCCGGACGGCAGTGGCCAGGTACGGAGTTTTTCAGAATCTTCCTTTTGTGTGCCTGAGCCTTGCATTCAAACATCTCTGAACAGTGTTTTTGCCTGGTACACACAACCCCCTCTAATGACACGGTCAAATGGTAGCTCTTAAAACTTGACATGTGGAAGCTGTCCAATCAGATGTGTACAGATTCTGAGGATGGGCAATTACAGAGTGTCATTAGAGAGGGATGAGTGTCTTTGAAACGCCAAGATTACGGGTTTCCTGCTTCTATACAGAGGGGAAATGGTGTAAAACTCTGAGAATGGTTGTGCTGATTGGCAGGCACAATGGGCATGTGGTGACAGGTGCTCTTGACAAAATTCGGGGAACTCGATAAGTCGCACTACCTGGTCCCTCGCACGGCCAGTATCGCAGTTGTGGATCACGTGAAGCAGGTATTCCAAAGGGTTTTGCATACCATTAATTTTTATATTTATTCTGTTTTGAATTGAATAGTATCGTTCTTTGATTTCTAGGAACTGCTTTGTTACGATCAAGTTTGAAAGATAATGATTTTATGCTTCTTGACGAGCAGATATGTACGGAGGTGCGTCCAGCAGATGATGATGTGCTCCCTTCTGCATACGTCGAAGCATTCCGGTAATAATACTAATTACGTTTGTTGGGGACCAGTTCGTTTGCTCCGAGTTCAGAGTTCTGCAGGTGTAGTGCTTTAACAATCTCATGTTAGATTGGTTGTGGAATACTTTGGTACGAACTAAAGTTTGTAGCCCTAGTATGACATATGTCCTTGAAAGTGTGATGTGTGAATAAGGACCTTTAAGCTTTGGTGCACACTCTTGCCCTTGCTGAACTGCATCTCCTTCTAACGGTGAGTTGATTGAACAGGTTCTCAGTAGATACAGCACTTATGAAGTACGTGGACGATGCTTTTCAAGGAGGTGAATGCTCGGTTTACTGCACCGATGGAAAAGATGTTGAAAAGCCTGGAAGTGAAATAGAGCTCACAGTTGTCATTACCAACTCAAATTTCAGCCCAAAGAACTTTCGGTAAGCTTTTCAAATACGTACATTGTACTTGTGGGAACACACTGTAGTACGGACCACATGCTTTCTTTCTTTGTTATGGGTGAACTTGAAGTAATGTGCTTTCGGTGTTGTACCCTTGAATTGATGAGTGTACGAGAATCTATTTGCATTAAGTATAGGTGTTAGATTTTCACACTCTAATTCTGGAATCTGTGGAAGGCAATGATTTTAGCATGTAGTGTGGCGCAAGCGATCTGACGTTTGTTTTTCACTCACGTTCCCAGGGGGGGATGCTGGCAATCTATATGGAGGGTATTAATCAATGAGGAGTCACATTCTGCGACTCTAAACGGGACAATAAGTGTGAGTTATTTATCCAGCTAAGGAACTTCGTGGAACTTCTACCAAACCTTGTTATGTTCCTCGGTTGAGAGATCATGTCATCGTCAACTTTCACTTTGAAGGCCGCGTGTCTGTGTTTTTAGCATCAGAAAGATCTGTTTAGCCTGATGTTGCGATCCACTCTTCTCAATCACTCTGCTGTGGCCATCAGGTGAATGCTCATTATTTTGAGGAAGGCAATGTGCAACTGCAAAGTAGCTCTAAAGTTGACGACACTGTTGTGCTACAGGTTTCACATCTCTGCTTACCATTTTGGACCTTAGCCCATGAGTCTTAGTTTCTTTCTGAAGCAACTAGTGCTGTTCGATTTTTTACATGTTAAGAATGTAATGATGTTATTTTGGAGGTGCAAACAATTACTGTGCAATTAGCAGAATCTTTATGAACATAATCTGACATGAAACCTGTTCAATTTTTGGTTCACTTCTCTTGCAGGAAGGAAAGGATGCTGGTACTGCAATTGTCTATGTTATTGAGCAGCTTGAATCAGTGTTCTTGTTAAACCTGGAGGTAAATTGTTCAGAGCCTGTTTCACCTAGGTGCTGCGTGGTTGGAAGTGTATTGTTGCTGACTTTGGTTGTACTCCCACACTCATAGCATCTCCATTCCTGGCTCTTGTTTTTACAGGAACAATATTCAAATCTCTCCGACAGAACGTTCAAGGTATGTAATTTTTTGTCACTCTCATACTTCCACTTTAAGATTCCAGTAGATGAGGAAAGCAGAGTTTCCTTGCCTTTGAACCTTGGCAGGTTTATGAGGATTTTGTTCTCAAAATCATCCCTAATATATCGAATTTTATTGATGGAAGTGGGTGCTGATTTGTAGTCACTTGATTGTGTACTTTGAGCTAGCCTTCAGGACAGATACTTGCATTGCTTTTGCTGTTTTAGTGAGAAGGGTATGTCTTCTGGAATTGAGAGCTGATGCTGATAAATTCTTTGGGATTGTGCTTCAGGAGTTACGGAGGAAACTACCTGTTACTCGGACACTTTTTGCATGGGACAAGGCATTGCAATTGAGCTTAACTCGGGAAATCACCAGGGAATTCTCAAATATGAGATAGCCTTTGTACAGAGCTCACCTGACAATCTTCACTGGCACACTTCTGCACCTGTGAGAAAATTTACACGAAGGAACCTTTTACTGCTTTCTGATCACTAATCACTCAGCAAGGTCTGGCCATTATATACCCTTCACCATTCAGTGATGCTAGTTCTATAGCTCATTATACTTGTGAAGGACTTGACTGACGAAATACGGCCTCCATACTAGTTTTTTCTTGTGAATTTGGCTTTTGTACATTTCGTTTTGCATGAAATATCAAATCACCAGTTTTCCAAGCTGTTTGATCGATATTTGTAGGTTTATGACACAGTTTAGGTGAATAATGTGTATGTGGGAGTACAGTATTCAAATAGATATATGGAACTCTTCCAATGACACTAAATTACTTGCTGCATTAGTCAAAAACCATGTGAGAAATGGGTATAGCTTTCATTTATCCATTTAGATTAGTGATGGTCAATTGTTGCATGTTGTCTTGAAGTCGATTCACGGCTTTCTGGTGTCCTGCTGCAATTATGGATCAAATAGAGCTTTACTTATTGTAGCAGTCTTCTTCTGCAGAGTCTTAACCCTTCAACGTCCCGATTCAACACTGTTATCAAAGATTTGTTTTAAAATGTTTGTTGAAAAACCGAAATGGAGTTGGATGTACAGTGGGGTACCAATCAAAATGTTGTTTTCGAATTCGCAGTGAGAAAAATTTCAAGACTGCCAACTTTGAAAGCCTCCCGAGAGCTCAAAAATTGGTATTTTACCACGAAATTTTTACCAAAGCATTATCTTTAAGTTAATTATATGTATGCCAAATTTCAAGGCCAAAAGATCCATCGACAAAAAGTTATTCAAAATCTACCAACATTGGTAGCTGTGGAAATTTTTTCACTGCTGCCAACTTTGACAGCCTCCCAAAGTTTGAATTATTTGTTTTTTGCCCTGAAATTTTTGGAAAAAAAACCTCTTTATGTTAATAACATATGGTAAAAATTTCAAGGCCAAACAATTAATACAAAAAAGGATATTAGCAATCTACCAACATGTGTAGTTGTGGGAAAAAATGGGGGAAAACCATTTCATTGCTACCAACTTTGACACCCTTCCAACGGTTGAGAAATTGTCTATTTACCATGAAATTTTTGGCACAACATGATCTTTATGATAACAACAATCATGCCAAATTTCAAGGCCAAACGATTCACCAAAAAAAAGTTATTTAAAATCTACCAACGTGTATGTCTTCCTTTTGCCTCAATCACTGCTTGTAACCTAAAGGGCATAGAATGACATAGTTGAAGGAGCTTTAAACTATTGATTAACCTCCACTCTCTTTCAATAACTACCTTCAAGTCATCTAAATGTTTTGGACATATTGGGCCATGTTGCACTGCATCTTTCAAAATCTTCCAAAGGTTCTCAACTGAATTGAGATCGGGAGAATTTGCAGGCCAATCGAACTTCTCGAAAAGATGTGTTTGTCTCCATTCTTCACATACTTTGTTACGATGGACATGTGCGCCATCTTCCATGAGCAATGCATGTGGCACTGAACTCATAAAATGAAGCAACTCGACATTGTAGACCACTTCAACAAAATCCTTAGTAGAACGTCTATCTTTGGGCATAAAAACAAGTTGTGACTTTTGCCCTTCAACAAATGCACCCCAAATCATCAAAGAAGTTCTTCCACTCTTAAAAGTTGGAACCATACAACTTGATGAATAGCGCTCATATGGATTTCTCCAAACATGAACTTGTCTAGAATTTTTTCCAACTTCAAAGGTAGACTCATCTGTCCAAACAACTCTCTCCCATTCTTTTATAGTCCACCCACAATACTTTTGAGCAAATGCCAATCGTTGAGACATGTGACGATGTGTCAAAAAAGGTTTTTTAGCAGCAATTCGACTGAAAATGCCACTCTCATGTAAGTCCCTTCGAATAGTCAATCTAGACACTTGAGTAGAACATATATTAGTGATCTCAGAGAGTGTCGAGCGACGATGAGTTTTTGAGACACGTATAATAGTACGGACATCTCTATCACTGAGCTTTTTAGCATGACTTCCACCACAAGGTTTGCACTTATAGGTTCCATCTTCTCGAAATTTCTTCACTACCCTCTGAACTGTTCTAACATGGACTCCAACAATAGCTGCAATGTCAACTCCTGTCTTCCCTGCCTCACTCAAACCTACTATACGAGCACGAGTTTCCTCTGAAATAGCCATCACTCAGTGACCATGATCTAGCCTTCACTTAATCACCATGATCCAGCCTCACTCACTGAGCACATACTGAACCTCACTCAGTCATCAGAAAAAAATCTCACATACCATCATCCTGCCATCATCCTGTCTCACAGCCTCACTCACTGAGGAAAAAACTTCACTCACTCACTGAGGAAAAAGCCTCACTCACTCACTAAGGAAAAAACTTCACAGCCTCACTCACTGAGGAAAAAGCCTCACTCACAGCCTCACTCACTGCCTCACTCAGAGCCTCACTCACTCATATACTGAGTAAAAAAAAGCTTCTTCATGCATGTATGGTCTTCAATTTTTAAACAAGTGGAGTCTTTGAGATGTGACAAGTGCACACAACTAAATTTGGCTATCCTTGATTTTTTTGAGAAGCGTTTATGATAAAAGATTGCATCATTCATCTAGAGAATTTCAATCTAGAAGCATGATTATCTGACATACTTCAACAATTTCAATGTCTTTAATAAAAAGTATCTCACAACTACACACATTGGTAGATTGTAAATATTTTTTTTGTTATAAATATTTTGACCTTGAAATTTGGCATGAATGTTGTTATCATAAAGAGCAAGTTGTGCCAAAAATTTCATGGTAAATAGACAATTTCTCAACCGTTGGGAGGGTGTCAAAGTTGGTAGCAATGAAATGGTTTTCCCCCATTTTTTCCCACAACTACACATGTTGGTAGATTGTTAATATCTTTTTTTGTATTAACTGTTTGGCCTTGAAATTCTTACCATATGTTATTAACATAAAGAGGTTTTTGTTCCAAGAATTTCATGGCAAAAAAAAAATAACTCAATCTTTGAGAGGCTGTCAAAGTTGGCGGCAGTGAAAAACTTTCCACAACAGCTACCAATGTTGGTAGATTTTAAATAACTTTTTTTTGGTGAATTGTTTGGCCTTGAAATTTGGCATGATTGTTGTTATCATAAAGATCATGTTGTGCCAAACATTTCATGGTAAACAAACAATTTCTCAACCGTTGGAAGGGTGTCAAAGTTGGTAGCAATGAAATGGTTTTCCCCCATTTTTTCCCACAACTTCACATGTTGGTAGATTGCTAATATCCTTTTTTGTATTAATTGTTTGGCCTTGAAATTTTTACCATATGTTATTAACATAAAGAGGTTTTTTTTCCAAAAATTTCAGGGCAAAAAACAAATAATTCAAACTTTGGGAGGCTGTCAAAGTTGGCAGCAGTGAAAAACTTTCCACAGCTACCAATGTTGGTAGATTTTGAATAACTTTTTGTCGGTGGATCTTTTGGCCTTGAAATTTGGCATACATATAATTAACTTAAAGATAATGCTTTGGTAAAACTTTCGTGGTAAAATACCAATTTTTGAGCTCTCAAGAGGCTTTCAAAGTTGGCAGTCTTGAAATTTTTCTCACTGCGAATTCGAAAACAACATTTTGATTGGTACCCCACTGTACAAAGCAAAGTTGTAAATGTCAATGTGAAGATCACATCTGTATGGTTGGGTTCATCATATTTTTATCAATATTTTTAAATTAATTTTGCAAGGTTTTCTTTTGGAATTCAATTAGAAATCCCAAATTAACACAAAAATATTTAAAAATATTGTAATGAAATTGGAATAACATTCATTATGAGATGGTATGGTTTCCATTACTTGATTTCACTTATTTTGGTATCATGTATAAGGTCTCACTTTTTGAACTAAGAATGAAACTTGACATATATCTATTGTCTTGTTTTTCAAAAATTCACAATATCTTATTTTGAAAATCTATATTATACAAATGATAGTCAATTAGCACAAGAACCTAGAGAAATGTGGATGGATGAAAAATTGTAAAGGATGTAGTTAAGAGAAAGGTTGTAATTTGTTCGTCATCCATAGTGTGGACGCATGCGTGTCAAAGGTTAATGGTCATTCATTGAGTAGGCTAGAGTGCTCTAGTTAGTCTACTCAATTCTAAGTTAACCCTTTGAAGTCCAATAATATACCAATTTCAAAGATGTGTTATAAAATGTTTGATGAATCACAAAAATGAAGTTGATATACAAAAAAAAGTTGTAAATCTCAATGCATAGATCACATTTGTACAATTGAATTTATCATATTTTTTTTATTATTGTTTTCAAATTAAATTTTCAAGGTTTTCTTTGAAATTCAATTTAAAATCTCAAACAAACAATTTTTAATTAAAATAATTGTAATGAATTTGAAATAATATGCACTATGAGATGGTATAATTTTCATTATTTGATTCTACTTATTTTGAAAAATAATTTTTAAGATCTCACTTTTTGAACTAAGAACAAAACATGACATAAACCACTTTTGTTATTTTTAAAAAATCACGATATTTTATTTTAGAGATCCATTTCGTACAAATGGTAGTCAACTACAGTTACAGAAGAACCAAGAGAATTTTGGATGGATGGAAAACATCATTGTATGTGGTGAAAGGACGCATGAAAAATCATCCACTGTCCAAAATATGGACGTTGGTGCGTCAAAGGATTAATGTAGATGGACTTTGGATACGGATTTGGTACTGTTAGATAAGTTTACACTGAAATTGAAATCTTCAAAAGCGCTTATTGCCATGCTAGAAGTATTTGCTCCCTCTGTTTTAGAATGACTCCCATTTGAGCTAATAATTTTGTTCCAAAATGATTGTTTGGTGAGGGGGTGAGGAGTGGTACATTTATCTATAACATCTACTAGTTTGATATATCTATTTGTAAAACTTCTATCCTTTATAACTTTTGCATACTATGGTGCGTACTAATAATGTATTGTATATATGCCAACAATTTTGAATAAAATTGGTTTCCATTAATGTTGTCTTTTAACTGATTGAAACTTTGACAAAAGTTCCAAACTTTTCCAATCTTGTACTCTTGTCTAATGCGGAGAAACAATAAAAACAATGATAAGGTTTTCATAACCCGGACAATGCAGAATATGGTATGCACACTGAATCAATTATCAACGTCAATTTCAAGTCCGGGGTGCATTACAATATCCCGTATGGAACCACGTTAGTGAACAGAAGGGATATTAACTGTGGGGTGGGCTTACAAAATATACATAAGCTTAGGGTATTACTTTGTTCAATTTCATAAATATATATATAGTCCATTTATAATGTGATAAGAATTGTAAATTTACATATAGGGCCATTTCCTTATAACATGCAGGTAGGAAGTAACTCCCAAACCTCTTTATCGAAAAAATTAAAAAAAGAGGAAAGCCAAGCAAATTAAAAGCATTGACCACTAAAACTTGGTATTTAGGAAGGATTTATAGAATACGTAAAAAAGTTGCTTATAGATGGATTGAATATAGAGAACCAATTGATTTGTTGGATCAACCATATCATATGCAGATTGGATTGTGTTTGTACCAAAATGATTATGGATCACTGTGAACTTATGACTTGATAAATCATATCATGGTAGACTTAGAAACTATTATTGCACTTGCTATAGTAACTTTTGTAGTAGAAAATAACTTGTATGAGTTACATCCTACAGATGAAAAAGTGTTTAATGATTTTATCAATGATAAAAAGGTACTTTTGTAGTGAAAAAATTTCAGCCCTATTTTTTAAGCCATGTTTTCTATTGTACAGTAGGGTCCAAGGCAGAATGGCGTTTTTGGTTTCCCAGTGGAAAAAATTCAAGTCTGCCCACTTTGAAAGCCTCTAGAGAGATCAAAAATTGGTATTTTAACTTGAATTTTTTACCATGAACTTGAAATCAAGTCGTTAGTATGCTTACCAAACTTCAAAGCCAAATAATTCACCAAAAAAAAGTTATTCAAAATCTACCAATATAGGTAGCTGTGGAAAAAGTTTCACTCCTACCAACTTTGACAGCCTCCCAAGAATTGAAAAAAAAAAATTCCTTACTTTGATGTTTTTTTGGTAAAAACCAATTTGTGTTAGTAATATATGGTAAAAATCTCAAGTCTAAAAGATTAGTAAAAAAAAAGATATTCCCAATCTACCAACATGTGTTATTTTGTGGTATACTTGTGGAAATCATTTTCACTACAACCAACTTTGACACCCTCCCAATGGCTAAAAAATGGCCCATTTGCCATGAAATTCTTGTCACAAGATAAGCTACATGCTAATGACAAGTGTTCCAAAATTCAAGCTCAAAAAGCTTACACAAAAAATCAAGAACATCCAAATTTAAATGTGCGCACTTGTCACATCCCAATGAATACATTTGTTAAGAATTTGAACACCACATACGCATGAAGGAGCTTTTGTTCTCTACATCAATGCTTGTTTTGAGAGTTGAATATCACAAGTGACTTGTAGAATGTGTGATGATTTAAGAGGGCTTATTTGAAAGCAAAAGGTATGCACATGGTGATGTGGGAGTAAGAGTATGCACATGAGGGTTCATCTGAGAGGAAAGGTCTACACATACTGGTTTGGGAGTGAAGGTATGCACAAGCTAATTTGGGAGCACATTATGCACATCAAGGTTGATTTGGGAGGGGTGCATGTATGGACATGTGGTTAGGTAGTTAAAATTTTAGATCAAATTCTCAGATTTAAAATTGTGATTGATGGCTATTCCAGATGAAATTCGTGCATGTATTGTGGGTTTGAGTGAGGGAGGGAAGAAAGGAGTTGAAATTGCAGCTATTCTTGGAATCCCTGTTAGAACAGTTCAGAGGTTGGTGAAGAATTTTCGAGAAAATGGAATCTACAAAAGCACAATGTGTGCCAAAAAATATGGAAAAAAAACTTAGTGATGGAGATGTTCGTGGTATAAAACGTGTTTTACAAGCTGATCGTTGCATCACGCTCTCTGACATTACTAATATGTGTCCTACTAAAGTATGTAGAAATACTACTCGAAAGGCTTTACATGATAGTGGCATTCACAGTCGAATTGCAGTCAAAAAACCTTTTTTGACACCTCGCCACATGTCTCAACGATTGGCTTTTGCTCAAAAGTATTGTCGATAGAGTGCAGAAGATTGGGAGCAAGTTGTTTGGACAGATGAGTCCACTTTTGAAGTTGGAAAAAACTCTAGACAAATTCATGTTTGGAGAACTGTGTCTGAGCGCTGTGCTTCAAGTTGTATAGTTCCAACTTTCAAGAGTGAGAGGACTTCTTTGATGCTTTGGGGTGCATTTTCTGGAGGGCAAAAGTCACAACTTGTTTTTATGCCTAAAGATCGGCGCTCTGCAAAGGATTTTGTTGAAGTAGTTTACAATGGGGAGTTGCTTCATTTTATGGAAAAAGTACCACAAGGATTACTCATGAAAGATGGTGCACCTGTCCATAGAAGCAAACTATGTGAAGAATGGAGGCAAGTACACCATCTACAGAAGCTTAATTGGCCCGCAAACTCTCGTGATCTTAATCCAATTGAGAATCTTTGGAAGATTTTGAAAGATGTAGTTCAACATGGTTCAATATGCCCTAAAAATACAAGTGACTTAAGAGTAGTTATTGCAAGAGAATGGAAGATTATTAGTGGTCAAAAGCTCCTTCTGCTATGTCATTCGATGCCTACTAGGTTACAAGCAGTGATAGAGGCAAGTGGAGGACATACACGTTGGTAGATTGTGAGTTATTTTTTTTGTGTAAGCTTTTTGAGCTTGAATTTTGGCACACTTGTCATTAACATGTAGCTTATCTTGTGACAAGAATTTCATGGCAAATGGGCCATTTTTTAGCCATTGAGAGGGTGTCAAAGTTGGTTGCAGTGAAAATGATTTCCACAAGCATACCGCAAAATAACACATGTTGGTAGATTGGAAATATCTTTTTTTTAACTAATCTTTTAGACTTGAGATTTTTACCATATATTACTAACACAAATTGGTTTTTACCAAAAAAACATCAAAGTAAGGAATTTTGTTTTCAATTCTTGGGAGGCTGTCGAAGTTGGTAGGAGTGAAACTTTTTCCACAGCTACCTATATTGGTAGATTTTGAATAACTTTTTTTTGGTGAATTATTTGGCTTTGAAGTTTGGTAGGCATACTAACAACTTGATTTCAGGTTCATGGTAGAAATTTCAAGGTAAAATACCAATTTTTGATCTCTCTAGAGGCTTTCAAAGTGGGCAGACTTGAATTTTTTTCCACTGGGAAACCAAAAACGCCATTCTGCCTTGGACCCTACTGTACATATACGTTAGGCTTTTGCTTTTTTAATTTACTTTGAACATGCATACATACATTAGGCTTCTTTTTATTTATATATATATATATATATATATATATATATATAATTTTTGAAAATTACATTAGGACTATTTCTGGTGGATAGACAGATAAGATGCATGAATAAAAGTTGAAAAAAATTCCTCAATTAAAATATAATATATATGAATTTTCCTACCCCCATGTTAACCCCTAAAAGACCACAACTATGTTCCTCTCCAAACACTCCAAAGTACCCCTTCTCATAAAAAGACAAATAGTTTTTGATCTATGACCTTTTTGACCAATCCAACTGTAGGATATTTCAAGCAACTTGAATTTATTATCACCTACAAATTTTCAACCGTTCAGGATTCTTCAATAGTAAGATTATAAGCTGCAAAGTTGGTTGCACCTTTTTTTTTGGCTTGCTGCCTATATTTGAAACTTTCTAAAAATGCTGAAAATGCAAAGTTTAGTCTCAAATTTGGTAAAATGAATTTGGCAATTGTGTGCATGAGGGTGTTAGCTCATTGTGTGCAAAAGTTTAGATGCATAGCTCATTGTATGAAAATTTTCAGGAGCTGCCCACAGTTAAGTTTTTCACCTTTGCATGATTGTATCTTTTGATTCATACATCACCTACGTACGCAAATTACCATCCCATCTTCGTTACAAAGAGTAGAATCACCACAAAAAATCTCAAGAATTGAGGATCAATACTCATTCCACAGTGAGCTCACCGAACTTGGAAAATCAACCTTGGTCCTTGAGGGGTTAACTAGAACATGACAAAACTTGTTCTTAATTTTGTGTTTGTTGGGCTCACCTTAACCCTTGACCATCCATGGTTGTTTTGAGCTGCGGTAAATATTTCCACTTGGTTTTTTGATTCGGACTCCATCACCGTGATGGTGATGCACTAAACACAGATTCGAACCATATGGAATTGTGTAGCACTCGAATGCAAAGGAGCTCTCCAATTTTACAAACACCCTACTGATGGACGCAGAGAAATTAAGTGTTGATGGGATCGTATATTGTGCTTCCACCGAGCTTTATTTTAGGGGTGTTTTTGTTTGTGCATTCTAAGTGACCTTTTGAAAAAAATCAAATTAACCCCTAAAGGACTGGGGGGTGTTGAACTTAGCTCTTGTTTTCTTGACTAACTCTTGTAGCAAGCAGAATTCTTCATTGGTGTGGGGTGATTTTGACGATTGGCACCGTTGAAACTAAAGAAAACTTACATAGCTTTTTTATGAAAAAAATATCAACAAAATTGCACAATTTTTGAGAAAATGCCACCGTTGAGAAGATTGATGGAACTTGTTTGGGGTATTTTGTGAAATCGGATTGAACATGTTGAAAAAACATGTTGAAATCGGATTGTTCAAAAGTGCTCCAAAAATTCTGAAATTTTTACTGTGAGTAGAAATTATCATTTTAAACACGTGAAAACAATTTCAAGTAATTTGGAGGTGTGAGGAGGAAGATATGAGGATCTGAAGTAACGCCTAGATACCCACCGTGCAACTCAAAAAAATCACCAAAAATCGCTCACTGGATGAATTTCCGATCAAGACGTACCTACTGATTTGGCTCTCAAAAAGAGCTAGGGTCTCTTTGTTGCTCATCCTACAATTTAAAGCCCAAGAACCCGAATTTCCTCACTTTCTAGTTCCAAAAGCCGCGTGGGGGCCTTACGGTCCTTTAGGGGTTAAAACGCACTTAGTTCAACTATTCTTCAACTTGTCTTCTTCAAATCATACTATCGAACATCACGTTTGTTGTCCTATAGATTTTACAATGATTTTTTGATTCAAGCAAAACCTCAAGTATATGGTTTTGGACACATTTTTGTATATGCAATTTCAAGAGTAGAATTACTTCTTGGACAAATCAAAAGACATCATACGGATTATCATTATACTACCTGCGCACACACACAAATATATATATATATTTTGATGTTGAAAATTTATAACAAAATCATACATTGTGAAACTTATTGATGTTAGTAGGTGTACCAATAACTGTCTTTCATTTCTAGTCCAATCAAATTGCTAACTTGGTATTCATAATTAATGCTTGTAATAACTAGATTGGGAACTTTTGAAGTTGAAACAGGAGCTTTTATAGGTGACCAAAATTGGTACCTAATAGTTTCTGGTGCTTCTGCCTTACATGTCGATGGCTTAGAAAGCTCTGTTGTAAACTACCCTACCCAAATCCGTGCCAAATAATTAATTTTTTTGAGAAATGTCAAATTTTGCGGGTACAGAGACTCAAAGCAGGAACCCATTCTCTCAAGCTTACTCATCATGAAAGTACAAGTGAGGGTTTTTAGTATTGAAACAATATGGTATCATTTACTACGGCAACCTGGATGGGAACTCTACATATTCTCTGTATGGATTTTGAGCAAATAAATTTATAAGAAAAATAAAAATAACCAAACCCTCCAGTTAAACTTAGATTCACCTTGATAAACTCAATTAAGAGGGGGGAGGGGAGTGGTGAAGACTACTATTTATTTGTTAAAGCACATAGTGTAAGCACTTGTCTTAGGAAGGTAAGATGGGCCCGGTTGGTTGCTACAAATTTTCCTGCCCATGATAACTCACTAGCAACACTAAGTCATGTATATCACAATATTGTTCAAATGGATCCGTCAAGAATCAAACCCGGACTATACCAGTGCCCTTATACAACCAACTGAGGAACTCATGATTTGGCGTCCACCGACTCAAAAAAACCCACATTATACCACACTAAACACTCTAGCGTGGGGCTAGTTTGGATTACTTTGTATTGGTTATGGGTTATTGGTCACTAAAGTGTCTATTCCTGACAAGGGAGAGTAGTTTTCCACCAATGGCCCTTTGTCTAGTGGGCACATTGAATTTTATTTCCCAATCTAGGCCATTGCAAAGCCATTTCTGGTTTTATATTCTTAATTTCTATTAATGAGCATGTGTTGATTGATTGCTTGGTACATATTGATTTCAACGATTGTCTCGATTTATCCATGTCAGATTCTCCCACAATTCTACAAACTATTTCTCCCACTACCCACAGAGCTAAAAAGAGAAAATCATGAGCATATTGCAAATTGGGCCACACATTTCCATGTTTTCATGAATTCTCTTTTGTTGTCCCTCTATTGTATTGCATTGGACTCCTCCTTAACAATTCTGCCTTCCAATTTCAACTAAATAGTCACAAATTGATCCAATTCGCATGCCGACTATAATAGATCAATTGAACACAGTTTGTCCACAGTGACGGGCTTGACATTTAAGGGTTTAGAACGTTATGTGATTGTACATTCAAGTCCAATTTGCTTATGAATTCCCCTCTGCAGGAAAAAAATTCAGAAACTTTAAACTATGCGTGTTTACTAAAAAATGATCCGATTTGGAAACTGTAAAATGCATTGCAATCACATTGAAGTGTACTACAATATCATTACAAATTTACACATGTGTTAGTGAAAATCATACAACAAGTTACAAATATTATATACACTATCTACCATTGAGTGCTCTCACCCTTTGCTTCAATTACAGTGTTCATTCTAGTAAGCATATTTGAAATGAGCGTTTGAAATTGTTCTTGAGATACTCAAGTGAGCCTATACTTGTTGGATGATTCTTATCATTTCATTTTTCTCCTTTGTAATTTCTTCTTTTGTAATGGTTGTGGAGCTTTCACGGGTTTTGACAAAAGTCTACGTGTTATCATTCCTCCAACTAAACAATCAGTAGTTGATTTTGTGGAACTTATTTATGAAAATACATTTGAGCAACTTCTATTTTATGCATGATAGACCTATTCAACTCACATTGATGGAGGATGGTGCTCCAATACACCGTAGTAGGTACCCTAATGATTGGAGACAAGCCCACGGAATCAAAAAGATTATGAAAGACAAAGAGGAAATGATACAAATCATTCAACAAGTATAGGTTCAAGTATCTCAAGAACAATTTCAAACGCTCATTTCAAATATGCTTGCTAGAATAATACTGTAATTGAAGCAAAGGGTGAGAGCACTCAATGGTAGATAATGTATATAATATTTGTAACTTGATGGATGATTTTCACTAATACATGTGTAAATTTGTAATGATATTGTAGCACACTCCAATGTGATTGCAACGCACTTTATGGTTTCCAAATCGGATCATTTTTGGGTACACACGCATTGTTCAAAGTTTCTGAATTTTTTTTCTTGCAGAGGGGAATTCGTAAACAAATTGGACCTCACTGTACAAGTTCAATACGATCTATTGTTTCTATAATGATTGTTCATGGGAATGACAAAGCCTGCTATAACAAAAAGTACGGTAAGGTTTCATACTAAGGTAGACGTACCTTAAACCACCACGACACCTAAAACCACCAACTTCTACACCCCTCTTTCATTTCAGGAAAGAAATGTAGGTTTTCATTACATGACTTATGCATCAATTGCTCAAAAGTTAAGTCATGTACCGACAACTTACATTTCCTCCTTAAAATGAAGAAAAGGTGTAAAAGTTGGTGGTTTTAGGTGTTGTGGTGGTTTAGGGTACGTCTACCTTAGCACCGTTCAGTCTCTCAAGTACGCCACCACAAGAACTTTCGTGATTAGTAGACGGGTCCGTCCCTTCCGGGTATATATCCATTTCGGGTATAAACCGGGCATAGACTCCGGCGGGTATAGTTCACACGCGCGCAATGCATCAGAGGAGTTTGGGACACTCTCAGAAGCGAGACATTCTCTAGGGCAACGAGAGAGATTTTGCACTGTAAGGTTTTTGCAGCAAGGAAGGGCCGTGAAAGGCGATGGCGCTCCGCTCTGTAGCACGAGCTCTGCTTCAACAAGCGATCGTGGTCAACAAGCAGCTTCTTCCAGTCGGCGCTGTGCGGGGCTATGCCGCTGCAACGGAATGGGATTACAGGGGCCAGCGCCAGATCGTGCCCGTGGGGCACCGCGTGCCGATAGTGGCCGTGGACGCGTTCGTGGCGCCCAACGCCGTGCTCGCGGGCGCCGTGGACGTGCAGGACCGCGCGACGGTGTGGTACGGGTCGGTGCTGCGTGGCGACTTGAACCGCATCGTGCTCGGATTCTCGTCCAGCGTGGGCGACAAGTGCGTGCTGCACGCCGCGAGCACCTCCCCGACGGGCTTGTCCGCCGAAACCCTAATCGGTAAGGACCAGCAGTGATTTTTTTTTTTCAGGAGACAGTTTAGCATTTTTGCTACTTTTTCATAGCTTGAAGATTCCTTTTCATATTAATATATAGGCAATATCAGGGTAATACACATGTGCTACCTAAGTGTTACTTAGGCAATACCTGGGTGATACCTAGGTTTAAAGAGGCTACACATCTCGACTCCATGTAGGGAATGTGGCTATTATTCCGTATTTTTTCCAAAAATCCTTTGAATCAGTTAGCCAGCCCAAATTTTATGTAGTAATTTGGCTAATTTAGAAAAAATAATAATCACTGATGTTGCTATAAGGAAAATTTGGTAAAAAAATTATAGAGTATATCGCCATAATCTACCCTTCTCATTGGTATGTACAGGGCTCCAAGAACTCTATAGTAAGCTATGTATGTGTAGTAAAGAAAACTGTAATCGCCAAAAAATGCTATCTATTTTTTAAGTTTCAATTTTCAAATCGCCTTATGGGACTCCCTTGAAAAAATGAAAAAAAAAATCGCAGGTAAGTACTGCACCATTGGCTCCTTCAGCACCCTGAGGTCGTGCACTGTGGAGGACGAAGCCGTCGTCGGCCAGCGCTGCGTGTTGCTGGAAGGCTCCCTAGTGGAGATGAACTCCATGCTCGGCTCGGGCTCCGTGTTGCCACCTGGACGCCGCGTGCCCGCCGGGGAGCTTTGGGCTGGAAACCCCGCGCGGTTCGTCAGGATGCTCACCAACGATGAGATTCTTGCCATCCCCAAGCTGGCCGATGGATTACGCGAGCTGGCTCAAGAACACTTGACGGAGTTTTTGCCCTATGGCACTGCTTATTTGGAAGTTGAGAAGCTGCGGGAGAAGATGAAATTGCCAATGTGAGTGATGCTGAATTTTTAGGGTTTGGGGACCTTCACATAATTGAATTACGAGGGGAGAGATTGCGTCTTGTTAAGGTTAACTGTCCACCCTGTTGAAGCCGCTTGCTTCTTTGATGCGTTGCAGTTAGGGTTTGGATGAGCCCGATGTTGAGCACCGTCAAGTGCGTGTGAAGGGGAATGAAACGGGTTTGAAGGCAAGCTAATAATGGTCATCGATGCATGGGTCAGAGAATAGAATTAACCTGCGAAAGCTTGAACTGTAGACCCCATAGATATCACTCAATAATCCAACGTTTTGCAAGTTTTTCTCACATGAATTGTCTCTAATTTCTGTCATCATTTTTTTGCCTCTGCTGAAATGCATACAACGTGTATACAGATGGGTTTCTGTCACTCCAAAATGCCTGCGATACTGTCTTACCATGTACTGTTTTGCTTAGAATAGAGTGTGTCATGTGAAATAAAGTCTGATATGCATTCATTCAACCTGGTCAACAGAGTTTGCATGGCGTTAGGGGTATATGTCTTATTCAGTGTTTCGTTTTTCATTGAGGTAGCTCCAAATATTTAGTCGAGGCTACCAGTTCTGGCGAATTTTGCATAATATTCATGGTTGCAACAATAATTCTTCATTGAAACCTTATTTAATAATTGCATTTTCTTCCTTAAATTTCCTGTTTCCTATAGACTTGTAGCAAGACCAGAATTTTTGGATCAGCTGTGTATGATGTGCGTTCTGATTACCACCTGCTTAAGTTCTAATTTTTCACAGCGCATGCTTTTTCGTATATATATATGTATGCGATGTTCCATCCAGGCTCACATGGGAGATCTGAGAGTTTTTTCTTGAGCGTGAACTATTTCTCACATCTGGATTGTGCAGACACACAATGTGCAGGAATGTGTTTGTATCTGTGGTTATTACCAATTCGAGTATTTGGCTCTTGTATTCTTAGCTGCACTGACATTAGGGGTTGTCACACCTCTTCCAAGAAGATTGATTCTCTGGAGATTCTGGAGATTGCGAACCTTGGGAGCCAATTGTGGCCATTCTCCATGAAGAAAGTGTGACTCCCCTTCTCACTGTGCAAAGAATGAGAATGGATACAATTTGTTAATCTTCTCCACGGCTTCTCAATCTTCATGGTTTCTCAATAGAGGAGAACAATGAATTCTTTGAAGATTGAGAATGGGAAGAAAGAGGTGTGACAATTTGAATTGACAGCAGAAGCTCTGATTATATTTGATCCCTTGACTTTCACCAGAGCTTGAAATAAATCGGAGCTTCTGCTGTCAATTCAAATTTTTTCGTCCGGTAACTAGGACCAAGTTAAACCATATCGATTGTTGGATACAAAGAGGTTCTATTTATAATGGTCTAACCGAGCCAACGTGCTATCGGTATGGTGAAGGGGTGCTTCTGGGATAACCTCCCTGAGTGAATTTCCCCGAGCTACTCGAAGGCAGAGATGCCGTCCCGGAAGGGAAGACCCACTCGATGAGGTCTGTCCAGCGGCGTAGACACGTTGCCATGGAGCCCTCGCGGCAGACCTCGCAGCGGCAGCTTGCTACAGCACAGTAATGCAGCCCCACCCTCTTACATGACGGTGAACCGAATGGGGATTACTCTTGCCATGCCCCTACATTTTATAAATAATCTACCAAAGGTCCACTTGCACATAAAAAAACAACAATTCTTTTTATCCCCATATCATAGCATAATAGAGCAATGGGCCAACACCCTTTTGCAATGGGACCACGGTCTAGTTACAATTAGAAACTAAGTTTACATTGCAATGATACGATAGTCCCAAAATTCATGAAATACAAATGGCAACCCTTCATTATTTAAAAAAATGAATCTAAGTGAAGATTATCTTTCGATCCAGTTTTCAAAAGGGTGCTCCACTGCATTATTCGGTTTCACGTAATTCCACAACACTTGTACACTAGTGCGAGTGCTGAAGAGGCTCGGGGGGATCACTAACATATATCTAGTGTAACCATGTGTGTAAAAGGGTATTTGAATGGGGGCTATCACATAATTGGAATATCAGAAGTATATTCCAAATAGAGTCACGAATTATTCCTTACTTGAATTTAAAGCATCCTGTATTACATATAAAATTTTATAATCGGGTACAAATTTTTCCTCCCATGAATAAATAGGACCCTATAGTTTAACTCACATGGTTTTTTACATTTTGCATGGTTATGAATGCTTAATTGTAAAAAGGTAGATAAATTACTGTACTGAATGTAAAGTACATTAAGTACGGTGCAAGCATAACTGGTCATGCTCAGTGTAGTGTTGTTTTTAGATACTTAACCCCTAAGCGTCTAAAACATCGAGTATGACCATATGCATCACTGAACTTCACAAAAGGGGCATTTTTTCATTTTACCTTAGTTTAACCCCTAAAATTCTGAGCGACCATATTCTAGTCGTTCCACTTTTTGGGCAGCCTCCAGGGACCTCATATTTTTAAAAATTTCAATGAAAATTTCAGTGTAGCTTCCAAAAACTACACTCTACATGTCGCACTTCGTTTCATGTCATTCCGATAAGTATTGCAAAAGTTATAAGCATTTGAAGTTTTTGAAGCGAGATCGGGCAGCAAGAATTTTTTTATTTTTTACACTTTTTCAAAATTTCTTTTTTGATTCATGATTGGTTGATCTTTATCTAAATGAAGCTTTAAATCTACCCATTTTGAGCAATGGGATAAAAGTTATGAGGAGATCTGTTTTTTGGGCAGTTTGGACAAAAAAAACTTTGAAGCTCATTTCTAAACTCAATTTTCAATATTTTTTAATGAAATAAAAGGCACTAGGTGAAGATTTCCAAGTACAACATTCTCATCGTTAAGATTGACATTTTACAATTCCATGTCAAACTTATTAATGATTTTCTTTTTCCTTTCACTTTGTACCCACTTCTAGTAATTGTTTTATGAAAAAATTAATATGAGCTTTTTTCTTACAAGATTTTATATTTGAAGACTTAACTCAATTGTTAACATGGCCTTGCCATTCAATGAATTTCTAACCCATTCAAAAAAAAGATATTAATTTCTAAAGTTCAAATTTGTCACCGGATTGAGCCCCAAAAAATCTTCTTTTGCAACTTTGATCCTTATAATCTAAGAATCTAATGGTCATTTTGCTCTCAAATTTTGTGCTCACATGAAAATTCAAGTTGGGTATTAGATCTTACGGTTAAACGATGAAAAAACTAAAAAACATATGATTTCTTCTGCAACTTCCAAATGCTGCGTTTTTCATGGTTTTTTGTGAGAATACGGTCAAGGAATTTTAGGGGTTAAAGCTCTTGTTCTCTACTACAAGATCAACAGTGTCAATCGTGTCAAACTGAAGTTATTTTCACACAAACAGAGGATTTGCAGCAGGGAGTCCAATTTTCCTACACTGGATGCCTCCAGCTCTTCATACCGTGTGGTACTTTTATTTGGCTGAGTTTGGCCAGGAAAAATTAAAAAGCACTGGCCATCGGAAGTAGAGTATAATCCTCAGCATTTACGAACTTTCTGCGTCAAATGTATATACATAGAATCATACATAACCGGCGTCATCTTTCGACATATATTTTCACCTTCAAATGATGCCTCCAGGGAGCGTCACAGATTGAATGCAAGAACTCTATATATGTCGAGATCAAATGGCAACCGCAGAATCCGGTTGGATATGGCGACGGCGCAAGGGGCGCATGAACCGCTTCCAGTACCAATGCTGCTTCCAAACGAGGTCCATGAACGTAATTTGCATGCCTTTGGTCTCGGGCACAAAGAGCAGGACGAAGAGTTGCATGATGGCCACCCAGCCTGCAAAGAAGAGGAAAATGCCCCACTTCATGGCGCACAAGCTGGACAGGAAGAACTGCGCCACCATGAACGTGAACAACATGTTGACACACACGGCGATGCTTTGCCCTGCCGAGCGCGTGTCCACCGTCAGGATTTCGCTGGGAATCAACCAGGCCAGCGGACCCCATGACCACGCAAAGGCCGCCACGTACAGACAGATGAGGATCACCACCACCATGGCCAGTGGCTGCGACAAATCCAGGTCTTCGCTTCTTTTCACCCATCCCGTGCTTACCACGACGCCAATACCCACCTGCAGGTATCAATACATGAAACTTGATCAACAAAGTCCTGAAGCTACAAGTTTGTTCATTTGCACTGGCGATGTTGAAGCTGTCAGTTAGTCTCTAGCAGCAATTGAATGTGGCCTGTGACTTGAATGAATTTCAACAATCACCCCTAGGCCCAAGTGTGTCTATGCGGTACTAAAGTTCTCTTTCTGTCTGTGCCACAATTCGGACGTATTTCTGCCACTCTGTGACCGATCATAGTACTCCACTCACAATGCAAGTTGTTTCATATTTCTTTGATACTTGTGTTTTCAAAGTCGAGATCATAGGGGAACCTAAAATTGACAGTAAAATACTTTTAATTGACATCAAACTATCGGTAGTGTAACATAGATAGGTTAAATTTAAACCTAAAATTGAGTAAATTATGTACAGAGAATAAAGAGTTCTTTTGGAAATAAGGTACAAGCCACCCTAATGTTTGTGCCATGATTTCTAAGTCTCCCTTTTTGTACCACTATGTACTAGTTATGTACAATATAAATATTTTTAAAATTTTAAAATGTAAGACATTGATACACAATGACCAAAAAATGGCACTAATAGTCGCACAACACAATTAGGGTGGTTTAAATGAGACGTTAGTTTACAACACATCCCGAAATTATAATGGTGTCTGAAAGGATTTTAAGCATGTAATATATGGAAAGATGAGATTCAAACCTGGCATAAGAACATTTGCAATCCACCAACCAAGAGGAAAAACCTTCGGCCCAGTTTGTCCACGGCGACCATGGAGACAACGGTAGCAACCACGTTCACAGCCCCAGTCATGACAGCGGAGTAGAGAGCCGCCTCTTTGCCATAACCCAAAGTGTGAAACAACACCGGAGCGTAGAACATGACCGCGTTGATTCCTGTGAACTGCTGAAAAAACATGAGCGCTCCGGAGATCACTAGCTGAGGCCGGTTGTGCCTCTCTAGAATGTTCTGGAACGGGTGTGACACGACTTCAGCTTCTTCACTTGCCTCCTGATCACCACGCCATGTGTGTAGAAAACATCAGTGTAAATATACACCAAATACAAACAATCCATATGTAGAAAAAAAAAATTAAAAATTAAACTCCAGTCTTTTCACTTTGATTCTCCTCTTTGCATCTGAATATTCTCTCTCAAATATGTGCTCTCAAAACCAGTCTGTGAACAGTGCTGAACCGTTTCAAACATTCACTACATTTGCTACATTTGTTTGTTAGCAATGTTAGAGGAGTATTTAAATGACAACATGACGGTTCCTAAATGTTGCTTGAGTTATGCCCCAATGTTGCTAACAAAGGTAGCAAACAATGGTGGATGTTCAGAATGATAGGAATATGATGAGTTGGTGAATAGAATTAACGAATTTTACGAAGGTGGAATAGTAAACCCACAAAGATGGAGAAGGAGGCACATTCTCTCAATCACCAACCATCTTCCCACACAATAGTGGGTGTTACAATCAGAGAATGAATCACCAATGCATTTAGAATAAGAGCCAATAGTTTGCAAGATCCCCTTAAAATGTCACATTCATTTGGTTATTTTGGTCAATCCTTGTTATTTTGTACTACACTAGAAAATAACAGGGATTAGCCAATATCACCAATGTAGCGTTCTTAATAAGAGATTGAGTAGGACGATGGTTGGTGATTGAGAGGCTCTTTTTTCCTCTTTGTAACCTTGCTTCTTCCCTGTAAGATTCACTAATTCCATTTACCAAGCCATCTTCCCACTTTGGCATCCACAACTCAATTACTTGGGTTAATGAAATGGTTCCCTATTTGTTACTTAGGAGATTTTGCAAGCTATTGACTACGACATCCAGTAGTAAGGCCATATTCGTTAAATTGAGACAAAATGGTCATTTTGAGACTTCAGCCCTAAAACAATTATAGTCATTTATCGTCGAGTCGACGATAAGATGAGACTGTAACCTTTGGGTAATCAAAGGTTTTTATATATATTAATATATTAAAGTCTCAAATTACCGAATAGTCGCAAACCTGAACAGTTATAATGGTTTATCCTTGAGTCGACGATAAAATTGAGACTACACTTTGTCTCAATTTAACGAATATGGCCTTTAGTGTAGTGAATTTTTACAAAAAAGGTAAACAAATAAAACTAAAACATGGGGGTGGTTGTAGAAGTATGCCTGGATATCTTGAAATTCCTTGAGGACATTTTTAGTGCCACGGATCCTTTGAATCACTGTGAGGGCTTCATGCGGCAAGTTGCGGCGGATCAAGCTGAGAGGTGTGTCGGGGAGCAGCAAGCCGCCAATGGCTAGCAGCACGGCAGGGACACCCGCACCTGCAAACGACAAGCGCCACCCACCGTTGGGCATGAACCTATTGGCAAAGCAGTTCACCATTGTAGCCACTAAGATGCCGATGGTGATCCCCAACTGGAATAACAATGTTAGGCTTCCTCGCCATTTTGCAGGTGCCATTTCCGACGAGTACAAGGGTACCACCTGCACATGAAAAGATTATAATATATTTATTCTACTAACTAGTTATTAACCTTTATATTGATTTCTTAAACCTTGCTAAAAGAAATATTTCCCCAGCTCTTGCAGTTGTAAATGTTTTGCAAGAAAGTTCTAGATCTCTACAACGTTTGTGTTTCTTGATATATATCAACGATCTACGGGAACATCTAATTAGAATCATAGCTCTATTGAAGCTTATGACTCTATACGGTATCTATTTTCATGTCATTATTGAAGGGCATATTATCAGTAAAGTGTGTCAACTATATCATTAAGCCCTGTTAAAACCCAAATGATTCAAAATTGAACGGGATAGTATAGAGGAGTTGGCGTTCTTTAGGGTCCTCACCTTGCGAAACTTAGATAAGGGTCTTCACCTATACAAGATGGTTTGGTCATATTGTAGGTTGGGTTTTCTCCTCAAGCGGACATCTCTAGCCTAAAAAACAAAGTTGGAGATTTCAAGGTGATGTTTTGAAATTTTTGAAAGGGTTTCTACTCCACTACATCCTCTCTAGCCCAAAAAGTAAAGACGGAGATTCCAAGGTGATGTTTTGAAATGTTTGCTAGGGTTTCTACCCAAATGTCGCTTTATGCTACTTGATTACCAACAAGTAAATAATTATAATAGTAAAAGCTCTACAACTTCTGAAGAGTCATATCATGAAATGAAAGACAATTAAACCTTGTTTACCAACTTCCCTCAATCCGTCCTTTCTTTCTACAAGAGGCTTCTTTTAAGGATGCTAGCCTCTATATGAATTTGGGATTACTTTCTTCGAAACAACTCTTTTGTACAACTGTGCTTGGAATTAGTCCAACAAATGCAAAAAGACAAGTTAACAGATCAATTGTACAAAAACTAACGTGAAAGGAAATTACAGTATGGAGGGCTTGTAAAGGTCAATACCTAATTAGAATAGGGCTCCAATTCTAGAGGAACTCTATCGTCATATTATGCCCTGTTTACTTAGTTTGAAAGGCTTTTTTTAAGCTTGGATGGGAAATCAATTCTAGATTATTCTTTTCAAAACAACTACTCTTTGGTACACCCACTACCATCAAAGGTGTCGCTTCTCACTCAAAAGAGTGTCAGAGTTTGCTGTACACACTTGTCCTAAGTGACGAATCGCACTCACCAAGTCTTGAGCGCCTGGCAGTGAGTGCAAAGTGGCGCCAATTGACTCACCTACTGAGTGAAAAGCGACCCCTTCTCCTTGTAGTGACCCTACTAGCTTGGCTTTTGGACCAAATTGCTAAAAAAAAAAAAAACGCAGCAATCAGAGGCTTGCATGCACAAAACAATCCGGCCATGATCCGGTGTTAGTAGAAATTAAAAGAGTTCAGGAAACCTGATTTGCCAATCCAATTCCGCACCCCATCATGGCTCTTCCAAGGATGAGCATTGTGAGATTCTCGGCCCCTGCAGTGAGAGCAGCTCCCGCAATCGACACAATTCCACCCAGCAACATGGTGAGCTTGCGCCCATGCTTGTCCGTGACCCACGAGGCCAAGAACGTGGACACCAGAGCCGCAAGGTACAGAGTGGAAGTCGCTGCCTGCAACGCGTGATTGTTATACTTGCAATAATCTGTCTCCTTGGTGACAACATGCTCTCTCTGTGCGATGTCCGGGAAAAACTTGGATTGAAAATCTTCCATAGCTTCCACTCCTCCTGCAAACCAAACAAGCAAACATAATCAGGGACCTTGAATTTTCTCAATTGAATCTGCATCGAGATTAACGCTTCATTCTTTCTTTAATTACCTGTTACGCTGATGTCGTAGCCGAACAACAAACCCCCCGATGCTGCAAGAATGCATACAAGGATCACGTATGGTGTTGTGGAACCTGGGTAATCCTTCTTCTCTTCAACTTCATCAGGCACTAATTGCCTTAACGGAGTGCGCGCCATATATCTAATCTAATAAAACTGTGCTACAATATCACTCAATCTAGTTTTCAGCCTTTGCTACTGGAACCGTCTTCTTCACTTGGGTATTCGTGCAAAAGCAATAGCAATTTCCCGGACGTGAAAACGCAATTGAGTCGTGATAAATCGGCGTGAAGCGGTCGATCAACCTCACAAAGCTGAGCAAGAATAGATTCGGTGATGTGTTACGACGATCTCGAACTTGAATTTCTGCAGGACCAGAGGAGGCCATGGCGTTTGCAGTCGCAGAGATGGAGTTGTTTGTTGCCATGGAAGGTAGAGCTGTTTATAGTCTGGAGAGGTGAAGTTGTTGGCACGCAGGAACGTGAAGAAGGAAAAGCTGTCAATGCGAAGGAGAGACAGAGCAACTGATAGATTCTGAATTGACTCTTGAAATATATGCTTGCATACCGTACCCACAAATCAGGGTCGGCAGTTTATGTCGAATAATTAATTTTTTTCCCTAATTATGCGAATTTTTTCAGGATATTTACTCATATATATTTTTTTCACTATCTAGAGAATTTTTTTAAAATATGGAAAAAAAAACTTCCTAAAAATTTGGGCTTCTCTTTTTATAATACGTTTTTGCGGACCCTAACAACCAAGTACAATAGTTTCAGATGGAGAGTGATGTTACAAAGTTTCATTCATTGAATTGAGATTCATTCATTCAGTTCACTGTTTTTTTTTTGTAAAGAAGGCATGATGTGGGGTCTTCGTTATACAAAAGGTGTGAATGATGAGGACCTTAACAAATACTGAAGATTAGGCCTCTTGAAGGTTTAGGTATGAGTGCATGGAACAAAAGTAGGGGAGAAAGCATGAAACTTTTCATATCTATGTCTTTTCATCACATGAGGGAAACTTATTTTTAGTGTTGCCGCTTCCCTTTTGAATGATAGAACCTCAAGTAAGTAGGGCATGCTAGCAATCAATGCAATAACATGAAGTGATTTGCATTTAGATGCCATTGATGCTATGCAAATATGCTTGGATGAAATGAAACTCAATCTAACTTGCATTATTTCCATTTGGCAATGAATAAGTACTCGAGGTTCTTGGGAAGAAATGAATTGAAAATGCTATAAAGAGTTTTTTTTTCTCATGTGAAAAAAGTAAAACAAGGCATTGAAGTGTTAAAATCAACGTGTAATTTTAGTTTATTCAATGGTTCCTTATATAGATGCCAAATGCCACTTTAATGTCCAAACGACAAAATTAAGCTACTTTTAATAATCTCCTTTCTCATTGGTCACTGAAGCTTCCTACTTATATGAAAAGCTTTTAATTTTCTGAAAGACCACCAAATGTTAAGAGCTCCAATTATAGATGAAAGTTGCTATTATTATAAATCTTCTTCAACAAAGATCTAAAACACCTTTCCCAATTCCAAATTTAACAGCACTGTAATTAGTAAAGAACATGAACACTCTGAAATATAGTGTGTTATATTAAAACATCATTGATTGGTATAAGCTCGCAACATAGTTGTCTAAATGCTCCTGTGCACCGCAGGCACAGGATTGAGAGTAAGACGCATGGAAGTTCCATACAAGCCCCATCTACACCAATAATCTTGTTTTGGAATCTTCTTGCTCTGAATCCACTTACACCACTTGGAATTCACCAGATCGTATGCCATGGAGGCGCCGCTCACCGACGAGAAAACAATGAAATTCCCACATCCCACCACCACAATCATAAAAGTGGAGTTGTCACCTCTCCAATTATCAAACAACTTGCGCTCCTCATAAAATTTGTTGCTCTTGTCCATGGACACCACCACCGTGCACGAGAATGTTGCGCCGTCCACCTCCCACAGCTCGATCCTATCTTTCAGGAACACAGCGATGAACAAGCGCCCGAGCGTTGTCGCTAGCTGCGGGGAGGCGACCTCCAACGGGAACTCCACGCCCGTATCACACCACTCACTGCGCGTTGTCGTTGTGTCCAAAACAAACAAGTGAGCTTGTACATTGTACTGATATTTAACCCAGGAGATTGTAAACAGAGAGAACTCCAGGTGGAGGATGTGCGACGCCCACAACGTTGCAGGTGGTTGTGGAAGCTCTCGCCAGACACCGACATTGGAGTCGAACCGTTTCGACAGATAGTCCGTAATGATATACAGCGAGAACGACGAGTAATTGTCTGCGACCACCAGTACTGATAATACCCGAGAAATTGGAGATATATCAGAGAAAACCAAGACTGGTGGAAGCTCCACAACGCAACCAGTCATCGGGTTAACGACTTTTATTTTCTCCGAATGGAAACCAAGGAACACACAGATGAAGCCCTTGTCCGCCGCAATGGTTATGCATCCCTCCTCAACTCCACAAAGCCGGCCGAATTCATCTTTTGTATTGAGAAACTGCATGTTGAGCGGGAAGCATTGGCGCGCGCTGGGGTCGCAAACCTCCCAGCTCGGTCGTACTAGATTTTCCGAGTTGCCGACGCCGAGGTCCAGGAGCTGAGGCGTTCTGAACACGTACATGGCTTGTGGTCGCACTTTGAGCTCCTCCATGATGTCGTTCCAACCGCGAGAGATGAGGTGCTCTGCGAGGTCGTTCCAAGCGGGACTGATGGTGCGGAATCGACAGAGTTCAAAAATCGAAAAGGAGCCCAAAATTTCCACAAGTAAATCTGGGAGGAAATCTTTCCAGAGCTCTTCATCCATGATCAAATTCCCCTGATCAGCTGCCATGTGAGATTCATGAGATGACGATGCCTGCATCGATGATTCCATCTCTCTGAAACAAATTACATTTATAAGTTAACAATTGAAATGGATTTAGTACAGTAACTTCATTTCGTAAACCAACATAACAAAAAATTGAAAAAAAACAGTTTCTAATAACAAGTGCTTTAGACTTACTTTACACAACATATCCAAAAGATTGAAGTACAATATCTGTAAACAAGTGTATATAATCCTTACACAACAACTTGATCGTCCAAGAGAAATTAGAAACCATCTTACATGAATGTCTAGTATATATATAATTATGGAGCAGCTGCATGAGCTTTTATATGAAAATCTTAAGTATGAAACTTTTATTTTTAAATACTCTATTTTTAGTCAATGCTTATGCAAATTTTAAATGATATAGTGTACTATATAGTGTGTCCCTATGCCGTTGGCGCTATGATTTAGTCATCCTTTTACTTTTTATTTTAATTTAATGGTTACGGTATTGATTTGGACATATTTTATTTCATTTCATAGTAACAAAATTCGATTAAGAATCTAAAAAAACATAATCTTGAGAGAAATCAATAAGCCAGGGTAGGACAATTCCGAGAATATTCAACAAAAGTTACAGGTGGCCAAAGATTTGATGCAAATGTATGTAACTTACTTTATTGTAAGTTAGGGGGCATTTGTATAGTACGGTCTACTAACTCTTCTTGGTGAACTAATTACATTTTGGTGCACATTTGTGCAGTTTGAGCATTTTGTTTAAAGGCTAACTTTCAAACCAATTTGAAAATTATGTAGCAATGATTCAATGAAAAAATGAGTGAACCAACTTCTAGATTTATGTACATATTATTTAGAAAAAAAATTCAGAATGTCAAAATGATTTTATGTTGAAGAATCTAAGTATCAAAAATCCCATTTTAATAATATTTTTACCAATTTATGATCAAACTTTGAATGTGAACATAGCTCACGTTTGATTTTATATAAAAAGCTAAAATTAACTAACCTACTAAATTTAATATCAAAAAGCTTTTTAAAATAGAGAAACAATGCATCCCTCCCAAAAATAACACATTTTAAAATTTGAAACTTTAATCAATTTAAAAAATTGAAAAAATTGAAAGATATTGTTCTTCACATATTTGAAAACAGAAAAATTTCATAGCTCAAAAGTCCATCCACAACCCCCTGTTCTCCTTCTCTTTTAGGATTTTGAGTGCATATTATGCACTGTGACAATACACTAGTTTAACCTTTGTTTCATCCTTCATTAAAATATAATGCCAAATTTTATATTTTCTATCAAAAAAAAATTCTCTTTTATCAGTACGGTCTATTCTACCACTTTAGGTTTCACAAAAACATTTTTCTCTCTCAGAAATGGATTTTTCAAATTCTCAAAATTCTCAGAAGACTGCTCAGGGACAAGAATTCTGTACCATACAAACACCCTAGAGAAGTAGTAAGCGAGTAAGCAGTTAACCCTTAAACGCCGCCGCGACCAAAAAATGGCTTATGACTGAAGTCGACTGTTCAATTCCAACTGCTACGTGGATGATTTCCATCCAATTCTTTATGTGAAAGGCTTTGCTTGGTGATGTCACCCCTTCAAGTTAAATTCAAATCATTCAAGCTATTTTTAGATTTTACATGGGGTCCCAACTACAAAAAGAGTAGTAAAAACGGTTCACCGTGTAGTGTATTTTGATTTTTTTTGCTTGTTCTACTTAACCTAAATTTAGGTCATGAAAATGAGTTCCATTGCATCTGAGCTTAATTAACAAAATGAAGCTTGCCAAGTCTAGTTTCTACTCCACTTTGAATTTTTGGAAAAATTTGAAAATTGCGTGTTTTATTGTAGTTACAAGTTTTGTAGGTATCACCAAGGTGTAGCAAAATTTCTAAATTCAGATACACGGATGATTTTCATCAACTAAACTTTTCTTCATTGTAATTTATACCTTAGGTAAGAAAATCGGAATTTTCTAGTACATTTTGTAATTGATATAGATTGTCTTTACAATCTCTTCATAAAACCATAGTAATTTCAAATTTTCACCAAAATTTATGAAAAATTCATGATTTGTAGTAGACATGTGACTTCATCTACTAAAAATATAAATTTGAATTCTTGTATTATTTTAGTAGCAAAATTGAGTGTGACAGATAAACCATGATTCCATGGTCATAGGCCCAACCTTTAGGGGTTAAAGCTTCACAAGGATCACTGTGTAATCACAGCACATGCAAGCATCAAGGCCCTCAATTTTCTGAACATACCAATGCACATAAGATTCAATAGCCTTTACTCGCTTTGCCTTGCCCTTAGGAGAATATGTAGCATATTCCTCATTATCATCCAAGACCCATTCATAGCTACCCATATTTACTCACAGGTGGAAGTTTTTGGAAACAAAAATGAAAGTTAAACATTTGGTTGGCTATCATGGTCTTTTTAAAAAAATATAATACTATATGATATGTGTATAAAAAAAGTTTAAAAATAACCCCTTGATAAGGGTATCCTAAGTTGAATATCTTGGAGGCTGAGATTGGTTGAATGAAAAATTGCATCTTTGCAGTCTATATCCGTAGATGAAATGCAAATGACGAGGTTTTGGGCACACAAAGACTGGGATCAGTTGTCTGGATGGAGCGCATCTTCTCTTTCACGGTGCCCTAAGTCCATCTCCTTTTCTAGCTACTGTCGTGCTTGGTTCTTATATTCCCAAAAAACTGGAGGCTATCAAAAAATTAAAAATAAAATAGGATGTTTAATATTGAATGCACTCTGTATTTCTAATTACCTATAGGGTATTAAAATCAGGCTCAATAGATTTTTTCTACTTAAAGGATGCCTAACGTTCTAATTTTAAAAAATAATACCCCCCTTGAAAATAAGTGTCTCCAAAAAATAAATGTAAATGCCCTCCAGGATTGTAACCTTACAATTATCTATAAATTTATCCTATAAAATTCTCATATAAATTATCTTCAATGAAAAATAATAGACCAAAATGCCTTCATAAGGTTCTTTAGTCCTTGCCAGGATTAATCCTTTTGCTCTCATTGCATGAAAGATAAAAAATTCAAAACAAGGGATTCTTGATGCGGGATTACTGTGGACTTCCAACCCTTCATCATCATTCTTTAGGTAAACAATGACGTGGCATGTCCAATATTCTACAATCTACTACAGCGATTCTTGTGCAACAATTTTTATTCCAAGGTACAACTCACAAGGGCTAAAGAACCTTTTGTTGCTGAACTCAACATTTCAATATCAAGCAACCGTTTTTTAATTTTTTAATATCAGTTTACAAAACGAGTCTTTGCATAATTGGGTTCTTTAGTAATTAATCCCTTTTCAAATCCATCAATTTTTTGTAATAAAAACTCCAAGAATAAAATTGTACTAATGAACCATTGAATATGTAAATTGGAAGTGTTTGTATGTTCTCCCTTTGGCTCTTGGCAAGGAGAGGATAGGTTCTTAACCCCTAAACGTCATAGCATATAGTTTTTGGAAGATTAACAAATTCAAACTCACTCTACGTTCTCATTTCTGCTTGAATGAAAGACATCTAATTTTTTGGAGATATTTCACCAAGTTGTTGTCCTATCGAATGGTTGGATATAGTGATACTTGAGTACATTTTTTTCTAAAATTACAAATGTAGAAGTATGTCAAGTTGTTGACCAAGCCAAAATTGCATTGACTATAGTTCAAAAGTGGCTTTGCAAAAATGAGGTCATAGATTTAAAGAACACAAATTTTTTAAAGAATCACCACATTTAAGAGTATCTCATTTCAAATTTGTTCCAACAAATTTTACTCAAAAAATATTTAATTTTTTTTTGTAATCAAATTTAGAAGGAATTTTTAAATTTTAACTTTCAAATTTTATAATAAAATATCGGTGATAGTATTGGTGAATCAAACTGTACAGATGGAATCTAAAATTCAAAATCTAGAACTTTCATTTGTATGTCAATTCCAAAATATTCTTCTAAATAGTATATTATGATGCTTTTTTTCAAATCGTCAATTCTAGAGACACCCTAGTATGTTTAGGAGTTAAACATAGTGTGCAACATTAAAGTTTTGAAGATACTTGGATTATAATACATATGTGCATTTACAAGTGTACAATATGTGATTCCTAATTATTGTTTTATTCATTTTGCAAGTTCTTGTGCTTGAAAGATTGCAATTTTTCTACTTGCATTTTCTTCACTTAACCTTTAAAGAACATAAGAAGCCCCAGGCTTAGTTTCGAGGGAATATAGGAGAAGATTTTACTTTTTTTCAACCAAAAAATAAAAGTATTGGTTCTTCGGAAAGGTATTGAAAATGCAAGATTAGATTTCCAACGTGCGCCTAATTTTATGGACTATGGAGCTCATGGTGATTGAAAGAGTACATCACGAAAGTGAGGGATATATTTTAGCAGCTAATTTCGGGCCGGCTGGCGTGAGTAGGGCATGTGTGTGGGCATGTTTTTGCATGAGGCCGGGAGCGGGGCTTGGTGGAGTCAGGCTGGGTTGGCGGGGATCGGTTTGGCCGGGTTAGCGGATAATGTTCTTGAATTTCTCATAAAATGCACATCATACTTCATTAATTTTATTTCTACTGATTTGTATATTTATTCAAATGGAAAAACGAAAAGTCCCAAAAACATCTATTTTAATCCCATAAACTTCTATTAAAATCCTAGATGATTTTACACAAAGTTTTTGGTCATTACACATCAATAAACCTCAATCGAGGAGTTTTATTTTGAACAATTAAATATCATGTGTCACTAACGTCACAATAACCTCTATTTCCGGGGTTAGTAACGTTATTGACACATGATACTTACTTTAAAGTAAAATGCCTACATATTCTAAAAGTAAAGTGTCTACATATTTCTAAAAATAAAAACTATTTTAAAAATATCTAGACACTTCACTTTAAAGTAAATATCATGTGTTATTAATGTCACTAACCCCAAAAATAGAGGTTAGTGATGGTAGTCACACATGATATTTAATTTTTCAAAATAAAACTCTTTGATTTAAGTTTATTGATGTGTTATGACCAAAAACTTTGTATAAAATCATCTCCTTGTTCAAAGTGTTTATTTTATGCTTATTTCTTGTGTATATATAACTAATGTATATTTTAAAATAGATATTTATTGGACTTTGCATTCTTCCATTCGAATAAATATACAAATGTGCGGAAATAAAATTAATGAAATACAATGTGCATTTTATCAAGAATTCTAGAACATTATTAACATGTGCAAATGAAGCAAATGGTTTTTTTTATTGGAGAATAAACCTCCCTGAAGGTCAAGAGTAGGGAGAAGATTTAATTGACTGAATCTTTTGGCATAGTGTCAACCCCGGCCGATCCCAACCAACCCGGCCCAACCCCATCCACTTGGCCAGACCTCACCAACCCAACCCGACCTCACCAACCCAACATGACCCCACCAATTCCACCGACCCAGCTTGACCTCACTAACCCGGCCTGACCCCGCCGATTCCACTGACCCGGTCCGACCCCGCAAACGTCACCAACCCGGCCCGACCCCACTAAGCCCGCCGACTCGGCTCGCCCCCGCCCCGTCACAATCTTGTCATTAGATCTTTTTTTTTCAGAATTTTTATGGGGCAACCTTGGCATGGATGCCAATAGGGTGAAAATATTGATTTGATTCCTTTGAGCTCCTCGCCATTTGAGCCCATGTCTTTTATGGGTTAACCCCTAAACGTTCTCACCCTTTTCAGATTAGGCAGTTTTTCAAAGATGCATTATAAAATGCAACTAAGAGGGATATTTTCAACTTGATGAATGAATAAAAGTTGTACATTATTAATTTTTGATTCTATCCATACGGTTAGATTTGCGATTGCTATCACCAATATTTGTGTATAAATTTTCAAACTTAAAATTTAGAGCTCTTTATTAATATGATTACGAATAAGATATTGACAATCTAATATTGAAATTTTTTGGGATGGGTTGAAATGTAATACTCTAAGTGTAGTGATTTTTGGAGATTTTTTGGTTGCTTAATTTTAGCAGTTGACTTTTTCAAGAGCACTTTTAGACTAAAATCTTCAAAATTTTGGGTGGAACACTACAACATGAAATGAGGCATAAAAATTTCACGAATCATCCCCTTTCTAATCGGATCACACATGCACGAAGTTAACTTCCCATAAAAGTTTCAGTAAAAAATCCACACTGCAAAAAGTACATGATGGATGAGAAATCGGAGTTCAAATCCGTACATCATGCAAAATATGCATGGTTGGGCGGTTAGGGGTTAACCTCTAATGCCTATAACTGTCTTCATATTTGGAGAATTGCAAAGATGCATTATAAAATGCAACTAAGAGGGATATTTTTGAACTTGATGTATGAATAAAAGTTATACATCATGAATTTTAGATCTATCCATATAGTTAGATCTATCCATATAGTTAGATCTATCATTGCAATCACCAATATTTCTATATAGAATTTGAAACCTTAAAATTCCAAATTCTTTTGTAATTCGATTACCAATAAGATATTGACTATCTATGGATGAAATTTGTTTTAATGGGTTGAAATGTAATACTCCAAGTATAGTGATTTTTGGAGATTTTTTGGTTGCTTAATTTTATGAGTTGATTTTTTTAGTAGAACTTTTTATTCGTTTTGAACTAAGATCTTAGAAATTTGTGGTGAATCACTATGATATGAAATGAGGCATAAAATTGTCACAAACCATCCCCTTTCTATTTGGTCCACACATGTATGAAGCCATCTTGCTATAGAATTTTGTAGTATTTCTTTTACTTGCAAAAAGTGCATGACAAATGAGCAACCATGCATATTTGCATGATGTACATAAACAAACTTCGTTTTCTCATCCGTCATGCACTTTTTGCAGTGTGAATTTTTTACTAAATTTTCTATGGAAAGTTAGCTTCATGGCTTCATGCATGTGTGATCCAATTAGAAAGTTGATGATTTGTGAAACTTTTATACCCCATTTAATGTTGTAGTGTTTCATCAAAAATTCCAAAGATTTTAGTCTAAAAGTGCTCTTGAAAAAGTTAACTCATAAAATTAAGCAACCAAAAATTCTCCAAAACTCACTACACTTAGAGTATTGCATTTCAACCCATCACAAAAAAAAATTATTTACAAATTGTCAATATCTTATTCGTAATCAAATTCCAAAAGAATTTTGAATTTTAATTTTCAAATTTTATAAAAGAAATATTACATCAGGAATTTCCGACCCCACTGATTCTGAGTTGATTCAGTGCGTTTATCGATAAACACTGATTCCGCACGTCATACGTGCATTTAGAAGTGTCGTTACGGTACGGAAGTGACATGCATTACTAGAGTGTTGATGCAGTGTCTTCTCAATGATTATCAAAAAAGTGTTGTTTCCGCACGAAAGTCATGCTTGACGGAATCCGTGCGTTAATCGTGTATCTACATTACATGGCTAATAAGACACGGATAACATGCGGTTTTAGTTAATGCGGATTCAGTATCGTATACGTATCATATTAATGCCATTTACTATATTCGTGCGATTTCAGTATCTATTATAATGCAAATTATTTTCGTACGACATCCGTGTACAATATTTTAATATATTTTTGGAATCTTTTGGACTCTTTTGGAATCTTTTGGAATATTTCAAAATATTTTATATTATTTTGGAATATGTTGGAATATTCCAAGAATCTTCTTTAAATTATACTTACGGTTTAATTTCCCAAAACATTTTTAGATCTACATTTATAGAGTTTAGAAGCAATACACATTAAAATTTCAAAGAAATAACATTTTATATTTTTAGAATTCAAATTTGGTATTATTGGTTATCATTGTACTTTTCATCATAGGAGCAAAAAAAAATAGCTCACAACCACCACGATTCTGGCAAAAAATAAAAAAATTCAAAATATTATGAAAAAAATCCTAGATATAGAAAACGTCCTGCATAATCTAGTGCAAAAAAAAAATTTGGAAAAAAAGTTTTTTTCACATAGTTAAAAACATTCAAAGTCCGCTGAAAAAAAAAACAGCTCACAGCCATGATCTGCCATCACGATTTTGGCAAAAAATTAAAAATTAAAAATATTATGAAAAAAACCCTAGATATAGAAAAAGTCCTGCATAATCTAATGCAAAAAGAAAAATTGGAAAAAAAGTTTTTTTCACATAGTTAAAAACATTCAAAGTCCGCTGAAAAAAAAAATTAGCTCACAGCCATGATCTGCCATCACAATTTTGGCAAAAAAAAAAACAAACTCAAAATATTCTAAAAAAATTTGTAGATGTAGGAAAAGCCCTGCATGCTGTAGTGCAAAAAAAAAATTGAAAAAAGAATTATATACACATGGCAAAAAATAGCCAATGGTTTCATTCTTTTATAATTACCAAAAGAGTTCCTTTCTATGCATGAAGAGTTTGAGGTGGTTTGGTGGTTTGGAGCTTCATCGTCAACCGGGAGGTCGTGAGTTCAAATCCCACCGTTGGCGATAGAGCTTGGGAAGCTATGGTGGGCCCCACCGTGCGTTCGGGCAATTTTCGTGTAGTTGAAGTGGATAGCGAGGAAAATAATTTTTTTATATTTTTATATTTTTTTAGTAATATTAATTTGATCAAATTTAGATATAGAAAGAAAATAAAATCTAGATATGGAAAAGATGATGTCGCACGAAAAACGCACTGAATCAGTGCAGTTTTAAAGACGATTAAAACACGACATTTGACGAGTATAAAGAGTGCTGAATTCACACGTTTTCAATGGATGTATCAATCGTGTCGAATCAGTACTATATCTGCTTGTATGAACATCGTGTCATATCAGTGTAGTTGCGATGAATGACGCAACGATGCGGAATCAGTGCGAAAATCGTACGAACCCTTGAAATATCGGAAATCGCACTGAATCAGTGCAAAATCAGTGGGGTCCGAAATTCCTGATGTAGTGATAGCAATTGCAGATTTAACCATACAGATAGAATTTAACATTCATAATGTACAGCTTTTGTTCATACATCAAGTTCAAAAATATCCCTCTTAGTTGCATTTTATAATGCATCTCTGCAAAACTGCACATGGGTGAGGACATTTAGGAGTTAAACATCAATGTACACTAACAATCCAAAAAGTGAAAATTTTCACTTTTGGTATAGTGGTTATTTATACATCATATCCACATAGCTAGTTTTTACAAAAAAAATTGTTCTTAAACTTGCCAAAATTGATTTTGTGACCTTTTACATTCCAATTGGTCCCTTTTACGTTCCCTTTTACTATTGGATACCACAATATCATTAAACCATATCGATTGGTGAGAAAAAACCGCTCTCTATATAAACCCACAACTACTAGATATCAGGTACCCGGGCATGGTGAAGGGATGCTTCTGGGATACCCTCCCTGAGTGAAATTCCCCGAGCAATTCTTAGGCAGAGATGCCGTCCCGGAAGGGAAGACCCGCTGACGAGGCCTGCCCAGTGGCAGAGACATGTTGCTATTGAGCCCTAGCGGCAGACTTCGCAGCGGCAGCTTGCTACAGCACAGTAATGCAGCCCCACCCTCATATGGGGGTGAACAGAATGGGGATTACTCTTACCATGCCTGCCCACCTTTTTCTTCTTGTCACTCTGTTTTGCTTGAAGTTGAAGTGTTTAGGGTTGTCAAGAAACTAGAGCAACCAGTGATGTAAGCTCCTAGGAACTCCAATCTCATCAGCATCCCAAACTGATTCCGGGATTCTCGGTACAAATTGAGAACATGAGTTCCCAGTATGCATACAACAAAAGTGATACAACTAGGACTCAATACCAACCCCTAATGCCCTCTTGCCCCTGACATCAGAAACTTGAAACCAAAACAATGCATCGAACTCTGCACTTTATGACAGTCAGAAAGAAACATGCGAGAGAGAGGTCCAGAGGAATCCGAGCTCAATCCAAGCAGGCTTGCAAATAGACACGAAGATAAACATTTCTTAGTTGATCACAACGTAAGACGCTGCAAATGATATGTACCCAGTGATGTTTGCCTGCACAATTTTGATTTCACATGTGCAGCGGAAATGATACTAGAATTACACATTGCCTTTCGAGCTTTGTACAATACTGCATTGCTGGAACTATCAATTCTGTTTGTAGAAAGGAGTTATTTTGTACCTTTTATGATTAAATCCCTGGTAAGTGCACATGGTTGGTGTTGGATGATCGCTAAAGCCACTCCTTGTTGCTGCACGGCATGCACGAAGGACATGTTGGCTGTCACTGTAGGTGCTTGCAGGAAGTCGCCGCTGCCGAAGACAAGCTTATGACGACTCTTGATTTTTCCAGTTTCAGGGAGTGCGTCCACTCGAGTAGATGGCAAGTTTGGCACCACCCTGCATGATTGAAAGTACTGTGTCATCTGCAGTCCTAAAATTGGAAAAAAAAAGCACGAATGAGCCAATTTTATTCAATACAAAGAGAGAAATATTTGCTTACTTAAGTTGGCTTAGCAATACTTGTGCTCGCTGCTTTTCACGAGGTCCACCATTTGTGAGAATGATGGAGGTGAACTCATCGTATACGTACTCACAAATCACAAGTAGCTTGTCAATTACCAGTTTTTCAAACTGAGGAAGAAAGGGTTCATCGAGTTCTACCAGTGCCTGCCACAGCGAGAAAAAAAGGTCATGATACATACTGCCAGATGTGCAACCAAAGAGCATAAAGGATAGTGATCCACACCTGCTCATACACAAACTTAGCCTTCGCTGGAAACCGCTCCTCCCTTTCCTCTGGAGACATTGTAAGTACGTGCTCGGCACCACCATTAGTCAGCTCTGATACAACGGCAACCAAAGCGGTTGTATCCAAATTGAGAATCTTTCTCTCTCGTTGGAGTTCATCAAATTCTCCATGTCTTGCTTGAAGGCTCTTGATAGCTGCCCAACCAGTAACAGAGGATTCGTCCTCGTCTGGAAAACTATCTGCTGCAAGGGCATGTTTTGAAGCGAGATTCTCAGTACAATATTTGCTGCACAATTGTGTTGCAGGTGTGATCCGAATCCAATAGCTCGTCCAGCGTTTGACATTACTTGTTGGTAAGTGTATATTGACCCATTCTCCATCTTCAACCTCTTGGAAATTGCAGTTCAAAAGGTCTTCCTCCCCTAAATCACTAGCAGACAATTTGGTGGCCTGAAACTCATCTTGTAATTGTTGCTCTATCCTGCTCTCAAATCCATCACGCACAAGCAGCACAATTGCTGACGGTCGTGCCGCTGAGACCAAAGATGCAGCATGCAATAACGAAGACACCCGAGTATGGAGACCCTTTTTCTTCTTCTTATCAAACCATAGCCTATTCTGTTGGCTGCTGTTTATCACAACCACCCAAACGGATTCTCCAAGGAGAGTGCAGATGAGATCAACGTGGGCTACAGTCCCCACAGAATCATCAACTTCACTTGTGAAACGGCTCACAGGCAACACCTCATCCTTCTCCGATGACAAACTTGGAGAGGATATCTGGAAAGACTTCAAAGCAGCAGTAGCACCAGTAACTCGCCAGCTTTGCTTTTGAAGAACAAATACAATACCTTCCAGATGTCCAAAGTTTGAGCTGCATTCAAAACGAGCCAGTTTGATTAATTGTGTACTTTGTTTGAAAATAGACATGAGAATTTTCACTATTAGAACTCACGATTTTCGTAAAAGCCCAATGCTGCAAGAGCTACAAAGATCCAAAGTAGACTTTCACAATACAGTCCACCTCTGACAGGAAATCAAAGATAACGGCTAATCACTACTGTAGTAGAAAACCCCCCACAGGTATTCTAGAAAACCTAATTATTACAACGCCAATTATTACAACGCCAATTAACCCCTAAGCGTCTAAAACGCCCATTATGGCCATTTGCATCACTGAACTTTGCAACGGTGGCATTTTCTCATTTTACCTAGGTTTTCTGATTGCAATATATCATTTTAAAGCTCTTGTTCTATACTACAAGATCAACAGTGTCGAACGTGTCAAACTGAAGTCATTTTAAGACAAACAGATGATTTGCAGCAGGGGGTCCAATTTTCCTACACTACAGAAAATACACAGTGGACGCTTAGGGGTTAACGTAAAGCTGCGAATTGTAACGCGGCTAGGATTTTTGGATACAATATGCAAATTTCGATACTATCAGTACTTGATTGATACTTTCCAAACTCAAACTTCACACCATCACAAAACATTGAAGGGGGAAAAAAGGGAAAAAAGAACTCAGAAGTGCAAGCGACCTGCTGAGATGCGCGTCGGCGATGGCAGCTCGTTCCTGAGCAGCCAAGCGATCCACGAAGTGACGCTCCGCCTGCACGGCCTTGATCAAACGCGCCCGGCAGTCCGCGGTGAGAACGTGCGAGGGCAGTCGGCTCAAGCTGGTCCACAACGCAGCTCCCGTTTGCTGCAGCTCCTGGAGCGCCGTGTCCGCCATAGCCAACCAAAACATGCATTCACTGTTTTCTCATTCTCTGCATATATGCAAAATCATACCACCCCGGCCCTTCCTTTAGGGTTTGCCCGACCAATATGCGTTCCGTTCATCAAATTTGACACCAATTCGATCAAAGCATGGTACAAATTCGACACCGTTAGGGTTTGACCATAGCAATCCAACCAACATACAGGCACTTGAGGGATTTCGACCAATTCGACACCTACCTGCTGCATCAAATTCGCATAGTCCCCGATAGAAAATGCTCCCTCCGTTTCAAAATAAGAGTCCTCTTCAAACGTATGTATTTTTCTTAACGTTTTTGTTGCCAAAACAAATCGACCGTCAGTATTCCAAGAATGGTCTTTTTTAATAGTAATATGTAATTTTTGTCACTCTCATTGTTCACCCGTTTGAAGTGGATAGGGCTCACGTTTGAAGTATAAAACATAGGATAAAAATTAGGAAAAAAATTGCCAAAAACTAAGAAATGGATGGAGTATGTTTTTGATGAATCTGTATTGTTTGGCCTCCAGAAGGTGTTTGAATCAAACGTAGTTTACCTTGCAGGATGGAAGTTGCACTGCGTGTGGCGATGCACCATAGCTCCATTTAGCTCCAGCAGGGGTAGCCCTCATCTCTAAGTTGTAGAAAATTTTCTACAATTCTTAAAGTGAAAAGTTTGTCAAACCCCTATTTGTGCCCTAGACTTACACTAATAATGGGCGGCTCCTAAATCGATATGTGGGTTGTGAGTCCCACCACTCTACCCAAAATAGAGCAAACACAAGAAAACAATTGGACAATTGGTGAACACTAATCTCCCAAAAAATGGGTTAAGGTCAATCTACAACACGGGTTCAATAGCACCCTTTGACAAGGTTCTGAGTGTGTCTCGGTTTATGAACTACATAACCTACTCTATGATGAATTTCTCAAAGGTGACACAACGTGGTTCGCTAATTAATCACTCATAGGATATTTTTCATAACTTTGTGCCTTCCTCTTTGAATACTAGTTTCAACTCCAAACAAGTGTTTTAGGACTATAGCTTTCTTTCTATCTTAATTCAAAAAGTGCCAATTCTTAATTGTAGGTTATGTCCTATAACCAGCTTGGGACATAACCTACAATCAGGTATGGTATTTTTACCTTACCTGGTTGTCACGAACCCTTGTCCTCACTCATCTACTATACCTCGTTGCGGAAAGGTTCTTTCACCGATATGTGGACGAGTTCTTTTTACACCGACATGTGGAAGAGTTCTTTTCACCAATATGTGGACGAGTGTTTTTTTACACCCACATGTAGAAGAGTTTTTTTCACACTGCAAGGCTATTGTTTCCTTGAAGGCGGAAGGAGCGGCCACTCTTCATCTCTAAGGGCGCCTTGGTGCAGGGGATTTGTTTTCCTCCAGGCACTCAAACTGCCCACCTTCAAGAGTTGTATCGGGGCTGACCTAGATGCCAATGGCGTTCCAGCAACCTCCTGCACAACAATACCCGCATCACTCCAATACCTAGCCAACTCCATACCCGCAAATATGGTGTTTGTTGCAGTTATTGTGCAATTTTTTAATGCTCCCAATATGGAGTTGATTAACCCTTAACCCCTAACTGCCCAAGCAGGCGTTTTTGGCCTGATGTACAGATTTCATCCGTATTTTCTCATCCATCATGCCCTTTTTGTGGTGTGATTTTTTTACTGAATTTTTTATGGGAAGTTAACTTCATGTATGTGTGATCCGATCGAAAAGGAAATAATTTTTGAAAAAATTATGCCTCATTTTGTGTTGTAGTGTTTCACCGAAAGTCTTGAAGATTTTGGTCTAAAAGTGTTCATGAAAAAAAAAACTATTAAAATCAAGCATCCAAAAAATCTCCAAAAATCACTACACCTAAAGTACTACATTATAATCCATCACAACAAATTTCATCCACATATTGTCAATATCTTATTCGTAATTGAATTACAAAGTAATTTTTTATTTTATGTTTCAAAATTTATAAAAAAAGATTAGTGATAGTAGTCATAGATCTAACTGTATAGATAGAATCTAAAATTAAAAATGTATAACTTTTATTCATACATCAAGTTCTAAATATTCATATTAATTGCATTTTATAATGCATCTTTGCAAAACTGCCTAAACTGGACATAGGTGAGGACGTTTAGGGGTTAAAGGACCGACCAAGCCCCACAGATTTGGATTCCTCGGTTTTCAAACCACATTGACCACGAAATGCTAATAATAGAGAATTGTTTTTCTGAATTATTTATTTTCAAGTATCATCCATGATAAAAATAGTATGTACCTACATTTTTAGAATGTAAATTAATTTCATATTTTAAAAACAAAACTCAAAAATACTCTTCTCTTTCTAAATTGGGGAAGGACGTTTAAAGGTTAAGGGCAAAGATTTGCTGAAATTTGAGTTAACCGAAAAGAAGCCCATCTAACCTCCCTATACTTGGGTTGAATAGTGTTGTGTCATAGATTGTCCATTTATGGGCCATGGGCTTGGAGTTTTAGTAGAAGGTGTGCGAGTCATTGCGAGGTGTGGAGAATAATGATAGTGGCTTGCTTTAGATTATCTTCCAACTCATCATAGACTAGTTTTTGATCTATTTATATTTCAATATGAGTTCAAGAGGAATTCAACACGAGTTTGCTAAAACTTTCCTCTTTGGGCTAACCTTTTGGTTAACCTATTATCTATAATGAGTTTTGGCAAAATCATAAAAGACTGCGTAAGAAGGTATGTACTGAAGCGGTTTGGCCGAATCATATTGAACATACATACACTCTTTATGTTCACAAGATTAAGTTCTTACATGCCCTTTATGTATCAATATAGTTCAAGTAACTGACTATCATTTGAAATAGATATTGGATCTATTATACTTGTGTTGACGTGCAATACTGACAGTGACACCAACGTAGTGAGTGAACGTTAGAGATCCAAGAATTGTCACTAGGGGCATACTTGTCGGTTTTCATTCCCACGAAAGGGGAACAATGGCTGAATATGCGGATATTTCTATCATCTTGTGACCAAAACCACTCACCAACACTATTGCTTGGTGCGATTTCATTCCTTTTTCAATTATAGTAAGTGAAAAAACAAAACATTTCCTACTAGTGTGTACAAAGTTAGTGAAAGAAAGTCCAACATCAAACTTTCTATTCACTTGTTCGCAAATTATCAAATATAGGCTTTGCTAGCTCAATTAGTTGTTCATTGTACCCTTTGTTGTTGGTATTTCTTGCTTAAAGAGAAATGTCTACTTCGAGCTGTAATACTATTGTGAGTGTTGATGGTGTCCTAGAAGACGCTCAATTCATTTTCATACAAGTGGGTTTCTACGCTATGGCAAAATAAGTCTTTTCTCAGTGGTCACTACTCAATTGGTGAGTGTAACTGATCACATGAGACAAAAACCAACTTTGTCTTACTTAGCACTCACCAAGTGAAAAGTGACTACTAGAGAAAAGCCTCATAATGCCGTAGTGCAAGAAGGTGAACTCTATCATGCATGTGTCTTTTAGATGTACTTGAGGCCTCAAGGAGACTTGCTTTTGATTGTTGATCATCAGCATGTCACTCAGCTGCTGCTTGAAGAGCAGCCTGATGTCTTCATATCTATTTCGGATGTCCTTATAGTCTCTCCAGGTTTGCGTTTCACCACCTCTTTTGTTTTATTAGGCCTTTTGAGCACGCCCCAGACATTCTTATGTCTGACAACTCTTTCTTCAATGCTGATCGTAAGAGTCACGATAGTAGAATGATATAGATGGGTAATCTTTAAAATCGCATAGCTGTACCCGAGTTTTAATCAACCAGTTGAAAGTTACTGAAAAAGAAACAGAGCTAATTGTCTCTAAATTCGTTCTGATGTTAAAAAGATTGAACCGCGGGATGAATAATTGTAACAATGACAAGGCACGAGAACTCCCTCAGAACAGAGAAAGCCTTCAATAAATTCGATACACCGTGGATAGGATTGTATTGTATTTTTTTCCTTTCAATGGAATGAACTCCAGCCTTCTTAATTTATTTATTTTTAAAAAACACTGTAATACGAAGCGGATCAATAGATACAGGCTAGTAAAACAGAGCATCAATTTGAAACAATCATACATCCATATGATATTCCACAAAAACCATGGTTCAAAAAATGTACTTAATATTGGAATCCTGAAGGACAGTGTGCAAGATTTATATACTGTCCAAGTAAGTGTCTTTGCACCCAACACCACAAGAATTTCGACCTATTCACATTAATCCAATTGAAACCTATTGCTTGAGAGTGACAGTCTCCTTGGCTTTCTCGTAAGCGTTGTTCACGGCATCACCAGCTTGCTGCAACAAACTACCAGCACCGTCCTTGGCTTGCCCGGCCTTGTCCGAAGCAGCTTGTGCGGCGTCGGATGAGGCTTGCTTCGTCTGCTCCCACTTCTCTCCAGCCACATTGCCGGCTTGGTTTGCCTTGTCACCAGCTACTCCTGCTGCTTCATTAGCTTTGTCTTGAGTGGCTCCAGCAGCATTCTGTGCAAGTAATCAAACCACACTCAATGATGTTATTTCAAAGGTTACAAAATGACCACATTACCAGGCAGTAATGGGTACAAAAATAACGGTATAATTGAACAACCACTTGCTGTTTGACAATAATGTTTACTTCCCAGTGAATTGGACAAGGCTCCCTGTGTAAGCAAGTTAGAAAAAAATGAGATCAGACGAGATCTTACCTTGGTGGCTTGCTGGGCGTCACCAGCCTTCTGTTGACCCACGTTCTTGGTTTCCTCAGCCTTCTGGGCAGCGGAGTCCTTGGTGCTCTCGTATGAAGACATTTTCAATAAAGAAATGAAGGACTCGAAAGTAAGTAAAGTGGATAGAGTTCTGTAAATGAAAACGAGAGTAATACACTACTGTAGTGGATACTTGGATCGGATGCAGTGAATGATGTAAAGATGAGAAGGAGCGGAGAGTTGAGAGCTCTATATACAACATTCCGAGGACAGGTGGCAATTTGAGAGTGCAAGGAATTGAGCCACTTGTCACTCTCTGGAAACTCCAGCCACTGGACCTGAAGCTCCAGTTGCATGGCCCACGTCATGAGACCGCTATAATCACGCACGCCTGACGGTGCAACCATATCTGTAAAAAATTGCAGTAGACAGAACCACTGAACGGGGAGTTTTCCAAGGAAACCACCTAAAATTCAATATTTTACAAAAGCAACCGGTTTTAGACAAGAATCCATCCTGTTATTACCCATGTTTAGGTAGCACTCGAGTATCACAATTTTTATCTGGATTTTAGCCTAAAACTATGAGTTTCAACAAGTAATTTGGCAATTTCATTCAGCTGATTTTACACTAACTACCGGATCTCCGAGTACATTGGATAGGACGGCAAAGGTGATTTAGTGTGGCAGTCAAAATAGGGTGTTTGAAAGTGTTTGATGAAAATAGGAAAGTTGGTTTGATAGATTCCAATTTGGTGCTTGAAATAATGTGTTCCACATTGAATCACTTTTTTTTGGTGTACAATTCCTAGTCTAATAGGTAGTGTAGAAAAAGGAGCATAATGCACAAAAAAACATGCTATTACCAAAGGGTAGAATTCAATCTATGTGCCAAAAAATTGGCAAAGATCAAAGATGTTTTTCAAAGTTGAGGAAATATTTCTCTACATGAGCAAACAAAATTTTCAAAAATTACTTCCATGTGAGTAGGGAAAATACAAGTGAAAGGAAAGTAGGATTGCCTTATTGTCAACAAAAATCTCAAGTGTTCTAAGGTTTAGAATGCTTACTAATTTTCTATTTTAAATTCATGTGATCAAATTTTTTAATCTAAATTGGACATAAGGTATACCATTAGAAATTTTTCCACAATACTTTTCAAATAGTATATTCTACATGCAATGGAGCTAAATTGCAATTTCCATTACTATTTATAGCAAGTTCCAAAATAATAGTGATTTTTTATAGCAAAGTAAAGTCAATTTCCAAACTAAGCCAAGTTTTCAACCACCACAAGTTTTTGAAAAGTGCAAAAATAGTTCCACTTTATTTGGGATCATTGAGTACTTCCATATGAAAAATCAACAAATATGTTTTTAGTGTAAAATTTATTTGCCCAACTTTGCCGACGCATGGAAGTGTAGCGTTAGAACGTTAGAACATTAGCATTAGTTCCATTATTTGTATCTAAAATAATAAAGAGAAGTAAATGTGAAGCATAACTAAAGCACATCTTATAAATCCAATGCAAATCCCAGTTTAAAAGATATAAGAAACAAGTACTTGAAAATTGAACTCACTTAAAGCAGGAATTTCCATTCATGTATTAGAATTTGTTTCTAGAACAAGTTGCTCTCTAATTGCATACTTAGTACTTACTTATCTCCCCAAATTTTGCATTGCAAATGCAAGAACTAGTCCGCAATTGGTAATGCTATAGGGTTATGTATTGTACATCTAAAAGAGTACAAACAATCATTGTATTATTAGTTTAACCCTTTAGCGCGCCAACGTCCATATATTGAACGACGAACAGATTGAAGCTATTCGGATCTCGTCTAGATTGGACAGTTTTCATCCACCAAAATTACTCTTGGTTCTTGTGCAAGTTGACTATTCTTTGAACGGTTTGGATCTTCAAAATAGGTTATATATGATTTTTAGAAAAATAACACAATCGGTTTATGTCAAGTTTCATTCTTAGTTCAAAAAGTGAGACCTCAAACATGATTTTCCAAAATAGGTAGAATCAAATAATAGAAACCATACCATCTCGTAGGGCATGTTATTCCAATTTCATTACAATGTTTTGAAATTTTTTTGTGTTGATTTGGAATTTTTAATTGAATTTCAAGAGAAAACCTTTCAAAATTAAATAAAAAAATATGATGCATCCAACCAGATGTGATCTTCACATTGACATTTACAAATTTTCTTTGTACATTTACTCCATTTTAGGGTTTCATCAAACATTTTACAGCGCATCTTTTAAAATAGTGTTGACGTTAACCCCTAAAAGCCCAAGGGGTATTGGACAAAACATAGATGTGTTATAATATGTACCTTCCATATGTTTGATGAAGGTTGGTTCAATAGACAAAATGTAGAGTATCATCTCTACAAATTATCCGTACGGTCAAATTTCCAAAAATAACTTTAGATAATTTTTTAATGAATTTAAAAGCATTAACCTTTGAATCTTTTTATAAATTATAATTTTCGATTTTAGAATTCAAAATTTAGTATGATTGGTTAAAGTTGGGCTATCTATTGTAAACTTCAAAAAAGCAAAAGAAATGATGGAGGGATCATCATTACTTTCCCCAAATAGCAAATTTTATAACACTAAGATAATGTTGAGGTGATCTACTTTGAAAAATTCTCCCGGGTGGCGTTTAACTTGGGTTGCCATAATTCAAATTGGGTTGGAAAGTAGACTTGATGTAGTATTTTAAATTTATTTTTATTTTTTCAATTGTTTTTTTTTTGTCCCAGGCAGCCCGTTAGATTCGGGCAGCGACCAGAAAATGGTCATATGAGCGCTTAGGGGTTAAAGGGTTAATTCAATTTTTGCACCTTGTTGGCCATCGTAAGAGGATTAAAATACAATGTAACATTCTTGGAGGAACTACAAGCACCTTGGACCCAACTATCAATTCATGATATCATAGGTGGAAGGCAGGTCGACCAAAAATTTATTCAGAAATAAATTGTTTTTGAAAATTTTGGAAAATCATATTCTCAAAAACAAATTGTGTGCTTAAAAATGTTTGTTGAAATGATGATTTTTAGAAAATGCTTCAATTAGTTTTTTTTACATGCCCTCCAAGTTTTACGTGACATGTGATATATTCTTTTGAGAACAATGATTTTCTAAATTACCAAAAACAATGTATTGAATTCTTTTTCCCTTTTCACTTGAATTGTCTTGACATGCAACATACAAAATTTGTAAGTAAAATCACTCCTAATGGTAATTTTATACCATACTTCACTTTTTGGTTTTAGCGTTCACTTGCCAAAGTAATTATTTTTTGAAAAAGAATCATTTCAAATATAGCAAAAATAATTTTCAAAGATTTCGTTTTTAGTGGATGAAATTCTATGAGGTGGAAGTCCCTGCTTTAAGAGTCCTTGCCTCTAGTCTTAACACGCACCATTCGGCGCACCGATGTAAGTGGAAGACATTGTCAAGTGGGGAGTTTGGTTGGGGGCAACACATCTATTAAAAGATAATGCAAGTGTCCTAAGATGATTTTTTAAGACTAGGAGCACGGATAGAGTTCCACCTCCACCTTGTTAAGACGTTAGAGAGACCCTTGTTGGGGAATTTCTAAATGTTTCATGATTTGGAGAATCCAAAATAATGTAATTTTGACATATTTTTTCATTAAATTTTTAAATATTCGGTGAAGTCTGCTTAACCCTTAAGTTCCTGAGGATTTTTGCTATAAACTAAATGTGTTATATATGAATTTTTTTGAAGTTTGTAAAATATGAAAGTTGTAATGTGTAATCCCTAAATTTCATCTATATGGTTGAATACCATCAAAGCCATTTAGATTTTTTATAAATTAATTTTAAAAGAAAAACTTTGATTATTCATAAAAAATACATTATAATATTTTTTTTGTTGAATTAAATTATTATTACTTAAAGGTACAAATGTTCATCAAATGGATAGAAGTTGCCAAAATTTAAAGTTTATAATTTGTCAAAATGTCAATTTAAACAACACTACGTATGAACAGTATAGAATTAATAGTTTAAATGAAACAAATTCCAATGGGTATTTAAGCATCTTATTAACCTTGTGCGTTTAGCCAATCATACCAAAATTTAAAGATAAATAATTAATTTTGTATTTTTTTTAATTTTGGAAGTTTATTAGTTAGATATTATATATATAATTGTATATGATAAATTTTAGGAATCCATTTGCATAGATTTGATTTAAAATTCATAATTTTAAAAGCTATCTTTGTGCGTCCATACAAAATATATACTTCATCATGCATTTTTTCACACATTTACAAATTTCATACTTTTGTAGATTGTTCCAACATCTACACCACCCCAACATTCTTTATTTTATTAGAATTTTTGTGAACACGTTTTTAGTGATCCAATGACATATTCTTATAAAAATTTGATTCTAAATAGGTTAGGCCCAAGAAACACTCAATTCGGACACTCCTACCTCATTTTACAACACTTTCTATTTTTGAAACGACCACTTTTGGATCACCTCGGCACTTAAGGGTTTTTTTTAAAAAAAATTCCCAAACCAGAAAGTGAGGTACAGTATGGATTCAAAGTCAATCCTAAGCTCTCACATTCAAATTGTGTACATTTAAGCAAGACTGTAAGGGTCGCTTTTGGATAAAGTTTACAATTAAGTGTATTTACCTCACATGAGTGGCCCTTCAAAGAGTGATTAGAGCATCCTCAATCAGGCTATGAAGCAACTCGGCAATACCAATCTAGTAGTGGAATCACAAGTTTTGAACGGCCACATAAAATTCTTCCTCTAGCCTGACATTTTGAATGGAGATGTTGAGCCCTCCGTCATCCCCAGTACCACTTGGAAGGTGATCAAGAGCCGCAGCCAACCAAAGCCTCAAAAACATTTATGCAAAAGTTTTACTTGATTGACGACTACAATAGCCAAATGACTAAAACAACGAAATGTTTCTGTCAGATTAACAAAAACTGTAGTAGAGAGCAACGTTGCATTGGAATGCGTTGCCCCTCAGCACCTCCGGCACCTTCCATGACCTAGCAGCAAACGTTGGAAAAGGCCCAAAAAACAACCTAAAAAGCACATGGTAGAGACCCATTTGATGTGCCTTCGGTGCAAATACTCTAATCACATTATGGTAGAAGACATAGAGAACCTGCATCAATACCCATGCCTGTAAGCTGACATCTTTTTTACCTCTCTCAAAATTCTTGAGTGACCGAAAACTAGGGCAAGAAATGGTCTCGTTCCACACAAGAAGCCATCTACATAAGTTTCGCGTACAATTTACAGATGCTTGTGCGTCCTGCGATGCTTTGAATATATGAACCCAGTAACACTCACAGCAAGGAAAGAGACTGAGCAACTTGAGAAGTGCAGTAGTATAAACAAACTTGAACGTGAATACAATATAGAGAAATGGAAAATTAAATAAAAAAATAAGGCAATCCATCTGAACACTGGAATGCTTGACGTGAAAAAGTGAAGCAAAACTACACGACAGTTCTCATACACTGATGACCAGCAGCAGATCTTTGACTGCGAACCATCTGCTGCCTAGAGATAGTGCTGTTTCCTCAAATTTTCACTTACCCTCGCAGACTGAAATAGACGCTTTTAATCTCAACGGTCTACACTGCACATATCTTTTCTCACTGAATGAAAGATTGGACCGCAGAGAACAATCCATGCTAATTCAGCATCCTTGCAAAGGAAGGCAAGTAGGATGACCAACTCTCCGAGGTCCTCACTTTTAAATCCTTGTACTTAAGCTGGTTAGTGTTGGTCTTTAGACACACCAAAGCGCAGATTACCCCAAAAGCTCCAGTGTTTGAAAGCGAAGACCTAAAGGCTCCTGACAATTAAAATTGCTGCAGTAGGGATTTGCATGACGGACATGTTTTAGACGACGACTGGAACCTCTTTGGCAGCTCGCTCCGCACAGACTTGAGCCCATGCTTTAGCTCTTTCAGCACCTTCTTTCCATCGCTTTCTTCGAGCAGTATCACGAGCAGTTATGGCTACTTTCTTCTGCTCCCTTCGAACGTGTGCCTGCATCTGTGTTCAAAAGTGCGACACGTTCACGAGTTCAAAACAAGATCCCACAACTATTAACCCTTAAAAGGACCAAGGATTCACAGTTTTAAAATGAAAAATTCAATTGATCATATTGTGAAAAATACATTTCAGATGGGGTCAAATTCAGAATCAGTGAAGAACATTGTATGTGTTGGTCAAAGAAAAAATAAGTTTGAACGAAAGAAAGTCTATATAGAACCTACTCAAAACTGCCAAAAGAAACATGAGGTCCAATTCGGGCTTTTTGGTCCTTTAGGGGTTAATAAATGAGTAGAAAATGAAAGAGCATTCAGAAGAAACGAAAAGTGTAATGTCTCCTCCACGTTGCAAGCATACCTTAGCAAATTCCGCGCGCTGTGCCATACGTTTCTGATGATTCCGGTTCTTAACGCTCCCCTTGTTCGGTCGTGAGTCAGGAATCTCTTCTCCTTCGGGAGGTACGGGCAGCATTACGTAGGGAGCTGCATTCAATAATCCCAACAACCTCATTTTCACAGCTCCATCGCACTGAAAAATTAGGGTTTAGGGTTTATCATCAAATCAGCACAAAAATTACCCGCATAAAGTCCAGTACCTACCTCCTTGCCATTTCTTCGCTCTCTTCGCGTAATGCCGAACGCCCCCCAGCAGCACAGGCGCGAGAACCGGCGCCCTAGCCAGATGCGTGAACTCCCCAAGCGGAGCCGACGATGCTGTGGACAAAGCACTCGAAAAGAACCGGGAGGGGGCCGATCCAGAACCAGAACCGGGGATCGAAGAACGGAATCCTGTCAACGACGATCTCGCAGTAGTAGACCGCAGCAGCGCCGCGGCCAAAGCTCTGTAGGCCGCCATAGCCAAGCTTCGAACCAGAAAAACAAGCTGAAACACCAAATGGCAAACAGAAATGCTCGAACTTCGAAAGATCCGCCTATGCAGGGTATATACCCGGAGGTTGTCCTTTACATTGACGGATATATTGACGGATATATTTCCGGGTATGCATCTCAGAAGAGGTGTTAGGCTGTCAGAGTGCAAGGTTGTGAGGCGAGACTTTCCTACGCGGTTCCTATGAGCCAACTTCCATGGATTTGAGGAATTGTCCATGGAAGTAGTAGGCAAGAGGTGAGGAAAAGTGGTATTACGTTTTATCTCATACCCGGCCATGAAGTAGTGCACACTTCCATGGACTTGCATAAAGTAAGGAGTTACGTTCACCTACGAGGCTGCTATGTTGTATTACTGCTTCGAGGACTGTAGTCCGAGAGCGAATATAAGAGCACATCACCTGAGTCGTTGTGACAATAACTTGGCATAATGCACTGGTTGGCTCCCGGTTACAAGTCTGCACAAGAGAGCTAACCAGGTTAACGATGCACTGCACAATTGAACTCAAGTAAGCACGATAATGCTTTGTTACATGCACGCTTCGTAACAGACTTGAAGCAGACATTGCTTTAAGTGAAACATGAACAAATTTGATTGGTTCATAACAACTTGATTAATTGATTGATGTAATTTGGGAGAAGTTGCTATAAAATTTTGGTTTGAGAATCCTCTATACTTCATAACAACTTCTTCAGCACCTTTTTCTCAAAAAATCACATCAAATTTAAAACTTGTCTTTTAGTGAGAAAATTCACTCATGAAAGTTGGCTCTATGTGTTGCCTCTACAATCCACACTCATAATTGTGACACTCTCACCAAATCAGTTGTTTTTTTTTCTTCAAAAATTGAAATTGCAAGGTTATAGCACCGCCTTTCAAAAAGACCGGAATCACGTCCCTGCTTGAAATCTCGTTGCAAAAGTACGCGCAAAATCTGAGGCAAATACTTACATTCTGACACCTCCTAATGTTGATTCTCTTCCAAGACGGCGTGTCAAAGGGTCAGCTAATGAAGCAAGACTTGCGACGCAGTTCCTATGTAGTGCCTTGCACTTTGACACCCCGGTATTCTTTGGATGCGTGCCTGAACTATATTGAACAAGGACAATATAATTGCAAGGTTTTTCTCAATCTTCTTTATATTTTTTTATAAATATTTTTATATTTATTATTTAAATGACATAAATGTATAGATAATATATTGTATTAATAGAGTAAACTGCTTGCAAAATTATTATTTTTTAGCTTAACTAGCGTTGTGTGGAAATGTATTTTTTGAACCATCCTAAAGTGAACAATATGAAATAGGTTTTCATTAAGAAATGGACCCTCAAGAAATGTAAATTGTTAGGTAGCTTCTATCCAAGGGACATGACCCAAAAAAATCCACCTTAGAAGTTGATAAGGTGGATGAACCTATTATGAGAGAAAATTAACTCTGATCCTATTTAACCTCTAAAGGACTTGGAAGAATTCATGGTTTAAAAATGACAATTTCAATCAATCATATTATAAAAAATATAATTAAGATGGGAATTTGTATTACTGAAATCAATAAAATACATTGCATGTGTTGGTTGAAGAACAAATAAATTTGAACAAAAGGATGTTCACATAGGACCTACTCAAAACTACTTAAAAAAAACGTAAGGCTAATTTTGGCTTTTTGGTCCTTTTAGAGGTTAACCTTTTAGTACCCGAATAACCACTTAGTAGTCATTAGGTCATTGGAAATAAAAGTAATTCACGATATGTGATGAATTAGCATTTCGTTTCTAATGTTTAGATTTGCAAGGAATGATTGCACACTTTATGCAAAAAAAATGACAATATTTGGATACTTACAGCTCCCAAATAAAAAATATACACTCTCAAATTCCATATAATACATGAATGACATGGTATACATCCTAAATCACAAAGTTCTATTTTGAGACCATAGAATATTGTATAAAATACATAAGATGTAAATGAATTATTTTGCATTTGTCACATAATTATAAAGACAAAACCTTCAAAAACAAACTTTAAGAACATTTTGACATGGATAACCATGTGGATGTCATCCAAATGTCATCATTTACAACATTTATTTGTTTGCCAACTTCCAAAAATGAATTTTGTACATTCATAATAGTAATTTTTATAGCTCTTTGAAATTGGCATTGATAGGTAAAAGTAAAGACACTCAATCTTTTGTTTTAGAAATAAATTGTTTGACATTCAATGAATTAAAAATTTAGTTTATATAGTTAACTTTCTTTCTTTACCAAATCAAAAATTCAAAATTCAAAACATTTAAATTTGGAGTTCCACTTGTGATCCATAAAATTTACAACAACTTGATACAGTTGCCTATATGCTTAAGAATTATTACATGTCATAAGTAGTTCCAAATTTAAGCCTAAAACTGATATTTAACTAAATATGGACAAATGCATAGTCCATAATTAAGTCGTCTTGCAGTTGATAAAACAGAAGATAGTGAGACCATAAAACATTCACAATATGGAGATGGAGATGTGTGCAACGGAAAATCGGATTTCAATATTAAGATCAACGTACAATAATAATTGCTAAACTAATAGCCAAACTAATTGACAATACTAATTTCCAAAACTAACTGCAAAACTAAATGCCAAAACTAAGTGCCAAACTAATTGTCAAAACTATTTGCATAAGTAAATGCGAAACCAAAGATATCAGGTGACAACCAACAATAATGCATTGAACGTCTTGACGACATGGAGTATTCTCTAAAGATGGCCGTACTTCATTGTATGAGCAACCTCGTAATGAATCTGTCCAAGTCGCCGTGAACCTTTAATATATTCACTAACAGATTCAAACTTATGCAATGGATATAAAGAACAAAAGATCGGTAGCAACATTAGTAATAACACCAGCCTTGCATGATGAATTCAAGTCCCCTTGAAATGGCAATAGAATGTAGCAAGCTACATCCGGGGCCCTACGAAGAGAGAGAGGGCTAACATCGACAAGGAAGACTTGGTCGGGCTTGCAAACGTCCTTAGAATGGCACTTGGAATATAGAGTCCTGAGAACCTTGTAACACCAAGGAAAATTATGAATGCTCTAACAATATTCTTTACTGAAAATAAATGCAATTGTGTGTATGACATCCTCTGGGAGTAGGTACTCTAATAAGGGCATCAAGTCTCGCATGGGTGTTTTGGACCAAAGCTCTACATGGAATCTTTGCAATAACATTCCAAAAAATATCATAAGACCAAGATCCTTGACAACATTCCGATGAGCATTCCAGCGATCAAGTTGAACATTTTGATTTACGTAGCAAAGCAATCTCGTAACACAAAGAACAACACATTTCTTGGTAGGATGAGGTTGAAGGAAATCAACATCCATGTGGAACTCTCCCTGGACATAGAAAAAATACATGAAATATAGAAGGCAAAAGTCATATCGGTTGGCAGCCGACAATTACAGAATAATGCAAGACATGATGCCAAAGCAAAGGGGGACATGCAACGAGGCCATTGACTAGATACAACTAGAAACAGACGGGGAAACAAACCATTTGACTACATTGCAAGACAATCCCAAAATTCACGGAATACAAACGACATAGACTTCATTAAATAAAAAAGAGGGTATATGTAAAGATTCCCATTGAAACCAGATATCAAAAGGTGGTCCATATCAAATCACTACAGTGATAGGACATCAACGAAGGGGATGAGTGGGCATTATATCGGTCGGCAGCCAACAACAAGAAATATGGCATGACTTGGATAACATATTGTCTCGCACCTAACAACATGCAATAGAATAAAAAAACTACCCGATCAAGAATGAGAGATAAAGAACAAAGGATTTTTGAAAAATAAAATAAAATAAGTAAGTAAAGTAGGAAATGGTGGGTAAATAACATGATAGGCATATTAAACAGAGTAAGAGACTAAGTGTTGGAATGAAGGGTGTAATAGTCATTCTACTGAAATTAATACACACACACAGTGTGAAGCCTTTCCTTAATCAATCTCATGGGATACTCAGGGTCCCTATAAGTACTTTTCCCTACACAAATCTAGGCCAAACCTCAGAAAATTTCCAAGAAGGCAAGGGACTCTGTCCTAGATATATTTGATTCTAGGAATGAGGTTGTCCTCCTTGATGCATGACTTGAAACCCGGGGGGTATACTAAGCAAAAAGTAGAAATCAACGTGAGTTAAACTATAAGGTCCTTTTTATTCATTGGAGGAAAAAATTCTATTTAATTATAAAATTTTATGTGTAATATAGGATACTTTAAATTCAAGTAAGGAATAATTCAAGAATATATTTGGAATATAACTAAAATATTCTAGAATATACCTCAAATATTCCATCTATGTGATAGCCCCCATTAAAATCACCTCTTAACATACATGGTTACACTAAATACATGCTCATGACCTCCCCGAGACTTGAAAATAAGTTCAAATTCAGTGTCCACACAAAAATTCCAAAAGTCACGAAGACCATGTCTAGCTCAGCGCTCCCTCTTCTTCGTCTCTATACCCCTGGACAGAATCCTCCATGGGAGGAAATGAATGGGGGTTCCATTGATTTCGAAAACAAGAAAGTATTTTCGTGAAGCTACCTCAATGTCAGCAAAAAGTATAGGAGACAACTCCATGTTGACAGCAATGTCATTAGGACTCCTCGTCAGAAGTTTTGCTTCCAGATTCAGAGAATTCCTCGCCATCGTTTCCATCATATAAGCGTTGGAAAGAATATTGTATGGGAGGAGAGATATGTTAAACTGCATGTAGAGGTCATCGACGCGGTTCACACTCCTATCAGCCGACAACCGATATAAGAGATGAGTGAGCAGAAGCCCATTGACTAATTTTTGACTCTCAGTGTGAACATGGAGTTTGCACCTTTGCACGGTGATAGTATCAACCTTTGTTGTATTGGATGTTTCATCGTCGAGTGTTCTTTTAACCTTAAACGTCAAGAGGCCCTAGGCGGGGCAGTCCGGAAGGCATTTAAATTCTTGGAGGAAAAAAACAAAAAAACAAAAAAAACAAAAAAAAAATGCAAAAGCGGCTTTGCTGGGCACTACTGTCCAGCACTGTAGCACTGCGGCACCTCAGCTGCCCCAACCTCAAAACCTGTTCAATTTGATAACTTTGATTGCTTACCAACGATTCCACAATCTCTCAAATGAGTTGCAAATTTGGAATCTAGATCGCTTTTTCAGTAGCTTTCCAACGCACCAATCCTCGCTTGATTTGGTTGAGAAAATTCACTTTTTCTTCATTATTCTCTTCTGAATAAGCCTATGGAGCTTACCTTGACGTTTAAGGGTTAAAGGGATCTGGGAAAGGTACCTAGTCCCGTACTATTTTTTTTCGTATAGTTCAATTGATAACCGTCTACAATGTTTTCTATGACCTCATGATATACTGTGAGATATCATGTCTATCTACCCTCCGTAACTGCCTCGCTTACAGAGTCCTCTGGAGTGGATATAAGGTCCGGCCGGTGGACCTCTATACCGTCATGCATGATCATGTCGGCTATCGGTCGACACTACCAACATTGAAATTGGTGAAGCTTGAAGCTGCTAATGATCAAGTGATGATTGATTCACCAAATGGCAAGGATTGTGGAAGCTCTGAATATGCCCGATCAGAAAGTTCCTAGATGGAGTGCGGACATAGTTCATCCTTAGAGTCGACAAAGGAGTCGCGGGATGACAGCGTAGGCTTATCTCATGGCTAGGATCCTATCTGTAATGATCACTTTGTGCCTCCTGACATTGGTGTTCACAACATCAACAACACTTCTAATAATGGCAGTGATTTTTTTGGCAGACCAAGTACTGCGAGCTTCACTGATGGAAGTCTTGACTCCGGTCTACTCTAATATGATCGTCATTCTCTGGAAGCATATGTATTGTGAGCTTTTCGAAGAGGATTTCTCTTTGTTTGGCAAAGCGATGATTCAAGTTTACCTTCCGAGGGGACACATGCGACGAGAATGTTCTCGGCGATACGGATGTTTGTGTCATGTTCGTGTCTGGGCATGAGCCGCTCCAGATGACTTCAATGCTTTGGCCATTATCTCCTACTAGATTAGAGGAGAGACAAATTTAAAGGAAATATTCATACTCTGCTCTAAGGCTGCAAACTTGAAAGAGTGTGATGATGGAGGCCTAAAGGGGTCTCTAAGAATCCCTATTTGTTTGTGCATCAAAATAGTTCAACAAATGGCAAAAAGGACCAATTAGAGCTATGTCAATCATATATGGATTGGATTTTATCCAAGCATCATTCCCCATTATCCAAACTTTAAGTCAAGACATCACAGGTGGAGGTTAGGAAGGTTAGCTTGCAGAGGTGTTGTAAGATGCGATGTTGTCAAACGTTTCTTTAGGAGGAGACGGAGAATTTCCACTGAAAGTATCATTTCTGTTCATTTGAGACAAGGGGGAAAATTGCGTATGCTGTTCAGAGTCAGCTTCACATTGGTTCTACAAGGGGATTGAAGTTTATTACTCTTGCAAGTGTTGACGTCTCTGAAAATGCATGGTACATAATTTATAGAGTCTCAAGATCTACTTACCTTGTCTATAAAGCCGCTGCTCTGGTAGGTTGCATTAGTGGATCATATGGTAACATTGGGGTAGTGCGACCTTGTCCGCAAACTATGCAAGCCCAAGCAACTCTATATACGATCATAGATGAGAACTCTAACAAAATGCCAAATGAATTCAGATTCATTGCCAATAAGCGAGTAGATAACTTGAAGGTTGTGTTGTTTGCTATGAACTAGGACTACGTACATGCGTGAGTAAGTTAACTTTGTAAATTTATCATCCCCGACTCCCGCCGTCCCTTCGCTACAAACACCCATTTCATTAAAAGTGCACAATAGCATGTGCACTTTTAATTTTGGTCAAAATTTGCTTTTGGTCAATTGGGATACCTAAAACTACTAGTGACAATGATTCGCAAGTTTTTTTTTTTTTTACATTGAATTGATGCTACCATTTCCAATACGACAAATACTTATTCCAAATGAATTAATTCATAAAATAAAATAAAAGGGTTAGGCATATGCCTAACTGTCATCACTTGTAATTGTCAATTAAATTTTTGAGACGGATAAAAATATGCATAACCTTTCATAACTTGCAACGTTACAAAATAATTACATCTCACTACTACATAAAATCTATCACCAAGTAGTCTTTTAAAATTGTGATTCAATATTTCTCGAACCTAAGCTAAATACATCTTTCCCAAATGGAATATAAGATGATCTATTGATAAACTCCTCAAGCAGCATTTAACCCAGCTATAACTTCAACATGAGCTTGATCATCGAGACCTATTGCATTTAAAGTTGTTGAAGGGCCACCAAATATTTCACCTGGTCCAATTGGTACATTTTCCTCCCTTCTACATCAATATTTGGAACTTCTTCACGTGTATTCCAACCTTCTCCATCAAACCATAGATCAAACTCTGGGAAATACTTACATTCATGTGCATTGAAACCATCGCGCTAATGTTTCAAGAAAATAAACATAAAAGGGTTAGGCATACGCCTAAACCCCTATCACTACAATTATTTTTGAAAATTCCAAGTATTGGGGGGAGGGGTTTAGACATATGCCTAACCTTCCACTGTTTATTTCTTTTTAAATTAATCAAAGTGATGGGGGTTAGGCATATGTTTAACCGTTCCATAACTTGGTATTTTAACAAATAATACAAATGATAGGGATTAAGCGTGTGCTTGACTCCCAACACTAGGAATTTAAAAAAATAATCAAACTGATAGGGGTAAGGCATATGCCTAACCCCATCACTTGATATTTTAAAAAATAATTGCAAGTGATTGGGGGGTTAGGCATATGCCTAGCCCTCATTACTTGCAATTTCAAAAATTAATTGAAGTGATAGGAGTTAGGCATACGCCTAACCCTTCTATCACTACGTAATTTAACAAATAATACTATGGCCCCAAAGTTCATTTAGGGGTGGCCCGGAAATCACGGGCCCCTGATTTAAAAAAACAAATTGTGAGCCTGGGGGAGGGTCCACGTACACAAAGCGGGGGGTCCACGTAATACTGGATTTCAGAAAAAAAAATTCTCGGGGGGGGTCCACGTACGACGGGGCGCTGACGGGGCGACTCGACGGCCTCGATGGAACTCTCTGCGCTTGTCAGTTCTATCTGCACCACCTTGTCTCTCTCTGATCGAATGCAGTTCGACACTGTCGTCACAGATCTTCCTCCTCCGCATGCAAATTGCACGCAATCTGAGAATTCGGCAATCACAGATCCCTCTTTTGCTCATCAATCCGGCAGAATTTCGTTGCACCAATTTTGAGGGGCATTCGAGGGATCGATGGCCATGGCGGTGGCTCTAGTGGGAGCTCCATGTGTGACCTTGCCGCGGCTAACGAGCCTCCATCCCTCGCCGAAAACGAGTCGCGATGCGCCAGCGCGAGGGTGGGCGCCCCTGGCAGTGCGCGGCATTGCAACCGGGCCGCCGAAATCCGCAACAGAGGTGGAGTGGAAGGTGAAGCGGGAGGCGCTGAAGAAGAACAACCTGCGCTCCGTGAAGCTGCGGGAGGCCATTAGGTTACAACAAGCAGGTTACAACAAGAGCAGGACGTGCGTACCGAGGCGGAGTTCGCTGAGGCCCATGCCGCGGGCGCCGTGAACGCGCAGCTGTACCGCCTCATCAAGGAGTGGACGCCATGGGAATTCTCAAAGTCGTTAGGTGCGTTACAGTGTTTCCTTGCTCATCGGTTTAGGGCTGCAGCGTGTTTTTTCTGTCATTTTTCACGTTTCTTTTTTCTTGTTGCAAATAGCTGCATACCCTTGAAGCGCATATCTCGTGTGTGTATCATTCGTGGATAGGTGCTTTCAAACAAGGTTTGGGAGTTTTGGTGCTCGTATCTGTGTTGAATCTGCTGTGTAGGTACAAGTTCTATGTTGTTTGAATTCCAGGACTTGCATGATTGACACAAATCAAGTTTACAGTGGACGCAACAGTTTTGTTGTTTATTTCTTTTGTTTTTCGGGGGTATTTTTTCAGATTGTTTTTGGGATCACCATGAATCAATTATACCACAATCATAAAAATAGGAAAGCCTGAACAGTTCAAACGGAATTGGTTATAATAATGATTTTATGCACAATATGCACTGAACCAGTTACGTTGAATTAGGTCAAGAAGCTAGAATAGCAATCTTTTGAAATGCGCAGATGGAGCTAAGCTTAGACAAGGTCAACGTGCACAAGTTCCGGCGAAGAAGAAGAATGCCGCTCAGTCAAGCATTTTCAGACACAATGGCATAGCCAAATGGGCATTCACACAGTAAGTTAGAATGGCGGCATCTAACTTAATTACCGCAACTGTTTTGCTGAGTCTTCTGTTATTCTGTGGATGTGTGAAGAATTTTAATTTTAATTTTTTTAAATGTTGTGGATGATGACGCTGTCTGTGTTGATGATATGATTCAAAGGTCACTGAGTCAGAGGGCTTTAGAATCATTTCAATCTGCCGTGCTCTGAAATGGCTACACGACGATGGCATGGATTGTACTGTACAACGGGCGACATGATTGCTACTGGAAGTTTACCTTTTTTTATGCACGCAATTCCTGCTTTAGGGTTTGGGATTCGTTGAGTTGCAGAAGAAATCGCTTGCTTCTGTTACCTTACCAGTCGTTAGGGTTTGAGACGAAATGGAATTCTGAGGTTTAGGGTTTGGAACAGAGACCAGGTCTCCCGTTGACAAATGCAATGCAAGATTCGCAGCAGGTTATTACGTTGGAGCAGTTCTTTTCATGGACTGCACAGAGATAACCCCGATATTTAGGGATCGTTTGTGACCTAATAAATTTTCGCATGAATTTGTGGAGGCATAGTCGGATGAGGTACGAAATTCGTCTTGGCAGAAAGAGATCCTCATGTGTGTTTTAACGAAGCTGGAACGTTTGAGGACAAATGCTAATTTGTTTGCGGACTCAAACATGTTGTGATCAAGTTCGAGATCTTCAATGCTAGGAATTAATTAACGGTGTCTCCATGCTACAGAATTTCGAGTGTCACTTCCTCCGCGCACCATCTGAATTAACCCTAGGTTCATGGGTTCAAAATGATAAATTCAATTGATTGTACTGTGAAATATAATTCAGGTGAGGTCAAATTTTATATCACTGGAATCAGTGAAGAGCATTGTATAAGCTGGTCAAAACACAGATAAATTTGCAGTGACTTAAAGGAAGTCTGCATACTACTTACTCAAAAATGCCAGAAAAAAATATGAGGCCCAATTTGGGATTCTTGGTCCTTTAAGGGTTAACTGATGAATTCTCGAGTGGATTGAAATAATCAAAGTGATGGGGGTAAGGCAAATGATATTTTAACAAGTGATAGGGGGTTAGGCATATGCCTAACTCTCGCATATTTTATTTTGCTATATAATGGAAGCGTTGGTGGATTAGGCGTATGCCTAACCCTCTGGCATTTTATTTTGTTGGAATTTTTAAGTGTTGGAAGATTAGGCTTATGCCTAATCCTATAATAATTCTATTTTGTTGAAAATTATAAGTGTTGGGAATCACGCATGTGCCTTACCCTCAGACATTTTATTTTATTGAAAATTGTAAGTGTTTGGGGGGTTAGGCATATGCCTAACCCTCTTGATATTTTATTTTCCTGTGACATCCAAGTATTTCAAGGTTAGCATATGTATACCTTGGCTCCGATATTATGTTTTGCTATTGGATGCAGTTTTTGGGGGATTAGGCATACGTCTAACCCCCTAAATCACTATAATAATTATTTTTAATTCCAGGTGTTGGAGCGTTGGACATATGCATAACCTATTAACCTCCCATTACTTGGTATTTCAAAAATTAGTTAAAGTGATAGAAGTTGGGCGTATGTTTAACCCCATCACTTAGTAGTTTACACAATAATTGCAAGTGATGGACCCTAGTATAAATCTTGTTCAATGTGATAGGTCTTTTATAACTAAATATCCGTTCCAGTGACTTGTCTTTAGTGACTCAAAATCAATTTTGAATCACTACAGACAAGTCACAACAAACATTTAGTCATTAATGAATGTCACATCAGAAAAAATTTGTACTAGTGGAGGGTTAAGCATATAGTATATACATGAAAACATATAAAATCTACAACACTCCAAAAGCATAAACCTAAACTCTAAAAAATCTAAAAACATAATTTGAAAAAACTTAAATAACTGCATGGAGGTCAAACTTTGCCAATGGTTTAATTCAAGAATTACATTATTTTTCGGCATATATTTCTAGAGCATATTTATGCTTTTCTCATTCATACACTATTCTACCAAAAAAATTACAATGTGCAATTTTAGAGGGGCATGTGCACTTTTAACGAAATGGGTGTTTACATGCCTTTTGTGCACATGTCGATTGTTGTTTGATATATGCTAATGTGGTCATTGTGATACATGACTATTTATCGGTCGGCATCCGATACAGTCGTGGGTAGTATCCGCCGGCTACTACATCCTCCGTGTAGATTAGTGAATGCGGCCAGTCTTTTTAACATTTATTGATATATGCCATCTTCATGTTCTCTATATTTGCTTTGATAGTATATTTGTATTGCGTTCTAGTCATTATTGGCTGTTGACCCACACACAGTCCACACAATAAGAAAACTTGGTAAAAAAAAAACCACAATTGAAATTGGTTGTTGTTCGTTTGACCACAGTTTGTTGTAGTCGCTAATCGACTGCAAAACTTTCTTTTTCAATTTGCGGCCGGTAATTTATAAAAATTGGAGCGTGTAATATACCGTTGGAAAGGTATTTTTAAGACCTTTCCATCTATATATTACATGCTTGAAAATCCTCAAAATTGTAGCCTCAAATCAAAAAAGCAAATTATGCAGTCTTTTAGCAATTGCAGCAAACTGTGGTCAAACGAACTGTAGCCAATTTCAGCTAGGATTTTTTTTACCAACTTTTCTTATAGTGACAGCGTATATTTGTATTGCGTCCAAGTGCCTAATGTGTACTCTACATTCATGACTTTGTATCAGTTGGCAGCCAATACTTTCAAGGCTAATATTTGCTTCATACTTCGTACACTACTAGAAAATTCAATGTCCAAATCAACAGAGAAGCATTGATATTTTCAGTTGTTTTGAACGAGTTGTACATGACAATAATCAAGAGAAATTTGTTGATTTTTTTGTTGATCTGGTCAAATAATATATATAATTTTTAAAAAAAATTAAAAAATTAAAAAATTAAAAATCACTACCCGGATTTCTCGGGCAGATTTGTTTTTGGCTGTCCGGGGCCTCCGGGTAGCCAAGCTATACACCCACGGTTGCTACTCGGGTTTGAGCCAAGTAGAAAAACCAAATTTAACCAATTATGCTAGATTTTAAACTCTAAAAGTGAAAATTAGAATTTATACAAATTTTCAAAGGTTAATGCTTTTAAATTCATTAAAAAAAAAATCTAAAGTTATTTTTGGAAGTTTGACCGTACGGATAATTTGTAGAGATGATGCCCTACATTTTGTCTATTGAACCAAAATTCAACAAACATATAGAAGGCACATATTATAACACATCTATGTTTTGTCTAATACCCCTCGGGCTTTTAGGGGTTAACCCCTAACTGTCCCGACGTCCATATTTTGGACGTTTTTGGGGGACATTCACCTTCGAAGAGCTGTAACTTTTGCAAAAAGTGTCCAATAATAATGAAATTTTGCAAAAACTCCCCGCATGATGTATGGAATGTGTGGTAAAATTTTCAAATCAATCCGAGATGAATTGAAGTTTTTATGATCATTTGAAAGTAGGTATCTTTTTTTGGACAGTTTCTGTGAATTTCGGTGGTAGCAACTTCGGGGGCTTGTATCTCCTTCATCCCAAGTCCGTTTTCAATAAAACTTGTTGGGTTGAATTCCCCTTGAAGTCTAGTTATCATGGTGAAATTATTTTGTCAATCCATGTTGTTATGAATGTTTGGGAGTCATTTTAGTGCACGGGTCTAGTTTGGACACTTTTTGCTTTTTGGTTCAAATGGGTCACTTTTCGGGCTACTTTTTGACATTGCAAGGCCATTTTCGGGCACATTAAATTTTTTCATGAGGATTTTTTTGTACCAATGTGCTTATATGATGATTTTGAACTACTTTATGGTTCAAAGTTTTTTCATTTGAGTAATTTTGAAAACGAATTTCACCTCTAACTTGCTAGGAAAATTTCAGCATCCTTTTTTAGCACTAAAACACTATGATCTTGCAATCTATATGGCCAAATGACCCCAAAATTGATCCACATGATCTACAACATGTATGTTACAAGATTGTACAATTGAGATTTCTATACCTCACTTACATTTAGACCTATAACACATCAAAAGCAATGATGATTTTAAGCCCAAAAAAGCTAGGGACCCTTAGGGGTTAAAGTTCGATGATTAAAGCATTATTTTTTTCTTACATATACACGTACAATTTGGTGTTTTGGAACTCAGCAGACTTTGAAGACCATTTTGGCATAGTAAAATAACTTTTTTTTAAAAATCTTTAGACTAAGAAAAGCTGGGAAATTAAGTTATGTTTCATCTCGAAAAATCCCTTTGTGATTTTGAGCCTCCATTCAATAGTTAAAGACAAAATTCAGAGAAGGTGTTTGAAAATATCAAAGAAAATATTCCTTGCTACCCCACTTTGAGTTTTGTCTATAACTTTTGAATGGAGGCTCGAAATCTCAAAGGATTCTTAGAGATGAGAGTTAGTTTGGTTTTCCAATTTTTTTAAGTCTTTTGAAAAAAGTTATTCTACTATGACAAAATGGCCGCCAAAGTCTGTTGAGTTTTTTTTTTTTTTTAAATTGTGAATGATTAACCTCTAAGTGACCGGTCGACCATTTTTTGGTTGCAGCCCAAACAACAGTGACTAACCATGGGCAGGAAATGACATTTTTCAAGTTTTGATTTTTTGTTTAAATTGGGGGTTGAGATCATACTCTACTGCTTTTTGATACATTTCATTTGCAATATTGAGGTTTGCTAAAGAATTTTTCAAAGACAATGACCTCATTATTGTCCTAGTGTTATAAAACTTACTATTTCGGGAAACTAATGATGTTCACTCATTTGAAAATTTTGCCTTTTTAAATTTTAGAATAGAATGTCTAGTTTTGACCAATCATACCAAATTTCAAATTCTAAAAATAAAATTTGTCATTTTGGTGAAAATTAAATGGTAAATGCTCTTAAATAAATTGAATGAGTATCCAAAACTATTTTTGGAACTTTGATTGTACGGAAAATTACTAAACATCATGTTTCTCATTTTCTCTTTTGGACCAAATTTCATCAAAGTTGCAGAAGTAACATTTTATAACACATTTAGGTTTTGCCCTTACCCCTTTGTCATTTAGGGGTTAAGTTGAAAAAATTCAAAGTACATAGAACTTCAACCATGGTGTTTTAAATGTTGCCCATATGAGGGTGTTTTAAATGTTTTAAGTGTTTTGAAAGTTATAATTTTGTGCGTACGTTGATGCCTTTCAATTTTGAGGATTATGTTCACAATCTTGTTGAGAGTTTGCATAAAGAATTTCAAACCAATTGGATCTATTTGTCATGGGTGCCCAAAATTGCCCAAAACTAAAAAATATCACCTTTTGAGAAATAACTTTTTAATTACAATTTGAATTGATCAAAAACAATATAGGCATTAACCTGATAGTGAAACATAAGTTTATTAAAAATTTCACATCTTGTAAAAAAATTGTATTCAACAAATATTGTATTAAGAAGGGCCTATTCAAAAGTGGAAAATGGTTTGAAATCATGACTCATGGTTTTGAGGGTTAATTAATTATTTGGCATTAATCTGCCAACCTTGTCCTACTGCTATGGTATAAGAACATTCCAAAATCTTATAAACGTACGAAGTTGAGTCCATAAATTGAAAAAGATTACAAAGGTTCCAATATATTCTAAAATATTCCAAAAGATCCCAAAAATTTCCAAAGATTCCAAAAAGATTCCAATTTTCCCAGATTTGCTAAATTTTTGTTGATTTGGACATCGTACTATTCAAATTAACAGAAAGTAGGTAGCAATTTGTTGATTTTTACAAAAAGTTCCAAAATCAGTGAAATTGGTCATTGTAGTGCCCCAAACAACATAAATCGGTTGATTTTTTTGTTGATTTGGTCACTATTTTCTAGTAGTCATTTCTTATTGTAGACACTAGATTACTATGAACTCTTCTTTCTTTGATGACTCTTTTGTAATTCTACCGACTCTACGTGTCATTCTTCATGCCTGTATCGGCTGTCGATTGACAGAGATCCTTCTTTGTGAACTAACTTATTATTTTGTCACCTCATTTTAGGTGAATGGGAAATGTAATCGCAAACCAGTCTCGCAATCCACATTCAATCAGCTCCGAAAGACTCACTTCAAAAATGTTGAAGTAAAAGCAATTGGAAGCAACTTCTCAAAGTGCACCGAGTGTGCCTTTCTCATTGAATGCATTTCCAAATATCCAAGACTAAGGATGTAGTGAATAGCAAGCTTTATTGGATGATAGAGATCCTCATCTTAACTATCAAAGAGCCTGTTGAAATATATACGCAGGTTGGAGTGCACAATTTGTATAGAATTTGTCAGAGTTTCTGTGCATCATTTATGATAAGATGGATACAACCTCTACAACTATTCCCAGAATGCAGCAAATCACTAAAGCCATGGCAAGCCTTGGCCAAATTCCCAATTCTTGTATAAGTATGTTAACATATGGCCACGGTGATAGTGCTTTTGCTCATTATTCCACTGCACTGTGGCTTGGTGAATCCAACTTTACAATACCCTCTCTGTGTCATGTTTTACAAGCTTTGGAGAGACCACCTATTTGTAAATCAAGGGTACACTACCAAAAAATCCAATTTCTTTGTTGTTTTGGTCGTATTGATCCAGTTCATTTTTCTGTTGATTTAGACAGCACTCTATTGATTTGGACAAAAACGCAACCAAATCAACATAAAAGTGAATCAGATCAACGCGACTGAAACAACTAAAAATTTGGATTTTCTAGTAGTGGTATTGTTTCCTACTCCTCCTCATAATACCGATAGTTCACCGAGACTCTTCTACATGGCAAGTCGATGTGCTCATCCTCCATCCCTGCTACTACAGGCCTTATCACGCCACCACCTAGCCCTCGACACCCAACTATTCTTCTACCCAAGAAGCTCTTTTTGCAACTTGATAATTTAGCCAAGGATAACAAGAATAGATTTTTAATGGCCTTCTATTCATATTAACAGCCAAACGCATCTTTAAGGAAATCACTGTTGGATTCCTAATTGTGGGACATACTCATGAGCTTATTAACCCTTAAACGTCAAGAGGGCCTGGGCGGGGCAGCCCGGAAGGTATCTAAATATTTTTGGAAAAAAAAAAAAAAAATCGAAAAAAACAGAAAAACGGCTCTGTTGGCCAGCCACTGCTGCGACATTGTTGCACTGCGGCACTTTTTAAAAAACGACATGTACTGCCCAACTTCAACTCCAATTCACTCCAACTACTTTGATTGCTTGTGGATGATTCCACAAGCTCCCAAATGAGACACAAATCAAGAATCTAAATCGCTTTTGCAATAGCTTTCTAATGCACCAATTCTCTCTTGATTTGGTTGAGAAAAACTACTTTTTTCCTCAATTATTCCTTTATAACAAGCCCGTGGGGCTTGCTTTGACGTTTAAGGGTTAAGTGGAAGAACATATATGTCCTAGCAGATCTCATTAAGGCATTCATCAACTCCCAAAAAATGGTGGTCTTTATTCCGGAATTTATCCACGAGGTGGCTGATTTCAAATCTTACATCAAAGATTTCCACCACGATGGCGTCAACAAGATTTTGGGACTTGGGGATAAACATCTCTTTAAGTTCTATATTGAAGAGGATGGAGATGATCAAGGTTGGCTTGTAATACGGTATAAAATACGCGCGATTGATTCATCATGGCTTCTTCTTGGCCCTCCTATCAAAATGTGGTCGGCTGATTTTCCAAGGAAGACCTCGATTGCCAACTAATGACCTTCATCATGTTCCCTTTAAGCCATTATGGAGAACTATTCAGATCAATTTCAAAAAGGTGAATGTTGAGAAAGAGCATGCAATAGCTAGCAAATGCATGGAGAAGCAGTGTTTCGTTAAAAATGATATTGCTAAATACATTGAGTTCTGGAAGACCGGTATAGCGCTCAACAAGAGATACTCTGAGGAGATGGTCGGATATGTTGCTTATTGGGATTGGATCCACGCTGAGATCAACAAACCGTTGCCGAGAGCTTTTTCAACACTTATAGAGGTATTCTCGCCAATTTTTGATTGGGCACATGATCACGCTTGCGCTATTCCAAATTCTGGATCTAGTTAGATTAATCTTGAGGACTTCACTCTCGAGGATGATGTCAATGCCTATCAATATTGTGATCCAACAAGAGATTGATTGAAGTTGACCTTTAATACCTTCTGTGACGTGCTTCTTGGGGACTTTGTTCTCTGTTGCCCCAGCCACAATCATTGCCTTCTAGTGTAGCTTGAACGAGCGCTTGAGTGTGTTGACTTAATCCAGGGTTCAAACTATAGAAACTTCAATATGGAATGGTAGATTCCTATGAGATCAAAGATGGAGGAGAAGTTTGTTGTTGTTAGAGAGTGTTAGTCGCGTTGATGGCACAGGGAGCTCTGCCTTTTTCAAGTTGTACACATAAGTATTGTTATGTTTTTGCACATGATGCCTTTGCATGCCATCACTACTAGAGAGTGCGTAAAAACCAAGACAAAACCAAGACACATTTGTTGGAACCAACAGAGAATGGGTTTAACGTAGCAAACATTTAGTCATTTGCACAGAACCAACAAGTTTTCTCTTGGAACCAACAAGTTCCTGTTGATTTTCCGGAATCAACTGTTCCTAACCCGCACAGAACCAACAGAATTTCTGTTGATTTTGTGCGGGTTAGGAACCCCATTTCTCTAGTAGTGCATAAAGGGGCCTCTCGCTACTCATGTTATCCATGAGACATCTGTTGCAGCTGCTTTGGCAAACTTGGAGGCTGTTGGTGCCGTAACGGATAGAGATGTTGAGGAGGATGTAGAGGACTGGCATGGCTATCTCGGCCGCCAGCCAATACAACTCTTTGAATACGTTCATCAAGCTCCTGCAGATTCCATGTTGGTTGCCGGCCAACATTCTTTTTAACATAGGGCTTCTATCAGCTGTTGGCCGCATCTTTTGCTTCATTTGGTTGCCTACTGCTGTCAACTGATACCTTGTTGTCCTACTTTTAATCTAATCGTAGGAATATAAATAATATCATATCTTCCTATATGGGCGTAGACAGTGGTCTAGGACTTGTACAGACGTCTATTTACAACTTGAGTGAAATTACTTTTTAATCTGAGCGTACTCCATGCAACTTGTACTATTTTCTATCTCATTGTGCTTTGTTGATTTCACATTGTATATTTCGTCTCCCTTCACTTGTCATTTGACTTTATTTGTAGTGGTTGTAGAGGACTAACATAGCAGTGTCGACCGCCAACCGATACGTTGGTCTGGAGACGTTCATGGAACTCCATCGGGTTACTTTTTAGTTGTCAGCCAGTATTCTATGCTATTTAGGGTTACTTATTGGCTCCCGGATAATGCTTGATTCTCCTACTTGGAATCTACTTGTTTGAGTATAACTAATATCATATCATCCTCTGGGGCCCCAAAAGGCTCAGGACTTGTATAGTCTTTTTCTCACATTTTGATCGAATTGACAATGTTTACTAGCTTACTCTGCGCGGTTTTTTCTATTATTAATTCAGTGGAATGACTTTACTCTATCAACCTCCAGTCAAGACGTTGATTTTGCTAGATGTTTACCTTATTTGCCAAAATTTTGAGCTCTCTATTGGATTGCCTGTCGGTTGCCGGCCCATACTCAATTGTTCTACATAGTATCTAATCATTGTAGTAAATCTAATTTTATATCACATTTGCTGAATAGTTGTATTGTCTTCTTTTCTCAGTTTGATTTTAATTACATTTGTATGTGGATGCTATTCCATTTCGCATCGCCTCATTGTCTGTATAAAGTTTAGAGTTTAGGGTTTAGGGTTGAGGAATTTGGTTCTAATTGTGATGTAAGCGTGCCGACACTTTTGTTTTACTAGTTCTCTTTAGTTTTGTCTAAACGACTATCTTCCATTCATCGTTATATATTATCGTATCTCTTAGTAAAATTGCTCGTTGTGGAAAATGTGTTGACGGGCCGCCGATTCTATTCTACGAAAATATTAAAATTTTGTTTGAATTTGTTCATATTGAAGCGTTTTTCAAATTTTGTAACCTATATTTCCATGTTTTCTTCATTTTTTGCATGTTTTGTGGGCATTAATTGAATGAAATTGTCTATAATTAGTCTATTTGTCCATAATTAGTTAAATATGAGTCCTAAGATGTAGTCTAGTACATTTTAAAATATAGTGATGCATTTATCATTATTGTGTCCGAATGAAAAATAAGTTGAAAGGTTATAAGCAACTATATTGTTTGTAGGAATAAGTGAATAACTTGTCAATTAGCTTTGAATGGCAAGTGTTCGTATTATACTTTTAAAATAACTGTTCTAGCCACTAAAATTAAAATTAAAAAAAAACAATTAAGGATTTTTCTACAATATTCAAAGTTAAGAGGGCACTTACCGGTATTGATTAGAATTACAAATATTATAAAGTTGTGTTTGTATAAAGAATTCGTAGGTAAGATATGTAAAGAACATTTTGAAAATGTATTTATACTCAAATTTTTGGTAGGATAAAGAATTTTATAAAGTCAAAATTCACATTCAAACTCTGTGTAGGGTTTTGTAAATTTTTAAGAAAGCATGTAGATTTCATTTGTGTCTTTCGTGACATAGCGGTTCTTCTATGATTTAGAATTGGTGATAAAATAGGATTGCAATAGTCTTGAAGTGAGCTCATTAGTGTCCCTTCCTTTTTAGATGTAATTCACCATTTCTACAAATATATCCATGCATTGATCAATCACATATCATAAATGTGTGCTTCTTGTGTGTTTACATCAGTTTCAAAATGTAATCCAATTTCAAAAATGATAATATTAGAGGTGTCACATACCTAGTCACACTGTCACAAACACAGACAGAAACAACATAGATGGAATTGGTAATGACGATTAAATTATTTTTGCTAGTACCAGTTGCAAGTCAAATAGAAGGTAATATAAGTGAAATTGGTTTTTAATTATAAGTTAATAGTTGTGGAAAGGTCTTATTGAAGGTTTTATATTGTAAGATAGATAGATGTATTTAGGTGACCTTTGATGCAATATTTGAATAGATCAAGAAGTAAGAGAGTTGCTCTGTCATACATTTGGTAGTAAGCTTGTTCTATTATGACATACAAGGATTCTAGGAGCAAGAGATTACAAAGAAAGTGAAGATAATTGCAATTGTTTGAAGTGAAGGAGTGTCATTGATCTAAAGTTTTGAAATGCAAACACAAAAATGAAAAGAGTTGCATGTTTAGTTCTTTATAAAGGTCCATAATGATGCAATTATAACATTATATGTACTATAAAATATTTTGTATGACAATTCTTTTAGGACGTTTGCAATGTTCATTTTATAATTGGATTGAAGCTTCAAAAACACTACACAAATTAACTACCATATATGTTATTCTTTTTAACAAATGGATAATTGTATGTAAAAAGAGCTAAACGTCATTGATTGAAGAATAATTATGTAATAAAAAATTCACCACATCAGAAACAATAGCAAAATGACAACTTCACCATATGTATTTTCTACATTGATTTTCCACAAATTCATTTTTTTAAACATATGATTCAATAATTGGAACTATAATAATTTTATTTGAACTTGAAGCTAAATATATTTGCATTTAAACAACGAATAAATTCATGTTTTCATAACATCATGCAAAAAATTAGGTATAACACTTTGAGCATTTCTTTGACTCTTGAAGTGTGGACAAAGATAATAATAAATTTCGAAATTGGTGATCATTGCAAGTGCAAATGTGTATTTTTGAAAACCTAACTTGTGCAATCACATTCTCAAATTGATGTAGTTTACATCTAATGGTGAAGACCTTTCCAACCATCTTTGTAGAGCCAAGGCATACAAATGCAATTTTATATGCATCACAAATTGTATTTAGAATATTCTACTAAAGATTATATGCATATAATTTTTTTGATTAGATGAAGCCCAATCTTAGAGTAACTTTAAACCTAATTCAAACACTACATTCAAAAAAGAAGGTTACCTCATTTTGTAAACGCCTTCATGGTTTGAGGTATGTGTACAATCAAGGATACAATAAAAAGAATATATGTTAAATGAATTTTACTTGTTTGAAAATATTACTACTTCACATACTATAAACACGTTCTTATTTATTCACATTTACCAAAAGCAAACAATGCAGAAGTACAAAGGCTTAAATAATAATAGTATACTAAAGGATGGTGGTGTCAAAGGGGTATGTAAACTTCACGATGATTATTCTCACATATACTTTGTCTTATTTCAAATCTAAATTTTTTAGATTTAGAATTTTGTAATTTATCTTTATTCAATATTGTCATCTGTTCTTACTCGCTTTATGTTTTTTTTAAATATTCAACATTTATCTAAAAATAAATTAAAAATGTGATTTACAAGTGTGAAATATGTTTAGGATTTATTTTTTTGGTCTTCTTAAATCTCATCATGAAAACCAAAACATCAAGTAAAAAAATTCATATATATAGTGAAATATTTATTATTGGTATGTCTCAAATTGTCAAAAAAATTGTAATGACACCTAATTTTTTTTCACTTGTAGGTGTATATGTTACAAGTAATTAAATACAATTTGGTTATTGACCAAATCTCAAAAAATAAGCCAATTTTAGGAGCTTCACCCAATCAAAATGAAGTTGGTTGGAATAATGTAATCAATATGGATTTGGATTTTGAAGTGAGTAATTCAAATATTTCAAGTAATATTAAAACTTTGAAAGCCACTAATTGTTAAATATTTATTAACTTATCTTTTTTGCAATCTTTAAATGAACTTTAGATAATTCAAAAAATGGCTAGTAATGCAATCAATACAAGTATAATGTCTCCTGACATTATAAGCATGCAAATTACAACCCCAAACATTGAATCTCCTTGTATCTCATCATTTTCTTGTGAATCTAAGATAAATTCTAAAAACTTAATTGAAACAAAACACAGAAAAATACCATCTTTAGATTTAACAAAAATCAAGCCTTTAGACGATTGTGATATTTTCCAAAATATTCATAGTTCACTTGAAGTGAATAAAAAGTGTGGCAACTCAAGAAAAGGCTTACTTAATGAAAATGAAAAATTATTGAAATCACTTGAGTATATTGAAATGGATAAAAAGAACGAAAGTGATACAATTTCAAAAAAAAAAAATTCGAAAAGTCTTATTGGTCGATTGGAATCAAATTTAACTTCAAATAATTGGCAGACAAATACCCATAATTCCAATATGCAATTTTTATGCAATGGAGATGATTGGAAACAACCACATTTCTTAAATTCATTAAAGACCCTAAATGATAATAATAACAACACACAAGATATATCCTCTATTTATAAAAATAATAGTGTGCCTTTTTCATCTCCAAAAGAATCATTGGAAGAATCAATTGAACCTTGCAGTGTACTTTGGACTGAAATGTTTGATATTAACCAATTTGATAATAAAAATGACAGTAGTGATGAAGAATCAAAAAACCAATGTTGTCATTTATTATGTAAATTTCAACGCAAAAAGCAACAACAATTAAAAATTAACAAATGTAGCAAATTCCAAAAAACAAACAAGAATATTAAATGCCAACAAGATACACTCAAACTTAATTTCAAAGACATGGGAAGTAATACAATAACATTAAAGGATTGGACTCAACATATGACTCCTAATATGCCAAAAGAAACTAGTTTAATACAAGAAGATTTCATTAACAACGATTTTGAAAAATCTTTATTAAAAGAAGAAATTGATGCAAATAAAAATGCTTTAAAAATTCCACATAAATGCAAGTCAAAATTCACTAATATGATTTATTGTGAAGAAACTACAAAAACCTCTATCGATGATATTGATGAATTAAAGTTGGTTAATACAAATAATAAAGACTCAAGTACATTAGGTTTCCAAGATATAGATGATAATGCTCATCTTTTATACAACGATCATTATGAAGAAAAACAACCATGCAAACAAAAAATACAAAGTTTGGAAAATAATTCTACCAAAGAAAAAAACGAAAACACTTCTTATAAGATGTTAGGATATAAAAACATCAATTTGTGTTCAACAACATGCAAAAAATGTTCTTGTGATCCAAATGATGAAATTTGTGATTGTGAGGGAATTCACTCATATAACATACATGAAAGTGAAAATAACATGAATTCAAAGTTGACTAATAATGATTTTTCTAATTATAATAGAAATTTCAATTCAAAAGACTTAAATAAAAACTTTGTTTTTGTTGAAAATTTAGAAAATGATAGTAATTCTAAGTATACATATAAACCAAAATTTTTTAAGGTAATTTGTGAAAGTAGAAACTTGCAAAGTGATAGTGCTAATACTTCAAAGGAATTTAAAAAGCATCTCAATGATCTTCAAATTACACTGGCTAACCCTACACTCAATGAAGGATGTACAAATATTAGCTCTCATAGCTTGGCTAATTTAAAAAACACAACAAATTTAGAGTTTTTGAATAAAGAAATTTTATTTGAGTCAAATTTTCTTGATAAAGTTCAAGCACAACAAAAAGATGATGAAGTTTTTGAAATTCTTAATAGAGTTAAACAACTACTAAAAATTGGATCTCTCCAAGAAAGTTCAATAATTTCGAAAAAAAAATGTAGCTTTAATGAGATGGAATGTGGGCAAAAAAATCACATTGCATCAATTCATCAAAACATCATGCAGAATAATATATCAAATACAGACAATGTTTCTTCTTTTGTAATGGATAAAAAAGAAAAGGATATATATTCTATTCTTCCATATCATATAAATCAGGAAAATTTTGAGAATACTCCTTTGGACTCAAACAACTATAAAAAAATAGAAGAAGATGAAAATCACCATTGCAAATCTCTTGAAATTATTGATGAATCTATGAAAAATATACAACAATTTTCCCACAATTTACTAACATGTATAAAAGTTGAACATGAAAATTTTAAATTAAATGAAAATAGTGAAGACAACCCAATTGAAAGAGTAAATGAAAATAGTGAAGACAACCCAATTGAAAGAGTAAATGAAAATAGTGAAGACAACCCAATTGAAAGAGTAAATAAAAATACTGAAGACAACCCAATTGAAAGAGTAAATAAAAATACTGAAGACAACCCAATTGAAAGAGTAAATAAAAATATTGAAGACAACCCAATTGAAAGAATAAATGAAAATAATATGGAGACAAACATATTTGATGATGGCATTCATTTTAAAGAAAGTAGTGACATTCCACCCATAGATGTTTTATTAAATTTTAATTTATGTACCAATATTCAAAAAATTCATATTAATGAAAAACCAATAAACTGCAAAAATTCATCATGTTCAAAGGAGGGTATTAACAATGTTGAAAACCATCACGATAGAAATTTTCAAAGTTTTATTAAAGAAACTGAAGCAAATATTTTTGCGTTAAAAGATACAATACCTTTTGTTTATGAAAATATTGAAGATTTGAAATCGGTAAGATACACTCTTGGATTTTTAATCTACAACCTTGATCCACATGTAATTTTTATTTATTTTTAAATAGTCATTTAATAATAATAAAATTTCTTATCAATTTTTAGATTTAATTTAATTTTTCGATATATTAATACATAAAATAATTACTATAAATCTTCTAATTTATTGAGAAGATATACAGACTGAATTTCAAATTGAAAAATCAATTCTAGAACCATTTAATGATTTTGATGCATTAACAAATGAAGTTTCATCTTGTATCAAAAACGATACAACAAATTTCTATAATGTAAACACGCAGTCAGATATTGATCTTTCTAAATTCATCAGTTATGACAAATCTCATGAAAAATCTATTAATGATGATAATCACTCTAAACCATTTCAAGTTGGTTCACCAAAGGAATCAATTGAAGAGCCAAAATTACCCAATATGAAGAATGATACAAAACAAAATAAACCACATACAATTGGTAAAAACGAATATTTGCGACGTGAACTGGTCTATGATCAAACAATGTCTTCACTTACATGGTTGCATCAGGTGTATTTTATAGTTCAAATTGAATAGTTAAAAAAAATACATCTCAATTACATATAAACATTCTTCTAAATTATTACTTAATTAACTTTATATTCAAATAAATTGTATTATTTAAAATAAATATAAAATATAATATAACTTATCATAATCAATAAAAATTTCAGAAAAGACAAAAAATGAAGAGATCTACACGAATTTCCAATTTATATGGTCATGAGAAATTGAGAAGGAATACTAGAAAAAAGTATTTAATGAAAAATTTAAATAAAAGAAAAAATATTTGTTATGAACATATAAAAGAATCCAATAGAAATCATGCATTTGATCCAAAATCTTCAATAAATGGGTCAACAGTGATTAGCAAAAAGAAAAATTCTCCCACAATAATTCATGAAGGTAGTAAGATTCGGCTTCCATTTAATTTAAAACAACAAATTAATGATGAAGTCAAGCAAGGATCACTTGGTTACAAAATGATGCCTATGATTGAGCCTAAAACTTCAAGTTTTCAAACTCCAATTATAGAAGATTCTCCATTCTTGGATAACAAAGTTTATTTGGAAGATGGCTTACATAATGATTTTAATATCTTAACAACCGCACATTTGGAGTCATCTCAAAAAGAACAATCAATGGGGGCATTTTGTTGCAATATAAATAAATGTGTACCACATGAATTTTCATACAAAAAAAATCCATGGGATCACAAACATGGCGACTTAGTCGATACTTTGAAATTAAAAGAATGTCAAATTTTGCAAAAAAATGAAAACACTTTTAATAAAATAGAATTGAATACAAATAAAGTGTTGAGCACAACTCGTTTAAGAAAACAATGGATCACAAATCCCCATGAAATTCAAGAAGTTATATGTGAACAAGAAAGTAGCAAATTAACAAGTGGAAAAATCAATACAGAAGGAACCTTAGATAACTCAAATAAAATATCATTGAAGTCATTATCTAGTGATAAAATGTCAAATGTTGCAAACATTGATAAAAACAACATTAACCAAAAACATCATAACATTCATCAATCTCAGAAAAAACATGATACGCTTCATAATTTTAAAGATTTGAAAGACGATTTTAAGAAGAGTGAAGAGCATCAAAATTTCTTGTCTACTATAGAAGAAGATACTACAATAAAATTAGTTCCTGAAATAGACAACAAGTCAAACAATTGTATACTTGATACTGAATACTTTGCAAATCTTTCAAAACAAATTAAAAAAGAAGATGAACAATGCAATAGAAAAACTCTAAACTTTAAAATTAAGTATGTTGGAGAGAAAATACAACCTACATTTACAAATAAGAAATGTTTAAAAGTAATAGAAGGAGCTAAAGTACCATCTCAAACATGTACACCAACATCTAATGGTAAGCTTTTTTTTAATGATTTGTTTGAATTCAATTGAAATGATCACAATCAAAGTTTAAAAAATTTGAGAAAATAATTTCATTTTCTAAAATATAATCAATGGTGTATACATAGAACTTTCACAACAATCTTTTGGTCAAAATAGCGGAACATGTCAACGAGATGCTTTAAATGTACAAGAACATGATACAATAAGTGGTAAATATTTTAACTGTTTTTCACAATACATTTCAAATTAACGTAAAATTTAATATGTATTGAATAATCACACGTTGTAATTTTAATTTAAGCATCGAAATTTTCAAATAAATAAAAATAAAAAATGTCCTCTAAAATTTTCATTAAAATTTTTATTCATTACAGAACTACAAATTTTAGAAAAGAAATCATTGAATGATCTCAATGAATGGGAAGATCTTCTCTCACCATTTCTTACTTTAACTCCGAAAAGCGCTTCAAACATGGCCCTTAATGTTTTTGATTCATTTAAGAAAAAACAGTTTGCAATAGCACAAGATAACAAAAAATATTTTTCTGACTTAAATAAAGAAGATGATATAAAAAACAATTTAAATATTGGTTACAATATAAATGAAAATTATATAAGCTCTACAAAAGAAAACATATTATCAAAGGCTGATGTTTCTGCAGTTCAGTCAATTCTTTCAAATATATTATAATTAATTGCTAAAATTGAAATCATAAATTTTTAAAATAAACATGTAATTTAATCATTTTTTATAATGATAATTCTTTATACATTTTAAGTTTTAAAAATAATCAAAAATTGAACATGGTTTTGGTAGATAAATGAAGCACTTGTTACTGAGTTGGTGGAAGAAAAACTCATTGCTAGAAAACCAAAGAAATCTTGCTATAGTCATCAATCTAAAAAGGTAATAATTATTATTAAAAAACAATTTTTTATTTTTAAAATTTTAATTTATATTGGTAACGTACATTCAATTTGGATAATAAAACTCAATGTACTGATTTTTAGAATTTTGATGGTTTATAGAAAACAAATTTAATAAAAAAAATCAAAATAATGCATTACTATTTTGTAATTTAAATAAAAATTGAATTTGGTACCTATTTTTTTATTTTTTTATTTTAATAAGTTTTATAATTGATAAATTTAAACAACCCATAACTCAAATTTAAAAATATAATATTTTATCAATAAATAAATCTACAAAATATTATCGTTTATTTTCTTTATTATAATTTAGATAATAAGATTAAATTTTAGTGCATATTAATGATTTTTTAATTTATACTAATTTTAGGGTCATTTTTGAAATTTAGTATTTTAAAGACAGTTTTTTCAATTAAAAAATGATAATTTCAATAGTTCAATTATAATTTCATAATCAATATTGAAATTCATGAATTACTAAAAAAATTATTTAATATTTTAGGCATTGCATTCACACAAGTTGAGAAGATATCAAAGATCGATTTCTAGTACTTCGGAGATAAAAAGAAATTTTTATGAGTTAGAGATGCTCAATGTTGCTCTTATGCATAAAAAACAAAAGCATAGAGAAAAAAGAATCTTGTTGGCGCTCAAAAGTACGTTTATTAAATTTTTATGTTCAACTTTATAGATTTCACATAAAGACCACTCCATAATGTCAAATTTCAATTATTGAATTTATATACAAAAATAAAGTATCTACATTTGTCAAAATAAAACAAATTACTCAATAGTAAATATAATATCTTCAAATTTGATATTTTGACATTTAATTTTCAATCGGTATTTTATTCATTCACTAAAATTTCAATCATACTAAATTATAGAAAATTCATAATTTGGGCTTACTTTCAAAAAAATTAATATATTTTAATATTATTAAATTGAAAAACTATATGGTAGGCTACAAATCTTGAACGGAAAAATGCAAAATTGTCTAGACAAATTCTTGAACTTCAAAATGAGGTCTTATAAAATACACATTTCAATAATATCAAACTAAAATATGTAAAATTATTTTGATGATAACAAGATTCTTTTGCTATTATAAATAGTGGTAATATACTCATAATTGATTGTATTGGCATTTATAGATTGCTAGTTATGGAGCTTTATCAACAAATGAAAAAAATCCACAGATCAATGATAAAAAATTTCCACCTCCATTGGATCCAAGGAATTTGTTTTCAAATAATTTGTTGGAAAGAGCAAACAAAATTTTAGATTCAAATTCAAATTATGAGAAAAAAACATTATTTTCAAGTATATATGTCTCCAATCAATACCTTTAATAATAATAATAATACTAATATCATTATTATTATTATTATGGCATTTTGTTACTATAATTTACAACAATATCATTTGCATCATATTGACCGTTATTTTTTAAGAAAGTAAATTTTTACTTATAGTACGATTTTTTGAAAATAAAAATTAACTTAATAATGTCATTATCAATAAATAAATTTGATAGGCGTTCTTTATTAAAATGCCATAACAATCCTATAAATTTTTAACGACTAGTATTTCTTGAAATAAACAAGAACTTCAAATCAATTTATAATGTAAGCTTGATTTATATACACTATTAACTTCAATATGTGGGTTTGCTCATAACAGAAAAAACTCATGAATCAAAGCATATTGAAGACAACAAGAGTCCAACTCGTAGTGCAATTAAAGTTTTTTCAAAGCAAAAGTCACATGATGATACATTGCTTGTGAAGTCAAACAACAAATATAACACGAGGAACATTGATGTATATACAACTAGATATACAGAAGCAACAAGAATTTTTAATGATAATTCCAAAGAACAACAACAAAAGGCACAAAAGAAACATATCGTATCAAAGTTGAAGATGACAAGCCCGCGTACACACAAGAGGTACTACAAAGAGCAAGATAGTCTTCTTTCTTCAAGGTCATGTCCCTCTCATAACTGTACTACAAGTGGAAATTCCACGGAGACCAAATGGAAAGGCTCTTACTTGGAAAACTCATATTTGAAAAAATCTGACATATTTCAACAAGTTTTACCAAACCTCAAGAATCTAGCAGAAGCAGTCACAACAATATCTCAAAGCAAAGAATTACAAGACAATTATAAAGATGTGGCACTAGAAGACCCAATGAGTCCAACAACTTGGTCCTTTGAGAAAAAAATTGAGAAAAGTAATAGCAATCTAAATAGTTATACCAATATATTTCACACAAGTATTTATGCGCCCAAAAGGGACATGATTGGAGGCAGGAGTTTTCCTAAGAGCCGTAGTGATGATTCACCAACACCTAGAATGTGGAGGCAGATAATGGCTCACAGGTATGGTTTGATAGGCCCGCATTGCAAGAAATTTTATAAATCCCTATTGCTGTCACCTCACTTGCGATATTCACACAACTAGATTAATTTTAGCTGCATGCTTCAACAGAAGAGGAGTTTCTAGCCCAAATATTATTACAAAGTATGACATGAAAAGAAGATCTCGTGAACTTGATGATTCATTACTAGACCGATTCAAATTCTCTTTCAGAAGGCGTCAACGCCTTTGTCAAAAATGTCACCAAGTAAATTGTCTGTAAGATCAACTCCAACACCCTACACATCAAACTCAAATCACGTTGCTCTATGTTGTTATCATTAAATCCACTTGTTCAATGTATTATAAGGCTTTCAGTAATACTATAGTCTTTTAGCAACTTTTAAACAATATTCCCTATATCCAGAAGTAAGTGTCCTAGTTTTTGGCTTGTTTTTAACTTAACCCTTTTTTTGCCAAAAAAAGCCATCTCATTACTCAGAAAATGGTTTGTCTTTGATAGATGTATACAAATTTTGTATCACTTTCATTTTTCGCCTCGTTTAAAGTGGACAAAGCTTAAGTTTGAAGTATAAAACATAGGACAAATATTGCAAAAAATTGCTAAAAACTAGGACAATTATTTTTGGACAGAGATCCAAGTATCATAAAGAAAGTCTTCTTCATTCATATAGAATATTCTCTTTATGATTTTTTCATAACAATCTAATTTTACTGAAGTTTGTCTAAGTGGGATTTTTGAAAGAAACATGGATCAATCATTTTGATGTTCACTAGTAAAAGGGGTGTCTGACAGGCATGATAGGAGCAACGAATCCTCAGATTCAACAGATTGCTGGTCACAAGGGCTAGACTCTACACGGTCAAGCTCTAGCGATGAAAGCACGGTACACACTACTGCAAAGGTCACTGCAAAAAGACATGGTAGCTCTAGGACAAGACATGGATACAAGATAGCAAGGACAACTACTCTCTCGAAAAAAAGGTGCACCTCAAAAACAGACCATGTTTAGCTTATTTTAACTTCATGGATGGTTTTAAACTGTACGAGAATATCAAACCAAACTTCACACTCACAACCATTAATCGGTAATGACCAGGTCCTTACGATGAGTATACACATAGATGATGTTTGATTCTACACTCCTCTTCTTTCACCAACATGGTCATCTGAAGCAGGCGAACAACTGGGCTTGATTTAATCCTCACGAGCATCATAAGAGTTGTTGTTGAAGGTACTTGTCCATCTACAAAATCTCTTCATCCTACTCTCAGACATTAATTAAATAGTAAGAATCATGGAATAGAAACAAAATCCTTACAAATTTCATACATTCATGACAATTATAATGCAAACTTCTAACATATCATGCAAAATTTCATTACAGGAGCTAGAGTAGAATGTTGGAGGAAACTCTAAATTACACCATTGTTAACAAGATGAAGAACCTTCACAAATTCAAAGAAGATGAACTCTAAATGAAAATTATCAAAAAATGTCTTCTGTGGTAGTTCTTTATAAAGGCTAAAATTGTTCAAGTTCATTTCCGACTACTAAAATTGGCCACTTGAAGTAGACATACAAAGCGGTTCAAACAACCTCCATTTTTGGTGGACACGATTAATTTTGGCGGAGTAGAATTTCCATAATCTTGTATTTAAAGATGAGTGCAGCATACTTAGATCATTCCACCAGATTTGTTTGCTTCATGGTATTACTCTATCCACATAGTATTGTTTTTTGTAATGAATCTAAGTGCAAACTTGATAACAATTCAATTGTTAACATGTGCCCAACATACATTAGGAGAGTGTTTAATATTAACCTATCAAGGCCCAGCTAGGGGTATGGCATTGATACCACTTCTCCCAAACTTAGAATTATGTAGCAAGATCCGCAAAGGCCAATATTGTATGCTGAAAGGAAAACAAAACCTGGAGGCTAAAATCAGATGAACTTTATATAAGGAGTGGAATTCTGCAGAAACATAGCAAAAAATGTTTGAAAGCGTATTGCATATCAAAAGTGTCAGCAATTACGTTATCCAAGATTGAACTTACTTTACAAAAAAGATGATTCATGTGCTACTTTACTTTGTTAATTCGAAGATTACAACCAATTCTTCACAAGATAGGTATCAAAACTTTAAACTTTATGTGGTTAAATCATGACAATCTCGGTCAACAAATCAATAAAGACAACAACTTCGACTTAGACTTCAACTTGATCTGCTGGAATACTCATCAAAGTTTGTGCAACCTCCCTATTTGCACTGCTTCTTTAAATATTTTAACTGAAGAATTGAAAGTGGTATAACTACAAAATGACAAATAGATGTCAAGGAGCTTCTCAGTGGTCACGACATCCTTGTAACCAACTTTACATAGTGAGACCTCACACTTAGTCTATTGTACAAATCGTCCATTCTTTTCCACGCCTTGACGACACACTTATTTTGGCTTGTAAGATGCTTCAAGTTTTGATTGAAGCCATGGTAGGGCACCATTTCATTAAGCTCTAAATATGTGAAACAATGGATTCCATCACTAGTGATCCTCACCAATTCGACTGTAGCAGGTCCACGGTAGAAAGACGTAGCTCTTAGACAGTAGGGAGATGTATCACTTTGGTTGCATGAAGAAAATAAATGATTGGAATTGTAAGCTGACGATGGTTCCTATCAATCAGATATATGAGTCACAAACTCGCATCTCGTTTGTAGTTCATTGTCCATATTGTTCACACAAAAACCTATTGTTATCTTGAAAATTGATTTCCAAGTTGGTCACGTTCTCATATTGAGCTTTAGTAAACCTTACGCTTGGTGTTACGATCTCATGATCATCCTTTCCAAATTCACTGTTGTCTGTGCCTTTTCTATGGATCATAACACCGACATCCTAACTTTCTTAAATACATTGATGTTCCATTACTATATTTGAACAACGTCGTTAGACCACTCAAATTTTTCAACATGCCAAAAATCGTTTTTCCTACTCGAAGCATGATAGCAGTTTTAAGTTGGACACAATCTCCATGTTCACGTGATTTCTTCTCGTCCATTTTGGCACATCTTAAACACATATTGTATGAAGAAGAGTTGTGCAAGCATTGCTGTAAAGATTCCACCACTTTGAGATGCCTCCTTTTGGACTTTTCCTACTCATTATGTAAGTTGTATGCATCTCTTTTTGCTATTGCTACGGTACGCTACAGTGATTTGATGACAACCACTAAATAAGCAGGAATTTCCTTTAGAGCGGATTATAAGTCTATTACAAGACTGAAGGATGCATACAAATAATCGACATGCTGTAACCTAGACTTGCTAAATATACGACTCTAAAAAAAAACTCTTTAACATAGTCTTCAGGCTTCAAAATGACAGAGGTCTAGAACATTCACTTTGGTCAAGATATCACCTCGCTCTGACTATTTTAAATGTACAAGAAGCTCTCCAACAACTTGCACAACATCAACAATATCATTAATATGACCTTTCAGTTCCGTAATCTGCTCTTTGAAATAATTTTGCTCAACTTTCATGTGCATAATCTATGTGGCTTAGACGTCAAACCACTCATCTTTGACAACGTTAAAACCACAGTTCCTTGCATCTTTCTTATATTTGATCACACCATGATGTGTTTCACGCATGTTCACTAACAATAGAATGTGCTTCTCTTGTAATTCCGTGTATTGGTCCAAAATACGAACATGTCCAAGATACGAGCATGTCCATCATAGCCATTTAAAGCACTTTATGCATTTCTTGAGTACACGTGCATACATGAAATGCAACACGTTCGACGCAATGAACATGAAAATTGAGAATTGGACGTATTATATAGAATATTGACTTGAACTTCATTTTAACATTTACCAAACATGGGGATTCTCCACACAATTTGACGCCTTTGGGATGATAACGTTGATCGTAGTTTCACCAACAATAAGCATTGGCATTCATCTACTAATCTACTATCCAAGATGTGTCATAAACACTTTCAAATTATTACTCTCAAACTGAAGTAAGAACCACAAAGATAATTTAGTAAGAAATCATATGCGCATATGGACATAAAGTTCACCTCTTTCTACCCTCAAGCTCCTTACGCCACCTTTTTGCCAGGTATATGTGGTGGCCACATTCTTCTCTCAGTTATTAAACCATCAAAATCCATCCCATTTTCTCGTTGATCCCATTCTCTCCCTTTTTGTTCCAAAAAATTGGCAACATGTCCCTCCATAGTTGATGCTGGACTCTCATCATCCAAGTCATCATCGACTGGACTAGAAGAAGATGCAGACTCATATTTAAAACAATTAGAGAAAAAAAACTTAATGGGGCTAAAAGAGGGTTGCACACCACGTACCAGTGTAAGAGATATGCATTGTTGCTTTAAAGACCTTTGAGTAAAATTATACCTTGTTTTGTAGGTATTGGATCTCTTGTTAGAGCTTGTCACGATCGTTAAGATTACATAAAGCCTTATAACAATGAAGCTTGTGCTGTAGTAGTTCTTGTTCAACTCTTGCTTTGTCTAGCTCTAGGTGGTGGTCAAACTTCTCTTGAAGCATCTAGAAAATTTAAAAAAAATTTGGAGTATAATTAATTCATGGAAATGGCAGTTCCATGAATTCTAGTAGGTTCAAGCATATATGTTGATACTAGGGGTTTTCAAGGTAGGGTGACTACAAATATGTAGTAACATTTTACATTGTGATATGTAATAACTATCTAGACAGTAACATTTTACATTTTTTTTGGCCTATTTTAATAACAAGTTTATGGTGTGGGAAATTAGATTTGGGAATATTGTATTCCCCCACATTTTTAGAAATGCTATACAATCAAATTTGAGATGTACAGTGCAAAACATCATACATATTATGCATGAACAATACACTTTCATATGTAGTACCAAAGTGTCCACCCTAACTTAAAAACACCCTACTAAGAATCGCATAATTTAGAGAGTATAGGATTGAAAAAAGAACAAATGAAGCTAGATAAGTCCTCTTTGCGATCTCCAAAATCTCTAAATATTATGAAAAGTTGTAAAACATAGCGTTTCTGTGACAACGTTTGAACATCTATATCACATATCTCATATTCAAGCTTCAAGGATGCTAATTCATTACTCTAAAATCCTTTGGAGAAAGAACACCATCTATTAAACTCTCCAACCGTGTTATCTTCTCTTTACGGTTTTGATGTATGACGGCATTATACTTCCTCTCAAGTGTATACTTCAATTTAGGATTTATTTATTATAATAAGGCCATATTCGTTATATTGAGACTTTTCGCAGATTTTGAGACAGAATGCTAGTTATTCAAAAATTCATTTTAAAAATAGTAATTGAAACCCAAAAATAATAATGCTCAAGTAGTGATTCGATAATGAAATTCTAAAAGATGGTGTTATTACCTATTTATAAAAAAATACTAGTAAAGAGATAAAACAGTTTATCTTCGAGTCGAAGATAGAAATGAGACTTCGAAAAGTCTCAATATAACGAATATGGCCTTTAATGCTATGTAGGTGGAAGTGTATTGATTGAATGAGACTCACATATTTATAAATAAAGCATAATCAATGTCATGTTGCATTTATAGAAAGGAGTCCAAAACAATTTATGATGTTTTCACATGTATATTTAAATTTATGAAAGAGTGACCTTGTTATTGCGCACCATAGCAGAATAAGCCACATTGATCAAGAACAACAGGGACGACAGGCGGTGGCACTGGCAATGCCCACCCATAGTTAGGGTAGAACAATATAAAAAAGGCAGGCAGTTAGAAACGACTCACTCGTTCATTCACCCGAATTGGGTCGTAGTCTAGCTTGGATATTGTGCCACTGTTATTCACAGTGATGTACATGTATTTTCTATCCCCTTGGGGACCAAGAAATGAATGATTGCCTCTTTTTCCCTCACTTGTTTTCTCATCGTCCCTCACTATTGCTTGTTTTTCTTATTACATGAATCTTGTCTTATTGTATTACACCAAAAAACCCTCCTCTATGTTGCCAAGCCGAGAGCTGCCTTTGTCTACTATGTGATCACTGTGTCATGAACACCAGTGGTTGAAGTCATCTCTTCCTCTAGAAGTAAACAATACTCCTCTAATATCTTGGTTATCGTAGTGTCTGCTACCTATCCTATACTACGCTGATTTGTCCCAAAGTATCTCACTCTCATTGTTGTATGTGAAGTCCACTCTCGTACTCTAAATAGGTCTCTCTACGTATTAAAATACTTGGACGTCTGGCTAGTTCAGCCAAGGTCTTCAATCCCTGTCGTCTGCACCATACGCCAAACTGTTACATATCCAAGGGCAACATTGATGACTTGGTTATCTTAACAACAGAAGCTGTCCCAGCCTTCTAAGTTTGATTATAGTTAGTAGTCTCCACATTCTCCCCCAATCAACCCTGCTACCCTCATATTTTAGGTCCTGTTTAGCTCACTTATTGTTATCAATGACTTCCATGGAAAAACCCAGCTAACAAACCTCTATGAGCCTCAAATTAGCAATACTTATTAAATAGAAGCAACCTATAAAACAATGTCTATATTATTTATATAAAAAGGTTGGTTAAACGTAAATAATTAGTTGGAATAGATTTCTTGAGTATAGGTGTATTTGAATTATTTAAAAATACATCCTATTTTTCAATGTAATTTGTAAAATTCTAAATTTTTTGCTATGAAAATTTAAATATATTGTATTACGCATGTAAAAAAAGGTTGAAAGCTCCTTCAATGTTTTAAACTAATTTTCCAAAATTTCCAAATTATTCACTATCACATTTTTTTGATTGCAAGTTCCAAATGAATTATGATGTTCAATGCAGTCTCATGCCCTTAGTTTCATCAAAAAAATTCAAATCAACATTTTGTATAATTTGTTCTATTTTACTTATCTTTTTACGTACATATGTCTTTTTGTATGATTTTGGGAAGGATGCATTTTAAATTAAAAAGTCAAAAATGCTAATGTGGTAATGGATTGAAGAGAAATTCATTTCAATTTCTATTTAGTGATTTTCAAAATGGCTACAAACAATGGTTTTTGGAAGGTGGCCATTTTAAAACCCAATTATGTATATTCAACAATTGCTTTTGAGTTGGTTTATTTAATACACTATCCAATATTTCATATACAACTTTCTTTGGTCTATTTTTTGGTATTTATTCATAGATTGATATTAGGTATGGTTTTTTTTTTAATAAAAGCAATTATCAAGCACAACTAGTTTACTAAGCCAATTAATGTACTATGTATTGATTGTAGTTGTCCGAGCAATTGTCAAAATAGAATTAAAATGATCTTTGTAGCGATTAGACATGAAATATTTTTTAACAACTACAACTATTATTTGGGACAACTAATAACATGACATTTTTTGATTGCATACAGATTAACAACTCCATTAATACCCGTATTGATGCTCGCAACCCAATTCCAAAAGATGTTTCCCTATCATTTCGATGCTACTGATGTTTGAACTTCTTTTTTTTAAAACAACCTTGGGATTACTTGCTGGCGACTTGGCCTTCATTCGGTTATGATTTTGGCATTGTAGAAGTGATTCCTTTAAAACCCTAGAGCTAGTTCAACTAATGATGTTCTCAATGTGCTATAAATTAATAGAATCCAATTCAATAGTGACTGTCCTACTTTCAATCCCCTAAAATCTTGAACAAAAATTAAAGCACATGTAGTCTAATTCCGCATGTACATATCATAACTTTTATAAAATCAATTAAAAGAAACCAGAATATTCTTGAAGATCTTTGGAAAGGTTCTCCCCAGGTCCTCCTCTACAATATTATCGTAGATGAGTAATTCTTCTACATTAGCACTAACTTTCAAGAATGTTATGATTCCAAATCAAGATATACATATTATAAATATTTCCAAATGGGCACATCATCATGTAAAAGTGAAAAATTTACAAGAAATCCAACCGTTCTATATATTCAAATTTGGAAAAGTAAGTCTCAATAATAACCTATCACTGTCTAATTCTTTTTCAAATATAGAATTGGACAACCAACGGTGCTCAAACCTCTCTAGATGTTCTACAATGACATTCCAGAATAACTTGCACACTTGTGACATTATCATTCATTATAGACACACTTGTCACATACTAATTCATTATAGACACACTTGTCACATACTAATTCAAACTATGCCATAGTGAAAAAGTAGGGACCCTAAGATGGTCAAATTAGAGAGGTTTGAGTATTCATAATTATGGATTATGAGAATGTACACCACCTAAACATCATTCAAATCTTAAGTTAACCCTTAACTGCCCAACCATGCAAATTTTGCATAATGTACAAAATCAAACTCCGATTTCTTGTCCATCATCCACTTTTTGTGATGTGAAATTTTTAGTGAATTTTTTTCATGGGAAGTTAGTTTCGTGCATGTGTGATCCAATTAGAAAGGGGATGACTTGTGAAACTTTATGCCTCATTTTATGTTGTAGTGTTTCACCAAAAAATTCGAAGATTTTAGTCTAAAAGTGCTCTTGAAAAAAAAAACTCATAAAATTAAGCAACCAAAAAAATCTCCAAAAATCACTACACTTAGAGTATTACATTTTAACCCATCACAACAAATTTCATCCACAAATTGTCAATATCTTATTCGTAATCAAATTACAAAATAATTTTGAATTTTATATTCCAAAATTTATAGAAAAATATTAGTGAAAGCAATCATAGATCTAACCATATGGATAGAATCTAAAATTCATAGTGTACAATACAACTTTTATTCATACATCAAGTTCAAAATATCCATCTTAGTTGCATTTTATGATTCATCTTTTCAAAACTGCCCAAACTGGACAAGGGTGAGGACGTTTAGGGGTTAATACGAACTTAGAACCCTCACGACTTTTTTGCACAATGTATTTCATATAATAAATACTTTCATTAGTATATTGAAATCTACTTTCAAAAATCAACAAGCTGCTAGTCGCGTAGTCTTTGCCAGTGTATCCAAATTAGGGTTTGTAGCAACTGAAGGCTTGGCGGAATTGTCATGGAAGGTCTTCTGCATATAGATCGAATACTGCGGCGTGCAGCATGAGTCGGTCCGTCAGGCTTTTGGTTTGGTGTGGTGCTTGGCCTTGATGCGGAACTTCATGAGGCCGGCGCTGCAATGGCTTGGCACGCTGCACCCGAAATGGTACCACCCGCGCTCCGGCAGCTTGTACTGAAACCCTCCTGGCGCTTGCCCTTGCGTGCTGTTCGCCAGCAACGTCGCTGACGAGAAATCGCACGCCTCGTAGTGCGCCAAGTCTTTCAACAGATACACGTTGTGCTCATGCACGGCCGCTTCATTCGACTCGTACTTGAACACTGCATGCCAATCAATCAAACACCCGTCGACGCTCAACGCAAGAAGAAGAAAAATCAGGTCAATTTGTTCATTGAAACCGCAACTTCGCAGGCTGCTCTGGCTAGTACGTAAACCCTCATCTTTCTCATTCTCAACCGCTCAGCGTCCATTTTCTGTAGTTTAGGAGAATTGGACCCCTGCTGCAAATCATCTGTTTATGTGAAAATGACTTCAGTTTGACACGATCGACTCTGTTGATTTTGTATCATAGAACAAGAGGTTTAAAATGATGTATTGCAATCAGAAAATCGAGGTAAAATGAGAAAATGTCACCGTTGCAAAGTTCAGTACGTGATGCAGATGGCCATATTGCGCGTTTTAGACGCTTAGGGATTAATTCTAAATTTTTTTGAGGATGAGTTTATTGGAACAGGTTGTGTCTCTTAGAAAATATTGTAGCAAATTCCATCCTTAGAAACTGTGATTCTAAGCTTACCCTAATCTCATTCTACATCCTAAGTAATTTGTTTTGATGATGAATTTATTAAAAATGTATGATCAATTTAAAACTAGGTTGTGTATCCTAAAAAAAATTGTAGCATATTCTATTTTTAGAAATTGTGATCCTAAATCCTAGTATAATTGGAACCAGGTCGTCTATCTTAGTGAACACTATAATTAGCAAATTCCAGTTTTAGAAATTGTGATCCTAAATCCTAATCTATCATTCTAAATCCTAGTTTTTATGAAGATGAGTTATTGGAATTATAAAATTTGGTTATTAGCAAATTTCATTATTAGATTTCTAAATTAAAACACCTAATCAAAAACTTGTCATAACATATAGGGGTCATTTCTTGACAAATACGCTTCTCCGGGTGTAATTTTCACTTAAACAATGAATTTGAGAAAGATGCCAAGGTTCAAAGGATATGGTAAAGTGCCTCAAAGTAGAAAAGAAGAAAAAATGACCCTGACAACATTTGTACGTGTAAAATTCCATTCTTAACCCCTAAGCTCCCAAAAGATCATTTTTTGGTCGCTGCCTGTTCTTAACAAGCTGTCCGGAACAAAAAAAAGTTTTTGAAATTTCAAAAAAATAAAATAATACTATACTTTCCAACGCAATTTGAACTAAGTTAAACTCCACCAGGGTGGAAGCACGATAAAGTGACCACGTTGTGATCCCTAATCGAGTATATCGGAAAGTGAGCTAAAAGTGCATTAAAGAAGCGTTTTTATAAAAATAAAATGTAGGTACAAAATATAAGATATCATGTTCTAAAACTTCCTATCAAACTTTTGTGAAAAAAAATCATTTTTGAAGTAGAAAAATGACCTTAAGTGCAAAGTAAGTGACCAAAAAGTGATGCAAATGACATTGATATTATAAATATTTGTGGAAAGTGACGTGAAAATACATCAAAATAAATGTCTTTTCAACTTTTAAAATATTGGAGACCTTAGATGCATTATAATCTCAAATGAAATGAAATATTTTCATATGTTGAAGATCATTTTGGTCACAAAAAGTGATCCTATATGATATTCTGACAGCTGTATTTATAACCCACTTTATGGGTATTTTTTTGAACTATTTTCATTTCTACTTTTGCATGAATGTTCCTAAAAGGTCAATAAAGGTCTCCATATTTTATTCATTTAAATAAAAGTGATATTAAGATCACTTTCTTGCTTATGAATGAGAAACGACTGAAAAAAATTTTGAAGATCACTTTCAATGGGCACTTTACCGTGCTTTCACCCACCGGGGAGAATTTTTCAAAGTGGATCACCTCAACATTGTCTTAGTGTTATAAAATTTGCTATTTGGAGAAAGTAATGATGTTCCCTCCATCATTTCTTTTGCTTTTTTGAAGTTTACAATAGATAAACCAATTTTAACTAATCATGCTAAATTTTAAACTCTAAAAGTGAAAATTATAATTTATAAAAAAATTCAAAGGTTAATGCTTCTAAATTCATTAAAATTTATTTAAAGTTATTTTTGGAATTTTAACTGTATGGATAATTTGTAGAGATGATGCCCTACATTTTGTTTATTGAACTAAACTTCATCAAACATATGGAAGGCACATATTATAACACATCTATGTTTTGTCCAATACCCCTCAGACTTTTAGAGATTAACAATGATGATTTTTGATTTAGGACACTCAATCAAAATCTTACTATATAACACTAATATGTACGAAGGACATTTCTTGGAAAGGGTTTAATCTTTACTACTAAAAGAGTGAGAGCAAAATATTTGTAAAGGACCTAGGAAAAAGTCTCAACGTCCAAAGGATATGATCTAAAGAGTAAAGAATCAGAGCGAAGAAGAGAAACCGACCCCTCCAACACTGATATACAAAGTACAGCCAAGGTTATGGTAAATTACAAAAGAATGCCATTGGTTAACCCCTAAATGCCTAAAGCCCTCTTCAAATTCGGCAGTTTTGCAAAGATGGATTATAAAATGCAACCGAGAGGGATATTTTGAACTTGATATATGAATAAAAGTTGCACGTTATGAATTTTAGATTCTATCCATATGGTTAGATCTATGATTGGTATTACCAATAATTTTGTATAAAATTTGAAACATGAAATTCAAAATTATTTTGTAATTCAATTACGAATAAGATATTGACAATCTAATAATGAAATTCTTTGTGATTGGTTGAAATGTAATACTCTAAGTGTAGTGATTTTTGGAGATTTTTTGGTTGCTTAATTTTATGAGTTGACTTTTTTTTTACCACTTTTACACTAAAATCTTCAAAATTTTGGGTGAATCACTACAACATGAAATGAGGCATAAAAATTTCACAAATCATCTCCTTTCTAATCGGATCACATATGCATGAAGCTAACTTCCCATAGAATCTAGAATAAAAATTCCACACTGCAAAAAATGCATGACGGATGAGAAATTATGGATGAAATCTGTACATCGTCCAAAAAATGGACGCTTAGGCAGTTAGGGGTTAAGGATCATCCTTTGTATTTTTTGGCAACCACATACTGTACATCCAAAGGGCATTTTTGGGGGACTATACCTATCTTATTTTTAGTTGTTGAAATTGTAACTTTCATTCTATTTTTGACTCCCGTGATTTTCAAATGGAGTCACTGTTCTTGTCCCGTGTCGGTGCTGGTTTGACCATGAAGTCAGCCTCTTCTTAAAGGGAGCTTTATTGGTAGGTTACTCAAAAGACGTGAACATGTTTGCCGTTAGAATTCAATGGGACGAAAGGTAAAGCAAAGCAAAAGATCGACTGAGTACGTCTGACTTGCAGGGGCCGGGTCATGGCGTTTGCGTGATCAATGTTCAGGTAGATGAAAGCTTTAAGCTCAAAAACGTACGACAAGTGAAATGGAAAGCAGTCGACAAGCAGTGAGAGCTTCTTACAAAGAACGTCGTTGTTGAAGAAGCCTGGATCAGCTGCAGTACTGTTGGCCCAAGCTGCGTAACTGGATCCGAAGGTCCACCCGGCTGGGCCCCCAACAATGTGGGTGAAGGATTGGGCCACTGGGAGGAAGAATGATGCCATAACCACAGCCATCATCACCACTCCAATCATACTTGGCGTCATCTGCCTTTTCCACAAGTCATGCGAAAAGTAATTAAAGAGTATATTAGGTGAGCAACCTGCACTAACAAAATTCCTTTGCATGTTGACGCTAGAATGTGGATAACAGTCCAACCAGGAAGCCTTACAGTTGCTCTATGGAATTTGCTTGTGAAAGAAATGAGCAAATTAATGAACTAAAATGGCTTGAAAAGCAACAGAGTTTGAAGGTCAGGGATTACTGTAGTCGCACCAGGCCAGCAAACTTTGTTATCACTCTTGATTTCTGCAGGCAAACATGAACAAGATGAAACATGCAGTCTCAAAAAGACTACTGTAGGGTTTGATCAACAGATTCGGAATCAAACAAGACAAGCTACAGTAAGGACTTAGTATCTGGAAAATGTATGTCACCTGTTGCTTTGATCGAGATCACCACTGTCTGTGCAGATTGGAGCTCAGGAAAGGTGTTTTATGAACAAGCAGGGGTCTATTCGGAAGAGGTGGTCATAGCATTGAAATTGCAGATATTTCATTTTCAAAGGAATGCGGCATTGAAGGCCTGTTAATGGGGCACTGATAATCTATTACTGATGAGTGATGAGACTTTGATGGCCGTTTGTTTTAATTAATAACGAAGGTCCCTAGGACAGAACTGACAGTGTGCTGCATTATAAATATCCTTGATGTGATTATGCCACTTGCCATAATGCATGTGGTCCTGGATGTGGAGACTTCATTTTCATCACGTGGGGGGAGGACTCACCGCATCACTTGTACAGTGTGTGGTCAAGTTCCATTATACGGCAGTGTGTGAGATGGCTACTCAACAGAATAAGAGGTAAATTTCTGATTTGACATCTTTGAATCACGTTATTGTGAGTGCTGTATTTAACCACAAATTGATCGTTGAGGTACAGTGTCTGATAAGTCCTTTACACAAAATTTGAGCAAATGATTCAAGCTTTTGTACTGTTCTGGAAATTCAATGCAATCAATTTAGAACTTGGTTACAGTACCTGGTTTTTGAAACTTGGTGCCTAAGAGCATCACCACCTTAGGCTCTAATGACACGCCATGTTGTTTTTGGTGAGTCCGCCTCCCAAGGGTTGTCCCACCTTTGACTCGCCAACTACTTTCTTGATCAAGGTCTCTTCAAAATGGGAGGCTATTCATTGTAAAATGGTGTGTCTCAATTGGCTCACCAAAAGAAAGGGTTGACCATGACCATAGCAAAGATGCTCCAGCCAGGGAGAGAGAAGAATAGATAAAGCAATCAAAGAAGGTTCTAAGAAGGCGGCCGGGGGATGGCGAGGTAGATATGATATGTTCAGTGGAGATTGAAGGGTGATGTGGAGCAAATGCTAGTTTTGAAGTGCCACATACCACCCGATTGTGTACTAAACCTTCACAATCACAAAGAATGAAGAACAATTTTTTTTAGAAAGACTTGGTTAGTACACCTTAGGTATTAGAATCATAATGTGGAGATAAGAATCATGAGTATAGATTTTTTGCAGACTTTAGTTGAATATTGGAAACCTATTTGATTTATTCTTGAAAGTCTTTATAATTTTATGCCTAGTAAGTTAACATGAAAAAATTCTGCAATTTTGTGGGAAATTTTGTATAAAATAGAAGCACCAACTGCATCATGATATGTTAACCCATTAGAAGTGTCCTCACCCCTCTCCAGATTGGGCAATTTTGGAAAGATGCATTATAAAATGCAACTAAGAGAGATATTTAGAACTTTATGTATGAATAAAAGTTGTACATTATGAATTTTAGATTCTATCCATATGATTAGATTTGCGATTGCTATCACCAATATTTTTCTATAAAATTTGAAACTTAAAATTCAAAACTCTTTTGTAATTTGATTACAAACAAGATATTGACAATCTATGAATGAGATTTGTTGTGATGGGTTGAAATGTAATACTCTCAATGTAGTGATTTTTGGAGATATTTTGGTTGCTTAATTTTATGAGTTTATTTTTTCAAGAGCACATGAATAGACTATAATTTTTGAAATTTTTGGTGAAACACTACAACATGAAATGAGGCATAAAATTTTCACAAATTATCTCTTTTCTAATTGGATCACACATGCATAAAGCTAAACTTCCTATAAAAAATTCAGTTAAAAATCCACACTAAAAAAAGTGCATGACACATGGGAAAACAAAGTTTGCTTTCTGTACATGAAGCAAGAAATGCTTGATTGGATAGTTAGGGGTTAACCCCTAAACGTCCCAGCATCCAGTTTCTGAACGTTTGTTGGTCAAACCCAATTTTGATCTTAAAGATGACTTTTGTTGCTAATACACCCAACTAAGAAAGTGAAGTTTATTAAATCTAGTTTGTACTCCACTTTTCAAATCTTAAAAATTCCAATTATTGAGTATTTTATTGCTTGTGCAAGCTTTGTAGCTCAAGGTTTGAATTACACTACATAGGATGTTCACCTTTCGAATTTCAAAATTTAAATAAAAAAATTCTATGGAAAACATATCATGTGATTCTCCATTGTAATTTGTACCTGCTCCCAAAAAAATATTAAATTTTTAAAGCTTTTTTGTAATAAAAATTATTTTTTGAAGTATTTGACTTAAAAATTTGTTAAAAAGGCCGAATTAAATCAAAAAAAATCTGAAATTTTCAAGACTGATAGGAAACATTCAATTCCATGCATGAAAAATATTACAAAATATATTTTGATAAATCTTGAAGGCTAAATTGTGTAGTTTGACTTTCCTACAAAGGAGTGGTACGTTTAAGGGTTAATCAAGGAAATCGCTTCAACCAATAATAATCCTTTCAACTCAAAAGACAATGTATCAACTACTAAAAAATGTTAACCTTTTAACTATCAAATCAATAAATCAATTAAAGCTTTTACCTCACACGTTAATATTGCATTTATAACTTTTTGTTTTCAAGACAGTAAACAAATAATACATTTTCTAAGTTTGAATTTTTTTCTTGAAATGCATTTAATAATGCATCTGCTATTGGTTTGTACCACCTTGGACTTCAAGGTGATTAAAGATTATTATGAATATTTATTAAAATGGCAAATTTCAATCAATTGGCCATCATTTCAGTTCTTCCACTGAAACGGTGAAATCCCACATTTAGGATAATTCTCTTCATGATGAGAAATTTAAGTAGAGAGATAGAAACTCCGGTCCACTTTTGAGACCAATGTGAATAAAGTGTTTGTTCGTCTCACCAATAACTCGGTGTCTACCAGACTAGAAATTTAATAAGCTCTTGAAAGTTTTGGCACTTTGAAGAAATATACCATGTTAAAAAATATGATCATTAATCTAGTGAACAATTCATTATGTAGTCTTGTTTGAGGACGTGGTCAGGAGTATCATGGCATCTAGGCAAGTGAAGTTGACATCCTAGTCAAACTAAAATATGAGATTCCATGTAATATTAAAGAGCAATGATGGTAAGCTACTCTAAGCCACGCACAACATTTTTTAGTAACCCCACTGTTCATCCTTGGGAATCAACATTACAATCATGAATCATTGCAGAAATCGTAATCTTTTGGAGAATCAAAGCCATCTTTAGCTAAGATGGCTTACCAGCTCAACAAACTTCTATTTTTAAATAGTTTCTACATATTCCACATAATCAATTCATTGTTCACATGTTGATACTCTGCACAAGCAAAAGGATGTGCTAGAGTACTAGCTAAAGAATGTTCTTAAGTTACTTTCAGTGTTGGACTGTTATGTCACGGTTCTCAGTGAAATGAATCAATCAGAGTCATTATGAGAAGTGGTGGACCTCAAACGGGTATTTAGAATGAACCACTGTCCAAGGTTTCACTGTAGAAAGATGCCATAATAGTCCAACACTGGTTACTTTGACTTGAATCCCTTTCTACAGTCCCTTTTCTATAGGAAAAATATTGAATTGAAGATTTACAATAAAAGCATTATTTCTACTGTTGATGAATGACGCATGTACAGTAACAATGCAGAAAAGGGACCAAGCGTTAGACAAGAGTGTTAAGAGCATGCCCAACAGCATGCAAAAGCACCAGTCAAACCTCTGTCAAGGTGGCGGAGGTTTGACATGAACATGGCCCCAGCAGCAGTAGAAAATCTCATCTCAATCACCAAGAAAGCTTGGCAGTGGGCTTTATTTGAGTTTTCTTTGCCATATACTAAAGCTTTGGAGGAAGAAAATTGCTCACGCCAAGCAAGAATCTTTGCCAATCAAAGGTAAGATAATGGCCTTGAAGCCTATTCATTGGCTCATGCTTCAAGGCCATCAAGTGTTATGAATTACTTTCTCTTTTAATAAACTGCCTTGGAGTTCGCACAAGGATTGTTGCTGGGGTACTTCTATTCCAACATTCCAACATTCCTCTTTAAAATGGCCTTCAACTTGATGCTTGGTGGACTAATTTGATCTGGAGCTGCTGGGCTTGCTCTAAGGACATGTTTGTATGCACGTAAGAGTGTAGATGTGAATTCAGTCACCAAGGCAACTTTTGATCACTGGGTCACTCTTTCAATTCTCATTCACACATACTTTCAATTATGTAAATTTAGAGATCAATTAACAACCAAAAATGGTCTGAAAACTTAGTTCAAAGTTCATTAGATTAATTGGTAACTACACAATCATTGTACAAGAAATAATGGAGGAATCTATTGATTGTGCATGAACTTCTTTACAGGCTTAGATTTTTCCAGCCAACGGGGGAATACTAAAAGCTAGCCTCCTCTATTGCAGCTTTATTCTGGAGTGATATATGACAGTACCAATGATCATGAATCGATCATGCATGAATGGGAGAACAACTGAATGAACTAAAGTCTACCCTCCATAATATAACGATATTATTGTTTGAAGCAATATACATGTGACATGACTAACCCATGCCTGCCATCTTGAAGTTAGGGCTTCCCAAACATGTCATAATAGAGAGGGACAACTGTAGTTGATTAATTCAGTAGACGGCTTGAGGGGAGGCCTTGGCCACATTTTCAAACACCTTCCAGACGTGGAGGGCCAGGTCGGGAGGCGGAATGGTGGCCGCCTGCGGCACGTATACGCCCACCCATTTAGCAATGCAGGTGCCTTCTTCTGGGCCTGCCAGGAATTGCATGACTGCAGAGAGGTACTTGTACTTGGGGTCTCCTTGTAATACTGTGTAACCCCATGTTTTCGTTGCTCCATCGTTCTGGTCTATGCGCTCTATCACGTGCTTTCCTCCGGGAATAGCTGCAGCAACATACATCAACAATTGCATTAGCAAGAATTAATTAATTCATGGTGGCCACACACATCTGCATGACATAACATGCAATAGCAAGAATTAATTAATTCATGGTGGCCACACACATCTGCATGACATAACATGCAATAGCATGTAATGGCTCTGCCTGGCCCTACAGTAAATGGTGTACTAGCATATTCCACACCCAATAGGACTTCATCGGTAGCTAATTGGATAGGTGTGTCTCAAGGTGATGCTCAAGAAAAATGCGTGAAGGAAAGGCAAAGGGCATGAAGGCTATTGAATGTTATGGACAACATATAGAGAATGATCCATTAATTTTAGAAAATATTTGAAACAAACTCAATTGATGTAAGTTTAATTCTCTACCATGTGTTGTTAATGATGTTTACATGCGTCACGTGAATGGTCAAATGTAGTTGCTTCCTTATCTATGGTACTTAAAGTAAAACGTTTTAAGAGATTCAAAGAAGGTAATAAAAAACATGAAAGTGAACTTTTTATTTATAGTTTGAATGCCTTAGTGCCTACCTAGTCAAAAGTAGATGGTTTCATATCTATAGAAGTTGAAATGAATCATTTGAAAATAATTGAAAGAAGGTGGCATGATTTAGTACCAATAGAAAGTATTAGAAACTATGTCGACTCTACGTTTGATAAATAATAAATAAAACTATGCTAATAATTGAAGAGATTCATTGCATAAAATTCAGCACATTTTTAGTAGAATTGCATTGTTGAAGTTGGTCCTTGTGACAAAAGAAAAACGTGATAGGTTACGTCTAGTGATGGACATGTATGGCATCTTCTACATGAAATGAATCTAACCTGAACAGTGTCCTATAGTGTACTATACTTCCAAATGAACATGCATTCCTTAATTATTACTTATTTATATTAAATACACGCCCAAGGGCATCACCATATATGTAGCCCACATGCCTAAAGGCTTTGCCCGAAGGACAAGGCTTCATATATGGTGGTGCCCGAGGTAGTTGGCTTAACCGGACGTAAAGCAATGGGGCCCACTTCGATTTCGTTAAGCACAAGGGTCACGTAACAGTGCTATGTGCACTGTTACACTCGCGGATGTCACTTCTGGCTTAATAAGCGAGATATTTAATAGAACAGGACGAAGCAGGCCTGGTGCTTTACAAACTCTTCATTCGCGTTGGCATGAGGATATACATTCTTAGTAAAATCTTCATAAAATGAAAATGTACATATGAGAAAGAAGGAAGGAAGGAGCAGAGAGTAAGAACGTACCATGGCCGAGTTTGAGGAGGCGGATGCTGCCGGCTTCGCCATTACCTTCCAAGAACTCATAGGAAGCGATGATGTGAGGGATGATGTTGGGAAGGATTCTATCCTCATGCATGAGGATGTTCCAGATGGTGTCCATGGGGGCCTGCAGCGTTCGGGTGTGCCGCACCACGCGCTTCTGCACCGCCGCTTTCTCGAACGTCTTCAACGTCACGATGACCATCTTCAGCGCCGTCTCCGGAGCGCCGGCTTCCCCCACTGGCTCATACTTCACCGTCCACGTCGCCTCTGTCTTGTTGTTTTCCTCCTTTGCCGGCGAGAATTGAATTTCCGCCGCGAACGAGCGGTAGCTGGACTCGTCGCCGCCTTCTATGACTGAGTACCCCAACGTCTTCGTCTCGTTGTCCACCTTGTCGATTCGGTGCTTTACAAACCCGGCTCCGGGAATCGCTGTACAAACACACATCGATCGTCAGTACTGTCTCTTCAATCTACTATCAGTCATGAAAAACGGCCATTTGGACAGTGCTCAAAAGTTTGAACTTCAAAGTGCTTAGAACTCGACTTCAAGTTAAGTGCTAATTTGGATTATGGGGTGGCTCACTGAAACTTAGAGCTCTAAAATCTAGGACGGTTATGTACTGGATAGAGTATTCCATGGGCTCTGCTACGGCATGTAGCGGGTGCATGCTATTTTTGAGTCGGGAAGCAACGAGGTGTTAGCATGTACCCACTGCACTACATGGTGAGCTCATGGAGTACTCTATCTAGCATAGCCTACAACACATGCCACACATTGGTAAAGTCTTACATTAAGTAGTACACTATGGAGAGTTGAGAATAAGTTCTGTACAAAGAACTGGAATATACTATGAAGATTGTAACGTCACTGCTTAGAACCAATCTGAAGCTGCGACAGGGGTCCTGATTTCCTGGAGTAGGCTATAGATATGAGGTTCAACTGGGCTGCAGTTTTCAAGTCGACAACCCAAAACGCCTCCTGTTTGCAAAAACTACTCTGATTCCTCAAAACTCAACCTTTAATATTCATTCTAGAGAGGAGGAGACGCTGCACTTTCAACACTGTTCACAGTAGTAAGCTGCTTCATTAAGAAAGTCGCTATCGAGCGCATAGGTGAATTGAGTACTATAAACTGTGGATATACAGTATATTGGCAATCTTGAGCTCAAGATTGCTGTGCAAAATGAATCTAGAGGGTGTTGAGGCAGGTTCTCAAGGATGGTACCAAGTTGTAGAAGCCTTGCTGGTTTCAGAATAATAGCATCAACTACGTAACATCGATCAACAAATGACAAACAATAGTGAGATCAATCGGCGTAAGTTATGACTGTTAATTACCGAAGTGGATGGCGCTGATGCTGCCAGGGCCGCCGGAGCCTTTCTCGAACTCGGCCTTGGAGAAATACTCGGGAGCCAAGTCCGGGAGAAGAGCAACGGCGTGCTTAGAAGCTACCCACACATCGTCAGTGTCGCAGTCCAGAAGCTCAGTGTGCGCAAATGTGTGCACAGTACTGCTAGGCTCCATAATTTCTTCCTGCGAAACGCCCACATAATCGATCATGGCCTCCTTCACTGGCGCCACTTCCTCGGCATGGGTTGTCGCCATCGAATTGATACAACAAACGATGGAACTTAAAACTGTATCTTCAATTGGTATGCCCAAAAGTTTCTCTCAACGGGTCGCTGGAACTGTAAAGCTTTCAGGTGCATATATAAATGAGGCCTGGTGATGGCGACTCTTGTCAGCTGAGCCCCTGGTACCCTTCTTTATATTGCCTGTCAAGCGCGTGAAAAGAGGCCCGATCTCTGGTTGGTGCTAAGGCGGCACTTTTGATTGGGAGCTCCGGTCCAGTCTTCCAGCCTAATAACGTTGGTCCCATTTCAGAAACGTGCCAATGATCTTTGTCTGGTTGGTCCTGGTTGACAGTGTCAAATTTTTGACAACATGTTCGTCACAGGTACATCTCTTGAAAATCTGAATCCATCAAATCCAATCACTGTTGGACTGGTATGGTGTCATTCTACTCTACTGCACAGTGAAACCTCGGACATTGGCTCATTTTTATTTTTATTTTTTTGAAATAAATGAAAGGTAATTTCATTGCAAAAAAAAGTCATACTAAGGTAACTATACCTTAAAGCGTTCACCTTACCCACTGAGCCTATTTACACACATAAAACAAAAAAATATTTTCAGTGGGTCTTATTAGCAAGTTCAAGAGGCTTCCAACGCACTTTAGCATGCATTATTTGGACACCGTATGAATAAGTTATGAATTTCCAAAGTGCTGACTATAGGCTGACCTTAAAGGGACCCTAAACTCTGATGTTCAGATTGTGCACATTCTCATCAACAGTAGGGTGTCAGAATCTACTTATTATGGAAGATTGAGCTATGGATGCTTTAACCCCTAGAGGGCCCTAAGGATGGAATATGGCCTCGGCTGGGATTGTACCATGAATTGAGGCACCTTGCAATGCATATTACTTGAAACAACCAAAAAGCAAAAGAAGGGCCCAAAGATGAGGAAAATTGTGAAACCTTCAAAAATAAAATTGGAATCACTATGAGTATTCTATGGAGTCTTTTGTGCCCATTTATACGTATTTGCAGCATATACAGGCGGTGGTAGAGTTGCTCTAAATTACTCCAAAAATTTTGAAAAATATATATACCATTGATGGTATTGACATTGACGTCTACAAAAGAATTCACCATCACAACATCATTTTCTAGTCTTCAATATATAAGTACAAATGTAAACCTATGCAGCAACTTCGTATGCATATCCTTTTAGGGGTTAAGGAAATGGTCGCTTTTAGGTATAGTTACCTTACTGTAATCCCTCAGCCACAGGAACGTGGTCTGAGAGGAAAGGCACAATTGACCAGACCAAGGACACTAGGACGACAGGGAAGAGAGGACCAGCCAGCACCGACGGTGATACATTGGTTCATTCTGAGTACTCGTTTTGAGGTTTACTTTTCATAATCATGACTCTAACTCATTCATTTTACAGATACCCTGTGATACTAGTACAACACTATGCTGGGAGGCCAAAATGAAAATGAGCCAGAGGAAGCGAGTGCTACAGGGACAGAGCCTCTTGCTTGATTTTTCAGATAGCAACATTTGAATTTGCACGTGGTTAATCAAGCTAGTCTTTGCAGAGTTTATTTTTAAAATCTCAGGAACTTAGGACGGCTTTCCATGTTAGGGCCACTTCACACTATGGCCGTCAAGTCGAGAGGCCGTGGGAATTGAGAGTCCAAAGAAATGGGCTGAAAATAGCCAATAAAATATTGTAATTGGAGCCTTCAGCCGGGCATAGTGTGAAGCCTCCAAAGGCCAAGCCCAAAGTCCAAACCCATACCATTTGTCCGGCTTCAATCTACTTCTCTCCTCATCAATTCATGCAATTTCTGAAATTTTCCTCTCACCTTCTCTAATCATGGATTCTAAAAGGGAACGCATTCTTGTGTTACTCTCAATTTTCATGGTCATCAAGTATGTCATTGTGGGCATTTTGGCATTGCAAAAACTTGCAATTTTTCAACAAAATGTTCAAATGATGATGATGGCAGTTTTTATTACACAAGGACGGAGGGTGAATTATCAAAGGAGATGTTGGCATTATCAAAGATATGGAGGTTTTTTGGACCAGACGCTTTTGTAGTCATTTTCAGATGGTGATTTTTGGAAACGGATGAGGGTGAGTATATTTCAATATTTATGTACTCTATTGGGACCTGTTTTGAAGAAGAAGGATACACATTTAAGATAAAGTATTAGTGTGGAGCGTAGGATTGCAATTACTCTTTCTTGATTAGCAACCGGTAATTCATTACAAATGGTTGGTGATTTATTTGGGGTTGGATTGAGTACAACTTCTATCATTGTAAGGGAGTGTTGTGAAGCAATTAGGATTCATTTGAGACCATTGGTTTTTAAGAAACCAACTGCTGATTGGATGAAACAAATAGCAAAGGCTTTTGAAGCACTTCATGGCATTCCGTTTATTCTAGGAGCAATAGATGGTAGCCACATCCCTATTGTAGCACCATCTCATGATCCCGTAGCATATTATTGCCGAAAAGGGTATTATTCATGTTTACTACAAGGAGTTGTAGATGTGAATTGCAAATTTTGGGACTATAATTTTGGATGGGCTGGACGGATTCACGATTGCGCATTATTTCATAAATTTGAAATAGGGAAGAAAACTATGAAAGGTTCATTTTTACCTTACAAATTCATTGGGGACGTTGCCTATCCAATGAGGCCATGGATTAGTTTTACTCACCGTTCAAGGGAGAAAGAACACGATTGTCTAGAAGAAAGGCGCACTGGAATTTCATTCAATCGAGCACTCGTATGGCTGTAGAAAGAGCATTTGGAATTCTAAAAAGAAGATGGCGTATACTATTGAAAAGGGTTGACATGCCACTCCGGAATTTGCCCGACATAGTAACCGCATGCCTATGTCTTCACAACCTATGCATTATAGAGAATGATCAATTTTCTGTGGACTGGGCTAAAGAAGCTGAAAAGGAGTTACAAGCTGAAGCCAACATGTCACTAGGAAAATTGCAGCAAGTAGATCATTTTCACGCACTAGAATTAGCATTGAGGGAAATGAGGGAATTGCAGAAGGCCAATCCAGAAGCGGAAGAAACACCATTCATAGAACATGGAGAAGAAGAAGAAATAGAGAAGGAGAATGATTCAAGTGAAGAAACAAAAAAAAAGTGACATGAGAAGATGAAAAAAATGTTGGCGGATTTAACTCGGGTCCATTTATTACTAGCAAAGAGCTATTACAAGGCTCATTTGGAAAGAAAATCAAGCTTTCACTTTGAAAGTTGTACATACGATGATGATGATGATGATGATGACTATGAGGATAGCTCCGATGAAGAGTAGCCAATAGCCTACAGCTTATTGATCAAACAATCAAATTGGTAATCCACCTTTTCTAGCAGCTCATTAGTTCTCTCAAAAAATTTCATCAAGCATGTGCTAGTTTCTGCCATTTTCTCAAAGATATCAATTGCACGGTCCTGAAAGTGTTGCTTACCTTTTGATGTAAGTTGGTGTTGTCATGGTTGTTGTTGTCACGATTGTTGATGTTTGAGCACTCTCCACATCTTGTGCTGAATTGGTTTGAATCTCCACATTATCCGTGGTAGTAGCCGAGACATACTTCATCACTTGTCCGGCTTGGTGATACCATTCATTTAGAGCATCATAAAACTTGCCCTCCTGTCGGTTATTACCAGAAATTCCATTCGCCAACTTGTCTTCTTTGTATGCATCAAAGATGGTCTTGAATTTCTTACGGCATGCCATAGCTGTCCGATTAAATTTTGGTAGCATGACAACCATTCTAGCATGAAGTCTCACCCATGTATCAATTCCTACAACCAAAAGAGCCAAAAAAAATGAGAGATGAATCAAAAATGGCCTTGAAAAATAAATCACAGCACATGTACGGATCCTCAAACAAAGACTATGATTGCTATAAAGGGAAGAGAAAGGTGAAATGGATCACCAACGAGAAGTAGGAGGAAGGTGTGGCCATTGAGAGGAAAGTCTCTCCATTGTAATGGAGGAGACTAGGGCTCAAATCCCAATGGCGACATTCGGTTTGCAACTTCAATAGGGGGAAAGGGGGGCGTGGGGGCCGGGCACGGGCACGGGCGCGCCTAAAGGCAAAGGCCTTTAGGCCCTCAATTGGCCCCAATCCTCAATCCGATTTTTATTTTAAATTTGACAATTAGGGGAAAAAAATTACCTTGTTTTTTGCCATTCCTCACGAATTCAGGCTCCATCTCCCCTTTGATCGCAATGAACTCAAGCACCTCCGAATCCTCCCACTTTCGATTTGCCTCATCTCCTTCTCCTTCTCCTTCAACTTTCACCACCGCTTTTGTTGCCTTCTTCTCCTTTGCTGCCTTTGCTACCTTTGGAGCCTTTTGCTTAGGAGCGACTCTCTTTTTGGAAGACTCTACAATCTCACAATCCACTTCTTCTTGAACAACATTCTCTTCTATCCTTTGAACAACCCTCTCTTCTACCCTTTGAACAACCCTCTCTTCTACCCTTTGGACATCCCTCTCTTCTACTCTTCTCTCTACAACTTGAGTTGAGTAGGGCTGAAATGCTCCATAAGAATTTGGGGCCAAAATTTTTTCTGTCTCCATTAGATTCGGCTGGCTACAATAGTAAGGGTTTTGAGAGAAAGGGTTTTGAGAGAAACGGTCCATCTGTCCTACTCCTGAAAAAATTGAGAGAGCCAAGATCTGCAAAAAAAAAAAAAAAAAAAAAAAAAAAAAACAGTTTCTACCAAGACGCACAAGAGAGAGAGAGAGAGAGAGAAGGAGCATTCCACTTTATTCCCTGTCCAAAACAGCCTTTTCAATCTAACGGCCAAGATCTTGTCAGTTTTTGAATTTTTTATGAAAAAATTCGACGGCCTCTCGACCATAGTGACGGGTCTTGCAAAATGCAGGACCCAAACGAACTTCGAGAGGCCGTCGAAATGGTCAAAAAGCGCTGCCACGAAGGCGTTTTGGAGAGCGACGGCCGGTGGACTTTGGCCTCTAGTGTGAAGGGTCGAGAAGCCGAAACCATGGTTTCCTGCAATTTGATTGGTGGAAACCGACGGCCTCTCGACCTTCGGCCATAGTGTGAAGCGGCCCTTAGTAGAGCCTGAACCCGCAGGCTGATGTCATGCAGAGCATCTTTGCCCAAAATTCAAGGTCTTTCATTAATACTTCTATCATGTGGCATTACCATGTGGATCACTGTTCGGGATATTTTTTGAGTCAACCAGTCAATTTCCTTTATTTTATCAAACCAATCAGTTTTTAAAGAATATATCCAATATGTTTTTTTTATAAATACTAAATATAACTAATTTTTAGTCATTTGGTCCGGTTTTTTACCTCTATTCTTGAGATGCAACCAGTTATTTTGCAAAGTCAATCGACTCACTTGTAACTAACTGCCGGTTCTTCCCGGACACTGATGTGGATAGAGTTTCAGCTATTACCGGTCTTGTAAATCAGAATTGCAAAACCAAAACACCTGCATGTCAACATGAATGACTTTTAATGCATTAACCTTATTGTTGATATGACGTCACACATGCAAGTTCAAGCTCTACATGGAAAGCCGTCCTTAACCTTGGAACTCTGGGAGAGACACTAAGTGTTTGATGAATGATGATAAAGGGCACAAAGTGTATTGGGAAACATTTTTCATCAAATTTTCATCCATTTGTGGATAAAACGTGTAGTTGCTATCTGTATTGATAACTTTTGCATGTACAAGGTGTCAATATTGGGCAGTAGTAAAAATGCACCGTGGTGTAGAGTATTTTAAGTTTTGATAATCTTTTTACTTAAACTCAATTTAAACCATTATTATGATGTGTTTTGAGTTCGAGCATAACTAGCAATAGAAATTTTACCAAATTTGATTTCTATTACACTTTGATTTTTTGAAAATTCTAAAGTTTTAAATATTTTTATTACTGTCACAAGTTGAATACCCATTACTATGGAATGGTTATTTTTGCTAATTTTACGATCACGGTACAAAAAATTTCATTGTTGTGATTTACACCCACGATAGAAATTTCTATAGTAAAATATATGTTGTAATTGATATGAATTTCCTTAGCATTCATTTCAAAAAATTACAATAATTGCGAAAATGTATGGATATTTTTTGACATGTAGTATGCACATGCGTTCATGTATTAAAATGATAGTATTGAATTTTAATGTTAATTACAGTGTCAAAATAAATTGTGGAATGTGATGGTAATTCCATGGTAATAGGTCCGTCCTGTAGGGGTTAAGGTTTGATGAGAACTTGTTGGAGGATTTGGCTTGGATTGACTGTCCGTAGTACGATGCTAGGTAGGCTGTACGAATGTCAGTCAATTGTTGGGTACCGGTAGCAGAGAGAAAGTTGGGCCTTTACCTCTATTTGAATCCTGACATATTTCAGTTGGTCAGGAGTACGTGAACGAGGTACGTACAGTATTCCTAAGTCAACTTTGAGTAGAAGAACTGAAGGAGAACTCCGTCTGCGGCCCGACTGACGTACACTCAGAACTCTTTTATATCACACCTTTAAGCCTTAAACGTCAAAAAAGCCCCACGGGCCTTTCAGAAAGGAATACTTGAGAAAAAAGTAGTTTTTCTCAACCAAATCAAGTGAGTATTGGTACACTGGAAACCTACTAAAAAGCGATCTAGATTCCAAATTTGTGCCTCATTTGAGAGATTGTGGAATCGTTGGTAAGCAATCAAAGTTATCAAATTGAACAGGTTTTGAGGTTGGGGCAGTTGAGGTTCAGCAGTGCTACAATGCCGCAATGCTACAGTGCTGGCCAGCAGTGCCCAGCAGAGCCGCTTTTGCATTTTTTTCGTTTTTTTTTTTTTTTTTTTTCCCCTCCGAATTTAGATGCCTTCCGGGCTACCCCGCCCAGGCCCTCTTGACGTTTAAGGGTTAATTGGTGACCAACGTATACCGTAGCTTCCTAGCAGCCTAAGCATCTTTCCGTCTACGGTAATAATTAATAAAAGTGCAAAAAATAGTTTGGCAACACGATAAATAATATATTAAAATTGGGCAATAACATATAAATGATTTTTTTTTTTAAATTCCTTTTAATAATTTTTATTTACTTTTGGACAATCTAGGTCAATAATTTCCCAAAAATTTAAGCACCCTTTTAATTATTTATTTTTTGACAAACTGCTAGGAATTTCATAGTCATGCGGGAAGTATCTAATTACATATTTACACAATACCAGTAGCAGATACTATTGGAATATGACATTCCATAACCAGAGTTGGGCGTGTATCTAATATAAATAAATGAATGTTAATCTGGAACTAGAGTACACTCTAGGATGTGTTCATTTCATGCTGAAGATGCCATACATGCCTACCACTAGTAATAACAAGTTTGTGAGTGCATGTGAAATGTAATTTTGTAAATTGTGGTATTCAGAAACTATACAGTATAAGAAATGTTGGATTCTACGACTATAAATATACAACTCAAACTAGTCCATAATGACTAATGACAGTCATTACAGACTAGTTTTTACACTACTTGAATCGTATACTCGTAGTCATAGAATAACACATTTCTTCTAGCATGTGTTCACTTTAGGTTATATATAATGTTTGGCTAAACATAACTTCTCATCAGTCAAGGAACAAAGTCTTTAGATGTTGACTTGTAAATACTAAAAACCATGGTTGTCATATTTGACAGGAATTGGACACGGGGGTGCACTCTTTTATGTGTACATGAGGAATCATGTGGTTGCACAGGAGAAGGATTAATTTGAATGCTATTGGAATATGTATAGATACAAGAACCATATCAATGTTTGTATGGTATGGTCCACTAGAATACTTGTCACTATGCACTCTTTTCAGGATTTTTTGAATTTGAAAAATCCATTCTGGAGAAAGAAAAATATTTATGTGAAATCTAAAGTGGTAGGATGGACCGTACCAATTAAATAACAAATCTTTGATAGAAAATTTAAAATTCATAATTATAGTTTAATGGAGGATGAAACAAAGGGTAAACTAGTGCATTGCCACAGTGCATAATATGCACTCTAAATTTTAAAAGAGAAGGTGAACAAAGGGTTGTGGATAGAATTTTGAGCTAATTATAAATTTTTCTAGTGTTTAAATATGTGAAGAAAAATATCTTCCAATCTTTTCAGATTTTTTTTGAAATGATTAATCCTTTAAGGCGCATGCGTCTATATAATGAACAACGAATAGATTGCACCTTTCTCAATACTACATTTTGTACAGTTTTCATCTATCAAAATTTCTTTTGGTTTTTGTGCTAATTGACTATCAATTGTATGGTATGGATCTTCAGAATAAGATATTGTGATTTTTTGAAAACAATACAATTGGTTTATGTCAAGTTTCATCCTTAGTTTAAAAAGTGAGACTAGAAATATGATTTTCCAAAATAAGTAGAATCAAATAATGGAAACCATACCATCTCGTAGTGCATGTTATTCCAATTTCATTACAATATTTTTATTTCTTTGTGTTGATTTTGGATGTTTAATTGAATTTAAAGAGAAAAGCTTGCAAAATTAATTTAAAAATATTAATTAAAAAATATGATGAATCCAATTGTACAGATGTAATCTTCACATTGACATTTACAACTTTTCTTTGTACATCAACTCCATTTTTGTTTTTTCATCAAACATTTATAACAAATATTTGAAAACAATGTTGAATTCAAATGTTAAAGGGTTAACCTATAAACGTCAAAGCAAACCCCACGGGCTTATTTATAAGAGAATAATAATTTAGCAAATACGCCTATATTAAACAACTGTAGAACAATCCACAATCAAATGAAGGAATCGAGGGAAGGGGTAGCTATAATCGGGCAGCAGTTGTGGAGAGAGTCAAGATTTTATATTAAACAAACAGCAAAAACGTTGGCCACCGCAAATGGCAAGCTAGCCGTTTTTTCTTTTCAACTGCTGTAGACTTTTGGAGATGCTCCTTGGGCTACCGCGCAAGGACCCTCTTGACGTTTTAAGGGGTTAAGAGACATCAATTCTTGTTGGACACTAAATCAAAATTTTAATGTAGCACATTTCAACTATTGTTAATCCTTTGATGCGCCTGCGTCTATATTAGACGACGAACAGATTACAATTGTTCTGATTCCATCCAAATTGTACAGTTTTCATCCACTAAATTTCTCTTGGTTCTTGTACAAGTTGACTATCCTTTGTACGATTTGGATTTTCAAAATAGTTTATTATTATTATTTTTAAAATAAAAAGTGGTTTATGTCAAGTTTCATTCTTAGTTCAAAAAGTGAGATCTTAAAGATGATTTTCCAATATAAGTAGAATCAAATAATGGAAACCATACCATCTCATAGTTCATGTTATTCCAATTTCATTCCAATAATATAAAAGAAATTGTGTTAATTTGGGATTTTTAATTGAATTTCCAGAGCAAACCTTCAAAAATTAATTAAAATTAATAATTAGTTAATATGATAAATCCAACTGTACAGATGTGATCTTCACATTGACATTCACTAGTTTTCTTTGTACTGTACATCAACTGCATTTTTGGTTTTCATCAAGCATTTTATAAGGCTTCTTTGAAAACAGTGATGAAATGGGACGTTAAAGGGTTAAAGACAAAACATGTTGAATATGACGTCTGGAAAATATCTGATTCTTCTCCAAATCATTTTACAGAGGATTGTAGGGAGGATCTAGCCACAAAATAAATGCATGGTGGATAGTGATATGGCTATGAAATACTGTGTCATACAGTAAAAAGAATGTGAAGAGTGTGGATGGGCTGTCAGATATGAAGTTAAGTTACTAAGTAATTAAGCCACTCATGGTCCATTCAAACCAAGCCCCTACCGCACTTGCATCTTCGTTCCCAAAATGGAAGAAGGTAAAACCGAGAAACAAAAAAAATATTCAAAGCCTTGTCTTTTCTAGCTGCAACTATTGATCAAGCATTGTGCAACTCCGTTACAATGCTACAAGTAGATTCATGCTCCATTTTGCGTTGCATTCCTTTTTGTCATGCGTTAGAGTATTTTCTAATTGCGTATTTTATATATTTTGGTTGACAACAGATTCCCTCAAAGTTACATGCATGCGGCACCATTGGTGTATGTGAATGGGCCAGCACAAGTCACCACGCATGGATTGTGCAGTCGAGATCGACGTGCAATTAACCCCTACACGTCCTCTTTCTGTCCAGATTGGGTAGTTTTGCAAAGATGCATTATAAAATGCAACGAAGAGGGATATTTTGAACTTGATATATAAATAAAAGTTGTACATTATGAATTTTTGATTCTATCCATACAGTTAGATCTATGGTTGCTATCACCAATATTTTGTATAAATTTTGAAATTTAAAGTTCAAGGTTCTTTTGTAATTCGATTACGAATAAGATATTGACAGTCTGTGGATGAATTTGTTGTGATGGGTTGAAATGTAATATCCTAAGTGCAATGGTTTTTAAAGATTTTTGGTTGCTTAATTTTTATGAGTTGACTTTTCCAAGAGCACTTTTAGACTAAAATCTTCAAAAAAATTGGTAGAACAATGTGGCATGCAATGAGGCATAATTTTTTTCACAAATCGTCCCCTTTCTAATCTGATCACACATAAATAAAGTTAATTTCGCATAAAAATTCAGTAAAAAATCCACACTACAAAATGTGCATGATAGATGAAAAAATAGTGTTTCATTCTGTACATCATCCATTTTTAGAACGGTTGGACGTTTAGGGGTTAAGAAGAGAATTGAAACACTAGCTTGCACCATTTTAAGAGCCATAACCTGGGTTGTTGTATTCAGTGCCTCCCTCCAAATAAATTGAACATTGACCAACCCATTCACATCCATTTTTCCAAAGCTAGAGAGCTATTGAGAGTGCTAGTGGAGATGCTCTCAAGCAGCTTTGAGGATGAGAATTCAAACCATCATGACATAGCACTTTTTCGCTTTAAAATAAAAGAAAAAAAGAAAAAGAAAGTACAGGGCAGTTCAGGGCTGTACGTACAAATAAATGCAGAGCAGTCCAACTCATGGCCAAAAATTCACCCAAAGTGTGATACAATTCAACGCCCAGGACACCCCGGGTACCAAAAGTATTCCACGTTTGTGTCCAGTGCCATCATTACCAACAATGTTCTTTCTATGTGACCCATCTTGCTGAATTTGCAATCAAATTTTAGCTGCCATTTCATTTACTTCATATCAAAGCAAAATAACATACATTTAGACACTGTTGATTTTGGGTTTTGTGACTGGGAAATTTTGACCTCAGGATGCAATTTTCTTTATCCAAAAAATAGCTGGATTCTTTATTGATTTTGAGTTTTACGTGAGTGGAAGTTGCTTGGGTCGAGAGATATGAGTCCGCTCACTTTTTGACGTTGGTACAATGACATGGCTAATTTAGGAGCTTTTAGAGGATGCAAAAATTTCTAAGAGACTTTGCTCAAAGTTTGAAAGTTGAGAAGCTTCCCACTTTTTGATCTTCGGAATCTCCGCTTCGTACTAGCCTAAGAAAGTTGAATAGCTTCCTCTCCTTATCAATGTATATATATATATATATATATATATATATATATATATATATATATATATATATATATATATATATATATATATGATGGTTTTTATTTGCAGTTTTTGAAATGCAAATTAAACCTCTTTCTAAAATTAAATTAAATTGATTCCATGTTTTTTGAAGTGGCCACCATAAGCAAGCGTCCAAAAAAATATAGGTATTGGTTCATTATATATCTGTCTAAACAACTTTTTCACTTACCTCAATTATCACAAGTGCGTAGGAGCAACTTAGCCCCTAAAAGACCAAGTGTCCTAACTAGGACATTTAGAGAATCGGATAGGTTCCGGTGAACACATTTTTAATCGAATTTTGAAGGAAATTTAATAGTAGATTCCCCAATGTGCCACGAAAATGGAGATTCTTTTTTTTTTTGAATTCCGACACCGTATGTGAAAGTTATGAGGGGAAATGTGTTTTTTTCGGGAGAAAGGGCAGCGGGGCAGTAGAGAAATAGTTGAATTTTAGGGGAGGGCAACAAGATGGGCGGTGTCTGGAAAATGGGGTCGACTGTGGGGGGGCAGAAGACCACCCCGTTTTCCAAACTCATAAAAAAAAAAATTTAAATTTAAATTTTTTTAAAAATAAAAATAAAAATAATTTTTTAAAAATAAAAAGTATTATTTTAAACTGAAACTTATTATTTTAAAATAAAATTATTATTTTAAACTAAAAGTTGAATTTCATAATTAAAAATATTATTTAAAATTTTGAAAAATAAAATCATTTTTAAAAATAAAAAATAAAAAATAAAAATCGTCCAATGAGGGACTGCCACGTGGCAGTGTACCTTGAGAGTTAGTGGGGTCATGAACATTGGAATGGGTTGGCACTTCAATTCCCTTCCTCCACCCTTTATTTCCCCCCCTAACCCCCAAAATTCTTAGAAAATGTGCTACATGTCTTCTAGAACTTGGAGATTTATTTATTTTTCAAATTTTTTTCGCCATTCTGTAGAGGGTGGAATGTACTTGTGTTTCACCGCTCGGATTCGTATTTTAAATAAAGAAAGTCGAAAATATTGCAATTCCAAAAACATATAGTCTTTTCTGAACTTCTAAACCCCCAACAAGTGCAAGGTGTTCTTCAACATCCTAAACATCTCCAAACGCAACGAAAATTGGTACACAACTAAGTAACATCATATAGAATGTGAAAGTGAAGTGCGACAAGTTTTGGTAGTGAGGTTTTTTTGATGTAGCCATGGTCAAACGCATCTGAAATTTTCGGGCATGTGTTTTTTTGGGGTGTTTTTTTCCATCAAACACAATTATCTTGCAATCCGTGCGGTCAAAATCAACGAAATTTGTTGTGTATGTTTTTTCAAATAGTTTAGGACAAGATCTTACGGTTAAAAGGTAAAAAATAACATTCTTTTGGATATTTTGCATGGGGGAGTAAAAATGGCAACATTGGAGTGTTTTTGGAGGAAAAACACTCCGGTCCTTTAGGGGTTAGAATGACATTTGCAACGATATTGGGATGTCATTCTAACTAGACCATTCCAACATGTTAGAACAATATCAAAATGTCATTCTAGCATGCTTTATGAAAATGTCATTCCTACAATGTAATTCTAAGTACATGTTTCTAGTTGTGTATTTTCGAAAGACTAAGACCTTCATTGCTTAAGTGACATTCGTATTAACCCATAACTGTTGAGGCGTCCATTTATTAGAAGATGTCAAAATTTCATCTACGTTTTCTCATCCGTCATGCACTTTTTGCAGTGTGGATTTTTTATTGTAGATTTTCTGGGAAGTTAACTTCATGTATATGTGAACCGATTAGAAAGAAGATGATTTATGAAATTTTTATGCCTCGTTTCATGTTGCAATGATTCATCAAAAATTTCTAAGAACTTAATTCAAAATAATGAAAAGTGCACTTGAAAAAGTCAATTTATAATTTAAACAACCAAACAATCTTCAAAAAACACTACATTTAGAGTATTACATTTCAACCCATCACAAAAAAAATTCATTCACAAATTTTCAATATCTTATTCATATTTGAACTACAAAAGAGTTTTGAGTTTTGAGTTTCAAAATTTATACAAAAATATTGGTGATAGCAATCATAGATCTAACCATATGGATAGAATCTAAAATTCATAATGTACGACTTTTATTCATACATCAAGTTCAAAATATCCCTCTTAGTTGCATTTTATAATGCATCTTTGTTGTTCTTTAGATCTGAAGAGGGTTGTGGGCATTTAGGTGTTAATAGTCAAGTAGTTTGAATATGTGACAAGTGTGCTATTGTTAATGATAGTAGGGCACTTGTGCAAAATATTCAAGAATTTTATTTTAGAAAAAGTTAAGGTAGTTTTTCAATAAATGCGAGTATCCCAAAAGCAAGAATAAGTTAAAAATAGGCTTGACAAATGTAAATGTACCTCACAAGAACATATGCAACATTTAATGATTACGACAATGTTTAGTAGATGCAAAGTCAAAGCATGAATACTCACCTTATGAGCATAACTTCAAAAATTTATAACTTATTCATATGATAACTAAATAGGACATTTTTTTAGTGTATTGGAATCCTTTAGAAAAGGAGGATTGAATCCACTAAAAATTTATTCATCAACTAAAGTTAAAACAATGGGGCTTCTACCTTAGATTAAAGAGGTCTGAGTGAAATTCAACAATAACTAAGAGTCGTCCATGTATATTCCGAAGGTTGAATGGTCAAAGCAGACGAGGTCCAAATTGTTCGTCAAAACACACATTTGCCGTGAACATTGCCGTGAATAGCTTGTAGCCTAAAGAGGGATTGGTGTCGTCAAACTGGTACCACACCCGCGACCAACACTATAATTCTTGACACCCCGTCTCTCTTTCCTCCAGCATATTTCGCCTCCCACAATCATCCCCATGATGAACGTGGTCAAAGTCCGGACGTGACCGTACGTGCTTTGACAGGATCCAAAGGGACGAAGGGGAAAAATAATGTTCCCGTAAGATTCCTTGCGGCAACTTTGACCACAACTAAGTGCTTCAGGCGGGCCACTTGTCGGGTTGGGATGTAACTCTGGATTGACTTGCGTCAAATATCACACAAAAACGCCCTTCCTATGATATTTCCAGGGGGAGGGTGACGACTGACAACCAGTGGGTGGCCGCTTGCTCTTTAGCAGCTGCTAGAATATGAAAGTATTTGAAATTTGGCATGTAACTCAATCTGTGGAGAGCTGACACGATGTCATTCGGTAGGTGTTACAGAGTTACAGAAGTCAATTCCTAAGTATTAAGTCAGGCTTATGTGTTGTCATGCTCACGTGTTATTGTGTTAATTAGACTTGTGTTGTCACGTCTACTAGTTCTAATTGGTGAGCATCTTGGTGAGAAACATGCCTTCATGATGACTTGCAAAGTATTCAACATTACATTCTTCGGAAGTTGTTAGGACTCATCGAGTGGAAACCAGAAAAACAGACTCAAAAGTCCTCCATTCACTGCATGTAGAGGGCATGCTTAGTGAGCATGCGTGGTGCTTTGCGAGTAGCCTAAGAGCATCTCCAATGGGGCTCGCCAAGGGTCTGACACACTCCAAAAGCGGATGAAAAATGCTAAGGCCCCTTTGAAAAAGCCTCGTGACCCTCTATCCTAGCGTGTGTGATAGATGACACTTCAAATCTAAGTTTAGTTGACTATATCCCACATTCTACTTGTGATTGGTTCATTGACTATTTAATGTACACTTTTGATATTTGAAGAGCGTTTGAGGGTGGGGAACTTTAAGTTGAAGGGCTCTTCAAATATAGATGAGTAATTTTAGCGAGTCGCTTTTAGCGTGCATGGTTGGAGATGCTCTAATTGAATTAACCCCTAAATGCCCACTGCCCTCTCCTGATTGGGCAGTCCTACAAAGATGTATTATAAATTGTAACTAAGAGGGATATTTTGAACTTGTTGTATGAATAACAGTTGTACATTATAAATTTTGAATTCTATCCATGATACGGTTAGATCTATGATTGCTATCACCAATGTTTTTGTATAAATTTTGGAACTTAAAATTCAAAATTATTTTGTAATTTGATTACGAACAAGATATTGACAATTTGTAGATGAAATTTTTTATGAAGGATTGAAATGTAATACTCTAAGTGTAGTGACTTTTGGAGATTTTTTTGGTTGCTTGATTCTATGAGTTGACTTTTTCAAGAGCACTTTTGAACACTTTTGAACTAAGATTTTAGAAATTTTGGGTGGATCACTACAACATGAAATGAGGCATAAGAATTTCACAAATCATCCCCTTTCTAATTGGATCACACATGCATGAAGCTAACTTCCCATTAAATCTATAGTAAAAAAATCCACACTACAAAAAGTGCACGACATATGAGAAAAATTGAATGAAATATGTACATTGTCCAAAAAATGAACGCCTGGGTTAAGGACGTTGATGTTGTTCCCAGGGGTGCACTGTACTAAAACATGTACAAGTATACGTGAGTGCACAGAAGGGGTATTAATTTGAACATTGTCGTACGACATGTACACACTATAAATATATTTAGAGTTGAAAACATTGGTGTATACTTACATTAAACATATATTTAGGACGGAATAGGTCTGTATACAAAGGTTTTTAGACATATAACTCCTCATATACAAAGGGTTTTTAGCGGGGGTCATGAACGCAGGTAATTCTCAAACATAATGTAAAATGCACCCCTGGGGTGTTGTTCAATTCTTTTTGCAAAGGTGCCAAACAAATTTAAATGGGAGTATTCTTTTTAAATAAATAAATAGAAAATGGGAAAACGACCCAGTAGGCATAGTAGTATTTCAAAGCACCCGGCTTTAGGAGGTTGACCATGCTTTGGACTCAAAAGCTCCAGCTGCCTTGGCTGATGAGTCCCTCAAAGTGAACTCAAGTTCTCTCCCAATGAGAGTCTAAACTACCGCACCTCACTTTCTGGTTTGGCCAAAAAAAAAATCAAAATGTTGAGAACTATGCCATGTGTCGTTTTCGCATTGGTTGTGACCAAGCAAATCCTAGGTGGAAATTACCTTTCAGCATGCCGAACCAGAAAGTGAGGTACGGTACTTAGGTCAAAGCTACAGATGGTTTTCTTTTTTCTCTTTTCTGTTTTTTTCTTCTTGCACAAATCTTTACAAAATTCAATCTAATATTTTGACCAGCACTTTGAAATAGAATACAAGGAATTAAGCTTAAACACACTATCATATGTCAACTTTAGAACCAGTACAACTAGGTACCACTAAGCTTGTTCGATTTGTACATTTCTTGGACAAGGAGTGCAGACTAATGGTTGTCATTATGGCGAAGTTTTCCACGCAGTTTGTGGCACTCCATGTCAAACTGCTCCATGTGATCTGTGTGCATTGTCACACAATTGGGAATCAAGACCTGAGCTTAGAGAAAATGGTGGCAAAAGGTTCAACATTGTGTGCTTTCAACGTTGGGAATAAAAGGACAAAAAATAGGACGAAAGAGGACGAAATGTTGGAATAAAGGGACAAAAGTAGTGAGTACTTTCAAATCCTACCTTCACTCAATTTTCTAATCAAACGAAGTTGAGTTTAATTTTATTGTTGAAAGTGTGCAAATGAGTCTTCAATGCAAAATACAATTGTTCTTCTCTATTATGACATGTTTGGGAAGCCATGGCATGCATGGATTAGTCATAGAAACGACTTGTTACATGAGAGTGTATTTCTTGAAACATGAATAACACGCAATTCCCTATTTTTGCACTTAGTCTTTGTTGAAATGTGAATTGTATTGCAATAAAACATGAATAATTCAAAATTTTCGTAACGAAAATTAAAATTTCATTCATCTTTAAGGAAAAGCTTAAAAAATGGGACACATACTAAAGCACAAGGTGCGTTGGGGCTGTTGCAACATGGAGGAAATGTGAGGGCTAACGAAGCGGAATAAGAAAATAGAAAGAAGTACAGTAAGGATTTTTTAATTTTTTAATTTTCTTTTAATTTTCTTTTTCATTCTCGCTCGCCCTAGGGGATGGAGGGTGCGCGACCACAAGGTCAAGGTCTTGCTCTGACTTGGCCAGGGCGATCAGAGAGGGTGCGTGGCTGCGCACCCTGCACCCTCTAGGGAATTTTGGTTTTTATTTATTTTATTTTATTTTATTTTTTAAAATGTTTTTGCCCTACAATGGAGAGTGCATGGCCACAAGGTCAAAGCCTTGCTCGGGTTGGCCGCACCCTCCACCCCATAGCCAATTATTTTTTAAATTTTTAAATTAATTTAAAATTATTATTTTTGCGCTCTTAGGGGGGTGGAGGGTGCGTGGCTAGGCACCCTCCACCCCCTAGGCGCAAGAAATAAATAATTAAATAAATATTATAAAAAAAATTCCGTGGGGGGTGGAGGGTGCGCGACCGCACTCTAACAGCCCCGACCAAGCCAAAGTAAGGCCTTGACCTTGTGGCCGCCCATCCTCCACCCTAAGGCAACAAAACAAAATAAAACAACAAAAAAATAAAATAAAAAACAATCAATAATAAATAAATAAATTATAAAAGAAAAAAAAGTAAGGAACTTGGCTAGGCTTGGCTAGATGGGAGTTGCATGTCGTGACTTGGGAGTTGCATGTTTGGGAGTCGCGTGTTGCAACTGCTGCCCGACAACAGTTCTTCATCACCTCCCAAAAAGAATTGATTCTTCGTTTGTTTATAAATTGTTCCAGAATTGATTTCACAAAAGAGATTTGTTGCATACATAATCAAATGATGAAATAAACTAAATGCAAATAATGGATTTTTCAAAAAAAAGAGTCGCAACAATTTTCAAGAATTTGCAATATATCCTTTTTGCAACTAAAGTTGTGAAAAAAAGAATTTGGCAGAAATTTTCATGCAATTTCTACCATATTGAATTTTTAGTGCGCCCATAAGCCAAGTGCATGATTATATAGCCGAGTGAAAAAATAGGGAATTGCGTGTTATTAAAGGTTAACTCCTAAACGTTCTCACTCTATTCAAATTATTTGGCAATTTTGGAAAGATGCATTATAAAATGCAATTCAGAAGGATATTTTGAACTTGATGAATGAATAAAATTTGTACATTATGAATTTTAGATTTTATCCATACGGTTAGATTTGCAATTGCTATCACCAATATTTGTGTATATAATTTCAAACTTAAAATTTAAAACCCTTTTGTAATTTGATTACGAGTAAGATATTGACAATCTAAGAATAAAATGTGTTGTGATGGGTTGAAATGTAATACTCTAAGTGTAGTGATTTTTGGAGATTTTTTGGTTGCTTAGTTTTAGTAGTTGACTTTTTCAAGAGCACTTTTAGACTAAAATCTTCAAAATTTTGGGTGGAACATTACAACATGAAATGAAGCATAAAAATTTCACAAATCATCCCCTTTCTAATTGGATCACACATGCACAAAGCTAACTTCCCATAAAAGTTTCAATGAAAAATCCACACTGCAAAAAGTACATGATGGATGAGAGAACGGATTTCAAATCCGTACATCATGCAAAATATGCATGGTTGGGCGGTTAGGGGTTAAGGGACTTAACTCAAAATCCTCTGAGTAGAATCTATAATAAAAGTGTTTAACCTAAAATATGTCACTAGTTAGTAATGGGCAAATTAATGAAAGCAAATTTGAGAAAATATATAAAGGACTTGGAATGTGGCCTTATCATGTTGCATCTAGCTCATTGTTCAATTAGCTCCTTTAGCAACTATACATAATTTTAGGGTCAAAAAATGTTTCTTATTTATACATATTTTCCATCTTTAGAGCCTTAAGGAGAGAAAAACAATGATTTTTGAAAAGTTTGAATACTTAGAATGATTGCAAATGGATATTATTAGCTTTCAATTATAACATTATTGTTCAAATCTAGATAGAATGGAGACTTTTTTTAAAATTGTTTGACTTTTAAACTTTAAGTTAATGATGCATTGTAAATCATTACGTTTCTTTAAATAAAAAAATCTCCTTGAATTTATTAATAATAAAATCATAATGTGATTGTCTTTGTATCTTATAGTAAAATTTGAGAAATATGTTTAAGATCCTTGTTGGGAAATTTCAAAAGTGAAGGCATATTTTATGTGCTTAAACCTCCTATTTTCATTCATGCCTTTAATGGTTTAACCAAAAAACTTACAAGTAAACAAAATAAAGGATTCCTATTTACAATATCATAATGCCAAATGAATCTTGAATAATAATGATTATTATTATATCGATTTTTTCTTAATGTATAAATAAATATTCTAAATATTAAATTTTACTAAATTGTAAAGATTTAAAAGTATATAAAACAAAAACAAATAAACTCACTTAAAACTCTATCATAATAACAATCTCATTTATGAGTATAATATCATGGAAAATATATTTTTGATCCTAAAATCATTTTTTTATTTAAAAAAATAAATTTGGTAGTAATAAACAAAGAATTCAATGTAACAACACATTACTTGCCAATAGTTCTGTCATTATCCTTGCAATTTTCACCTAATATATAGTTAAATTTTTCTTTTATTTAAAGTAGATTTAACTTCTTTAACAACCTTGAATGATAAATGAATACAAACTTTTCCTATGTACACATAAGCCGTTTTTTCATTCGTTCAAACATGTCCTATGTATACATAAACTTGTTATTTTCATTTATTAAAGTGTTTTTAGATTACAATATAGATTTCAAAACATTCCTCTACAAATATTCTATGATTTATGAAATAAAAATATCTTTATTCTCAAAAACTAACTTTATAAGTTGTACAAATGGCTTTTCTAAAAGTATTTCAAATAATAAGTAAGTCAAATATTTTCAAAATCACTATAACTAGAATTTAACATTTAAAGCTTGAAAGACAAAAAATATAGTAAAAATCAATAATATTCCATTTAAATAAATTTTAAATATAATATCCAATTTTTGGTTTCAAATTTTATTGATAAATATTGATTTGTAAAATGGTAGATCTTAGAGCATCTCCACCCTGCCACAGAAGAATTGGCTCGCCATCCGAGTCTTGAAGGGCTCCAATCTCGATGTTGTTTGTTGTCGCACCCACGTCCCCCACCCACGCCGCATTAGGAGGCACGCGAAAGCAAAGGATGTCAAACGGTTGAGTTAAAAAAAAAAAAAGGACGCGCGGTTTGAGGGATTCGATGGGTGACTGGGCAGGCTGAGTTCATGGGTGAGTCCACTGCGGCTAGTTTTTATGTTTTGTAAGAGCTCCAGAATCCGCGGAATCACAGCAGTAAGAGAATCCCGCGTGGATGAGGCAAACAAGATCCCGGAATGCGGGCGCATCAAGTTCCTCTCCCTACCCGCGAGGATAGCGAGTGCAGTGATTAAATTGAAGGGCCCGCTCCTTCAAGGCCGCATTTATGGAGAGGGGTGGGGCATGATTTTCAGCAAGGCCGCGTTAAAGGGCTTGCTGCGTCCCTTTAACGCGGCAGGGTGGAGATGCTCTTACCACATGGACATGATCAATGGATCATTGTTTGAAGCTTTTGTGAAAGAATCATCATTATACTATTCTCCTAAGTTGCACTTTGTAATGCATCTTCATATTTTTAGAAATTTGCACTAGCCCTTAGTCTTTAATTCCTAAGCGACCACACTATAGTGACCCGGTCAAACCTCATCATTTTCTCTCATATTACAACATATTATAATCTTCTGGTATTTTTCTCATATAATTTATTATTAAACCTATTTACCATGTTTTTTTTCATAATCATATAAACAAAAATGAATTTTATAAGATTTTTCAAAGTTTTTTTCTTGTAAAAATCATAGTAATTATAAATGCTTTAAATAGTATGAATTTTTAGGAAACAAGTAAATAATAGTGATGAACATCATGGTGTAGGTGGCATGCTTTTTGAGTTTACATAAAAAGTAATTTGAATCAAAAAACTTTTTTTGCAATGTATATTGGAATTTTAGGGTTATGATCTTTAAATTTTTATAAAAAGTGAAATTTTAACAAGGTTGAAGAATAGTAAACTGGACTAGAAAGTAGAAGATAGCCCCCACACATGTTTAGTTTATGGAATTGTGGCAAACTATTTCTCTAAAGGAAGCTCAAAATATACATATAAATATTTTCCTTTGTGAGATTTTATAACCCCTAATTTTTTCCATTTTGAAAGGTTATACCATTATAAAAACTACTCTAGATAGCATACAATGAAGGGTACTATGATTATATAACATTGACTATATAGTATTGTTAGCAATTCTTAGTGGAATTCTTAGTGATCACCAAAAAAATAAAAAAAGGTGAATAGGCACATTCTTCGTGTCATTTAAGTGTTTTGTGGCCAAAAGTATGACAATTAAACACAATCTCAATTACTTTTATGAGTTGGTTTTTCAAGAAAATTTACACATTGTATTAAACTTTAAGTTTTTTTTAAAGTAAATTTTATAATCGATATGTATTTATATGATTCAAAAACTTCAAAACTTTAAAAAAAAAAATTAAAAATTAAAAATAAAATTACTATATATAAATATAGTGAAATTTTTTTAGATAGATATTTTTTTAAATTACTTTATGTATGTAGGAAAAAAATTAAAATTTGAAGTTGTAATCACTTGTAGAATGACGAAAATAATTAAAATTTACTATATTTATTCGTCTAACCGTATAGATGTAAATCATGACTCTTAACCCTTAAAGGACCAAGTGGCCCTGCGACAAGACTAAAAATTGCCTCCAAAACGTTGTTATTAGTAAAAAATAAAAAAACCATCCCTTCCAAAAATTTCCCAAATCATTTGTTGGAGTTGTTTGTTTCTTAATTTTGTCAGTGTTAAGTGCGATATATACATCAATTTTTTTGCATATCCTAAAGTCAACAAAAATTTGACCATGCATAAGTCCATGAGGTTTTGTCCAATGATGTTTTTTTTTCAAAGCATAAAAAATGAATCCTTTTTTGTTTTGGTCTTTTACATTTTTAATTTTAGGTTCATTCCGTCATCCAAATTGAGGAAAATCCTAAAATTGGTCTTAAGAGCACGTTTTAATGACCTACTTTGGAGCAATGGAAAAAAATATTGGTTTTATCAATTAAGGAAAGAATTATAATTTTTTCTTCATTTTTGTGTACACTATAATGTACATGAAAAAAATTCTCAATCAAATGAATAGAAGGTTGTGAAAATGACCCTCAAGAATGAGAAAATCTAATTGTCTTTCAGGGGTTAACTTTTTATACAAAGTGTCTCACAAAATTCTCTTCCAGAAATCATTTCACAACATTTCTTTGCAAATAATTAAATCATGAGGTACACAATTACATTCATTTAGGAGTTAACCCTTAACAAAACACATGCCAAGCCCCTTGGACTTAGTTTTCTCAGTTTTTAAACAACTTTGATCCTGATGGAGAAATAATGGAGAAATGTTTTATGAAAATATTCAGGCATCATTTACTAGAAGAATAGTATGTACCTACATTTTTAGAATGTAAGTTGCTTATGTCTTTTGATATTAAAACTCAAAAAAATCCATTCTTTCTAAATTAGGAAATATCTTTTAAGGATTAAGGGATTAAGAGCATTCCATCGGGGGTTCTGTATCCTTATCCCGGATACTTTTTATCCGGTTAAGGGCAAAAAGACCCCATTGACATCTTGTATAATTAAATAATTAGAGAACTCAGGATCCAATTATCTATTTGAGGCGTCATTTAAGAACTCTACATTGAAGCCAACTGGTGGAGAGGCAATGTTGTATTCCCATATTTATTCCCCCATTTGAATGATGGAGATAGAGATAGGGATACCGCTAGTGGGGATGCTCTAAGGCCGCTTCACACTATGGTTGTTCAAGTCAAGAGGCTGTGGGATTAAGTGGTCAAACTTTGTTGAGAGTCCAAAAAAATGGGCCGAAAATAGGCAATACGATGTAGTTTTGATTTCTTATGAAAAAAATCGACAATCTCCCGACCATAGTTTGGGTTTCCATCCTTGTTTGATCCAAACTTCCTCCGAGAGTCCGTCACCTTGATCAAAATGTGTTGCCATGTAGGCATTTTGGAGGTCGATGGCCTTTAGTGTAAAGGGACGAGAGGCCAAATTCTTGATTTCCTTGCAATTTGATTGGTGAAAATCGACGACCTCTCGACCTTCAGCCATAGTGTGAAGCTGCCATAAGGGCAAAGGCTTTTAGCGGGTATGCTTCCAAACCAGCAAGCGGGGAAGGCGGGAAACATCCAAAGCTGTAGATTCACTCCCGCCAGAACCTGGAGATTCAAAATCCAATGCAACGAATGAAAGGGTCCGATCAGATGAACAGATATCATCCATATCGAGAGAGCAGTCGGTCGCAGTCAGGCTGGGCAGAAGGCACCGGTCACGCTCTTGTTCTCCACCTCTGATCTCGCCGTAGCTGCCGGAGTAATGGCAAGCTATTATTTAATGTACAGTATACCAAAAGTCTATTGACTGAGCATCGTGCAGCATGCTTCACGGAATCACGGTTATTAGTCCTCCAATAGCATTGAATCTGAATCTGCATTTCCGCGTTGAACCTGTGGTAGGTAATTAATCCGGTATTGAAAGATTCACAGGAACACTGTTCACATCGCATAACTGAACGGCAGTTCAGCATACATTGACCCTTTAAGGTTAGAGCACCCAATTCGGACAGTGTACCCAATGCCGATAAATTCTACACAAGGCAGTCTTTTTAGAACGCAAATGTAGCCCTTATTGTTTGTTGACCAAACTAATAAGACATCTATGGTCTACCTAGATTTACATTCTAATATGACTACCATGTCAAGAAATTATCGGCATTGGGTACATTGTCGGAATTAGGTGCTCCTACCTTAGTGCTCATGCCCCATTCACACCAGCCTAGTGCCACTGTTGCATTTGCGTTCCTGAAAGAATGGGAGGTAAAATGAAGAAACCAAAAAATATTCAAAACTTTGTCTTTTTCTACTGTTGAGCACTATGCAACTGCAATACACTACCGCAAGTATAGTCCCGTTCGTTTTTTGCGTTGTGTTGCTTTCTGTCATGCGGTAGTGTAATTCCTCTTTGTCTATTTTAGATTTTTCTATTTACCTCATATTCCTTCAAAGTTATCTGACACACGCATGTGTGCAGCAGAAATGGTGTATGTGAATGGGCCTTCAGATACACAGGGAACCTTGTCCAATTCACTAGGAAGTAAACATTACCCTACGTCGTGGTCGGTTTCGACACTAATTAATTACTTTTTGTCCCAAAGTGCCACATATCAGCTTGTGATTGGTTAAGAGTGACGTGGACCTCTCAAAATCTGATGTGGAAATTCAATTTCGACACTTAGCTGTCTAAAACCGACCACAACGTACGGTACTGCCAAATTGCTGTTTATAGCAAGTTTTTCAAGTGGTTGTTCAATTTAGCAAGTGATTACCAAGAATTTACCATCATTCTTGTACCCTTTACTGCCTAGTAATATGTTCAGGGTTCCTTGTGGTAACCGGTAAGTGGTCACTACATCACCAGAAAATGAAATGTTGTAAAATATGTGAACTATCTCGACCCCATGTTTGAAGTTCAGATGTGCAACTTTTGATTGTGCAGATGATTAAAAAAGATAATTTGGAATCTGACTTTCTTAGATATCCAAATATTTATGTCCAAAACACCAAAATATTGCAAATAGCTCAAAATACAACAAATACTTACAAATACCACACATGTACTATGCGGTATTTCTTGTGTTTAGAAGTTTGTTATCTTGTATTATGTTTGGATTGTGTTGTCTTGTTCATATTCCATTAGTGTATGTATTCTGATCTTAATCAATGTACCAAACTCCTCTCTTATTTTAACATATAAATTATTGTCTCAAACCATTTATGGATAAGTCACTCTCACTTATAAAATTCACAATAATTACGTGTGAGTTTGTTCTTGACATGAAAGATTGCAATGAAGAGGTGTTGACACAAGTTATTGTTGAACATCTTCACTTTCTTTTTTGAAAATTTAACCGGAATCCTATTTATCTTTGAAGTCATACACACTCCAAAATCTCATTTTTGATGTGTGCATTATACGGTTCAAAGACATAATAAAATCTTCCAAGCCAACAGTCCGATCTTACCAAGATTTAACCGACACTTGTTTCATCAACCCCTAAATGCTTAGAGCCCTCTCCAAATTCGGCAGATTTGCAAAGATGCATTATAAAATGCAAGTGAGAGGGATATTTTGAACTTGATGTACAAATAAAAGTTGTACATTATGAATTTTAGATTCTATCCATATGGTTAGATCTATGATTGCTATCATCGATATTTTTGTATAAAATTTGAAATTCAAAATTCTTTTGTAATTCGATTACGAATAAGATATTGACAATTTGTGGATGAAATTAGTTGTGATTGGTTGAAATGTAATACTCTAAGTGTATTGATTTTTGAAGATTTTTTGATTGTTTAATTTTATGATTTGACTTTTTTAAGAGCAATTTAACACTGAAATCTTCGAAATTTTGGATGAATCACTACAACATGAAATGAGGCATAAGAATTTCACAAATCATCCCCTTTCTAATCAAATCACACATGCATGAAGCTAACTTCTGATAAAATATATAGTGAAAAATCCACATTGCAAAAAGTGCATGACGGATGAGAAAGCATGGATGAAAGTTGTACGTCGTTCAAAAAATAAACACATAAGCAGTTAAGGGTTAAGCTATGCTTACATTTATATTAATAATATCCCGAATTTCAACAGAGAAAGTTTTAAAAATATCACAGAAAAAACTGTGATTTCTCCAAAACCACCCTGGGCACTAAAGGGTTAACCCAAGAAGCCCAAATTGGACCTCAAGTCACATTTTTTTTCTTCTTTCCAATTTTGGGTACATCCTATGTGAAAATCGTTTTTCTCAAATTGATTTGTTCCCTTTATCGACACATGCAATGCTCTTCACTGATTCTGGTGATGTAAAAGTTTGGTCCCATCTGAATTATAATTTTCATGATATGATCAATTGAAGTTGTCATTTTAAGACCATGAGTCCTTGGCCCTTTAGGGTTAAGTGCTCCAAAAGATTTCAGTGATGATTGAACGAAGTGACATTCAAATTGCAGGGTTATTGCTGTCAGTAGCTATGGCGTGATCACATTACAGAGTCTTTCAGGAAGCTACGGCGTGTAGAGTTATTACGGTACTGCAGCTATGGTGATGATTCACGTTGAACTTGCTCAGCTTGCGGTACCGTATTGAAGTAATCACAGAAACACTATTCACATCGTAGGAGCGAACTTCAGCTTTATTTATTTCAGACTTTCAGCGATGAATGAAGTGAGATTCAGGTCCAATCCGGTGAAGATTCACGGGTCAGGTAGAACTGTTCACGATTTAGGTTCATTGATATATCAGGAAATGTTTCGGCGTCCTCATGGCCTTTTCTTAGTCTGCATCTCCTCCAGCATTGCTAGTTCTGAATGTCGATAAGGACAATGTGCAGCTTCACCTTCACGAGCTGCTGCGGATTAATCACGAGCAGGTATGTGGAGGGGAGGTTCAGATTACAGATACAATAGAAGTTGTTGGACGAGGAAGAAGAAAACGCTCCTGATTGCACGACGGAGACCGTACTTGTGTCTGGTTCTTGATTGTGGCGATGGTGAAGTTTGGACAGAAGCTGCAGAGCCAGCTCGTTCCGGAGTGGCAGGACGCGTACTGCTGCTATGACGATCTCAAGCACGACTTGGATAATGTCGAGCAGCACCGGACCGTGGAAGCGACCTACATTACTCGCACGGGCTCTTTGGGACTCTTGCGGTCTCTGGCGTCCGTCAAGCCCGGCCTTGCCAAGACTCTGACCCGAACCCTAACCCGCCGAGGGCGAGAGGGATATAAGCCCTCTTTCTCTACTAGAATCGGGCAGGAATCGAAAGATACTATCGCGGTATGTTAATTTCGCTGTTTGCTTAATTTGAACTTTCAATGATTTGCGCCGTATTTTTTCATATTATTTGTACATTGTGAAGGGATTTCATGTTGGAAATTCCGGAGGCTCAATGCTGCGCTGGTCTGCAATCCGTTCCCGCCAATTTCTTCTCATGGATCTCAGTTTAATACTCAGACTAAGCCAATGCTTTAGTGCTCCTTCGGTGTCGTGAGCTCGTCTGCGGACATGAGGTTTTGCAAGAAGGATCTAATTCCATATCTTCGTGAATCTCCTTCGACTCTTATGTTATTAACCCTTAAGCGTCCACTTTGTATTTTCTGTAGTGTAAGAAAATTTGACCCCCGATGCAAATCATCTGTTTGTGTGAGGAAGACTTCAGTTTGACACGATTGACACTGTTGATCTTGTAGTATATAACAAGAGCTTTAAAATGATGTATTGCAATCAGAAAACCGAGGTAAAATGAGAAAATGCCACCGTCGCAAAGTTCAGTGATGCAGATGGCCATATTGGGCGTTTTAGACGCTTAGGGGTTAAATATCCCTATTTACACTAGAACCTCCACAGCCTTAGCTGAAGTCTAGTGGCTGCCCCGGTGGCTGATTTTGCTGAAGTTATGGTTGAGCTTGCACTTCGACGATACTTTCGTAAAGTTTCCTTCAACACAAGGTTTCTTGGCCAAGAAACCCAAATTGGACCTCATGTTTGTTTTTAGCAGTTTTGAATGGTTCCTATGTAGGCTTTCTTTTATTCGAATTTATTTTGTCTTTTGATCAACACATGCAATGTTCTTCACTGATTCCAGCGATATAGAATCTGGTCCTATCTGAATATGAATCCTTGGTCCTTCAAGGGTTAATGCTGACATTGACAAGTTCACAGATAGACAAGCTTCGGGCCGAGGATGGATCAGACATTTACGTCACTGAGCTACGGGAGCCACTATCAGAGTCCCCGCAGGATAGGGCCTTCTTTGCTCGGCTGGATGAGCAGCTGACAAAAGTCAACATATTCTACAAGAAAAAGGAGGCAGAGAACATCGCCCGCGCAGGTGCTCTGGAGAAGCAAATGCTTTCGTTGATCCGTTTGCAAGAGGGTGTACAGTCTCGCAATCACACGCCAGTAACTTTATCTATTCCGAAAGAGAAGACTGGTGATAGTACCATTATATCTTTATCTCTGTCCGTTTCAGACGCTAAGGAATTATCCGATGAGCTCTCTTTCAAAGATGGTCAGATCAGGGCCAGCGAAGTAGATGATGGAGCTGATTACGCAGATCAAGGTTTGGCAAGGAATTTGAGATCCAGACGTGCAGAAGCACATTCCCAGCAGGACCCAGCAAGGTCAATCCCGCTAAGGTCGGCGCTGAAGAAAGTGTCTACGATTATACCTGAGCCCGTTGAGGACGATAAGGTGTTGGAAGATGTTTTGGGAGACAGTGACCTAGAAAATCACAAGTCGTACTCCCAAAAAGAGTTGGATCATGCAAAGAGGGTGCTGCGTCGCGCATTTGTGGAGTTTTTTAGAGGGCTTAGCTTGCTCTCTAATTACAGGTACAGTTCTAGAGGGCTGACTATAATTCCTGGACAGGACGAGCTGGAATGAATGCTTGCATACACATATTTGAATATTCTACAAGCAGTGTGTTTAACCTCTAAGTGTCCACTGTGTAGTTTCTGTAGTGTAGGAAAATTGGACCCCCTGCTGCAAATCATCTGTTTGTGTGAAAATGACTTCAGTTTGACACGATCGACACTGTTGATCTTGTAGTGTAGAACAAGAGCTTTAAAATGATGTATTGCAATCAGAAAACCGAGGTAAAGTGAGAAAATGCCACCGTTGCAAAGTTCAGTGATGCAGATGGCCATATTGGGCGTTTTATTTGCTCTGATTTTGAGTTTCTTTCTCTTCAAGGTAGCCATCGACAGCAACGCTCTCGAACCTGGATGGTTCACGACATTATTATTACGTGCCTGTATGATTGCATCAATGCTGCAATGTCTTTTTCTACTTACTGTACTGTACTGAGTATCACACTGATATTTGCAAGCGATGTAACGAAGTCATCGTCGATCTTGTAGGTCCTTGAATATAACAGCTTTTGCCAAGATTTTGAAGAAGTATGATAAGATTACAGGATGGCACTTTGCCCCAGTCTACATGAAGGAAGTCGAAAGCTCTCACTTTGTTGTTTCTACGAAGGTATGTTTCCTGGCGTAATATCATTATGAATCTCCGATATCAAGTAATAATTGACCTTCGCTGCGAATGATCTGAATTTCTAGAGCAGAAAGTTTTAACATAATTTTAATCGACTTCAATACAGCATGGTATCTCTGCAGTGCAGCTGTTGTTACCAGAAGTTACAGTGTCTCCAGGTACCTTATGTATCGAGTGGTGGTTATGCAGATGCTTAAGCTGATGAGCAAGGTGGAGGATATATATACAAAATATTTTTCCGAGGGTGACCATAAGAAGGCTATCTCTCAGTTGCGACCAACTAGAAAACAGGGGACTCATCGGACAACCTTTTTTTTAGGTAGTAAAAGTTGTGGTGGCAAGGGTTGGCATAGAGAACCTCAACTATTCTATTTCGAAGTTTCTTTTCTATAAATTAAATAATGAATCTCAGCAAAGAACAGTTTATGGTCTCAGAAAAATATAGTTACCGTCATGTTACCTGAAGGTTGTGAAGTTAGTTTATATGCTTATCCGGCATTTCAATGACTCAGCTGTTTAGGATGGTCTGAGACTTGCAATTTGTTCTAGACTAGATTTGTAAAACTTCAACACTGGTGCTCATCTGGGGCTTTTTTATTGGCTGGAACCAGGTCTCTTTACGGGCTGTTCAATCGCTCTATTCTTATCTTTCTTCTACTTAGTGTCCAATCCGTTGGCACTGGATCATGGTGGAGGTACCGTGTATTTAGATACGGTGTTCCCCGTGTTCAGGTGAGTACTAGAGCGAGGTTCTCGCTTCTTACCTTTACTCGAATGTAATTTGACTGTACGTGTGCAATTAGACTGGTGAAAAGCAGAGCTTTTTTTTTTTTTCATTTTTCCAAGGGAGTCCCATTGGCGATTTGAAAATTGAAACTTGAAATAAGGTAGGAGCACCCAATTCCGACAGTGTACCCAATGCCGATAATTTCTAAACACGGCATTCATTTTAGAACGCAAATCTAAGCACATCATAGAGCCTTTATGGTTTGTTGACAAAAATGATAAGCTATCTATGGTCTACCTAGATTTACGTTCTAGAATGACTACCGTGTGTAGAAATTATTGGGATTGGGACTGTTGGAATTGGGTGCTCCTACCTTATAGAAAGCATTTTTTGGCGATTTACAATTTTTATTACTACAAATACATAGCTCTCTATAGAATTGTTGGCTATAGATACCAATGATAAGTGAAGATTATGGCGATATACTCTATTTTTTTACCCAATTTTTTTAATAGCAACATAGCAAGCTTATTTTTCAAATAATAAGTTGGCGATATATAGCCACAAATTTTTTTGCTGGTGTGAAGGATTCATGTTTTCGAATCCTTGGTGTTTCAATATATCTAATGTATTCTCCATTCGCTTAATGGCTCATGCTTGGGGATCTGACTCTGTTCGTGTGTGGTGACCTCTGCAGCACCCTAATGTTGGTGGCACTCCATATGTTCTTCTACGGCATCAATGTTTACGCCTGGCAAAGGACTCGTATAAATTATCCGTTCATCTTTGGATTCGCTACCGGCAGTGAACTTCGATATCGCGAGGTATTGCTTCTGAGCACAGGATTTACGACCTTCTTGCTTGGAGGCATGAACATTCACATTATAGTGACCTTGTATACACATCCAGACCCCGTTCCGGCAGGAGTGGCTGCACTGCCCTCTCAACATCAAGGCTCAACGTTGGCTGATATAATTCCCTTGCTCCTAGTCCTGGTAAATAGCCTGCTGCCAAACCTATGATAAGTATCCTTGCCTTCAAATCTAATCTGCTTGCAGAAATCGAGTAATTACGGTTTGATGGTCTTGTCATATGTTCTCTGCCTGCACTGTTCTCTGAGCTATATAGGTCATCGAGCAACCAGATCAATTTCAGCCTCAAAAGCATTATTAAGATTACCCTATTGCCAGGTTACAGAGCTTAGTGTGTTTACTTTCTGGCACTTGCGGCGCTTTGCAGGTAACTTTGGTGGTTTTATTCTCCCCATTCAACACCATGTATAGATCTTCGCGTGCGTTTTTCCTGGGCTGCTTTCGGCGTCTCGCTTTGGCACCCTTATACAAGGTTGACACACGACCCATAATCTCTAAGACTTTCACAAGTTGTTGGCTTGTTTTACCTTGGAAATTATTCGTGATTGATTATCTCAATTGAATCAAGCTGCGGGATTTTGCCCTGCATAATTTTATCAAGAATGCAGTCTTTGCAATCCTGGAGAGAAAGTTATTCACTTTTGTGATACAATTTTCTCTGAGTGATTCTTCGTGGGTGCCACCTAACAGCTTATGTGGATGAATGTTGCAGGTCATACTTGCAGATTTCTTCCTCGGCGACCAATTCACTAGCCAGGTATTGGTATTCAGAAATTTTGAGTTCATAGCGTGCTACTACTCCAGCGGTTTCTTTTTAACGAAGGAAGACCAAGCATGTAAAAGAAACCCAATCTATCAGGGGTTTGGCTATGTTGTGGCGATGCTACCATTTTGGTGGCGTTTTCTACAGGTACCGTCTTGCAACGAGACAGTATCTTGAACAGCATTCTGAGTGTCCTGAGTATAATCATGGGTGCTCTGTTATTTAGTTTAGGTCTATATGCTTGTCGCTTTTGCTTTGTCGTATAGTTTCCGAGTGTGGGCATACCAGTCTACAAGTGTTTTTTTGAGCTATGGATCATCTTAACATTCCAGACTCAGCTGAAAGAGAACCCTTTTAGACGCTAGGTTCGAATGCCTAGGAGTACTAGGGAAAGTGGTACTATTCTTGAGAGAGCATCTTGGTGAAGAAGAATTTATTCATTCTGCCTAGAATATTATGGACCAGATTGGCATTTGCATTCTCTGTTCTTATCCGCACTATTCAAGCGTGTTTCGTTTTACTACAGTGTCTGAAGAGGTATCATGACGAGAAGGACACTCATCAGCTACAGAATGCTGGTAAATACATGTCTGCGATCGTAGCTTTGGTTCTACGACAAGTATACACGAACTACCGCCAGTTTCCTGAGATTGAACTGCCCCTGCGGGTGTTGTTTATCATTGCCTCCATCTTTGCGACCATATACTCTAGCTACTGGGATTTTTGTGTTGATTGGGGCTTGCTTAAATCCCAGTCAAGGAACAAATGGCTACGAGACAAGCTCATCTTGAAGAATTATTCCATATACTTCGCTGCCATTGTAAGTGACCTTTCTGCCTGATTGATTTCCTGTCCTTGGAAGGTCTTGAAGAACGTGTGTGCGCATTTCCTAATACTCGAAGCTGAATTTGAATCTACCAGGGAGCGAATGCTGTGTTGAGGTTAGCGTGGCTGGCTACACTTCTACAAGTTCAGGTGTCATTCGGCTTCAACCAGAATGCGTTTGATGTTATCATGGCTAGTCTGGAGGTTCTCCGCAGGGGAATTTGGAACTTCTTCCGGTAATAGTCCTGCGCCCAACTGCCAGCAAGTGGTTAGATTGATGCATGCACATCTCTCCTCGATTTGATGTTGTAACCAATGGTTCTGAGCCTTAACCCCTAAACGTCCACTGTGTAGTTTCTGTATTGTAGGAAAATTGGACCCCCAGCTGCAAATCATCTGTTTGTGTGAAAATGACTTCAGTTTGACACGATCGACACTGTTGGTCTTGTAGTGTAGAACAAGAGCTTTAAATTGATGTATTGCAATCAGAAAACCGAGGTCAAATGAGAACATGCCACCATTGCAAAGTAGTTCAGTGATGCAGATGGCCACATTGGGCGTTTTAGACGCTTACGGGTTATGTCACTTGCAGCTGTGCACAGCAATTCGTCCAGGCCCCTTGTGTTTGTGCAGGCGTTTTCCAGCATATTAGTATCTCACGCATAAGTGCCTTTACAAATTTTCCTGATAGATAGGCCACAATGTTTCCTTCTTGCTTGCTGACCAGAATTACTGAACCTTTGGTATGCGCAGGATTGAAAATGAGCATTTGAACAATGTAGGCAAGTACAGAGCTGAGACGTTTGTTCCGTTGCCATTCCATGACGAAATGTAAGCAGCCCGCGCTGAATTTTTTACAAACTTCCAGCTGTAAAAGCATGTCACGAGTACTGGGCTCAGAAACAATGAAAAGACGTGCCGATGAGTAACTTACGATGTGCAGAAAGCGAAGTCACCAAGCCCCGCACTGTCTGGCTACGGCGAAACTACACCCATGCTGGTACCAGCCATTTTTCTGGTTTTCTCATTTTAGAGTTGTTAAGACATGTGTGCGGACAAGGTTGGTGTTGTATACTAATAAGAGAGCATAAAAGTGCTAAATTGGTGTGAAATTATAAATTTTTACTGCAACGGCATGAGTAGTGCTTTTCGAGGAGCGTATAGAGTTTATTACGTCCTCTGCTCACACTTGTAATTCTTGGTGTAGATATGTAAACGGATGTTCTTCCAGGTATTTCTTTGTCCCGTTTGTGCCTATTTGGCTGCCTGTCGTGTTTGTACCAATCAATACATTCAAAAGTTAACAATGTCTATTATCAGATACCGGGATTGGTTTTATTTAGGATTGGGATATCCTAAATAATCATTAAATATTCTAAAACTATTTGAAATATTATGTATTACTTGATAAGGTGCCCCAAAATATCCTGTTGTTGAATGTGTTTTCTGATAATTTATTTTTTGAACGAGTGACTTCTTGTAGATCTTCATATTGGAAGTTTGGATGAAATTTTGCATGTGTTTTTTTGCAATGGTGCTAACTGTTTCTTGGTTCTTTTAAATTTTTATTTTATTTTTTTATAGTAAATTTGATAACATCCTGATATGATTACACCGAAATCACCATATACTGTGGTCCACTGTATTTACGAGAGGTGTCATGTTCCTTTGGAGGTACAGTTGATACCATGTGAGGCATGGTCTAGTTGATACCCTGAGGGGTAGAGTTGAGATCCTTAGGAATGGTAATGTATCTCATGTGGTAGTGTGTAAGTAGAGGATGATGGGAGCAAGCCAACTCCCAGTTGAAGATGGATGGATTGGAGTTAAACAACTCCAAGTTGACAACATGTGCACTGGAGTTAAACCACTCCAGATTGAGAACATGGGCATAAGAGTTATACAACTCTAAATAAGGTGCACTAGGAGTTAAACCACTCTAAATTGAGAACATGGACACAAGAGTAGGACAACTATAGATGAGGTGCACTAGAGTTAGACCACTCCAGGTTGAGAACATAGGCACAAGAGTTAGACAACTCTAGATGAGGTGCACTGGAGTTAAACGACTCCAGATTTAATGATCTATAGACTAAATCTAATTTTGAAGATAGAAAGTAAAAAGACTAGAGATAGACTACTAGTTCCTATGGTGAAGGGACTTAGGATATAAATGAGAAGGTAGAGGCTCTTTTTTGTTGAGATCCCTTCTCTTTGGTTGGGTGGTTGATCTTAGACCAAGATCTTGGGGGTGAAAGCACAGTAAACTAAACCATTAAAGTCATCCTTAGTGCTGAAATTACAATTTTTTTGGTCAAAGGCCATAAATTACGACTAAAAATTCATATTTTTAAGTTCTAATTTGGTAGAGCCCTCTATAGTTCTATTAGGTACTTCAATCCAAAATTTCAAATGAAAATATTAAAGAAGGGTTACTGAAAGTAAAGTTTGAAAACAGATGTTTAAAACAAATTTCGGGAGCAAATCTGATGAATTGAATCATGTTCAATATGAATATAAATTATATATTCTATAAGTTCATTGTGCATTCGAGGGTTCGAAAGAAAAAAATTCTTGAAAAAATAAATATTTAATGCAATTTCAACATGTTTTATATCTACTTTTCAATTCGGTCAGAACTACTTTTCCAATTTTAATTGCTTTAAAGTTACTATAACACACATAAATATAATAAACATATTTTTTTTCAATTTTTTTGGTTAGACTTTGTTAAACCTTGTATCTTTTATTTTATCCACAAAAAAAAATTCACAAAAAATAAAATTTAATGGATTTTTGGACCCTGCATTGTTGTTTCTTCATAGGGATCACAAGTGGCTCAGTTTACTATGCTTTCACCCCTTGTTGGTCTAGGATTTGAGTTTCTTCAACTCAGTAATAAATAAATTATTTATTAAGTGTTGTGAGAGTTGGTGGCAAACCTGTTGGAAGGTTTGTTACAAGAGGCTTTACTGATAATTAATTTTCCAAGTTATTGTGATAAAATCCATCCAAATTGGATGAAAATTTGTTTAAATTGATGAAAATTTGTTAAAATGGATGAATGTACCCCACGCCATCCACACACCCCATACGCCTAGACTATTTATGTCAAATTTTTTTTATATGAATCATGTTTGTGGCTATAAATTTTTATAATGAACAAAAACTCCCCTATGAAGGTTTGGATGGATCAAATAGTCCAAATTGGCCCTTGTATTTCATTGGTAGTTTTGAGTAGGTCATTTGGAGATTTGTTTTGGTCTAAATAGATTTATTAATTGACCCAAACATGCAATGTTCTTCACTATTCTTGCTAATATAAAATTTGGTCCTATGTAAATTATATTTTTCGCAATACAATCAATCAAATTGGTTTATTTAGAACCATGTATCTATAATCTTTTAGAAATTAAATGTCACTTGTAAATTGCCTTCATTAAGAGAGTTCACATCTCTTCCATTTTTCCTTCTACAATGACATACAAATACCGGTGGAGTTTTTGTCACAACATTATCAAACAATACAATAAAGGTGTTTTTATTGGGGTTCAATCATGTAATTACAATATTTTGTAGTGTCATACTAGCCAAATCATCAATTAGATTGCATGCCATTTTATCAAAAACTACTTGCACTTTGAATACTTGCAATTCACTTCACCAGTTGAAGCATTACTTGCACTTTGTTTACTTACAAGTGTTCATTACATACTTTGAATTTATATTCTGTTTTAATTTTAATCTTTTAATTTATTTTTTGAAACATCTGAATTACTTTACAACCTGCGGCAAGTATATGAGTTGCTTTTGGAAACTCGTGGCAGGGGAATTCCCATCAGGAAGAGTGGCGATTTTACGGCTGGAATCGAACCCTAAACCCTTTGGATAACCCTTTGTTGATTTAAGGTCATCTCCGACCATATTCTATTTTAATTTTAAACCCTTGACAAGGGAAAAGTATTTGACCTCACACAATGCATTCTTGGGAGCTTTCATGCTAATTATCACTCCCTCTGTTTCATAATAAGAGTTCACTTTGTAGAAAAAAATGAGATTTAAGATGGAAATAGAGCCCATGTTGAAAGGAATGAAACGCAATGGCAACTTTTGGAATGAAGTATCTCGATAATAAGGGATGAAAAACGTAGGAAGTCAATGTAAAAAGGCAACATAAGGAATGAGTAGAAGTCAATGTAGGAAGGCAATACAATGAAATGAATGAATGTGAACTCTTATTATTAAATGGAGGGAGTATTGTTTTGGTGGCAAAGTTTCATTCTATACTCAAGAAAATCAATTACTAAAATGTGAGTTGCTAACACAAAATCAATTATCTTTGAATTTAATAGCTAAAGAATGAGCTAAATAAACTATTTATATTCAATATATATCTTAAGTAATATGTATTAGACAACTGACGAGCCGCAATAGTGGCGAGTAGGTTATCATACATAACTCGTTGTTCACTTTTCAATCACAACCTTTGATCTTTATGATCCAAGGGCATAGAATACAAGTTGTAAGGAGAGAAAAGGGGGGGGGGGGGAGGGGGACATGTCATTCTTCTTAATGGTACTTAGTGGTAGGCTGAGTAGTTATAGGGTCCACTTTTGAGAAAAGGCATCAAAGATAACATATGCTCTTTAGGTCCCGGTGACATATTTAGTAGTACTATCCCCAACGGACGCTTGATTCATATGGATCTGTAGGCCCGCATTACTCTCTTTAAGAGGAGCATGAATTTCCAAGAACTATTCTATATGAAGCCAAGATTAGCTCATGCTTCAACCATAACATTGTTTAACTTTTAACCCCTAAAAGCCCAAGGGGTATTGGACAAAACATAGATCTGTTATAATATGTGCCTTCTATATGTTTGATGAAGTTTGGTTCAATAGAAAAAATGTAGGACATCATCTCTACAAATTATCCGTACAGTCAAACTTCCAAAAATAACTTTAGATATTTTTTTAATGAATTTAAAAACACTAACCTTTGAATTTTTTTATAAATTATAATTTTCACTTTTACTTACTCCAAATAGCAAATTTTATAACACTAAGGCCCTCTTTACACTAGAGGCTTGAAAAATGTGCACTTTTGTTGCCACAAAGAACAAAAGTGTTGTCCGTGTCATTTTCTCCTCCTCCGTCCCTTGGACTGAAAATTTCGGGTGTAAAGTGACATTCTTTGCTCTTCTCGGTTTCTAGGCCTCCCATTGGCTGAAATTTCTCTCCTCACGGCTTCTCGTCTGTAGTGTAAAGAGGCCCTAAGACAATATTGAGGTGATTCATTTTGAAAAATTCTCCCAGGTGGTGTTTAACTTGGATTGACATAATTCAAATTGCGTTGGAAAGTAGACTTGATGTAGTATTTTAAAACATTTTTCATTTTTTCAAAAGCATATGTATTTTTTGTTCCGGATAGCCTGTTATATTTGGGTAGCGACCAAAAAATGGTCGTTTTCAGAGCGTTTAGGGGTTGAAGAACATACTAAGCCCTATGGGCTTACTTATATTTTTCAAGAATCTTGCTCGTAACTTCTACTCAATTGAATCAAATGGAATTTTTTAAATGCCAAAATGAATATATTTAAGGCATCTATACTTCTTTAGAATAGAACCAAAGTAAATTAAAAAGAGGATCATGCTTAAATGGAGCTTAAATAAGAAATTGGGTTTAGGAATCAGGTAAGCCGTGTCCTTAAAGGGTTATAACCCCCAAGGCATTCCCTAAAAGAGGTCATCTGAAAATAAGGAAAAGCCATCCAAAAGTAAGGAAAACTCATCCAACAGTAAAGAAAACGTCATCATGTTGTAAAGAAAATGTTATACAAAGGTGTTCATTTTTGGGTCTTATCGTCCCAAGAATGTTATATTGTCAAAAGAGACAAAAATCGCCAAATTCATTTAATTGGGAATTTCCGTCATATTGGGACTCTTTGAAATCTACAATTGGTATAGAATTTCCCACTGAATCTATGCCAGTTGTAGATTTCAACGAGTCTCAATATGGCGGAAATTCCCAATCAAACGAATATGGCGATAAAAGTTGTAAGTCAGCATTGCAATAGGGGTCAACTACTACGTGGTGCGGAATTGGAGGTGTGGGGTGCACGGGATGCGGTTGTGGTATTTTCACAAAACATTCCCATAATATTTGCTAATGTCCACAAAAATATTTCCTAAACTCCAAGTTCTAAACTATAAACTCCGTATTCTAAACCTTAAACCTCAAATTCTAGATTCTAAACCCCAAAATCCGAAACCCTAACCCTAAACCTGGGTTTCCTAAAGTGCCATGTGGTAGTGCTGACGTGGAAAAATATTCCAAGAACATTGTACACCCGCACCCTACAACCCACATCCCCAATCCTGCACCACGCAATAGCCGGCCTCGATGGAACAGAGCCATTATAGAAAAAATTAAGCCTCCAAAAGGCTGCTAACTCAGCCAAATTGCCATGCAAAAATAACAATATAATAATATAAAAAACCAAAAAACCAAAAAACCATTTTATTTCACAAAAGAATATTAAACGAATCCACTTTGACGTGGCACCATTTCAACCACATTAAACTGGATTTAAAATTAAAAAACTGTGAATTTTTATGTTAATTTGATTTTTTATAACTTTTAATATCATTATTAATCTTATTAATTCTGCATGGCAATTTGGCTGAGTTAGCAGCTTTTTGGAGGCCTGTCTTTTTTTTATTGAAGAATTCAAAATACCGCCACCATGACTCGTACTTACTGTAGGTAGCCAGGAAAACGTGTTGTTTGTCAACCAGGTAGCATCCCATTGCTTTAGGTCACGAGCTTGAATGAATTGCAACCTTTCACGCAGCTACATGAGCAAAATCGGTAAAGAATCAGTCAGTCTAAACAGATTCAACTAGCTACAGTGCAGCAGAGTCACTGGATTCTCTGTTATCATGTTTTCACTCAATGTCGGTCTTTCCGGAAGCTATTCAGGTATATATATTCCCGGTAATTGACCACTTCTATTTGATACATTCATGTGTTAGTCTAGTTTTCTTTTTTCAATGCGAAAGAAACAAATACAACAAGTCAAGCGGCAAGTCGCTGAGCAGTGTTAGTTCAGTTTTAATTGCAATGCGCAAAAACCTGCCCCGGGACAACTCCACCTTGCACCCTGCCTCCTGCAAATCAGTCAAAAAACAACGCTATGCATTGGACGTAGGATTCAAGGTTGATGCAAATCCGAGAAAACAGTTGAGTTATCCGTATACCGTAGTACCATAGCTGCCTGGGTCAACAAAAAATAATTCAAATAATAAAAAATGTAAAAGATCAGAAATTATGAGGACCAAGAAACGAAAATAGAATAAATTATTTTAAGCTATATTTTGCTATTTTGGACCATTTTGGATGATTTTGCTCAAAAACGAAAATGAAGAAATTCATCGTTCGTGGGGTGGTGACCCAACTATGGTACTACGGTAGTTGAGCAAAAAAATTCCACAAGAGGAAAGACAAGGCAGAACTGGTCTTTTAGCTTGAAAGGTGGCAAAAATAAGTTTTGGCTCCTTTTTCTTTCGACCAATCAAAATGCACTGCGTTGTCAGGGAGATTTAACCCTTTAGCGCGCCAGCGTCTATATATTGGACGATGAACAGATTAAAGTTGTTTGATTTCCATCCAAAGTAGACAGTTTTCATCCACCAATTTTTTTTTTTAGTTCTTGTGTAAGTTGACTATCCTTTGTATAGTGTGGATCTTCAAAATAGGTTATCATGATTTTTGGAAAAATCACACAATTGGTTTATGTCAAGTTTCATTCTTAGTTCAAAAAGTGAGACCTTAGACATGATTTTCCAAAATAAGTAGAATCAAATAATGGAAACCATACCATCGTGTAGTGCATGTTATTCTAATTTCATTCCAATATTTTTCAATTTTTTTGAGTGAATTCGGGATTTTTAATTGAATTTCAAGAGAAAACCTTGCAAAATTATTTTAAAATTATTAATAAAATATATGATACATCTAACCAAACAGATGTGATCTTCACATTGGCATTTACAAATTTTCTTTGTACATCAACTCCATTTTTGGTTTCCCTCAAACATTTAATAACACTTCTTTGAAAACAGTGTTGAATTGGGACGTTAAAGGGTTAAGCCTTGTACCTTTCCAAAGCTAAAGAAGCTCCCTAAGTTCCTACAACAGAATCATCAAGTACCTCCACACCACTTGAGGTATTGGACAAAACATAGATGTGTTATAACATGTGCCATCCATATGTTCGATGAAGTTTGGCTCAACAGACAAAATGTAGGGCATTATCTCTACAAATTATCCCTATAGTCAAACTTCCAAAAATAACTTTATATATCTTTTTTTAATGAATTTGAAAGCATTAACTTTTGAAAATTTGTATAAATTATAATTTTCACCTTTAGACTTTGAAATTTAGCGTGATTGGTTAAAGTTGGTTTATTTATTGTTAACTTCAAAAAAACAAAAGAATCAATGGACAAAATATCATTACTTTCCCCAAATAGCAAATTTTAGAACACTAAGACAATATTGAGGTGATTCACTTTGAAAAATTCTCCCGGGTGGAGTTTAACTCAGATTGACATATTTCAAATTGCGCTGGAAAGTAGACTTAATGTAGTATTTTAAATTATTTTTTATTTTTTCAATTTATTTTTGATTCCAAGCAGCCCGTTAGATTTCAGGCAACGGCCAGAAAATGGTGGTTTGAGCATTTAAGGTAAAGCATCCACACTACAATTACTTAATAAAAGCTTATCAATTCTTCACATATTAAAACATATTATATTTAATAGTCCCCACACTTTTTTAGTTGAGATTGTTTTCATTCTAAATTAGGAACTAGGTGAAAATCAGTGTTTGACTAAAAAACGACCAAAAATGGTTCCACAAGGCTCCTTGCATGCTTAGAAGTTAATGTTCTTAAAGGCCACTTTACACTAGGGTCCATTTCTAAAAAAACCCCAAAATCCAGCAATCCTATTGGTTGAGAGCTAAAAATTGAACCCAGGATTCTATTGAGAGGCTTTACACTTGGATCCTGGTCCAATTACAAAAACCTTCAAATTAGATCCAATAGCTTTACACTTCATAGCATAATAGAATAGTGCAATGGAGAACCTTTTTGAAAACTAGATCAAAAGAGAATTTTCACTTAGATCCACTTTTCTAAGTAATGACGGAATGCCATTTGTATTCCATGAATTTTGGAACTGTCGTGTCATTGCCACCGACGTGTACTTAGTTTCTAATTGTAACTGAGTTTGGTCCCATCGCAAAAGGGTGATGACTCCCATAGCTCTATTATGCTAAGTTGGGTTTGGGTTCAATTCACATATCATTATTTTATTCAACTTCTAAGTCCAAAGGTGAGGTTTCTGAAGTCCAATAGAAGGGTTTATTGGACCCAATGAGAATTGGACCCGGCCGTAGTGTAAAGTGGCCCTTAATATTGTTTACTTTGATGCTTGCCTGGATATTCAGAAAGTGTACTATAATAGAGATGAATCTGAATCTGAGCTACAGGTTGCATCATGAATCCCCGGTTGTACCTTGAAGGAATCACAAAGAACTGTTCGTATCTGAGCTGAAGGATATAGGGACAACTTGATTGTAGCTCTGCAACTTAAGAATCAAAGTCAAGAGCAGCTGCAGAAGAAACCGTACGCGCCTTAATTACTACAGACTATTCCTCATGAGCTTTCTTGATGTATGCTACCTGCGCCATATCCAGCCTCTAACAAGATTAAACCTTAGTTCCCTCACTCGGCTCAACCAGGACGACATGCAGCTCCTCCTACTTTCACGAGTTGCAGTCTGAGATTGCTCGCGAGCGGTTACTTGGTACGGGTGAGAAGCGGAAAATTGAAACACTGAAGGAGACAGAGTCTAAAGCATGTGCTGTAGGCTACAGTCTTGTTTATCGTCGTCAATTGTTTGTACAATTCGCGACTCCGGTGCGCACTGATTGATTGTCAAAACGTACAGACACTATATTCACACCGGCTTCGAAAGAGGACCGGAGTTTCTATTACTCGGTACGGGTGAGAAGCTGAAAGTACTGAAGAAGATAGAGAAGGCAAGGGCTGTAGGCTACAATCTTGTTTTTGGTCGTCAATTGTACGTGGAGTTCGCGACTCTGGTGAGCACTGATTCATTGTCAAGACGACGAATAGACGAACAGACGTCCGGGTTGAATAGATTTATTCAACCCGGCCTCGAAAGAGGACCGGTCGGGAGTTTCTATCTATCTGGAGTTCATGAGCAGTTACTCGGTACGGGCGAGAAGCTCTAAAAATTTAAATACTGAAGGAGACACAGTAGGCTACAATCTTGTTTTTTGGACACCGTCAATTGTATGTGGAGTTCGCGATGGTGAAATTTGGAAAAGAGCTGCTGAGCCAGCTGATACCAGAATGGCAGGACGCGTATTGCGACTACGAAGAGCTCAAGAACGACTTGAAGCGCATCAAGCAGCAACGGACCATGGGGCCGACTTACACTCGCACCGGATCTTTGGGACTCTTGCGCTCTTTGGCGTCCATCGAGCCTGGGCTTACCCGCTCTCTCACCCGAACCCTAACAGGCCGCAGGCGACCCGATTACATGCTCTCTATTTCGCCTCGGGGCGGGCAGCATTCGAAAGATACTATCGTGGTACAGTTCTTTAACTTTTGAACTACGCCGAATTAATTTCTCGACTGTAGCGCTTTGAGGATTAATGCTTTTACGTACATGATTAACCTCCTTAGTTGCACTTTGCGGGAGCTTCAACGCGCCACACAAGGATTCAAAAATTTCTGTTTCTTCCTGATTCGAATCACTAGTCTTAGGCTTTGGAACGTTTTGTGGACAATCCTGCTGAAACTTGGCGCATGCCTTGATCTTCACTGCGGCGTCCTTGTAAATTTTCTTGTGAAGAGGCTCTTTCTACTGCTAAATCAATCACCGTGGTAGAGCTTCTTCATTTTCATTCTTCAGGGCTTGTTCTTGAGTAGACATGAAGTTTCTCACTGAGGATCATATTCCACGGCTTCCGAGAATACCTTTCAAATGAACTTCTAGTTTAAATTAGCTAGGCGTTCCGGCTTTTATCAGAAATTCGAGTTAGTGGTGATTTTATTTTAGCATACGTCTCTAGCTACAAATTCAATTGATGCAACCATACGCCATTGAGCTCAACGCAGTACCGTACCTTTAGGTCAGTTTTAACACTACAGTGTCAAAATCGTTTAATTTTAGAATTCAGACTCTAAGAAATGTCATTTCTTAATTTTCTTAATTTTGCAAAATCTACTAGTTATAGCGTTTCAGATTTCACAAAGAACTAAAGACATTCAAATAAAAAATTCTTTTTTTTTTGGATATTGGTCTCCAAGTTTATCAAAATTTAGATATGCTTCAAATTTTTCTTAATTATTAACGAAACTGACTTGTACTTAGGGTATGATTCTCTTCACTTCCTCATGAGGCAGCTTGAGCTTTTAGCGGCTACCTAGTATGCTTCATTTCGTAGTCGCACCTTGCACTTGATGACATTATTTTTGGTGCAAAAGGTTTGAACTGACATTGACAATTGCTCCTGAAGATAAACAAGTATCCGGCCGTCGAGGATGGATCGAGCGTATACGTCACGGAACTACAAGAGCCACTTTCACAGTCCCCGCAGGATCGGACCTTCTTTGCTCGCCTTGATGCGCAGCTTAATAAAGTGAACAAATTTTACAAGAAAAAAGAGGCGGAGAACATCGCCCGCGCAGGCGCTCTGGAGAAGCAACTGGTTTATCTAATCAATTTGCAAGAGGTTTTGGCCCGTCAGGGCCTTGATTATGACTATATGACAATGGCATCTTCCTCAAATAGTGGAAATAACGGCGATCGTATACAGAGTAAGCGCAACAATGTCTTCATGTTTGTATTGGATTGGATTTAATTTGTGAAGATGATCATGCTTTTGAGGATCAATGACTCATTATTCCTCTAGGGGAAGTCACTTCCAAATATTCTACAATGACGTGCGAACAAATAATAGGGTCCAGATAAATCTTTGATAAGCATCCATTGTGTATTTTCTGTACTTTAGGAAAATTGGATCCGTGTTTGTGTGAAAATGGCTTTAGTTTGACACGATCAACACTGTTGATCTTGTAGTGTAGAAAAAGAGCTTTAAAATGATGTATTGCAATCAAAAAACTGAGGTAAAATGAGAAAATGCCACAGATGCAAAGTTCAGTGATGCAGATGGCCATATTGGGCGTTTTAACACTTATGGGTTAAAATGAATTACAAGAATGAATATGAAAATATTACTAATTATAGTAATAATTACTTTTATCTTTTTAGGGTACTTTTAAGTACTCTATTATCTGAAGTACTTAGAGTGACTAGTATTTTTTAGGTATACTCTAGTATTTTTTTAGTATACTCTAGTATTTTTTAGGTAAATAAAAAATACATAGAGTGACTTCCTGGTGCTCTCTCGCAGACTCGAAGGAATTATCCGATGAGCTGCCGCTCATTCAAGAGGACGAGCTCCAAATGCAGGAATTTCCATTGAGGTCGCCTCGTGGCGTACATAGCCAGGTCATGGGCTCCCAAGACGAGGATGAATCTGACGACGCCATTCAGGATTACATTGATCAAGTTGCAGCAAAGAACTTGAGATCGGGACATGCAGATAATTTACCCTTCCCATTGCACAGCAACCCTTCCAGCCCTGCTACGCTAAGATCGGCGCTGAAGAAAGTAGTATCTGCGGTATCTGGACCTCTTGAGGAGGATAAGGTTTTGGAGGATGTTGTGAAAGGCGAAGACCTAGAAAATCAGAAGTCGTACTCCCAAAAAGAGTTGGATGAAGCAAGGAAGTTGTTGCGCCTCGCAGTAGTGGAATTCTACCGAGGGCTTGGCTTGCTCTCCAATTATAGGTACAAGATCAGCTGACAACAATTTCTTGGTAGAAAGAGCTGGAATGAATGTTTGCATATATCTTTGCCTTCAGAAGGGTGAATGCACAGTAGGGTCTATCAACTTTTTTGTCGCGGTGCACTAGTGCTTAATCTTTTGAAATCAATTAAGAAAAATGTCACAAATATTTTTAAGAAATTTTAATTTTCTAGAATTTTTTTGTGTGCATTAAGTTTTAGAAAATTTTAGAGAATCTTAAAAATCTTTGTTACATTTGTCTTGATTGATTTCAAAAGAGTAGGCACTAGTGCACCGTGAAAAAAAAGTTGGTAGACCCTAGTGTGCATTCACCCAAAATTGCTTGTTTAATTTCTCAACTATGGGACCTTTACTTCTAGTCATCGACAGCCAATCTCTTGAACCTTAAATTTTCACGAGTCATATTATTTAGGTCTGAAATGCTGTGCAAAACATCCTGAATTGTTGTGATGAGTCATGATATTCCAGAACTCTGTAACGTTTCTTTCATGTCCTGCAAATGATTTTAGCAGTCAATGTGATGAAGTTCATGTGGTTCTTACAGGTCCGTGAATATAACAGCTTTTGCCAAAATTTTGAAGAAATACGATAAGATCACGGGGTGGCACTTCGCTCCGATCTACATGAAGGAAGTCGAGTGCTCCCACATTGTTGTTTCTAAGAAGGTTCGTTTCCTGTTATATCTGAAGCCTATCAATTAGATGTAAGGAAACCAACTTTCGTTGATTCTTCAATAACCCTTTGAATGCCTTGAGAATAAAGTTTTAGCGTCAAATTTTGGTTTGCAATTTCAATTCAGACTTGGGGTTACCTGCTGCTAGGTGGAATGTTATCAGAAGTTTGAACGTCTGTAATGATCACGTTATCTGCATGATGAATATGCAGATTCATAAGCTGATGAGCAAGGTGGAGGATATATATACGAAGCATTTTGCTGAGGGTGAGCGAAAGAAGGCTGTTTCTCAGTTGCGACCAACTCGAAAACAGGGAACTCATCGGACAACATACTTTCTAGGTAGTAAAAGTTGTAAAAATGCTCGGGGGGTGCAATATGTTAAATTTGTGAAAGTATACGTGAATGCACAAAATGGTATTAATTTGAACATTGCCATACAAAATATACATATAATAAACATATTTAGAGCTGAAAATATTGATATATACTTACATTAAAGATATATTCAGGATGGAATAGATACATGATATAAGGTTTTTAGACATATAAACCCTCGTATACAAGGGGTTTTTTTTAGAGCGGGTCATGAACGCATGTTATCCTCAAACATAATGTAGAGTGCAACCCCGGGTAAAATGGCAAGGATCAGCATACACAACCTAGCTTCAACTGTTACTATTTGAAGGTTTCATGTTTACCGTATTCAGAGTCTTAGCAGAATTAACTTTATGGTCACACCGAAAGCGGGTTTTTGCAGTTCATAAGAATACATGAATTTGATGGTTTTGAGTGATTCAGCGATTGAGGAAAGTCTGGTATTTACATCATCTTCTAGAGGCTATATATTGTACTCCTAGTCTAGTTTCATGTGGTAATCTGGGGAAATTTGAATGGCTGGAATTAGGTCTCTTTTCGGGCTGTTCAATTTCTCTCTTCGTTTCCTTCTTTTTCTTAGTATCCAATCCAATGGCACTGAGTCGTGGTGGAGGTACCATATACTTAGATACGGTGTTTCCCGTGTTCAGGTGAGCACTCATTATTTCTTAGCTCAAATTTTTCAGACAGTTTCTCATGTGCAATTAGACAGTCTGATTAAATGTTTTAAGTCCGAACAACCTTGGTGTTTCATTAGTATTAGACACTGTATATGTCATTTCTCATACTAGTAGAAATCTATTCTAATGTGACTAAATGTCCGTAACATGTCCATGATGACTCAAAGACCTCTTTGACTCAGAATCTAAGGTCTTTGAGTCATTATGGACATGTTACGGACATTTAGTCAATAAAGACATGTTACATCAGACAAGATTTCTACTAGGGTCAGGAATACATTCTGGAGGATTTGACGGTATTGTTATGTGTGTCTGGCAACTGCAGTACATTAATGTTGGTGGCACTCCATATGTTCTTCTACGGCTTCAACGTATACTCATGGCAAAGGACTCGTATAAATTATCCATTCATCTTCGGCTTCGCCCCCGGCACTGAACTCCGTTACCGCGAGGTCTGGCTTCTGAGCACAGGATTCACGACCTTCTTGCTTGCAGGCATGAATATTCACATTGCAGTGACCTTGCTGACACATCGAGGCCTCCCCCCGGCCCCGGCCACGACAGGCGTGGCTGAACCTCCATCTCAACCTCAAACCTCAAAAGCGGCTGATGCAATTCCCTTACTCCTTGTCTTGGTATGAGCCTGGTTCTCACACATGATGATAATCCCTAAAGGACCAAGAAGCCCTAATTGGGCCTCATATTTTTTTAACATTTTTGACTTCCTTTAGTTCAAGTTTTTTTTTTTTTAACCAACACATACAATGTTCTTTGGTGATATAAAACTTGACCCCATCTTAATTATCTATTTTTACAATATGATTGATTGAATTTGTCATTTTGAAACCATGAATCCTTGGTCCTTTAGGGGTTAGTCTGGGTGTCCATACCTCTATGCTGCTTCAAGAACGTACTGCCGAAAATGCTTATCAATTGGTGCTTTGCAGATAAGTTTGGCGATTTTATTCTTTCCATTCAACACCATCTATAGATCCTCGCGAGCATTCTTTCTGGGCTGCTGTCGACGCCTGGTTTTGGCACCCTGGTTCAAGGTTGACACGCAATACATGTTCTCTAATAGTTTCAAAAGTAGGCTTGTTTTGTACCTCTTCTCTTTAGAAATATATTCTCACTGTGATCTTGTCAATCAAAATTTAGCGTCGTGGTTTTATCCAGCATTCAAATTTTGCAACCTTATTCTGCTCTTGAGAGTCATCAAGTATGCCCCCTAGAAGCTTAATATGTGGCTGGCTGTTGCAGGTGATACTACCAGATTTCTTCATAGGTGACCAATTCACAAGCCAAATCCTTGTATTCAGAAATTTTGAGTTCATAGCATGCTTCTACACCAGCGGATTCTTTTTAACGAAAGAAGACCAAGCATGTAAATTAAATCCAGTCTACCAGGGGTTGGGCTATATTGTGGCGATGCTGCCATTTTGGTGGCGTTTTCTACAGGTATATTCTTGCAACAGGACAGATTCTTGAATACGGTAGCATGCTCTCTTAACTTTGCCGGGTAATTTTTGAGTGCCGGGGCATTTGCAAGCTATGGTACACCACATTTTTTGTTGCAGTGCACTAATTGAGCCCTGCACTTTTACAATCTTTGAAAAATCATCAATTGAAATTTCGAAAACTTTATTATAGTAGACATCTTAACGTTGGAATTCTAGAAAGAATGTAATTTGTTTCGTCACAAAATTCTATCTCAATATTTTTTGGGTAATTTTTCAAAGATTGTAAAAGTGCAGCAAGTGTTGCATTGCGACAAAAATGTGGTGTACCGTAGCTTGCGATCACCTCACTCAGTCTGAGCTCATATGCACCATTTCAATCTTAATGGTTTTTGCAGCGGACCAGATTGCCATTGACATGTTTTTTTCTTAGGCAGATTAATTTCTCAACTTGGGTGTTGCCTTTTCTACTCTGTTGTCCACAGTGTTTGAAGAGATATTATGACGAGAAAGATACACATCAGCTAGAGAATGCTGGTAAATACATGTCGGCGATCGTAGCCCTGGGGCTGAGACAAGCATACACGAATTACCGCCAAGTGCCTAGATACGAACTGGCCCTGCGGGTGTCATGTATCATTGCCTCCATCTTCGCGACCCTCTACGCAAGCTACTGGGATTTCTGTGTCGATTGGGGTTTGCTCAATCGCCATTCAAGGAACAGATGGCTACGTGACAAGCTTATCTTGAGGAATAAGTCCATATACTTCGCTGCCATTGTAAGTGACCTAATTGCGTGATTTCGTTTTTTTATAGTGCTGGGACGATCGACTGTGTGCACAAGATTTCTGAAGTCTGCTCCTAATATCTGTTGCTTGAATCTGAATGTGAGTCAGGGAGCGAATGCTGTGTTGAGGTTAGCATGGCTGGCTACATTTCTACAAGTTCAGGTGTCATTCGGCTTCAACCAGAATGCGTTTGATGTTATCGCGGCTAGTCTGGAGGTTATCCGCAGGGGAATTTGGAACTTCTTTCGGTACTAATCCAGCGCCCAACTTCCAATGAGTGGATGGATTGATGCATTCACGTCTCTTATCTTACACTATGTCTTCATATTCTAGTCAATTATTCATTATGGTCGTTTTCTTTTTATGCCCATAAATACTGTGCAGAAATATTTTCATGATTCTGCCTTTGACATTTGCACTATTTTTGGTCTCAGCTGATGGAAAAACTTAGAACTTTTTGTTCTCGCTATCTGATCAGAGATGCTGAACCTTTGGTATACATGCGCAGGATTGAAAATGAGCATCTGAACAATGTCGGCAAGTACAGAGCCGAGAAAGCTGTTCCGTTGCCATTCAACGATGACATGTAAACATCTTTAAACCCAAGTGAGTGAGTAGAAGGCTCAGAAAAGCGGAAGAGATGCAATAGCGTTCAAGGTGCACAAAACGAAGTCACCAGTCCTCGTGCACTCTTTGGAAGCCAATCAGGTTGGAATTCTCTAGTAGCGTCATCAGTGCAATTTATTTAAATGGTATTTATGTAGTTCCAGAGCCAATTTGAAGAAGCCTTTTCGTGGAATTTGAATCAAACCTTGTGAGATGATCACTATTGATAACTGCCCTCAAATCCTAAGCCATCCGAGTGGACAATGCTGGGCTTGTAAACTAATCAGCAGGAAATGATACTCTTTTCATGTTAGGTCTTCTATATTTTCACTGCAGCGGCCCCGTAGCTGTTTCATTAATTTCGAGAACCTCGCAGAACATACACGCTTGTAATTTCCGGTGTATATAAGTAAATGCATTATTCTCCAGTGCCTACTTTCGTTTATTATCTTGCTGCAATTTTGTACCACTGGTTCATTCTTATATAGTAGTTGTGAGAACTCACCAGTCTCCGTGAAACTGGCTAGATTTAGCTTGTCTCCCAAATCGATGGTCAACTATACGAACAAAAGAAATCTGGGAAAATTTTGAAGTGATTTTAGCTCAGATTCACCTCTAGACTTAGCAAGTAGTGCGAGGGATCCCGTGCCAAGATGAACAGAAGCCAAGAATATTTGTAAATCTTCAAAATCTTGTAGATTATGGACATTTGTTCGCATTTTTGTAGTAAATCTTTTTAGCTCCTTTCTTACCTTACAACATGCTTTTATCTAAAAGTGTACGGTATTGGGTTCAATTCGGTTTTGAAATCTGGGCAATAGGGATTGTGATAAAAGGGCAATCGGTACCACACCCATGATGAATTGCAGTCTTAATCTTCACTTGGTCAATCCAGAAACTTCATGGCTCATGTAGTAAGAAAGATGTTTTGGGAATGGAGTGCACTCCCTATCACTCACATCAAGCATCTCTCCAGATGAAGGTTCTCTCCATCCACTAGACATTGCTTTGAATACTTATCGTCTTAATTAAATCATCAACACATAGGATGCACTCCCCATCTATTGATTTTTTTATCCTCAATCTCCCTAAAAGCTGCTCTCAAACTTGAGGACACTCTCCAAGGTACATGTGCCCCATCAATACCATGATCATACCCATTCCATTCTTGCTATGAATTTGATGTTATCTCCATGCACTGGATTCAAAAATCTCCAAATAAATCTACTTTTAGGAAGAACCCGGTTTTAACTTTGATGAGCTACAAAAAAACAATCCAGTGAAGAGGAAGCTCCTCAAGAATGTCATGCAACCATAACAAAATGACCTAAAACTTCTTGTCATTCACAGAGAGAAAAAACCTAAACCCAATTCAATTGCAATTCCGGTACTCTTGATATTCACCAGCGCATTGAACACCCACATCTCCACAAGCTCCTAATTACATATCTCGGATGCTTGGGCAAAATGAACAAGCTACCACTACTAGACCCAAACAATGATTCACAGCTTGAAGAATCCTGGCAATAAAAGCACCATCATCACCCCCTTTACATAATCCTACCCTTCATCAGCAGCTCTAAATTAATTCTGTAATTAATTAGTAACTAATTTTAAAAGTAGCACAAAATTAGTTGTAACCCACATGTTATGAGCACAAATTAACTGAGTGAGGTTTAGGAGGAGGCCTTGGCAGCGGCAGCTTCCAGGGCCTTCCAGATGGCAATGCAGAACCTGTTGTCCAGCGAGGCGTGCTCGTTCATGGGGACGTACGTGGCAGTCCACGTGGCGGTGGTGGTTCCCGCGGTTGGCCCTGGAACGAATTCCATCACAGCTTGGACATGCTTGAATCTAGGGTCTCCTCTGATCACTGTGTACCCCACTCTCTTCTTTTCCTCATCAAACACGTCCAAGCGCTCCACCACTTCCCCTCCATTCGGAATCACTGCCACATGAGCCCCAAACCCTAATTCAATGAACGAGAAAAAGTTCCCCAACAAAACTACACTAACTGCAACCTTAAAATAGTTCACTGCAATAGGAATCTAATATAGTCACTTGGATAACAAAACTAACCCATTTTCCAATGGCAATGGACTAAAGGGTCCAACATCCAACAATGCATAATTTCTCAATTGGACCCTCTAGTTCCATGGGTGTCTCTGCTCCAGAGTATATATGTTCGCAAGACTTCGATAGAGACAGAATATTCAATTGCTTCTACTCATTTACTATGAGAGACTTCCTTCATAGTGTTACGAAGCTGCTAGGGCAACAAAACAAACTTCAGCCGAAAGGAAAGAGGGTTATACAGTGGCTACGACAACAAAACGAACTCTGATGAAGAGTCACATAAAAGGAGGAGTCTACAGTGATTAGAACAACAAAACGAACTCCGACCTAAAAAAAGGTGAGGGATTGTCTGTCCTCCAAAATTCAAACCACGCATCTGAAAACCTTAGTCAATGCAGTGAAATCTTGCATTAGGGGTTTCAAAGAGCAAGCATTCACCCCAAATTTTGCACACATTTCTGAACCAAGCTTATGAGCAAGGACAATCATGGTCCCCGACTCCTTGAAGGACACAATCTACTCTGCTTTGTGAGACTTAGAAATCAACTGTTTTGCTGGGTGAGAGTCTCACAATTGTGAGCATGGATCGTCACCGAGTCAAATCTCACAAGCTCGCACTGACACCCCCAAATATATTTGCTTTTCGAAAGTTATAAATGTGTAGAAATGGCAGGGATCCAACGTACCAGGGCCCATTTTGCAGACACGGACGCTACCGATTTCGCCATTGCCGTGCACGAAAGTGCAGGACTCGAAGATGTGAGGCAAGGCTTTGGGCAGAATGGAATTCTCCTGCTTCACGGCGCGCCAGATTGCTTCCGGCGTGGCGTCCAGGGTCTCCGTGTGCGTCAGCGTCTTCTTGGCCAGGATGGCTTTCTCGAACGTCTTGAACATGAGGATGCTGATGTTCTTGATGTGCTCGGGCGGCCCGGCATCGCCCACGGTATCGTACTTCCCCGTCCACGTCGCCTCCGTCTGATTCTCGCCCGTCGCCACAAACCGCACCTCGCCCGTGAAATTCGTGTACCTGGGACAGTGAGTTTTTTAACATTTTTTCAAGGGAATCCCATTGGCGATTTGAAAATCGAAACTTGAAAAGTAGAAAGCATTATTTTTTGCGATCTACGATTTGTTTTACTACAAATACATATCTCTTTATAGAATTGTTGGCTGTACAAACCAATGATAAGGGAAGATTATGGCAGTATATATGCTCTGATTTTTACCCAATTTTTCTTATAGAAACATAGCAAGCCCATTTTTCAAATAGCAAGCCACAAATAAAAACACTGACCTGGGATCGCCCTCCACCACCGTGTACGTCAGCGTCTTAGTCGTGTCGTCCACCGTGTCCAGACGTTCCTTCGCCGCCCCAGCTTGCGGAATCGCTGCAACCACAAACCATTGTCAGATCCCAGCCCTGCTAGTTCCGTTTCAATTCTAGTACAAGAGCTTTTGAGAAGTACACTATGCAGAGTTGAGAATAGAAAGAGATGAGGAGTTCTCTACAAAGATTTGGAATACACTGCGAAGATTGAAAATACATTACGGGTTGTAACCGTACTAAGAACCAATCTGAATCTGCGATTTCCTGGGAGTAGGCTATGGAAGGTAACTGTACCAGGGCCGAAGTGCAAGACGCGCAGAGTACCAGGACCCCCGGTGCCTTCGAGAATCTCAGCCTTGGAGAAATACTCCGGCAGCAAATCCGGCAACACTTTGTCTGAATTCTTGCAACACTCCCACGCGTCCTGCGCGTCGCAGTTCAGAACCTCCGTGTGCGATATCACTTGCGCCATAGCTACCGAACTTCAAGCTCTCGAAACACACAAAAAGACACGAACTAATTACACCACACTGACAGAATGGATCGATCTAGACTGACTGAATGGATGGATCTGCACTCGAGTCTGATCGCTCGATGGATCGATAACTGACTGGTCAAAGTCTGATCGATCTGTTGATTGGAGATGAGCGATGGTACAAGAGGGAAAGGTATTTGTATTACCCGGGACAGCGAAGTCTAACCTTTGACGCAATAAGTCAAGCTTGCCTCATTGTCAGAGCAATTTAAATAAAAACAAGTTGCCTAGGGTTCTCCTTGAAACTCTCCATCAATTCTTGCAACTAGATGTTGCATATCACTACAAATGTAAGTTATGTCTGATTGTTTTGATCTTACTTTTGGTTTGGATGATTTTCCACTTTCTGGCAATGATCAGTAGGTGGTTTCTGGTTCATTATTATTTGACGATGTGCACAAGGCAGAATGCTCTCGTAGCCTTGGCTCAGAGTCAACCCGGTAGTCAAACCTTGGACTTGAGGGACTGGGATGTAACGCAACTTGCCATCCATGCATATTTAAGTTACACTTAAATCACAAGTACCTCCACTGGTTCTTTTGACTTGCACCTCTAATTGGGTTAGTTCTTTTAACCCCTAAACATCACAGCGTCCAGTTTCTCCACTAACAGATTCAAACTCACTCTACGTTCTCATCAATGTTTGGATGAAAGTCATTCAATTTTTTGGAGATACTTCACCAAGTTGTTATCCTATTCAATGGTTGAATTTAGTGATACATGAGTACATATTTTTTCTAAAATTACAAATGTAGAAGTAAAAAGTACATAATGTTCTTTAGTCCTTATAAGTTGTACCTAGGAATAAGAATCGTTGCATGAGAATTGTTGTAGCTAATTCTAAAATATCGGACATGTCACGTTATTCTTTACCTAAATAATGATGGTGGAGAGTTGGAAGTCTATATTAGCCCCGCCTCAAAAATCACATGTATTGAACATTTTTTATTTTATTTTTTGAAACAAATGGATACTTTGTATTGAATATTTTATCTTTCATGAAATGAGAGCAAAAGGGTGAACCTTTGTAAGGGCTAAAGAACCTTATGTAGTATTTAGCATGATTAACAAGATGGTGAGATGGAACTTGCTCCCTTTTTCTAAGAGCATCTCCAACGGGGCTTGCTAAGGGTTTGACACACTTCAAAGTGGATGAAAATGCTAAGGGCCTTTCCAAAAAGCCTCTTTACCCTTTATCCTAGCATGTGTGATAGATGACACTACAAATCTAAATTTAGTTGACTATATTCCACATTCTACTTGTGATTGGTCCATGGACTATTTAATGTATAATTTTGACGTTTGAAGAGGGTGGAGAACTTTAAACGGCAAGAGGATCCTGGACAAGCACCCCAAAGGAATAAAAAAATTTAGACAGCTGTTCCCAACAGTTGCCCCTTGAGTAACATGAACAACCAATGAGAATTCTTCAAATTCCATTTGAACAATGAATGGTGTGAACAGTGTCACTCCAAAAACAAATTAAAAAAATCAATGAGATTTCGGCTTTATAGTGAGCTTTGCAATTTTGAATTTAAATTTTTTTTAAACAAAAAAACAAAAAAAATGAAAAATGAAAAATAAAAAAAAACATTGTTGAACAGCGCTAGCATACACTACTAGCTCTGGTATGCATCAAGGTCTCAAGTTGCTCGACTCCCTCTCCTCCTTCCCTTCCCTCCCCTCCCTCCCCTCCCTCCCTCCCTCTCTATCGACTCTCTTTCCAATTTCCTTGGAATGTATAATTTACTAAAACATATGTGTTTGTTAAATTTAGTGTCATTTTTTCATCATTTTTGCAAAGCACCAATCCATTTAAATTTTGGATGAGAAAATTCTTTTTTTTTCTTCATTATTCTCTCAATTCAAGCCCATGGGACTTGCTTTGACATTTAAGGGTTAAGTTGAAGGACTCTTCAAATATACATGAGTAATTTCAGCAAGTCGCTTTTAGCGTGCATGGTTGGAGATGTCTCTAACCTGTTCATTAGTTAGTGAGTGTTGTGTAACTCCCGTTGCTAGGTGCAGTGTTTTTTCAATGTAAGTTTCATAAGGTTCTTTAACAGTTGGGGGATCACACCCTTCTCGAGTTGTGAGACTCTACAATAGTTTCTTTTAATAAAGAATCTAGAAATCATCAAGGCTCTACAATATTCTTCTATGAAAACACGACTATCATTGGCAAGAAGCAATTAACTCAACCTTAGTTGAGCTTAACCCCTAAACGTCCAAACAACCATTTTCTAGTCGTTGCCCGAATCTAACGGGCTGCCCGAAATTTTTAAAAATTATTATTTTTGGAAAATTAAAAATAATTAAAAATACTACATGAAGTCTACTTTCCAACGCAATTTGAATTATGACAATCCGAGTTAAACTCCACCCGGGAGAATTTTTCAAAGTGAATCACCTCAACATTGTCTTAGAGTTATAAAATTTGCTATTTGGGGAAAGTAATGATGTTCCCTCTATCATTTCTTTTGCTTTTTTGAAGTTTACAATAGATAAACCAACTTTAACCAATCATGCTAAATTTTAAACTCTAAAACTGAAAATTAGAATTTATACAAATTTTCAAAGGTTAATGCTTTTAAATTCATTAAAAAAAGATTTAAAGTTATTTTTGGAAGTTTGACCGTACGGATAATTTGTAGAGATGATGCCCTACATTTTGTCTATTGAACTAAACTTCATCAAACATATGGAAGGCACATATTATAACACATCCATGTTTTGTTCAATACCCCTTGGGCTTTTAGGGGTTAACTAATCTGACAAAATCTCGTATTCTGGAATCTTGTATGGTATTCCCTGACAAAATATGGCCAGATTGGGAGTTGAGTACCACAAGGGCTAAAGAACCTTATGTTCATTGTAAATCACAGGAAGAACGGGAGGGCCATACTGGGGGGTAGCCGGGAGGCCAATGTAGATTTACCCCCCCAAACTTTCTAAACAAGTAGGTGGAGGGGGGGGTAAATCTACATTGGCCTCCCGGCTACCCCCCCGGTATGGCCCTCCCGTTCTTCCTGTGAATTCATTTTTTTCCAAAATTTAAGTAAAAGCAACTTTGTGTAAAAATACGCTTGTGTGTTCAAAAGGGAGTGAGAATGAACGGTAAGTTTTGAAGGTACCCACCTGGGGATCTGGTGATCAGCAGGTCTTCATGAACTTGTTGAAAAAGGTTGAAAGGAACAGTGATTTTGGAGCACTTTCAACGGGAGGGTGTTGATTTTGGAGTTAACCAGGCAGGCACTTCACTTGTATCTCATCTGGGAGTGACGCAATCGGTAGCGTTTCAAGGGACCTGGTAATTATTGGTTGTACAGTCAACCATGAGTCTCCGCGGCTGTCTATGAACCTCACTCAAGCTAGAGCACATTTGGATCTAGCTATCAATGTGAAATAAGCTCACAGGTTACTTCTTGTGATCAGTTCAGGAGAATCACATCCCAGTGTAGAGACGCCACATGTAGAACAAACTCTGATGCGCCATGCCCAGTCCTTATGATGTAACACCTCGCAAGCAGGTCACTGTGATGTGGCTGGAAATCCATCCGACATTGAGACAGTCGTGATGGAGTTAGTTGACAAGGGTAGAGTCAGAGTTGGATTGATTTTAGGGTTTGCTTAGTTTTTTGCAGCTTCCAATTGACGCTCAGCTTTGTGAATACCTGGACTCTTAGATGGCTGGTTGCGTCATTGCAGGTTCTTCAGGCAACATGGATACGGCATGGGCCACGTGTGTCAGGACCCAACTATGTACGTGGGTATGCTGGGAACAGCATTTTTTTGCTGCAAACTTTATGAAACTACTGGAAGCAAAGAAGACCTTGATCTATGCTGTGAAATTGTCGTGCAACTGCGGCGGAAACTATGAAACAGTATGGCTTCTCCAAACTTACAGACAAGATTTGAGCGAGTAAATGCAGGCCTGTGGAATTACTGGACATCTCATTTGTTCTTAGTGGAGCCCTTGATAGTTTTGTGTTGTGTTGATTGGTGATTAAATAGTTAATAGAAAAAGAGCTACAAGCGGTTGGTCATAACTGCAACATTTTTTGTGAACTGTTTAGATTAGGGTTCAAAACGAGATCAGTTTCATTGTGCAGATATTCGTGAAGAGGGGCATCTTAGGTCAACACTTTTCTGACGAAATGGAACAGGTATGTTACATTTTTATGCGGGCAGCCAGGCATTTATGCTCTAGGAGCAGCAGCTGCCAAGTGCAAAGGAGATCAGCAACGTCTTGATCGCTATCTCGGCCTTTTCAATGCGGTACCTTTTCTAGTGACTCAAATTTTGTTTAGACATAACTTCCTAGAAATTTTTATAGTCGTGTATCGTTGTCGATATCTTGTTTTCACCAAAAAAATTGGACATGGACATTCGGATCTAGGTCCTACTATGGTGTGCCGCTGGGAGTTTCTTTAGCTGTGGATAGAGCAGATTTTGATAAATTTTCTCTTCGTTCATTTCCTGGAACCTACCTGTATTTGCAGATCCTCATCTAGGATAGCAGTGAGTATTTTGCTAATCAATCCAACAAGCAACTAAATTTCTATATAAGACTTCGTTGATAGACCGAATTTTATCTCAGCTTAGAAAGGGTAAAATAGTTTCTTTTTGAAGCTTGCTGTTGGGATGAGTTACTAGGAGCTCTATTTTGTTCCGGTTGCAGTTGAGTGTCGCTGATATCATTCTCAAATTCATCTCAGGCGCGGTTAGTCTTAAGCCCATTCTCGCTTCTCTCAGCCCTGGACTTACTAACAACCCTCTCGCCGGAGAAAGCTTTTGCAGAGCAAGTGCCAAATAGTAGGCAAAGTTCAGATATTAATTTAACAGCGATATATGCCAATTATACTGAAAATACATGCAAGTTCCTTGAGAGATAGTAAAGTTACCAACCTGGAGATTAGAGCCAAGCAGGCAATTGTAACCTTTGTGGAATGGAGGCTTTAATTCTCAGTGTTCCAACAGATCACACAATTCACCAACACAGGGAGAAAAAAAGACATTCCCACATGGGATTTCATATGGGAAGTGGGACAAAACTCCCACAATTGTAACTTTCTTGGAATGATTTTAGTGTATTTTTGATTGGGGAAAGTTACAAATTGTGGGAAATTTGTCTGCGTTTCCCATATTGGAATCTTGTATTTATCTCCCTGTGCAAGACCAAGTCTAACAAGAACCGTGACATGCACATTCAGGGCCCTGAGTGTAGTTGACGATCGCGGTTCTAGCGGCAGGAAGAGCTGTCCAGAGCTTCACACACACAATGCCCTCTGATGTATCAATGGCATGGAACTCGGTACTGGGGAGCAGCACATGGTCTAGCTGGTATCAATGCACTTCCCACTCAACCAGGAGGACATGGATGATGTGAAGGGAGCTTTACGCTACATGATCAAGGGTCGATTTTTCAAGTGGCAACTACCCGTCAAGTGAGAGTAATACAAGAGACCGACTTGTGCACTGGTGCCATGGACAGTTTGCACTAATAACTCTTTGTAACTTAGCTGCTCAGGTATGTGATTTTGAACAGTGATATTACCGTGAAATCTTACTGATCCTGAGGTATGTTGTGTTGCTTATTATGTGCAATGCGTATCTTCTAGAAGAGACAAGGCTGTCTCACGTCATCCTTAGTGTGCAGGTTTACCCGGAGTGTGAGGAGATTCGGCTCGCTGCGCGCAATACAAGCTGGGAAGGTTGTGTGGAAGCGAGGTTTGCTGAGGTTTTAGGACTATGCCATGGCATAAGTGGGAATGCGTATGTGTTCTTATCCTTGTATCGAAATCTTATCCGGGGGCAAGCAACATCTCTTCCGAGCTCAACAGTTTGGTAGCTTCCTCTACTAGAATTCTAAAGAGTTGATCGACTCAGGGGGATTGCATGGCGGTGATCATGGGTACTCTTTGTTTTAAGGATTGGCTGGAACTTACAGCCTGCCTGTGGTTGGATTTGACAAGACCAGATTCCTCGAGATTTCCTGGTTACGAGCTCTCATGGTGTGTACACCTACATACTTTCACTTAAGGGGATACGTCCCATAGCAGCCAAGAGAACACTAACCACCACTCCAATCACAACGAGCACAATATGCACCGTTGTCAACTCCTGGCATAATGGCCCCCTCACCATGCACTGTGACTAACACAAGTGGTGAGTACTTAAATGCATTGTGATACATCCTAACCATATTCTCCTGAAATACGCATTTAATCCCAAAAATAGACTTACACCCAACCAATCACAAATTAAAATCGAACATCAACTATTAAATGAACACACGTTTTGGATGAAGTCGAATGAACCCTGGTAAAAACATAAGGCAATTCCTATGAGGACTACTAAATATGGCATGAATTTTATCTGAAATGGTCAACCATTTGGTAACATTTACTAAGATTGTCTACAAGATAGCACATTGTTCCTAAAAGCCAATACACACCTTTATATCAACTTATTGCACCATTGTTCATATGGTAGAACGTTGTTCATACCAATAGAGGCCCACACATTGTATATACTACTTACATTGTCTGCATTAGTTATTTGTAAAGAAAATATATACAGAGGACAATAAAATGTTGAATGTTTAGAAGTCAAACTAAAAAATACCGATAAGAGTAAACGTTGTCTACTCATTATGACACTACCAAGACCGTTGTATGCAAAAAGAAAAGTCATAGTGTGAAGTGGCCCTTAATCTCCAAATGACTACAGCCCTCTCCAGATTTGGAAAATTGCAAAGATGCATTATAAAATGCAACTAAGAGAGATATTTTGGAACTTGATGTATGAATAAGATATTAGAGTTATCCTTAAAGTCACCTTGTGTTTGAATAAGATACCGTGAATTTTGCTTTAATGTACTCTTATTTGTTCACCCCAAATAGTTATAAAGTATGGAAAAGCTTGGTGGTCTATCATTATTAGGTGTGTAAGAGCTTGGTGGTCTCTAAACTCAAGGGAAACTAGTTTAGCCGTCAAGAAAGACGGTTAAACTAGTTTTCCATGAGTTTGAAGACCACCAAGCTCTTACACACCTAATAATGATAGACCACTAAGCTCTTCCCTACCTTTTAACTATTTGGAGTGAACAAATAAGTGTACATTAATGCAAATTTCACGGTATCTTATTCAAACACAAGGTGACTTTAAGGATAACTCTATTGACAATTTGTGAATGAAATTTGTTGTGATGGGTTGAAATGTAATACTCGAAGTGTAGTGATTTTTGGAGATTTTTTGGTTGCTTAAATTTATGAGTTGATTTTTTCAAGAGCAATTTTGATTCGTTTTGAACTACGATCTCAAAAAAATTTGGTAAAAATGTGTGGCATGAAATGAGGCATATAATTTTCACAAATTGTCCCCTTTCTAATCGGATCACACTTGCATGAAGCTATTTTGCCATAAAATTTTGTAGTATTTTTTTTACTTGCAAAAAGTTCATGACGAATTTGAAAACGAATTTCAATTTTGTTCATCGAGCCAAAAACACATGGTTTGGTAGTTAGGGATTAATCCTTTAACCCCTAATGGTCCTGGCAGCCATATCTTGGCCGTTTGGGGGCCGCTTTCAACTTCAAAGAGCTGTAAAAAAATTATGATGTCCAAATTCAATAAAAACTTGTTGAGAAATTTGTATTCTTTTCTCTAGTTTGTGTGGTAAATTTTTCAAATCAATCCAAGATGTATTGACTTTTGGGGAATCAATTTAGTACAAGGGGTTCAATTTTAGTTTACCAGAGTGCATTTTTGATGGCTGCAACTTTGGGGGCTTGTCTCTCCTTTATCCAAAGTCTGTTTTCAAGAAAAAAAATTGTTGGGTTAGATCCGTTGAAGTCTAGTTGTTATGGTAAAATTTTCATGTCAATCCAAATTGTTTTGAATGTTTGGGAATCATTCAACGTCCAAAATCTAAACGTTTTTGGATTACAGTGAACTTTGGTGGCATGTTTCTCCTTCATAAAGTGTTTGTTTCCAACAAAAAGAATTTAGAAAAGTTGTGTATACTAGTCTAGTTGGTGTGGTCAAAATTTCACTTCAATCCAAGATCTAATGAATTTCTGAGAAGCATTTTAGTAGAAAGGGGTTCAGTCCAAGATCTCTATTTTGTAACTTTTTTGCACATTTCAAAGTCATTTTGTAGACAAATTAACCCCTAACCGTCCCGGCGTACATATTTTGGACGTTTTTTGAGCTACTTTCACTTCGAAGAGCTGTAACTTTTGCATAAAGTGTTCGATTTCAATGAAATTTGGAAACACCCCCCTCATGATGTTTAATTTGAGTGGTAAAAATTTCAGATCAATCGGAGATGTATTGAATTTTTGGGAATCATTTGAAAGCAGGGGTCTTTGTTTTGGATGGTTTTGTGCATTTTGATGGCTGCAACTTCGGAGGTTTGTATCTCCTTCATCCAATGTCCGTTTTCAATAAAATAAAAAAATTTGGATTAGATTACCTTGAAGTCTAGTTATCATGGTAAAATTTTCATGTCAATCCATGTTGTTCTAAATGTTTGGGAGTCATTTTAGAGCACGGGTATATTTTGAACACATTTTTCTTTTTGGGTCAAATGGGTCACTTTTCGGGCTACTTTTTGACATTGCAAGGTCATTTAGGGCACATCAAAAAAAATTCATGAGTTTTTTTGGTACCAATGTGTTTATATGATGATTTTGAATCACTAAATAGTTGAAAGTTTTTCATTTGAGTACGAATTTCACCTCTTACTAATGTGTTGCTAAGAAAATTTCAGCATCCTTTAACACAAACATTATGATGTTGCAATCTCCTGTATTTTCTGGTTGTATATTCTTAGGGTTGGAAGGAACCACTACAGGGAGAGTGTGTCGTTTGTCATTGCATATTTCAGGGAAACCACGCCACTTCTCATTATGTCAGAACAGGTGAGTGGAACATTACGTCACACAAGACAAACATCTCAGAAGCGACCCTTACTGGACTCAGGAACGAGAAACGACCAGTTAGGCTTCTATCTTAGGAATGAGAAACGAGTCCCTAGCTCTTACCAAGAATCACATCGGCACATGTTCAATTCAAGTAGGTTTAAAGTTCCATTTCAATTGATTTAACACACCCTCTCGTTTGGTTTAATACTCCCTTTCAGTTGGTTTAACGTTCCCTTACGGTTGATCTCTGCTGCAAATCATGCATAGAGCACGTTGATTTAAAGGCACCTCTACCATAGATCGTGAAAGAAAATGAACTCGCTTCCCAGCGACAAGATGAGACGATTCAACAATTCCAAAAGGATTGCTCGTTAAGAGCATTGCACGTATTGAACGTAAAAGAAAAGACTGGCCAATTGCCACTCATGTATACGTATACAAATCAGCTTTCTAAAAGAAAGCATCGTAACCAAACTCGTATGCACACACCTTAATTATCACCACATAATAATAATAATAATAATACAGACCACTCACACGCTCAAATGTGTTGCTATACAACAATGTCGACTAAACAGAGCACAAAACTGAGTCGATTTATCACTGGAATATGTAATTCGTTATTCTCTCAGCTATAACAACAATAAAAAATCATATTAAGGCTTTAAGCCTTGGCAGCACCTTCAAGGGCCTTCCAGACTGCAACGATGAACTTGCTCTCCATGACAACACCCTCTGTAACAGGCACGTAAGTGGCAGTCCAGGTAGCCGTGGTGGTCCCCTCTGTCGGTCCCGGAACGAAATGCATCACGGCTTGGACGTGCTTGAATCTGGGATCGCCTCTGATCACTGTGTATCCCACCGTCTTGGTAGACTCGTCAAGCAAGTGCAAACGCTCCACCAACTCTCCGCCATCAGGAATAGCTGCACAAAGCCAGAGCTCAACACACTCAGAACCCTTTTATAGCCTACTCCAAGAAATCAGGACCAGCTATGGCAGCTTCAGATTGGTTCTAAGCAGTACAATTACAATTCCAATGCACGCATTCCGGATCTTTGTAGAGAACTCCTCATCTCTTTCTCAACTCTCCATAGTGTACTCCTCACACAAACACATTTGCGACAGGGGGTCCAATTTTCCTACACTATAGAAAATACACAGTGGACGCTTACGGGAATAAAATCATCCATGCTTGGGAATCATGCAACAAAAAGTAAGTGGCAAATGTATACCAGGGCCCATTTTGCAAATGCGGATGCTGCCAACTTCGCCATTGCCCTGGACGAAAGTGCAGGACTGGAAGATGTGAGGCAGGGCTTTGGGGAGGATGGTGTTCTCCTGCTTGACCGCGCTCCACATGGCATCTGGGCTGGCGTCCAGGGTCTCGGTGTGCGTGGCGGTCTTCTTGGCCAGGATGGCTTTCTCGAACGTCTTGAACATGAGGATGCTGACGTTCTTGATGTGCTCGGGAGGCCCAGCCTCGCCCACGGGGTCGTACTTCCCGGTCCACGTTGCCTCCGTCTCATTCTCGCCCTTGGCCGCGAAGTGCACCTCGCCCGTGAAGTTGGTGTACCTGGGGTCGCCCTCCACCACCGTGTACGTCAATGTCTTGGTCGCGTCGTCCACCGTGTCCAGACGTTCCTTTGCTGCTCCTGCTTGTGGAATGGCTGCACATTCGAAAAGGTCACTAGATCAGCAAAATGAGAACCACATGCCCGAGTACCAACAAACATTGAGCTGCAAAACTCAGAGGCTACTTAGTTTAGAATGCAGCGATTTAGAATTCAAAACAGAATGAAATCACAGGCTCTATTTCTTCCAACCACATCTACACACACTCTTGATACATCACATCCAAGTAGCAAGCAAATTAGAGAAATTGAACTCAGAAGCTCACACAGAGGCTACCATTAGTTTAGAATGCAGCGATTTAGAATTCAACACAGAATGAAAGCACATGCTCCTAACAACTCTACTTCTCACACACACTCGACATATCATATCCAAGAATCAAGCAAGTAAGGCAATTGAACTGAAAAGCTCACACAGAGGCAACTCTTTGTTTAGTATGCGAATGTGAAACAGCGATTTAGAATTAATCGCATGCTCCTGAGAATTCAAATTCTTACATAGATGGTACGAAAGTATCAAGACATATTGATCCGATCCACATGGTGGACTCAGAAATTGCAGGGGGAAACCGATCGTACCAGGTCCGAAGTGCAACACACGGACGGTGCCGGGACCGCCATTGCCCTCGAGAATCTCAGCCTTGGCGAAATACTCCGGCAACAGATCGGGCAACACCTTATCGGAATGCTTGCAGCACTCCCACGCATCCTGAGCGGAGCAGTTGAGCACCTCGGTGTGCGACAGGGTGTGCGCCATCTCTTCCGAATGCAAAGTTACACTGGAACTCTGAAAATGCGATGATGATCAAGAAGACAGAGTGTAGCAATGTACTAAAGAGGAGGAGCTTTGCACTGAAGATTGATGATGAGAGAGTGAGCGAAGGGTTGTATTTGTAAGGCTTCATGGCAGTCAAAGTCTCCAGTGCGTGGCCCATACCGCCAACTATTGAAACATGTGCTTCTGGATGGAACATTACCAATTATGATCCGGAGAAATGCCACGCACTGTTCCCTTCGTCGGTGACCAGTCCTGTCAATGCCATAGCTCCCAAAACCTACAATCAAATCGAACCTTCCTACAACAAACCCTAAATTAAGTTGCAAGAAGCACCTTCCAGTTGTTGCATCGCGTCCAAGTACAGGTCGATTAATAAAATGTTTCGTGACAAAAAAAATTAAAATGAAAGTGGGTAAGTTATGCAAAAACAGACGGCGATCTGGACTTGGTCTCAGAAAGCGCAGATTTGGCAAAAAAATTAGGCGCAAACACGAGGGAGGGAGGCGATGTCAACAGTGTTGAAAATCTGCAGGAAAATTGGTTCTCCTGGCATCCTCTAGTCAACTTCACACAAGTCGCATGCACAAGAACCAAAGCATGACAAGATTATGGCACCGATTGATCGATCGATGGAAGGTGGGGCAGATCGTCAATCTCAGTCCTTGACCAGAAAATCGAGCTCATCCCTTGGCAATTTTCTTCTAGAAGGGGCTCTCAATCAAAGGGCGATCGAGGATCGTAGACCACATGGTCTACAAACACATGGTTCCCTAATTGCACACTCTCTATTAGCAATTTAAGGGTCGCTTCACACTATGGCTGTCCAAGTCAAGAGGCCGTGGGAGTTCATGGCTAAATTTTGTTGAAAGTTTAAAGGAATAGGAATAGGTTGAAAACAGGCAATAAAATATAGAAATTGGAGTTTTCGATTGGACATAGTCTAAAGCCTCCAAAGGTCAAGTTTAAGTTCAAGCCTTTGGCTATGAACTCCCACAACCTCTCGACTTGGACAACCATAGTGTGAAGCCTTCAAAAACTAAGATCAAAGTCCAAGCCTTCGGTAAAAATAGTGCAAAGTCCCATTTTAACTCTTAAACGTGCAAGGAGTCCCATGTGGCAATGCTTGATCATTTTTCAATCAAACGTTAATTTTCACCTAGTTTCTAATTTCAAATATAAATGGTTTCAACTAAAAAGTGTGTGGCTACCTTCTACTTTCTAGTTCAATTCATTGTTCTTCAAAATTGTTAAAACTGCGTTTTTTATAGCACTTTAAAGCTCAAAATCCTACAATTCCACTATGCACTGCAGAAAATGTTTTTCTATCAAATTTCTTATTACGGTATGTAAATTCAAGAAGCATGTCACCTACACCTTGTTGTTCATTACTATTATGTACATTTTTCTTTAAAATCATACTATTCTAAGATTTTTTGCAATTACTATGATTTTTACAAGAAAAAAATTTGAAAAATCTTGTAAAATTTGTTTTTAATTAAATAATTATGAAAAAATTAGGGTAAATTGTTTTAACAATACCTTGTATGAAAAAATTCCATAAAAATGTAGAATATTTTAAAATGTGTGGAATTAAGGAGGTTTGACCGGGTAATTGTAGTATAGACGCTTAAGGGTCAAAAGTCCAAAGGCCAAGTCTTTGGTCTCTTGACTTGGACAGCCATAGTGTGAAGCCCTAGAGGCGAAATTCAAAGTCCAAACCTTTGATAGCCAAACCTTTGATAAAATAAAAAAATCCCATTAGTTTGTCAAAAGAATTCCACAACCTCTCGACTATAATTTGGGTTTTCATTTTTGTTTGACCCAAACTACAGTTGAGAAGCCGCCTCACCTTGAAGACAAATGATCAAAAAGTGTTGCTAAATAGGCATTTTGGAAGGCTACGGCCTTAAGAATTTTGCCTCTAGTGTGAAGGGCTGAGAGGCCAAAGGTGATGGCCTTTGGACTTTTTTGCAATGTGATTAGTGGAATTGGTGTCTTGACCTTTGGTCATATTGTGAAGTGGTCCTAAGATTAGGCTTCTTCTATATATCAGTGGTGGGTACTAAAAGGCTGAAAGCTAAGGTCCGAGATGATCCTAAACTACCAAGGTGATGGTGGTGAAGTAACCAAACCGAATGGAGACGTTGGCAGTTCGATTACTGGCTGTGAAATTGTTTTACTACTTGATTGAAAAACTTTTTGCGAGTTGCAAAATGCAATTTGTGTATGTCAAAAAAAAAGTTGGAAGCTACCAATTCACCACCAAAATGGGTGAACCCAAAGTATGTTTCCATTTGTTCCGAAATGGATGGAGCATAGGTGGTTCTTGAGACCTCATTCTTGTCTTCTAGTGGCTTTTAGCTGCCCAATTTTCACATGGAAGCTTGCCCTAGGGGCTTCTTTACTTATATGATCAATCCAATGGTTTAGGTAATAAGACAAAATAATTTCCACTAATGCTCTTGCCAAAGAGAGTGAGTAGAGAATCAGGAATTTGAGTTTCACCAAAATTAGTGGCCAAGTTCATTGGTTGTGAGATTTAGTGTGTCCAAAATAAGAATCTTAACAAAGCATGTGAAGTTTTTATTGATTTGCATTCCATCCACTGGGTCCACAAGTAAAAGTACAATTGCAAGTAAAGACCTTGTAGCACTATGGGTGGATCTGATCCACCAAGCTTGCATGTGAGGAGGCCCGGTTGTTGGCCCAATCCAAACTTCACAAATTTCAATCAATAGAATCGTTCAAATCTGGCAAATTAGATTGGAGGGCTTTTCACTTTACACTATGGCCCAACCCAAACTCCTCCTCATTCTATGTAGTAGTCTACATGGTACAAATTTGGCGTCAAAAACTTTGGGTTGATCCAAGGAAATTGGATCAAGGTTTTGGGCCCAAAGATCTCAAATGTATCCTCAATGTTGAATCTCACGCATCTCTACCATTTGTACGATCATTGACCCGATTACTTGCTAATTAGATTCCGGTCAACAAACAGGTTGAGCCCTAACGTAAAGTGGACTTATGAAAGGAGGTTCAAACACTCAAAACTCTTTTATATCACACCTTTGAAAACTAATGTACACAGGTTTAGAACTTAGCATGTGGAAAGTGTCCAATCATACGTATACAAAATAACAAATATTCTATGTAGATTTTGGAATGCGATATTGGAGAGTGTGATAAGAAAAAAATTCTAAATGTATTCCACCTCCCTTTTAAAAAGCATCTTTTAATTTGGAGGAGATATTGCATTCCCACAATGAATATTGTAGGGTGCGAACACATATAAGATTCTATGTCATATATCGTATGAATTTGAAAAATATTAATCAAAGTGGGTTATACATAGCATAATAGAACAATGGGAGCCAACACCCTTTTGCAATGGGACCATAGTCTAGTTACAATTAGAAACTAGATTTACATGGCAATGACACGATAGTCTCAAAATTCATGGAATACAAATTATTGAGGTAATTGATGCAACGTAGTATTGCTAGAAGCCAAAGACGTACGGGTGCTAAATAATGGTGTGTGGGAGGAGAGGTTAGGCATGGGCTGATCTCTAGAGTGTCCTTGTGATGAGTTATCCCATATGGTTTGTCCATGGTGACCTCCTAGTGTACACTACTTAAGGTGGAAGGCCTTTGAGTAAAGATCATCTCTTTCTACGCATTCCTTGTGTTTGTGTGTGTGCCTTGTGCAATCTTCTCTACCTTCAATAGGTTATGGGCCCACTCATGTGTGTTTCATGAGTATTAGATTGCATTTGTGCAAGTATTTTGAGGTCGGTGCGCAACGGGCGGTTTTGGAGCATTGTTGGAGGTTTTGGAGCTTGTTGAAGCGTTGGTGTTTCTTGGAGGTGTGCATGGGCTGAAGTTACATGTTGGAGCACTCTCTTTGGTCAATTTCTTCCCTTGATCTCCTTCTTTTCTTTCTTCTATCTCTTCGTTGCGAGTGGAACTTCGTTTGGTTCAATTGTGAGCATTTGAGTAAATGCAAGTGATTTGTGAGGTGTGAAGGCTCTCGTGGAGGGTCTACCATCTGATCCTAGTGATTAGGCACTTGCTTTGAGGTGTTGCATGTGTTTCATGCTCTTGGGGTGCTCAAATTTTCATTTGGAGCTAGTTTGTGCACAAAGGTGCGGTTTTGAGCAATTTCAATGCGATTGGGGTTTTGAGGGACTTGTGTGAGTTCATGTGCATTGAGTGAGTGCTCTTGAAGGACACAAAGGTGTCATTGACGTGCATTGAGTGTTTGGGGACACTAAGGCGTCGTATTGAAGCATTTGGAGTTGTTTTGAGCTCCATTGAGTGATTGAGGGGTTTTGGTGAGCCTCTTTGCATTTTTGGGTGAGGGTTCTCACATTTGAGTGTTGGGAGGCGTGTGTGGAGCACAAAAGTGCTGATCTAGTGTTTGGGGTTGTTTTAAACCCATTGGGTGCACAAAGGTGCAATATCAAAGCAAAAAAAAAAAAAAAAAAAAAAAAAAAAAAAAAATCACAAAAACAAAGTTGTGTGTTTGAGTTTGAGGTTTCATTTGTGTGGGGAGGCATACGTAAGTGAGGATCATGGCATCTTTTGAGGGTGAGGGTCCCAAGGTCGTGGACAAGTTCGATGGGGTGAATTTCCACTTGTGGAAGTTCAAAATGGAGATGGTGATGGCCGAGAAGGAGTTGTGGGAGATTGTCGAGGGTAGTGAGGAACCTCCTTTCTCTTCTACGGATCCTGGGATCATGCAAGCGTACACGAGGAGGGAGAAGAAGGCATTTGCCATTTTGGCACTCAACCTCGCGGATTCGCAACTTGCGCACATTCGTTCGTGCAAGACACCCGCGGAAGCATGGTCCAAGCTTTGCAACATTCACGAAGCGAAAACATTGGCCAACATTTTGTTTTTGAGGCGCAAGTTCTTCACCATCAAGATGGGTGAAGAAGATAACATGTTGGCGCACATCAACAAGGTCAAAGCTCTCGCGGATCAACTCAACGGTTGCGACGTGTCGGTTACGGATGGTGACATCGTGATGACACTTTTGGAGAGCCTTCCATCATCATACGAGTACCTCATCGTGGCGATGGAGTCAAGACCCATTACGGAGCTCACATTGGACTATGTGACCTCACGGTTGTTGCACGAGCTTTCGCGGCGAAAGGAGAACGAGTCTCGAGAAGATGGAGCGGCACTCGTGGCGAAGCAATCCAAGAATGGAGGCGGTGGGAGCTCAAGCGACAAGGTGTGCTTCTATTGTGGTAAGAAGGGCCACATTGCCAAATTTTGCTTCAAACGCAAGAGGGATGAGAAAGGGGAGAGTGCAAACAACACTAAAACTCGTGACGATGATGAGTACGCATTTACGGCTAGATATGAGGCAAGCATGAGCGATGGCATCGAGGGTGATGCAAGCATGAGTGATGGTATCGAGGGTGATGCAAGCATGAGTGATTGGATTGAGGTTGGTGATGAGTATGCAAACATGGCAAGCAATGTATCGTGCAATGGTAGTACGAGTGATTGGATTGTTGATTCGGGGGCTACAAGCCACATGTCACCACATAAAACTTGTTTTCATTCGTATGCTCTCATTAATCCAAGGAGAGTGATTTTGGGAGATGATACGGTGCTTGAGGCCGTTGGCAAGGGCCAAATTGTTGTAGACACCGAGGTGAGGGGTCGTGTGAAGACAATCACTATCAAAGATGTCCTCCACGTTCCCAAACTAACGGCAAATTTACTATCGGTGAGGCAACTAGTGGCAAAGCACTTGAGAGTAGAGTTTAGTGATAAGGGGTGTTATGTGTTGTCACCGAGTCGAGATGAGGTGGCCATCATTGAAGAACACGAGGGCTTGTACCACATCAAGTTCTCCAAGGTGCATTCGAAGGAATCGGCGGCGTTGGCGCATTCAAACTTGAAGGACGACAAGTTGGCGTTGTGGCATCGTCGACTTGGCCATTTGAACATCAAGAGTGTGAAGATACTACGTGGCATGGTAAGCGGTATGGACCTTCATCAATTGAAAGTGGATGCTTCTACATTCACGTGTGAAGGTTGCATTGAAGGCAAGCAACAACGGTTGCCATTTGCGGGTGAAGGGGCGACACGGGCCACAAAAGTTTTGGAGATCGTGCATTCGGATGTGTGTGGCCCCATGAAGACCACATCGATGGGAGGTTGCAAGTACTTTGTGACCTTCATCGATGATTTTTCAAGGAAGATATGGCTCTACCCTATCAAAGCCAAGAGTGAGTGCTTTGAGAAGTTCAAGGAGTTCAAGACATTGGTGGAGAACCAATCCGAGTTGAAGATCAAGGTGTTTCGGTCGGACAATGGCGGCGAGTACATGTCCAAGAAATTTGACGAGCTTTTGAAGAATGAAGGCATCGCACGCCAAACTTCGGCCCCGTACACGCCTCAACAAAATGGAGTTGCGGAGCGCGCAAATCGCACCATTGTAGAGATGGCGAGGAGCATGTTGCACGCTCAAAACTTGAAGTTGGACCTTTGGGCGGAAGCGGTGGTGAATGCGGTATACACACGCAATCGGTGTCCAACAAGCGCGGTTGAAGGCATGACGCCGGAGCAAGCGTGGAGTGGGAGGCAACCATGTGTTGCACACATGCGCATCTTCGGATGCATTGCATATGCGAAGGTTCCTGACGAACGGAGGACGAAACTCGAGGCTAAGGCCTTGAAATGTGTGTTTCTTGGGTATTGTGAAGGTACCAAGGCGTATAGACTCATGTCGGTGGACACGAGGAAGATCATTCGGTCACGTGATGTGACATTTTGTGAGGAGTCTACGATGGAGGCTCCTTTGGAGGTTGGTCCAAGTGGGAGTAGTGGAGACGTTTTGGTGGACACACCCTCCAAGTCTCCTAGTGTTGTTGATGTAGGTGATGATGACGGTGATGACGAAGTTGGCGACACGGAGGTTGTTGAAGCGCCATCGAGCTCAAAGGCCAAGAATGGCGCAAAGGGCACGCAAGAGGAGCAAGTTTCTTCAAGCGAGCGGCGGTACCCCGAGAGATCGCGCAAGCCACCTGGAGAATGGTGGAAGAACCACATCTTCCCTCAAGTGGAGGACGAGCATGCGAATGTGGCATTATCGGATGGTCCATTGACCATTCGAGAAGCCATGCAAGGTGAGGATGCGGTCAAGTGGGAGCGCGCCATGCAAGAGGAGTACGACTCTCTAATTGCTAACGGTACGTGGCAATTAACTCCCATTCCAAAGGATCGCAACCCCATTGGTTGCAAATGGGTGTTTCGGACAAAGAGGGATGTTTCGGGTATTGTTGTGCGTCACAAGGCAAGATTAGTAGCCAAGGGGTTCGCGCAAGTGCATGGGGTGGACTTTCACGAGACATTTGCTCCCGTGGCCAAGTTCACCACCATTCGATGCATTCTTGCCATTGGAGCGGCCTTGGACTTGGAGATGCATCAAATGGATGTGAAGACCGCATTTTTGAATGGCGATTTGGAGGAGGATATCTACATGGTGCAACCTGAGGGGTTTGTGCAACAAGGTAAAGAGCACCTTGTTTGTAAGTTGCAAAAATCATTGTATGGGTTGAAACAATCTCCAAGAGCGTGGTACCAAAAGATTGACACGTTCTTGCTTGCACACGGGTTTACTAGGAGCATTGCGGATCATAGTCTCTACTTCATGCAAGAGGGGCAAAATGTGGTGATTGTGATCATATATGTTGATGATTTGATCATTCTTGCAAGCCTCATGAGTTTAATGAATGCATTAAAAGGCATGCTTGAGAGAGAGTACGAGATGAGTGATCTTGGAGAATTGCACTTTTGTCTTGGTGTTGAGTTTGTGCGTGATAGGGCTACACGCACTATCACCATGAGTCAAGGCAAGTATGTGATGGACGTGCTCAAGAGATTCGGGATGGAGGATTGTAAGCCCGTGGCAACACCATTGGATGCAAACTCCAAGCTCGTCAAGCTTTCGGAGGAGGAGTATGCGATGGAGGCTAAATCGATGGCGGAGGTGCCATACAAGCAAGCGGTGGGGTCGTTGATGTATGCGATGATTGCGACACGGCCCGACCTTGCGTATCCAATTAGCGTGGTGAGTCAACACATGGCGAGACCGGGCTCGATGCATTGGATGACGGTCAAGAGGATCATGCGTTATTTGAGGGGCACAAGCGATGTGAAGTTGTGTCTTGGAGGCAAAGACATTGTGTTGAGCGGCTATTGTGACGCGGACTACGCGGGAGACACGAGCGATCGAAGATCGACAACGGGCTACATGTTCAAGGTCGGATCGGGAGCGGTGTCGTGGAATAGCAAGCGGCAACAAACGACGGCGACATCAACGGTGGAGGCCGAGTACATGGCTACGAGCCATGCCACGAAGGAGGCCATTTGGTTGAGGCAACTAATGGTGGATGTGGGTTGCACACAAGGTGAGGCTACAACGATTATGTGTGACAACCAAGGGTGCATTTCACTTGCAAAGAACCCTACACATCATTCACGCACGAAGCACATTGATGTGCAATACCACTTCATTCGGGAGAAGTTGGAATTGGGAGTTATACATTTGGAGTATTGCCCAACGGAGCACATGGTGGCGGATGTGCTCACAAAGGGTCTTTGTAGAGACCGACACCAACGATTAGTAATAGCATTTGGACTTAGAGGCTTTGGCTCTACGCAAAGTGGGAGTATTGAGGTAATTGATGCAACGTAGTATTGCTAGAAGCCAAAGACGTACGGGTGCTAAATAATGGTGTGTGGGAGGAGAGGTTAGGCATGGGCTGATCTCTAGAGTGTCCTTGTGATGAGTTATCCCATATGGTTTGTCCATGGTGACCTCCTAGTGTACACTACTTAAGGTGGAAGGCCTTTGAGTAAAGATCATCTCTTTCTACGCATTCCTTGTGTTTGTGTGTGTGCCTTGTGCAATCTTCTCTACCTTCAATACAAATGACATTCCTTCATTACTTAGAAAAATTAATCTAAGTGAAGATTCTCTTTTGTTCCAATTTCAGAAGGGTGCTCCATTGCATTACTCTATTATGCTATGTATGTGGCTTTCATGTTTATTTTAAAGAAAAATTATTGAAAAATGTCTTGAGCTATAAAACCCTTCCAAAGCATTGAATCTTCATACTTTAGCACCTCCTACCTTACTTTCTTAAACAAAGGCTGCCAAATTAATTGTTTTGTAAAATATAAATTGACAAATGGAAAATTCTTGGTTTATTTCTAAATTTTTCGAATGTGCAATTATTTTATATTTTTATAATAATTTTATAAAAATGATATTCTTAAATAAAACACAATTTGTCCTCAAAGTGTAAAGGAAATACAATAGAGTTAATAAAAAAGAAATGCATCTAACCTCCCTTTTTGTTCCACTTTTATCTTCTCTATTGAAGTATCATACGTGGAAGGCAGGGTCGGCACTTTCATGTCGAATAATTAATAAAAGTTGAAACAGTGGAGGTCGGCACTTTCAAAAGTAATTATTAAGAAATCGGCTATTAATAGCTAACATAAAAAAGAATCCGGCAGCTAAACGTTTTATTTTATTTTTTGTCTACGATTTTCGTTGAGTGTTATGTTTTTACTCTATTTTTTTTCGGCTTTTTGTTGACTTTATTTTTGTTGATTTCGACAAAATACTTAATAAATTTATTTATTTTTTCGGCATTTTTTTGGGGAATTATTTTCAGCCGACCCTGCCTTCCATGTACGGTATACCTCGATTGAATAGTGTTGTGTCATAGATTGTCCCCTTGTGAGCCATGGGCTTGGAGCTTTGGTGGAAGTTGTGGGAGCCATAGTGAGGTATGGAGAATAATGACAATGCCTTGTTTTAGATTGTCTCCCAACTTGTCATAGACTAGTTTTTGGTCTATTTATATTTCAATATGAGTTCAAGAAAGTTTGCCAAAACTTTCCTCTTTGGGTTGACTTTTCGGTTAACTCTAATAACATCAAACTTTTAGGAATGAATATTTTCAGTTCAAAATCCCTTCTAGTTTACACCTTTTAATATTAGATGAGGTTGCAATATAAACGTGATAACATGGAAAAATTAAAGTGTCAAAAGGGTTGAAGATTTAAATATTAGGGTTTTATAAGCGTTCATAGTGACCAAAATGGTCACTATATTTTTTTTAACAATTTTTAGAAGGTCCTATTTGAACTTCCTCTTGTTCAAATTTCTTTGTATTTTGATCAACACATGCAATTATTTTAACTAGTTATGGTGATATAAAAATTTCTCGCATCTGAATTATATTCTTCACAATATAATCAATTGAATTTTTCATTTAAAACTGTGAATTCTTGGCCCTTTAAGGGTTAAAAAGAAGGATTTTACATTTTACCTAAGTATGTACCGTACTCAAGGGTCAGGTTTGGCGGAAAATAATTATTTAAATTCAAGTCAAAATGTTTGAAAAATTGTTGGGTGCAAGCGCCCAAATATTGCAAAATTAGTTAAAATTAATGAATGGGAAGGGGAGAGCATGAAAGGGACTTGGAGGTAGACTTTCCGGTTGTGAGATGGATTGTTGGGGCAAGCTAGTAATAGACTTAGAGGTTTTGAATTAAATTCCTCTTAGCCTTATTCGAACGCTTCTGCCTTCTTGAGTAGGAGCGAATTGGCGTAGTACACTAGTTGTGTTAATACGGGTGCTGAATTTTGGGAATATATATTTCTTGGCGCCTAATCAACTTTTTGCAAATTAATTAAATATTTAGCACGATGGCACCGAACCTAGCCCTACGGTACGATATGTAGTGTTATATATCAATGTCATCCAATACGAAGTATTTATTTTCAGTATACGAATATCGTCTTAAAAATACTTCTCTAAATTACCTCTTTTGAAATACAAGTCTTGCACTGACACCTCCTGATAGGAAATTGGTCTTCCAAGGGGCGGTCTTAGCCATTGGTCGGAGGCTCCGTCCGTTGGACGCTCCGGGTTGCGCTTCCGACCACTGGATGCAAAAGCTGGATTAGGGTTAGAGGTCCATTGAAACGTCTCTGGCTTGGGGATTTGTGAGAGTTTCATGAATTTCTTGTAATTTGGTTGCGAATTGTGTTTTCTGCAGTTGATAGATATGCTCTTTCGATCACTTCTGTTCCGCATTAGCATGACGAAGTGAGGTGTTTACGACTGTGTGCGGTGCTTCTCTATCGATTGAGATTCAGATTACTGTGTTTCGAAACGAAGCCTTTAGAGGCGATGTTGCAAGTGTTGATCGAATATGACAACACCGTTCGGAAGGAAAGTTTTTGGAGTTCAGCAGTATTCCAACATATGGAGTGCTAAAATACCGGATAAAAGGCACACAGGTACGAAATTAGTGGTTGATTTCTGCAACTGCAATGGAGCGCTCTCGTTCGTGTAAATGTTCATAATTATCTGAATGATTGAAATGAAAGCCTTGATACTCGGTTCAAGCATTGATTAATTATCGGAACGATCATTGATGTGAGTAATTCGTCGTAATTAAGCGCATTTGGAACATGCAGAGAAATGTAATGCGAGGAGGCGCGTGAATGAGGAGAAATTTCGGAAGCTTGAACGAGACTTGGAAGATTTCAAAAGAGAGGAGAAGAAATTGTTGTTCAAGCTTAAAAAGGTGCATACTTCATGCTTTCACTGCATTTATTAACATTCTTAAAACATTTAAAACATTCTTGAAATTCCCTGAAACATTTAACCCCTACCTGCCCAACCGTCCATTTCTTGGACGATGTACAGATTTCATCAACGTTTTCTCATCCGTCATGCACTTTTTGCAAGGAAAAAAAATACTATAAAATTCTATGGCAAGACAGCTTCATCGTGTATGATCTGATTAGAAAGGGGATGACTTGTGAAAAATTTATGCCTCATTTCATGTTGTAGTGATTCACCAAAAATTAGTCTAAATGTGCTCTTGAAAAAATTAACTCATAAAATTAAGCAACCAAAAAATCTCCAAAAATCACTACACTTAGAATATTACATTTTAACCCATCACAACAAATTTCATCTATAGATTGTCAATATCCTGTTCATAATTGAATTACAAAATATTTTTGAATTTCAAGTTTCAAATTTTATACAAAATATTAGTGATAGCAATCACAGATCTAACTGTATGGATAGAATCTAAAATTCATAATGTACAACTTTTATTTATACATCAGAGTTATCGGTAAAGTGAGAAGCAGGTAACTTGTCCTTGTCTGCCACAAGGTGTTTTCAATCTTCATATAGAATTTTCTGATACCAATTCACACAAGCCACCAAGCTCCTTCCCTTGGAGGAGCATGAGGTTGATGTGGGGGTATGTGGAGATTCCTCTATGGGAACTCAAGCTAGGTTTGGCGGAGCTACTCTTGCATCGGGGAGGTTCAAAGTTTGAATCTCTCTGACAACGCAATGCTTTGTGATTGGTCGAAAAAAAAAAGGCCAAAACTCATTTTCGCCGCCTTTCAAGCTAAAAACCAGTTTTGCTTTGTGTTTCCTCTTATGGAATTTTTTTGCTCAACTTTACAGATACTCCTATCAAGTTCAAAATATCTCTCTTAGTTGCATTTTATAATGCATCTTTGCAAACTGCCAAATTTGGAGATGGATGAGGACATTTAGGGATTAACCCCTAAACGTCCCGGCGTCCAGTTTCTGGACGTTTGTTGGTCAAACCCAATTTTGATCTTGAAGATGACTTTTGTTGCTAATACACCCAACTAAGAAAATAAAGTTTATTATGTCTAGTTTGTACTCCACTTTTCAAATCTTAAAAATTCCAATTATTGAGTATTTTATTGCTTGTGCAAGCTTTGTAGCTCAAGGTTTGAATTACACTACATAGGATGTTCACCTTTCGAATTTCAAAATGTAAATAAAAAATTTCTATGGAAAACATATCCTGTGATTCTCCATTGTAATTTGTACGTGCTCCCAAAAAAATATTAAAATTTTAAAGCTTTTTTGTAATAAAAATTATTTTTTGAAGTATTTTACTTAAAAATTTGTTAAAAAGGCCGTATTAAATAAAAAAAATCTGAAAATTTCAAGTCTGATAGGAAACATTCAATTCCATGCATGAAAAATATTACAAAATATATTTTGATAAATCTTGAAGGCTAAATTGTGTAGTTTGACTTTCCTACAAAGGAGTGGTACGTTTAAGGGTTAAAAACCAGAACCGAGAAAGAGAGAGGAAAAAAAACAAAACCTCTGGTTTGAAGGGCCATAGTGAATGGAGAGTCTGTTCAGGGAGTGCTACCAACTTGGCCACCGGGACCAAGATCGCACATGCTACCCTTGACCAAAATCATCATTATGAATGAAAATGCCTTATATATTGAAAAAAATGAATAATGAGATTGATGATAGTCAACAAAAGATGAGGCTTAGACAACCTATGGTCTTGGTGGTCCATTCCATTTCTGTTTTATTCACGAAGATGGAGTGATATTTTGGATTCCATTCTAGCAGTAGTGAAGGTGCATCTTCTCAATTGCTAAATAACAATAATAGCAGTAGTAACTTTGGAAATAGCAAATGAATTTGTTGGGGGGAGATTGTCTATTCATGCCTCATTCATCACTAAATCAACACTTATTTGCAAAAAATGGTCAAAATATATCAGCCAATGTAAATAATGTTGTAAAGAATGTCCTCAATTTACTTCACATCCTTGCACTTGAATGAAGAGAATTGAATTGAAAACTTTGGGATGGTGAAATTGATTTTGAATGCACTTCACCTTAGGCCCTCTTTACACTATAGGCGAGAAGCCGTGGAGAAAACCTCACAAGGGCCATGGCTCATCCTTGAGAAGCCAACCTTTGAACTTGACGGCCTTTGGATATAATGTAAAGTGAGAAGGGGCCACAAAATAAAGTGCTGATTTTTTAAAATAAAGTTCTTACATATTTCTTAAAAAATAAAAAAATGATTGGTTGTGAGAATTTTGGCCAAACAGCCCCCGGATTTTGCGTTAGACCCACCTCTTGAGGTGGGCTTGACGCAAAATCCGGAGGCCTTGAAAAATGTGTACTTTTGTTGCCACGAAGGACAAAAGTGTTGTCCATGTCATTTTCTCCTCCTTCCGTCCCTTGGACTGAAAATTTCGGGTGTAAAGTGACATTCTTTGGTCTTCTCGGTTTTTAGGCCTCCCATTGGCTGAAATTTCTTTTTTCACGGCTTCTCGCCTCTAGTGTAAAGAGGCCCTTAATCATCTTTAATATCACCTTTTTTTTTTCTTTTTTTTTCTTTCTTTTTTCTTCTTTTTTTCTTCTTCTTCTTTTAGCACGGATGAATTTATTTTTTAGAGTGGCATGTAAGAGTTGTGTAAGCGCCACCTTTTCTTGTTCTTGCTCCTTTGACCCATGCAATCTAAAGTGGCTCTAATACTCCAACACTTCAAATTTATAAAATTGTTTTTTTATAAGGTGTTTAAACTTGCAATTTATACTTGCAAGATTTCTATTATTCTTTTTAAATTTGGCATCACATGATTTTGAGCTCAAAATCTTGTTCCCAAATTACTTGGCCTTGCGAAAAGTTTAAAGTCTCCAAAACAAAAAAATGCCTCCATTTTTGAAACCAGAAGCTTGTACTAGCCTATTAAAAAAGAAAAATAAATACCCTTGAAACCTCAAATGTTAGCATCGCCAAAGAGCCAAACCAAAGCATTGGCATTCAATATAAAAGTTAATCTTTAATTCAATTTAAAAAACATTACACTTGGATTTTAATTGAAATCTCTTATAGTTATGCTTGAAACTCGAAATACTATACCCTGGAAGCAGATTTGACAAAAAATAATTCTAAAAATAAATGTCAAAATTCTAAGGAAATTATTTTGCAAAAAAAAAAATTTACAAGGAAAAAAAAACGGATTTCAAAAAACATTTGTTTAGATAAATTTTTATATATTTACATTTTATATTTTTAAAAATATTATATGGTGGAAGGGTGCCTATACTGCTTCATGGTATGATAGGTTGAAAATTCTTTGGGTTAAAATATATTGTAGAATAAGATTTCTTCTTTTTTTAATTGTTATACTCAATGTTTTCTTTTTATATCAAATATCCCTTCCTAAAAATTTCCAAATGATTTATTGCAGTCTTATAGATATGAAAATGGACACTTTTATCATCCTAAAAATTTCCAAATGATTTATTGCAGTCTTATAGATATGAAAATAGACACTTTTATCATTCAGGCAACTTGGGGTGAAGCCCAAGGCACGGTTACCGGTTATACCAGTCACGCTCTCTTGTACCGGTCAGGCCGGTCACCGTCTTGCTCGCCGTGCTCAGCGCGCCTTTGGTCTCGCCCCGCAAAAACAAAAAAACCAGTTGCATATTCGTCTCTGTTAGGCATTAGGATTTGGGATACTGTGAGATCAATCGCCTTCCTAGCAAATAAGCGATTCCATAATTGTGAGATTAGGGTTTGATCGAGGTTAGGGGGAGGGATCGAGGTAAAAAATTAAGCAATGCACGGGAGACCGCGGCACCGGGCGGGGCAAGCGCCCTCGCCCGTGGACAAGCAGGAGCAAGCTCACGCAGCCGAGCTTTGCAAACTCATGCCTCTTTTCATGGAGAGCAATCGCACCTGCTGGTAAGCAAGCACCATGACCATTGCCTGTTTCATCAATCGCTGGGGTTCTGTGCAGGACTAATTAATAGAGTATCTAATTAATTCTTGCAGCTACTCAACGGAATCCATGAACCAAAATGCACGATTGCTGGAGCTCAACCCTGATTTCCTCACTGCGTGGAACTACCGCAAGCGCGCTGTGCAGCATCTGTGGGAGCTTGAGTCCGATCGCAAGCGGATTGCGCAGACAGAGCTCGATGTGGTACACTGTCGATTTTTTTTCACCCTAAATTCACGAGTTAGCCGAGTTGAAGTGTCTGAATTAGGTCATTTGTGAATTAGGTCATGGTGGAGGTGACGGAGATCAGGTTGAGGGTGTGCGGGGCAGGTGGTCAGAGCCTTGAGAGCGAACCCTAAGTGTTATGGCGCCTGGTATCATCGCAAGTGGATCATTCGGTTTGGTCTTTCCTCTCTGGACGCAGAGTTTCTTCTGCTGAAGAAGCTGCTCAAACTAGACGCTCGCAACTTCCATGGTTGGAACTATCGCAGGTACTTGCTGCAAGTCTAATTATCAAACCACAGTGTTTGCATAATTGCTTCGTATGCGTTCCTTTTTCTAGTTTTTTTTCCCAGATTCAAGGCTGAGAGGAAGTGGATCTTCTTTGCAGATTCGTTGCGAAGACGAAGGGCGTTGCTGCTGAAGAGGAGCTACGATTCACCACTGATAAAATTAATGAGAATTTCAGCAATTATTCAGCCTGGCATAATCGCAGGTAAATACGTTTACAAATCGCATTTGGCTCTGTTTGCAAGTTGTACTTTTGGAATCTCGATTGCTGCTATGAAGGTAAGTATGTAACTACACCCGCTGAGCATAATCACTATTATGATAATGGACAAATTTTTATATATTCGTGTTAGCAAATCAAAGAGGATTCTATAATGCATTATTTTGGATACAACAGAGTTATCCTTTCAACTCAAAAACTTTGAATCAGAACTTTGAATCAGAACTTTGAAACAGGTTGTAATTTGACAGAGCTTTGAATTTTTTTGAGTTTACCCCTAAAGGACCAAGAAGCCCGAATTGGGCCTTATGTCTTTTCTAGCAGTTTTGAGTAGGTCATATGTGGACTTTTTTTTTCAAGTTGATTTATTTTTTGACCAACACATGCAATGTTTCCGGTGATATAAAATTTGTTCCCATGTGAATTATAGTTTTCACAATATGATCGATTGAATTTTCCATTTAAAAACATGAATCCTTGGTCCTTTAGGGGTAAAGGATAACTCTGTTGTATGCAGAAGTTATAAGGATTCAAAGTTTTACTTGTAGATGATGAAAACCCAACACAAGTTCTTATGTTAAAGTGGTGTACATTCTCAAATACAATATTGTACTCATTGTGCAAGCTTTTAAGGTGTTTCATTTAGGTACGTGTCTACCTTATGTCGATTTTTCTCGAATAATTGCTTATGTTGGGGATTTGTACAGTGCGCTCTTGTCTGAGATCTCCAAAAGGACAGACACAAAGAATAGCAGAGTTCAGGAGAGTCTGGAAGAGGAGTATGAGTTGGTGAAGACTGCCTTCTACACTGATCCTGATGACCAAAGTGGATGGTTCTACTACTCCTGGCTACTGGGGCAGACTATAGATCCTGTAGGCACTCATGTCAATGGATGCTGGCCCCCGGCAGAGTCCGAGATCGCATTTGATTTGGAGAATAACACTTACAAACTCCCATTTAATATGCCCAGGAGGAAAAAATTAGGAGCCTTACATTTACCCTTGGTGCTTTCATTTAGCAACGTCGTGACTGGTGTAAACCACCGAACTGTTTCTGTCAATGTTGATGGAAACGATCCTTTGGAGCTTGATTGGAGGCCTGTTGAGCCATGGCTGAAACATGGTCGGAAATGGACCACAGACATTATGCAGCACTTGCCTTCAAACAGCGGGAATTATGCAGTCAACGTCTTGGTAGGTGGAGTTCCAGGCATCGTGTCTGTGGATGGACAAGAATGTGCGAGCTCATGGAAGTCAAGGTTTCATGTACTTCTCAGGGAAATTTCTCTTGTGGAAGATGTGAGCTCGGTTGGAGAGCCGGTGACCGGTACCAGTGAAGTGGCAGATGGATCTGAGATTTGGCAGCTGAATGTTTTGGATGGAGAAATTCAATCATGTCGGGAACTTCTTGAGCTGGAAAGCAACAGGTAATTACACGTACAACTTTGTCATAGTTTGATGTGCAAGTCTTCCTCCTCAGGTCTAATTGGTTGTTTTGTTCAGCTGTTTGTTCCACAGTTGCCATAATGTAGAGTTAGGCTACTGGAATTTGCTCACAGAAACAATGGCTGGAATTCACTCAATGCTTATATAGAATGAACAAGTGGCTAACACTGTTCTTTTTTATCAGCAAGTGGACAATGTTGACGCTGGCAAGATTATTATTGACACATGCCTCATACAACTCAAGTTCCCGCAAAAGTCACATAAATGAAGCACGTACACACTTTGAAGTGCTTGGAAGCTTGGACCCAACTCACCGGGAGTATTACCAACATCAGTTGAGCTTACTTTCTTTGAAAGAGGTACTGAGTTTGATTTTTCATTCTGAAATTCGATCTACCATGTCATTGTCTCTATGGCGGCCGTAGTGTAATAATCTCTAGAGTAAACCTCCGGACAACAATTTCTCGAAGAATCTTTTAGGGTTACGTGTACAGATTGAAACGAAACCATACATGTTGAGCTATCACAAAATTCAGCTCATGGATAAGCAAAGTTAGTGTAGGATACACTATTTCGTAGATTTATTGTTAATTCAAACCTCATGGATTATTAGTGTACTTATTGAGAACACCTTTTACTTGCTATGGATTTCGTGTTGGCTGCTTGTGAGTAACTATTCATTGAAATACCTGTAACAAATGTAACAAAAAGAATTCATTTACTCTAATGCGATGTTACATTAAATCAGAGATGACACTAAAGAGACTGAAGACTGTACTTTGCGAATCTTGTCTCTTGTAAGAACTCTTTGGAAATTGTCTTTGTGGGCATACAGCTGACAGAGGGCAGCAGTAGTCTCAGGAGGCAATATGAGCAGAGTGGGGAGCTGCTGCAGTTAAAGCAGCTGTCGCTATGCTCTGTGGAATTTACAGAACGGTTTTTGTGGATTCAGAATCTAGACCTGAGTCACAACCAGTTGCGCTCTACTCATGGTATTGTCTTCTCATATATCCTCCTATTAATTCGAAACGTAGGTTGTGATCTCTTTGGATGGACAATTGTGCACCCTTGAACATTCATGATTACACTTTGATTTTGTTATTATCACACTCTCCCATATCACTGATTCCAGTATCTGCAGAGAGCATTTGCTATTGTGCACACATGTGATTGGACACTTTCCACATGTCAAGTCCTGAATTCATGTACGTTAGTTACCAAAGGTGTGATATAAAAGAGTTCTGAGTGTGCTGATGGTTCATTCTGGTACAGGACTTGAAGCATTGCAGGTTTTGGTGAACCTCAACCTGAGGCATAACCGGATTGGCAGTGTGACCGCACTCGCACCTCTGAGGGAACTCCCCCTGCTCGAGGATGTTGACGTGTCATTTAACCAAATTGGCTATCACACTGTGGACACTTGTAGATTTCTGTGCTCCTCAAAGCTTACAAACGCCGCTGCAGCAACACCTGATTTTCTCAAGGTCGGTGAACGCTGGGAGACCAAGACCGTCTTTGGGGGTTTATGCTGGCGGACACTGAATATTGCTGGAAATGCTGCTGCAGAAGATGTTCAGTTTGTTGATTCTCTCACCAGAACTCTAGCTGGGACTGAAGTAATAACAGACCCAGCTTATTAGTAAGACTAGGAGTTTTTATTGTTTCTCCCTTTTTCTCAATAGTATAATTTTTCCTTCTTGGATATGGAGTGGAATTCACTATACACTTCTGTGTATTGATGAGACATTGGATTCGTTGAAATGAGTTCAATCTGAACATGTTTGAACTTTATTCCAAAGCAAGATGTACTTCTATGGAATATCTGGACAGGCTCAGCACTTTGCCCGTCTCTTTTAATTCTGTATTAACCCTTTAACGTCCCAATTCAACACTGTTTTCCAAGATGCGCTATAAAATGTTTGATGAAACCCTAAAATGGAGTAGATGTACAAAGAAAACTTGTAAATGTCAATGTGAAGATCACATCTGTACGGTTGGATGCATCATATTTTTTATTTAATTTTGAAAGGTTTTCTCTTGAAATTCAATTAAAAATCCCAAATCAATACAAATTTTTTTCAAAAATTGTAATGAAATTGGAATAACATGCCCTACGAGATGTTATAGTTTCCATTATTTGATTCTACCTATTTTGGAAAATCATGTTTGAGGTCTCACTTTTTGAACTAAGAATGAAACTTGACATAAACCGATTGTGTTATTTTTCTAAAAATCATAATAACCTATTTTGAAAATCCAAACCGTTCAAAGAATAGTCAACTTGCACAAGAACCAAGAGTAATTTGGGTGGATGAAAACTGTCCAATCTGGATGAGATCCGAACAACTTCAATCTGTTCGTTGTCCAATATATGGACGCTGGTGCACTAAAGGGTTAAGATATGTGCACCCATAATGCACCCCGCCTCAAAAATGGAGTTGATATATAAAGAAAAGTTGTAAATCTCAATGTTTGGATCACATCTGTACGGCTGGATTTATCGAAAAAATTATTAATAGATTTTAATTAATTTTGCAAGGTTTTCATTTGAATTTCACTTAAAAATCCCAAATTAACAAATTTGCATTAAAAAAATTATAACGAATTTGGAATAACATGCACTATGAGATGGTCTAATTTCCATTATTTGATTGTAATTATTTTGGAAAATCATTGTTAACCCCTAATTGCCCAACCATGCATATTTTGCATGATGTAAAGAAACAAACTTCGTTTTCTCATCCATCATGCACTTTTTGCAGTGTGAATTTTCTCCTGAATTTTCTATATGAAGTTAGCTTCATGCACATGTGATCCGATTAGAAAGTTGATGATTTGTGAAAATTTTATGCCCCGTTTCATGTTGCAGTGTTTCACAAAAAAAATTGGAGATTTTAGTCTAAAGGTGCTCTTGAAAAATTCAACTCATAAAATTTAGCATCCAAAAAATCTCCAAAAATCACAACACTTAGAGTATTACATTTCAACCCATTACAACAAATTTCATCCACAAATTGTCAATATCTTATTCGTAATCTAATTTCAAAATATATTTGAATTTTATGTTTCAAATTTTATAGAAAAATACTGGTGATAGCAATCGCAAATCTAACTATATGAATAGAATCTAAAATTCATAATGTACAACTTTTATTCATACATCAAGTTCAAAATATCCCTCTTAGTTGCATTTTTCAATACATCTTTGCAAAACTGCCCAATTTAAACAGGAGGTGAGGACGTTTAGGGGTTAAGGTCTAGCTTTTTGAACTAAATGAAACTTGACATAAACCGATTTTTTCATTTTAAAAATATCACAATGTCTTATTTTAAAGATCCATACCGTACAACTAGTAATCAACTAGCACAAGAACCAAGGAAAATTTGGATGGATGAAAACTGTACGGGATGTACTCTAGAGAAGGCTTACAATCTATTCATCGTTTATTATATGGACGCAAGAGCGTCAAAGGGTTAAACATAGTCACGATGCATTAACCCCCAAGTGCCCAAGGGTTTTCTTAAGCAACTAGATGTGTTATAATGTCCATTTTACTCAACTTTTATGAGTTACAAACCTTAAATATATGTAGAGCACAACAATAAGAAACATCCATACAATTAGATTGTGGAAAAATGACATGAATTATTTAATAATCAATTTATAAGAATTATCTTTGAAAATTCATATAAAAATACGCATTTAGTCATTTTGACTTGGAATCAAGTATGATAGGTAAAAATCATTGGTTTTATATGGTGGTTACCTTGTTCATGTTAGAACAAATCTTATTTAATAATAAACCTAAACATTCCATTATGGGTAGATTTTCAAATTTGCGACAATTTGAAATACTGTCACTTTGAGGACTTTAGAGGAAACTCAGTAAATATCTTTTCAAGTTTTCCTTTTGAAAACGTTGATCACTTTCAATAACTACAAGCGAAAAAACTCATGCTCAATTTTTTTTTTTTTTTGCAAAAGTTATAGACGTTTAAAGTTGTTAGAAATTTTGTATCGACCAAATATGGTCAGTTAGGCAATTAGGGGTTGGGACATAAGTGCCTTTGAGCCCCTCCCTAAAATTAAAATTCACCTTTTTTTGGTTGAAATAAAAAAATCTAAAATTTAACTCTTAGAACTTCTCGTAAAAATTTCAAATTTCAAATTGCAAGAGGAATCAAACTGCCTTAAAAAAAAAACTGAAATTTTGGGTTTAGGGTATTCCTTGGCCTAAGCAGTTAACCCTTTAACGTCCCAATTCAACACTGTTTTTTAAGATTCGTTATAAAATGTTTGATGAAAAATAGAAATGGAGTTGATGTACAAAGCAAAGTTGTAAATGTCAATGTGAAGATAACATCTGTACGGTTGGATTCATCATATTTATTACTAATATTTTTTAATTAATTTTGCAAGGTTTTCTCGCGCCAGCGTCCATATTCTGAACGCTGGATGATTTCTGACGCGTCCCTTTACCACATACGGTGATGTTTTTCATCCATCCAATATTCTCTTAATTCTTGTGCTAGTTGACTACCATTTGGACAGTATGGATTTTCAAAATAAGATAATGTGATTTTTTGAAAAATAACAAAAGTGGTTCATGTCAAGTTTCATTCTTAGTTCAAAAAGTGAGACTTTGAACATGATTTTCCATAATAAGTAGAATCAAATAATGGAAACCATACCATCTTGTAGTGCATGTTATCCCAATTTCATTACAATATTTTTAAATTTTTTTGTGTTAATTTTGGATTTTTAATTGAATTTCAAGACAAAGGGTTAAGGGTTAAAAATGCATGAGGTTGAAAGTAGAATCAAGGTGTGAATTTAATAATTTTACTCTTTTGATGAGGGTGAAGAGCAAGTAAAATCTGTTGAGTTGGAATCAGATGTCGATTCACAAATCTTAAGATACTCCCTCTGTCCCGTGAAAAGGCCGTGAAAACTACTCTCATGTAGAGTAGTTTTCATGGTCTTTTTATGGGACAGAGGGAATCAATATTGATTAAGGAGAATGTAGTGGCCGGCACCATTTTAAAAACATAAACATATTATTTGGTCCTTCTAGTGAATAAAAATAGAAAACTACTTGTTTTTCACTTCAAAAAATCATAACTAATACTTAACCCCTAAATGACAGAGGGGATAAGGACAAAACGTAAATGTGTTATAAAATGTTACTCCTACAACTTTGATGAAGTTTGGTCCAAAAGAGAAAATGAGAAGCATGATTTTTAGTAATTATCTATATTGTCAAACTTCCAAAAACAATTTTAGATACTCATTTAATGAATTTAGAAGCATATACCATTTAGTATTCACCAAAATTACAATTTTTATTTTTAGAATTTGAAATTTGGTATGATTGGCTAAAACTAGACATTCTATTCTAAAATTTAAAAAGGTGAAATTTTTAGAGGAGAGAACATCATCACTTTCCATAAATAGTAAGTTTTATAACACTAGGACAATATTGAGGTCTTAATGAACCTCAATATTGCAAATGAAATGCATCAAACAATAGTAAAACATGATCTTGAAAACTCGAAAAATCAAAACTCAAAAAATGTCATTTCCTAACTATAGGCAATCACTACTATTTGGGTTGCGACCAAAAAATAGTCGATTGGTCACTTAAGGGTAAAAGCTTCAAAATTTAAGCAACAAAGTGCATTCTCAATCGTTTCATTTTGCCCTTGCAAAGGAGGAACCTAATACACCCATTATCTTAACCCCGAATTGCCCAACCATTCATTTTTTGAATGATGTACAAATATCATCCATGTTTTCTCATCCATCATGCACTTTCTACAAGGAAAAAAAAAATACTACAAAACTTTATGGCAAGATAACTTCATGCATGTATGATCCGATTAGAAAGGGGATGATTTGTAAAAAAATTATGCCTCATTTCATGTTGCAATGATTCACCTAAAATTTCAAAATTTTTAGTCTAAATGTGCTCATGAAAAAATAAACTCATAAAATTATGCAACCAAAAAATCTCCAAAAACCACTAAACTTAGACTATTACATTTCAACCCATCACAACAAATTTCATCCACAGATTGTCAATATCTTATTCGTAATTGAATTACAACTTTTTTTTGAATTTCAAGTTTCAAATTTTATACAAAATATTGGTGATAGCAATCGCAGATCTAACCGTATGGATAGAATCTAAAATTTATAATATACAACTTTTATTCATACATCAAGTTAAAAACATGCCTCGTAGTTGCATTTTATAATGCTTCTTTGCAAAACTGCCAAATTTGGATAGGGGTGAGGACGTTTAGGGGTTAACCCCAAGTTCCCTACACCAAGGAACCAGATTTTTATGCAAAAATCACGACTGCATAATACAATTTCACACACATCCTATCAATTCATGATACATCAAACCCTCTCAAACGGGACACAGAATATTTCCAACATAGGAATTCATGAAGTTGACATCAAATTTGTAAACTAAAAAGAACCAACATTCTCTCGTCTCATTCCATCATACCATTCTATCATCCCCACTGAAAGAAATAATATGGTTCACACTAACTACTACCAAGAATGTGGAATTAGGGTTTAAGGTTTAAGCAATGGCAAGACACCAAAATGTCAGAAAATTGAGAGCAGAAAAAAGAGTAAGCTATCCAATTATTAGGAATGACAGGCTCCCCTACAGCCACAAAACCCTTTGCTCAAGCGAGTCATTCAGAAACTGCATGCCAGGATCAGGATTCAGGGTTTAACTAATGACAGAAAATGGAGAGTAGGAAATAGAGTAAACAATCTAATTATCAGGAATGACTAGCTCCCCTGTATTCATGAAAGTCGTTAAGCTATTGCATGCAAGAGACTAGCTCCCTTGTATTCATGAAAAGTCGTTAAGCTATTCATGTAATCCGGTCTCCTGTTTTGGTAATCAGCCTGCTCCTACACGTCTACGAGTAATAAAGGACTGTGATCCCTGTAAGAGCATTCGAGGTAATAATAGTCTCAAGCTTGGCGTGTTTCTTCAACTCCAGGATTAGGGTTTAGGGTTTAACTAATGACAGGACACCAAAATTTCAGAGCAGCAAAAAGAGCAAGCTATCCAATTATAAGGAATGACAGGCTCCCCTACAGTCACAAAACCCATTGGCTCGAGTCAGAAACTGCATGCCAGGATCAGGGTTTAGGGTTTAACTAATGACAAGAATTTCAGAAATTTAGAGCAGAAAAAAGAGTAAACTATCTAATTATCAGGAATGACAGGCTCCCCTACAGTCGCAAAACCCTTGGCTCGAGCGAGTCATTCAGCAACTGCATACCAGGATCAGGGTTTAGGGTTTAACAAATGACAAGAATTTCAGAAAATTGAGTAAACAATCTAATTATCAGGAATAACAGGCTCTCCTATATTGACAAAACTCTTGGCTCGAGCGAGCCGTTCAGCAACTGCATGCCAAGAGACTAAGCTATCAAAAAACTCGGACACGAAATCGGGTCTCCTGTTTTGGTAATCGAGGTAATAAGCGTGCTCCCACACGTCGACGACTAACAAAGGAATGTGATCCCAGACAATGGGAGTAAGAGCATTGGAGGTTTTGATGATCTCAAGCTTGGTGTCTTTCTTCAACACCAGCCACACCCAGCCGGAGCCGAATTGTGACCCGGCCGCTTTCTTGAACTCCTGCAAAAATTCCTCGTACGAGCCGAAGTTTTTGATGATAAGCTCCAGGAACTCCCCGTCCTCGGGCGGCTCCCCGCCTCCGCCGCGGCCCATGGACGACCAGAAGAACTCGTGGTTCCAAACCTGCGCGGCGTTGTTGAAGTAGGACAGCGGGTTGCCATTGTTGTACCCCTGCAACCAACCAGTCCTTTCTTCTTTAGGCTAAATTGCACCAGAATTTTCTCCTTGGTGATAAAATTTGGGTGCAAAAATCAATGATTGTAGCCAGATATTCAATGGAACCAGATAACCTTGACATTCTTTGATGCATCATCACATGAATGAAATATATTGAGAGAGCATTCAAGGGGAAGACCAAAATCATTCAATGTTGCTTGTGTGGCCCAATGACTTGTAATTTTTGTATTAAAGCTCCAACTATTAACCAATTTTGTTCGTCTATTGCTTAATAGCTTCTTACCAATACAATTGTCGCCATTCAAAATGCACTCTTAGGAAATTCTAAATCACCATAGTACGACATAAACTTAACTAAAATCAGACCAATGTAGCCAACTAATTTAATCACAAAAACCACAAAGTCGCCACAACAGCAAAAACCAAAAAAGAAGCCCTGCCTGCAACACGAGCTCCGTGAGGTTGAAGCGCTCGGCGTCCGATCCCTCGATTTGCTTGTTGAGATTCTCCACGTAGCCATGGTGGTGCTTGCCCCAGTGAAACTCCAGCGTCTTCTTGCTCATGTGCGGCTCCAGGGCTTCCAGCTCGTAAGGCAGGGGGCGGAGGTGAAACTCCGCGCGGGGGACGCCGCACCAGCCATGATGCTTCCTGGGAGCTGGTGTCGAGAGTCTGCTGCGGCTCTGGAGCGTGTTGGTGAGTAAGGAAGAGCCCGCGATGAAGCTGACCGCCATAGCTGCGAGCTCTCTGCAACAGGGGGTCGTCTCTCTCGCTCGGGAAACCAAAACCCCTGGGAAACTAAACCCCACAAGGCTTCGCCAAGCCATTGGATATTGATTCTCATCCACATCGACGGATCATCTCATCCATGTTTTTTCATCCAACGGTTCTGCATTAACCCCTAAACTTCCAACTGTCCAGGAAGTGGATGATGTACAGAATCAAACACAGTTTTCTCATCAGTCATTGACTTTTTGCAGTGTGGATTTTTTACTATATATTTTATGGGGAGTTAGCTTTATGCATGTGTGATCCGACATAACATTCAGTAGCCTTTGTGACTGCTGCCTTCTCCCAACAGAATGATGTGGAATATTCTACATCATTTCATCCCCCAATGAAATGATGTGGAATATTTCACATCACATCAGTAGCTATGGGGGCAGGTGGCATTAAGCAAGAGCAATCAACCATGGTGAATAGTAATCAAAAGCACTCACTCAATCACAATTCAACAGTGCTTTGTAATTGGTAATTTGATTGAATAGTCCATTCAATTATAAATCACTGGTCATTCCATATATAAAGGCAGATGAAACTAAAAGGCACCCTCTTGGAAGGCTACTGAATGTTATGGATGAGGAAGGGGATGATTTGTGAAATTTTTATGCCTCATATCATGTTGTAGTGATTCACCCAAAATTTCAAAGATTTCAATGTAAATGTGTTCTTAAAAAAGTCAACTCATAAACTTAAGCAACCAAAAAATCTCTAAAAATCACTACACTTAGAGTATTACATTTGAACCCATCACAAAAAAATTCATCTACAAATTGTCAATATCTTATTCGTAATCAAATTACAAAAGAATTTCCAGTTTCAAGTTTCAAATTTTATACAAAAATATTGGTGGTAAAGATTACAGAGCTAACTGTATGGATAGAATCTAAAATTGATAATGTACAAATTTTATTTATACATCAAGTTCAAACCATCCCTCCGTATTGCATTTTATGATGCATCTTTGCAAAACTGCCGAATTTGGAGAGGGGTGAGGAAGAGCATCTTTGCTCAAAATTCAAGGTCCTTCATTAATATTTCTACCATGTGGCATTACATATTTGGTGTAGCAGGCCTTTCTGGATAGAGTTTAAGCTATTATCGGTCTTATAAACGAGAAATGCAAGACCACAACACTTGCTTGTCAATTTAAATGATTATTAATACATCGATCTTTATGTTGATATGAAGTCAAACATGCAAGTTTAGGCTCTTCATGGAAAGTCGTCCTAACCCCTAAACATCTAAACATCTGAAGAGGCCAAAAACCATTAGAAAAATCTTGAGGTCTCTAAAGGGCTGTGAGAGCAGCTAATACCCTCATGTACAAGAATGAATTTTAAAAAATAAATAAAATCTTGGAAAATTATATAATATTAATATTAATATTACAATTTATTAAAGTTTATTAAAAATATAATTAAACCATTATTAAATTTTAATTAAAAAATATTAAAAAACACTAATATTTAATATATCCAGGTTTAACGTGGCCAAATTTTGGCCATTTCAGATTGGATTTTTTTTAATTATTTTTTAAAATTTATTATTTAAAAAATAAGAATAATTCTTTTTGCATGGCAACTTTGGCCAAATTTGCCCCTTAGAGGCCTCAAAATGTTTGTAATGAGGCTTATGAATGTAGCTCACTATTCAATTCCAACTACTACATGGATTGTTTTCATCCAATTCATTTTGTAAAGGATTTTTGTTGGTCATGCTACCTCTTCAAGTGAAATTTAGATCATTCAAGCTATTTTTTAATTTTACATGGAGTCCCAACTACAAAATAGAGTAGTAAAAATGGTTAACCATGTAGTGTATTTTGAATTTTTTTTTCTACTAAAATTTAATTTAGGCCATAGAAATGGGTTCTACTGCATTTGAGTTTAACTATCAAAATGAAGTTTACTAAGTCTAATTTCTACTCTACTTTGAAATTTGGGAAAAGTCTCAAATTTCAGTGTTTAATTGGAGTTACAAGTTCGACATGTATTACCATGGTGTAGCAAAAACTTATAAATTTGGATACACGGATGATTTTCATTTACTGTAATGATCTTCATTGTAAGTTACACCTTTGCGTAAAAAAATGGAAATTTTTAGTACATTTTGTAATTGATATGAATATTTTTTCAAATTACTTCCAAACATCATAGTAATTTCAAATTGTTACCAAAATTAATGCAAAATTATGATTTGTAGTAGACACATGGCTTCATCTACTAAAATATAAAATTAAATTCGTATCTTATTTATAGTGGCAAATTGAGTGTGACAGGTGTGAACCGTCGAGACGGTCCACTTTAGTGGTAAACCGTTACCGCTATGATTTTGATGTATTTTGTATTTTATATTGTTCTAACCGGGACATTTTAGCCGATTAGACTAATTCCCGGTTTTGTGGGCATTTGATTTGGTTTTGATTGCCCAATTTTAGGATTCCCTTTTGTCTAGGTAATTTTGGGTATTTATTTATTCCTAACTATTTAACTGTGGGATTTTGGGCGTTTGAGCCATTTGCCCTAGTATTTTATTCTATTGTTTGAATCTATTATTGTGGCCTATTATTCTAATCCATTCCTTAGTCTAATTGATTAGTCCATTAGTTTATTTCGCTCTATTCTTTTGGATTATTAATTTAGTCTTTTATTTCGCCTATTATTTTAGTCTATTGTTTTAGCTCATTACTTCGGTCTATTATTTTCGTATAGGATTTAGCGTACTATTTAGTTCGCTATTTTAGTTTATTATTCGAGTTATCCTTTTAGCCCATTCGTTTATCTATTCCTTGGTCTATTGTTTTATTCTATTATTCTATCCTATCCTTTTATGCTATCTTTTTAGCGGATTATTTATTCTATTATTTTAGCCTACTATTTATTCTATCCTTTTAGCTTACGATTTATTCTATCTTTTTATCCTATTATTTATTCCATTAATTTAGCCTATTATTTATTCTATGTTTTTTAGCCTATTTATTTAGTCTATTATTTGATTCATTATTTTGGTCTATCATTTACCCTTTTAGTTTATACCTTTTAGTCTATTCTTTTATTCGATTATTTAGTTGATTAGTTAGTCTATTATTTTATCTATTAGTCTAATTGGAGTTATCACCCTCTTAGGCTTTTGTATTGGGCAACTCCCGGTTCTCTAGGAGTTTAGAGGAGTTTAGTGGGTGGTTTAGCTAGGGTTCCATGGATGATAATCCGTGGATGAACTTTTAGGATGGATGTAGCTTTTGGGGTGGGATTTTGAATCCCACCCCTATCGATGTTTTGTGCCTAGTTAGTTGTGTGCCGGTTAGAGTTTTGGAGAAAGACGTTGGTTCCTAGATCTAGATCTTGTTTTGTGTTTTGGGATGCTTGGAAAATAGTTTTGAAGGAATAGTTTTGGAAAATACAAAGAATTAGTGTAGAGTGGTGAATAGAGAAAACCATAGTCTGTTCACTATTGAGATTGGAGATTAGGCTCTATTAGATTTGCTTTGGATTAGATTACAGAGACGGGCTGTGAGTCCAAAGCCAGCGACAGCTTGCCTGCAGCAGCGGCGTCAGTAAGCGGAAGGTCGTCATCGACGGAGGCAGGGAATTCGAAGGAGGTTGCTGTCCGGGCGGCGTAGCAGCAATTCAAGGCAAGGGCGAATTCACGGCCCGGAGGTTCCGGCTGCAGGCGAGGTGTCTGCTACAACTAGGCGGAGCAGGAGATCAAGCAGTCAAGGCGGCAGTATCGGATAGGCCAGAGGACCAGCGGCCGTGAGTGCAAGATCAAGGCCTGCAGCGGAATGTGCATCGACGGAGTGACAGGCAACGGCGATCGACGGCGAGACTGCACTGAGGCTGCGGCAGTTCAATTAGGGCGGAACCGAGGAAGCCACGACAGAATTGTGGCACGAGGTGTGATTGGGCGTGCTCTGGGAGTACCGGCGAGCTTCAGCAGCGGAGATTTGATCAAGGGCAGGCGAGATCAAGACAGGAAGGGACACAAGCTGAAGGCGGCCGCGAATTGCGGCGGAACCAGAGCGTGGCTGCAGGCGGAGCGAGGAGACAGCGACCGGCCAGGGCGGATTGACAACTCCTGCAGCGGACGACGGCTTCAACGACAGAGGGCGAATGATCAGCAACCCGACGAGGCTGAGGAGATTTGCTCAAGCAGCCGAGCGGATTGTGGGTTCGGAAGCTCTGGAGCAGGGGGCGACATCAACAGGGCGACACGAAGATCGGCAGTTGAGTCAGGGGCGGACTCGAAGCTCCAGCAGCATCGACAGAGCAGGCGGCATCAACATCGCAGAAGACGGCGACGAATCGAAGGCGATCACGACCAGGAGAGGACGGAGCCACCAAGCCGAAGGGTGACGCTGGAATTCCTTGCCCTGGCTCTCTCACTCGGTGATAGTAGAGAGGGAGCCAGGGTGATATAACGGAGGGAGAGATTTCCCTCCCCTTATTATACCATATTTTGTTTGGTTTGAGCCGGTTAGGACTAGTAATTGTTAGGTAGTATAAAGAACCCCTTTTCCATTAAAATTGGTAATCTTAATTGCCCAAAAATATTTGCTTGCATTCTTTAAATTCTCCCAATTGTTGGAATTGTTTGTGATTGGTATTTGGTTGTTTTGTTGTTGTGTGTGTGTAAAATTGGTCTGGCGAAGGGTAGAGTGCGGAAGCGCTGCCCAATTTCGCCGGGCTAACTTGGGAATTTTTGTGTATAATTTAGGGTTTAAGTTTAGGGTTTTTGGGCACGACGCGGAAGCGCTGCCCAATTTTTCCCCGAAACCCTAAATTGGTTGGGATTGTATGATTTAAGGGCAAGGATGTTTTGCAATGTTTAGGGTGTTTTAGTGTGGCTTGAGGATCAAAGAAACTCCCCATCGTGGGATTTTGATGCCCGTGAGGCTCTTTGCAAATGTGCTGTAATTTTTGTGGTTAAGTCCCAAAACCCTAATTAGAGGGTTTTAACCCCTAATTTAAGCCCATTTTAAGGCACTAAGTGCTTAGGGTAATTGGTGGGGCTTTTTGTGGGGTGTTAGGGTGGTTGTTGATTGACATATGTGATCCGTGGGTGTGCTGTAATTTTCATACACCCCCCGTTTTGACCAATTTGTTTAGTTTTTTGCCATTTGAGCTTAGAATTTTTCCACATAAGTGCCTAGATAGAAAGGAGTCCATTGCTTGGAATGATTGTGCACACTCACCCTCGGCCGGACATATGACATTTTGACCGGCAACTGTCAAAGTGCTCATAACAGGTAAAACATGATCCTGTGATCATAGGCCAGACGTTTAAGAGTTAAGCGTCTACACTAAAATTACCCGGTCAAACCTCATCAATTCCTCACATTTTTAAAAGATGTTATATTTTTCTGGTATTTTTTTGATATTTTTCTCATAATTTTTCTCACAAATTTTGAACCAAAAAGCCTTCTCATGGCCTCATTGTCCTTTAATCCCTAAATGTCCACAACCCTCTTTAGATTTCGAGAATTGCAAAGATGCATTATAAAAGGCAACTAAGAGGGATATTTTAAACTTGATGTATCAATAAAAAGTTGTACATTATGAATTTTAGATTCTATCCATTGATACGGTTAGATCTATGATTGGTATCACCAATATTTTGTATAAACTTTGAAACTCAAAATTCTAATTTGTAATTCAATTATGATTAAAATATTGACAATATGTGGATGAAATTTGTTGTTATGGGTTGAAATATAATACTCTAAGTGTAGTAAGTTTTGGAGATTTTTCGGTTGCTTAATTTTATGAGTTGAATTTTTCAAGAGTAATTTTGAACTATTTTGAACTAAGATCTTACAAATTTTGGGTGAATTATTGCATCGTTAAATGAGGCATAATTTTTTTACAAATCATCCCCTTTCTATTCAATTTACACATGTATGAAGCCAACTTTGCATAAAATCTATAGTAAAAAATCCACACTCCAAAGAGTGCATGACGAATGAGAAAATGTGAATGAAATCTATACATCGTTCAAAAAATGGACGCTTGGGCAGTTCAGGGTGAAGGGTTCATAATGATTCAAACTATACCTTATTACTCAAGGCTAACTAAGTGAAGAAAAAATTCAATTTGCAAGCAATGTACTATCCTAATAGAACATATATTATCTTTTACCTTATTTACAATAAAAAATTTACACATTATAATTTACACATTATAATTTACACATTTAATTTACACATTATAATTTACACATTTAATTTACACATTATAATTTACACATTATAATTTACACATTTAATTTACACATTTAAATTTACACATTTAAATTATAATTTACACATTTAATTTACACATTTAAATTTTACACATTTAAATTATAATTTACACATTATAATTTACACATTATAATTTACACATTTAATTTACACATTTAAATTTACACATTTAAATTTACACATTTACACATTTAAATTTACACATTTAAATTATAATTTACACATTTAATTTACACATTAAAATTTTTCCAACAATAAAAAATTATTTTTAAAACTTGGTTAAAAAATTCACAATAAATATAAAGAAGTCTGGGACAGAGCCTCACAATTATATTGTCCTTGTTTTAAAGACCAAGGCCTCATCAGTGGTGTCAAAGTACAAGTTTGCAAAGCAAGACTCTAGAACATGGCTCCTAGTTGGTACATCCTCTAATCAACCGACTCATAATCGCAAGACTCTCACATTGCCTCTACTCGCAAATTGAAATCGCGGTGTTTTGCCACCACCCTTCAAGGACATAGGAACCACGTCTTCACTCGAAAGCTCACTGTAAAAGCGCATGAAAGTTGGGACAAATACTTGCACTCTAATACCCTCTATTGTTCAACTCTTAAGGAACCGCAGGTTTTTCTTGTTTTTGAGCATCATTTTCACCTCTTTCTATTCATTTTCTTTTGACTGTTATTTTTGTTCTTGATAGAAAACACCAAATTAAACATTTAAATAAAATTTAAGAATTTTTTGGACCAACTTAACAAATTTTCCCATGTCTTCAAAGACGGTCAGAAAATATAAAAAAAGACTGCAATTTCATCTTTTCACTTCAAACACTATAATCTTGCATCCTGTACAGTCAAATTCTATGAAAATTTTACCATGCACTCTACTGGTAATCTAAAACAAGATCCTATAGTTAGAGTTGAAAAATAATAATTTCTAAGGTTTATTTTGAACCCTGCCCGCACTACCCATTCTCCCCAAAAAACCCCTTTTGCTCCATAACTTCCACTTAAAAAGTCTGAATAAAAATAAAATTAGATCCCCATTTTTGTATTGATATACCAAATTCACATAATTTATTTCAAAAAATAAAAATAAAAATTGACACTGTGGGAACCTACCCGAACATTGAAACGTCCTAGTTAGGACATTTGGTCCTTTAGGGGTTAAAACAAGGTTGGTAACCAACAAAATTCCATGATGAATCATAATTTAAACAAAATTCTACTACCGAGGCTTTGAAGTGTTAATATGCTTAATGCCCAAGATAGTAAGCATCTTTCTACCGAGGCTTTGAAGTATCAATATGCTTAATGCCCAAGATAGTAAGCATCTTTCTACCGAGGCTTCATTTCTTAAGCAATAAATATAAAGATGTAACCAGAGCTTGAAGCAATCATTGTCCTGTGGACATTGAGCTAAAGGTGGATTGAACAAACACTTTGTTCATATCGGCGCAGAGAGGACCTGACTGTTCTCACTACTACTCTGAGTACTTTCATTGCAAGTTAGCACCAACAAGGAACCAGGTGTGTTACTTGTGAACAATTCATATCGTCAACATTATGTAGCTTGCAGCAATTAATTATTCACGAGGGATTCTTTAAATCATATATTGAGTCATCCTTCTTTGTCCGTAATGCATTTGTTCCGAGCTTTTCTAGATCTAATTCAGGGCTTAAAAGCAAGATTGAAATACATATATGTACTTGCGCTTTTTTTAGGGTTAGGTTATTAGATCCTCCAATCTAGTCATTTGGTAATTATAAAATAATTTTAACCAGATGAATGATCATTTGCTATTAGGTCATTTGAGAAGGATTACGGAATGTGAGTAGGAAGAAGGAATTGATCAGAGACTTTGAGGTTGTTTGAAAGATTGATTCAAAGGATGTGTCATTGAAAGGTTGATTAAAAGGCTCTTTGAATGATTATTTCTTTGAAGTAATTTCTAAAAGGTCATTTGCTATATATAAAGGCTTTGGGTTAACGTAGCTTGTTTGTTTTAGTTATCGGCCCAATCTAGAAGTTACAAAAAGGTGGAGTATAGAAGCTAGGAAGTGTTGTTGAAAATGAATCTTGGAAAGTTATTTCAGAGATTATTTTAAAACATAATCCAAAGATTTAATATTTTAAAGGTCCCAGGCTAATTTTTTAACTTCTAGATCATTCTAGTTTTTATGTGGTAAAGTGCTAAATAGTGACTGCACTTTTGCTGCTACAAGGTCATAATTAATTATGAAGGCAAGCAGTTCGTCTTCGATGAGCTCGAGCGACATTGTTCATGGTGAGCCAGATGAGTTCACGTGCATCATCTGCACAGAACGCCCTAGAGCTTCAATCGTGACCTCATGCGGTCACCTATTCTGTTGGTCATGCTTGTACAAATGGAAAAAAGATAACCAAGTGAAGCCATGCCCGATGTGCAAAATCATGTTAAGATTTGACAACATCATTCCCATCTATGAAGGCTGCCAAAATGGAAGCAGCAGCAGTAAGTCTAAAGCTCCCAGTGCGCCATCGCAGTCAACAGGTAATGAAAGAAATTATTTACAGCGCATCACAAGTAACTTTGAACAGACAACCTAATCAAATGTACTTTATTACTCTTTGTGACCTAACACAATTATGACCACTATACAATGCTTATCAGTATTCTTCAAGAACAAGAATGGTCCCTAATCTTCTCTTCTCTACACTGAATACACTACAACTATATGAGAATTCACTTCAATCTCTATAAGCACTCTTCCAGTTACAGTATTCATCTAACTACGAATGATTGAATGGACGTATACAAGCAGGTTCTGGAGATCATGACACTTCAAGGCAACCGAGTCTGCAAGGTCCCAGTGATCGACACTTGCGGTTTCTAAGATCAAGAGCGCAAGCAGAGTTTCGAGCCATTTGTGCATTACACTGGCTATCGTCTCCCGCTTGGACAGACGAAGCGTTTGATTCTTTTGACCCACCCATGTTGCGTTTTGGAGATCCACTGCACGGTCCGCTCGATGACAATGATTTTGTTTTTAACGTCTCCGATCCTATGTACCTCGCTTTAATGCCCGCATTGATGGGCAGTTTCCAGAGCTACTGGTTGGCATATTACGCAGCTCTAAACCCAGAAACACCTGAGCCTGAACCGTACTACCATGCTTTTCTTGAGGCTTGGTGCCTCCATTTTCACCAAGTCTGGTATCGCGCAGGTTGCCCAAGTGTTTCAACATCCCATGGCTCTGAATCTCATCTGAATACTACAGGTCCGGAAGGGGACAGTTCTTCCCTGATTGTTTGCGATGTGTTCATGTGCAGCATCTGCAAGGACCGCCCAAGAGATTCAGTCGTGGTCTCTGAATGTGGTCACTTGTTCTGTTGGTCATGCTTGTACGGTTCATCGATCCAGTTTGACCAAGAGAATTCGGCGTGTCCGCTGTGCAAGATCAAGTTCGGAAATGGCAACATCATTCCCATTTATGGAATTAGCGGTAGCTCTAGAGCCAGTACTCACGGGTCCATGATCCCGCCGCGCCCCAGTGCACCATTGGGAGCCCATATCGACGACACTGGGAGTCTTTGAGATCGATCAGGAGCGCAAGCAGAGTTTCTTGAATACAGTATAAATGAACTCCACTTGAATTGCTTGACCGTTGGTTGTCTTGAACGATCCAACTGGTGAAGTTTGTCTACAGAAGAATATATAGAGAATTGTGTAGTTAGTTAACTCTAGCTAGTGCACACTACAAGGAGAAGGCGTCGCCTCTCACTCCCTCTGTGAGTCAAACGGCATCCCTTAGCACTCACCAATTTTTTGGTTGGACTTGCCGAGTGAACAGGATCCTCTGAGTGAGAAACAACGCCTCTGTTTGTAGTGGCCGTTAGTAAGTTAAATAAATAAAGCTAGATCTATGAGCAGACTTGACACACGAACCTTGTCCAATTCATTGGGAAGTAAACATTACTGCTGAACTGCTATTTATAATTAGTTTTGCAAGTTGTTCAATTTAGCAAGTGATTACCAAGAATTTACCATCATTTTTGTACACATTATTGCCTGGTAATATAGTCAAGGTTCCTTGTATAACTATCTTGTTTGCTTCAGTTTATGCGTTTTGATGTACAGTAAGGTAGGAATTGCTTACGAATTTTAGTTGACAGGCAGTGTGTTGAAAAAACTGCCAAACTTTGGAATGCAAGAACTTGCTCAAAAATGAATGGATTTTGGAATTTCAAATTGCATTGAAATCACACTAAAGTCTACTTTATCACCAATACAATTACACATATGTAATTGAAAATCATACAATTTTTATGATGTTTTCTATTTGCAACCTACCATTTAGTGTTGCCACCATTTGTGAAAATTACAACTTGTATTTAATGGTACATATTAGAAATGAACCTTCACAATTGCTTTAGAGATACTTGATCCCACACCGCTTGAACTACTTGTACGGTTTCTTACTTATTCTGTACTTAAATGCAAAAAATCTTTGACTATCTCCCAAAGGTTCACTATAAAATGATAGATAGTGTATAAAAGTAATCTAAATTTTTGTATGACTTTAAATTATTCTTTTTTCCACTTATCATGAAGTTGAAGCACGCTTCATTGCAATTCCAATGCAATTTGCGGTTTCAAAATCGGTTCATTTTTGAGCATGCTAGAGCTTCCTAAAGATTGTTGAACTTTTTAGTGAAAAGTGATTGAAAAATTCGTAAGCAATTCCTACCTTACTGTACAGTTGGGTACAAGATGGTTGCAAATTTTGGATCTAGTTGATATTTGTGGGAACTTTGGAAGGCCCATGTATGCTAAAAAATGAACAGAATTTCAAATTTTAATTTGCATTGGAATCATACTAAAGTCTACTTTATCATCATTACAAATACACATATGTAATTGAAAATCATACAAAAAATCTGATGTTTTCTATATACTATCTACCATTTAGTGCTGCCACCATTTGTGAAAATTACAACTTGTATTTAATGGTACATATTAAAAATGAACCTTCACAATTGCTTTAGAGATACTTGATCCCACACCACTTGAACTATTTGTATGGTTTTTTACTTGTTCTTTACCTCAATGCAAAAAATCTTAGACTATCTTCCACAGGTTCACTATGAAATGATAGATAGTGCATAAAAGAAATCCAAATTGTTGTCTTATTTTAAATAATTCTTTTTTCACTTATTATGAAGTTGAAGCACACTTCATTGCAATTCCAATGCAATTTGAAGTTTCAAAATCGGTTCATTTTTGAGCATGCTAGAGCTTCCTAAAAATTGTTGAACTTTCTAATGAAAACTGATTGAAAAATTCGTAAGCATGCTGTACCCGAATGTACAGTTATGGACCTTCAACAGGGCAGAATCTAACCAGTGATTTTTTTTATTTTCAATAATTTTTAGGCAGTGCAAGTTGCGATAGTTTCAGAAGTTTAATTTGCTTCAGTGAAACAATGAAACTACTTACATCCATAATCTGAATTAAACATGTCAAAGATGGATGAAATATGATTTAAAATATGTTTTTGTAAATCCTCAAAATTTAAAGTACATTGTGAGAACTTTAGAGATTGAATGCAACTTTTCAATAATCTTTCGGTGCACCAACTTTGGATTTCTCCTAACAATATGTATTAGTCATTCACTACATGAAAATTTGAAAAGACCTACAGTCAGTCACTTTCCCAATCATGCATTAGATGCACATTCACCCGATGAAATTTTGAAAAGAGCTACACTTGTCCCATCAAGCACAAACTTTATATCATCCTTTTTCAAATCCATATTCGCCCCATGAAAACTTGAAGACCTACAATTTCCCCATCAAGCAAAAACACAAAATCCCCTTTTCCACATATGTACTCGCCCCATGAAAAATCAAGCACTTGCCCATTTGACTTGAAGGGACGCACATTCACCCTCTTTACATATATGTCTCACTACAATAGGTGGGCAACTCCCTTTTTATATGGCTAAGTTTCAATTACATATAATGCATTTTAATGCAAGAAAAATCTTCTCATCAATTTAGTTTAAAAAGAAATGTAGCTTTTAAAGAGAAGAATTTTGAATGTAAGATTAGAAAAAAACTACAGTAATCACATTTCCAAATTTAAATTGACTTGCAAGTGTAAATCATAGAGATTTTTTCTAATATAAGTATGAAATGGCAAGACTACCTACCTTCAAAATTTGCAAAAAGACAATTTAACTAGGGCTCTGCTTCTCTTTGCACTACCAGTGACGAAGTGAAAGGCCATTAAATTAAATAAGACGTGAAAGACTAGGTTACTTGAGATAATGGTCTTTGAAGGCGGAATGGAATAGTCATGGGAAGACCATCTAAGGATGTGAAAGGCTAGGTTACATGATAGAAAAGTCACATCACAAAAAACCTTGCCCTAGAACAGTCGATTGCCGACTCGCAGCTTGCCGACTCACTTACAAAACCTACAACCGTTGGAAAGCCACATGTGAAACCTATAGTCGTCAATACCGTTTTTCTAAACCAGCTTCGACCTACGGTTGTCACTTGAATTAAAATGGCTTAATAGCTATTATTTCCATTATGGATGACATTGAGGTCCTTTTAGACAAATCTCTTGCATTTGAACAATCTCTTCTTCAATTGATGATCCGTCTAAACCAATTGTTACATACTTCCTTGTAAACAAACTTTTCAAGTGAAATCCAAATCGATTAAGCACTAGAACTTGGGATGAAATCCTAGAGTGCAAGCTATAAGCTGAACTTGGTGATTATAGAAAAGAACACATCTGAAGATGATCTTTGTCACTTTTATTAAAATGAATTTATTTGGGGCTATTTTGAAATTAATGTATTTTAAGGTTTTCTAAATTTTACCTCAAATTGAATTAAATGAAATGACCACTTGTTTTTCCCTTTACATGCTTTTTAATATTGTTGTACAATGATTTTTCCTCGAGGGTAGTATCCTTCTACCAAGGCCGAGGGTGGTATCCTCCTACAAGGCTAAAGGTAGTATCCTTCTACCGAGGCCGAGGGTAGTATCCTTCTACGAGACTAAAGGTAGTATCCTTCTACCGAGGCCGAGGGTAGTATCCTCCTACGAGACTAAAGGTAGTATCCTTCTACCAAGGCCGAGTGTAGAATCCTTCTACTGAGGCTTCATGTTCATGTAGACTTAGGTAATAAGTGCCCATGAGCATCAATAATCCGAATGTGCTATGTTGTGGATGTTAATTCTACAAATTGCAGAAGTGCATACTAAGTAGTAGCTCTTCTACGGACTGCGGCTTTAGAAGTGGAGGTATAGCAAAAAGTTAACCCTTAGAACTTATTGCTTTTGTGTTTTATGGTTAATGATTTTCACTTGAACAACTTATTTGAGTATTTTCTTTGCGCTCTTGAATTGTGAGGGTGACGAAGAATAATTTATTTTGATGTGTTCTCCTCTACAGCTTTAGCGGTTGGAGGTAGTCAGACCTAAACGTTTAGATCTTATTGTTTTTGTGCCTTCTAGTTATTGCTTTTCACTTGAACAACTTATTTGAGTACTTTCTTTGCATTGTTGAACTTTGTGAGGTCGATGATCAAGAATAATTTGTTTTAATGTGTTCTTTATGACTAGATGTCAAAAAGATAGTTAAAACCTTTAGAACTTGTTGCTTTAGTATCTTCTAGTTATTGTTTTTCACTTGTCAAACAACTTATTTTAGTACTTTCTTTGGATTGTTGAGTGTCTAAAAGCTATTAGGAGGTATTGTTTAAGTGTCTTTTGGTTATTATTTTTCACTTAAATTATTTTTAGAGTAATTTTTTGTTGTTGTTGAGTGTCTATTTAAAAGAGATTAGGAGATATGTGTTATAGTTCGAGATTGTGATGTGAGATTTCACTTTTACATTCTAAGTAAGACCCATTGTAATTCCAAAATCAACAATCACATGCAAAATTTATAGCCATAGCTATCGATGAGATTTGAGTGTTTATTCCAAATCGCTTGCTCTTGTAAGAACAAGAAGTCGTGAATTATAACACCCCTATTGTTATTGTTATAGATACAATGGATCAGTTTGCTCATCAGTATGAGGCGAGTGACTGGGAGTCTAACAACCTTGGGGAGAGCATCCAGCATGGTAATTAGGAACTGAGCAACCAGCACGCTACGATAGGGTCGTTTACTGACATAATGCATCATATGACTGACATGACACAGTGCCTATGAGGGCCTGGTTGCAAGACATGCTGTTGCAGCACCCGCTTAGGCGCCGGACGATTCGTAATCATCGAACTGGCACCACAACGAGCACCACAAGGCATCACCAAGTGCGTAGGATCCAGGAACATCGCCGACGAATCTTGCACTTTCGAGTGCGCCGTTTGGGACAGAGAAACCGTCACATAGAAATCCGAACTAATATGGATATTGTGTATAATCTTAGGATGGCGGACGCTAGCGGCATGAGTCATTTGCCGAACTTTACTGCATCATCCACACCTATTGATATGAGCTTTCTTCCAGAAGGTCAAGAAGCAGAAATGGTTGCAAGTAACGAAGACATCCTAGGGGACATCGAATGGGACCGATCGAGCTGCACAAGTGATTGAGTGATTGCTGTGAATAGGACGCAAATAAATTGTTTCCAAAGGCATGTCGTTAGTTTCAATGGCTTGTATGCCTCTTTGGAAATTAGAGGGTGATAAAGTATCCTACTTGGCAAAGGTTCATGTGTGGAGAGCATGTGGGGTTTGGGAGCTTGGAAGAAAGGACTTCAAAAACTTGACTATGAGCGCCTAAGCATTTTGTGGCTCACGAGGGTTTAAGTGTTTCGTTCCTCATGAGCACCTAAGTGTTTTGTGGATCATGAGTGCTTCTGTTTTGTGGCTCATAGAGCTTGTTATTGTTGAGTTTAAATAAAGTTTTAGAAAAGCTTGTGTTTTATTCTCTAAATATTTGGAATCATTTCAATGAGTCAATAATTATGTTGCTAGAACACAATCTTTCTGTGTTTGATTTCCATATCCCTCCATATTGAATTTGATTCATGTTGATTATGATTCACTCATTGTATATACGCCACTTTGTAACCCAACGATACAATTTAAGTGAAATCTTGTTTCTCTATTATTTGAAAGTTAAGAGGAGATGGTTTTGATTCTTATTTTATCCTAAGTGCCTACAAATTTTGGGCAATATCTAAATGTGTGTAAATGAGACTTTTTAACCTTTTGAACTTCAATTATAAAAAACATATGTAAGATATCTTTATTAGGGGCATACAAAGATGTATCTAAGTGCTCACAAAAAATCAAGTGCTCTAAAACCAAACACAACAGGGTACATTTACAGTATAATGAGCCAAGGAACTGTAACCAGTGATTAATTTAATGGATTATTAAGCAATTATAATCTTATCATTTGAATTGATAATGCAATATAAATTAGTACCTACATATATTATATATCATTCTACAATATACTAAAGTTTGACGATGTTTGAGAAGTTATTGGTACTCCAAAACGACTAAAATATGGTCGTAACCAGTTGTTAATAACAACTAAAATGTGCTAAAATGTTCATTATATGTCGCAAAATGTCCTTAATTTTTTCTAATATCTACATAAATTGAAGATATAATTTTCTAAGCACTCATCAAGAGTCGTTAGATTTGGGCGGGGTTGGCTCGTTATATTGTGAATGCACCCCAAAGTATTGCTTGGGTTGTGTGGGATGGATATAGAGATCCGTCAGAAGATTGTAGCATACCGTGGGAAGCAGGCTTACCTAGCTTGGGCCTTGCTAAACATCATAGATGTGTTACACAAGAGCGGCGTGCAGCACAACAATTTAAGCAAATCCAACATCCTTCTACATTTTCCACTGGAGTTACATGAAGATGTGTACATTGGAGTGTGTGACTAGGGCATGGCGTCTTGGACTGGTGAAGAGCCTACTTCACTATATTGGGCGAGAAATGATGAGAACCTGAAAAAAAAAAAAAAAAACATCGATTTTGGGTTGCACCGGTATTGTGGTATTTTCTTTCCAAGGAAGTTGATGGGAAAGTCGTTTTCCCAGGCACTACCCCCCAAAAGCATACTATGAAATTAGAGGCATAAGCAGCAGGGAAGCTCGCAAAACGCATATATTAGCGTGACTGGTCCTCACCGATGTTTAAAGGAATTTCCCATAACAGGACCAAGTGGGAATTGTGTTTAGAAGGCCTCACGAAGGAAAATCCAAAAGACCGTTGGACCGTGGCCCATGCTGTGAACACATTGAAAGGGCACCCATACAATTTTGAAACCCCAACCAAGTGTTAGCGTTACAATATATAGTTCATAGTTTTTTCCCATAGTTCAATTATGGATCATAGAAGTTTGCATTCATTTGAATTTTACAGTGTAAGGCAATTTCAAATACATTTTTCTATATGTAAATAAAGAATGTTTCCTAAATTTGCGTCTTGTGCATGTTGCATCCATGTTTGGAATCTTCATTTGTAGTTAATCCCTAAATGCTTAGAGTCCACTCCAAATTCGGCAATTTTGCAAAGATGCATTATAAAATGCAACTAAGAGGGATATTTTGAACTTGATGTATGAATAAAAGTTGTATATTATGAATTTTTGATTCTATCCATATGATTAGATCTATGATTGCTATCATCAATATTTTTGAATAAAATTTGAAACTATAAATTCAAAATTCTTTTGTAATTTGATTACAAACAAGATACTGACAATTTGTAGATGAAATTTGTTGTAATTGGTTCAAATGTAAAACTCTAAGTGTAGTGATTTTTGGAGATTTTTTTGTTTTTTAATTTTATGAGTTGACTTTTTCAGAAGCACTTTTACATTGAAATCTTTGAAATTTAGGATGAATTACTACAACATGAAATGACGCATAAAAGTTTCACAAATCATCCCCTTTCTAATCGGATCACACGCTAACTTTCCATAGAACCTAGAGTAAAAAATCCACACTACGAAAATTGCATGACGGATGAGATAACATGGATGAAATTTGTACATTGTCCAAAAAAATGACGCCCAGGGCCCCCGGCAGTTAGGGGTTAAGGGCACGTGCTTCGGTGTGTTGTTTGCGATTTGTTGTTGTGCAATGGAAATAAAACATTCATTTGTTTGAAAAAGAGAAATAATTTGTAGTTACGACAGTCATGTGCCACAACATAGTGGAGGGATGAGAAGGAAGGGGACGGAGTCATTTAGAAGATGACGGATGATTGGCTAAGAGGGCAGACGGGAAGGGACAGACGAAAAGGGACAGACGGGAAGGGGCAGACGAGAAGGGGCAGACGAGAAAGGGCAGACAGGAAGGGCAGACGGGATGGGGCAGTCAGGTTGAGGCAGTCGGATTGGGGTTGTTGGATTGGGGCAGATGGCAGGAGAGTGGGCAATCGGTTTAATGCAAATGGATTGCGACTGTTGTATTGGAGCAGACGGCATGAGAGGGGGGCAGTCGGGATAGGGCAGACGGGAGGGCAGGGGCAGTCGGGAGACATGGCAGTCAGATGCCAGGAGCAGTCCGGAGTAGGGCAGACGAACTGAGGGTAAAATATTTACCCTAGACCACATGTCCACGTAAGACACGACTTTCGAGGGGTCCTACGTGAACATGCCACATCTGCTGCTTGAACCACATATAGCTTGCAAGGTGGCACGAAGGTAATTGTTTTAATCCTACCTGGTAAAAAGACTAGACTGTAGTTTAGGTTGACCCTATAGTGTCGTGCCGGAGGGGTCCGTCACGACATGATCGGCACGACACGGCATGACACAACATGACCGGCATGATAAACAACCTTGACAGTGGGTAGTCATCATTACGGGCTCCCGCAGATGCAAGTTGTGTGGCTTTTAGCCAGTCCAAAGATCTGGTCAGTGATGATCAGGAGAAGCCAAGGGAGTTTGGCGTATTGGTGTGTTATTTAGATATAATTATGAATTCTCTGTTGTTCTGATCAGAGCCCAAGAAATCATTTTGTAGTGACTGCCAATAAATCAAAATGATTTCCTAATAGAAAATCAAGTCTACTTTCCAACTCAATTTGAATTATGCCAATTCAAGTTAAACTCCTCCTTGGGAAATACTTCAAAAATAAACACTTAGACTACATTGTTTAGTAGTACAAAATTCATTATTTGGAGAAAGTTATGTTTTTCTTTTCATCAATTCTTTACTTTTTTGCTTTTTGAAGGAAAATACAATTTCAATTAATAATATCAAATTTTAAAGCCTAAAAATATAAAATGTAATTTTGATGAATCTTTAATGTAAATTGCTTCTTTCACTATTAAAAAACCGTGATCAAATCAATGGAAAAAAAACTAATTTATGTTTTTTGGAGCACTTCAATGACCGATTTCACTGATTTTTAAACAATTAGTAAAAAACAACAAATTGTTTCATACTTTTTATTGATTTAAATAGTGCAATGAGCAAATCAAAATAATTTTAATGAATCTGGAAATTTTTGAAATTTTTTGAAATTTTTTGGAATCATTTTTGAAATCTTTTTGAAATCTAACAAAATCTTTTAAATCTTTTGCAATCTATGAGCTCGATAAATGACAAATAATTGATTAACCCTCGAAACCATGAGTCATGGTTTCAAACCATTTTCCACTTTTAAGTAGGTTCTTCTTGATACAATATTTATTGAACACAATTTTTGTAGATGTGAAATTTTTAATTAATTTGTATTTTACTATTAGGTTAATGCTTAATTTTTTTGATAAATTCAAGTTGCAATTAAAAATTATTTCTCAAAAGGTGATTTTTTTAATTTTGAGCAATTTCAGATATTCATGACGTTAATACACTTGATTTGAATTGTTTTTTTACAAACTATCAACAAGATAGTGAACATAATCCCAAAAGTTGGAATTCATCAAAGCACAATTATGAAATGTGCACAAAAACATTGGCAGAATTAACACTATGGAGGTTGCTAACTCTGCCGAGTTGCAGCAATTTCTTGTGGTACGTTCAGATCTCCTGGACCGAGTGCCCACAACCCTCGTTCTTGGTACCATCACAAAGTTCTCGACAAATAGGGGTGTATAGAGTTTGTTTCATTGTGTTTGGACCTACGGTGTGAAAATTATGGATTTTTAATTGAGTTTCATCAGTATGAATTGAATTAAATTATGAAAAATGCAATATGGGGGATTTTTGATGTCATTCTTGGCATTGTCAGAACTTAGCTCTCAACAAGTAGGGATTAGTACACTAAAGTCGATTTAAATCGTTTTGAACCTACAGTGTGAACGATATCAATTTTCAATCCAATTTTGTCACCACAAATTGAATTAGAATATAGATTATAAAGCAAAAGTACACAAAACACAGGGATCACATAGGAACACGGGGAATATCTAGGCCAAACGACACAGGGCCTCACTAGTCTTTCTGAAAAGCAAACGAGAATTTTCCTACAAAAAATATAATGGAACTACCATCAGAACAACAAGGTGAAATTTAATTTAACCCTGGGAGACAAAACTCAACAACATAATCAAGGACTCTACACGAAGTAAGAAGGGAACAACCCTTGGAATAAGTCAACAATATGTACAGTCAGGTCCAATATGCTTACGAATTCCTCTCTACAGGAAAAAAATTCAGAAACTTTGAACAATGCGTGTGTACTCAAAAATGATCCGATTTGGAAACTGTAAAGTGCGTGACAATCACATTGGAGTGTATTACGATATCATTAAAAATTAACACATGTATTAGTGAAGATCATACAATAAATTAAAAATATTATATACACTATCTACTATTGAGTGTTCTCACCCTTTGCTTCAATTACAGTGTTCATTCTAGCAAGCATATTTGAAATGAGCATTTGAAATTGTTTTTGAAATACTTGAACCCATACTTGTTGAATGATTTGTATCATTTCAACTTTATCCTTCATAATCTTTTTGATTCCATGGGCTTGTCTTCAATTATCACGGTATTTACTACGGTGTATTGGAGCACCATCCTCCATCAATGTGAGTTGAATAGGTCTATCTTGCATAAAATAGAAGCCGATTAATGTATTTTCATAAATAAGTTCCACAAAATCAACTATAGATTGTTTAGTTGAAGGAATGATGACAAGTGGACTTTTATCAAAACCCATGAAAACCCCTACACCATTACAAAAGAAGAAATTATAAAAGAGACAGATGAAACGATACAAATCATCCAACAAGTATAGGCTCAAGTATCTCAAAAGCAATTTCAAATGCTCATTTCAAATATACTTGCTAAAATGGACACTACAATTGATGCAAAGGGTGAGAGCACTCAATGGTAGTTAGTGTATATAATATTTTTAACTTGTTGTATGATCTTTCCTAATACATGTGTAAATTTGTAATGATATTGTAGTACACTCCAATGTGATTGCAATGCACTTTACGGTTTCCAAATCGGATCAATTTTGAATACACACGCATTGTTCAAAGTTTCTAAATTTTTTTCCTGCAGAGGGGAATTCGTAAGCATATTGGACCTGACTGTACATCACCATGTTGTAAGAAGGGAGCAACACTTGTAATAAGTCAACAATACACTATGCACAGGGAGCACATATGGTTCCCCTGTGTTTCCCTGTGATTTCAAGTTTTGACATGGTACAAAATCACCTACTTAAGCTTAGTCACCTACTTGTAGAAGGAAAGTTTAAACATGTGTTGAGTTCTGATCGAAGCTCAGAGGGGAAAGTGACACTCATAGGGGAATCACATAGGGAAATCATATGAGACCCCTGTGATGCATGCAAGGACTCCACAATCTACACAAATTAGACACCACGTACCTGCACACCTCATAATCAGAACTAAGTCCACAGGAATCACACTGAAATTCCACAGTATTCATAACTCAGGACCGCGCGGTACACGGCAGTTGTATTAACTTTGGCATCACTGGTTACTACAAAATATAAGAAGATGAACCCAGTCACTGCAGCCATAGAAAAAAGCCACTTAATAAATCGTGACAAGAGTTCATAAATCCAACTCATGATTAATGAACTAGCTGCAGAAACCTCAACTCCCATTAATCAGTATGTCGATTGATAATGAAAATAAAAACAATGCAATGTAATTGTTCAGCCTGAAACACCCCAACATCTCCTTGTCCGATGAGACTTGGTTGCGGCTCCCCCTCGATCTGATTCCTCGTCGCTGGCTCCACCAGTGCGCCGGGGTTTGGATCTGGGGACTCTGGCTCAGGCTCTGGTTCCTCGTCGCTTTCTTCCACACATACCTGATGTGGTTGGCTAAAAGTCGGTGAGAGCACATAAGGAGCTGGTGATGACGGCCCAGCCCGAGTCTCATAATTCTGATCAAAGATATTCATTAGTGATGACAGGCTCCCAGCCTGGTTTACAGTCTGACCCACTGCAGTTTCCGGAGCCTCCGTCTCCTCATCCGTTGCTGGGTGCTGGCTCTCAGATCCAGTCCCGAGGGTGAGATCTAGAGAAATTCGACGAGGCTGTGTCTGTTTCCGGCGACCTGAGCCGCGGGCTGCGGACGAGCAGGGGTCGCGTCCAGCCATGATCTTCAAAGTACTACAAAATATTCTTCAAATGCAAAAGCAAGGACTATCGCGACGAGCCTCACGTCTTAATTTCAATCACTCGATGACTAAATTTCGGAGAAGATTAGGTACTAGACAGACTGCACGCTCTCGGAGGAAAAGAGCAATACAAGCTAGTGAGCTTGAGAGAACAGAGCATCTGCAAGGAAGCCTGAGAGAAGAGGATGCAAACGGAGGACTGGTGGGCTTAAATGCTCCACCGAGTCTACCCACCGAGAACGTCGTCGTCATTGTGTTGGCCTCGGTAGTCTCATTTTCGTGGCCAATCTCGGGAGGTGGCTGAAGTCAAGTATTTAAACTTAAGGCTCGAACGAGAGTGCAAACTTGCCATTAGATTTTAGAGCTATCTTACGCTAGGAGAAGCACTGGTCCGACTGATCCAGCCAGTCAGCCTCTTGTTACCGCTCAGGTTTGACATTTTACTTATTCAAGCTTCAGTTGTACTTCTTGAGAGCATTGATCATGCTAGACTTTCATTTTAGTGGAATCATTGTTGGCATGATTAGACCTCAGATTTGTGTTTCATGATTGTTCATGTTGCAGCGTTTGTCGCCCGTAGCGAGAGATCATGGCGAATACCTGCTACCCGGAGGACCCAAGTGAGAGAACACGAAGACGTCTGGCCGAGCTGAAGCGCAAGCATGGCGAAACCATTGCAAAAGCTCAGAGCTACCACGGGAGTGATAGCAGCCGCAGGGCAGACCGAGCAGCAACAGTCGGTGATCAGAAACTATCGAAAACGCAGCAACATCCGAGGGCAGACCGAGCCCTGGCAACAGTCAGCGATCAGAAACAATCGGAAATGCAGAAACATCCGAGCAAGCTGCGGAAGGAATTTCGTCGTGCCATACAAGCGATGACGAAGACCGTCGAGATTTCGGACGGGAGCTCAGATTTTGACTCGCTTATGGTTACGACATTTGGCAACGAGGTCATGAAGGCATGGAAATTTGCTAAAGAGGTTTTCGAGGACAGTACCGGTCTCACGTTGATTAAGGAGACTGAGGACGACATCGATTTTTAGTCGTTCGAAGTACCAGCTGTGACTTTATTAATAATTGCTGTATGTGTGCAGCTAGTCGATCTGTTTTGGAGTCGGCTACAAGAGATTGCGCCAATAAAATCTGATATCATGTACAGTATATGGAACTGGTCGTAACTATCCCTCGTCGTATCCCTGGTGCGTTTCTCATGTATGCGCATGGTTTAGCAGATCATGTTAGATGTTTTGCGTCTGATGCATAAGGTTTTGTATTAATAATTTATCAGACCGCAGGAGTAGACTGAGATCGCAGAGCCAGACACAGATTCGGATACTGATTCCAGGTTGCAATCGTAAATACGTACATTCTATCGAATGGTCAGTCCGAGCGTGCAGTACTAACTCATGAAAACCGTTCCAAGGTTGAAATTAAAACAAATGAATGATTCGTGTTGGAGTAAGATACAAGTCACACGAGCTACACGTATTTTTTCGTGGCAAGCATCTCGGTCTCCAGTCGATAAGAATAATATTGGTACAACCTTCACCCTTCAAAACATTTAACATCGTGTCGTTTTCCATGGATTGCCGTTTAATCAGACACGCTAGCTTAGGGTTTTCATTTCGTTCCGGCCGACCCCTTCTAGTTGCACCATACAACCGTTCTTTCGTTTCCCAAGTCATGATTTTAAGCTTGTTAATTGGTTGCATGTGTTTGCATGCATGCAGTGATGCACCTCTGCATCTGTTTTTTCATTTCGCAACTCATATGTGCATGTTTGTCAATTGGCTTTGTTTGCATGCATGCATCGAGAATACGTACGTCCACCGGCCTGAAGCCTGCAACAGAGAATCCATGCACGATTATAGATAATAATGAAATGCAGACTGCATGGAACTTTGATGGAACTTTGACTGACAATATTCTGAAGCTTTTGAAAAAACAAAAGCAAGCACATACAGCAAATGATAACTTCAGAGAAATAGTATCTAGAATCACTAAGTCTAGGAACATTCAGTGTGTGCTACGTCACTAGCGTCCTAGGGGAATACTAGCTCAAGCAATGTTACAACTTGTTAAAGGGCCAAGGATTCATGGTATTTAAATGAAAAATTCAATGAACCATATTGTGAAAAACACAATTCACATTAAACCAAATTTTGTATTACCAAAATCAGTGTAGAATCCGAGTGCATGTATTTATTAAAAAATAAAAGAGATAAAAATTTAAATAATCCGTGGATGTTGGTTCACTTGGTTGTGTTGCATTCTGAAATCAATGAGCTTGCGCAAATCACCTCAACGTTTGAGCATCTCAAATGCAAACCTGCCATTCATCACCACAGTTCCACAGAATATTGAAGAAGAACCGAATGACCAGAAGAATCCACCGGTATTTGCTTGTTGAAGCATTCCTGGAGGCCAATGTCTTTGGAGGTCACGCACAGAAGCTCCCTGAATCCATGAACACCTTCACTACAGAGGCGTCATTTCTCACTGTGGAGGATCTTTGCTTTTCACTGTACACGCTTGTCCTACGTGACGAATCGTACCTACTAAGTCCAACCAAAAAATTGGTGAGTGCGAAGTGGCGCCATTTGACTCACAGAAGGAGTGAAAAGCGACGGGCATTCTCCTTGTAGTGCTTCAATATACACATGCCTGGTAATGTATCGTCCAACAGCTCAAAGATTTCGGTCTACGCTTCTTCTGCAATCATTCTTCGTTCCCACCTTCAAATCATTACCAAAGTAGTCGAAGAAAGTACCACGTACTGCCCGGCCATTGCCTCCGTAGGCTCTTTACAATCTCTGCGTTTGTCTGCGCTATTTCATCCTGATGGCCGCTTGATGCATCCAACCGAAGCTCGCTCCAATGTACCAATACCCGGCCACTGCCTTTACCGTAGAATGAGTCTTTTCTCAGTGGTCACTACTCACTTGGTGAGTGTAACTGGTCACATAAATCAAAAACCAACTCTGTCTTATGTGACCAGTTACACTCAGCGAATGAGAAGTGACCACTGAGAAAAGCTTCATTCTGCTGTAGTGTTTGTAGACTCTCCACAATCTCCGCGTTTGTTTGCGCTATTTCATCCTCATGGCTACTTAATGCATCCAACCGAAGCTCGCTCCAATAATCTCTAGAAGCATCAATCTCGAACTCAACCTCTGTCGCAAATCCACTCCTTCGTTGCATCATTCTCTTGATTTGTGTTGAAGAATACACCGATGAAGAGGTTGCGGGAATTAATGTAGCTCTTCTTCCATAGTTACTTTGACTCTTTGAGGCATGCCTTGGCGGAGAGCTTCTTTGTTTGTCAAACATCAAAAATCACAAATTAAAGCTCCTTCGTTGCTAGAAGGGATACATATATAGAAACTCTGGACCTCTTTCGAGGTCGGCGTGAATAATAAGTGTCTGTTCGTAATGACAGTGACCTAGTATCCACTGAACAAAAGCCATTGCAACAAAACTACTCTCTTTTGTCGGGAATAGACACTTTAGTGACAAGTAAGTAAAAAGTAACCATAGACTGGTGGTTGGGTAAATATCGAGTATAATATGAGATTTGATGTGGTGTAAGATCACTAGGTCATGAGTGCTGCGATTGGTTTGTGAAGGACTACATTTCACAATTATGTGGTCTGGGTTGGATTCCCGTTGGGCTAAGGCTACAAAGCTTGCATGCAAGTGAATGAGGTGGCTTTGTGATCCCTTATTTTTTATATTTTTATTTGAAAAACCTAGTAACGGATTTTGTTTTTTCATACATCCTATCTTTTTCATTCAATATATTGACCTTTTGCAAAACCCTTCATACATCTTGTCTTTATCATTCACTGCGTGTCGCACACAAAGTTCTAGCTTGTCTTTCAACCAGTGCAATCCATTGCCTTGGTGGCTACATGAAGTGACATTTTTCTCATTCTGCTCCCACATGGTAACCTCCTAGTGGATTTTTGTAGCAAATTGGCTATAAAAAGCCAGAAAAAAAAACCCTGCTTCACACATTAGCCAACCCAAGACCAGATAAAAAACTACCCTGCAAAAAAAGCTGGGAGCTCAAGTATCCTCAACAAAATGCACTGCTACGTAGTTGATTTTTACTCTTCATCTGGTACACACTTTAATTCAATTAGCGAAAGGCGCTATAATTGTAGTTAATATTGCATTAATTTTATCTTTTTTCCAACTATACAATAGAGTTATTCGTAAAGTGAGAACTAGGTAGCTTGATTACCACAAGGTGTTTTAAATCTTGTTATAGAATTTTCTAATTCCCACTCACAGGAGCCACCAAGTTCCTTCCCTTGGGTGAGCATGAGGTTGGTGTTGGGGTACGTGGAGATTCCTCCATGGGAACTCAAGCTAGGCTTGGGGGAGCTTCTCTTGCATTGGGAAGATTCAACGTTTGAATCTTTTTGACAACACAGTGCTTTGTGATTAGTCGAAAAGAAAGGGGTTAAAACTCATTTTCGCCGTCTTTCAAGCTAAAAAACCAGTTTTACCTTGTCTGTCCTCTTATGGAATTTTTTTCTCGACTTTAAGGATAACCCTAATGTATTTATGTATTTTTATTTTTTTTATGATTTCAGAGCAGAAGAGAGTCATTTTAAATTTTAAATTATGTTTTTCTTTTTGATAGAAAATATGATGTAAGACAATTGGTGCATGTCGTGCATCATGAATTGAATCGAACAATATAATATATAGAATACTTAGTGATATATACCTCCTGTCAGTGTAGGTTTCGCACCATCAAGATTCTAAGTTTGCAAACAATACAGAGTAACCTCAATCTTAGAATTAGCCACGACCTGTGATAGTTGTACAAAATAGTTTAATGTAGTTAACCCTTTGACGCGCATGTGTCTACATAGTGTACAATGAGCAGATTCAGTTTATTCTTTTGAAGTGAGACCTTAAACATGATTCAGATTAGTTCAAAAAGTGAGACCTTAAACATGATTTAGATTAGTTCAAAAAGTGAGACTGTAAACATGAATTTCCAAAATAAGAAAAATCAAATAATCAAAATCATACCATCTTGTTGTGCATGTTATTCCAAATTCATTACAACAATTTATTTTTATTTATTTTTTAAATTGGTTAATTTGGGATTTTTAATTGAATTGCAAAAGAAAATCTTGAAAATTTAATTACAATTTAGTAATAAAAATATGATAAATCCAACTGTACAAATGTGATATTCACATTGACATTTACAACTTAGCTTCGTACATCAACTCCATTTTTGTTATTCATCAAACATTTTATAACGCATCTAGGAGATCATTGTTGAATCGGGACGTTAAACGGTTAATCCAAATGTTCAATTTAAAGAGATTGTGAATCTCTAAGTTGATTGACTTGTAGAATATTTAAAGCATGGCCACCAGTCAGGCCACTGGTTCTCTAGACCGATAGCTTGGAGGGCTCAGATGCGAGGGCCCGCTTGAAAATTAACACTCCACCGTTGATCTAGGGAGTAGCCGGAGCGTCAAAGCCTCCACATAGGTAGTCTCTGGCACGCCAACCTCCACAGTTACAATTCTCGTTGTTGCGCGTAGAAGAGGGGGATATTTTTCGATGTTGGAGATGTAATCAAAGGATTTATGGTTGGCTGGTGAAATTTAGCTTGTCGGTGAAGGTTTCAGAATCTTATGATGGCGGGGTGGGGTGTGAGTGGGCAGCGCGGCAGAGAGGCGCTTGTCAACAACCGCATCATCCGGTCTAGAGCACATGGGCCAAGTTTGCGGTGGGACATTCGAAAAATAATTCTGGCTTTGGCCTTTGGAGGGCTCTCAAACTGGCTCTGCAGGCCATTTTTGGGTGCACGTAGGTGGAAATAAGGTCATTTTTTATCATTTTTTCATAAAGTGCCAAAGTGACAAGGGTGAAAGTATGGTATTTTGTACCAAAAAGTTGCGCCGCTATGCTGAAATCCGATTTTTTTGCCAAAGGCTATAAAATTATACCAAATTATCTTTTATTTTGGTTTTTTTTTCATGGGAGCCGCCCTTTATTGATGTTCTATATACTTAAATCCAAAGTTTCAAAAGAATATCTTCAAAAAAAGTTTACTAAAAGTAGTGTTTGAAAAAAATGTCTAAATCTGGTTTCAAACGCAAATTTGATGACGTTAAGTATTTTCAATTTGATTTGATTTTTAATATTCTTGAAGTTCATAATGATGTTGAGGGCTCTATATAGAAGAGAATAAACAACAAAATAATTTAATGCACTTTTAGCCTATTTCTTGCAAACTTTCTTGATTGTCACCAAATTCTTTATCAATTTGTGCTACTTTTTCAAATTGTATAGACATGTATAAATTCATTTGAAGATATTTTTTTCCAAAAAATTGTTTGACTTTGTAAAACAATACATATACTACTTTCTTGGAAAAAAGAATTCAAAAATTTCAAATTTAATATGCATTTTTGAACCCTGCATTGTTGAATCTTCATAGTGTAAATTAGTGGTCCACTTTACCTTGCTTTCACCCACAACATCAAATGTTATAGTAGTGCTCCATATTTCAACATTCATCCACATATTGAATAGAAAATATCACATATCCATACTTTTGTTTTCATCCACAATTTCATCTACAATAATTTTTTAATCTAAAGTTTTATGGCAAAAAACTTCATGGGTTTTGGTCACTTTTGAGCCACATTTGTTTTTTGATGCAACTTGGCGCTAATTCGCCCAAATTTGTGAAGAAAACTACCGAAATATGAAGAAATTCTATCAAAATATGATAGTAAGCTTAAGATTTCGCCAAAATTCTTAAGTTCACAATCATATTTTGATAGAATTCTTTCCAATTTTTTGACGTCGTCAGTTAGGCTTCAAGAAAAGAACACAGGAAAAACACTTCCTCGAATGTTGTTTGTTTACCGACTGTCCCACCAGTGCACTTTGGTGTACGAACGAACACACTTGAATTGAATGATGCGCGTCGACGGACCAGGAATAAAAGGGTTGGAGACAGTTGTTTATGATTAATAAGGTAGTCACTGTTTCCGTCCGCCCCTAAAATGCCTTATCACATGTCCTCTGTCATCACTCAGCAGAAAGTCCAGTCGTCTTCAGCTGCAGTAATTAACGTCGCTTTTAGATTCTGACTAGACTGTCTGCTTCATTTCGGCTTGACGGAGTCGCAGTTTGCAAAGGCATTGATTCCCATGTCCAAGGGTCAATCCACGTGCACTCCTTGCAAGCTACAGCAATTGGCGGATTCGGAGCTCTACTATCATTCTTGAACTGCCTTGGCTTGCTACTGTACTGTACAATCAGGTAGGAATTGCTTACGAATTCCCACTGCAGGGAATTTTTTTTTTAGAAACTTTGAACAATGCGTGTGTACTCAAAAATGATCCGATTTGGAAACCGCAAAGTGCGTTGGAATCACATCGGCGTGTACTACAATACCATTACAAATTTACACATGTATTAGTGAAAGTTATACAATAAGTTAAAAATAATATATACACTATCTATCATTGAGTGCTCTCACCGTTTGCTTCAGTTACAGTGTCCATTTTAGCAAGAAAAATCAAAATGAGTGTTTGAAGTTGTTTTTGAGATGCTTGAGCTCATACTTGTTGAATGATTTGTATCATTTCATCTTTTTTCTTCATAATCTTTTTGTTTCTATGGGCTTGTCTCTAATCATCATGATATCTACTACGGTGTATTGGATCACCATCCTCAATCAATGTGAATTGAATAGGTCTATCATGCATAAAATAGAAGCCAATCAATAGGTTTTCATAAATAAGTTCCACAAAATGAACTACTGATTGTTTAGTTGGAGGAATGTTGACAAATGGACTTTTATCAAAACCCATGAAAGCCCCTTACTACACCATTACAAAAGAAGAAATTACAAAGGAGACTGATGAAATGATACAAATCATTCAACAAGTATGAGCTCAAGTATCTCAAAAACAACTTCAAACACTCATTTTGATTTTTCTTGCTAAAATGGACACTGTAACTGAAGCAAACGGTGAGAGCACTCAATGATAGATAGTGTATATATTATTTTTAACTTGTTGTGTAACTTTCACTAATACATGTGTAAATTTGTAATGGTATTGTAGTACACGCCGATGTGATTCCAACGCACTTTGCAGTTTCCAAATCGGATCATTTTTGAGTACACACGTATTGTTCAAAGTTTCTAAAAAAAATTCCCTGCAGTGGGAATTCGTAAGCAATTCTTACCTGACTGTACTGTAGAGGCTCCATTTTTCAAGAGTGGTGAATGTATAGAATTACGTATACTCATATAGGCAGAAAACTTGCTCATTGATTGAAGAACCGTGAACCTTAATACATGAGAGCTGAACCTCAGCTTCAACAAACTGAAGTAGTTACTAACTAATCTCATGATGATGTTCCTAACAGACTAATGAAACAACTAACTAACTAACTAATTAAACAACTAACTAACTTGAAGGACAAAGGTATAAGGACAGTACACCGTACGTAACTCCAACACTCCCCCTCTGGCCTTATACTGTAAGGAATTCTAAAGTCCATTCCAGTGATATCTCGAAAGAAACATGAGGGGAGTGCATCGGAGTCTGAGAGCATGGATGCACGATGCGGCAACCTTCTTGTCTACATCCCTTTTGATTTGGAGAATGAGAAATAATTGGGAGGAGCCAGATGAAGACCATCATGAGTTCTATGACAACTTTGCTACAATGAATCTGGAAGAAAACTTCTACGAGCATGAGCCAATGACTCTGTCTGAGCTTGCGGCTCCCCCTGTATCCAATGCTCATGTTCCCTCTATTTCATCCAGTTTTGTTGTCGATTCAAAGTTTAGCAAACTGTTGCCTGGGTTACCAGATTCGATACTTCGTGATCACATGTGGTCAAGGTTGATGCAAAAGAATCCTATCTCGTTGTTGCAACGACTCCGAAGAGTCAACCGGGCGTGGAAACAGATGGTAGAATCCACAATTGAGTGGACAGCGTTGGAGTTCACAGGTCTCGACACACCAGGTTATCATCGTTACGCAGCCGACCAAACTCGAAAGTGGTGGGTGCGTTTCAGAAAGAGAGACCGAAGAGAAAGGTTCGCCAGTGAGATGAGGCATATCCAAAGCGTCTTAGAAGAACCTCGTTACCCAATGTTTAATTTAGTTTGGTACGAAGGTACTGATAAGTCGATTCAGATGCCTCTTGAGGTCGGTGACAGTGAATTGAAATACTATTCAAAAGTCGCTATGGAAATGTTCATGTAACCGATTTACCTTGATAATAAAGCTCCTTTCTTTACAGCTTCCAAGGTTGTAAGTTGTAACGCATCCCGCAGCTCCATAAAACGCTGCTTTGCTAACGGCTTCGTAAGTATATCAGCCAACTGTTCGTGTGACCTTACAAATTCGAGTTGGATGTGACCCTTCTTTATGTAGTCACGAATGAAGTGACAGTCTTTCTCAATGTGCTTCGTCCGCGCATGCAACATAGGATTGTGTGCAAGTTTGATACAACTCTGGTTATCGCAATAGATCACCATGGGCTTTGTCATCTGCATGCCAATTTCCTCTAAAAGACCTCTTAACCATTTCGCTTCTTGTGCTGCCTCGGAAAGGGATCTGTACTCGGCTTCTGAGCTTGAACGTGCGATTTCGGCTTGGAGTTTGCTACGCCAGGCTGTAGGTCCACTGCCAAGACTGAACATGTAGCCGGATGTCGATTTGCGTTCATCAAGGTCACCGAGGTAGTCGCTATCGGAAAATCCGTAAGGCTGAATTTCCTCCCCCTTTCGATAAAGAATGGCGAGGTGTGCAGTGCCTTTGAGGTAGCGAAATATCTGAATGGCTGCATCTAGATGAGCTTGGCGGGGAGCTGATGTGAAACGAGAGACCACACCGGTTGCATACGCAATGTCGGCACGGGTGTTGGTGAGGTGGAGAGCCTTGCCAACAACAATCTTGTAAAAAGTTGGATCAACCAGAGGTGATGTCATTTCTGTCATGAGCTTGACAATGGGATCCATGGGGACTGGTGATATGACGCAGTCCAGCACGCCCAAGTCTTCGAAGCAACGAAAGATGTACAAGGTGTGTGACATTAATATACCCCAGTCTCCAGAAAAAAATGAAACACCCAGGTAAAGTGAAAGGGGTCCAAGTAGAGACATGTGAAACTCACCACAAAGTTTTTGGCGAAGCCAGTCAATCTTGTGTGTGTGACTTCCAGTGATCATTAAGTCGTCAACATAAATGATGAGAATGATAATCAAGGAATTCTCAGTGAGAACATAGAGACTGGGATCAGCACATGTCAGTTTGAGTCCAAGACTCTCAAGGTAGTCATCGAGCCGCTTGTACCAAGCACGTGAGGATTGACGAAGTCCATAAATTGCCTTATGTAATCGGCACACTTGGTACTCTTTGCCAGGTGCGGCAAACCCGGGCGGTTGCTGCAAGTAAACTTCTTCTGTGATGTCACCATTCAAGAAAGCGGATTTTACATATATGTGTAACAAATCCCACCCCTTTTGAGCTGCCATGGAGACAATGGATCGTAAGGTCGACCACTTTACTACGGGCGAGAAAGTCTCCATGTAATCGATGCCGATTTTCTGCTCATCACCTCGTGCCACAAGTCGGGCTTTGTAGCGGACAGGGCGGCCATCTGAACCAGTCTTAAGCTTAAAGACCCACTTACAAGATAAAGGTCTGATCCCAGGAGGCGGATCGACAAGGGACCATGTGTGGTTTTCTTGAATAGATGCAAATTCCTCCTACATGGCGGTCATCCACTCAGGATGGGAAGAGGCTTCAGAGAAAGTCACTGGCTCACCTACGGAGTGAACGCATGCGACGAGATCTTCAACGCATTCCACGACGCCAACATAGTCCATGAGTTTGCAATTCGGTACGGGGATTCGGGACGACCGGCGGGGCCGAGCAGGAGAACTCGGAGTCAGTGGAGAAGTCGGAAAATCTTCCTTTGTGACGGGTTGGATGGCAGGTGGTGTGGCTGCTTGATAAGCACGTCGTGTATATACACGCAAAGGAGGAACTTCAGGAAGCTTGGACAGCTCTTCGTTCGGCTCTTCGGCAGGAAGCTTCTGAACCTGTAATGAAACTGGCAGAGGTGGTCGTTCACTAAGCTGCTCCTCTCTGGAAGAATCGGTTGGTGTCAAAACAGGATCGAAAACTTCAAGTGCGGTTGAGCGGTCCGAAAGTTGCTCTAAGGCAACGGATGGACTCGGCGGAAGAGACTCTGTTGGAGTGTGCCAATATCGATGCTCGGCGAAGTGCACATCACCACTAATAATGACCTTTCGAATAGCAGGGTTATATAGTCGATATCCCTTGGACTCCTCTGAGTAGCCGACCATGATGCATTTGGTGCTCTTGGGGTCCAATTTCTTGCGATGTTCATCAGGTGTGTGAACAAACGCAATACATCCATACACACGCAAGTGTTGTAAGATTGGAGGCTTCCCGTAGACTCGCTGATAAGGTGATATGCCGTTATTCGCTCGGGTTGGCGAACGATTCGTGAGATAATTCGCCGTGTTGACAGCTTCTGACCAAAGGTATTTTGGTGTGCCTGCCTCAAGGAACATCGAACGCGCCTTCTCTAAAAGAGTTCTGTTCTTCCGTTCACTCACACCATTTTGGTGAGGAGTCAGTGCTTGGGAAAGCTCACGATGAATACCACTAGTATGCAGATAATTGGTGAACTCATGAGACAGGTATTCGCCACCATGGTCACTCCAAAACGATTGAATCAACTTTCCTGGGAACTGTTTCTCTACAAAAGCTTTGAAAAACTTGAAGTATATGAAGGCCTCAGACTTTTGTCGTAGAAAGTAGATCCATGTGAATCGGGAGAAATCGTCTGTAAAAGTGACAAAATATCGTTTGCCTCCTAGTGAAGGCGGAAAAGGTGCGCCACACAAATCCGAATGGATGAGTGCCAAGAGGGCGTCAGCCCGCCGGGTGGCAGACTTTGGCGTAGCAGTTCGTGAATGCTTGCCTTCAAAGCAACTGTCGCAACTAGATGCTGCACCTGAGATGAGAGGAATGCCTTGCGCAACTCCTTTTGATCCCATGGACCGCAAACTATTCTGGTTCAAATGGCCAAGACGCTTGTGCCAGAGGCATGCAACTTCGGGTGATTGAATAGCGCAAATAGGAAAGGCAGGATCCTGTAATATGTATCTGTACAGGCCAGTAGCAGATTCGCGCACCCCACGTCCAACTACTTGGTCAGTTCCCTTTTTGAAGACCAAACATTCGTAGTCATCAAAGACTAGAACGAATCCCTTGTCGGCAATGCAACCGACGGACAAAAGGCTGTAAGTGAGACCAGGCACGAAATACACGTCATTCATTTTTATTTCACCGGATGTGGAGAGGCTAACAGTGCCTGTTCCCTCCACGGGTAAAACCTGACCTCCTGCAGTATGCACATTGGCGGAACCAAAGCTCTGCTGGTCTACATTCGTGATCATGTCACGATTTCCAGTGACGTGTTTAGCTGCTCTACTATCTATTATCCAGCTATCCTCGTTTTCTAGATCTAAGCCGCTCAGGGCAATCTCAAAAAGATTGGATTCAGTGGAACCTGGAAAATCATGATGATCGTCAACGACGATGTTGGTTTGGTAAATTGGACTCCCGTAAGGAGTGCTACTGCCGTATGGGCTGCCACTGTAATTCGAGCCTGCAGAGCCGGGGTAGGATGGCTGTGATCCATTTGACCATGAACTGGATCCGCGGCCGCGACTACCAAAACGTCGCTCCCGTGCACGCTTTGCCATCTCGCGTGCCAAATCCATGCAGTTACGCATCAAGTGGTCGAAGCTGCCACAGAAATTACATTGCAGACGGCGTCCTGGATTGTTGCGGTACCCTCCAACTGGTCCATGAGAAGCTCCGCCTGATGAAAAGCCACCTCGGTAACCGTTGCTTGGACCGTGATGCGTACCTCCGGGCGAGAAACTGCCACGCTGATACTGCCCACTTTGAAGGGACATGTTTTGCGTACGAAGTGCAAGGGCCTCATTGTATGAGCCGCCTTCGTTGCCTGTTCGAAACTTGGCTCGTGTCTCAGCTTGAAGGAGACGAGCTGTGAGATCAGCAAAACTTGGCAATGCGTTAAGTCCAAGAACGTTTTAGTACACGTAGTCAAAAGAAGGAGGCAAGTTGTTTACCATTCTTTCGACAAGTTCGGACTCAGGGACTTTACTGTTGAGACCGCGTAGTTCTGATTGGAGACATTCGATTTGTCTGATGTAGTCTGTGACAAAGGCTCCTTCTTGCAGACGCAAGCCATTGAGCTTGTCTTTGAGCATCAGACGACCTGCATTTGTCTGTTGCTGGTAAGTGGCAGCTAGAATATTCCATGCAGCACGGGGATCAACGCAAGAAGATATCTTGGAAAATGGACCTTCACGACAGGACATGCAGATAGAATAAAGTGCTCTAACTCTACCCGCAGTGATATCAGCTCCCTCTCCAGGTCGTGGAACATTCCCGCTAGTGGGATCAGAATATTGCCAGGTGTTCTCTTTCAGAAGAAGGAGTTTCATCGGCATCTTCCAGGTCTGATAGTTTGGCAATCCTTCTAACTTAAAAGCTTCAGGGAGAGAATCGCCGGTAGCCATGAGAAAAGAAATCAGGAATAAAAAATGGGAGAATGAAGAGAACGGTAGTCAAATAGACACAGTGAATTGCAAAAGGTCTACAGTGAGGATGCTCAGTATCGAAAAGGAAAGAAACTAAAAATAATGGGAGAATGAAGAAGACGGTAGTCAAACAGACACAGTGGATTTCAAAAGGTCTACAGTAAGGATGCTCAATATCGAAAAAGAAAGAAAGCAAATATCTCTACTTGATAGCAACGCAAATTGCACACGAAGCGAAAACAAGATAATATTGATTGAACTAAGTTAAGCTCTGGGGAGCATGAGATACGAAGAGAAAACAAGATAATGTGATCGAACTAAAGTTAAGCTCTGGGGAGCATGAGATTCTTTCAGACTGGTCCTGTGGGACATGCAATTACTAAAAACAGCAAAAGTAAATTGACTTCCAAGAAAAAAAAAAGGCCCTCGGGCTCTGATACCATATAGAATTACGTATACTCATATAGGCAGAAAACTTGCTCATTGATTGAAGAACCGTGAACCTTAATACATGAGAGCTGAACCTCAGCTTCAACAAACTGAAGTAGTTACTAACTAATCTCATGATGATGTTCCTAACAGACTAATGAAACAACTAACTAACTAACTAATTAAACAACTAACTAACTTGAAGGACAAAGGTATAAGGACAGTACACCGTACGTAACTCCAACAGAATGATGTTTCTTCAGTAGCTGCATTGCACATTGATCTTCAATTCAAATATGTTTATGCTTAGAAAAGAAACTATAGAAAAGAAAACTCAAGAAGTTTAAGAATGTTATGTGTGTAATTTAAGGTAACTATGTTCCCATTTGGTCTTCGTAGTGGTCATAGCACAAAGAGTTTAATCCAAGACTGTGGTATCTGAATTCATTTCTAAAATCCTCACTAAAATTGAGAATATATAAAAAAAATAAAAAATAAATAAATAAATAAATGTATGTATATATATATATATATATATATATATATATATATATATATATATATATATATATATATATAGATAACATAAAATATATCACCATTACCATTACCATTGATGCTTTTGTGGTTCACTTGCAAACTACATAATCAAATGTGCCATGTGAGAGGTGAACAGGTTATGAGACATAATATTAGGTTTATGTTTCAGTTTGTACCTCTTGTTGATTAAAGGGCTCACAAAGAGGAGATAAGACTAGCGAATCTGACTTATAGGTTCTAACTCTATTTAGGCCACACTAATTTATCTTATTAGTATGTGTAATACTACCGATAACTTGCCAAAACCACACTATTTATAATATAACTAAATATTACGTGAGTAAAATCAAGATATGACCTTCATTGTGAGTAATTTTCAAATACTGCTAATATTCATTTAATTCTTTTAATTATTATATCCATTGAAAGTTGGTTTCAAAGTATAGAATTAACAGAAAGATCTCATTTACTCAATCATACAATAATGTGACATTACATTAGAATGATCAGAAATGATACTCCCTTTGTCCTATAATGACCTACACGTAGGTTCTCTGAAATTTACCTCAAGAGGTAAATTTCAAAGAACCTACGTGCAAGTCATTATGGGACAGAGGGAGTATATACTACTGTGGGTTTTACGCTAATGAATGTGTTGAATAGTTATAGCTTTTGCATTTTTTCATTTTGAATACAAATATTCTTTTCCACCATTTTAAAATAGCATTTTGAAAATAAAACAAAATCCAAAACTTTTTGGAATTTTGATTATTGAATTAATAAGTGTCGGTTGGACCAGCTATTTTATCTACGGTAATCCGAATAAAGACTGAAGAGCACTTGAACCTACAGTAGTACCGTACGAAACAAGGTACTTGAAACCGTACGTCGTACCGTATTCGAACAAACGAATACTAACAGATGTACGAAAACACCGACATTTTTTGCTGCTGCAACAGTTTTCCTGCGAGCCCTGCTCACTTACTGTCATGGGTTCACGTACGTACGTGTACGACGGTTTGCAATCCAGCTAGACTCTGTCAAGCTACTGTAAAGATTCTAGACTTACAGTTCATCCACTACTAGCAAAGGCGTCGCTTCTCACTCAAAACAGTGTCATAGTTCAATGTACACACTTGTCCTACGTGACGAATCGCACTCACCAAGTCTTGAGTCTGAAAGTGAGTGCGAAGTGGTGCCATTTGACTCACCTATGGACACAGGGAGAAAGAAAGACATTCCCACATGGGATTTCATATGGGAAGTGGGACAAAAATCCCACAATTGTAACTTTCTTGTGATGATTTTGGTGTATTTTTTATCTAGGAAAGTTACAATTGTGTCCGCGATTCCCATATGGAAATCTTGTATTTGTCTGCCTGTGGGAGTGAAAAGCGGAGTGAAAAGCGACGCCTTCTCCTTCTAGTGATCAGAATTCGGAAGACATGCCTGAGCTGAGCGCTTGGACTCCTAGAGCCTTTTATACTAGGGTGGCGTAAGCTTATGTATATTTGATTGAAAGCTCAGTCCTTTGTTTGCTAGCTAGAACTTTTGAATATGCTTTCTGGTACTCTTTGCGTAAGTGCGGGCGTAAGCAGTCACGCGGGTGACGTGGTCTGATCGATAACCAGTTTGTCAGTGTACGTACCACGTACTAGCAGATAATCTATGCACTGATTGAAGGCTCGAAATATGTAGACTGGATTGCAACTTCAGGTGCAAACTAAGCTTCCTTCTAGACACTTGTTGGTGGAAAAATACGAACTGGATCAGGTGGCAATATTTTATATCTTCTGTAGTGAGTGCTTCACCGACTTGTGGCCTTTGAAAGTGTCACTATTCGTGTGTTGGATGAGTTAGTTCGGAGAGGAGCTACGCACCGACAGGGGGAATAATGATGTGGTGGGATTCGTAGTTATGGGTGGCTCTACTACTGCTTGAGGTTCATAAATGAGGGTGTCGATGGAGGCTGTTCCATGGCTCTGGAAGTTGCTGTTCTTGCTCTTCTGCAGCCCCGTTTTGGCAACTCTAGAACAAGGTAGCTGTGTACCGCAATTCTTGAAGCTGTAGAGCTTGTTATGTGATTCCCAAAACCTAGCTAGTGCAAGTAGCAAGTCGCCTCTAGGAATCTGGACAGGTTGGCGAGTGCCGTAAATCATTAGGGCATCTAGTTCTAAGTTGTTCAAAATATATGGAACCTGTTGAATAACAACTTCCCCTCAAGCTCGTCAGATTGTCAACGTCCATACGTAATGTGCTAAATAGCATTATCTTAGGATCGTGACTTCGTCAAATATGCCGCCGAAAGTTTGAATTTTAGGGCAACAGGTGGAAGAATTAGTACGTCCAGCATTGTGCTTTTCTAAACCTAAGTTCCCATAGCCAGGTTTGAGAGTTTACTCAATAGAGAATTGTGGCTGTGCTTTTGTTGGCCCGCAGGCGCTATCTTGCAGGAAGTGAAAAACTCCGGATGGATTACCACGGGCCGTGCTTCGTGGACTCCCGGCACAGACCCGTGTGTCAGCTTGTGGGAAGGCATTGACTGCTTCGAAGGCAATGTCATCCTTTTGTGAGTTCCTGTACCAACTGCTCTTTCAAAAGTGTTGTTATTTTGAGATCCTGTTCAAAGAAGTGTCAAAATAATTACTAATTTTTTGTTTAACAATTCATGTGGGTGCATAATAACAGGAACTTGACACATGTGGGGTTATACGGACCAGTCCCCGAGGCATTGGGAAGACTCACAACACTGACCCATCTAGACATGGGAAACAACAAGATTTGCAAGAATTGCTCGGTGTGGAACCAAGTGACCGGCAACCTCGCTCCCATTGCAAATCTGGTGAACCTTGAGACTCTGTGAGTGAGCCTTGATTCTTAATTTAAATAAGCAAATAATTATTTATTTATATTTTAAAATGTACACAAAACAAGAACGGCAGGCCCATTTTCTTAAAGGAACCGGTACAACTCTGCCGACACCGTTCTAGGTCAAAACAGACGCGAGAAAAGACAGACACCAGACACCGTTCTAGGTTGTTAAATGAGACCCTTATCACGCAGTCTTTTCTCCACACAGCCTCATATCTTTCTTAGATCCAAGGACTTTCCTACTTATTGAATTGCCGAAGAGAAACTGGTCCAGAAGGGCATTAACTTGATTCATTGCTTGTGGCTGGATCCAGGTGTATGACATCAAATGAGATGCGTCTTTCCACTTTCCCCAGGGCCATATTTCAGCTCAAGAAACTTGTGGACTTGTAAGTGATTTTGATCTGTACCATTGGGCACCACAATCTATAGAATTTAAGGGCTTGGTAGGACTTCATAAGTTGATTTTCTAGGGTTTCCACTTGTGTCTGACTTACTGATTCTTTCAGGAGGGTTGACAACACTCTGATCGGAGGAGAATTTCCAGCGGAACTTTCCTCTCTTCACAACCTCCAGTATTTGTACGTCCGACGCACTTGAAATTTCTTACTACTCTAATCTGACCCGACATTCTGGAATAGCTTGCACACTTGTCACATTATCATTGATTGTAGCACACTTATCACACATGAAGACTATTTGACTCTTAATACGATTATAGCCCAAACGGATTGGAGTGTAGCTCTTTAATTATTTGGCATGACACATTGCACTTGGAAAAGAAAAGAGTCTAGAGACATAACCTTGTTCTCTCCAAAAGTTGTAATCTCCAAGATATGACGGTCATGATTTAGTTTGGAAGAGAGCATTATGTCCGAGAATTGTCTTGAATGTCTAATTGTCTGGTACGTATTTAATTTTGGATTGTACATTTATTTTTCTCATCACCAGATACCTAGGCAATAATTCATTTACGGGAACCATTCCAAGAGACATGTGGAGTTCATTGACAAATCTGAAGGAGCTGTAAGTGAACATCTACCACCAGGTGCACATGGTACTAAATTATGATTATAAATTAGGGCTGCAAATTTCATAGGGCTGGCAATTGCCTACCCCCTTATCATGTAGAATTTAAAGTTTTTGTTGTGAATTGAAGGAAATTGGTGGTCATCAACTTCCTTATCGCACAGTTTGCAATTTTTTTTTATAGTGCAAAATCGGTGTGCACATTTAGAGAAAGTGGTATTATTATGTGTAAGCTTTTTGAAATTCTTCTGTGGGTTGAAACTGCATTTAGGAAAATTAATGTGGGCTTTGTTCAGGGCGTTTTGGGGTAATCAACTCACCGGTGTAATTCCACCCGAGCTCGGAGTCCTTGTCAATCTAACCTATTTGTGAGCCTTTTCTACCCTTTCCATTCTTGTTTAATGCTTTAATGCTTGTTTAATGGAAGCCGGGTTAATCCCTAAATGCTTACAGCCCTCTCCAAATTTGGAGAATTGCAAAGATGCATTATAAAATGCAACTAAGAGGGATATTTTGAACTTGGTGCATGAATAAAAGTTGTACATTACGAATTTTAGATTCGATTCATATGGTTAGATCTATGATTGCTATCACCAATATTTTTGTATAAAATTTGAAACTTGAAATTCAAAATTCTTTTGTAATTGGATTACGAATAAGATATTGACAATCTGTGGATGAAATTTGTTGTGATTGGTTGAGATGTAATACTCTAAGTGTAGTGATTTTTGGAGATTTTTTGGTTGCTTAATTTTATGAGTTGATTTTTTTAAGAGCACTCTTACACTGAAATCTTCGAAATATTGGGTGGAACACTACAACATGAAATGAGGCATAAAAATTTCACTAATCATCCCCTTTCTAATCGGTTCACACATGCATGAAGCTAACGTCCCATAAAATCTATAGTAAAAAATCCACACTGCAAAAAGTGCATGACGGATGAGAAAACATGGATGAAATCTGCACATCCTCCAAAAAATGGACACTTAGGCAGTTAAGGTTAATGAATTCCATCACGGTTATAATGTGTTTATTATGGTTTAAATTGCTGATGGCCTCAGTGTTCTTCCAGGAACGTGAATAAGAATGAATTTTACGGTGGTCTTCCTCCAGAGCTTGGAAATCTTGCTCGTTTAGAGAGACTGTAAGCAAAAGAGACCATCTCTACTTCTTCAAGTTTTCCTCTTTCAAACATTACATACAATTAAATATACTCTAGTTGTTCTAAATATTCTAAAGTAATTGGTTCTAAATAATTACTCCCTTTGTTCCAGTTTGATTGCCGCAAATGAACAAAGAAATAGTGTTGGTTTACGGCAATCAAACTGGATCAGAGAGAATGTTCTTCAGATTTTTCATATTCCACATTGAAAATTGGGCTAGTTTGAACCTGAAGCTGTTCTCTGGATGTGCTGGTGTTGAAATTTCTGAAGCCTTTTGTACAAGAACAAATTCACAGGGCCTATCCCGGACACGTGGCGTGGAATGACGAGCCTTCAAGATTTGTAAGATCCCTCAAATCTCACCCATTGACAAATGAGGTTTTTGGTTGGCCTGTGCCGGAGTCGAGCATGACAGTTCCAACGGTAGAACTGTCCTTGTGTGTGCAGGCATGGTCTGTGGGTAGTATGCAACATACTAGGTTAGTTACCCTTGCCGGAGTTTGGCATGACAGTTTCGGCGACGGAACTGTCTTCGCGTGCGTGCATGGTTTGTATTATATAATAGATACTAAAGATCAATTTCCTGTGAAGTGCAGAGAGCTCAATGCCAACTCCTTGTATGGAACTCTTCCTACATGGCTGCTGCAACTGCCTAAACTTTCTTTGCTGTAAGTTTGAGTCTCCTGTTTGTGATCTAATTAATTTTGTTATTGCAAATTCAGGGACTCTGCTTTTGGGTGCAAATATTATACTTTGGCATTTCATATGCATAAAGGGGATTGGGACAGCTTAAGTTTTGTTCAGAATATGGGCTGTCGTGAATGGCTGGACTGACACGATTCTTTCATTGTGGTATTTAGGCAACTCAGCAATAATCAGATATACGGTTCACTTATACCAGTTTTGAGCAACAGCACTACCCCTGGTTTGAAAAAGCTGTAAGAATACCAAAATTATGCGGATACAATTTATCTCTGTTGATTTTTAATTCTCCTCTGTTAGATTAATTGAATATGCTGTTTCTGTTTCTCTACTAGCAAGTTTCATAAGGTCTTAAATTGCCTAACGTTCTTGACTAGCATTGATCTTGCCGTACCAGTAAATATATAATTAGAGCGCTAGAATAATGTGAGGATTGCACTACACTAGTAGAAGTCCTGACCGCATAGACCAGAGAAAAGACCCACAAGAAGACCCCACATGACAAACTAGCCTAGTTGTGAGTTTTTCTGGTTTCCGTAGTCAGCATTTCTACTAGTGCTAGTTGATAATGATAACACTTGCATTCTTGAACTCTGGATGTAAGAGGATCTATGCCGAAAAACATGTCAGAGGATTGAACATCTTAGATACTTGATTTTTCCTTGAATTAGCAACTAGGCCCAAGATGTTACACAGGAGAAAATAGGGAGGGACATTGACCTGGGACACAATGCAAGTGTCTCATTGTGGTTAACCCCTAAAGGACCAAGAACTCATGGTTTCAAAATGACAAATTCGATCAATCATATTATGAAAAATATAATTAAGATGGGATCAAATCTTATATCACTGGAATTAGTGAAGAACATTGCATGTGTTGATCACAAATACAAATAAATATGAACAAAAGAAACTCCACATAGAACCTACTCAAAAAAATGAAACCCAATGTGGGCTTCTTGGTCCATTAGGGGTTAATGTCTCGGTATTTGCAAAAGAACAATTGAACTAGGTGGTACTTGAGTGGGACACTGGCACCATGTCCCACCGTGGGACAGGTAGTTTATTCTCTTGTGTTAGCAGCCTGTGAAGAATGTTATGTGAGGTTGAAGTTCTCTTGTTGTTACATTGTGCAGACTTTTGCAGTGTAACTACATTCAAGGCATCAGACCAAAGGTGGAAAGTAATATCACGTGAGTAGGCCACGGTGCAATCCTCCTCCGATCCCACCCCAGCTTCTTTTTGCTTTAGATTTTTCAAGCTTGAATCAAGGTCCTTTTTCTTTCTGTTGAGAGTTTTAAGAATCACTCGGTTAAATCCTATTGCAGAGCCAACCTTGACTATAACTGCTGGGACAACGAGACTGCTTTGGACTCTGCCTGCGTCAGAGCTCAAAACTGCTTGAATTTCCAACTCGATACCAACGGTACTTTGCTTCATGCGTTGATCAACGTCCAATTTTTACTTCTGCTCTTCTGGTTTGCAACATCGATAGACAGCCTTCTCAAAACTCTGTACTTTTGATGGAATAATTAAGAACAAAATTTCAAACCTTTTTGTTTTGCAGGAAAATGCCCGGCATGTCCCAGTGGACAGTACTTGGTCAACACCACTACTTGTATTTGCTATGCAGGTTAATGTTCAAGATTTTGACTCTTTTTTTTCATTCACACTTTTGCCAGTTGATTTCCTTGGGGCTGCACTGTACTAAACATGTACGAGTATATGTGAGTGCACAGAAGGGGTATTAATTTGTCGTATTACGTATACATACAATAAACACATTTAGAACTGAAAATATTCACATATACTTACATTAAACATATATTTAAAACGGAATATATCTGTATACAAAGGTATTTAGACATATAACCTCTTGTATACAAGGGGGTTTTTAGAAGGGGTCATGAACACACGTGTTTCTTAAACATGATGTACAGTGCACCCCCCGGGTTGATTTCTCAGTGAGTTTTTGGAGTTCTGTTTGATGATTAATTAATTATAATCCAAGGTTTGAATCTGCAGTACCTGAAGACTCCAGCAAGAAGTTGGCAGTGGGTGTTATCTTGGGTGTTGTACTAGGGGCTGCATTCCTCCTCCTTTTGTTGCTGTTCTACTTCTTCTGGAGAAGAAGTCGCCGTCAACGAAAAGAGCAACCAGCTCTTCTTCCCTCTCCTGACTACTTTCATAATTCTGAGAGGGCAGGTAAACACTCGTTTCAGGAACCTCTACGTACCTTGTTGAATAGATACACCAATTATAATTTGCTTAAATATTACAACATCCATTTTGCAATAGTAGAAAAGGTGCTTGTGCTGAGGCAATGTTGGGTAGTTCTAAGCAAGTGTTGCCCATTTGCCTCGGCCATCTACCTCAGCACATGCACCTTTTCTACTAGTGTTGGGACTAAGGTAGAAAATACTGTATATGAGCATTTTAACCGATACATTATAGGAGTGTGACTTATAGGACATCACTGTAGAGATGTGGAGAGATTACTTAGGGTACAAGAGTACAACTCTCTTTAGATCAAATTTTTATCACTATATATGAAACACTGCTTCTGTGCACCAATTTTGCACTTCAAAAAACAAAATTGTATGATAAGAATGTTGATGATGATTTCTTATGCAATCATGCAAAAGTGAGAGGTTATAAACCACTAGTGAAGAGAAAGTAGACAACCCCATTTCCATTCAAAGATCATGGTCATATAGATATTTTGTCTATCATGCTTACATCCAACTTGTTAATTGAAGACAAACTGAGTGTATTGGAAGAGATGAGTAGTTGTTGGTAACAAGGGTCAATAAAGTAGTACCCCCTCTGTTTGGAAATAACTATCCTTCTTTTTAACCTTTATTTTTCAAAAAATGTCATCTCAATACTCAAAAAATGGTGTATCATTTATAGTAGTATGTAGTTTTTGTGTCACTCTCATTGTTTGTCCCGTTAGAAGTGGACAAGGCTCATGTTTGAAGTATAAAACATAGGACAAATATTGCAAAAAAAATTGCCAAAAATTAGGACAATTATTTCTAGACTGAAGGAATATTCTTTGTCTCAGAGGGGTGCCAAACCAAACTTGAATTCACTTTTAACAACCCAAATTGAACTAGATATACAAAAAGAAAACTGTGGTTGGAAGATGAGAACCCCATGTAGGTTTTTTCTTGTTTTCGACATGGGTTCAAATGATCAACCACTACAAGCTAACTCGTCGTTTCTCATTCCTGATAGTCCGGAAAGTGTTGCTTCTCACTCAACGGGTCTTACTATAAATGCTTGTCCTGTGTAACGTTCCACACTCTTGGCACGATTTCACTCCAAAACCGAATGAAAAACGACACTCCCTCCGAGTAGTGAACCAATATTTTCAGCCCAAAAAAGGTGTTGAACCCAAGTGTCGGTGTGATTCAAGTTGGGAATGGGAGTTCTAATGATTTTGGCAGGGAGTTCGAAAATGGCGAGCTTGCACGCGTGGGAAGTGCCAGGAGGTGTGCAGCACTTCACGCTGGAGGAGCTGAAGAAGGCCACCAAGGGCTTTGGGAGGGGCAACGAGATTGGAGAGGGGGCGTTTGGCAAGGTGTTTTTGGGCACTTTTCCGGATGGCCGCTCTCTTGCCATCAAACGCGCAGGTGCTGCCAATTCCTCCGACTCTGACAATGGCCAGTTCCGAAATGAGGTACTACTGTACATACAAGTTAGAGCATGTCCACCCTACACCTCTATCCACCTTTATATGGAATATTTTGGATGAAAAGTTTCTGACAACACCTCTATATGCTCTCTGGGATGGAAAATTTGCAAGATATATTGATGACACAATCTGGGAAGGTCACTTAAAAAACAATGTGGAAACAAATATAGGGTAGGTTTATATTTGTTACAGGTAAAATTTCTACTGAACTATAAAATTTAAGATGCAATATTGGGTGATTTAAAATCAATTAAATAAAAATTAATGAATATACCTAGAATATTTTCTTAAATTGTAGAATATTCCAATTATGTGATAGTCCCCAATTTAATAGCATGTGTTCTCACATGCATGCATAAAACTACATGGAGTGACATCCCTGAGTGTCACATTAAACCCCTCTAAACCAAGTTACCAACTTGGTTATAATGGACTAATGGGGGGCAATAAACCCCTCTAAATCAAGTTGTATCAAGGATGATTAAGGATGCACATACCTAAACCATGACATTCCTTAGTAGCAATTGTGAGAACTCATCGTCCTCCACTATAGATGGAAACTGATAAAAGTGTGACATTGCAGAGAGTGTGTAAGACGCTTACTAGTGAATAACCAACATTTGTCTTTTTCATGTAGATTTTGGTACCTCCCACCTAAGATGAGCTGATGAAAATGAATGTGGATTCCTATTCGTGGTGTCTACGCAATTCATATGACCTCATGTTTATTAAAATGACAGATGCCCCTAATATTGGTGTAGAATTTGTCGTCTGATTGAAACCTCACATCTACATATATCAATCTTAGTTTTAACACTTGAATGTCACAATTTTGGCACTCTGAAACATAGTCAATTTCATGAATACAACCATTGCTATAGGTCATGTTATGTGTGCTTTAGACCTAGAGAAGAGCCATAACACCAGTTCCTTTTGATGTACGTACCAGGTCTTGTTATTAAGCAGGCTTCACCACAAAAACTTGGTTCGGCTGGAGGGGTTCTGCGACGACAACGGGCAGCAGGTTGTTGATCATTTCTCTCTAGTTTCTTTGCTTTCCTTCGCTGCTCTTTTTTGTACCAAAATTTTAGGTTTGGAATATTTTAATATGAACTGGCATCTCCACTTGAGATGTACTATTCTTTAACCCCTAAAGGACCAAGGATTCACAGTTTTAGAATGACAGATTGAATTGATCATACTGTGAAAAATGTAATTCTGATGGGACCAAATTGTATATTACCAGAATTAGTGAAGAACATTGCATGCGTTGGTCAAAGAATAAATAAATTTGAACTAAAATAAGTCCACATAAAAGCTACTTAAAACTGCTAAAAACATATGACGTCCAATTTGAGCTTCTTGGTCCTTTAGGGATTAAATTCAGGGAACATGAGTATTTGCAACCTCTTCTAAAAATCTCATGTACATGTTCTTTTCTCAAATGATTAGAAATAACTAATCTATTATATTAAGTACATAGTGTCACAATACCATGTCACTACCCTGCTCGGTATCCGTTGCGATACCATGTCACGAAACCATCCAAATTTTACATCCATGCCTTTCATCCAAATTTTCATCATGATCCCAAATTGTTCTCCACAGTTCCCATATGTTCCCCAAAGGTTTCCATCATGTTCCCTAATGTTTCCAAGTTCCTTTTATGTTTCCAAATAGTTCTCCACACTTACCATTTTGTTCCCTAAGGGTTTCCATCATGTTCCCTTTATGTTCCCAATTGCTTCCCACATTCTTAATGCAATTCTTGCACTTTCCTCTGTTGTTGTTGCATTGCAAGAGGGTGTTCACTAGTAATATGTAAATACAATTATGATTGAGGTTATAAAGTTCTAGCATACAAATAAAATTGTAAGTCTTAATGATCATGAAAAACTCCTTGAATATACATGTAACTATGAATTATAATATTCATTGTATGGCAATGTTTCATACATTGTACAGCAATGTTTCAGTTAAAACCATTTTTGTGCACTCACATGAATTAAAGACCATGCACCTCTTGAGCATCTTCTTCGGCATTGATTTTGTTTCATGTTATGTGCGGATGTGCCAATAGATTCTGGTGTATGAATACATGAAGATGGGAAATCTTCACAGCCATCTCCATGGAAGTCGCCAAGGTACAAATCCAACCTCTAGTTAACCCCTATGAACAAGGATTCATGGTTTTAAAATAACAAATTCAATCAATCATATTGTGAAAAATAGGATTGAATTGCATGTGTTATCGAAATTCAAACAAAATTAAACAAAAAGAAGTCCACATAGTACCTACTAAAAGCTGCTTAAAAAACATGAGGTCGAATTTGGGCTTCTTGGTCCTTCACGGGTTATTTGATGAATTGATTTATTTTAAGGAATATGAAAGAATGAGGTTTAAAAATCGTGTCAACCCAATCATTTTTTCGTTGATGAATATATCTGTATAAAATTTGCAGGAAAGTATATGATATTGGGTTGGTATCAGAGGCTGGAGATTGCTGTTAACGTCGCCCAAGGCTTGGACTACTTGCATTCTTTTGCGGTACTTCCTTGCAAATATTGTCTGGTTTCACTGGTAGAAACGTTGGTTGCGTAGACCAGAGTAGCGTGCTCAAAAAGACCCACGACTGATCTAGTTCGTCATGTGGGGTCTTCTCATGGGTCTTCTCTCTAGTCTATGCAGTTAGGGTCTCTACTAGTGTTTTGATTATCACATTCTAGTTTATTTGGATTTTTGAGAGCTTTGAAATGGAACATTCTAGATAGTTGTACATAGTAAAACTTAGACCATAATTATTACTGATTCATATGCTGTCCAGGATCCTCCTGTTATACACAGAGATGTGAAGCCCACCAACATCTTGCTTGATGAAAACCTTGTTGCCAAAGTGGCTGATTTTGGCATCTCCAAAGAGTCGTCTGAGATTGATACCCACGTGTCTACCCGGCCAGCCGGTACAGCAGGGTATGTAAATCATCACCTCACTCTATCAATCTTTTTAAAACCATACATGTATATTTTCTCATATAATTCATCTTCTATATTGAATTAGAACCATGTACTCAAATATTTGTATACTCAAGTACAAGGGTGCTCTCAAATATGTTGGTATAGTGAAATACGGCAACAATCACCTGCTTGTACCCAAAAATATATGGTTGCAGTGGAACTTCAGTTCTGTTAGAGATTAATCACAATACTAGTTTTTGGTTTACAACAACTTTTCAATACATACACAATTATGGAAAATAATCTTAGGCCTCTTTAAGGTAACATCTTAGATGTTCAAAATGCATTTGATCATATGAAATTTTGTAACATTGTGACAATTATCAATAGTGTTACCTATAAAATGAGAGTAAAAAAGTATTTGGTGATTTAAATTGTTTTTACACTTGTCAAAGTTTGTACAGTCATTAGAGTTGTATGCAATTTTCTTGTGACATAATAGAGTGTGATGATGAGAGTACATAGTGAATTTTGAAATAGGTATGTGTGTTTTTTAATGCAGGTACTTCGACCCTCAATACTTCCTGCGTCGGCAATTGACAACAGCCAGTGACGTGTACAGTTTTGGTGTGGTGCTCTTGGAGCTAATTAGTGGGCGTAAAGCAATTGAGTTTAATTGCCCTGAAGAGGAAGAATCCAACATCATTGAATGGGTAAGTAACACACTCATTGTCTCGTGGACAATGAGGTGGGAACTTAACAAAGAGACTTTAACCCTTAAAGGTCCCATGGGGATAGTAGATACGTTGACGTATATTTGGCATTTGTTGTAAGTAGAAAGCTCCAAATTGAGATCCCAATAGTTCATTAGAACCATGTCGATATGAAATTTAACTTTGCTTTTGATTTGAAACCTATAGGAGGTGTAGAACCATGCGAAATACAATGAAATACTATTGTCGGAATGAGCTCTCTCGACCTTTTGGGGTTAATGCACACAAATTTCACAAGGAAACTGGAGTTAAGTCTTTTTCATTGAATGGGTTAAGTGAGTGCACAATTTATTGTAGCCAATTAATGCTCAAGGGATCACTTAGTGTAAATTAAGTATCCTCTATAGGAAAACGATATTTAGAGGGGGACCATGAATTAATACAATTTTTTTTAGAATATCACCAAATTTGAGAATATTATAGTTAGATACATTTTTCAAAATATTTAGACATATTCTTTAAATGAATTTCTTTGGAGCTATTTTGGAACTAATCATCATTGTAGATCTTTCAAATTTTATCTCAAATTAAATTAAATGATTCTTTTTATTTCCCCTCTAAAATATTTTGAAAAAATACCCAAAAATTTCCATTTTTACTATATTAAAATATTTTTGGTATTTTCCCAATCACATCTAAAAGGATCTTGAAACACTTCTACAAAACTATAATAACAATTATATATGTGAACCATTTCATGTGGTTTTTAAGATTTTTGCATGTGACTCCCCCAAGAGTTAATATTTACAGCACAAATAAAGAGATGCTAAAGAATGATATCTAATTATGCACTTGATTTGTCTATCGCACGCAGACCAAGGCAAAGATGGAAGTGGGTCACGGCAAAATTGAAAGCTTAGTGGATCCTAAACTGGAGGGAAATTATCCACGTGAATTGTTTGTCGCACTTGTAGAATTGGGATTGAAGTGTTCATCGTTTAAAAAAAACATTCGACCAACAATGAAGGTATGGAATGTTTGTGACATTTTATTTATTCTTAAACCACTAGTACCAATAGTAGAGTTTTGTACCTTTAAAACATGTCCCTAGAAACTTAAAATATCTTACATAACTAAAAAAAAAATTAAGTTGCAAAGAACATGATTAGATTCTTCCATTGTTAAGGATCCAAATCCTACAACACCATAGTCCTCATTATTTAGGTCTTGCTCATTTTATTTTGCATCAATCTTTGTGAGGGACATTAAATTTCTCTTCGTTCAATCAAAAACCTTTGAACTTTAGTTTGATTTCAAGATTTCAACCACCAAGATTTTGATAAGAAACTAACATGATGGTTCAACTAGCACGTATGAAGAGCTAGGAGGTCAAAAGAAAAGCACTATTGGGTGATGGCCTGATATGGGTACCCCCTCCTAAAATAGTGTGAATTTTGAGAAATATCCTTTTGGTAAGAAAAAAACATCGGAAAATTACAAAAAATTAGATGGTGTTATAGGTGAGATGGCTGTAGCTATATACATGGTGTTAAAGACGGAATTTCTAGCACACATAAAAAATGTGAAAAATTTCACCTATTGAATGTGAAAAAATTTAACAATATTATTATTATTTAACTATCTAACAAGAGATTGGGTTTGGGCAGTGCGTTGTGAGTATTTTGGAGTCTCTGTTGCAAGAAGCAGAGAGACCATCAGAGAGAACTTTGTTATCACCGTGGCCTTCACAATTGCCACCTTCTCCGAGGACTCACAGCAGCAGCACAGCAAGTATCACAACTGCAGGCTCTGATGACTTGGGCTCCAGTCAAGGCCCGCATCGTCGCCTTGAATCTTCTACTTGCATAGAAATGAACACGGTGCTCTTACCACGTTGAAGGAATTGTATAATTTTCTTTCTACAAATTAAGTCTGATGTACCCTGACCGTCAACGTACGGCTCTATGAGCTGTCTGTATTATTATAAAAGCATCTGCCTGGGTGGATAATATGAACATATCATTCAGTAGCCTTCCAAGGGGCTGCCTTTTAGTTTCATCCACTTTTATATATGGAGTGACCAGTGATTTGTAATTGAATCAACTATTGAATCAAATAAACAATTACAAAACACTGTTGACTTGTGATTGAGTGAGTGCTCTTGCTTAACCCCTAATGCATGCAACAACCTCAATGTGCTCTACTGTTTTTCACTACCACATTTGTACAAGAAATTCTTTCACCGTCTTCCGCTGGAGGAAAATTTCTGAAAATTTTACAGCAACATGTCTTGTAGTTCTTAGAAGGCTGACAAAATAAATAAGAAAACCCATAGAACACATTACGCTATAGTATGCAAATGTCTTCCCTGTATGCGTATCGTAGGAACAGGGGCAACCTCCTTTAGGGGTTAATGCCACATGCCCCCATAGGTACTGATCCCGATTAGAAAGGGGGATGAAATGATATGGGATATTCCACATCATTCTGTTGGGGGAAGACAACAGTCACAGAAGCTACTGAATGTTATGAAAGTTGTTGCTTGATGTGATCAATATAAAATTATAACTCAATTTTGATTAAATATGTATTTTTTTTATCATAGAGGTTCCGAGTGCCTGGCTGCGGATCTATGAATTTTTGTCTCATCACACAGGTACCACTTTCCATTTGTCTCCTGCAATCATGATCCATCAAACCGCTCCACAGTTTAACCCCTCACTGCCCTGAACCGTCCATCTTTTGGACGATGTACAGATTTCATGCACCTTTTCTCATCCGTCATGCACTTTTTGCAAGGAAAAAAAATACTACAAAATTCTAGTATGGCACCATAGCTTCATGCATGTGTGATCCTGATTAGAAAGGGGATGATTTGTGAAAATTTTATGCCTCATTTCATGTTGTAGCGGTTCACCAAAAATTTCGAAGATTTTAGTTTAAATGTGCTCTTGAAAAAATAAACTCATAAAATTAAGCAACCAAAATATCTCCAAAAATCACTACACTTAGAGTATTACATTCTAACCCATCACAACAAAAACAACTAGATCATACACAAACTCATAGGTTTATGAATGGTCAAAGTTATATTGACTTTGGATAAAGCTTCAATTTTTGATGTCTAATTCTTACTCAAAATTCAATATTGATTATTTCACAAATGAATAACTCCGTTGAACCTTTTAACCCTTAATTGCGTGAGTGTCCATTTTTTGAATGATGTATAGAATCACTATACAATTTCTCATCTGAGGTGATTGTTTTGCAGTTGGTTTTTTACATGAATTTTTCAAGTAGTTACATTCACAGAAGTTGAGGCTGACATACAAGTGAAAGTTGTAGATGATGACTTTTCCATGACATCCATATAGTTGGATTAAGTAATAAGGCAAGGGGTACAGTTGCCGTCAGTTTAAGCATTTCAACCTACATAGAGCGCTGGTTTTCAATGATAAAAAATTGTAGCACATAAAACTTTAATTTGGATTTAATAACCAATCTCAATTTTTAATTAATTTTTTCACAATGTATGATTTTGTTATAAATTTTCAAACTTAATATGCATAGACCACTATTGATGTTAGTAGGTGTACCAATAATTGTCTTTCATTTCTAGTCCAATCAGATTGCTAACTGATATTCATAATTAATGCTTGTGATAACTAGATTGGGAACTCCTAAAGTTGAAACAGTGATGCTTTTATGGGTGACCACAATTGATACCTAACAGTTTTTGGTGCTTCTACCTTAGTGTTGAAATATGTTTCAATTTGATTTTTAAAAGATATTATCATTTTAATTACATGAAAAATACAAAAGTACTCATTATCTTATGATTTTGGAATGATTGGCCAAAAGTGCATAATGTACAACATGGAATCATCTTTTGCATAATGTGCAATATTTCAACCTATAAAATTATTTTTTGATTGCTTACAAAGAGATCTCAAGACACCTCTATCAAACCATAGTAAATTTCAAATGAACAACTTCACTACTATTGAAGCATAATGATTTCAACCAATTTTTGTCCATTTGACCAGCTTTGTCCATCCCTTTTCTGAATGAACTTCTATTCTGTTGGATGAATGTAAAGGCAATGCACGTGAAGGCTATTGAATGTTATGGTGGCGCCATCCAACTTTTCAATTAAAAAAATAAAAAAATAAAAAAATAAAAAAATAAAAATAAAAATTTATTTTTAATTTTTACAATTTAACAAAAAAGAAGCTGTTAGTCAACGTTGGTCGTCATGCTGCTCTAGTGCTGGCATTAAGTCACTATAGTTGAGTTAACCGAAATCAGAACCTGAGTTCTAACCCCCCAATTCATGGGATTCAAAGTCTATGGTGTCCATGAGTATAAACGAAATCAAAACTGGCCATCAATACTCAGGTTTTCCTTTGTCCTCGGAGGCACAACGATCTAAATATGGGTCCAATAGTAAGTTCCGTGGTTTGAGGCGATGAGGTTCAGCTTGATTACAGGAGCTACATTTAGCATCTTGTCAATCCACATTTAGCACGTTTTCAAGAGATCCGGCTTACAGGGGTCTCCTACCAGCTGGCTTCAGGAGATAAAAAATAAAGTGAATCCTCAGATCCCGAAAACCGGCTCATGAATCCCTTCCTTGCGAGCGAGCACAGCTCTGACACCCAAACTCCCCTTAGTCTCAGTTTTGCCGTCTTTGAGACGGCAAAACTAGTTCAAACTCCTTTCTATGTTTGAATTCTTTGAAAACCATGTCAGTTTGCTTGGCTGCCTTAGATACAGGTCAGACTCACCTCACATAACATGTATCCTCTCTTCTTTTCGGTTAACTCAAGTATCTTCTTCTTTTCTATCATGTGTTTAGAGCTTTGAGATCTTGTCGACCTTCCCCTCTCGGTTGCCATTACCTCCGCCTTATTATAAAAAGAAGCTAGCTACTGATTTTGCATGGATTTCGGATATTCTGCACATTCTTGTCAAGGGCAAGGCAGAGTCAGTGAAGGCTACTGAATGTTATGTTCAAATGCTCATGTGCCCGCCATTCTTCTTCTTCTCCTTCAGTCCTCTGCGATTTTCACTCACACGGCAGCCATGGCGTCCCTGCCCCGCATCGACCCTCAACAAGTGCTCGCAAACCGCTTCCCACAGGTGCCTCTTGCAATCCAATTCTCGTCTCCTTGCCTCCGAGAATTCCAACTTTTTGGTGGCCATCGATCGCTGCCTTCCTGGGCATTTCATTTGGGTCCTGACGTGCTTGTTGTTCTTGGGGTTGAATAATCCATTTTCTTGTCAAGTATTTGTCCTCTTCCTCTTCGAGTGGCTATGTCGATCTCTGGGGTTTGGTGAATTATGGGTGCTAGTTTGTTTTCTGGAGCTTTGAATTGTGCCTCCTTGTTTAGTTGAAACGTCGATGTGAAATTCTCAAGACTATCAAAATTAATATGTACTCATCGTAGAAAATTCTACCTTATATGGAGATGTGTTCACCTTATATGGAGATTTTGCAGTCTGGAAAACTTACAGTTGAAAGGTTTCCAAATTTGCTCACATTTGTTTTGACTTTTGGGTTGATGTAGGTGAGCTTCTCGTACACAGAAAGGTATTACTATCCCCTATTTTCTAATTTACACGTCTTTGAAACGTTTCTTTTTTACTGGGTTTGACATTTCCATGATGCTGTGGTTATAAACCCTGAGTGCCCAAATTAGGTCGTAGGGTTTTTTTTTTGGTGCTACTTTGAGTAGGTCTTACGGGACTTCCTTTTCTCAATTTTATTTATCTTTTAACCAACACATGCAACAGCAATGCTCTTCACAGATTCATCCAAATTATATTTTCACAACATTATTTTTCAATTGAATTGGTTATTTTAAAATCCTTGGTCCTTTATGGATTGATGTGTTCTGTGAACCAGGGATGTAGCTCTGTACGCATTGGGAGTGGGAGCTGCAGCAGCGGATGCTTGCAACCCTACTGAGCTTTCTTTCGTGTATCATCCAGATGGGCAGTCTGCTATTAAGGTAGAATTTTTGAACGGCTGAGTTTGGTGCAAGTAAAGAATAGCAATATTGGTTCAAATTCTAAGCATCTTGTAGTGGATTTTCACAGTCATGCAAGGAACCTGCCTCCAGATATTGGAAAAACAAGCGAAGTTTTCTTTTTCCAGCTTGTGCATTTTGCCAGTTGTTTACAGAAACCGAATGACTGTTTCCTTTTCGCAGGTCTTGCCCACCTTCGCAGTGCTATTTCCCAGAAAAATTGTTGCGCTTTTGCAAAACATGCCAGGCCTACAGTGCGTGCCTCCCATCTTTAAAAATAATAATATTATGTTTACTATTAGAAACCTATTACTTTTTAGAAATGAGGAAGAAAAATGTTCAATGCAAATCATGATGGTTTTGAAAAGAGGAAGTAACTAATATCTGTCTTGTGGGATTTGATGTCGCAGCCATGACTCAAACCTATTGTTGCATGGAGAACAATACCTTGAAATCTACAAGCCTCTTCCTACCAATGCCACTGTAAGCTAGCTTGGTGGTGGGGTAGTTTTTCACTACTGTAGTGAATTTCTTAGCATGCCATTGACCAAATCTCATTTCTAACGTAAGATGAAGAATTGAATAGTAGTTTCAATTATCTCATAACATTCTGAAATACCATTCTTTGGATTCATTGAATACAGATAGAAAGCAGTATACGGATTTCAGGTCTTCATGACAAGGGTAAGCCTTGTAACCTTGTGAGGTTTTGATGTGATAATTGCGTTTTTAGAATGTGGAGTAACGCAACTGCAGACATTGATCCCTTCGTTTATCTGGTCATTTGGAAGAAGTGCAGGTAAAGCGGCAGTTATTGAGTTGGAGACTCTCAGCAGCAACAAGGATACTGGAGATGTTCTATGCATGAATAGGTCAGGCTGGTGCTTTAAAAAGTCATGGTCTACATGTTTCTTACAGGTCAATGTCGGCAAGTTCCTTGCATGCATCATATTGACTTTTCTCTTCTAAGTATGCTGGCTGAATTCATGATCGTTCACTAAATATTTTTTTGGTTTTCCATTCAGAAACACAGTATTCTTGCGAGGGGCAGGAGGGTTTTCAACCTCAGGAAAGCCATTTTCATTTTCGGATCGCACACCTCCCAAGGTCGCTCCCAAGAAGGGAACCTCAGTAGCAGACAAACAACCGGATTTTGCGTTTGAAGACCGCATTCAGGAATCACAGGCAAGTGTTTTGCTGCAAATTTTGTGCCTTTCAATATAATGTGCCTAAAAATCAGAGCATGTTCCACCTTTGAACCACTGCACTATGATTTATTCTTGTGTAATACTCCCTCTGTCCGGAAATAACTGTCCTAGTTTTTGGCGTGTTTTAACTTAACTTTTTCTTTTTCTCCAAAAAAAGCCATCTCAGTACTCGAAAAATGGTCTATCTTTAGCAGTAGTATGTAGTTTTTGTGTTACTCTCATTATCTGCCCTGTTTGAAGTAGACAGGACTCACGTTTGAAGTATAAAACTTAGGACAAATATTGCAAAAAGGATGCCAAAATCTAGGACAATTATTTCCGAACAAGAGGGAGTATCAAGAAGACGAGTGCTTTCCCAAGATTTGTGATTAAAAATTTCTCAAGCTCCATAAAGTGATGAAACTGCCTCTTTCAAATCTGAGACTAGTGAAATTGGTGCAGGCCTAGTTGTACAGGTTGTCTGGAGACTACAACCCTTTGCATGCAGACCCTGCATATGCTCGCAACGCTGGGTGCGCCATCTACTCACCACTTACCTGTAATAATTTAGAGCATCTTGTGAGAAGCTCCTGTGTCATGATGGGGCTAGAGAAAGGCTTGTAATATCTTTACATCTATACATTAATATCTTTACATCTATCTTTTGTTTGTTTGTTTGTTTTGTTTTGTATGTTACGTTGAGATCTCCCAGACTGTGCGCCTGCCGACCATGTTCTTGTTATCCACTTGTGTTGTTGAAGTAAATAATCCCGACACTTCAGTCTTCAAGGTTTTTGAGAACTAGCCGAACTGAAATTTGTTTCAATAATCCTTGTTCTACCTTTGAATTGTTTGTGTAGGGACAATGTGACGGCTATTCATTTGGCTTGAAATTAGAAATTAACTGACTCTCCGTATTGATGGACAGGTTTCCCCGACCCATCTTGCATGGTTTGTGTACGCTTGGGTATGCAACAAGGGCAGTGGTGACATGTTTGTGTGGGGGTGACCCAACGAGGGTGCAATCTGTGCAAGGCCGTTTCTTGCTACATGTGTTTCCAGGCGAGACTCTCATAACTGAAATGTGGATCGACAAGGTTCAAAACAGGTAATCTTGGTTTGAACTTTTAGCCCGTTGGTAATATAGCCAAGTAAGCCCATGACCAAATATGGCCTCTTCACACTTTTCAAAGCAGTGATTTTTTTTTGTCAAGAGACAGTTTAGCATTTTTGCTACTTTTCCATGGCTTGAAGAGCAATCCAAGCTCCTTGGATGCTCTTTTCATATTAATATATAGGTAATATCAGGGTAATACACATGTGCTACCTAGGTGCTACTTGGGCAATACCTGGGTGATACATAGGTTTAAAGAGGCTACACATCTTGACTCTATGTAGGAAATCTGGCTATTATTCCTTTTTTTTTTTTCAAAAATCCTTTATATCAATTAGCCAGGCCAATATTATGTAGCAATTTGGCTAAAATTAGCAACAAAAATCGCTGGTTCAAAGTATGGTAGAGGTTGTCCTTTGTAACAGTACCGATAGACACCAAACAGAAAGTTGGCGATGTAGTGTTGAAGGTTTGACTTCTTGCATCATTTGGGAATTGCAGGGTAGACTACAAGTTGAAAGTGAAGGAGCGCAACAAGGTTGTTTTGGCTGGAAGTGTAATGCTCTCTCCAACAATTTCGCGGTTGTAAGGTAATCAGCACTGAATCTGTAATTTGTATAGGAACCTTATAGGAGTACAGTTTAGTAGGAGACATAGTTTTTCCTATTCCTTTTTTTGGAAGGCAACATGTGAAAGACTCGATAGCGGGACTTCTAGTCAGCGCCCATGTTGTGAAATGAACTCATTATGTGAACCCTAACATAGTCAATACAAAAATTAGTTGTTGAAGATTCCAGAGCATCGGATCGTCTTGATGGTCAATACAGTTTATGTTTTGTCGCACAATTTTTCTGTTAAGATGGATTTCCTTGCATACGATAATTTTTGGTCATTTTTTCTGTGATCAACCTCCTCTGATTGTGAAATGTTTCAGCATTTGCCATCTAATTCCCACTCTACATATCCATTAACAATAATTCTGACTATTTAATAATATCAACATATCAACATAGTAAATCCTGGATGATAAGCTTTTAGAAATGGTAACACGTTTTGCATAGTTAAAGTTTCATCGCCATATTGTTATAGATTGAACGTTCAAAACATTCAAAAACAAGCACCACCTATTCTCGTCCTGAGTGAATTCTAACAGAGCCTGAGATAATATTCTGACCCATTTCATTTTGGGGATCCTGTCGCATCTGAATTTAATTCTCTGCACTGAAGTACTTGCACTTGTCATGGATAAATATTTGGAGCGTCAAATTCAATGTCAAATACCAGTACATAGGGACAGTTTTGCAAACATTGTCCAGAATGGATCATGCTCATACCTTTAGCTTATTGCATGCAGTTGGTAATTAGGATTAGAAATAAATAAGATGAGCAACTGCACTATTCGTACTGGAGCCACATGATTTAAATCAGTCGTAGACTCGAGCAAACTTGGAAAAATCCAAAATTCAGGTTTTATTATGCCATCACTTCATAGCTTGTGATCAATTATAGCTCTGAAAAAACCTTGTAAACTAAAGCGGAAAGATCATAGTGAATTTACACCGGAAGGTCCTACACTGATGGAATGGGATATAATCACAATGATAGATATATTTTCTGGACTGCAGACCCAGATGCATATATAGCACAGGTTTTGGTGCTGGTGCATGATGATGCTCTTCAATGCCGGATGCGTGGTGGTCCTGTCATAGGAGCAGCCATGGGAACATCTACCTGGGTGGAGGCAGGACGCTGGGAAGTAACAATCTTGTTGACATCTCCTGATGCTGAGTCGGTGGAGTCTTTAACTTGCAACTGGTCCTTTTGAGGTGCATCAGGAATACAATTGCATTGATACAATTGATTTCCCTCACCGCATACCCACGTGCAAGGCACCGGTTTGCGTGCTTCCCTATGAACAACTAGTGATGTTGAGTCGGTGGTGTCTTCTACCTGCAATTGGTCCTTTTGAGGTGCATCGGGAATACAATTGCATTGATACAAATGATTTCCCTCACCGTATACCCATGTGCAGGGCACCGGTTTGCGTGCTTCCTCATGAACAACTGGTGCTGGTGAGTCGGTGGTGTCTTCTACGTGCAAATGGTTATCCTGAGGAACATCAGGAATACAATTGCATTGATACAAATGATTTCCCTCACCGCATACCCACGTACAAGGCACCGGTTTGCGTGCTTCCCCATGAACAACTGGTGCTGGTGCTGGTGAGTCGGTGGTGTCTTCTACCTGCAAATGGCTATCCTGAGGAACATCGGGAATACAATTGCATTGATACAAATGATTTCCCTCACCGCACACCCACGTGCAGGGCACTGGTTTGCGTGCAGCAACATCAGGATGTCCCTTCAAGGTCGAAACAGCAGCAAGTGCTTTTGTAGACCCCTCATCGAACATACTGCCTGGGAGAAATCGGCCTTGAACCCCATGGTGGGCAAGCACCAAAAGCAGCCATAAAGTCGGCAATACTAACAGTCCCTTCATCGTCTCGATCTGTGCCACAATCCACGGACCCACAGGGCTCTTGTCAACATCAATTACTCCAAGCACACAAACATTATGATATGCTTTGTTTAGGTTACAATAGAATTTGAGATCCACTGGCTATGCTTAAGAAAACTGAAATAAAATGAAGCAAGCAAGCGTTCTTGGATCTGCTTGGCTACTCTCAAGAAAACTGAAAAAGGGAGCAGGAAGCAATAGCAAAGCAGGGCCCGAATGGGTCAGTCTCTCCTGTTTTTTTCTCCAGAAATAATCAATGGTGAAATGCACAAGTTTTTTTAAGAAAACCTCCTACACCACATATCACCAACTAAAGACATCAATACTTCGAAAAGAAGAGAAATCTCAACCTGATATCTGACGGGGGAAAAGGCTCACCTAGCACTCACTAAAACTATCAAAACACCAACAATCATACTGTCGGTCGACTAAAGAACTTAGAGACAGTGCTGTATGTTACAATAAGCGAATGACAATATGAGCCATGCATGAAGTTGAAGGTTGAAAAAGCGACCAGGAAAATAGTGACATAGATGACACGAGATTAATTAACCCTCTGATTTACACATCTAGCAATTGTACTAGCCTGTGGAACACTATTCATGATAAAGCCTGATATTAGACCTAATTTCGGAGCTCAACTTTAAACCCTACATGCAGCTTAAAACATCTCGACATAAAATGATCTCCCCGCAAAAGAAAATCATCCAGAAGGCACCAGGTACCATGTCCAGACCTAAATTTAGGATGGTATCCCTATTTGTACACTGGTCCAGACCTAAATTTTGCCAGATAAGAAGAGTCTGGACTCACTAGCTGGCAAAAATATCTTCCCAAGTCAAATCGGGATTGCGATTTTTACCAAGAAATTTGAGGATAGCAGTCACCGATGAAAATTCTCTTAGAACTGCTTGCCTAAAGAGAATGATTTATACATGACTTACAAAAAGCAAGAACAAGAAAGCAATATGCATGCTAGATTTCAGGTTGTAATAAACAAGATTTGAGAAAAGCTACCTGGATGATCACTCCAAGCAAAGCAGCAAGTGCATCCTCCTGCAGTCACACCTTTGATCCCGGGCCTCTGATCGATGATCAGTTGATTCTCCCAGAAACGTATAGCTCTAATTGCAGAGCTCGCTCAGGAAAGCTCAAAGTCAGGATTAGCCGGAAGTTGTGTCTCTGCCCTGAAATGTTGCAGCCTTTATACTCCTTTGCCTAAAGTCTCGGGAGTAGGATCTATAGAAGAAGACTAACTTTGCCTAAAGTCTCGGGAGTAGGATCTATAGAAGAAGACTAACTTTGCCTAAAGTCTCAGGAGTAGGCTACGCTTAGGATAATAAAACCTATTTTGTAAAAGTTTTTAATGATTAGTATCTTAAGTGTTTCTGATTGTGAAGGGTAAAGCATGATGTGAAAGTTCAGTAGAATTGGAGTATTGTAAAAAAAACATTTGGTTTGACACTTATTTTTATCTTCAAATGTCTTATCCTTTTTTTAAATGTCATTTGCTTTGCGAATTATATTTTCTTATAATTTTGACCTGAATTTGCCTCAAAATTTGCCTTCCACCAGTTTTTTTACTTTACATTGCTTTTTTGTTTTCGAATCAACCCTAAACCATAGATTACTAGTATGCCAAATAATTATTATATTTGAATATTTTCATTTCGACACTAATATGAATATTCTTCAAGAGCCTCTTGTTCACCATAGTAAAATGATAGTTTTTGCAGAAATAATTTGAAACCAAAAATTTTCAACTTTTATTTTTTGAATTAATTTGGATCGGACCTGCTATTAACCTACTATATTTGAGGTTCTAAAATGTTTCAAGAAAGGTACTACTTTCTTGTATTTTCTTGAAAGGTTTCAAGAAAGGTTTCTTTTCTTTAAAGAATACTTAAACCATTTTAAAGAATAGGAAGATTAACTTGCTATAAGTTAATCAACATCTTCTAGTAAGAGTATTGGTAAATGACGCAAGATCTAGTTTACTCTCCCACTCCTAGAAGACCAATCTTTGTCCATTCAATTAAATGTCTCGCTTTAGATCGTACCGCATCGCCCAAGCTTGACCATGTCGATCTCTGTACTCCCAATGTACAATAAACCATAACCTCCATGAGCCCATATGAAAGAGAGGTGGCAGCCTTGCATTGGATGAAGAAGAGCAAGGTTATTTCCCATAACTAGGGATTACTGCAAAGTTATGGTGCCTTTCTTTCAGGGCCCTTGATGGAATATTATTGAAGAAGATCCAATGGTACAAGTTATAATTGTAACAAGAATCAAAGTACATAATTGACCAAGGTCCATCCATGGAGGTTATATCCAGTAACCTTCTCAAGCCTGCCAGCTCTTGAAGGTTACCTAGTCCATTCCATTGCAGTGTGCACACAATAATATCAGTGTCCAATCTAACCATAATTATTGCGTACTTATCAGTAGGCAGCTGTTGCAGTTGATTTCCCCTGCCTGTGATTCGTTTTACCTCTGTTGCAATGATTGGTGGCGATGCTCTAATTCTTAAATTACTTCTCATGTTTACAATGGTCACATTTGCAAGGAGCACTAACATCCGAGTGCTCATGCTAATGCTAGGGCCACACAGGTCATGAAGTAGCCACTCTAAAACGAATGAAGTAAAATTTATTTTTGTAAACTAAGGAGACAAGAAATGAGTTCAAGGTTACATGTGGTTTTTGGTTTTATGATAACTTTCCATCAGTCAAGGAACAAAGTGTGTAACACCGCTTTGTCAACACCAAGAAACTTGAGTCCATTGATTTGAAATGGAACGGAAGTTAAGCTGTAAAAATCCAACATAGTCACTGTTCTTAACCCCTCAAGGACCAAGGCTAATTTTCCAAGTTCGGTCAGCTCACTGTGGAATGAGTATTGATCCTCAATTCTTGAGATTTTTTGTGGTGATTCTACTCTTTGTAACAAAGTTGGGATGGTAATTTGCGTACGTAGGTGATGTATAAATCAAAAGATACAATCATGCAAAGGTGAAAAACCTAACTGCGGGTAGCTCCTGAAAATTTTCATACAATGAGCTATGCATCTGAATTTTTGCACACAATGAGCTAACACCCTCATGCACACAATTGCCAAATTCATTTTACCAAATTTGAGACTAAACTTTGTATTTTCGGCATTTTCAGAAAGTTTCAAATATGAGCAGCATGCCAAAAAAAAAGGTGCAACCAACTTTGAAGCTTATAATCTTACTATTGAAGAACCTTGAATGGTTGAAAATTTGTAGGTTATAATAAATTCAAGTTGCTTGAAATATCCTATGGTTGGATCGGTCAAAAAGGTCATAGATCAAAAAATATTTGTCTTTTTATGAGAAGGGGTACTTTGGAGTGTTTGGAGAGGAACATAGCCGTGGTCCTTTAGGGGTTAAACAAAACAAGTAGAAGACATCAGTTGTTTTGTACAAGCCACTGTTGTTGAAGGAACCGACATGAACAGCTAGCAGACAGACAGTCATTCTGACGGCAATTCTATGTGCAGGTTATCTTCTGGAATTATACAGTTCCACCTGTTTTACAAACCAGTGTACTAGCAGAATTATAATGCAATACAGCAATTGAACGATAATTCATTGTTGCACAACCTCTGCATTAGGCCACCTTGAAAAGTATGCAGAAATCACAATTTGAAGTATTTCGGTCAAGCTGCCACCAAGGAATGCAAATGATGGTTTCTGTATATCTGAGGGAAACACTGCTGTATGCCGGAGAGAATATACTAGATGCTGCATAATTATACAATCAAACTAGGACTAACAGTGAGAACCTTGTGGTGAAGGAGCAGCTTCCTGGTGCAGATTTGATGGAGTGAAATTTCCCCCAACCCTCAACTCAAAGCTCGTCTGGCGAAGTTAATTGAAGGACCATTCTATAAGCATCCCTGTCTGCAGCATAGTAAGACTTCACGGTTGTCTCCACGAAGAACCCTTCTTCTTGTACAGAGCAACAGCAGCAGAGCGAGCTGGATCTACATGGAGATTCACACAATGCAGTCTTCTGTCACGAATTTGTTGAACGGCTGCATGTATCAGTGCTTCACCATATCCTTGTCTCCGGCAAGTCTCCCTCACTGTAACAACACAATTACTTGAACCAACATCACACTCTGTTGACTCACAAGAAAAAGCCATGAGCACAAGGAAGCAACTTATTCAACTATGAAGCCAATTCGACTTGCCAATCCATATTAATGTAAAACTATCAGTAAGAAAGAATGTGCCACAGTGCCTTGAAAGAATGTGCATTTTCAAACGTATCCTGCAGTTAAGGTTCGAAAAACGAACCAAAATGGAATACAGAGACGAGTGACATGCCAAGAAATGGACGTGAGAAAAAGATTCAAGTACCTGCGAGCTTAGTAATGGAGGCTGCAAGTGAGGTCCATGAATACATCAAATATCCAGCGACTTTGGCAGGATCTGCAATCTCCTCAGCATCTCCTACTCCCTTCACTACATCGTCTTTAAGAACATACAGCACGGTTTGATTCCTCTTTTTGACCTCCTGTCCAAAATATCAGAACAATCTCAAAATATGCAGGAGAATCGCACGGCATTTCAATCAATCTTGCACTCTTACCAGGTCACAATTTCCTCGCAATTAACAGCGATTCTTACGATGGTGTACCGTTCAATTCTCACCCATACTTACCACGATTTTAAAGTGAAATATAGCAGCAGACTGATTTAAAAACGAAATACACCAAATTTGGGCTTCAGTAGGGTTTAGGGTTTAAGAGTTTCAGACCCAGAATCAAGCGGCTGGAATCTTCCACGGTGGTGGAGATTCACTTCCATCAACGATAATATTTCAAAACTAATTCTAGCGCATCAAAAGGGCATTCAATAGGAGGTGAAACTTGAGACATCAAAATACATCAAATTCGGGTTTCATTAGGGTTTAGGGTTGAAGAGTTTCAGATCCAGAATAGATTTTGATGAGCAATTTAGAGCGGCTGGAATCTAGGATTATAATTTCCACGATGGTGGAGCTTCACTTCCATCAACGAGAATATTTTAAAACTAATTCCAGAAGAGCATTCAATAGGAGGTGAAACTTGATGAAACGAATTGGGAATGCAAGTGCTGTATTATGTGGATAGCTGTGTGGATCCTTTGGTGTGCACAAAAAAGAAATCGTTTTCTGCAAAATTTGCAGGAGACAGAGGAAATGACCTACGTACCTGAGCGGAGGACGAGAGAGACTCGTGTTTGGGGAAGATGCGGCGCTCCAAGCGCGCAAATTCTTCCACCAGCGCTGCACTCACAGACGACGATGCGGTGCGAGAGAAGGTCCTCACGCGCCACGTGACTTGGGCAGCGTCCGGGTCCGCGGCCGTGGCCATGGCCATGGCTCCCTTAAACCCTAAACGACGCCATGGCCAGAGTCACAAACGCGCCAGCCAGGTTCTCCGTCGACGAAACCTGAACGAAACCTGAACGAGGCTCACCTTTCGACGGACGAGTGGAAAAGGCTGGCAAACTCACTACACTGAATGGCGTATTTAGTGTCCAGGACACTATTTCTCAACCCGGACACAATTTCATTTTAGGGAGATATAGTGTCCTTGTAAGAAAAAATAAATTGTATGTAATGTTTCAAGGACATATGGCAACTTTATAAAAAATATGGCATGCTACCTCATGTCGCTCTCATACTTGGAAAGAACATAACACTCTCAACGAAAATGGGAATGACAAGTGCCTAACTCTAATGTAGTGTCAAGGGACACTATTTCTCTTCACCTTTGAATAAATTGTGGTATAAAACATCAAGTCTCCCAGGACAGTGAATACGCCATTCAGTGAACTGGTTGTTGAGGTCGGCAAAAATTAAATATAAAAGTGAAGCCCAAGTTTAAGTTAAGAAATTGTTTTCCTAAAAAAAAAAAATTATGGTGAAAAAAGAGAATCTTAGATAATTGGGGAACAATACTTTATTGTCTATGTATTGAATCAACAAGATTAAACGAGAAAGCATGTGGCATGAATCTAACTACACTCACTTGGTGAAAATTAAATTTTGTGAAAACTTGTCAGTAGAAGTTTCAAAGTTTGAATCCCTTCACAAACAATACTGCAACGCCTAGCAGTTGCAGACTGAGGAATTATAGTAAGTTGCAGAAGAATAAATTGCAAGGGAAGTTGATCAGTTGCAGCTAGGAATAGTGAAATCGTGAACAGTAGACAATTGCAACAAATATACTGACAGTAGAGTTCTTCATTTCTAAGTGCTAGTGAGGACAAACTAAGGTTTTCATATATGACATACAAATGGACATCTTGCCTCTCACAAACTTCACATAGAGCTCTTGTCCATCCCCTATTTAAAAATATTAGAATTTTTTTTAGAATATGTCAAAATTTATCCATGGAATATATAGAATATTTTAAAAATATTAAGAATATTAAGGTTTAACCCTTAAACAGCCTTGAAACCCTTTGCCACGGCATAATCACTGAACATTTTTGAGTACAAAGCATCATTGATTTAATCATAATAATATGTATCTAACAATATTACACAATTCATATGATAAAGTAAATAAACCACAATCAAGCAATTACAAGGCTAAATACAGGTTGTAGAGAGGGACCCCATCACCCCAATGAATTTTTAAGGGTTGATCACATAGGACATACATGTTCTATTTTATATGACTGACCCAAATGACCCTTTGCCTCCGGTGGGCATTGCGTCACTGTCATCACGAACAGACACTTCATTCACGCTGGCCTAGAAAGGGGACTGGAGTTTCTATCTATCTACATGACTGACCGGCAACTGCTTCGTCTCTGAGTGACAAAGTGGCGCTGAGCGACAAGAATTTGCGTGTCATCATTTTGTGAGACGGAGCCCGGAGTAATTTTTAGACCCAAATGAGGTGATCAATGTACTCATCAATTGCATGAAACCGAAGTACCGAACGAGCGGCAGCGCAGTAAATAACGTTCGTGAACGTTTCTGATTGAATTTTCTTAACTCCAAGGGAATTACATATATGGTATTGGATTGCCGACTGAGTCCCAGCTGTCCGGCCCGACATAAACCGGCCAACTAGTGCAGATCTATGATCAATTAAGCAGATAATTATGTTGAAGGTGAACTAGGGATTGCGCCAACTTGTAACAGGTAGATTTAGTCCAAGGCGTATAATAATCGATCGAAGAATAGTAATCTCTTTCAGGAATCTAATCTTGTGCAGTCGGCAATAATGAATCCGGGAGGAATGAGTTCGGAGAATTAGGTAACTACGCATGTTGACGTCAATGAAGAATATAATTAAATGGTAACCTTACAACTCATTGCTCGTCCTTGTCAAAGTGTAAAGTTATTCAGCAGATGGGTGTTGTCAATTTGAACACGTCGCTGCAGAATGCTACCACTTTGGGCCGACTGAGTGGCACGAGACTTACTACTTTTGTATTGGACTGCAGACACTGCAGAATGACGTAGACCTTCCATAATTATATATATAAATATTCCTATCGACATGTCATAAAGCCACATGGCCCTTGCAACCGTCATTCGGAAAGCAGCTCTCACATGGTCAACTGGCGTGTTTTGAGAGCGCCAAAATTGTGACATGCAAGTGCACAAAGCTCTAAAAACTAGGAAGGATACCAGCCAGGGTGAATACATGAAACACTTGTACGTGGAAAATTGACAAGAAACACCAGTAAGAGCAGGCCCAGCAGCACCCATTTTCTACTCACCAACGCTATTTATGAATGATAAAGTACCTCTTATGGCGTGGAGTTTGATATTTGCCCACCAAATATTGCCCATATGGCGAGAGGTGATTCTTGCATCAAGCAATTTGTCCCATTCTTTGATAAGTCCATGCTCCCACTTTATGAACTTTAGTTTAGTATATTTATTCTCCACCATTATGACTGTCCCAAGTAGTAACAAAACTAGAAGTTTAAAATTGATTGATGTGCTCTATTCTAGGCACACTTGGGGGTTGTTACTGGGGAAATTCTCAATTCTCACACACCATCTTGGATGTGGACTTGGCGCACAATGACGAACTGCTGGGCTTGCTCTAACTTAACTTATTTGACATCTAACCGGATCAATGCCTATGGATGCGAAACCTTTACCAACGAGGTCAGTGTTGATCTCCACGTGCCTTTACTTCTTGGCCTTCCGGGGAGGAACCAAGCAAGGAGTTCAACGCCTTATTTACAAGCAAGATCAAGGACTTCTTATGGTCAGGCTCATTGGCCCCACTACAAGAAGAAGGCTTCGGTTTTCACTAGGTGAGTCAAACGGCGCCACTTCGCACTCACCAATTCTTTGGTTGCACTTGGTGAGTGTGCTTCGCCACGTAAGACAAGCGTGTACAGTGAGAAGCCACAATAAACAAGATCCTCCAGAGTGAGAAACGACGCCTCTGCTTGTAGTGCGCGTTCATGGGAAGGTGTCGCCTGGCAGGTCTACTATCTCGCACAAAGTGACTGAAATATTAAGAACTTAGACAATGTGTACAAATGGTAAATAATGTTTACTGTGTGCCTCGTCGCTTAACCATAGAAAAAAGATATTATGGATTAAACGTTGTGATCTCCTTCACCCACCAAGCCACATTTATAGTCCTACTAGTACTCTCTGTCTACATACTTAGAATATGTACAAACTAACTAGAATAAATAGTACTATTTTGATGTTTTAATAAACTTGGGATCATAGATTCTTGGTCTATCAATTCCCTTATAAATAACTTAATTGCAATATGAGTATTAATTTAATTCTAACGTAGGTGATTATGCCATGCAATTAACCCCTAAATGCCTAGAGCCCTCTCCAAATTCGGCAGTTTTGCAAAGATGCATTATAAAATGAAACTTAGAGGGATATTTTGAATTTGATATATGAATAAAAGTTGTACATTATGAATTTTAGATTCTATCCATACGGTCAGATCTATGATTGCTATTACCAATAATTTTGTATGAAATTTGAAACGTGAAATTCAAAATTATTTTGTAATTCAATTACAAATAAGATATTGACAATCTACGGATGAAATTCATTGTGATTGGTTGAAATGTAATACTCTAAGTGTAGTGATTTTTGGAGATTTTTTGGTTTCTTAATTTTATGAGTTTACTTTTTTTAGAGCACTTTTACACTGAAATCTTCAAAATTTTGGGTGAATCACTACAACATGAAATGAGGCATAAAAATTTCAGAAATCATCCCTTTTCTAATCGGATCACATATGCATGAAGCTAACTTCCCATAGAATCTACAGTAAAAATTCCACACTGCTATAAGTGCATGACGGATGAGAAATTATGGATGAAATCTGTACATCGTCCAAAAAATGGACGCTTAGGCAGTTAGGGGTTAATGTGAAGCCCCATCAATGCATGCATTCCAAAAAATGGTCGTAAGAATACTTTTTTGATGACTTTGTAGAAATTAAATAAATTGCTAATTTGATAAATTAAGGTAATAAATTACATATTTTGCTCCATTTTGGTGTACACTATAATGCCCAAAAAGTAATTTCTCAAAGAAATGAAAGGAATGTTGTAAAAATGACCCTAAAAAATCATGAGAAAAATTGTTTGTCCTTCAAGATTGAGTCTTGTCTCTTTAACAAGTTTGAGCTTCGAAACATCTTGTTAGGGTTATGCATATGACTCTACACTTTTATGGGATGCTTGTGTTAATAAAATAAAATTTTGACAAAAAAGTCAAAATGTTTTAGAAATAGAATCATATGGGAAATTTGTTTGCAAGGTGTTTATACCTTTGGTAAAACATAACACTAAATTTTCAAAACTAAGACAAGTGAAAACGGAGTAAATCAATGAATATTAACTTTTGATATATATAAATAAGGTTAGCTCTTAGTACAAGGACATTAAATTTAATTTTTAATTTTTTTCTAGAACCTTGTGACAATAACAATTTTCTCGTAAGTACTCAAATACATGGTTTGTTCAAGAAACTCTACTAGAATATTAGTGATTCTATAAGTAAAAGTGACATAATCATCTTAGTATATTTGTAACTATATTTCACATTTTCACCAACAAAAATTTACATGACTGTGTTCAAAATAATTTAATGATACGAATATTTGGATAAAAAAGAGATGACAAAAGAAAAAAATTAAAAAATTATGTCAATTACAACAAAAACCGTCAACCTGGCCATGAAATATTTTGCTAGGAGGCCCTCAACATCTCAATTGACAGATTATAGTCAAATTTTTGTCAATTCAGGCGTGGTATTCTTGTAGTGGTTATTAGCATTAAAATTGGTACTTTTGGAAAATGGAGAAGGATTTTTCTTCTATAATTATGCGCTCAGCATCGGGTGGTGCTCTAACTACCTTAAAGATCATAGATTCTTCTTTTATTAAAATCTTATGGTGGTCTAAAACTCTTGATTATTTAAATTTTCATGGAGAAATTTAATTCCAGCAACGTTGAGGGCATATTAGGACTAAACTAGAACATGAAGATAGTAATAAAAAACTTTCTACCTGGAAGCTAGATCGATTCATTTCAAACAATATATAATCAAGCATTGCTGGCAACGACGTCTACATGGGGCAACCTCTGATCTTTCTTAAGCTTTCATTCTGAGAGATTTTTCAATTGCGAGTGGTTTGTAAGAAATGGCATCGATTAGTATCAGACCAAACGCTTCTTGAAGAGAGCTTCCCAGGATTCTCCCAAACCCTTACTAGTATTTTGTCATACCCTACTCCAGGAAATCAGAACCAGCTGTGGCAGCTTGAGATTGACTCTAACACAGGGAGATAAATACAAGATTCCCATATGGGAAATGCGGACAAATTTCCTACGATTGTAACTTTCTCAGATCAAAAATACGCTGCAATCATTCCAAGAAAGTTACAATTGTGGGAATTTTATCCCACTGCCCATATGAAATCCCATGTGGGAATGTCTTTATCTCTCCCTATGTAAGTTGTATTGTATTTTCCTATGTACAATTTTTTGTGATGCATTCCAAATCTTTGTAGAGAACTCCTCATCTCGTTCTATTCTCGACTCTCTATAGTGTATTCCTCAAAATATAACTTTACTAATGTGTGACATATGTCGTAGACTATGGTAAAATAGAGGGCAATTAGTGGGGATGATTGACTTACAAGTCCAGTCCACTTTGGTAAATAGTGACACTCCCCACATACGCCAACAGGTGCACACATGCTTGGAGTGCCTACCATTGGTGGTCATTCCCTTACGTTTGATTTTGACACTTTCTTTTGAAAATTGCGTAAAGGTAACTATATCTTAAGCGTCCCCTACCATAAATTGAGCCTATTTACACACTTAAAACATAAAATATTTTTGGTGTGTCTTAACAGCAAGTTCAAGAGGATTCCAACGCACTTTAGCACGCATTATTTGGACACCATATGAATAAGTTACGAATTTCCAATGAAAGTGTTGACTGTAGGTTGATCATAAAGCGACCCTAAACTCTAATGTACAGATTGTACACATTCTCATCAATAGTAGGGTGTTAGAATTTGCTTATTATAGAATATTGAGCTAGGGACGATTTAAAGAAAAGGTCGCTTAATTTTAGATATAGCTAGTTAAATAATCAATGACAGATGCATTCGGATTTCTCTAAATCCCCCGGTGGTCTTGAATGAATGGGGACAAAAGTGCCCCCTATTTTTGTCCGGTTCAGGGCCCACCTTAAAAAACAACCCCCTCCTCCAATGGTTTTTTATTCCCAAATAGGTCCCCCTGGGGTAAATTGGGGCCGTAGGCCACAAATTTGCAAAAAAAAATTCCAAAAAAGCACGGAAGATGCCCAAAATGGAAATTTCAGAAAAAGGAGGGGTGGATGAATAGTGCCCCGCATTCAAGACCACCGGGGGATTTAGAGACGGGGGATGCATTCCAGATTTCCAGCCTTCCAGGAATATTTACGAGATTGACCCTAAAAACAAGGATCTCGTGGAAACGGGCTTATTTGTAGCGACACTACCGTTACGGCAAGGAAGGCCATGTCTGCACGGCTACTTCAATAACACCTGATCTCAACGTTAATTAGACAACCCAGAATGTTAAGCTTCCATCGATCCTGCCGACCTCCAGCCACCGAGTGACACACACGATCACACTAATTAAGTGACTCCCAAGTGACCGATTCTCAACGACTTCAGACATCATGGACATCAGTAAGCTTACAATCAACATTAGTACTGAAGTTCCTTTCAATCAACATTAGTGCAGACAGTCTATTAGCTAGAAAATATTGATGGAGACTGTCTAGTAGAAAATATTGATGGAGACTGTCTGCACTAGAAAATATCTAGCAGTCTCCATCGATATTTTCTAGACAGTGCAGACTATCCATTCAAAGGAACTGTCTCCATTTTGTACTCTCCAATTCTCCATCGATAATCTTTCAATCAGCATTATTTAGTGTAGACAGTCTACTAGACTGGAGTTAGCTACTTTAGACATCAAGAACATCGATCAGTTCCTTTCAATCAACATTAATTAGTGCAGACATGCAGCTAGTTAGCGGCTAGTGGCTAACTAGCTCCAGTCTTCAAATCATTTCGTACGTGTTGACTAGACACTCAGTCTAGTAATTTCCATTAACTTCCTGAGTCTAGACCTACCTCGGATCGATGCTCAGAGCTCAATTCCAAAGTGGAGGCTCTCGTTTACAGTGCCTACTGAATTCTAGCTCATTCACTGAGACTTTTTGCCTGCATTTTGAACTCTAGCTCATGAAGTGAATTCTAGTTCATTTACGTCTGGCATTAATTGCGGGATTCAAATTATGAAAATTTGGATCGATTTTGAGTATTGATTGAATCTGGATCGATGAAAGTTAGTGATGGCCCGCTCATAAATACATCTCATTGATTATTGGTTTATTTGACCTGAATTGATGGATTCTTCTTTGAGTTTTGAGTCAAGTCATGTTCATGGATGCAGGCATTCAAGCATTGCCATATAGAAGAAATCAATTTGCTTAAAAACTTTGCAACAAGTGTTTTGGACTTAGGTTGTTTGTTTGTTTGTTTTATTTGTATTATTTTGTTTGTTTTGTACATAATTGTGTAATGTACGTTGAGATCTCCCTGATCGCACACTCGCTGGCTGCGTTTTGGATACCATCCGAAATCTCTCGACAAGGAAGGTTACATGGAGTTTTTTTTGTCACGTTTGGAAGATAATGTGAAAGTTATGGATTTTTAATAGAATTTTGTCACTATAATTTGAATTAAATTACAAAAAATGGAATATGAGAGTTTTTGATGTCATTTTTGGCATTGTTGGAATGTTCTCGACGAGTAAGGGTGCACCAAAGTTGTTTTGTGGCTTTTGGACCTACATTGTGAAAGTTATGAATTTTCAATTAAATTTCGTCACTCACCATAAATTGAATTAAGTTATGGATAAATTATTCAAAAAAGCTAAAGCAAAAGCACGCCACGAGGAATACGGTTTAGGGTTAGCATGGGAGTACGGGGAACACATCGAATAAGGGGAACACGGGGAACACGAAAAATATGGGAAATATGGGGAACACGCGGAGCACAAGGGACATGAACATCTGAGCCAACGGTAGAGAGTCACACTAGTAAGTTCATATGAATGAAAGAAGGAATTCATTTTTGGCAGCTACAAATAATCTGTACTAAGCCACAGACAGGTACCATACACACTTTTCACCAAATTGATTATTTTTTAAGGACTTGGTTTTTGGCACCCCAGATGAAGATTTTTGAAATATTGTATGTGTAGGACTTTCCTCCCAGTTGAACAATTATTTCAGCTCCCTTGAATCACTAAATTTTTTTGCATTTTCAAAAAACTAATCAATCATAGTTTATAATTCCTCAAAACGTTCAGCACCGACACTCATTTTTAATAATATATGTCAAAACTCAAAACCAATCATGATGTGAGAAAATTGCAATCTAGAAAATTTGTTGAAAGCTTTTAATTCTAGGTGGTGAAGAAGAGGAGTACTAGACTAGGGTTGAATAGTGTGCAGTGGAACTTAGCTCCTTTGTCAAATGTTCTTAACTTCTTATTGATTGGAGTTAGGTTTCCATCTGGAGTTCTGTCATGTCTTTGTTCCTGGCTGGTTTCGGCTGATGAGGAATTGTTGTTTCCTTCTTGCAATGAATTTTCTTCATTTGTGTAAAAAAAAAATTATAATAAAGGAGTTCATCAAGTGTGCCACACTGCGAACTCCTAACTAGCTTGTGCTAGCGACTCCAATTACTTTTTTTCTAAAGGTTATTTTTATTCACAACATTATATTATCACAATATTACTCCCTCTATCCCGATATAAAGCACACTTACTAAAATTTAGCGTTGAATTTTAAGAAACGTTGAACTTTATATTGGGACAGAGGGAGAATAAAACTTCATATATTCACATGCATTTTGGGATCCTACAATCACATTATAAAGGTTTGATATTATTGTGAATTTCATGTTGTCAATTCAAGTTGTGATTTCAAGACAACATACAATCTAAGTTATTAGGTTAAAAGAAAGTTATTTTCATAACCATAATGATTGGAACAGTGGAACTGAGCTCTCAAATCAATCAAAAGTACATCTTGAAGAGAACACTTGTGATTCAATAGAAGAATTTGACAGTCATTATGTTGGATAAGATTCTCAACCCTCTCGGGTATTAAAGATTATTTAATATCTAGTCGCCGGCGCGGACGTCAAACACACTTGGGCAATTTCCTCTGGTCACCGAAAGGCCGCGTGTTGAAAAAAAAGAAAGACTAAACTGTGGTTCCACCAAGTATCGAAAATTCCCAGGAGGCCGTGGTTTTGCTCAAATCAACTCACAGCCAAGATTATGAATGGACTCATAAGATTACTGAGTGCCGGACAATCTCCTCGCGACACTAAAACTCTATGCAGGCGTCCTCGATCAGGAGCTAGCTGTCGCAAGCATCGTCCTTCATCCAAACTTGAATGAACTCTTCTCTCCAAGTCTGCACACTGTCGGCTAGCATCAAGGGAAGAATATCAATCACGCACTTGCTCCCGACTAGTTTCAAAGTTGCTGGCATTTCGGGCGTGACTGGTATTTTCGTATCGATGTTTGAATTCCCATTTGTATAGATCGGCATTTAATTAGTCCAAACTGACACTGCTACAATACCGAGGAAACTGCCAAATGATATTTGGAATATCAACATAAATCGGGTTTGTGCGTGCGCTGACTATCGATCGATCGACTGGTAAGTAACGTCGTGTTAGAGAGAATCGGGTGGAAAGTCGGGAACATGATGTGCCGCGGAAACCCCTCCGCTTCTGATGCACCTTGCAGTTGGCTCTAGCTAATATAGTCTTGGCCGACACAAAGAAATGGTATTGATGGCGCGTAGCTGGAGCGACCTCGTCGGGCCTCCGATCTCTCGTACTATCTCGGATGTAGGTAAGTCACCTCTACTATCTATGAAGTTGTATTTAAATGGACATTGCTGAAACCACTTTCAAGCACCTCAATCTTTGATTATCCTAGGTGATCGAAGCTACACTGACCTTCTTTCGATCGACCAGCTTCGATCGACTCTTCATCGATATTCCAGGCCGTTTGCCATCCCTCGATCTACTGTCACTTCGTTTACACCGGCCCGCCCAACACTTCACAGGTATCACTTAATTTCTCTCTGCTTGATCACGGGCTTACGAAATTTCACGTTTGATCGACAATCTAATTTAATTTTAATTATATAGCTCTACTGTACAGCAGAAAACAGGGCATTGGCACCTTCTGGAAATTGTTCTACTGTAAGTATTCCGATGGCTGAGTGTTAAACCGATGTCCAAGAATCCTGACCTTGAAACGATGAGTCCGAAACGCTGGTTCCTCTGATTTGGGGCTGACTATGTTCTATTCATTCTGATCCTGTACAGTTTCTGAATTCATTTGTTTGCAGCTCTTCAATTGATCATGACGAAGGTGCAGACCGTGATCGTCAACCATACCCAGCTAGAGCTGGTATTACGCGTTGGGAGCCAAAACTGCTCTGCCAAACTGGCCACGATTGTTGTCGGTGGTGAGCACAAAATCGAGATCGACGTGAACTGGACGTACCAAGAATTCTCTTTGGTGCCTGCCAGTAATACGGGTCTCGTAGTCAAGAAGATCGTTCTCGATTCTGACGACTGTTGTGATTATGAGCGGATAACGGTGACGATGTCCGGAGGTACGCTACAATTGGACAAAGTTGCGCGAGGCCAAATCAACGCCAACAAAAGAAACGCCGATCATCCCGGCGATCATTCACCGGTACCGGTGGTCGCCAATTGGAAGTTCTACTTCAACTGGCGCCCAACGTGGCCCAAGTTCAACTGGAGGTTTTGGCCCAAGTTCAACTAGGCACAGATCTAGTTGATACATGTCACAACCTTAGTCATGATTCGATCTATTATCATTGATTGATCGACTTTAATTCAGGCTAGTCAGTGCAGCGTTTGTTGCTGATACTGTATATTCTTATGTACAGCTATTTCTTCTCCCCTTTAACGATTCCTTGGATGCAACGCACGTTCAATTGTTTAAATAAAAAATTACTCGAGTTTAGGTTCGAGATTAATTGTTGGCGATTCAAATCGTGCCATTTTTTTGTTGATACAGTGGTGACTCCACCAATGCTCTGTGTACACATACCGACATGAACACTAGCTAGTGATGAAGTGAGGGTCGATAAATGCTCGCCTCTGTGTGTGATTGAGTGACTGTAATTGAAGTAGTCCTCCGTTGCTGGCTGGGGTTGCCACCTGTTGTGGAGTCTGTTGTTTTCAAGAGTCGGTTTTGTGGCAACCTCTCTTTGACGCCATGGTTTTGATGTACTCCCTCTGTCAGACTGTCACACAAAAGATATGCAACTTTTGAGAAACATGAAAAACTTACAGTGCATCTATAAAATGTGCATGTCAACGTGGACACCTTCTATTATAGCCTAGGTATAACAGCAGGTTAAGATGAGAGTTGGGTGTGTATCTAATAAAAATTAACTAAAAATAGACGAATTTTGATTTGGAGCTACAGTACATTGTAGGACACTGTTTAGACTGTGTTCATTTCATGCAGAAGATGCCATACACGCCCACCACTACTAGAAAAAGCACCCCATAGCATCACCTAGGACGTTGCTATGAACATTGGGAAGACACTTTGAGGAGAGCTTGCAAATGTTGCATTAGCTACATCAAAAACGTTGTTCTTATTAAACAACGTTTTAGAACATGCTTTTGCCACGTTTATTACATGAGCGGGAACGGGTTATAAATGAGTTCCCAATGTGTTCTTGTGGTAAATTACTGTGGATAATTTACAGTATCTTATACCGAATAATATACTATACATTATATTTTATATTATACTATACAATATATTGTAAATCGTACATTATATAGTATATGTACTATACAATACACAGTGTACATACTATATTGTACAGTTTATATACTCCGGTACTATATAGTACATAGTATGCATACTGTAAAATATACAATATATATAGTGTACAATATATACAGTAGTACATTATACTGTACAATATCCATTACAGTGATGGCCGACTTCAGTACTATTAGTATTCTCGACCTCACTCACCCTTTGACAAACCTTATGGGATAAATAGCTTGGCTTGTGAACATTGTGAGAACACCATTGGGAACACAAAACGTTGTTCTCACCTCTAAAATGTTACTCAAAGACAAATGTTGCTCTCAAGCGTTATTTATTTCATCAAGCATTGCTAAGTTATATAAACGTTGCTTACAAACGTTGCAAAGCCCCCCACATTCTAGTAGTGCACCACTGGTCAAGACCTACCAAGCCACTACTGTGGTGAGGGTAGTATTGGCTTGCGATTGCCATAGTCTTGCCTACTTTTGAATTACCGAACATAATTTCAATGCAAGCCACTGCGAGCTATTGGATCTCAAGATCAATGTGAGTCAAGCTTCTTTTCAGTGAAGAGTTAATGCTACCAGCTAAAAAGTTAATGCTCTCTAACTGCATTATCAGTTCTAATTCCTCTCCTCTAGTCCAATAGTATCTTGACACAATGGCAAGAAGAGGCTGCAATGAATTATTATGGAGACTTAGCCAATATTGACGGCAATGAACAAGCAGACAAACTTACAAAATATAGACATATGGTGCCAGAAAGAAATATTACTTTGCCACAAAAACATATGAATTTGCACACACCACACCATACTATTTCCAAAAAGCCATATGACCTGAACCCAGAAAACGACATGATAAAGGCCCTATCGAATGCCTCGAAACATACATAACTAAATACGATCGTGAAAATAACCTAAAACTAATGGCAATACGTTTTCCTAACATCAACAAATGGACAATGAACCCCGATATAGATAACGAACTATCTAAATAATGCCTTCTGGTCCAACCCTGCTATCACGGACTCACAAAATATAAGCATCTTAAAATTTCGCACTGGCCAATACATGGGAAATGCTAGGAAACAACTATTCTTTGGCAAAGAAAGATTCCTATCAATCAGATGCCCCATCTGCAACTCCACAGACCTAGACACATGGTTACATGTACTCTTAAAATGTAACCACTATCACATACACGCCATTAGTGTCAAAAGACATAACAAAGTAGTGTGGGAATTAAGAAAATTAATACTATCAACACAAAAATCTAGATGTTACACTCTCATGAACGTAGGAACATTTAACAACAACCCACAAGAAAATACAGTACCCTCATAGCTCCTTCCCTGTACATGTGGACGTCAAAGATGCCACTGCAACGCTAGATTTAAACCAGACATACTATGTATCAAAGGACTTCCATACAATAATGACCCACCACCTAACCCAGAAGACAACTTCATAATACAATTCATTGAATTTACATACTATAACGACAGATTCTCACAAGAAACAATAGTAAATAAAACCCAAAAGTACCAACCACTAATAACAACATCATTAACCAAGGTTGGAAAGTAGACCCACTTATAGTCATCACAACATGAGCTAGAGGAACAACACATGTTCTTCAATGAAACTCCTGGAATAAAAATTTAAACTACTAGAAACCTCTATTAAAAACACGTTCGAAGAAGTAAACACCATCGCTATACACTATGCCAGCTCAATTATACTTCATAAAAGAAAAATAGAAAATAACCAACCACTACCAACAGAATATTAACTGAAATAAATTAGCAAGAAAAGGGGAGGTAGTGGTTAAGACCACAACTTATTTCTTTTTGTATTTTTCTGATTAGTTCAACATAACCACTTGTCTCAGGAAGGTGGGATGGGGCCGGTTGGTTGGTACAACTTTCCTGCCTATGACAAATTCACTAGCAGCACCAAATCATGAATATCACATTAATGCTCAGACAGACTCAACGGGACTCGAACCTGGACCATATAATTGTAATACAAACGTCCTTCACCAACCGACCTAGGAACCATGACTTGGCGACCACCAACAAAATAAACTCCAAATTATACCATAGTATTGATTTAAACACTCGATTAAAGGTTACTGTTGACTACTAGTACTAGTTATTGGTTACTAAAGTGTCTATTCTTGAAAGAGGAAAGTAGTCTTGCGCCAATGACCCTTTGTCCGGTGGGCAGTGGCTCATTGTCAAGACGAACAGACACTTTATTCACGCCGGCTTCAAAAGAGGTCCGGAGTTTCTATCTATCTATTTTGAGACTTAGCTCCATGTCAATTGAATGTTTGACACCTTCATCTGGAATCCATGTAGATCAATCCCGGCCATGCAAATAATGTTCATGCTGACAATTTCAAGCATTTAAGAGTCAGCACAAGTTCTAGTTTGAGCACTTGAAGAATGTTAGGTGAAATTTGCCTTGATTTAGAAGCTAGTGTGGCGAATGCTTCTACCTCAATGGAGTTTATGTGGCAAAGACATCAATTTTTTTTAACAAAAGTTATTCATTAAGGTACATTTTTTTGGTGCAAACTGGCACTACCGTACCCAGCCATCAAGGTCGACAAGTTATGCCAAATAATTTTATTTTTTTGAAATTTTATTTTTTAACAAATGCCAGATCATGAGGTTGGAAGTTCCATTTCTACTTGTATTTGTACCTTAAAAATGTGTAACCACTTGATTCGACAAGGAAAGAAATGACAACTTGTGTCATTGGCCAAAACTTGTAGTGATTAAAAAATGGAGTAGTGAGTAGAAGCATGAATCAAGGAGCCACCTTGGACGTCACCAGTGCTTATTTTGAAGAATCTTTATAATAACTATAAGATCTAATTTGAAATATGAAATATAACTATACAATAAATAAATGTTTTATAGTTGTAAACATACCACACAGGTAAAAATATAAGCATCTTATGAAAATAGTAAATGTCAAAAGGATGAAATTGTATTTGTAACCACTACTTATTTGAATGAATTAAGAACCCATTAAAGACTAATTTGGATGATTAAGCACTAAAATATGTCATTAATAAGGACTCTATTAAGGACTACATAAGTGTGCGGGGTTGGCTCATTAATTCGTGCTTCTACCCTAGTAAGTCATGTGAGTTCATTTAACTACACCAAAATCACCATATACTGGGGCCCATAGTATTTGTGAGAGGCTTTACCAATAATTATTTTTTCAAAATACTGTGGTAAAATCCATCCAAATTGGATGAGAATTTGACCAAAATGGATGAGAATCTGTCCAAAATGGATGAATGTACCCACCCACAGTAAATGGTGATTTCAGTGTAGTATGGCCCAAATTGGTAGCACAGTGCGTAGGCCGCCAGCAGACCGACGGTCGGAGTAACTTATACAAATTGACAACACCTGCGGACAAATAAACACACAAATACTCCTCTATCACAACTTGAGCAACGAAATTCCCAAATACTTAGTCAAGATCTGTCATTGCCGACAAATTGTTGCCAACTGATTTGATACACTTCATTGTTACTTGATACTTGTTACTATTTCTTTTTGTTTGTGATCATAGAGTCTACTTTCAAAAGAGAGCATCAAGGATAGCACGCGCGAACTTGGTCCTCGTGGCCAAGTTGAATTGGTAGTACTTCGGCACTTACCCAACAGACTCTTCATTCATGTACACTGATCCTTTGGGCCAAAATTACTCTCTCTCTTGCCAACTGATGAAGCTTTGATTTGTTGGAGGCCAAAATGGAGCTAACATGAACAAATCGCAATGTGGTAATTTTAAAACAAAACAATACAAAAAAAATTTAAAAGAAATCGATCCAACTTCATATTCTTTAAAATTGCAATATTTAGTGAAGTTAGCGCAGATTGAAAGTTTGAAGCATCATATCTATACCAGTCTAAGTTTTTTAAACTTAGGACTATTGAACGACACAATTTTAGCACTCTGAAACACGCCATTTTAACGAACTATATGACCATGTACTCATTTAATGTGAGCCAATGCAATTCAATCCTAACTAAGTTCAACAAAAATTGTTATATATAGCAGGTAACTTGCATTCAAAAAACAACATTAAAAATAATAATAAATTAAAAATGGGATGTTCTAATTATGTTGTTTCACCATGGGGTTTGCAAAAGCTTGGGTCATGTTTCTTACTTTCTTATTTGGTCATCAAGGAGCTCTTCCAAGAATGATGGGGAACATAATTTCAAGAGCCTCAGTTTTATAACCTTTACATAATTAACTAACTAGGAAATCAAACAAAAACGTGCATACTACTGCAGTTAGATGTACAAACCATTGCATCAAAACTGAAGGTTGCCGCAGACAAACCATAGTTACTCAAGTTGAAACCTAAATAAGTTAGACTCAATTCATATGTTGGCATCAAACGATCCAATTCAAATGGAGTTCGTGTACTTGCATAACTGATACGTACAAAAGTGAGCACGTATATCTTCGTCTCTACTTTTGCTAGTGTCCAGAGTACACAACGACATGTTTTGAAGGAAGGGTGTGTACGTAGAGTCGCCAATTCATTATTCAAAAGTTGCATTAATCGCAAAAAAATCTTGTACAGTGAATTGTGTGCCTACAAATTAATACTAGACTTTGTGCCTAACTAATTAATTTACTATCTACACTAGAGCCAGAGCTTCCAGTTAAGCCTGGGCCAGGTCGGGGGCCAGCTGAAGTAGGACCTCCGATTGGTGAGCACCGGAAGTTGATGATCGGACTTGCAATTCAGTTGGCTTCGATCCACTTTGTCCACTTAAAGCTTACCTCCGCACTCCGTCACCGTCATGCGCTCAAAATCACAACAATCGTCTGAGCTGAGAAAGAGCTTCTTGGGTACACGGTCAGCCTTTATATTTGCAGGCTCCAAAGCAAACTCTTGATACGTCCAATTGACGTCGATCTCGATGTTGTGTTCACCCCCGACCGCAATTGTGGCCAGTTTGGCGAAACAGTTTCGGTTCCCAACTCGTAATACCAACTCGTGCTGGGTACGATTGACGATCACGGTCTTCACCTTCGAGTTAGCCATGATCGATCTAATCGAGGATCCAGGCCAGCTGCAAGTACACTGTAAGTTCTAGGATTCAACTCTTGATCGACAAGTACGTTCATCACCTTCACCCTGCAAACAAGTGCACGTACGATTAAGATCAGAAACTCATACGCATATTAACTGCTTTCAGTATCATGAACATACCCAAATGAATGGTGCAGACGTACTGACGAGAATATTGGTTGTGTGGAGATCGATGTTCGGCTGGCCAGATTAAAGAGCAAGAGATCGATGTCAACAGTAGGATATCTGCAATATTATAGAAGTTCATCATTGTGATGGCCTTATACACTGATACACAGATATCAAGTTGACGCTTTCTGCCTCAGATGGGAAGACTTTTCGATCATATATGTCGGCCAATTACTAATAAAACTCGTAGTGTGCGTGATGCGGAAGATAGACAGAGCGTCAATGGCGGCGGGTGTCCGCGTTTTTAATTAGTGTGGGCTGCAGGGTGCATTAAAGCTAATACGAACAGGCTAAGCTGTCAGTCAGTACTGTTTTGGAGGCATTTTCAATGTGACGTTTGATTTAAATTGTTTATTAGAAAGGAAAGTGATATGTCAACGTTTGCAACAATCATGTATATAAATCACATAGTACAAGATGAAAGCAATATTGTAAAAATTTGGGTATTAAAAGCACTAAAATAGATCTATCATCAGTGGTTTTAAAATTTTAATGACTCACTAAGGACTTGTCTATGTGATAAATAACACTTTTTGGTAGAACTTTTGGGATAATCGAATGAGAATGATGATTATGTGAATGAAAATTGAAATTAATACATTAAAATTTTGTTCTTTAAATGAAAATCATGACTTTTTTGTCTCTAACGACTCTCCAAAAGAATCTCAAAAGGACTCTCCAAAGCACTCAAAACGAGGGACCCTTGGTTCATATTAGCAATGGACTTTGCATTGAATTAAAACTATTAACTTAATTTATTTCATGCAGTGATTTTTTTGGTCAGAAAACAGTTTAGCATTTTTGGTACATTTCCATGGCTTGAAGAGCAATCAGGCTCCTTGGATGGTCTTCTCATGTTAATATATAGGTAATATCAGGGTAATACACAACTTTGATGTTCTGAGTCGGGTGTACTCCGATCGAGATGAATTCCATGCCATCTGGCTTAATTATTTGCAGACTTGGCCGGAAGAGTAAACTGTACGTACGTGCAGTTTGTTTCATTGGATGAATTAGCTATCTGAGCTTACCAAGATGTAGATCCTCTGGTGCAGATCGATGAAGCGAAGGAGATAGCGACGTTTACATTGTTACATTAGCTTCATCGCCTAGAACAATCAACGCCATATTGGTTAAATCGGCCAATCCCTGTTATTTATTTTTTTAGTGTAACAAGTTATTAGAAATTAACAGGAATTGGCCAATTTAACCAATATGGCTTTAGTCTCAACCAGAAACTAGCTATCCTTCATCAACTAAAGGTGATGGATGGCAGTAACCTATGTACGCTTCTCCAGCCTCTACTGAACTATTTACTGCTAACTTTTGGGTTTCTTTAATTTCCCGAATATGGAGCTTGTCATACACAGGGAGAGATAAAGACATTCCCACATAGGATTTCATATGGGAAGTGGGACAAAATTCTCACAATTGTAACTTTCCTGTGATGAGTGTAGTGTATTTTTGATCTGGGAAAGTTCACCAGGGTCTCATATGCGATTCCCTGTGTGATTTCCCTGCGAGTCTCACTTTTCCCACTGAGTCTTAAAGCTGCTTATTCACCAGTTTAATGTTGACTCACCTGCTTGTAAAAGGAAAGTTTAACAAGTGTCAACTCTTGAGGCTCGGTGGGAAAAGTGAGACTAAAAGGGAAACGCACACATGGAAACCATTATGAGCTCCCTGTGGTTACGAATCTGTGGAAAATTTGTCCGCGTTTACCGTATGGGAATCTTGTATTTATCTCCCTGTGATATTCTAGATCTTTTGGCTGGCTGTAGGCCGGGTCACGTACACGGCAGAAACAGCGTTGACCAACAGATGCTTGCAAATACATACATGCCAACTTTCACATGCCATGATGGTTACATCCACAAGACGGGTTACTTTGTTCTAGTCTGCAGTAAGTTCATAGTCTGCAGTTCCAGGTCGACAGGTGGCTCTATCTACTACTTACTTCCATGTTATCTATCAACATGACAATTGTTTAGTGAACTTCCAGAGGAAATTGCAGACCAGATTAGACGACAAACTGCAATGTCTGCAGACTAGAATTGGTGATAGAGGCGTATAGTACACTTCATTGTATATACTGAATATATTAAGCAACTGACCCGACATGGGAGAAAATCGCGCATCGATCACTTGAAATTCTTGCAGCTCATTGACCGTTTGATCCGAAAGAGATAAACAACTATGTCGTTGTTATTCTCTCACGAGTAACCAGATATATTACTCTCTATGGTAATAGAACTCAGGGTCGAACTAATTACGTAAAATTACATATTACTGTTGAAATCCTGCAGTGACCCTTGATGATACATCAACAAGAGGTGATCATTCAGTTGATTCGCCGTGGCCGTGAGTAATTAATTATGCTTATCACCATGATTTTTTTGCAATTGCAGAGATTATTTTGGGTGAGATTTCAAATCCTGAAATCAATATCTGTCCCTGGTCTCAAATTAATCTTTTCACCGACTGAAGAAACACAGTTTTGGCAGACACCATGAGATCGATCGGTCATTAATTGTTGTGTACTCGGCAACTCTAATTTGGAGCCTCGTTGAAGAAAACAGTACAATCATGTTGAGTTACAGTGCAAGTAGTGAAGGATGATTGTACGTTTCCACAACCAGGCTGAAATGATATATACTTGTCTGACAATAGCGTCCAAGCATTAAATCACATTTACCACATGTAAGAAACTTGCGGGGCACTGAGACACAACATGAATGTAATTTCAGACTTCAAATGATTTATTGTGAAAGCAGGAGATGTCAATTCATGTCCACCCGCTAACATTGCCCATCCTTCATGGCATCTGAAGCTGTCTATGTATGAGCTTTGCCATTACAAATTACAAGTCCACTTCTGCTGCAGCTTGCTACATTGCCATGAAATCTCAATAAGGTTTAGTGTTATAAAACACGAGAAAAAACTTCCTAAGGTGCTTCTGTTACGTTGTGACCAATGTCCTATTTACCACATACGGAGTAGTTTGCAAGTATCTACAACATTGACCACAACAGGACACTTGCGTCGTATGTCTCTCCCTAAGGCACGTAGTTTTTCCTCCAGTGAGAGAATGAGTCCCAAGTACACTTCCAAAATGTTGTTTTTTTCATTATCAATTCATTACTGTTTTCAATCACAGAAATTCTTCTACATCGCCATGCACAAATTCTATGATCATTTCAATGTGAATTAAACAAGTTGTAATATTTGAGCTCATTCATTTTGAAGAAATGAAATGAATCCATATCTGAAAGGATTCACCAAGGGTAGCACTCACTATCTTTATTCATGTGTTGTTAGTAGAACTACCTGGACCAAGAGACTCTTCATGTTGGACTTTGAACCAGCACTGATAAAAACAAGTACTTGGGCACCAAGTACTAGTGTCGTTTAGAGCATGGTGCTCAAGGCCAATATTGACACCAAGCTAGTACCAATATGGGCTTTGGACATCATGTTCTAAAACTATTCCTTGGTGCCCAAAGACCACCCTTTCTACTAGTGCAAAGTATTGATTTTACCAATCAAATGAACCAATAAATTCACATAATAAAAGCCGTTACCGTACCCATCTTGTCTTTTGATCCAATTCCAATCAATGCACATAATAGGAGTAGAAAAAATTTCAGCTATACACAAACAGTTATGGATACAGATATATACAAACCAATAATTAAAGATACAACTACATTTACTAACAGATCTAATAGACCCTACCTAAAAGCAAGGAGGCTTAAGAATGTACTATAAAACATAATGTTGAGCTATACTACAAGTTTTGCACCAATGGTCCTTTGTCGCATGGGCACTCGTTCATTGTCATTACGAACACTTTATTCACACCGGCCTCAAAAGAGGACCGGAGTTTCTATCTATCTTGAGCTATACTTTGGAACAAAAACTTCTTATGTTTTGTTCCGCATTGGAATAAAATGTCCATTTGTTAAAATTCAAAAAAATAAAAAAACAAACTTCTAAGAGCATCTGTACCGTGGCTCTTCAAATTTCACCCTCAAATCAGCCCATTGCGGGTCTCATTTTGTGAGTGGCCACTCTCGCTGCCCGGCCTCGCCCCACAGTCTTCGTCCTCCCCGAGGTCGCGGTCCAGGGTACAGAGTAACGGTGGAGCTGCTGTAAGAGTGTACTTTTTGTTCTAAAGAAACACACAGGGCACCTTGACACATTCACCAGGTAGTAAATGGTACAAAAATGATGGTGAATTCGTGGTGAACAATTGCTAAATTGAAGTGGTTGCTCAATTTAGCAAGTGTTCACCACGAATTCACCATCATTTTTGTACCATTTACTTGGCAGTGAATCAGTCAAGGTTCCCTGTGACAGTGAGTATTATACATAATGTGCACAGTTGCTCCACCATTCTTTCCCCCAACACCTCCACCTGCACATTTTGTCCTTCAAATTCATGGCCATGAATGAGGGCTGGTGCTGTACAGGCACATCTGATTCACTGCCACCGAGCTGCTGCTGCTTGCGAGCCACCGTCTCGGTGTACAAGACGCCACGCTCGGATTCCTTCACAGTGATGCGCTCATAATCGCAACAGTCATCCGAATTGACAAACAGCTTCTTCGCCGCGTCGCTCGCGTCCTCCAGCACGAACTCCTGGAACGTCCAGTCCATGCACAAACGCACGGTGTAGTGCTGGCCCCGTTTCACACTGGCTATGCGCACAAAGCAATGCGGGTTCCCAACTTTCATGGTCAGCCCCTGCCCTGTCTCGTTCTCTATCACTGTCGCCACCTTCGCATTCCTCGCCATCGCCATAGCTAGCTGCACCCGATCCAACAGCTCAGCCTAAATGCCTCCCGGTCACAAGAAGTGGATCGACCCGGTTCTCTAGCTAGAATTCAGAAGGCAAAAACGAGAGACTCTTCTTTGGAACTGATCGAGCTCTGAGTATCCGAGGATAGTTTGATGGCAAAAGAAGAAAGGATATGACACGAATTGCAGCCTGGAGTTAGCACAAATGTAGATTGAAAGGAACTGAAACCGATTTATCAAGACGTTGAGAATCGGTCGCTAAAGAGTGGTGTGGTGTCGGTCACTCGATGAATGCTGGAAGTCGGCAGACGAGGCCTTCCTCCCCATAACGGTAATGTCGGAAAGAATAAGCCCGTTTTCATGAGATCCTTGTTTTCTGGGTCAGATCTCATTTTCCTGGAAAGAATCTAGCCGTTGAATATTAATTAAACTGCCAAAAATACAAATGTCGAGCGTATCGTTTACGATAGTTTTCGATTTCTTGCAGTAATCCTCACGTCATGAAGGACGAAGCACTCGCCGACACGGAAAGCCGACATGGACAGGAAACAGAGTTCGCACGGCAGACGGCTCAAGCAAAGTGGAATGTTGTGTTGCTTTGACACTTTCTAGTCAAACTATTCCAACCATTGAAACTATCCAAATCATAAATTATTGCTAAAAATAATACTCTGCATCGAACTGTTTTCGACGCGTTAAACATGTTCATATGCACAACAGTTCAAAAACTAGGGTCTAGTTGCAACGATCAGCTTCACGAATGCAGATGATGATAGTTACTGCAAATCCAGAAGAGACACGCCAATGCATGTGAAATCACATATCGACAACCCGGTTTCAACCTAAGTGTAAGAATATTGCTACAATAGAAACAGGAACCATGATGACTACGACTAAACAGAAGCGCTCCCATCATCTCAGACAAAAACAAACAAATGTAGCACAGTAGAACGCTAAGGAAATTGCAATTAAATCCGAGCAGGAAATTTATTTGAATGTTTGTACACAGATGTCCAGAGACAACAGTCTCTGACAAATAAACAGAGAAATCGTACTACGGTTTCACAGGTTTATAGACACTTTGAACCGGATGGCGTCACGAAAATCTACATGCCTCCTCTCAAACGCAGAACTAAGTGCAGAGTAGACTCCTTCTGGATGTTGTAGTCTGCCAGTGTCCGCCCATCTTCCAACTGCTTCCCAGCAAAGATCAACCTCTGCTGATCAGGAGGGATGCCCTCCTTGTCTTGGATCTTCGTTTTCACATTGTCAATGGTGTCAGAACTCTCAACCTCCAGGGTAATTGTCTTGCCCGTGAGAGTCTTCACAAAAATCTGCATGCCTCCCCTCAAACGCAAGACAAGGTGCAAGGTTGACTCCTTTTGGATGTTGTAGTCAGCCAGGGTTCGGCCGTCCTCCAGCTGCTTACCAGCAAAAATCAGGCGCTGCTGGTCGGGCGGAATCCCCTCCTTATCTTGAATCTTCGTCTTCACGTTGTCAATCGTGTCAGAGCTCTCCACTTCCAGAGTAATGGTCTTGCCAGTGAGGGTCTTCACAAATATCTGCATGCCTCCCCTCAAACGAAGCACCAAATGAAGCGTGCTCTCCTTTTGGATGTTGTAGTCCGCTAGGGTTCGGCCATCCTCCAACTGCTTGCCAGCGAAAATCAACCGCTGCTGGTCAGGCGGAATTCCCTCCTTGTCTTGAATCTTCGTCTTCACGTTATCAATAGTGTCCGAGCTCTCCACCTCCAAGGTAATCGTCTTGCCCGTAAGAGTCTTCACGAAAATCTGCATGCCTCCCCTCAAACGAAGCACCAGGTGCAGCGTGCTCTCCTTCTGGATGTTATAGTCGGCCAGGGTTCGCCCATCTTCCAACTGCTTCCCGGCAAAAATCAACCGCTGCTGGTCGGGTGGGATCCCCTCCTTATCTTGGATCTTCGTCTTGACATTGTCAATCGTATCGGAGCTCTCCACCTCAAGTGTGATGGTCTTCCCCGTCAAGGTCTTCACGAAAATCTGCATTCCTCCCCTCAACCGGAGCACCAGGTGCAGCGTGCTCTCCTTTTGAATGTTGTAATCCGCTAGGGTTCGGCCATCTTCCAACTGCTTGCCAGCAAAGATTAAGCGCTGCTGGTCGGGCGGAATGCCCTCCTTATCTTGTATCTTCGTCTTCACGTTGTCGATGGTATCAGAGCTCTCCACCTCAAGCGTGATGGTCTTGCCCGTCAGCGTCTTCACGAAGATCTGCATACCTCCCCGCAACCGAAGCACCAAGTGCAGAGTACTCTCCTTTTGGATGTTGTAATCCGCCAGGGTGCGCCCGTCCTCCAACTGCTTACCAGCGAAAATCAGGCGCTGCTGGTCAGGCGGAATACCCTCCTTGTCTTGGATCTTGGTCTTGACATTGTCAATGGTGTCGGAGCTTTCCACCTCAAGGGTGATAGTCTTCCCCGTCAACGTCTTCACAAAGATCTGCATCTTGAACTAAGAAATTGGCACAAACACACGCGCACTCTTTCCTACAAATCTATCGATCTCTACGACAAGGCTGTTGATCTCTCCAATAGAGCTCTGGATCTCAGCAAACAAGAGAAGAATTATGCAGAGAAGGACAGGGCCCTAGGGCTTATATGCGATGACGAGAGGAGAGGTCGGTGGGAAGCGACTCAACGAATGTTCGTTGGATGATTATTTTCTCTTCGTTGTTGGGTGGAAGAGGGAAATTGCTGGTACTCGATGAATATTTGAGGATGAATGTGGACGGTGTTATCGTTGGTAGGCTATACAGAGGTGTAACGTACATGCGAGGCAATGGCTATTCTGGAAAGACGAAAGGAACTTCTGGAAGAGTGTCGAAGTTACGAGATGGAACGAATTGACACGTGTCGTAGTAGACTTGACACGTATTATTGTTCTAAATGAGGTGGAGATGCTGACGTGTGCAGGATTGGGCTGAGGAGATAATATTCTATTCTCCCGTCAATTTCTTCAAGGGTTAAGGTCGAGACACCTAAAACCGATCAAATAGGACATGTACTATACTTGGGATAGATGAATTGATATTTTGATTATTTTCCTCTTTTAGCACTACAAAAGTTAAGAAGTTTTCATATTTAATTATTATTTTTTAATAATTATTTGATTAAGTACAAATTTTTAAAGTGCGAAGTTGTAGGTGTACCCAAAACCGATCATATGCTCTAATGTACAAATGAGGTACATCTTCCCTTTCAAAATCTAGAAATTAGGCCTGATCGGTTTTGTGTCCCTGGTCGGGAATGGGTGTCTCAACCTTAGAGCATGGCCACCCATGTCCTCCTAGAGTCTCTCACACTCAAGAAATAAATGAAAAGTGCGGAGGGCCCTTCAAAAATGCCTTTTGACTCTCAATCCTAGTGTGTTAAGAAATGGCCCTTCAAATTACTATTTAGTTAACTATATCCTCACATTCTACTTGTAATTGGTCCATTGACTATTTGATGTGCACTTTTAATGTGTGACGGGCGTGAAGGGTGGGGTAGTGTAAGTGCAAGGGCTCTTCAAATGTAGATGAATAATTTCAATGAGTCAGCTCTAGCGTGCATAGGTGTGAATGCTCTTAGGCTATTCCTTTCATCTCGTTGGGATTCCCTACTAGCTGAGGAGACCCCTGATTTACTCATAGTTCAACCTCAAAATCCCGCTTCTTCATCCTAATTTAACACTAAAGAATCAAATTCAAACAAAATATTGAATCATTCAATTCTAGTTCGGATAGTTTTAGCAAGCTACAATATCAAAATACCTATAAATTTTACCATAGACAATTATAGTTAGGTTTGGTTTTTCATGGTTGAAAGGTCATCAATCCCTAATCTATGTAATATTAAATCTAGACTCTTGAAATTGAATGCGCAGTGTTAGTTAGATAATTGCACATAAAGACCGCCCCATATGGCCTAAACTATAAATAAAATTTTCCCTGTTTTTAAAAGCTTGATTAGAAAACCTTACTACATTTATAATAAGATGCCAATGCACCGTACTAAAAATACCAATACTAAAAACACCAATTTGTAGAGATGATATTTAAGCCATGATTCCAATCAAGAGAGTACAAACTAAAATCTAAATTCAAATATTTGAAAAAATAGTTAAAAGAGAGTTAAAAAATAAAAATACCTGATTTTATTTATTCTCATTTTTAATTTTTAATTTTTTGTAAATAGCTTCAAATGACAGCTTCAAATGGTATGGGCACGACAGAGTATGAATAAGGAATTCAAACAAAGTTATTTATTAAAAGGAATAATAGGCTTCAAATGGTATGGGCACGACAAAGTATGAATAAGGAATTCAAACGAAGTTATTTATTAAAAGGAATAATAGCCTTTAAATGGTTCCAAAGACTCCTCAATTACCTGTTTATCTAACATTGATCAAATAAAAGAAAGGATGAGATATTACTAAAGTCACCTAACACTTTTCCAATAATTAACAAACCCCATGAATATCAGTTTGGCAAAAGTTTGTAAAAACTACTACTTTATAAAATTATATAAATAGACGCATCTCTCAAATTCTAGCACAAAATCACAGCACACAACAATAGACAAACTGATATCCCAAGTACATACTCCGTGAAGCATGAGGGCAAAAGAGAGATACCATGTTTTTATACGTAGTCTGAGTATGAGTACACCCAACCTATCCTTCTAAAAACTCCATTTAGTAAAGTAGATATGTCAGACAATTAAGTTTAGGTGAACTCTGCTAAACTTCAATATTGCATTCATCCACTTGATGCCACTTGATGCCACTTGATATCAGACTTCAAGATGTACCGGTAGATGTAGTTAAAAATATGGAGTTAGCAATTCTTAAAAAACATTGATTCAACCTATACTAATACACATTTGGAAGAGGCTGGAATCATAACTTATATTGTAAAGTGTTGATCTTTGAAAGATGAAACTTTTAGCATTGGAATCTTGTACACATCGATGTTGCGGCTACGTAAATATTGTAGTGGTTGTATATTAATTTAGCACTCATTACAAGCTCCGGTCCAAAAACACAAAAATGGCCAAAAGTTTGACCTCGTTGCACGCAAACTCAAGAACTCACACGCAAGAAAATCGCACGCCCAAGAACCCTAAACTCACTCGACCACGAGCATTTCTTCAACACACCCATGCCGCAAGTCGAAGTGAGGCCGCCATAGCAGAAAACAACTGCATGAGGAGTTTCGCCCGTTGTACATTTCTGAACGCCTTCGAGCGTTGCGCCTTTGAGAGCACCTCCATCCACTCGTTTTTTTTTCTAGCGCAAAGCCTAAAACTCAAACTCAACAACGCAAGGAAAGAAGAAAACTGCGACTCCTAACCTCTATGAACTGAGAAAGAAAGACGAAGAAGAGTGGCTACATCTAGTCAAATCCCTTGAGCGACCCGTGACTAGTAGGTCACTCACCTTTGATTGGTGCATCTAGATCGTAATAGGGTTTTGCGCGCCCTAAACCAATGGACGGCTAAGATTTACAAACAAGAAGTACTTGTAGTACTACTTACAGATAAAGTACAATTCATGTACAATACAATTTTTGCCGATTCGTACCCAATGTAGTGTACTTCTACCTTGTACTCCATGGGTCATACGATATGCATATATGACCCGTTGAGTGTTGGAGATGAAACCCACTTAGCATTCTATTGATGACTGTTACTAGATGTTTTGTGTTAGTCCACTAGAATTAGCTTACATATAAACGTGTATCTTATTAGGCAATAGGATTACGATAAAATTAACGTAATCCCTCTAACTCTCTATATATACTATCTCTATGCTTAATATTATCATCTTTCATCACACTTCTACTATACATGATTTATCGTTGAAAGAGTTCATTGGAACTAGTTCCATGTTTTATTGATTAGTTTCACTAAGGTACCATATTTGTGCCATATGATAATTTGTGCTACTTTGTAATTAATAGATCACTAATGTATATAAATGATTATTGTATTGTAAATGATGTTTAGGGTCTCAATGGAATGGTCTTGTAATCATTTGATTGCTAGGCTAGGAAATTTTGAGAGCTTTAAATTATCATCAGAGTGGAGCTCTTGGCCAATGGTCTCTCAATAAATATTGATTGATTATTGCACTTTGAGCGCTCTACTCTATGTTTGAGACAATGTTAGTTTGTTATTTGTTAAAATCATTGTGCCTCAAGGGTATTAAATTTAAGTATGCTCACAACCACATTATTATTCGTTAGGACGGTTCACTCTTATTGTCTGTCACTCGATATCAATATTCTCTCCTAAAGTGTTATATTTTGATTTAGCAAGTATATATGTTCTCCTTTCTATTGCAATAGTGATAGTAATTGTTGTCAAAACACTTCGAATTTAGCTGAGGTTTCAGAGCAATACCAAAAGAGGAGTAGAAATGAATGATCAAAGGTTGGCAGAATGATTGAGCCCCACTAAAGCAGATACATGGAAGTATGGAATAGACGAGTAAGAAACAATGACTTTCAACAAACTGTTGATGGCAGTCCAATAAAACAAACTTTAGGAGCGGGAATTAAATGTGACTAATATGACAACGTTTACAACCAGGTCTATATTCGTGTGATGCACACTTGTAGAGTGTACTCTATTTGGTGGTCATCCATAGTTACAGATGTAAATTGTAAAGAAAGGGCACGTGTTGTAACCATGAGACAAAAAAAGGGAGTGAAAGGATGATTATTTAGAATATGTATATAAATCAATCACTTACGAACATTCAAGTATTTGGTACATATGCTATAAATTTTTGCAATATCTTTTTCTATTTATGTATTACTCCATGTACATACATCAATGATGGAGCGTCTAATTATTGTGCATTACTGTCCATCATATTTGAGGATGTGTACTATATTTCGTAGAGTTTGTACATTGAGATCGTATATTGTCTTTATCACTTCACAGATGAATATGCACGAATATTCAGTGGGTATTCCATATGCCAATCAACACATGGTGAGGTAATACAACCATGAACAACATAAAATAAATATTTAGGAATTTTTTTAAATAATATATTGGTACATGGATCTGTATCCCTTCAAAATTACAAAATTTCCTGTTGGATATACGTTCAACACACACATTATAATATAATAGATGCATTGTTAGATGTGTCCAAAAACAAGCATATTCATGTGATTTGTAATTTTGTGCAGACAGGTACCAAAACTATAAAATTTTCAGGGCAATAGGTCATTCAAAGATAAAAACATCCATGAACACTATTCACTTTTCAAAAACAAAGTTGAACAATAAAGGATTAAGGAATCTGAAATCAATGATAATTTTGGTAATGATTTTTAGGTTTGTTATGATTTAGAGCATCTCCAACGAGAAGCACCATTGGTGCCCCCAATGGCTCTAGCGCACTACACTGCGAATTCCAATTCCCGATGTTGCGTCGCCAACGAGCATGCCCAGGATTTGTTAAAGCTCAGCACACGCACAGCTAAAATCTATGTTATCATGCGCCTCTCCAAACCACTCTTCCTAATTGTCCAAATCTTCTGATTCCTCTGACCAAGGTTTGGCTGACGTAGCAATATCCGATGGCGGGAAGAGTCGAAAGTATAGAGCAAGAGTTGGCAGTTGCAAGCAGTTTGAAGTCAGACTCTGCAGCCACGTGGAGGGTGGAATGGGGCCGTGGGTGATGCCACGCCACACATGGCATACATAGTTGGGACATGAGCACACTTGCGAAATTAGGACACAATGACCATATCACATCGCAAAGTCGTTTAAGGCAAGGTTCAAGGGTTGGTGGTGCATCTACTTAGCAATCTATCATTGGAGATGCTCTTAAATTTTGGTGCATACAGAAAACAACCCCAAAATGAGACAATCCTATAATTCTAGATTCCAAAAAAATATGCAAACTTGAACAGACAACACATTATACCATTCATTTACAGTTTTCTAGTTACACAATGTAGGAGTTTGGTTTTGGATCTAGAGTGCTTGAATTTGATAATCGGGCGTTTGTTTGGTATGGTCCACTAGAATTCTTATCCTTGTGCACTCTTTTGACGGTTTTGAGAATTTGAAAATCCATTTCAGAGAGAGAAAAATATTTTTGTGAAATCTAAAGTAGTAGGATTGAAATCTAATTTGTTTTCAAAATTACTCAAATGAAAAAACTTTCAACTATAAAGTAGTTCAAAATCATCATATAAACACATTAGTACAAAAAAAAACTCATGAAAATTTAATGTGTCCTAAAATGGCCTTACAATGTCAAAAAGTAGCCCGAAAAATGACCCATTTGACCCAAAAAGCAAAAAGTGTTCAAAAGAGACGCGTGCACTAAAATGACTCCCAAACATTCAGAACAACATGAATTGACATGAAAATTTTACCATGATAACTAGACTTCAAGGGGAATCCAGCCCAATAATTTTTATTGAAAACGGACATGGGATGAAGGAGATACAAGCCCCCAAAGTTGCAGCCCTCAAAATGCACAGAAACTGTCCAAAAAAAAAGGACCCTACTTTCAAATGATCACCAAAAATTCAATACATGTGTGATTGATCTGAAAATTTTACCACTCATTCCGTACATCATGCGGTTTGTTTTTTTTCAAATTTCATTGAAATCGAAAACTTTTTGCAAAACTTACAGCTCTTCGAAGGTGAATGTACCCCAAAAAACGCCCAAAATATGAACGTCGGGACGGTTAGGGGTTAAAATGGGAGTTTTGATACTCAAAATCTTCAACACAAAATCATATTAACATTCTAAAATTTTAGTTTTTGGATAACATGTACATAAATCTAGAAGTCGGTTCACTCATTTTTCATTGAATCATTGCTACATAATTTTCAAATTGGTTTGAAAATTAGCTTTTTAGTCAAAATGCTCAAAGTGCACAAATGTGCACCAAAATGTAGTTAGTTCACCAAGAGGAGTTCATGGACCGTACCATACAAACGCCCAATCGTGAATTGAAAAATAGTGAACACTGAGAAGTTATAGAAATAGGATGATTGATTATCCAATTATAGATGTTTATAGCATCTAATTTTTGTAATTGAATAATAAACATAACGTGGGCCCCATAAATATAAAAAGATTATGTAGATTTTTTTTTTAAAACCATCTATAGAGGAGCCGCAAAGAGGTTGGATTGAGTTGAGTTTGGGTCGAGTTTTCCAACCGAATTGAATGTTTTCAACTAAACTCAATCCAACTAAGTGGCATAGAAGGGGTTGGGTTAGGTTGGAATTGGTTTTAGTTGAACAGTGGAAAAGGCACCATCTAAACAACTCCCTATGTCCTGATATAAGGAACACCTCCTAAAATTTAGCACAATGTTTCCAACACTATGTTGAATTTTAGGTGTTCTTTATATTAGGACAAAGGGAGTAATAGTATAATTTTCAACTGATGGATGGGGGATTACACTTGAAAAAGTCCCTCAAGAAGGGGACTACAGTTGAATTTTCTTCTAAATTATTTTCTCTGTGTGGCCCAAAATTGAAACCATTTTCAATCCATAAGCACCTAAAATTTTCAACCCAACTCCTTGTGCTCCAGTGATTTTAAAACTACAATCTAGATTCTTGGAAAATTAATGGTTAATCTTGTATACTTCTATGTTAATTATATTTGTATTATTGAAGACTTTTAAGATTAGTGCATTCATAATCACCAAAGTTTGGAATTACATCCTGCACTCAAATTATGAAACATCTTGCCTAAAATTAAAATATTCATCATCATGCCTCATGATGATTTATAATGCACCTGTATTTAGCACTTCGATAATTTATAACTTATTTATATAATGTCCAAATAATACATATCGAAATCTTGTACTAAAAATGTAGATTTCAAAAGACCAGTTTGAAGGAAGTGATTGTGAGGAATTTTAGAAAAGCGAGGATATTGCAATCCTACAGTCATTTAACCCTTAAACGTCAGAGCGTCCAGAAAGTGGACGACTAACAGATTCAAACCCTTCTCACGTTCTCATCAATGCTTGGATGAAAGTCATCCAATTTTTTGGAGATTCTTCATCAAGTTGTTGTCCTATCTAACGGTTGGATTTAGTCATACTTGATTACATATTTTTCTAAAATTACAAATGTAGAAGTATGTCAAGTCGTTGACCAAGCCAAAATTGCGTTGACTGTAGTTCAAAACTGGTCTTGCAAAAATGAGGTCATAGATTTAAGGAACACAAAATTTTCAAACAATCACCACGTTTAAGAGTATCTCATTTCAAATTCATTCCAACAAATTTTACTCAATAAATATTAATATTTTGTTTGTAATCGAATTTAGAAGGAATTTCAAATTTTAGCTTTCAAATTTTATAATTAAATATTGGTGATAGTATTAGTGAATCGAACCGTATGGATGGAATCTAAAATTCAAAATCTAGAACTTTCATTTGTATATCTATTCCAAAATATTCTTCTAATTAGTACTTTATGATGATTTTTCACAAACTGTCAATTCCAGGGACACCCTGGTACGTTTAGGGGTTAATGTCTGTGCATAGGTGTATTCTTCAGTTTCTTTTCTTGTTAACAAATTTGACTTTGATTTGAAATTGATGATAGCAGATTTGTATGGTGGTATCTCTATGACTTTTTATGCACCTATGATTGTTCATCTATTTTCTTATAATTGAGCACCAAAATAAAAAATAGGAGCAATGCAATTATTGAATCATGTTAAAAAACCAAAATCCATTAGGAGCACTAACAGAAATAATGAAATGAATTAAACACCTTTTTTTATTGACTCATGTAAAAAAAGAAGCAATTTTAAAATAAATGCACTTCTAAAAGTAACAATTCTTCAGTAAAAGAAGAAGTTGATTTGATTTCCTACACTAAGGTAGGGTGGAATTTTATGTGACAAAAGGTATCTGGATTTAGATTCGGATATACTGGATTTAGGTGTGCCTAGCATAAATTTGAGATTTAGAGACGAGTGCCTTACCTTCAAGGTATGCAAGTCTATTTGCCCATTATCAACTAATGAGAGACAAAAAAGCATCAACAAAGATTTGGAACTTTATATACCGGTAACCTCTTGAATACACAAATTTTTGGACATTGCTTCAAATTATCGTCTGCTGTAATCGAAAACAAAAGCTTTGCAATGCAATGCACAGCTGTCGAGAATGAATGGAACTGTTGAGGTTTCATCACTTCTAAATTGATCTGTGGATGCAAGTGATTTCGTACAGTTGATGAAATCACTTTGGGCTGATTTTTTAGGCTTTATAAGACACAGAAATCAGGAACCTCGACTTTGCCGTCGCCAGTTTTAACTATGGTCTCACAACTACATAGCATAATAGAGCAATGGGAGCCAACACCCTTTTGCAATGGCACCACAATCTAATTACAATTAGAAACTAAGTTTACGTGACAATGACATGGTAGTCTCAAAATTCATGGAATACAAATTGCATTCCTTCATTACTTAGAAAAGTGGATCTAAGTGAAGATTCTCTATTGATCCAGTATTCAAAAGGGTGCTCCATTGCGCTATGTATTCTGTGAGAATTTCAACAAATTAGCTGTAAAATGTTTTGAAGGAATTTCCCCTTATTAGGTGAAGGCTATTTCGTTTAACACCTGGATTTTGCGAACTTCAGGTGTGCACGTACCATAATGAACACACCAATGCAAATCGGATGGCTTCATACTGCTAAGTGCTAACATGGACAACTGTGAAAATTATTTAATTGTCACTGAATGTGTGAAGGAATCAATTGTCAGTCGGGTTAATTTAAAACTGTGAATTGATCAAATTATAATGTATTCGACCTCCTAAGCCACGTATGATATGAACGATTCTAGTACCCTGCAGCAGCCAGTGGGTCGTTCGCAGCGTAGAAAAACATGCAAAGAGGAGGGTCCACTTTGCTCAAAGCCAGAACGGCAGAAGGGATGGTCCACACACCGTCTCCGCAGATGAGGCCGGCAGCTATGGCAGGGCTCATGACATCCGACTTGGCCCGGTCAACTCTCTCGTACACAAACCGGATGATGGAGCCCACGAACATGTCAATAGCGAAGTAGCCGCCGATGTAGAACGGAATGGCCATCGCCATGGGAATGGGAACATACTGGGAAATCCGTTTGGGAAGCAGGTCCCGCACGAGGTTGATCAACACCGCGGCAGCAAACATGCCATAGCAAAGCTGCAGGCAGTGGGCTGGGAGAGCACTGAAGCCTTCCACGCCAATCAACGCCATGGACCTGTACCAGTGATTTTTTTTTGTCAGGAGACAGTTTAGCATTTTTGCTACTTTTCCATGGCTTGAAGAGCAATCCAGGCTCCTTGGATGCTCCTTGTAATATCAGGGTAATACACACGTGCTACTGCACCTAGGTGCTACTTAGGCAATACCTGGGTGATACCTTAGGTTTAAAGAGGCTACACATCTTGACTCCATGTAGGAAATCTGACTAGTATTCCTTTCGTTTTTTCAAAAATCCTTTGTATGAATTAGCCAGCCCAAATTTTATGCAGCAATTTGGCTTAAATTAGCAACAAATAAATCACTGACCTGTACACCACGGCATACGGCGCCTTGTAGAGCCCGTCTGGGTCGCCGATTGGGAAGGCCTTGTAGAAGAGCCAGAAGGTGGACGGAGCCAAGATGCAGCCCAACGCCGCTCCGATCAATTGGCTCACGAACATGGACCGTGGGGAGGACAAGGTCAGATACCCTGTCTTGAAGTCTTGCATGAGGTCTGCGGCTGTTGCCACGATGGACATCATCACCCCACACAGTGCAAGGCCCACCAGCACTCCTCCACTTGTGCCCGCCCACGCACCGAACACGAACAATGCAAGCTTGCCATACGTTGAGGCCAAGCTCCAGTCTGTGAGGCCGCACCCGTACGCGTTGCAGAAGGCCAGGACAGGGGCAAAAAAGTAGCAGATGAGGACATAGTACCATTTCACAGGCGTGAATAGCTGAGGGATCACTATGATTGAGATTATGGCCAGGCCGACGTAGCCAACAATTGCCACCCATGGTGGAATTCCCTCCTTCATGAAGATTTCTGTTCGTCGGGCGTGGTCTCGGTCCACTGGGGGTCCAGTTTCTCTGCAATTACCAGGTTCGAAAGATGTCATCAAACGTAGATATTGACACTACGGTGAAAGACATACAATCACGTAGCCAACTTCGCTTCATGACAATGGCCATGTCCATCCTATTGACGAGCAACAACACCCATGTTGAAGGGAAACTCAAATTATGAAGATGCATACCGGCATTGGCTACTGGGAGCTGATTACGGGCATTATAGTGGAGGTACATTTCTCGGCCTGATATGTAAATGATTTTGGTGAAGTTGTACAATCCATCACCCAAGATAACGGCAATTGCAATAAAGACCTGTAGTAGTCACATTTTATAGTCAGTAAGGAGAGGAAGGGAAGGACTGAGGCATTGATGGTTTTTTAGACAAGACAGATCTGTCATTCTATATAATGTCGGGCTCCATGAAAGCCTGGATTTGCACCGACTGTTAATGTTACCTTGTAGCCATATAGACCTTTGAAGTCGGTTGATCCAAGACCCGCAGGATACCATTCGCCCTCATGGTTTGCGATCAGTGGCCACATCACACACCATGAAACTATCGCCCCAAGCAGTACAGACACATTCACAATGTGAGGAGATATGATACCCGCCCCAATGTAAGTCATACTGAAGTCGAAGTACATCCTGTACACATACATCAAGAGCACAGTGAGAAGATACTTCCAACATGAATTCGATTCACTGCTTAATCTTATATGGAGCCATGTGAGGTTCGTCCAACTGTTGTGCGATAATCCAGATGGCATCCACTTAGTCCTTCATTTGCTGAAACTTGCGAGTACTTGAGCAACAAAGCGGAACTGAAATTACATACATGTTGTGATAAGCCTTCAATCCCAAGGATGGGAAGTTCTCAAATCCACAGCTCTCACCGATGCCACTAAAGAACCACTTGAAGAAGCTCCAAAAGAAGCTGATAGTAAAATACTTGCCTAAACACCTCACTTGCTTCCTGCGCCCCATACACATGCCATTAATAAATCTCAATTACTTCGAGCGTGTTGCCTGCAACTATCTGAGTAATTCACGAGGAGATTCTGAACTACAACTAACTGCTGTAGATTTCAAATAAATGGTAAGGACAAATTTTCAACAACTTGGACGAAAATCACAAATTTCTCTCATTTAAAGATATTTTTGAAACACGTACTTGGCGATCGCTAAACCTCCTGGAGTATGGAAGCTGTTGATTAAAATGCCCGTTGCCGTACCACTTGGGTAGCACAGCTTGTAATCAATAACCATAATCTGCAACAGAATGAGGGCAGACAAGAGGTTTAAGGCCCCGGGTTGTGACTACGATAACAGTTATTGAAGAGTTTTAAAGTTTAATACCAGACCAAAAAATTCCAAGAAAGTGGCATTATAGATTAATTCTCCAGCAATTTTCACCGGTTTAGTTATTGAAGAATCGAGTGTGCCAAAACCAGGGAAGCGATTATACCATGGTTTAAGTGGTAGGCAATTATACCTTTCGAAGTATAACAATGGAAAAGATTCCAACGAAGCTGACAGTGGCAACAAACGCCATCATCCAAGCAAGACCCGGGTTCTTGACATTCTCGTTGCCAGGAACATCCCCAGTCCCTGCTTGAGTGTTCACCCGATCATGAGTCTGCTGATTCATACCGAGTAAGTATGAACCAAAACCACCTGCAGATTATCCCACAATAACATAAAATGTTCAGCACTGTCAGTTGCAGATCTTTCAAACCATAATACTTACAACTCTCAGCAGCATAGAAATTCCATGAGGAACTGTCACAACATGTATTCAGCTTCAGACATAACATTCTTGTATGATGATTTCTACCAAGTCATGTAACGACATTCCTGCAAACCAGAAAAAACAAAAAAAAAATTAACTGTGTCAATACGGATCCAAAGAAATGATGAAGTCAGAGATCATACCACTGAAAGCCAGGCCATAACATGATACAACACAAGTCTGGATGACAGTATTCTCTTGGCGTGTGAAAGGCTTAGTGAAGAGCCCCAACTTTGAAGATATGGCGGTCCACATTCTGATGAAAAAAAACCCGAGCAATCCTGCCGAAATGTTGAGAGAGGGAATGATTCCGACAGTCAAATTCAGCTTGTGTGTAATGACACAGAATAGAGTTCCCAAAACGACAGACACTGCCAGACCCCTTGGTGTGAGTTGCTCCTGCCACCGTGGGACTTCGAGAGACATAAAACCGTCTTCCAAGCTGACGGGCCCATCCTTGACCCCCTGGAGATTTGGAATTGTGCAGTGAGAAGCTTTCAAATCGCCTTCAGCCGTGTCAGTCGTGCAAGTGCTTGAGCTCACAGAGTCGTCGTCATCGTGAGTTCCATGGCCAGGACGGCGAATCAGCCCCCCTTCACCTCCTTTCTCTCGTGCCATGTTATGCAAACTCAGAAGGTCACCGATAAATACGAATAATTCTGAAAGTGTCCGAAAATTTCCGAAGCTCTCTGCTGCGAGATTATACAGCGGTGGTCAAGAAATTACTTACGTACCAGTGAGGCGGTGACCCAGTCGACTCAACGAAAGAATGATCAACTAGTAAATTGTTCTGCTAATACAGTCTTAGGTTTCGAACAAGATTAATTAACATCGTCAGTACAAGGATCCTCGATGCTTTTTATGTTTCAGTACCGAAGGAATACAAGCCTCAGAACCAACCGAAGCTAAAAGTATCAAATTAGACCACTGGCAGAGGTGACAAACAATCTCCAGTTCTCCACACTCGAACTACAGTCGATCGGTCTCATAGCTTCTAACTTTTTCATGCAAGAAACTACAGAAATCTGATAGAGTATAAATAAATAAATAAACTCAGCCACTATTACAGCCAAAACCATTTTATTCTGTTCTCCGATTTCTTTTTCGGTAATAATCTAAACGTTTTTAAATCTTTGCATGTGTACTTACACAGCTTAAAAAAAACCCACAGTCAAAAACGTAATTGAAAGGTTCCGTTTCCCGGCAATCAATTCAAGTCGGAGAACTCATACTGTAATCAATGGCCACATGCAGACACGCGATTTGAATGAAAAACTACAGTCGAGCGAAATTCATGAACAAGAATGGCCACCATCGCCTACCTTGAAAAGCTTCAACTCCACCACCCTCAATCTCAACATAAAAAAATTCGAAAGTGCAGCACATTTCAACACACACATATAGCTTACCCCCGGCTTCATTGCAAGGATTTCTGGCAGCCAACACCGATCTCTGCACCATGGACGCTGATCTCTACCTATACTTACACGCAAACCAAACAACACAATGGTGATAGCAACAGACTAATTACCTTCAGAAAGACCCTCATCCGAAATGGAGGAAAAAGCGGGGGAAATTCAAACCATAAGCCCCGCCCAAAATTTGACTTCACTAATTTGAATTAATCCCATCGACGTCCGTCACTCTCAACTCGGTCTCGACTCTTACTCTTCTTCTTCTTCAACGGTGGTCCCGATGGAGCTTTAAAGCATGATCGTGCGTTCCAATAGAGAATGATTCTTCTGCAACTTTGACAAAGTATTGTACAGATGGTAGGTGAGTGGAATATCAAGTAGCTACACGAATGTCAAGCTGGAAGTCAAGTGGAATATATCAAAGAGCCCTGTCATAAGTGTTTGGACATGAGAAATCCGTATTGGCAATGAGAGATTGCGACTTTGAGGGAAGAGTAGTAGAGGAGGCCCAATTTTCAATTCTGACAGAAAGTTGTTGTATTTTGCAATTATTTGTTGTACTGGCTGCAACCATTTTGTGCGGCCAGGCATTCAAGTCACAAATTGCACTTATTTTGCTGTTGTTGAGCACTTAGTGCATCACTTCAGAGGTGGTGTCCTCTTGAGAAACATCATTTCTTTCGGTTTGTAAGGTTTCTGATTATCTTTTGGAGGTAGTCTCTAGATATTACACTACAACAACCATATTGTAAGTACCGCTTTATAATTATGCTTGGAGGTTGACAAAACTAACAACCATATCAATAAGTGACGTTTTGTGATTATGCTTGGAGGTGGACATTAGTGACAACCGTATCTATAACATTTTAATTACAATTATGCTTAGAGGTAGAGTCTATATTACACTCTAAACAACCATATCAAAAAGTAACGCTCTGTAATCATTCCTTGCACGTGGGCTCTATATTATTCGTAGTACACTGACAACGTACAATCATATCGATAAGTAACACTCTCTTGGAAGTGGACTCTATGAACAATACTAGTAACAGTTTTTGATTATCTTTATCACAAAGTTTTAGGTCAAGAAGATTTTTAAGGATGTAGACACAAGTGGAGAGAGCAACACTTGGAATGACATTAGGATGCCGCTGTAAGCACCTGCTCCCACTAGTGAGTACTGCTGATCTTGAGTTCAATTTTGGAGACTTGGCAGAATTGACCGAGTTAACAGGCTGTAAAGAGTCTACGGTGAGTACGTTTCTGGTGGGGTTGCTTCACTTCTAGAAGCAACGTCAAAGTCACGTTTACAATCCTTGAGTTACATGCAGCTGGGGTAGTACATAACACAGCCAGTGACCCTGTACCACTTCACTTTTTTTCTAAGCAATCCAGTCAAATGTGTGGCAGGTAATGATCGACAAGTTGAGGCGAGGCCGGTTTTGGATGTTTGTATTTTGTTTTGACTGGTGTTGTAACTTGCATGTGTTCTGATTCTTCTGTATCCAGACAGTTGGTATGTATCCTCACAATTGCATTGACCTTGACTAGTAGAAAAGATACCAGCACTCCAGCAGAGTAAAGATGCAACCACAAAGGAACAAGAGAATCTACGGCAGCTTACTGATACGTACGAAAAAGAACTTACTAAGAATTAAGCAGAGTGGGCAACTTCAGGAAAGCAGAAGGATGAAGAGAAAATCAACATCGGTACTGGCCCAGTGAAATAGATTATAGTGGTGTCACCTGTGAAGTTCTCTATCCATACAGACACGGTTTTCTGATTGGACGAATTCCAAGGCTTTTGGATCCAATTATTTGAGATTCTTCACATTGAACAGTTTAGACACAGCAAACAATTAATAAGCCTAAGCTTCTTCATAGCCAATGACTACAATACAGTGGCAATTCAGCATATCCTGACAGGCTCTCCATGAGTTCTCTCATTATGAATGAAGAGAGACGACAAGACCTGGTAAAAGGCTGTACAATACAACGTGGCGACGCACTTACAAAGGCCACGACCACAGGAAGCTCCTTTGGAGGCTGTTTCGAATAACCGCATGCACCAATTGTTGTTTACAGTACCTGTTCAGAATTTGGCTGCGGATAACACTACAATAAAAATACGTTACAATGTTTCTCAGAATTGCATATTATCTCTGGAAGGTGGTTGCCGGCGGCAATTAGGCTGAAATAAGCCTGATGCACAAAATTTGTCACCTAAGTCCTAGGTACAAGGGGTGAATCAGGAAGAAAACAGTCCACGCCTCCGAGTAAAGGTGAAACTTGCACTACCCGAGGACACACTTTCAAGGGTGAACCTGTACCTTACCTCTAAGAAGACGATTTAAATTTGAGTGAGATGAGAGCTCTAGATGATAGTTCCATGGGGAATAATTGCATCCTTGAATATTGTTACAAGACCGCTTCGGATGAAAAAGCCATCTTCCAACCGATCAGCCTCTTGAACGTCATCTACGTTTTCTATCTGAAAGTCAAATAGAGTATGATCAGCCCACTTTCACTCGAGACTTGGGACACAGCATTGCGAGGAATTGTATGAAATTACACATAATGCTAGTACCTACCTGACACACAATGGCAGCTTGCAGGACTCCAAAAAACTTGATTGATGGGAAATACCTTGACGTTCTCTCCAATACGTGCATTCTTGTCAACAATGGCTTTTCTCACAACGGAGTTCCTTCCAATGCCCATGGGTATTCCACCCGAAGACAATAGTGCACTCCGTTGCTCATCCGTCTGGCACACACACGGTAACGAAGACCTAGGCTTAGATGCATGCAATGGGCTTCGCCGGGATTGCCTGGCCATAGAGCAACATGAATATATGACGCCAGGCAGTAACATGACTAGATGAAGCTGCACTATAGTACAGATCAAAGTATGCCAATAAGCTGTGAATGCAGATCGTCGCTGCAAAGTTGCACTGTCAGGCTGCTCTATTGAAGGTTCGTCAACACTGATCAGACCAGATACTGCTATTCTCATGGCATCGCAAATTTTGTGAATTTCAAGAACCTTTGCCAGAAAATCATCACTGGCTCATAAAGACTTCTAATCACATTGAAAATTAGCAGTTTCACTCGAGTCATTTTCCAATCTCCAAGACGGCACTGACATACCGGTCATTTCAGTTCACAAATTATATGTTCGAAGGAGTTTGAAAGAGATGAGAAATGCACTCACTTCGTAATAGTCAGCACCCATGAGAAGCGTGTCTTCTACATGTGCACCCTCTGCCACCCATGAGCGGAGACCCAACGAACAATGATAAATTTTGGCCCTCTGCAATCCAAATAATATGGTTACTCACCAGAGAAGTAACTCACCAAGACATCATGTTCAGCTCATACTTGGTTTGAATAATCAGTACCAAAAATATGATATTTCAGAAAAAAATTCTCAAAAAGAAAAGCACAATATTTTGCTATGACATCACGGTGCAAGAATGGTATTGTACACCTTTCTGAGGGGTCGTGATTATCTCTGAAAAGAATACCTGAATAATACAACCCTCCCCGATGACAGTGTCTCTAATATCAGCATCCAGCATCTTCGACGGTGGAAGAAATCGAGCCTGTGTGTAAATTGGAGACTTTTTGTCAAAGAAACTGCAATAACAACCAGAGACATTGGACACGTAACAGAAAATAATTAGAACAATAATCGCAACTCTGCTTTAATTAGCCGATAGCTTGGCATCTGCATTCTACCTGATCATTGTAGTACTTTCGTACGGAATATTTCAGATCCTTCATATTGAAGCAAAGGATCACACTATACAGATGAACAAACTGAATTATGCTGTGTCCCAGTTGAAACATTCCCAAGAAAGAAAAATACCAGAGTGTCATAGCTCACCTAAAATCAGCGTGATTCTTTGTGATTCCCAAGTTGGCGTTGTAAAATGCTTCAATAGTTCCAATGTCTTCCCAGTATCCATCAAACAAGAAGGCTTGCACCTGATGTTACCTGAGATTAGTATTTAGCATACTGCTTGGAATCATGAATGGAAGAAATATCACGACATTTTACAGAGCGTTTTACGGTATCTACTGGTTTATTGGTATTTTTGAAAACGCATCAGATTATCAACATAAATTCTCTTTCAACAGACTTTATGCACAGACTAATAACATTTTGGGTTGCCAATTTCCTTAAAGGGGAGCCTTTTCCTCAAAGGGGAGCACATTTTGAGTCTCCATACTCCAAGAAAGGTTACAAGAGACAGATCATGAGATTACCTTCAATCCCATCTTTGTAGCTCCAGGAATCACTTCACTTCCGAAGTCATTTGCCTCAGGAAAGTCATTTCTAAGCAGTGATATCATGGCCTCCTTGCGCACCACATAGATACCCATGCTGGCAATGTAGGGTTTAAGTTTAGCCCTTTCAGCATCCAAACCCAACACAGTTGTATCCACCTGCAAATAAACTAGAACGTGTGATGTGATCTGCTCTTAAAGCTATGATGTACTCAGCTGATTCTTGTGCATTTGAAGTCAGCCCTGTCTGTGAAAGATTTTAAAATTGCACAACTGCTTTACCAACTAGCATCTACCCTGTTTTTCAGACCCTACAAACATTGATCCTCAATGCGGAAGAATTATGCAGAAAGTATTGTTCGAAGAGACATATTGATGGAGTAATACATCAAATGCGGTTAATTTTATGCCAACATATCGCTTGTACCTGCATAGCCCTAAGTTCATCTCCCTTGGGCTTCTCTGCAAACTCATAAATACGACCCATATCATCAATCTTCATCAGCCCAAATGCAGTTGCACGGGCTTCATCCACAGGCAATGCCGCCACAGTGATATCAGCATTTGTCTCGCGATGAACCTGAATAAATTTTTGGTAGTCCATGCGGTACAAGTGGTCTCCGGCCAACACCAAAAAGTCCCTAACTTCAGCTTCTTCAAAGAGCCAGAGGTATTGCCTCACAGCATCAGCAGTTCCCTGTATCATACCAAGTTGAACAGAATGTCATAGAGATGAGTAACTTTTGATCCCTCTTCCATAGAAAACCTAATTAGATTGTTATCTTGAAAGAAACGAACAGAACAGTATCGCAAGCGTATATAAAGTCAGGAGTTATTAAATACTTCAACTGTGTCCAAATGATTTGGAATCTTACAAGTAGTAAAGCTTGTATTAAATCACCAAACAAAAGAATTGCAATTTTTTGAACCTATCAAACAGATAACAGTACCTTAAACCAGTTGGGGTTATCAGGGCTCTGTTGGGCAGCCAGAATCTCTACAAAACCCTCGTTCCTAAAACCCCCAACGTTGGTTGCATATGCTCGAGACACATGCCTATTTAGAGACGCAGAGTTGTACTGAGTGAGCACATAAACTTTATTGATGTTACTGTTGATGCAATTGCTAACTGGTATATCAATCAAGCGGTAATTGGCCCCAATCGGAACAGCTGGCTTGGCTCGCTTCATAGTCAGGGGAAACAATCGAGTTCCTGCTCCTCCACCAAGGATGATGCCAAGCACACTCTGTAAAAATGGGATCAGATCCGGTCAGGTCAATCCATCGCAAAATGAAGACGCAGAAGTAGTCTAGACTGAGAGGAGTCCATGCAGGTGATGCCACTCCATGCCTGTGTGCATTCAGTGCAACTAAACTGAAATTCAGCAGTAGCACTGTGGCCTAATATATCACATTCTCTTATCCAGGTAACATACTAATCAAAATCTTAGTGCAAAATCGAGAATGAGACCAGGAGCAAAGCAGAGCTTCCACAACAACCTAAGAGTGCACAGCATGTGAGAAACAAAGCAGCAACAACTCGCAAAACGATATAATTAGAATAAATAAAAACATACACGGTTCACTCATGTACTCATGCAATTTATTATATGTCATGATAACAGCAAGGACATTCATCCCAAGAAGTTATCCATGAGGAAAATCCGTATACATCTACTTAGTAAGAGGTTCAGTAAGCCTGTAAACAAGCTGGATCTCAAATGTAGAGAGTTCACGGGGGATAAAGCAGAAGGTGGGTGAACAATCAGCCAGCTCATTTCAGAACATTTAAAATCCTAATGAAGAGAAAAGAGACATCTTAGCCTTTCTCACTATGACACCAAATTGTGAAATAGAAACTATCATGTTCTGTCTAATATATAAAGAGAGATTTAAACAATGTATAGTCGTCGTTGATATAGAAATTGGAAATTTCGAACTTACCTGACTAGCATCGGGGTATAATGAGGAATCACCACCCACTGAATAATCCGAAGCAGCCTGCGCAAAAACCAATCCTTTCCTGCAGCTCTGTTTTCTAGGCCAGACGTTCCAAGAAACGTGCGCCATTCTCGTTCCTCTCAAAGAAGACCACCTAGAAGCACATTTGGAGCAACTACATTTGTTGCCAAATCTTGATATAGCAACGCTCGCCTTCGATGTCGAGCCAGTGAATCTTGATGCAGAGGGAAACTCGATGGCGGTTGGCACCACTACATGTGATGTCCATGCAACCGCCATCTTGTACAGCTCCTCCTCAAACCGGCAACGGCTATTGTTTAGGAGTTTCAAATCCTTGCCTATTCGGAGTACAGCGTTATAATTTTAAGTCCATAGCAAATCCCGGAGTTGCAAGCTAAAACCTAAACACCTGTGCAATTAGGGCTCGTTCATGCTCGTCGTCCAACACCAGCTCCTGTCTTAATTAAGCAACCAGTGTTTGATATTGCAACAAAAAACAGGGAAAAATCGCATCGCTTATAAAATATCTGACTCTCGGATCAAGAAAAACTAAAACGGCACCCTCGTGAACACATCCTCGCATAGCCATTGAATCCTTCGGCCTCAATTGTCACGCCCTACTCGAAACATGCTTAAAAATCATCATAAACCGATCTCATTCTCAATAAACCGATTCTCGTTCTCAAGAACCATAAACCGATCTCATTCTCAATAATCTCATGAAAACCGCAATCAACGCACAATCCCCGGGCTCCATTTACGAGGGGAAAAGAAAATTTTGAATTCTTTATATTTTCCCATCAGGTCAAGAACACTAGAAGGTGAAGAGACAATGAATGAACTACACCTGCTGCAATCTCGTCCAAATCGTCAACCAAACTAAACGGGGAGAGAAAGCATCAACAGACCAAAGCTCGTGCCGCAATGCAAGGAAAGAATCGATCGAATTAATTGCTCGTAGCTGAGTTAATTGGTTACCTGCTGCAATTATGACAATACCAGCAACAGCACATCGACGAAGAGGAAGGAAGATTAATTGACTGGCGGCATCGAAGGAAGCAGGCAGTGATTACCGTCGTGAAGCGTCCCGTTGGCTCGATCCAAAGATCGAAGAGCAACGGAGACGACGAGGCCGGCGATCGACGAAACAACAACAACAATGCAACACCGCTGCAAGAGGGCGCCGAGAAGCCCAAGAACAATCACTTCGGATGGCGCCAACGACCACGTCGGACTCCACGTCACCGAGGCCACAGTAACGATGTCCACGTTGGATTCCACGTAACCACTGGCAACAGCAATCACGTAACAGAAATCACGTAACAGCCATGACGCCTGTTGGACTGATTCCACGTCATTAAAAAAAGCTTGAGAGAAAGGCACTGGTATTCATAACATTCAGTAGCCTTCATTCACTGCCTTTCCTTCATGCATTTTGCTCATCACCTTGAGCCTCCACCTGTCCACTTAGCTACTGATGAAGTATTGTTGGGTGTGGAATATTCCACACCATCTACTGTAGAGCCAAGGTAGAGGCAGTGCATGCTACTAAATGTTATGTTGAAATTTTCATATTTTGAAATGGTTTTTCATATAGGTTAGGTCTTGACTATATACCATAGGTGATAGAGTCTACCTTCAAAAGAGCGCATCAAGGATAGCACGCGCAAACTTGGTCATGGGGCTAAATTGGCAACACTTCTTCCAACATACTCTTCATTCACGTTGGTCCTACAGGTCAAAGTTACTTTCTCTCTCTCTTTAACCCCTAAATATTATAACGTTCAATTTTTGAACAACTAACGAATTCCAACTCACCTTCCATTCTCATAAATGCTTGGATGAAAGTCATCCAATTTTTTGGAAATACTTCATCAAGTTGTTGTCCTATCCAATGATTGAATTTGGTGATACTAGATTATGTTTTTTTTAAATTACAAATGTAGAAGTATGTCAAGTTGTTGACCAAGCCAAAATTGTATTGACTGTAGTTCAAAAGTGGCCTTGCAAAAATGAGGTCATAGATTTAATTAGTACAAATTTTTCAAAAGAAGCACCAAGTTAACCCTTAAACGTCAAAAAAGCCCCACAAGCTTTTTATAAAGGAATAATTGAGAAAAAAAGTAGATTTTCTCAACCAAATCAAGCGAGGATTGGTGCATTGGAAAGCTACTGAAAAAGCGATCTAGATTGCAAATTTGAGCCTCATTTGAGAGATTGTGGAGTCATTAGCAAGCAATCAAAGTTATCAAAATGAACAAAAGTTGAGGTTGGGGCAACAAAGGTTGTTTCTTGAAAACTGCCATAGTGCTACAGTGCTGCAAAAATGCTGGCCAACATAGCCATGTTTTCATTTTTTTCGTTTTTTTTTTTTTTTTCATTCTTCCAAAAATTTAAATGCCTTCCAGGCTGCCCCGCCCAGGCCCTCTTGAAGTTTAACCCCTAAAGGACCACGAGGCCACCACGCGGCTTCTGCAACTAGAAAGTGAGGAAATTTGAGTTGTTAGGCTGTGAATTGTAAGGTGAGCAACAAAGAGACCCTGGTTCTTTTTGAGAGCTAAATCCGTGGGTACTTCTTGATCGAAATTTCATGAAGTGTGTGATTTTTGGTGATTTTTTTGAGCTGCAAGGAGGCTATTTGGGCGTCACTTGAGACCCTCATATCTTCCTCCTTAAACCTCCAAATTATGTGAAATTTTTTGCGCATGTTCAAAATGATGATCATTATGCATGGTAGAAATTTCAGGATTTTTGGAGCACTTTTCAGGATCAATCTGATTTCAGCATATGTACAAAATACCCTGAACGAGTTCCATCAATCTTCTTAACAGTGGCATTTTCTCAAAAATTGTGCGATTTTGTTGATCCTTTTTTCATACAAAAGCTATGTAAGTCTTCTTTAATTTCAACGGTGCCGATCGTCAAAATTAACCCACACCAATGAGGAATTGAGCTTGTTATAAGAGCTAGTCAAGAAAACAAGAGCTAAGCTAAAAACCCCCCGGTCCTTTAGGGGTTAAGGGTTAAGAGTGTTTCATTTCAAATCCATTCCAACAAATTTTACTCAAAAAATGTTAATATTTTGTTTGTAATCAAATTTAGAAGGAATTTTTAATTTCAAATTTCAAATTTTATAATAAAATATTGGTGATAGTATTGGTGAATCGAATAGTACGAATGGAATCTATAATTCAAAATCTAAATTTTTCACTCGTATATTGATTCCAAAATGTTCCTCTAAATAGTACTTTACAATGATTTTTCACAAATTGTCAAATCTAGAGACACATTGGTATATTTAGGTGTTAACCCCTAAATGCCTAGAGCCCTTTCCAAATTCAGCAGTTTTGCAAAGATGCATTATAAAATGCAACCTAGAGGGATATTTTGAACTTGATATATGAATAAAAGTTGTACATTATGAATTTTAGATTCTATCCATACAGTTAGATCTATGATTGCTATTACCAATAATTTTGTATAAAAATTGAAACGTGAAATTCAAAATTATTTTGTAATTCAATTACAAATGAGTTATTGACAATTTGTACATGAAATTTGTTGTGATGGGTTGAAATGTAATACTTTAAGTGCAGTGATTTTTGGAGATTTTTTGGTTGCTTAATTTTATGAGTTGACTTTTTTTAGAGCACTTTTACACTGAAATCTTCAAAATTTTGGGTGAATCACTACAACATGAAATGAGGCATAAAATTTTCACAAATCATCCCCTTTCTAATCGGATCACATATGCATGAAGCTAACTTCCTATAGAATCTACAATAAAAATTCCACACTGCAAAAAGTGCATGACGGATGAGAAATTATGGATGAAATCTGTACATCGTCCAAAAAATGGACGCTCAGGCAGTTAGGGGTTAAATGTTGTGTACATGAATGTGTGATTGTCAAATAGTGAACTTTGTTTATGGCGAAGTGTAAATGCACGCTATAGTCTGGAAGTGTGTATTGATGTGTGTTTATGTTCATGGTTGTCATTGTGATTGAATTTTGAGTGTTCAAACAATCATTGTGTTATGATTGAGTAAGTATCAATGTATTTGATTTATATTGGAAATAGCTATAGTATGTTGAATCATTGCTTGTGTGAAGCATAATTGCAAGATGTTGTCTTTGTGAGTAAATACAATTAAGGCCATAGATTGTACATTGGAATTGATGAAGCCATAGCCAGTTGATTTTATGGATGCCTTGAGTAGATTATAGCATGAGGCTACAATTTGTTTGAAGGGACTGTTAATTGTGTAAGCTATTGGCAGATTGTATGTTAATAGCTAGTTGATATATGAATGAGACAAAATGGCTATAGTAATGTGTGAATACATGTTTGTGCAAATCAGAGGCCATTGCCTTTGGTGAAATTTAATTAGTTAATGAAATTTAATGATACGAAAAACTATGCCAAAGAATTAAAGTCAGAGTGAGCAGTTTAATAGAAATGGTTACATAATGATCATGGCCATAAATGAAACAATGTCATAGTCAATGTTTACTGTAATGACTGTAAGAATATTGTCTTGGTAGTTGGATCAATAAAATATATATATTTGCTTCACAAAAATGATGAATACAATGTATATGTTTTAGAAGGATAATTGATTATAAACAAATTGTATCAGATTATTACAATGGAGAAGATGAAAATAATGCATGGAATTGCATGACGTAAGAGTACATAAAATTGCTTAAGGCATGAAAGTGAATAATGGAAACTTTGGTGTGTAAATTACAAGATTATTGCCTAAATGACGAGCTAAATGATCACTATACATTAATTGATTATTGCCAATGAGTGATGTGCATTGAGAGAACCCTATCTCACTGTGTTTTATAATTTATTTATAGGATATTGCATTTGCATGGAATTTCATTCATAAGTCTACTAATTGACTGATGTAGATACAGATCTCCCTCACAGGATTGTACATGAGCTTTTACAACTAACATCTCCTTTTAACCAATTTAACACACTACTTTCTAAATAAAACATCATTGAGTTTCCTAAACCCACTCCTACGACTTTAAGTTGATTTGGGTACCTCTGAATATGTAGCCGAAAATGTGATGACATTGTTGTGAAGGCAAAAGACAATGGAAGGCGAATGTGGAAAAAATAAATCGTTACGATCAGCAGTTTGATGCTTGTGAAAAAGTTGTCAATAAATACCATATGTCCTTTGCCATGCAATCTGGACATTAGATTCATAACCACTTCATGGTCCTCATCTTCAGTTCGACACACCTGCCTTTGGTCGATGTCTTTTCAATAACTACTTTAGGGTTTATTCTTTTGTAGACCTGAAGCCTTGAAGGGAATTTTGTGCAGCAGCAAAAGCATTGCCGTGGCTTGAGAATTCGGTGCCGAGATGAGGTTGTAGAGCCGTGACAAGATTTTTAGGGTTTAGGGTTTTGATCTAGGTAAACGAAACTCAATTGTGGTAATGGCAACATTTACGCTTTAGTATGTTGCAACAACGACAAGGATCTATGTCTCCAACTCTTCGATCGTCAGTTGCGCACCGGTCTTCCCAGTGGGCAATTGCCCATTGGAAACTGCTGTGGATTGCCTATCACCACAAGAGTTGCATCCACATTCTCAGTGCATGGAACCACTCCATCCATGTCATCAGCTATAGACGTGCGCGGACTTGAAGGCATCGGAATTCCCTCGATTGGTAATTGGGGCACATGACACGCCGTCTCCAGAATGAGATCATCAGCATATTCACTTGTATCAGCTACAAAAGATAAGTTTAGTGAATTTAAATATAGATAAGAAAAAACCTTTGCTATTAATCAAGCTTTAGAAAGATGAAGGAACAATCACTTGTTTAGATGAAGGGAAGAAATCCTGCATACTGATGAAACACAATTATGACTTTTGGACTTGTGCTTTGGTTAGTATTGAAGGAATTCATGATACATAGTTATGTTTTTAAAAGTATTCATTGATTGGAAAGGAATGATAAATGTATTTATGAGTTTTGAACCCATGCCTTAGTTTGAAGGATCTAAAGATGATTATGACTTATTGAACATGCATCTTGGTTAAATAAATGAAACGTGGTTATGACTTTTAGAATCCATGCCTTAATTGGAAAGAATGAATATAATTATGATTTTGGACTTGTACTTTGGTTCAGAGGCATGAATATGGTTATGAATTTTGCCAACTTTTGTCAACTCATGCCTTGGTTGGAATGGATAAAACATGGTTGTGAGAATTGAAGTAAGTCTTAGTTAGAAGAGATGATGGCTTTTGGAATGTTACTCTAGTAGAAAAAATAGGTGAAGACTAGTGAATTAAAAAAGAGATATAAATGGTTAATGTATCTTAAGAGTAAATAAGAAGAAAAAAAACCTTTTGATTGATTTAAGGCATAAAAGGTGAAGGGATGGATAACTTAATCGAATAAGCATTAATAACACCCAATTCCCTAATTTTGCACTTGGCCAAGTGCACTTATTTCATGAGCAAACTTGGCTTTAAAATAATTTGTTTGAAATTTTTTGTAAAAAATAGGGATTTTTGTCTTTTTACAATCTCTTCATTGTAAAGAAACAATTATTTAATTTATTTTTTATCCTTATTTTTATCTTATATCTTTATCTTTATCTTTTCTTTTTCTTTTATCTTGTTTTTTTTCCTTGTCTTCTTTCTTGTCTTCCTCTTGTCTTCCTTCTTCTTTTTCTTCTAGTCTTCCACTTGTCTTCCTTTTTTTTCTTCACCTTGCCATTTTTGGAGCTTAAACGATAATTTAAAAATAAAATAAAATCAGGGAGCAGGCTGAATCCAATACAGGCCCTGAAATGAAAAATAAAAAAAATAAAAAAATAAAAAAATATTTTATTTTTTTATTTTTTTTATTTTTTTATTTTTTTTTCCGGATTTTCCGGGCAGGGAGGGTCTGCGCGCGCGGACCCTACTCTTATTTTGACCCACTCTTCTTCCCTCCTCTCCTTTCCTTTTTCTCCCCTTTCTCTTATATAAACCCTCCCACATTCTTCCTCCCTCACACTTCCTTCCTCCTCTCTCTTCTTCCTTTATATTGAGGAGAAGGGAGAAGGAAGAGAGGGAGAAGAACAAGAGAGGAAAAGGGGTGGAAGGAGAGTGTAAGGGAGGGAGGGTGAGAGAAGGTTTATATAGGGGAGAGGGGGGAGTGAGGGAGGGAGGGTCAAAATAAGAGTAGGGTCTGCGGGCGCGGACCCTCCCTGCCCGGAAAATCCGAAAAATAAAATAAAATAAAATAAAAAATAAAAATAAAAATAAAATAAAATTTTTGCATTTTTTTTTTTCATTTTTCATTTCAGGGCCTGTATTGGATTCAGCCTGCTCCCTGATTTTTATTTTAAAAAAAAATTATTGTTTGAACTTCAAAATTGGCAAGGTGAAGGAAAAAAAAGGAAGACAAGTGGAAGACTAGAAGAAAAAGAAGAAGGAAGACAAGAGGAAGACAAGAAAGAAGACAAGAATAAAATACAAGATAAAAGAAAAGATAAGATAAGATAAAGATAAAGATAAAATAAAAGATAAAGATAAGGATAAGAAATAAATTAAACAATTGTTTCTTTATAGTGTAGGGGATTGTAGAAAGACAAAAATCTCTATTTTTAAGAGATTTTTTCAAACTATTTTTTTAATGCGCTTGGGGGCCAAGTGCATGATTATATGGCCAAGTGCAAAATTAGCGAATTGGGTGTTTAATCATGTATATGTGAGGAGAAACATCCTCTTGAGTGAATGTATTCTCCTCTATGATAGGTCCTTTTGGGTTTTGTCTATTGTATTATAACATGCCTATTGAAAGATTAATAAAAGGCTAAGCTTAAGTTAAACTTACTTTTTAGTGAGGGATAATGTGAATTTATTTTGCAATAGAATACGTTTGTAAAAAAAAAAACAAAAAAAAACAAACACTTTATTACTTTTTCCACTTGACTTTATTAATTTGAAAGTTAAATTCTTTATATTCTCAAATATAGGTTCTTCATTTCGAAATTTGACACTTCATACCAAAATAACCAGTATTCTTCCAAATATTCCGAAATATTTACAGTACAAAATATTCGAGTTAAAAAAGGATCTACGACGTACCATCGCCACGAGGCTCGGTGCCGAACCTGGACCTTCCGGCCTGGGCTCGGTCGGGGCCTTCCCCAGCCTCGACCTCCAGCAGCGGGAACAACCGAGGAAGAAGAAGCCAATGCTCAAGGAACGAAGACGAAAGCATATAAACCTTCGACGAGGCCAAATTCACGGTCCCCATGAAATAGCATTGTCAATCCAATCCTTACACCTGCTACTGCATCCACAGTACTTCCTCAAGTTCTTCCTGCTTCAGTAGAATTAGGCTTTTGGTGCGAGAAGGGAGGCTTGGCGGACTATTCGTGTAACAGTTTCCGTGAGTATTTGCGCGTGCGCAAGCCAGTCTTGTGACCGTCTCGCCGATCGCGTGTCATCTGAATTTCGTTTCGGCAATCCGGAAACAACCGCTCATTTTTTGGAGCTCAACTGTTGGAAATCCGCCGGTGAGACGTGTTCTGTTTTTTGTGTGAAACGTGCTTTTTGTGAACGGTGACGTGTAGAAGTTTCGATTCGTCCAGTGCAGAATAGTGCTTGTTCACCGGGTCTGGAATAAGGAACTCTGATATGATTAACAGTTGCGATTCAATTCAGAGTTTATGTAATATTTTTGCAACCGTAGATTGTTTCAGTAGTCACTTTGTTTTTGTTTTCTTTTTATTTTCACATCAATTTTTTTTGTTAATGCCCGGGACGTATTTTTTTACTTTGTGATTGCCGGGGTGAGAGTGTCCTGCCTGGACATTGGCAGATTTCCTAGTGTAGACGTTTGTAACGAGCTGCATTTGCACGAGCATCGTGGAAAACTTGAACCAGGATATGGTTTTTAGTGAAGCGTGCTTCTAGTGAACGGTGACGTGTACTAGTTTCGATTTGTTTTAGTGCAGAATCTCTGCTTACGCGGTGCATAGTGCATGCTTGGTAATGGAACTGGAATCAGGAACTGCGATTTAATTAGAAGTTGCGCGATTCAATACAGACTTGTTTAATGTTTTTGGAATCAACTATTTGTTGTTTTTTTTCTAGATCAATTTGTTTTTGGTTATTGCCGGATACGTATTTGTTTACCATGTGATTATCGTGCTGAGAGTATTCTCCTTGGACATGTGGCTTTTTTCTGCAGATTTTCTGATGTAGACATTGATAGCGAGCCGCATCTGCTCGGGCATCATGGAAAACTTAAACCAGGAGGAGGCTCTTCTCAAAAAGAAAAAGCAAGCATCGAAGACATGGATGTTTCTGGATATCAACGGGGATACACTGTTACCAGAAGTCGACAAGCATCTAATCATGGAGCGTGCAGGCATACATGCTCGGGACCTTCGGATTCTGGATCCTCTTCTGTCTTATCCATCAACAATTCTAGGTCGTGAGCGAGCCATCGTTCTCAATCTGGAGGTAAGGATTTTTATTCCTGTTCTATTTCATCCTGTTATATTTCAATTGCCATGCTGTTGGTAAATACTTGTTATGCTCCGATTTGAGGTGATCGGTCGGAATGAAGTCTCTTACGTATCTCTAAGCGTCTATTAGTTGGATAAATCACCAAATTCTGGATCCTTGTGGTCATGTCCTTCTAAAATGAGAATGACAAGGAAATCAACCCCGATTTCGCTGATGTGCGCGAACTATTGCTAAGTACCAAGCTTTTAAGTCGGGTGCGGTTTGACGTCCACTACTAGGAGTTTATTCTAGTTTTGGATGCTGTTGTATGTATAATTCTGAGATTCTGTCTCTATCTCGGATTTGGCGATGGATAAGTGTAAAACGATGATCGGGGATCTGGTTTAGATGAAATCCTACTCATAACCTTGATGAAGGTTATCTGATTGTATGATATTTTTGTGGTATTTACATGCCAAATCAGGAGATTTTGCTGGATTCTTCATTTCACTCACCTTTATTTCGAATCACCGGGATATTATGACGGAGCTTTCTTATACGGAATTGACACCTGGTACTAATTTGTGCTTTGTGAACAGCATATCAAGGCGATCATAACAGCAGAGGAGGTGAGTCTCTAACGAGATCAGAGTTTTTTTAAGAGCAAATTTTAAGTGTAACTAGGAGAATTTTCTCTCGCTTGAGCTAACACTTTTCAATTTGTCGAATGTTGCTAACGCTCACGTGATTCGGCATTCCCCTGCATTCCTGACTAGTCCCTGGCACATGATGACGGCTAAGTTGTTGATAATTATTGTTGCACAGGTGTTACTACGAGACCCGACGAATGAACTTGTTATACCTTTGGTGGCGGAACTGTCAAGGCGATTGTCTGTCGATAGATCTGATGGTTCGGGTCACGACGGGTCGGAGACTGAAGGTAGAGACTTGGATGACAATGTTCAAAGCACAATGCGAAGTGATCACCAGGGTGAACAGAATGGTAAAATTCCGGGGATGCATTCACTGACATGGCTGTATTTCTGTACTAATAGGTAATTCGTATGGTTTCGTCACACGTTCATCGCGGGGTTCGCAGATGTATTGATCGATATTCAACCATTTTCCAAATATGGACTCGGACGCTGAATATGTCAGTATACCCGCAACAATCAACAGATGAATAGTTCATGCTTCTTAGGTTGTGATACTTGATGGATACCCAAAGATGTCAAGTAAGGATTGATGTCTTCGTACGTCCCAGAGTGGAGTCTGTCAGTGTGGTACTGGGTCTCAAGCTTGCAAAGCTGGTGGTCTAACGGGGGCCACCTTCGAATGGGACCAAGATCTTAGGCATTATGGTAAAGCTATGATTAATATTTGTACTGTTCTTTTATGATTACACGGGGATAAATTTCAAATTTATGTAGTTGCATGCTGGGCTGGCAGTGCCTCCATTTGAGTTTCGGGCGCTGGAGGTAGCTTTGGAATCTATTTGCAGCTTTTTGGATGCACGGACTACAGAGTTAGAGAGTAACGCATATCCGGCCCTGGAGGAGCTCACTAGAAAGGTCCGTTTGATTTCTGAAGTTCAGAACCGCCTTGTAACTTTTCATCCTAGTGAATAAGGGTCCAAAAAGTAAGCTTTTCTACATCAAGCATGTCGGGGGTCGGTTTGATCAGGAGGCTACATAATGTATCCAAGAAAACTCTTTGTTACTATTTTACGATGTTACAAGAGCTTTTACTTGGTAATGTGTTATACTTCTTTCTGCTTCAATGGTTGCAAGCAGTCTTGGGCTCCTTTTTTCCGCATCCAGCTTGAAATATTGTCCAGATCCATATCAGCCTGCATACTTAGATTCGTCTTTTCCTTTCATGCTCGATGAGAAGCTTGGTTGTTTTCACGAGTACTCCCGCTTATATTTCCATGATATATGTGCAGATTAGTGGTCGCAATTTGGACCATGTGCGAAAATTGAAGAGCAGCATGACAAGGCTTACTTCTCGAGTTCAAAAGGTACTTTGCATTCTTGTTCTTCTTGTTCTGAGAAACATGTGCAAAGTTTTGGCAAGGGGTCTGAAGGAGTGAATAGCGGTGAGTCTTCTATGAAAATGTCATTACTTAAACTTAAAGTGGAATCGTATTATTTAGCACCTTGCTGCGATATCCAGAGAGCGACTATCTGCTGCTCCCTTTACAGGTACCGTAACTAGGACTGAAGTCTTTGTCGTTGAGATGAATTTTGGCTTCTGTACAGGTAAGAGATGAACTAGAACAACTCCTACACGATGATGATGACATGGCTGAACTTTTCCTGACTCGGAAAATTCTTGGGACTTCATCTCCTGTCCCCAGCTTTCATGCACCAACCTTGACAATTGCATCCAGTCTCCACCGTGGCGCTGCTACATCTACTCCAGATGATGTGGATGAGATAGAGATGCTTCTTGAGGTACTTTGGGCTGTCATGTTCTGTTGAAAACGCTTTTGTATATAATCTACATGTAATTAGTCCCAAGGATTATCATTCTTGTACTGCATCAAAAAAACTCACCACATTGCCCAGCCTGCATCAGCTGAGTCATTTGCCCTTAGTATTTCTCAAGCCCTTTGTTTGGGATTTCAGGGAACTGCTTTTGTATGTATAGCAATTTAAAGGTTGAATTCTGATATGGGCATGTTCATTCACGTAATCGACTAAATGAGTTTGATTGAATGCAGGCTTATTTTATGCAGATTGATGGCACTTCAAATAAGCTAACTGCAATTGAGTCTCGTCTCTTATATAGTATCAGGAAGTTTCACGGTCCTCTTGTTTAACAGCTAATTTGGATATTTATCAGCCGCATTCTTGAGGATCTGGTCTTTGACTATTACTTATAGCTCTCTTTTCTTCGTTTTCTCTTTGCAAAATTTTTGGTCTTTTGATCTTGGAAAGTGGCTGATGTTGCTGTCCTTTGGCAGCTTCGAGAGTTCATTGATGATACTGAAGACTACATCAACATACAGGTACCAGCTGTGCCTTTTGCCCCACCATTTGTTTATTAGGACCTGCCCGTCCTCTGTCATTGACATTTTTTTGGTCACAATTGTTATCAGGGCATTTACTACGTCAACAGATTCTCAAATTCATGTATCTTGTATCCGAAAGCTATGTTATAAAGAAGCCTTTGATCATTTTTCTGGCTTTGGGAGTGCAGGTCATCACCAACATCAGGGATTAATTATTTTGATGGTAGCCACATGTATTATATACTTTTTAATTGCAGATGACTGCCACCAAAATAAAATAAGTTAGGGCAGCTGTTATATGATCATATATTTGCGATCTTCTAACGAGTTCTCTTTCCCTGAATTTTCCATACAGCTTGACAGTCGTCGAAATAAGCTTATTCAAGTACGTAACAATCTTATAGACCCAAATTGCTTCGGATAATTGAACTTATCTTCTGCAGACCGTTTCTTGTTTCTTGTGTTATTGATTATTTGGTACACGAAAATGTGACTAACTCTTAATCATCCTTTTGGTGATGGTAATCTGGCTGACTGGAATCTTTGTTTGATGCAGTTGGATTTAATACTAAGCTCAGCTACTATAGTAGTGAGTATCTTTGCACTTGTTGCGGGCGTATTTGGCATGAATATTCCCCATCCATGGATGCACTATCATCCAGAGAAATTTACATATGTACGTTTACGACTCAACCTAAATGTAATAGGATGGCTTGCTTTTTGTGATAAACTTTTCATTCTCGTACAACTTCAGTTAGTTTGCGTGACACCCGTAGTGAGCAATAATAATTTTTCAAGTCATCAATTCACACTAATAACTTGGATCTGATGCTGCAAATCAGGTGGTGGTGGTGACGTCTATTATTTGCTTGGCGATCTTTGCCATTATGATTGCCTATGCACGCAACAAGCAACTCATTATGACCTAAGTCACCCTTTGTTACTTCGCCAGATGCTCTGTATCTCCAAATTGTTTTTGCAAATCGACCAGGAAACACTTGTGCGGTTGTGCCTACAGCACTTAGAAGAAAGCATAGACCTGTGCATTTTGGAATTCTGATAACTTATTCATGAATCTGATTCAAAAATTGATTCAACAATAGAAATTTGTTTCAGTGCAGCTGACAGGTGTCGGAAGCACGTTGAAATGAACTTGGTGACCACCATATGTAGAGTAAACCAGGATGCATCACTTGCACTGAAGAAGTTCAATTAATTTATTGTCAGCTTCTGTGCTCACTATACCAACAGTTCTAAATCAAGGTGCTGGGCAAAATCCCAGATGAGGGGGGCGCCCGGTATGATGCAGCGTGACCTTGCGGCATGCACAGCGCATTCTAAATGGCAAAGTGCACTAGGGTTGCACTGCATGTACTATGGCTGCCCCCCATCTTTTTCATTTGACATATGAGAGTTAGCATCATGTCAATTTGTCACTTTTTTTTAAAGTTTCAATCTACAATGTTCAAATTTGTACTTTTAGTTAATCCAAGGGCTCACAAAGAGAAGACATAGAGAAAAAGAATTATGGGTTCTAGCCTTTTTTAACTACACTTTGTATTCTATTTAAGTGTATATAAATCAAGAAGATATGAAAAGCTTCAAACTTTACTAAACTTTCCTCATAAAATGATGAAAGTTCCAAATTTGCTGTATCAACAATAAATTTTAGAAAATTTGAAGTTTGTTGTGTCTTCTTGATCTTGGGAATGGTGGTGTTTAAGGATTCTATGGTTGCCCAATATCCAAATTTCAATCTCTTTTAATCTATTTTATGTTATTTTTCAATATTCTCTCAATGATAGTATTCTATAGTTCTAATTCCATATAAATTTTGCCATAAAAGTCTAATCAGCCATCTCTACAGTTGGAAATGAGGTGTTGATTTTGAATATAAATACTATTTTAGAAACAAATACAAAACTCTAAAAACAACCCTTTTGGAAGAAAAAAAATCTATTCACTTATGGGACATTATGGTAGCTCATTTTCAGGTACAAATATGCACAAAGTAAAAAGATAGAATTAGGATTTTCTTGGGCAAGACAATGCAAACATATTTCCTTCTTCGTATCTAAGATGCCCCTCATCTCAATCTTAATACTGATTTGAGCCTCGGTCTTTGTTTGCTTCATGATTCAAGTCGTGACTCTTTGCCTCTTCAAATTTAAAACAAAAAATGTTACTTTTTAACATTTAGATGCCAAAAACACCAAAAAAACAATCTGGTTGCTACAAAAGGTATCAAAATTCAAACAAAAAATTATGGATGATGAAGCAACGTTCACTATTGGTTGAAAAAAAATCCATGACAAGGCCAAACTTGAATGAAATAGTATTAAAATGGAATGAAATTTGATTCTGAATCCAAAATATGGATGACTGCATAAATATTTAACCCCTAAACGTACCAGGGTGTCCCTGGAATTGACAATTTGAGAAAAAGCATCATAAACTCCTATTTAGAAGAATATTTTGGAATTGATATACAAATGAAAGTTCTAGATTTTGAATTTTAGATTCCATTTGTATGGTTTGATTCACTAATACTATCACCAATATTTAATTATAAAATTTGCAAGTTAAAATTAAAAATTCCTTCTAAATTCGATTACAAACAAAATTTCAATATTTTTTGAGTAAAATTTGTTGAAATGAATTTGAAATGAGATACTCTTAAACGTGGTGATTGTTTTAAATTTTTGTGTTCTTTAAATCTATGACCTCATTTTTGCAAGGTCACTTTTGAACTACAGTCAATGCAATTTTGGCTTGGTCAACGACTTGACATACTTCTACATTGTAATTTTAGAAAAATATGTAATCAAGTATGACTAAATCCAACCGTTAGATAGGACAACAACTTGGTGAAGAATCTCCAAAAAATTGGATGACTTTCATCCAAGCATCGATGAGAATGTGAGAAGGGTTTGAATCTGTTGGTCGTCCACTTTCTAGACGCTCTGACATTTAGGGGTTAACTTCATCATAATATTCTAGGTTGCCACTTTAGCTTTTCCCAAATATGAAAAAGAATATCGGTAATACTCTTTGTTTGTCCAAGTATTGTGAAATTTACATCACATTATACATATTAGTGAAGCTTTATACAGATAATTTATTTTCTTATCATATCAAGAACTAAATCATACATAACTTATAATAATCCATTTTGTTTTTTAAAAATCATAAATGATAATTTTAATTTAATCTTCTAACTACAAGTCAAAAAACCTATTAGAATTAATTTGGCCCTTAGTAATGGAACGGAAAACGACACTGAAGTATGATGTTTTCATGTTTATCAACTGCAATAGTAAAAATGACAGAATTAAGACTCAGCCAAGAACTTAATCCCTAAATACCTACAACCCTCTCCAAATTGGGCACTTGTCTAAAGATGCATTATAAAATGCAATTACGAGGGATATTGCATTCATGTTTTCTCATCCATCATGCACTTTTTGCAGTGTGAATTTTATACTTTAGATTTTACGTGAAGTTAGCTTCATGCGTGTGAGAACTGATTAGAAAGGGGATGATTTGTGAAATTTTTATGCCTCATTTCATGTTGTAGTGATTCACCCAAAATTTCAAAGATTTCAGTGTAAAAGTGTTATTGAAAAAGTGAACTCATAAAATCAAGCAACCAAAAAGTCTCCAAAAATCACTACACTTAGAGTATTACATTTCAACCAATCACAACAAATTTTATCCACAAATTGTCAATATCTTATTTGTAATCGAATTACAAAAAATAATTGAATTTTGAGTTTCAAATTTTATACAAGAATATTAGTGATAGCAATCATAGATCTAACCGTATGGATAGAATCTAAAGTTCATAATGTACAACTTTTATTCATACATCAAGTTCAAAACATCTCTCTTAGTTGCATTTTATAATGCATCTTTGCAAAACTGCCCAATTTAGAACGGGCTCTAGGCATTTAGGGGTTAATAACTTAAAACATCAGCACTTATGCACTGGGAGAGTTTGATAAAAAAAAATTGGATGAAAAATGATGAGTGCTCTTTTAAAATAGCCTCGAAGATCTCAATCTTATCGTGTCAACTTCTAAATGACCACAAATTCATAATTTTAAAATGACAAAATTGAGTTAATCACATTGTAAGAGTAGTAATTTAGATGGGAGTCCCAAATTTTATATCACTGGAATCAACGAGAACTTTACATGTGTTGGTAAAAAATATAAAAAATTGAACAAAATGAATTCTACATACTAGGACCTCTTTAAAGCTGCTAAAAATGACATGAGACCGAATTTGAGCTTCTTGGTCTTTCAGAAGTCAAGCAAAGGATCTCAAAATTTAATTGTAGATGAATATATTTTAGCGAGTATTTGCCCCACCTTTTGTGTGTGCTTCTATAACAAGATTTTGTCATAAGTTTTCAAGTGAGGATGTGGCCCTTCTCTCTTCAAAAGGTGGTGGCAGAACACCGCAATTTCAATTCGCAAAAGGAAGGTAATTGCTTTAGTGAGAGTTTTACAATTGTGAACATAGATTGTGGAAGGCACCACGTACAAATTGCATAGGAGAGTCTCGCTTTAGAAACTCACTTTTTGACACTAACCCTTGTTGATTAGTAAAAACCGCATGGAGACTCTCACCTTGGTTTTTTTTTTTAAACAAGAGGGTGAAACCCCCATTGAATCAATGAAGGTTGCAAAGACCGAAAACCAGAGGAGACAAACCTCCCTAACGAAAATATTTAGATTTTCAAACAACAAACTCAAATAAAACTACAACCAGATCACCGACAGCCTAGTAGAACCAGCCGAGCTTCGGCCAAGCCAAATAGGTACCACATAATCGTATCCTCAAATCCAAAATCAAAAAACGGAGTTCCTAACCATAACGCATCAAACCTTGCCATGAATCTAGGTGCCTGCGTGGGATACAGAGTCTCACCTTAGAATCTCGCTCTCTGATATCCCTATTGACTAAGTTATTTGGTGTGTGAGGGTGAGGAACTTTAAGTTGAAAGGCTCTTGAAATGTAAAATATGAATATGGTATTTAACCGTGTGAATTTTAGCGTGCACGGGTGCGGATGATTGTAGTGTTACGGTATTCTCCTCTCTTTCTCTCTCTCTCTTGTTCCAGCAAGCTTTTCTCCCGACTCATTTGGCTCCCGGGCCTGTGTCGCCGTTGTTGGCTGCGGTTGCCTAGATTTGTGTGGTGATGGCGTCGGGATTTGGGATCACGGGCAAGAAGGGCCGCTGCTACGACGTGTGGATGGATTTCAGCGACTGCATGTTGCACTGCGCCATGCCCGCCGAATGCACCTCTCGCCGCGACGACTACTTCGAGTGCCTACACCATCGCAAAGAGGTCGGTCATTCTTTTTTTCAGGAATGCAATCTTTTCGTATAAATCCAAGTTAGGGTTTGGCAGTTTCGTGTGGTTCTGTGGACATCGTGCTTTACACACTTTGGATTCCGGATCTGCTTGTTGGATTATTAGGGTTTAAGGTTGGACCATGGAAGTGGAATCGTTCAATGTCTGGGTGATATTCAAGTCATTAAGCTGGTTTTAGGGTTTCGCTGTGATGGATCTGCTTGTTGGATCATTAGGGTTTAGGGTCGGACCATGGAATTGGAATTCGATTGTCGGGTTACACTGTCTGACCCGCTTCACATTCTGCTCAGAGGCGAGAATGTTTATATGTACTGCATTTAAGCATCAATATGGTCATATTCGTTAAAATGGCATGTTTCTGAATGCCAAATATTTGACATTCAAGTGCACAGAGCTCTAAAATTTTGGACTGGTATAGACCTGAGGTTCTAAAGTGCGAATTTCTTGAAATATTGCCATTTTTATGACTATGACGATCAATTGCCCAGGGACAAGTGCTGCTCAGGGGATACCAGCCCCTGAAATGTACACCTCTGATACATTCTCTCCATAGAATATACGCTAGGTGTTCACTAAGCAGCACCCTACCCAGCTTCGAAGTTAAGCAAGGAAATTAGGTTGTCGGCAGCTATGTGTCGTTGTTCGATGTGTTTCCTGCGGTTTACTTTTGTTGACTCTGTGTTTTAATTCAACTGCAATTTTTTAGGTGTTGTTCCATATCCTCTCTTTGCAAGCACCCGAGGCCAGGATTGTTCAGTTCGTGAACGCTTTCTTTAGTACAACCTCTTGTTCCTTTGTGTGCTTGATTTGTACGCTAGGTGCGCGGTCGTCCATGGGTGTGTCTGTTTTTCCATATGGCTGTAGCTAAAACAAAATGGACCATTAAGCCTGTGAGTATCATTTCATACACTTATTTCATTTTGATGTTGAGTCATGTGAAGATAATAGAGTAGAGGCTGAGATGTCATTTCTCTACCTTGTTAGTTACTCTTCACAAACAAATGGGCTCACAGTGCGCGAGCGCTGCAGGCATGTCACTGCTTCACAGACCTGGGAAGCTCTCTAAAGCTCATCATCTTGGCCTGTATTAAGCAGGAACCACAATCCTTAATTTTTTTTGTTTGATTTGATTGGATGTTTGATCAGCGTGATGATGATAGTGCTGTGAGGCTTTTGTGAAGTGCTCAATGGAGCACTGTGGACAAATCATTAAAACGACTTCTTCTTCCACTGAGCGCTATTGGAATATTGATTTTCTATGATGATGTGTCTATTGGGATCTCTTTTAAACACAACTTACATTTCTACCGAGGTTTCTGAAATATCCTTTGATGTTGCTTTTGAGAGATTCCGGCCTGAGATTCTGTAGTTTATCTGTTTTTTTGCAAGGATTCTAATGGGAAACTCCAGAGGTGAATGGCATGTTTTGATGTGTGTATCTGCCTTTGTACCTTTGCAGTATTCTCGGATGAATGCTATTAACAAGGAGAAGGAACGACAAGCGTTTGGAGACAAGAATGATAAGCCACACGATAGTACTGGTCATTAATGACATGCACTTTGAATGTCTGTTGTAGTCTTTGGGGCTTTATTGAACCCGTACAGGAGGCGAATCTGGTATGATCTATTAGGGTGGATTCTTTGCATTCGTTTACTTGGATTGGTCATATTTCTGTTTTGAGACGGAGGAAGATACTGCGTAGCTTCTGCAGCTATTGGTTTTCTTAAACTAGTGGATCAATCCTATGCCTCCAACTTGTCACTGTCAAAGAAATGAGCACTTTTGTACTCTCTGCACTGTTGTCTGCAAGATGGTCTAGACCTTCTTGCTGGATTTCGTTTGTCTTATTTCCTACTGTGATTAGAATTATCCGCTTTGCAGCCCTTCCTTTTCAAACAGGCCTTAGCAACCAAGTTAGACACTCATCTTCAACAGTTTTCTGTGCAATCTTCAAAATAAACTGTCACTTTTTGCTTTAGATCACGAGAGGTTTGTCATTTCATCGTTCTGTCTGAAATCTTTCCACTTGCTTTAGAGCAAGAAAAGCTGGTAATCAATTGCACAGAGATTGTCTGTTTGTGATAATGTAGTGTTGTTAACCCTTAAACGTCAAAGCAAGCCCCACGGGCTTGTTATAAAAGAATAATTGAGGAAAGGAATAATTGAGGAAAAAAGTAGATTTTCTCAACCAAATCAAGCGAGGATTGGTATGTTGGAAAGCTACTGAAAAAGCGATCTAAATTGTAAATTTGCGCCTCATTTGGGAGATTGTGGAGTCATTGACAAGCAATCAAAGTTATCTAAATGAACAGGAGTTGAGGTTGGGCAGCAGAGGTCGTTTCTTGAAAAGCGCCGCAGTGCTACAGTGCCGCAACACTGCTGGCCAGCAGAGCCTTTTTTCATTTTTTCGTTTTTTTTTTTTTTTTCGCCTCCGAAAATTTAGATGCCTTCCGGGCTGCCCCGCCCAGGCCCTCTTGACGTTTAAGGGTTAAAGAGGTGACCCATGAAGTGGGTTAATTTCTTGATGAAGGTGTTTTTGTGGTTTTGAGAATGCCAAGGCCCTGTAACTGTTGCTGGACTGTAGCATCCAACTGGGTCCTGGGTGAGGAGAAATAGATCTAATGATTCATGCAATTGAAGAGGTTCATTTGAAGGTCACTTTTGAGCTGAAGACCCACCTGCAAGCCTTCTTTGTAGGAATTGAATCCAATCATCTTATAATTCTAAGAAAGTTTAACCCCTGAACGTCCAACTGTCCAGAAAGTGGACGATGTACAGAATCAAACACAACTCCCTCATCCGTCATTGACTTTTTGCAGTGTGGATTTTTTACTATATATTTTATGAGAAGTTAGCTTCATGTATGCCTAAACCGATTAGAAAGGGGATGATTTGTGAAATTTTTATGCCTCATTTCATGTTGTAGTGATTCACCCAAAATTTCAAAGATTTCAGTGTAAAAGTGCTCTTAAAAAAGTCAACTTGTAATATTAAGCAACCAAAAATCTCCAAAAATCACTACACTTAGAGTATTACATTTCAACCAATCACAACAAATTTCATGTACAAATTATCAATATCTTATTCGTAATCCAATTACAAAAGAATTTTTAATTTCAAGTTTCAAATTTTATACCAAAATATTGGTGATAGCAATCGTAGATCTAACCGTATGGATAGAATCTAAAATTTATAAAGTACAACTTTTATTTATACATCAAGTGCGAAATACCCATTTGGTTTGCATTTTACGATGCAACTTTGCAAAACTTTAGGGGTTAAGTGCATAGGCACTTTACAAAATCATGTAATAGAGAGAACTAACTCTAGTTCCCTTGTGGAACTAGCATATATTACATTTAGTGTATGTTTGTTCAAACACATGCCAGGTTGCTGCAAATGAATGTGTAGAGTACCCCTTTTGCATCTTTAACCAACCATGATAGCAAAAGGCAATATCCAAATTGGTCAATAAATCAGGGATTCTGATTACAGGACTCAATCAATTTTGGATTGGCATGGCATCTTTTTACAATGAAACCTTTGACGGTGGTTCATTCAAAATACTTGTTTGAAGTCCACTATGACTAATTCATTCATTTTAGTGAGAATTATGTAAAAGCATCTGCACTCTTCGTTCTCAATTCACCTCTTGACCAATATCATCACATCAAAATTTAGTGTCACAAGCTATCGTCTCCACACCCTTGAATTGCTATGTGTCCCTATATATAGTCGATGAACCAATCACAATCACTATATATGGATAAATCATTATCATCCATCAACTTAGGATACCGAGCCCTTCCCTATATTAGCTATAGAGGGACATATTGAAGTATTACTAGAATGTGCTCATATTTAGTGGCTCACTTGCTCAAACCGATCCATCAAGTATCAAACCCTAATACAACGCCCTCACCAACGAACCACAAAACACATGACTTGGCAATCTACAACCAAACAATCATTGTTTTATACCCAACCAAATATCCACCCACTAGTTTGGGGTTACTTTTGTTATTGATTACTTTTGTTATTGGTCACTTTGTTTATGGTTATTGATCACTAGAGTGTCTATTCCCAATAGGGGAGTATAGTTTTGTTCCAATGGCCCTTTGTCCGGTGGGCACTGGGTCATTGTCATTACGAACAAACACTCTATTCATGCCAACCTCGAAAGAGACCGGAGTTTCTATCTATCTGGCTCTCTCACCCACCCTGAATATGTAACATTAAATACAAGCACTTTTCATTCACTTTTCAGAATCAACTAAATTCAGTGGGTAAATTCAGAATTCAGTGGTAGGGTGCAGATTCAGTGGTAGGGTGCGCATGCTCTAATACCATTGGTATCAATCCAATGGAATTTGGAGCATTGTTTGGAATTTGGAGCATTCAAGTGAGGCTTGTCTACAGTGCTTGTGCACCCATGCTGGGACTTGATCAGCACCTTGACCATGTTTTGATGAAGGCCGTGGAAGGCCTTGTTTCATGAATAATAATATTGTGGACCTCAGCCAAAAAAATTGGCTAATTTTCACCAGAATCTTACCAGTACTTTGACATTTCAAAAATGGGCAAAACGTGCATTAAAAAGTCAAAGTCTTCTTAAAAAAGAATACGAAAATTGTCACTATTTAGGTGAAAGTGACTTATAAATAGATAATTTTATGGATGATCCTATTCATTTTATGGATGAGCATATACGTATGAAGTCCAACCTAGTTTGATTTGTAGAGGGCTAGAATCCTCACCTCTCATTGATCCAAATCTCAAAATCAGACCTTGAAAGCCTTTTACTCCAAGACTTGAACCCAAAATTTCTAAACCAATTTATTTAATTATAAACGACAAGATCTGACATAGGCCCAACTTAAAGAATTGGGTCCACCAAAAATGAAAGACCAATTTTTGGGTTTAGGCCCGTTTCAGATTTTAATGTTTTTAATTATATATTATTATTATTATTATTCCTTAATTATTTTTTTGAGAAATCAGTACTCTTGGATTGTTTGCAAATCTAAACAGTTTTTTTTTGGGTCTCTTCTTCCTTTCATCCTCCTTTGTTTCTTTGGACCCAATGCCATTAGACATGGAAGAAATGGGCTTCGTAATAATCTTATTCTATTAAGTACTTGAGACTGGGCCAGAACTAAGGTACACTATTCTTAAACCACCAATTAAAAAAATTTGGCCTATTTCAGATACTACTATCTTTGGAAAAAAATTCCTTGTAGGAAAATAAGGTTCATGAGAAATGCACATATTTCCATGATTTTACTCCCAATATTCAAATTAATATAATTTTTCAAAGTGAAAAGTACTTCTCGACCCATAATCAATATTTAGGCCCCCCATATTCACACTATGTGTTACTAATTTTCACTTATGATAATGCAAGAAGAATAGGCCCAACAACATGCATTTTCTACTGACAAAACCTATATTTGGAAAATAAAAGTGTGCTTTTATAGTGTAGAGTTTGATTTTTGCCCACCAAATATTGTCAATATAGCGAGAATGGTTCTCACATAAAACATTTTTCCCTATTCTCTAACAAGACCATGCTCTCACTTTATGAAGTTAAATTTAGTAAATTTATTCTCCGCCATTATGATTGTCCCAAATAGTGACAAAAGTAGTAGTATGAAATTGGTCCATGCTGTAGGACTAAATGTTGGGTTCACTCTGAATGCTATCCGCGACTCACAAGGCGCAGCGTGGGTGACACAGAGTAGCCGCAGCAGACCAGGATCCTGCACTTGCAGGCAACCAGACAATGTCAACGACAGATGAGAGAGGCGGATGAGAGAAACTGTGAATGCGGACGTGAGTACTGTAGCGACGAGCTCAGCCGTATCAGGATGAAACTGGATCCAACATCTGCCTCACAGTGGCACAGTGAGTCCTCTTTATTCTCTGCTTAACTACCGTTACAGGAGGGGATTAATCCCTGAAGTTTAGGCTCCGCTCTCTTCCTATTTGTCCAACCCGGATTACTGATCAGGCAGGAACTTATCCCTACACATGCACTCTATTACGAGCACGCTTGGTAGTTGTTGCTAGGAAAGTTTTCTCTTTTGAGATACCATCTTAGATGTGGACTTGGTGCACAATGAGCAAATGATGGGCATGCTCTAAACCACCAACTAAGGGCCACTTCACACTATGGACCATGAAGATTGACTACAACACTTTAAAATTTGTGATTAGCTGAAATAACCCTCTCGGTTTGAGTTCACTTCACACTACCTTGAAAAAAGGAGATTGACCACAAATTTGAGGTTACTTAAATCTACTATTTTTTCCCTAATAGATAATGTTCCTTTCCCAATGGGTTTTTCGTTGAGTCGACCCAAAGAGGTTGACTAGACGCAAAGAGGTTGACTAGACCCAAAGAGGTTGACTAGACTCCAGGGTAGGAATGCTCAAACATTAATTTTTAAATATTTTTTTCCCGTTTTTCCCTCTATGTTACCATTATACTTTTGAAGCCTCCTTTTTTTACCCTGATGTTTTGAGGCCATTGAATTGTAGAAGATGTCAATAAATTTTGATGTTGCACCTTTTCAAATTCCTCAAATTCAGTCAAAACACGGCCTCAATTTGTTTGCTTCACGGTCTAGTGCATTTATCCCTAAACCGATTCCTTTAAACCCATATTGTTTGCAAAAGATTGCCTAACTAGTGAAAAGAGCAGGTATAAACCCCCTCCACCCTTCCCTTTTTTTTCCCCTTTCCATAAAAAAATTTAGGAGAAGAGAAGAAAAAAGAGAAGGTGGAAACAAGAACTGAAGGAAGAGTGAGAGAGTAAACATCGAGGTAAACTCCAAATCTGCCCTTTTTAGATATACATTAAAAAAATTGCTCACATTTGTCCTGGTCAAAATCCACTTCACTCTATGGGAAGTCTCAAAAAATTGATGTTTGATTTTTCATGGTCACGACTTTAAACCAAGAGCCATGACCATGAAAATAAATGATTTCTCTTGGTCAATCTTCATGGTCCATAGTGTGAAGTGGCCCTAATTCCTCCCAAAGCTTGGCATGCCATTGATTGGTTTACTCTTTGACAATAGTGAATTGTAGTGTATATGGGTGCAATAAAAGGTGGCTCCATAGAAAGTCTACACTGTGATTCTAGGAGCAGTGGTGGTTTATAACTGTGCACCATACGGTAATAGAGTTATCCGTAAAGTCCCTCAAAAGTGGGTGAGTGGACCATAGTTTGAGTGAATAGTGACAATAATCCTCAAAAAAGAACATGTGTCGGGCACTAAAAAAAACTGTGGATGCAAACTTTGAAAGCACCAAAATTGGTGCTAAAAAACTTCTCACCTAAGTTTCTATTATTCACCTTCACACATGAAGAAGGTGATTGCTAACCCCTTTTCTGGCAATAGATTCTCGCTATATATACTTAAAACGTCCCCACTCACCCATTCTTATGATTTCCTAGGACTTCTCTCAATAGTTTTCGTTTCTTCAAATTTTAGTCAAACTAAGGCCCACTCAACCCTTTAATTTACGGATAACTCTAATATGGGCTGAAATTTGGTTGAATTGGGCCCAAGAAAAAACGGGGTCCACTTCAAATGTAAAGTGGGCCTCAGACCAGCTCCAGAATTCAAGCGTGGCGAGAAAGCCATGTGGTCCATGTGGTTACAACTGGGAATGCACCTCACGAGGGGGAACGCCACGAGCGTGCATGGCCTCGACCTCCACAACGACAACGTACCAAATTTCCCGTCACCTTCACAGCCTCTGATTCTCACTGGCGCAATGCATTGATCCTTGCAAGCACAGCAATGGTCAGGGATCATCGCCATTCCAATCCTAGCACTCAACTGCAACGACCACCAAACTCCAAAGCCTCTTCCCAACCTCCATTCCCTTTCGTCCTGCCACTTGTCTCCTTCTGCACGACGCCCTTAACTTATTATTGTCGCCTTTTGCCATCCCAAAACGGCTATGGCTTCTCCAGTTATAGCCTCTTAACATATTCTAGTCATAAGCTACATTTACGACGACATTCTACTCGCCGTTCTTCTTCTCAGACATCGTCGATGTCCTACTTGTATTGGGCTCATGAGGAAGCACAATCAGTCACGTCGCGTTTTGAAGATGTAAGTAGAGCCTCTTCTTCAAACTGTTCTCCACAGGTACGTACGGTGGGTGTTATCTGGGGTGTGGTTTCAACTCCCAAAGCCTAGAATATGCTTGCTGCTTTTTGGGTTAGAATGATTCAAGTCAGAGGGGGTTTGGAGTCTTGGCTACGAGAAAGATGAGAAGCTCCTTGTTATTGCTGCACGTACCGACTTCTAGTCTTCACAAGATTCTTGGTTGAAAGTGTTGTTCACCATTGGTAATATGGTTGCGAGTTTTGATAGGGTATTGGACTCCTCTTGGGTTAGCTATGGAGCTGACGTCATCGGTTGGAGCTCCAAATGCTGGAGCCGGTTTTGTTGTCGGTGGCATTCATTAGGGGAGAGGTCTAATCCCTAGTATTGATTGATTTGATTATTGTAGACCTGAGCGATGGGGAACGGCTATGGCAAATCCATGAGGGAATGTTGTGCATGCATTCCCACCAAGGAGAAGAACAAACGGCTTCCAGGTCCGCCCGGAATACCGCCCGCGGAAGCGCCATCGCCATCGCTGCTCCATGGAATCCTCGACATCACTCTCGATGAGGTCGATACCTCCGGAATGCCCAAACTGTTCCAGGTACGTCAACGCTCATCCGTTTGTATACATTAGCTAGAATGTTATGCAGAGGAGAGGAGTGGGTGATGCTACAACACGTACATCATTTCAAAAGATTTGGGCCTTGAAAAGTGCAAGATTAGTAATCCAACAGTGCCAAGTAATATGGGACGGAGGGAGTAGTAATCACTGTATGCGATGGGGCTCTGTTGTGCAGATGGTGGACGACCTCTTAGGCGGCGTGGTAGCCACCGTGGAGCTCTTTCCAGTGCACGTAGCGCGCACTCGAGCTGTGAAGCGATCCAAGCTGATCAAGTTCCAGGAGTCCTTCCGCATTTTCGTGGGCCACAATGTAGCATCCATCAACGCCTTCGTCTACTCCGGAGCTGTCTACATGGGCACAGCCAAGATCCCCGTCTCCGAGCAGCTTCTCGCCGGCGAAAGAATCGATGGCTGGTTCGACCTTGCAGGTGACGGACCAGTGATGTTCTGCTTTTTCAACAAGAACTTTTGAGGATTCTTTAACCTCTAAGCGTCCACTGTGTAGGAAAATTGGACCCTCTGCTGCAAATCATCTGTTTGTGTGAGAATGACTTCATTTTGACACGATCGTCACTGTTGATCTTGTAGTATAGAACGAGAGCTTTAAAATGATGTATTGCGATTAGAAAACCAAGGTAAAATGAGAAAATGCCACCGTTGCAAAGTTGGCCATATTGGGCGTTTTAGACGCTTAGGGGTTAATACGTTTGTAGCAACTTACTGTATTTGGTACTTATTTGACATTTGTTTTGTACCACACTTCACTTTGTTTTGGCAACAATGTCACTGCAGGTGACCACGAGGGCATGGCGAAGTTTCACATTATCCTGCAGTTCAAACCAGCCATGAATGACAAATACTGGGACGCGGGAGTGGATGCATTCGAAGGGGTTTCTCACACGCTATTCCCAATGCGGAAAGGCTGCAAGGTGACCCCATATCAAAACTCGCACATAGACGAAACGTTCAACCCCAAAATCAAACTGGACAATGGACAGTACTATGTACCCGAGAAAGGGTGGGAAACGGTGTACCATGCTATGAACGACGCAAAGGAGTTTATCTACGTTGCAGGCTGGTCTATCAACGTAACGATCTCTCTGATACGAGATAAAGAAGGCAAGCCGTTACCTGGCAACTTGGGCGAAACTCTAGGTGAGCAGCAATTTTTTTTGTGGCTATATATATCGCCAACTTGCAATTTGAAAAACGGGCTTGCTATGTTGCTATTAGAAAAATTGTGTAAAAAAATAGAGTATATCGCCATAATCTTCCCTCATCGATCATGGGTATGTATTAGAGTTTTCCGTAAAGTCACCTTGTGTTTGAAGAATCTACTATGAATTTTGCTTTAATATACTCTTATTTGTTCACTCCAAATAGTTAAAAGGTATGGAAGATCTTGGTGGTTTATCATTATTAGGTGTGTAAGAGCTTGGTGGTCTTCAAACTCATGAAAAAAAAATTTGGGCTCCTATTTTGATAGCCAAGAGCTCTATAGAAAGCTACATATGTATTTGTATTAACAAAGATCGTAAATTGCCAAAAAAAATGCTTTCTATTTTTCAAGTTTCAATTTTCAAATCGCCAATGGGACTCAAAGAAAGAATTACTGTAGGTGAGCTGCTGGTGCGAAAAGCGAACGAAGGCGTGACCGTGTTGATGTTGGTGTGGGACGATAAATCTGACAACAACCATCTGATCACTGGGGTGATGAACTCCCACGACGAAGACACGTTCCTGTATTTTCGACATACAAAAGTGCACTGTTTGTTGTGTCCGAGAAATCCACAAGCGAAGGAATTCAAGCTTGTAACGGGGTTCATTTTCACTCACCATCAGAAAGTGGTGTGCATGGACGCACCGGCGTTGCCTTCTGCTCATCCTGCTCCACGAAGAGTACTGGCTTTCCAAGGAGGAATAGATTTGTGTGACGGTCGATACTGCTTCCCTTCCCACCCGTTGTTTCAGTACCTCGATACTTTGTTCAAAAATGATTTTCACCAGGGGAGCATTGTAGGGGCGGCCTTGGAAAAGGGTGGACCCCGGGAGCCCTGGCATGACTGTTACTCAAAGCTGGAAGGGGAGATAGCGTGGGATGTTCATGAGAATTTCAGACAACGGTGGCTGAAACAAGCTGGGAAAATACGGACCCATCTGCTGGTGGATATCACCAACCGGGAGATTTTCACCCCACCGACTCCTGTCACCACGGACGATGATCCTGACTCATGGAATGTGCAGCTGTTTCGCTCCTTTGATGAAACCTCGGGTGTGGATCTGCCTCAGGGGCAGATGGAGATCTTCAAAGCCGGGCTCGTCAGGCAAGCAGCTGGGAATGTCACAGAGAAGAGCATCCAAGACGCGTACATCACCGCCATTCGACGCGCCAAGCGATTCCTGTACATTGAAAATCAGGTACTAACCGTGCGTTCCCACATTCATACTACCTTTTTGAGCATAGTAATCTATCCCTAAAACCCTCACCCCAGATTCATACTACCTTTTGAGTGAGCATGGTAATCAAACCCTAAAACCTTAACCCTAAATTCATGCTACCTTCTGAGCATGGGAATCAAAGAAGCAGTGAAACCCTAAAACCCTCACCCCAGATTCAACCTACCTTTTGAGTGAGCATGGTAATCAAAGAAGCAGTGAAATCCCAAACTCCAAATTCATACTACCAATTCTGATATGATTTTACTGGATGACAAAACTGGCCAGTATCATAGCATCTGAAGTCGTTTTTTTAAGATTGAATTCCATAAGTAAAGCTCATGAGGGTCACTACAAATAAAGCAGCAGTGAATGAATAGAATCCTTTCAGGACATGCGAACACCAGGTAAACGATCTAATAGAATAAGAATTATGCAAAACTGACCAGTATGAAAGCATGTGAATTCATTTTTTGGATTGAATTCCACAAGTAAAGCTTAAGAGGGTCAGAGCAATGCAGCAGTGAATGAATAGATCGAATCCTTATGAACGTTTGCAATGCAGTACTTCCTCACCCCGGATTCATACTACCTTTTGAGTGAGCATGGTAATCAAAAAAGCAGTGAAATCCTAAACCCAAATTCATACTACCAATTCTGATATGTTTTTACTGGATGACAAACTGACCAGTATCATAGCATCTGAAGTCGTGTTTTTTTAGATTGAATTCCACAAGTAAAATAAAGCAGCAGTGAATGAATGCGAGGTAAACGAACACCAGGTACGAACGACCTTTGAGGACATATGAACACCAAGTAAACAATCTAATAGAATAAGAATGATGCAAAACTGGCCAGTATGATAGCATGTGAATCCGTTTTTAGCTTGAATTCCACAAGTAAAGCTTAAGAGGGTCACTACAATGCTGAATAGATCTATGAATCCTTATGAACGATTTTGCAATGGCAGTACTTCCTGGGAAGCTCGCACATGTGGGAGCCGGCGTTTCGGGACGAGTCGGCAGCGCAGCTCATTCCGCTGGAGATCGCGCTCAAGATTGCTTCCAAGATTCGAGCGGGGGAGGACTTCAGTGTGTACGTGGTGAATCCGCTGTGGCCTGATGGGGCGCCCACCAGCTTATCCGGGCAGGACATCATGCTGTTCCATCGGAAGACGCTGGAGATGATGTACCGGATCATTTACAAGGCGCTCCAGGATACCAACCGCGCTCATGAAGACATGACGGATTATCTCAGTTTCTTTTGCCTCGGCAATCGCGAGACCGTGAAACCCAATGAGTATGTGCCGCCGCAGCGGCCCAAGGAGGACACGGATTATCATAAGTCGCAGCAGAATCGGAGGTTCATGATCTACTGCCACGCCAAGATGATGGTTGGTAAGTCGAATGAGCCCTTGTTTCATCATGGCATTGGTAGTATGAATTTGGGGTTTAGGTTTTAGGGTTTCACTGCTTCTTGAATTGCCATTCTCACTCCGACCGGTACCAGTACAAATTTGGCGTTTTCGTTTTAGGCTTTCACTGCTTCTTGGATTACCATGCTCACTCTAAAGGTACTAATATGAATTTAGGGTTTAGTGTTTCACTGCTTCGTTGATTAGTAGGTCTGAGCAGCTACTTCGACAGAACTCGCCTTACGCCATACTCGTATTCTTCAGCAACTCTTCCAAGGTTGGAGGTTGTCATAGTAGGGCAACAGTTTGAAAGTTCATCTTCATGCTGAGACTCATCTTCCTCTATTAGAAAATTGGGAGAAGATGGAGTTTCACCACTTTTTCTCCCTCCCATTCCAACCCTGGAAGACATATAGCCTCCTAAACTACTCTGAAACCCACCATTACAATGCTCGCGCATAAGGTAGTATAAAGTTGGGGTTAAGGTTTCATTGATTCTTTGATGACCATGCATAGAAGGTAGTATAAATCTGGGGGTGTAGGGTTGAAGAATTTCACTGCTACTTTGGTCGATTGACAGTGAAGGATGGTGGTGTGTGTGAATGATAGTGGACGACGAGTACCTGATCATAGGCTCAGCCAACATCAACCAACGCTCCATGGACGGAGGGCGAGACACGGAGATGGCGATGGGAGCCTTCCAACCGCACCACACGATGGCGAAATCGTCCGCGGGGGACGGCGTGCCCCGGGGCGGCGTGCATGGGTTCCGAGTGTCCACATGGTTGGAGCATCTGGGCTACCAGGAGGAAGTGTTTGACAGGCCCGGGACACGCGAGTGCATGCAGCGCGTGAACGCCCTGGCCAGCCGCTACTGGGACGAGTACTCGCGCCCGGAGCCCGTGGTGGACATGCAGGGCCATCTGCTGCGCTACCCGTACGCCATTTCGGAAGATGGCAGCACCATCACGGCCATTCCTGGCCACGAGTTCTTCCCGGACTCCACTGGCCCCGTCTTGGGAGCCAAAGAGCCCACATACCCCCGAATCCTCACGGTTTGAGCCAGAATTCTTGTAACGTAGGATTTGATAAATGAATGCCACAGGGAGCTGTAAAGTAGATGGATTGTGCTCTGGACACCTTGTCTGTCAACGTAGACGACTTGTACACTATTATTGATTCATGCTTGGATAGAAACTTTTGAAGCGATCGACCTTGAACGTGATTGATCCTGCGTTAGGTGTCATCAGCTTCTTCACCTGAATACCATTCTTAAGAAAAGGTCTGGGGTTATCTTTTGAGATGTTTTCTAGAATCAGTAACCATGTGCTAGTAATCACATGTATTGCATTGGACTTGGATAATGAATCCAATTGGACATGTTTGTAGACTCTCACTAGAATGAATGCCACCGAGAGCTGTGAAGGTTGTAAAGTAGATGGATTGTGCTCTGGACACCTCGTCTGTCAACGTAGATGACTTGTACACTATTATTGATTCATGCTTGGAGAGAAACTTTTGAAGCGATCGACGTAGAACGTGATTGAACGTGATTGATCCTGCTGCCGGGTTTGCCATGAGTTTGTTCGGTGTCATCAGCTCCTTCACCTGCATACCATGCTTAATCCTGGAAGGACACTAAGTGTCTCATGCATGAAGAAAAAGAAGTAGAAAGTGCATTTGGAACCGTTTTTCATCAAATCTTCATCCATCTTGTGAATGAAACGTGTAGTTGTCATCTATATTGACAGCTTTTGCATGTACAAGGTGTCAATATTGGGTCTCAATTGCCAATTGAGTAGTAAAAATGCACCGTGGTGTAGTGTATTTTAAGTTTCGAGGATCTTTTTACCAGAACTCAATTTAAACCATTAAAATGATGTGTTTTGAATTTGAGCATAACTAGCAATATAAAGTTTACCAAATCTAGTTCTACTACACTTTAATTTTATGAAATTATTAGGATTTAAATTTTTTATTATGGTCACAAGTTGAATACCCATTACCATGGGATGGTTATTTTTGCTAATTTTATGATCACGATCAAAAAAATTCCACCATGATGGTCTTCATTGTGATTTACACCCATGGTAGAAATTTTGACGTAATAGAATATATATTGTAATTGATATGAATTTCATTAGCATTCACTTAAAATTTATATAATGATTACAATTTTTTACCAAAATATATGGATATTTTTTCACATCTAGTATACACATTCCTTCATCTACTAAAATTATAATATTGAATTTTAATGTTAATTACAATGCCAAAATAAATTATGGAATGTGATGCTAATTCCATGGTAATAAGTCCGTCCTTTAGGGGTTTTTGAAAAGGGGTCTAGGATTACTTTTCTAGAAACAATACCCATGTGCTTGTAATCCCATGTATCGCATTGGACTTGCAAATCTTAGTTAGGTATACCCAGATTCTTTGTTTGTTTAAAATTATTATGCTTCGACATCATGTAGAATATTTTGCTGTCCTCCTGTGGTATCATGATGGGAAATTTTTCTTTTTTAAACCGCTAAGTGTGCAAGGAGCCCGGTGGAGCCATGTTTGATTGGTTTAGATTTTCACCTAGTTTCTAATTTCAAATGAAAATAGTCCCAACTAATAAAGTGTAGAAGCTATCTTCTACTTTTTATTCCAATTTACGGTTTATCAGAATTGTTAAAACTGTGATTTTTACAGCACTTTAAAGCTCTGAACCCTAAAATTTCAATATACACTGCAGAAAAAGTTTTTCAATCAAATTTCTTTTTATGTAAGCTCATGAATCATGCCACTTACACCTTGTTGTTCATCACTATTATTTATATTTTCCCTAAAAAAAATCGTACTATTGTGAGCGTTTTTGTAATTACTATGATTTTTACAAGGAAAAAACTTTGAAAAATCTTTTATATTTTATTTTTATTTAAATAATTACAAAAAAAAATGAGGGAAAATCGGTTTGACAATAGAGTTATCCGCAAAGTACCCCAAACCCTGGGTTTGTAACCTCCAAATTGAAAAGCACAGGGTCGCCGATGCCACTGGCAGGGTTCACTATAGACCAGAAATAGAACTCAGGAAAGACTCAATTCTGCCGTCAAGAATTCCAAAACACCAATTTTGTCCTTGCTTATACTGAACGCCAAGTCACGTCACAAATTCCTTGTGTGGTGGTGTCAGGGACGTTGGTTGATGGAAGGGACTTGAATTTCGAAGTTAGATCTCAGATCTAAATGAGGGAGGTAGTGGTAGTAAACAAAGATTTGTGTCATTTGTGGAGATTTTTTTTTTGGGAGATTTGTACCATTTGTGGCAACTGACACCTCCATAAAACACTCAAATCCTGAGTTTATTTCACAGGATTACTTTGCGGCTACACTCAAATACAATTTAGATTTTCTTTTCCATGAAAAAAGGAGGACAAAAGACCGGTTCCCTTTACAAATAACTCTGATACCTTATTTGAGAAAAATATAAGAAAAATCTAATATATTTAAAATGTGAGGAATTGATGAGGTTTGACTGGGTAGGTGTAGTGTGGATGCTCAAGGGTTAAACACATAGTAAAAACATCTCCACTATGACACGGGCAACTTGCCCTTCCTACATCCAAAACAAAGGCCTTCACAAGATGATGAACCACTCACAAGTAACCACGTGGAGTGGGGTAGTGCAACTCTAAAAGGTGAAGTGACATCATTATCCAAACGAAGATTCTTGTAGAAGAGCAACTCCAATGGTGAAGTGAATATCTCTATTTTTGAACCTCGTATTTCAATCAAGACTTAAATTTTGCTAGCCAAAAAGAAAATCGTTGGTATTGAGAAGCAAAATACCAACCAAGAGTGGTTTGGCTCGCAGAAGGTCTTTTGAGTGAAATTGGCACTTCAATTTTTACAAAGGGCTAGTTCACACTATGGTGAGAGGCCGTTTGAAGTTTAAACCCAATTCATGCTAAAAGTCCAAAGTTTTGGACTGAAAATATATAGTAAAATATACAAAAATCCACGGCCTCTCAAGGGAGAATACGACGACCTTAATCAGACTTCAGTGGCTTGTAGTGTGAAGTCTAAAAGATCAATTTCCAGATTTTTTGCAATTGATTGGTGGAATCTAACAAACTCTTGACTTTTAGCGATAATGTGAACCATCGTTTTGAAATTTTGAAGATAGCATCCACTGGTAGGAATTCTTTGAGGATGGCATGTGAGCTACTTTACATATGTGATACATGATTTATAGTTGTTGTTGGTAAAAAATAGAGAACCTATAAGTAGGGTCTATAGTAGGTTCCTTGTAAGAATTTATAGGTTAAAAGCCATAAATTTCTTGCTTTGAACCCTTAACCTCTAAACGTACCAGGGTGTTTTTAGAATTGACAATTTGAGAAAAATCATCATAAAGCACTATTTAGAAGAATTTTTGAAATTAATATATAAATAACAGTTGTAGATTTTGAATTTTAGATTCTATTCGTACGATTCAATTCACCAACACTATCACCAATATTTTATTTTAAAATTTGAAAGTTAAAATTAAACGTGCCTTCTAAATTTGATTACAAACAAAACATTACGATTTTTTGAATAATTTTTTTTGGAATGGATTTGAAACAAAATACTCTTAACATGGTGATTCTTTGATATTTTTGTGTTAATTAAATCTATGACCTCATTTCTGCAAGGCCACTTTTTAACTACAGTCAATGCAATTTGGGCTTGGTCAACAACTTGACATACTTCTACATTTGTAATTTTAGAAAATAATGTACTCTAGTATCACCAAATCCAACCACTGGATAGGACAACAACTTGATGAAGTATTTCCAAATTTTTTGATGACTTTCATCCAAACATTGATGAGAACGTAGGTTGTTAGTTGTCAAGAAACTAGATGTTGTGACGTTTAGGGGTTAAAGGATTGACCAAGCTCCACGGACTTGGTTTCTCTTAGTTTTCAAACCACTTTGACCATGAATTATTAATAATAGAAACATGTTTTATGATTTTCTTTTTCAAGCACCATTTATGACAATAATAGTATGCACCTACATTTTTATAATGTAAATCACTTCTATATTTTAAGGTTAAAGCTTAAAATACTAATTTCTTCCTAAATTAAGAAAGGACTTTTAAGCGTCAATCTACAAATTCTTATAGGGAACTTCAAATCATCTTAAATGTTTCCTACGTCCAGCCAACAAAAGGTGTAAGAGCCGGTTTTCATGAGCTCCTACAAACAAATTGCCCACAATCGTGGCAGATTGGCATGTCCCCTCCCCCACCTTCTAGCATGATATACAACCTTTTTTAGAAAATATTTGTTGCTCATCTGCTTGGACCAAGGTTTTTTTCTTTCTAGCTTCTTAGAGCCAATTTGCTACAAAAGTCCACTGGGAGAATCACCATATGGGAATATAATAAGAAAAATGCTACCTCATGTAGCCACCAAGGCATCGGCAGACGCTAGTTGCACGCCAGGTTGGAACTTCATGAGCCACACTAATTGGGCTAAAAGGCTAAGATGTTGAATGAAAAAGACACAATGTATGAAAGATTTTGAAAAAGGCCAATATATTGGATGTATGAAAAAAATATCTATCATAAAGTTTTTCATATAAAAATATTAAAGATAAAGGATAAAAAAGCCACCTCATTCACTTGCATGCTAGCTTTAAGTCTAATGCTAGATGATCTGAAAACCAAAAAAAAACCCTAGTTTGGGCAGATGATCATGGAAACAAGCTGAAAGGTAACTGTACTTTAAAGAGAGCATTCACTAGTAGGATTTCGGTCCTTTATAACTGGTCCTTTGTGACTTAAATGGTCCTTTGTGATTCAATTCTTTTTAAAAATATCTCGTTTTGGACCATTTAAGTAATGAAAGACCAATTATAAAGGACCAAAATCCTACTAGGAATTTACCTTAATCCCTAAAAGCCCGAGGATTATTGGATATAGCATAAATGTGTTATAATATGTGCCTTCCATATGTTTGATGAAGTTTGGTTCAATAGACAAAATATAGGGCATCATCTCTATAAATTATCTATACAGTCAAACTTCTTAAAATAATTTTAGATATATGTTTTTAATGAATTTAAAATCATTAACTTTTGAAAAATTGTATGAATTATAATTTTCACTTTTAGAGTTTGAAATTTAGCATGATTAGTTAAAGTTGATTTATCTATGTAAACTTCAAAAAAAACAAAAGAAATGGTGGAGGGAAGATCATTACTTTCCCCAAATAGAATTTTTTATAACACTAAGACAATGTTGAGGTGATCCACTTTGAAAATTTCTCCCGAGTGGAGTTTAACTCGGATTGACATAATTCAAATTGCGTTGGGAAATAGACTCGATGTAGTATTTTTAAGCATTTTATATTTTTTTCAAAAACAATTTTTTTTTTCTGGGCAGCCCGTTAGATTTGGGCAGCCACCAGAAAATGGTCGTTTGAGCGTTTAGGAGTTAATTCCTAAATGACAGAGGGGTAAAGGCAAAACCTAGATGTATTATAAAATGTTACTTCTGCAACTTTGATGAAGTTTGGTCTAAAAGAGAAAATGAGAAGCATGATGTTTAGTAATTATCTATACAGTCAAACTTTCAAAATATGTTTTATACACGCATTTAATGAATTTAGAAGCATTTACCATTTAATATTCACCAAAATTACTATTTTTATTTTTAGAATTTGAAATTTGGTGTGAATGGTTAAAACTAAACATTCTATTCTAAAATTTAAAAAAGCAAAAATTTCAAAGGAGAGAACATCATTACTTTCCCAAAACATAAAGTTTTATAACACTAGGACATTGTTGAGGAGTTTGTCTTTGAAAAATTCCTTAGTGACCTCAATATTGCAAATAAAATGCATCAAACAACACTAGAACATGATCTCCACCTTCAATTTCGACAAAAAATCAAAACTCAAAAATCGTCATTTTATGACCATGGGCAGTCACTGCTGTTTGCGGCTAGAAAATGGTCAATCGATCATTTAGGGGTTAAAGCGTGTGTATTCACTGTAGTGTGACATTTGAATAGAAAATGTCACATAACAATAGATCTCACCCTCCATGAAAAAACTAAAATGGCTAAAAATAGTCATTTGGGACCCTATATACTTTTTTGATGGGTGAGATGAGATCTACACTTTGGTGACATTTATTTTTAGCCACCCCCAAATTCTATTTTTAGCCCTTTTAGTTTTTCCACGGAGGGTGAGAGATACGCACGCTTTAAAGTAAATGCTCCCTTCAAAGGTATAGTTATCTTGAATGCTGTATGAGTGACCTTTGACCTCATCCTCAGATACCTTGGCCACAGCAGGTTTTTTTCTTTTTTTTTTACTTCAAAAGTGCCTACACGTACCGACTTTACAGCACACCGTGATCTCGGAGTCAATCCATCGACAGATGTGCTCACCGTGTCCATCGATTGGGCTGCCGTAATACACCAGAATACATATACATGAAGCTATACAAAACTTGAACCTTTATGATTCCCTTTGACACACAAATACAAGACCAAGAAACTCAGTTAAGCGTCTCTAATCCCGGAGAAAAAACGAGTCCAAAGTGCACACACGGAAAGTTCGAGGCTGAGTTCCGCGCGCCATTCGCGTCCAAGTGCACGCCCAGTTTGATTTTCAAGCTGCATCATTGTAACTGGTTGGTGGGAGTGGAAAAGCGCTCACCTCGGTTCATGTGATAAAGCCAGCTCTCCGTCTCCGTCGTTTTTTTCAACCAGCAGCTTGCAAGGTGCATGAGTGAGTGGGCATTTCTATACTTCATCTCGCAGGAGGCCATTTGTCTCGCAGCTTGATTGGGGTTTCCCGTGTTTCTCTCTCTCGCCTTTGAAGATCGTTTGGTACGTTTGGTGATTACTCGTTTTTGTTGTCGATTTGAGAGCATAGATCTGGAGCTTGATTTTGAATTTGCGGTTCTTGAGCTGCTTGCACCGGGAAGATTTGTTGTCATTGTAAGATACGGATTTAGTGGCATTCTGTTTTGTTGGAGATTCTTCCTCTCCCTTTTGAAATCGGTTGTGATTCTTATTGATCTTTGTGCAAAAGTTCGTATTGAACGATTCTTTTGCTGTCTCTTCCTTTGTACCTTTGCGTTGGGTGTCGCTTACAGTACATGCTTCTGAGAATATACCTTGTGTCTGGAAATGGCACACTCAACCCTCTGTACTGACATTGCACACATCTGATTGGACATGTCAAGTTGTCAACATGCGAATCGTTGTCGTGTCAGGAGAGAGGGGGTTAAGTTAGTGTAGTAATATTCTGCTTGCCTGATTTGGAAAGTACACTTCGCCTTCTCTGTATTTGCACATCTTCTGGGAATCTGTCAACTGAGAGTGCATTTAGAAGCCAAGCCCAGTGCCATTACAGAGGGTTGGGATGGACAGTGTCTGAATGCTGTAATGCAGAGGTTGTAATCAGAGTCGTGGGCTACGATGGAGAATCAAGTCAAGACCGTGCGGAAGGATGCACCCGATGTGCTGGATTTGGACAACAGCACGCAAATTGGAGGCGGTGGTGTCGGTGATGCTTACTGTGAAGATTCCGCCACCGAGAATCAGACGTTTACTCCTTGGTCCCGCGTCGTTGCAAGGCATGTTCTCTTCCCTAATCACTCTCATCATTTGCTGTTCCCTATTAGGTTTTGTAAACATCTTTTATGTTTTCCTGTAGCCAACCTGCATCACTAAAGTAAGGAATCCATCCCTGCTGTTTTGAGTGGTTTCTAATGTTTGTCTTGTCCCCCTTTCTGAGAGGATTTCCAAGATACTAAAATATGCATTGTTTGGGTATTGTATGAATAAATTACAAATTTTCTAAGTTTTTGTACATTGTCCTATTCACTAAATATGTCCTTGTCAGGAACATTAATACCATGGCAAAAGAGAAAGGGTTCACTACCTTACGTCAATCAACAACATTTTACGTGTATTTTCTTCCAAGAATGTGTTTGTTACTGATGTTCAAGCTTGTTTTGATGTGAATGTTCAGTGGGTTGGAGCTTCTGAGAGATCCACGTTACAACAAGGGAACCGCGTTTTGTGAAGAGGAGCGAGAACGACACTACTTGAGGGGTCTTCTTCCCCCTGTTGTTATGACACAGGAGCTTCAGGTATGCAAAGAATATGAATTACCTTTTCTATTTTATTTAATATTATCTCTATTCTTGTTTTTGCTGAGGGACAAAGTAGACTACTTACATAGTCTTCAAACGTCACAGATTCTATGAGGAGCTCTATATCAGTAGTAATAAAATAAAACTGTTTCTATTTGACTGAAAATTTGGTATGTGGTGACAGATTGAACGTATACTGAAAAATGTGCGATCCTACGAGACTGACCTCGAGAAATACGTCGAAGTGATGGATTTACAGGTGTGTGCTTTTGTGTCTTTCTACTTCTGACATTCGCAATTGTTCTGTTTAAATTCAAACCTCTGAAGAGGTTTAGGGTTTCATTCTGCTACCGATTACTTACAAATGTACAATGGTGTGTTTACTAGGAACGTAACGAGAGGCTGTTCTACAAGGTTCTGATTGAACACGTGGAAGAGCTGTTGCCCATTGTGTATACCCCAACTGTGGGAGAAGCCTGCCAAAAGTATGGCAATATCTTCCGTCGCCCTCATGGTCTCTACATTACGCTGAAAGACAGGTGAGAATTTCAAAAAGACTATTTTCTTTCTAGTCTTTCCTTGTGTGATTACACTCAGAAACTCTTTTATATCACATCTTTGGTACCCAACGTACGTGACATGTGGAATGTGCCCAATCACATGTCTACACAATAGCAGATATTTCTGGAATGTGATATTGGAGAGTGTGATGATAATGAGTTCAGAGTGTACATTTTGGCCTAGTCTTTTTTAAAAAAATTCTGTGGCAATTTTGATAACGAGAAGAAGGCTTTTGGCATTCTTTCTATTTGGAGTGAATTGTTTGCATGGAGACTCCAGCCATGTTAAACTCATACTTAGTATGCTGGAGCTTATTGTTGTATTTGGTGTTCAGAGGCCACGTGCTGGATTGTCTGAGGAATTGGCCAGAGCCAAACGTCCAGGTCATTGTTGTGACAGATGGCGAACGAATTCTTGGGCTTGGTGACCTTGGACTGCAGGTAAGTATTATCACATATTTCTATATCCCCATTGTATAGGGAAAATTCTAACTGTAAAAGTGGAGTAACAAGTACACTCAAATAACAAGGAATCAAATAGTTTTTGTGTTTTTTTGTTAGCCAAGTCAAGTCTTATGTTCTATTCAGTGTGTTTTGAGCACATTTGAGCACATTGCAGACTTGAGAGTGGTTTCTTTTTATTTCTTTTTGGGCTGTTATAGCTGTGATTGATTTTAAAGCGATGTTGAATGAATCTCTTTCGTTCAGTCGAGCTTTTCATCATTTTGTGTAAAACTCCCTTTCCTACCTTGTTTGATCTGGATGGATTTACATGGATCCCACTCGAATGTATCAGGGGATGGGGATTCCAATTGGGAAGCTTGCTCTTTACACAGCCCTTGGTGGTATTCGACCCTCCGGTGTAAGTATACGTATCAAACAGCAAAGTCACTTTATAAGTGCATGGTTGAACAATTATAGACCAGTGTTAAAAATCGACAGCTTCTTAAAGTTGAAAGGTTTTGAACGAACTGAAGAGTTTCAATGGCATTGCAGACTTTACCAGTAACTATCGACGTGGGCACGAACAATCAGTCTCTTCTGGAAAATCCTTTCTACATTGGGCTACGCCAAAAACGAGCCACTGGCCAGGTAATCACGAGTCACTAATATTACATGTTAGTCAAAGTTAGTGTGTAGTCACTTCAAACCTTATGTTTTGAAGGCGAAGTGTTACAATACTTGTCATGCCTCGATTTGATTATACACTCAGACCTCTTTTATATCACCCCTTTGGTAACCAACGTACATGAGTTTAGAACTTGACATGTGGAAAGTGTACGCAATAGAAAATATTCTCTGGAACGTGATATTGGAGAGTGTGATAATAACGAGTACTCATCACTAATGCTAATGGTATGTGTTGTTCGATGGATGATTAGGTATATGACGATTTATTGCATGAATTTATGACGGCCTGCAAAACAGCCTACGGAGAGAAAGTACTCGTACAGGTATGTGCACAAGAATCCAGTACTGGTTGGAACTCCTTCATACTTCACTTCAATTTTTTTTGTCTTAACCCCTGAAGGACCAAGAAGCCCAAATTGGGTCTCATGTTTTTTTCAGCAGTTTTGAGTAGATCCTGTGTGAGCTTCTTTTTGTTCAAATTTGTTTTTATTTTTCCATGTTCTTCACTGATTCTAGTGATATAAAATTTGGTCCCATCTTTATATTTTTCACAATATGATCAATTGAATCTGTCATTTTAAAACCATGAATCCTTGGTCATTTAGGGGTTAATAAGTTTTGGCAGTACTCCACATTACCTTCTCTAATCTTCTAATTATGTGGTTCTTCTTAGTTTGAGGATTTTGCGAACCACAATGCTTTCCGCCTGCTTGCCAAGTACAGCACTTCACACCTCGTCTTCAACGACGACATTCAGGTTCTTCATTTTTGACATTTTTCACTCAGCTTCATGTATTTTTTGTTTACATGCTTTCGGTGTTGGTCGAAGTACAAACTCCTAAATTTTTGTAATACAATGTCTCATATATCTCTTTTTAATATCCATACTTAATAGTTTGGTGGGTAATACATTTGCAGGGAACTGCAGCAGTTGCACTGGCGGGCGTGTTAGCAGCGTTGCCCATAACCGGAGGCACCCTCGCCGATCATCTGTTCCTCTTTGTGGGCGCTGGGGAAGTATGTTCTTACTACTTCTCTTCTCTTCCACTGTTTTTATAGTAAATTGTTACCCCCATAACAATGTTTAGTTCATAAAGTGAAATAGAAGTTTAGTAATCACAGTTTGATTCAAATCACTTGGTTTATTCTAATTACTGTCTATTCAATTACTTCTAGTCTATTCATTATCACATCTAATTGTTTTACATTTCAACCATTCTCTGATTTGTGTTCTTCTGTGTCTCACTAATTATCAGTTGGGCTTACTAGAATGAAGCTACCATTCCGCTATTCCACATCTACATGAATATCTGGTCATCGTTTTACTGCACATAAATGATTCATGTCTCCATAGCTTGACTGTAAGAGCCAGAGGCCTTGTGCAATACCAGATCCTGTGATAGGAGCCTTACACTAACTGGCTTTTTTTGGGGGGGAATTTCTTAGGCCGGAACAGGTATTGCTGAGCTTATTGCCTTGGAGGTTTCTAAGCAGGTGAGTTGAATTTCTGGATTTTTGTCAAGATGAAGAATCCTAAATCTCTATACAGAGCGAGGGGCATTTCTAACGTGAAAGGTGGATGTTGCTGATTAAACGTCACAGGGCAAAAAAAGTGTGGAGGAAGCTCGGAAACAGATATACTGTGTTGATTCCAAGGTACTGGATCCTTCATTGAAAAGATGTTAATGAAGAAATTTCAGCTTTGATAGTTATTGAACGTGATTGAATCCATCCATCTAAATTGAAAGCATTCTTTGTTTGTTACAGGGTTTGGTTACAAAGTCACGATTCGATTCACTCCAAGCGTTTAAGCAGCCATTTGCTCACGAGCATGCCCCTCTTACCGATCTTGTGGCTATTATCAAGGTATATTATGTACTAGTCTCTTGTTATTCTTCTTGTCCACATGTTGGTCTTATCCCCCAAATTTTCATATCGAGTGCTCACGTGCTGTGGTTTTAATTTACAGGCAATTAAGCCCACAGTGATGATTGGTACTACTGGAAAAGGTGGACAATTTACGCCAGCAGTGTTGGAAGAGATTTCGTCCTACCAGGAAGTGAGCTCCTTGAAACTTTTTCCCACAATAAAACCTATTCTTTACTTACTATATGGACCACATGATTAGATACTATTGCACAGAAGGTACGGTAACAGTCAAATCAGTTTTTTGTTTAAATTAAGGAAGATGAATTGACAAGAGTCTGATTATTGTTTAACGGATTTTAATCAATTGACCATTTATTTTTCTGTACAGAAACCTGTTGTTTTTGCACTCTCCAACCCAACTTCGCAGTCTGAGTGCACCGCAGAAAATGCCTTCAAATACACCAAGGTATGTTGTTTTAACTACCATCAAAGATTTTATGACCTTAATTCCTAATGAGGCCTCATGTATTTTTGAGCAATTTTCATGCAGGGACTTTGTTTTATCCAATTTTATGTAATTTTTGACCCACACATGCAACGTTTTCCACTGATTCTGGTAATATAAAAAAAAATTGGCCCCATGTGAATAATGTTTTCTCACAAAATGATTGGTCATTTTCCATGAAGCTTCTTCTGCTCAGTGCAAGAATTCGTCTAATTGTTTCTGAAGCTTTTTCTGTGTTTTGCTATCATATGGATCTTGAAGATTTCAATCTTTGCACATGTTTCTTACATTCAAATATTACACTATGGCATTAATTGTACTGTCCTGACGGTCATTCTGCAGGGTAAATGCATCTTTGCGAGTGGAAGTCCATTCAAACCTGTCACATATGAGGGGAAAGAGTATACAATAGGCCAGGTATAAATCCAATGTTGGATATGCTCTTTTATTGCTTTAAATATTTCAATCACACGTCAAGTTGGGTTTTTTTTTAATTATTATTATCATTGTTTGTCAGTAGCATTACCAATTCTGAAACGTGTGGTGTTTGCAGTCCAACAACTGCTACATTTTCCCGGGCATGGGTCTTGGATGCGTCATTTCCGGAGCTATTCGAGTCCATGACGACATGTTCTTGGCTGCAGGCATGTGTTTTTTTCCTTACTCGAGGAATTGGTCGTATTATTTATGCTCATGTAGTTCCTCTAGGGTTGAATTCTAGACACTCTAAACTCGTTATTATCACACTCTCCAATATCACGGATTCCAGTATCTGTTCACATGTGATTGGGCACTTTTTGCATGCCAAGTTCTGAACTCATGTACTTTGGTTACCAAAGGGGTGATATAAAAGAGTACTCTGACACTCTGGGTGTACGTGCCATTGCAGCTGAATCTCTGGCTAGTGAGATTGGTGAGGACCATCTTGAAAAGCGTCAATTGTTTCCAGCGTTCAGTGAAATTCGAGATATTTCGGCCCACATTGGTGCAGCAGTCGCTGCAAAGGCTTATGATCTTGGTACAGACCTCTTTCCTCCAACTACCTCCCTTATATCACTGAATTTGGAGTCGTTATATCATGTGCTTTATGAATATTCCAATGCACCAAAATGCATGCAATCACATCACTCAAAAAATGTACAATCTGTTCAGATGATATTATGTGCACCACTTAATCATCTTCACATACGTAGGAGTCTTTGGGTACAAGAGCCAGATTTTTTTTTTTGTTGAGGTCAAATTTTTATCAGTGTATACAATTGTCCCTCTTTATTATGACATGTTTGGGAAGCCCTAACTTCAAGGTGGCAGGCATAGATTAGTCACAGAAATGACTTGTCACATACAGTGTATTGCTTGAGACAATAATATCGTCATATTATGGAGTGTCGTTGTATGGAGGGTAGATTGTATGACCCAATTTGCATTCAAAGAGTAGTGGCCATACTCATTTTGCCAAGTCATGCTAATAAGTCCATCCAATAGACGAGTTACTGTAGGAAGAATTGGTATGGCCTGCAAATAGTGTGGTAATTTTACTAATGGGCTATGTGCTGGGGTTTGTTTGCAGGATTGGCAACGAAGCTGCCCAGGCCTAAAGACCTCCTTTCGTATGCCAAGAGCTGCATGTACAGCCCCACTTACCGCCAGTTTCGGTAGAGAGGTAGTCCTTGTAGAGTGACAGCAAACTTTGGCTTGTTGATGCAGGCAATAATAAGGATGTTTATTATGGTACTTTCCAGGAACTTGGAAGCTGTATACTCTGAACCATGTTCACCGTTATGGAAGTGTCTCTCATGCTTTTAGTATGAATTTGTTTATTGGGCTGTGCCTTTTAGGCAGGGACTATCCATCATGTTAAAAAAACGACACTTCTACTAATATAGCCCTTTTTACACTGTTGGGATATTTGAACTTAGGGTTTTAGTGTTCTACCTAGTTATGAAGACCATACTAGTCCCAGAATCTTACATTTATCGAAAATGACATGTGATAAACAAATGTTTAACCCCTAAAGGACCGGGACTATTTTGCTCAAAAAACACTACAATGCTGCCATTTCTAATCCCTAGGGCACAATTTCAAAAAAACTTTTATTTTCACAATTCAACAGTAGAAACTTGTCTTTTAATACCAAAGGAATGTGCACAAAAAATTTCACAATCTTTGACTTTATTGATTAGAAGATATATACGTTTGAAGTGAGAATGTGTGGGAAAAATAAAACTCATCCAAATTTTCAGTTGAATATTTTTCTTCCTATTCTGAAAATGTTCCACTTCATAAACTTGTCACTCTTCACTTTCATGATCTACATAATGTTAATTACTTGTATACCAAAATTGAGAATTATGAGGATGATTTAACATATTGAAAACAATATTGCAACTGGAGGAGGTGCAAACCATTGCCAAGTACATTTAATTTTATAGTGAACTTGGTTTTTATAATATCTCAATACAAATGGTGAAGACAAAGATTCTTGTCTCTTTTTGAAGTAAAAAAATAAATTACAAAAAAATAACAAAATCTCTCATTTTTATCTCTAAACAAAGTTATTTTTTTCCCACCTTGCCCAACTAGACTAGAAATTTTTGATTCCTCTTGGAATGAAATTTTTGAACTAAGGAGAGGTTTTTTTTCCCATCCCAAGTAATATCATGCCACTTGCTTCCGTATCAAATTTTAGAGCTGTTGGGAGTAGTGTAGTACATTTCCCAAGCTTCCCGGCGTCGCAAAAAAAAGGTTCGAGCAACATAACTTTTCTACCGATGTCCGGTGGGAAAAAAATGATATTCCTACAAAGCTTTTGAAATTCCTCACGTTCAATCAATATCTCAGAATATTAGACTCAAAATTGTCATTGAGGGAACTTACCCAAATATTGAAATTGCCCTATTAGGCCACTTAGTCTTTTAGTGGTTAAAAAAATGCAACTACTTCAAAGTTGATATTCATGTATTTGATAGTCTATAGTACGTATACATCCATGCTATACAAAATGACAAATACACTTCCTTGTAAAACAATTTTGAAAAAAGAATTTTACAAACTCTTAATTTTTTTTGGAATAATTTTTTATTTTTGAGTTTGGAGAAGAGAATTTTTTTAGGAATTTTCAAAGAAATACTACCATGGAACTTTGTATCTACTGATACCTTGTTTGAATACCAAGCGTACAGTTGTGGATTTATCACATGTCATGCACATTTCTATTAACCCTTTGGAGCCCACGCTTTACAAACTACCATAAGATCTACTCCAAACCAAGCATCTGTTTGAAGTTCGGATGTGGGGATTTATCTCACACACACATTGCAAAAAAGAAATTTTGATTTGGCGTTGTGAAGCTATTAAAATACCTATGTATAAAAGACCAAAATACAACAAATACTTACAAATTCAACACATGTACTATGTGGTATTTCTTATGTTTGGAAGTTTATTTATTTATTTTATTTTTTGTGTTATCTTGTTCATGTCCACTAGTGCATGTATTCCAATCTTGATTAATGTTCCAACTACTTTTATATTTTAACGTATAAATTTTTGTCGTAAACCGTATATGGATAAATCACTGTCACTTATAAAATTTACAATAATTATGTGTGAATAATTCTTGACATGAAAGATGTGTTGGCAATGGAGAAGTGTTGACATAGGTCATTGTTGAACCTCTTTACTTTCATTTTTGAAAATTTAACCCAAATTCTATTTAACTTTGAAGTCACACACCCTCTGAAATCTCATTTTTGAGTGTGCATTATATGGCTCAAAGACACACTATAATCTTTCAATCCAATGGTCCGACCAAAGTATAACCGACACATGTTTGATTAAGCTATGCTTATATTTATATTGTTGAATATTTTTAATAGCATCCCTCATTTCAACAGAGATAGTTTTAAAATAAATATCACAAAAAAACTATGATTTCTCCTAGGAACCACCCTGGGCTCTAAAGGGTAAATTCCTATTACTCGGTGTAATCCGCCATCATAGTAAGTTCATCCACGCATAACTTCCTAATTATAGCTTCATTAAACAAATTTTATATTTTTACAATTGGCATAAAATGTAGAAGAGCGTGATTTCGTTAATTTCCTAGACTAATTTAATTAGCAAGATAATTATGCTTAATAGTTCAGAGATAAATTCAAGAGTATTGTTTTAAACTCAATAAACATCTGAAACTTCAAATGCTAATAAGTTTTGAATATTTTGTTCAATTTCAATATTTCGTAAATTTTTGAAAACGTCATAAATTGTAATTTTGCATATTTTGAAGTACAATTAAAAAAATCAACTAGTATGAAAGAATCTATTGCTTAGAAGGTTAGAAAAAAGAAATTATCATAAAATATCATTAAACAAAAGTTCAAAGTACTTGCAATTGAATTTATTTATTCACCATTCTCACTAAGAACCCGTTGTGAATGAAAGATAAAAAAATTGAGTCAAATGTTGAAGCGTCAACCAAAAGAAGCTACGGTTTCAATTCTGTGAACATTTTACTGGTTAACTGTGCAGAGTGTAAGAAGAATTATTTTCTTTCATCACTTAAAGTTAGTGTGAAAGTTGAGGTGATCAACTTCGACAATGTAAAAAACATTGTAGTTATATTTTGCCGCGTTTTGCATTCAAGAATATTTTAGTCACGAAATTTAGAGTCTTACTCCGGAGTATGTTCCAATGATTTTCATTTGTAAAACAAAGTCTCTTCGAAACCTTCTGAAAATCTAAAGGTAAATTTGGATGATTCGAGAATCATTTCTATTAAAGATGATGCATTCTTGAATTACGTCCTAATTGTAAAAGAAATGAAAGTTAGAAAGAATAGTTATCTACTAGAAGTGTGGACATTGAAGTATGTGCTACGAAAGGATTAATGCATGATCAAACGAGTTGCGAAGAAATAAAATTTAATAAATTGTCGTTGGTCAAAGCAAATTGTCACTATACTCAAAATAAGCTTTATTAAAACGTAGAGTGTGTCAAATAGACATAAGTTAAAATATAAATGTAGAATAAAAGGAAATAAAAATAAAAATAAAGAATATTTATATAAATTCATAATTTAGTGTGAACTAAATGATTTTCAAATATCAATTACAAATATGAACCGTGTTGTCAGTATCACCCTCAACTCCAAATTAATAAGTGTAGACTACATCGGCAAAAACTTACTTTGAAAGATAATATTTTTCACCTCTGATAAGTTGATGGTAGAATCAGAGTATGAGACGCCCTCAAAATCTCTTTTGAGTTTTTGGAAATTTGGTGTGATGGTGCCTAGTTAATCTAAACTTCTTTGAAACGAAGATTCGATTCGTGAAGACAACCTCGGTTGTTGGATTACACTGGTTCCGATTTACTAAGCGAGAGACTTTTTACTTAATAGTAATATTAGTGTTAAGGAAAGAGAAGTAAGTTTTCTTCGTCGATTGACTCGTTAAAGATTTTGAGCCTTATCAAAAAGACGTTGCGTAGTTGTTGATTCGGATTTCATCCTGGATTGCATTGGATTTGTAAAATTCGCGGAAGTACAAGATCAAGGAATTAGGCAAAGGGTTATATTTTTCACGTACAGAAGTTGTTCCGGTGATTTGACAGGAGAGATAAAAATTTGACGTTGATGTGTTGTGTAAGTCAAAAATCCCTTCTTTAAGTCATGAGTTCTTGAGTGGAAATGGTATACATGTAATTTCAATTTGTAAGAATTTGGAGTTTTTTTTCTATTACTAATTATATAATATATATTTTTTCCTAGCCTTTAAAGCAATAGATTCTTTTAATCATTTTATTATTATTATTTTCTTCAAATAATAAAAAATTATACTTTATGACGTTTCTCAAAAGTCAAATTACATTGAAATTGGGCAAACTAGTTAAAAAGTCAAAATACCTTGAAATAGGCGTACGGCTTAAGGTTGAGTCTCCCCCAGAGACCCCGTGCCTGTTTCTAAACGATGGTTACACCCTTTCAACTCTAATTAACCACTTGCATGCGGTGTCTACAAGGTGTACGGTAGATTTAAATGATTTCCAATTAATTCAACACATGGATGACCACAAAAATTACGATGGACGGAAAAAAGGGCAACCAATGTGTTCAACCTGCGCACACAAATTCTCGGGGTTGTAGGGACATTGCTGCTAACCACCTCAATTTCGAACGACATATACGGTCTCGCCGGCCATTAACCCGGTTTCATTGTCAAACGGAAATAAGAATGGTTCTAAAAAACACTAAAAAGGACCCAATTCAACAATGGTCGGACACCTCTTGACCTTCACCGAATGCAATGTCGGTAAACCACTTCACAAGGCAACACAACACCCATACAATGCCCAACCTACTATGCAAGAAAATAAAACACAAACACAAAGAAACACACTTCTAAACTCCTTGTGACTCCTACTTACAAATACAATCCACTAACTTGTACCAGGAATTATAAAATAACGCTACTTTTCGACAAATGCATCAATTCTATGAGTACTTTGACCACACGAGCGTGTCAACGCTCATAAGTTGAGCCGGAAGTGGGTGAATGGAATCTAAGATGCCTTTAAGTATTGACTCTTTAACAATTACAGATTACTATATTTAGACGCAGCCTTATACACTACCCACAATAATTACATAACAACAAAAATTTAAACCACTAATCATTATCCTTTTCCAATGATTTGAGTGTTAAAAAACACCAATACAATGTTTTAAGCACCCTTTGAATGTAGTAAACACCACACCATTAAGACAATATGATAATATTCCTATTACCTCATCCCAATTAACTCAATTGCAATTAGGCAGCCCACCGATGTCATTTCTCAAACATATACATTTATGAGACAAACATTTTTGCTCTCTACTTGCTACTATGAAGTACCACTTCAATTTATTAAGAAAAAAAATGAAGAATAACAAACCGCAATCAACTGTTGATTTCCCTTGTGTTTGTCGAATTGTCCCTTTCATGGCAGCTGACCACTTGACACTTCAATGGTCGCCAATCGTTCATCCCGAGTCCCCTTAGAGTAAGTTTGGACTTTTTGAAAGCCCAACTTGATGATCCTTTAGCCTCCCAATTCTCGCAGTCAAATTCATCACGACCCTCACACAATTATTCTCTAAAGTCTTGTTAAAATTATGCCCTGAACTTCCAAGGCATAATACCTTCTCATGGTTAAGCGGTAGCCACGTTTTTGTTCTGACTTGCTATAACATGAGCTTGGTGTCTTTGGGAAAGTACTTCCACGATCTCGCCGCTTCTCAAATCTCATAATCAGATTCGCGACAATCCTCTCGTAATCACTCTCCAAAGTGTCGCTTGAATTTTGCGCCAAAATTCGAAGGCAACGTACTTCTTACACTCGCCCTCACACTCGCAAAAATGACTTTTATTTCCCACCAAGAATAGAGCATTTTAATTCAAGAAGGAAGCCCATCTAACTTTTAGATCATTCATCTAAACTTCTACATTAAAATTTAAAACTTTAGCTAACTCTCTCTTCACTATCACTTAAGTAAATAAAAATAAGACTAATGACACGAAATTCTTTATTTATGCACTTGACCCAATGCGTTCATTTCATGAGCAAATTTTTGCTTAAAAAAATTGTGTAAAAAGTTCTCTAAAAAACAACAATTTTGTCTTTCTACAAATCACTTACATTGTAAACAAACAATTCTTTTATTTATTTACTATTCTTACCTTTATCTTGTCTTTTATCTTTTCTTTTACCTTTTCTTTATTTTGTATTATTTATCTTATTTCTTTCTTGTTTTCATTTTCATTTCCTACTTGTCTTCCCTCTTGTTTTTTTTTTTTTTTTTTCGTCTATTTCTTCTTCATTCCTCTTGTAGCAACCGCAAACTCTACACCCGCACCCAAGAAAAAAAATCATTTTTTTTAATTTTGGTTTGGTTTTCGTCTTCTTTATGTTTAGGGCTCATGAACCTTGAAAATAGAAATTAAAAATAAATAAAAGTTTAGGGTTCAACAACCAGCGGCTGAATCCTAAACAACGGATGATGAAAAAAATAATAATAATATATATTTTTTTAATTTAATATTTTAAAACTGATGTGTCTACTGAGTGCGCGGCCGCGCACTCAATCCCTCACTTTCTCTTCTCCCTCATCCACACTCCCTCTTCCCTCTCCTTCCTTCTCTCTTGTATATATGAGGAGAGGAAGGAAGAGGGAGGGGGAGAGAGGGAGAGAGGGAGAGGAGAAAATGAGGAATTGGGTGCGTGACCGCACACCTAGTAGTCCACAGCAGCCTAAAAATAGAAAAAACAAAATTTTGATTTTTTGTTTTTTTCATCTTCCGTCGTTAAGAGTTCAGCCACCGGTGGCTGCACCTAATTTATTTATTTATTTCTATTTCTATTTTTAAGGTTCGTGAGTCCTATACAAAAAGAAGACGAAAACTAAACCAAAAATGTTTTTTTTATTTTTATTTTTGTTTTTGGTTTTTGGTTTTTTTTCATTAGTGCGGGTTTAAGGTTTGCGACTGCCACAAGAGGAATGAAGAAAATATAGAAGAAAATAAAGAAGACAAAAAGGAAGACAAGGAAGAAAAGAAAATGAAGACAAGAAAGAACATAAGGAAAAAACAAGATAAATGAAACAAGATAGAGAAATGATAAAAAAAAGAAGATAAAAGAATTGTTTGTTTACAATGAAAGTAATTGTAGAAAGATAAAAATTATTGTATTTCATACAATTTTTAGAATCTTTTTTAATGCTCATGGGGCCCAAGTGCATGATTATATGGGTAGGTGCGTAAATAGCAAATTGTGTATTTAATCTGGACTAATCCCAAAGCCTATAATTGGCCTAAATTCTCTCATTAATGATCTTTCACTGAGAGTACTAAAAAACCATTTATCTCAATAAAGTACCAAAAAATCACGGTTAATAGCAAAAAAGACCTTCATATTGCGTCAATTACCCAATAATTCCAGTTCACGAATGAACGTAAATAAGATCACCAAAAAACCCACAAAATGCCCCAATCATTTCTATTTGTTAAAGCACAAAAAATAGAAGTAAAAGACATCGAAAATATTACCAATTGCCACAGTAATTACTTATTATGGTCGTAAACTGTTTAGACGGTTCACATATACTCACACTAATTCTTCTAATTAAGCCTTTTAATTAATTAATTTAACGAATTTGAAGAAAGAAAACAATTAAATGCTAATAATGGACAAAATTATTTGCATTAAATTGAGAATTAAGGGAAATTGAACACTAGTTTGAGAACAAAGAGGTGAAACACTAATTTAAGAAACAAGAATAAAAACTAAAATTTAAAGAAGAGAGAGTGTACAAAAGTAATGTGCATCGTGTTAATTAAAAAAAAAATACAATAGTAGAGAGTTTGAATCATTTCAACAATAATATCGTGATCTAAATCTCATGTCTTCTAAGAGAAAATGAGCCTCTATATAAATAAATAAATATATAGACTATAATTTCAAAAATATCCACACCTAGATGACATGAAATACTTTAATTCAAGTCCAAATTTTTGATTGAATAAACTAATTTTCATGTTTTTTGCTTTGTGAGAAAAATAGCCAAACATTAGCATTTGCAGGCATTGTAGTACAAAATAAATAATATTTTTTAGCGTTCAAATTAATCATTTCAAATAACACATATCTAAATGTACATCATATCAAAAATTGGTACCAAAATGACGTCATTGGATATTTTAAACAAATGTTTTGGTTTTTTTGAGCAGCTAGGACAAATTTTGATTTTTGTACCAAAAAACTCTTTTAAAATTTTTAAACTTCTTCAATTTTTACGTGAATTTTTTTGTGTACTGCATGAGTGTAGGAAATCAAAACTACATTCGGTCGATTCATTTTTTATTTTGTTTTAAAAAGGGACTCATTCAAAGTTGCCATAGGGGTTGATTTTAGAGTTCAAAGGGCTTTTCGAGGTACCCATATCAGACCATTGCCCAAAAGAGTTTTGAATAAAATCCTTAATTTGAAAAACCAACAAACAATGCACTCGAAGCAATGCAATTGTGCAAAGTGCTCCAAATATATGACTTCAAATATTAATTTGTTGTACAAAACACGCAATTCGCTATTTATGCACTTTGCCAAGTGCGCTCATTTCATAAGCATATTTGGCTTAAAAAAAAATTGGCTAAAAAGTTCTTTAAAAAACATTGATTTTTGTCTTTCTACAATCACTTACATTGTACATAAGCAATTCTTTTATTTATATTTTATTCTTATAATTATCTTTTTTTTGTTCTTTTAATTTCTTTTTTCTTTTATCTTGTCTTCTTTCTTGTCTTCCTCTTGTCTTTCTTTTTGTCTTTTTCTTTCTTCTATTTTTTCTTCAATTGTGGCTGTTGAACCCTAAATGGCCACGCACCCAAAGTCCCTCTCCACCCCCTCCCCTCTCTTCTCTCCCTCTCCATCTCCATCCCCTCTCTCCTCACTCTCTCCATCTTCTTCCCCTTCTCTCCCTCTCCCACTCCATCCCCTCTTCCACTCCCTCCCCTCTCTCTTCTCCCTATATATATATATAAGGAGAGGGGAAGGAGTTGAAGAGGGAGAAGATAGATGGAAGGAAGTGGGAGAGGGTCTTTGGATGCGCAGTCGCGCACCCAGTGGCTAAAAATAGATATTTTTTTGGAGGAAGGTGCGACCACTGTATAGGATTGAACAGCACCAAATGGCCAAATAAAGTTTTATTTTTTATTTTTTTTGGCGCTCGCTGTTTATGATTCAACAGCACCAAACGGCCAAATAAAGTTTTTTTTTTTTTTTTTGGCGCTCGCTGTTTATGATTCAACAGCACCAAACGGCCAAATAAAGTTTTATTTTTTATTTTTTTTGGCGCTCGCTGTTTATGATTCAACAGCATCCCACGACCATATAAAGTAAAAAAAAAAAAAAACGTTTATTTATTTTCTTATTATGTATTATTATTATTATTTACTTTGTACCCACTATGTAGGGTTCAACAACCACAATTGAAGAAAAAATAGAAGAAAAAAGAAAGACAAGTAGAAAGACAAGAAGGAAAACAAGAAGAAAGACAAGAGGAAGACAAGAAAGAAGACAAGAAAGAAAACAAGATAAAAGAAAAGATAAAAGAAAAAATAAAGATAAGAATAATAAACAAATAAAATAATTGTTTGTTTACAATGTAAGGGATTGTAGAAAGACAAAAATTGCCGTTTTTTGTAAAAAAGATTAGACAATTTTTTTTATGCGCGTGGGGGTCAAGTGCACGATTATATGGCCAAGTGCGTATATAGCGAATTGCATGTTACAATCTCGAGAAAAAAATTATTTTTTTAACCTACAAGCCGCCTTTCTTTGCTACATGCCGCTAGTTTTGCTACAAATATTCCTTGTGCTACAAACATTATGTAATTTGAAAGAATGTTTTGGGATGAAAAAGCCAAATTTCAATCATTTATACATAACAAATGGAATTGCTAGATGTGGATGAATCTAGTACTTAAAATAGATTAATAGTGATTTTAGGTCCAATATATGGATGAATTTGAAAATAGTTTGCTTTCGCAAAATACTATAAGTTGTCAGTTGAACATTTGTGGAAAAATGAGAAACAAGTAGCTACGCTACGAGGAGCTTTGACTTCCAAAAAAGCACTGAAAAAGCATTGTTAACAACTAAACCAGCTCGTATTAGCTTGAATGGACCCGTCACTCTATTTGCATCATTATGTACCAATAGTGTACATATCACATTTTTATAAGTGAGACACCGATACATAATAATCACATGATACAAATAGGTTGGTTTACTTTAATCATATTTGAATCTAGGGAGTCTTTTGGAAGTGATTTTTGTTGAGATATCCTCAACAATGCAACCTTTCTGTTAGGGTTTTGACTTTTATCCTTGCTTTCATTTTCCAACCTTTGTATCACACGTTATGTGACTTCAATGCTAGATTTTATTAAAGTTTTGGAATCTATTGGGAAAACAATTGCTTTATAATGTCACATGCTGAATGTTGAAGGTAGAGTGAACAATTTTTGCAAACTTATAAAATCCAATATATCCATTTAGTCATTTTGAAATTAGTAACACTTTTGGAAAACATTTAACATCTATAAGGCACTAAAACTCACTATAAAACTCCTCTTTTTAACCCTTTATGTTCGAACCCATTCCAAAAAGTCGAATTACACTTTCAAATGCAATTTGACCATCAAAATTTTGAAACAAAATTTTAAATTTTTCTCATGGATGAGATAATATGTTATCCCCATCAATTAATGGTTTTAAAAAAAATTAGTGCAAAATCAAATCTATACAATTTTTAAGGTCAAAAGCCAAAAAAATTATTACAATTACAATCAACTACAAAAAAATCAAAATATTTTGATAGAATTGTAAGTTACAATGAAAAATCACGTAGTATATTTCTATATACTGATACTTAGGTTAAAAATCACATCCTTGAATCCATCATAGTACCTACCAATCATTGGCACGTAATAATTACAAATTTTTAGAATATAGATTGTTATTGGATTTGAGGTTGTACTCTTACTTGTGTGTATCCCATATCTATTAAGATGTTACATTTAAGCATCTTTTAAGTAGTTTTTTCCCCATCACCAATATCTATTATATTTTGGCAGAAATTAAATTAATTTCAATGTAACCAAAAATATATCTAAAATAAAGTGCAAGCTATGCCAAATGGCCTAAAATATAACACATGAATGGTTTTCCTCTTCATTTATTCTCAAGGGTAACTAAGCCCTTTATTTGTATATTACTCATCCACCTTCAAGTCTTCTTTCTTCCATCCACAAGTCTTCACTCCTTTGGTTCCAGAAGTCACATCTATGTTCCTTCTTTTCAATCAAGGCATAGAATTAGAACTCACACAATAGTGCCAAAATAAACTTTATTAATATTTTTAATTCTAAAACACTAAAATATTTAAATATTCTCTATTAGAACTATAAATAGAAATTATTTTTTCATTCAACACAACTAAACCAAAATACAATAGATAATATGGTATTTAGAAAAAAATCATGCTATTCGATTAATGACATATGATGCACTGTATGCAATTGCTTTCAACTTAACCCCTAAAATTCTGTTTTTTGGGCAGTTTGGACAAAAGAAACTTTGAAGCTCATTTCTAAACTCAATTTTCAATATTTTTTAATGAAATAAAAGGCACTAGGTGAAGATTTCCAAGTACAACATTCTCACCGTTAAGATTGACATTTTACAATTCCATGTCAAACTTATTAATGATTTTCTTTTTCCTTTCACTTTGTACCCACTTCTAGTAATTGTTTTATGAAAAAATTAATATGAGCTTTTTTCTTACAAGATTTTATCTTTGAAGACTTAACTCAATTGTTAACATAGCCTTGCCATTCAATGAATTTCTAACCCATTCAAAAAAAAGATATTAATTTCTAAAGTTCAAATTTGTTACCGGATTGAACCCCAAAATATCTTCTTTTGCAACTTTGATCCCTATAATCTAAGAATCTAATGGTCATTTTGCTCTCAAATTTTGTGCTCACATGAAAATTCAAGTTGGGTATTACATCTTACGGTTAAATGATGAAAAAAATAAAAAAAAAACATATGATTTCTTCTGCAACTTCCAAATGCTGCGTTTTTCATGGTTTTTTGTGAGAATACGGTCAAGGAATTTTAGGGGTTAACCGAATTACCAAATGCAAATGTTGCAACTTCCTTGGTTCTTTAGCTACTAAATAACCAATAAACCTAGAACATAACTCATGGTTTTTTAATAGTTTTGAGTGGGTAGACTAGGTACTTATGTTTGTTTAATTTTTTTAAATATTTTTAATATTGTTTTAAAAACAACCACATGCAATGTTTTTAAAATTATTCCAATGATATAAAATTTGGTCCAATTTGAACTATATTTTCACAATGTGATTGATTGAATTTGTTATTTAAAATCCATGAATCCTTGATCCTTCAAAAATTAACAAAAAATAATTAATTTACCTTGAGACACTACTATTGTAAGGCAACTAAGATTCATGACCTTGACTCTGGCTCACAGTCAATCATTCGTGTGCTTAATTTCTTAATGGTAACGTTGGTCATAGGGACCATTGTGAATGGAAAGTCTGTTGAGAGTAGTTCGTCTATCTATGCTTCAAGGGCATGGGTAGTGAGGTCTACCTTCTCTCATACGTTAGACCCTATAGCAGGGACGAGTATCCGATACTGTAACCATTAGCCAGTTGAAGCTTACAACAGTGAAGATTCTTGGTGAAGTAGCATAGCCTTGACAAAAAAATGACCTGCATCATAATTCTTGGGATCAATCTTGTTGTATTTCTTGGGTTTATTATTGTAGGTGGAGAACAAGTTTGGCATAAATTATTTCTAAAATAAATGCTAAAACTCTTCGAAAAGTTTTGTTTCAAGAAATTTGAATGGTGAAAAAGAGAATTTTGAAGAACATTTTCAAATATTCCTTACTTTTCCAAAAATACATAAATATTCGACACATATGTACTGACATGCCCTCCAGTAGAAACTAAGGGTGATAATTTGTTGCTTGAAGTTGCAAGAAGGTTTCACTGATTTACTTCAGCCAGTAGGACCCCAAATAAGTGACATGGCCCATGATTCATCACTCCAAAGCAAAAATAAATCAAATATATTATTCCCTGGCAATCAGCAGGGAATACCCTCCCCTTTTCTGCATGCACACAAATGACTCACTTTCAACTACTGTACCTCAAGGGTTGAGCCTACTGTTCTTAACCCTTGGGGATAGTATAGATATGTTGGCGTATATATGGTATTTTTTGTACGTAGAAAGTTCCAATTTGAAGACCCGATAGCTCATTAAAATCGCGCCGACATGAATTTTAACTTCACTTTTGATCTTAAACCCACAGGAGATGTGGAACCATTCCAAATGCAACAAAAAACTGACTTCTAATGTTGGTTGGAACGGGCTCTCTAGACCTTTAATGGTTAACCCCTAAATGCCTACAGCCCTCTCGAGATTTGGAGAATTGCAAAAATGCATTATAAAATGAAACTAAGAGGGATATTTTGAACTTGTTGCATGAATAATTTAAGTTCTTAAGAGGGTTATTTAAATCTTGTACATGATGAATTTTAGATTCTATCCGTATGGTTAGATCTATGATTGCTATCACCAATATTTTTGTATAGAATTTGAAATTCAAAACTCAAAATTCTTTTGAAATTCGATTATGAATAAGATGTTGACAATTTGAGGATGCTATTTCTTGTGGTGGGTTGAAATGTAATACTCTAAGTGTAGTGATTTTTGGAGATTTTTGAGTTGTTTAATTTTATGAGTTGACTTTTTCAAGAGCACTTTTGAACTAAGATCTTAGAAAATTTTGGTGAATCACTGCAACATGAAGTGAGGCATAAAAATTTCAAAAAACATCCCCTTTGTAATTGGTTCACACATGCATGAACCTAACTTCCTTTTAAATCTATAGTAAAAAATCCGCACGGCAAAAAAGTGCATGATGGATGACAAATATAAGTTTGATTGTGTACATCATCCAGAAAATGGATGGTTGGGTGAGTAGGGGTTAACCCCTAAAGTACCAAGAAGTCCGATTCAGCCTCATGTTTATTTTAGCTATTTTGAGTAGGTTTTATGTAGCTTTCTTTTTGTTCAAATTTATTTCCTATTGACCAACACATAAATGTGGTTCCATTCGGATCATATTTTTCACAATATAATTGGTTGCATTTGTCATTTTAAAATTCTGAATCCTTAATCCTTACAGGGCTAACCCTTCAAGGATCCTATCCATCTCCTTAATTGAAGATTTACAAAGATTCATTACAAAATACAACTTTGGAGGAATAAATTGAATTTATAAACAATGTAGATTTGATTGTGCTTTATGTCTGTCCGGTAATATAGATGATTCCTGTATTCAATAATTTTATACAAAGTTAGAAATTTAATATTCAAAATTTGTTTTAAATTTTATTATTGACAATTTTGAGTGCAACTACTGGAATGAAAATGAGATGTTCCAATCTTAATATGGTGATATTTTGCTTTGCCTATATCTAATATGAACTGGGATATGAACCTATTTTTACAAGGCAATTTTTGAACTAACTCCTTTGAAAAAATTTATGAGACACAAATGCAATCTATCAATTTCAAGTAATTATTAAAGACTAGTTTTGGAAATTGAAATTGTTTGGTTGGTCAATAATAAGCTAAGGGACTTTACAAAAATTATGAATGAATGAACACATGTTGCTTCGTGTTGAAAAGATGAATCACTTTTGTACATCATGCATTTTTGGGAACATTGTAATATAAAGGGTTAAAAGTGAATTTTAAATGTTATAAGTGTTGATGTGGAAAAAAGAGTTGTAGTTTATGAATTTTAAATTACATTTTAAATTACATTTTGTCTTGTTTTGTAATTTTGGTTAGAAAGAATAAAACACACTTGTCAATTTTGTTTTGTAATTTTGGTTAGAAAGAATAAAACACACTTGTCAATTTTGGATCCAAGTCTTGGTTGGAAAATATGATACATGATCCTGCTTTTGTTGAAATAGATGATGATATTTGTAACCAAACCCTAGTTGCAAAGGACAATGAAAAATTTTGGAAAGAAGAAAGAGATGAATGAATATTATTATAAGAGGCTTAGTCACCCTTGAGAATTGATAAAGAAAAACAAACATTTGTCAAGCTTCAAATACCCTCATAAAGTTCTTTAGCAGTTAGTGGAGTCCACCCTTTTCAACAGTAGCACTATAGAAGCTTTAAAATTAACTCCCTAATGTATGCAACAACCTCAATGTGATTTATTGTTTCTCACTACCACATTTGTACAGGAAATTCTTTCACAATCATCCACACAAGACTAATTCTAAAAAAATTACAACAAAATGTCTTGTAGATCTTATAAGGCTAACAAAAAAATTGGCCCCATAGAACACGTTATGCTACAATAAATGCCATCTATATGCAAATGTTCTTCCGTGTATGCGCACCGTATGAACACGGACAACCTCCTGTAGGGGGTTAAAGACAATGTCTCACCACCCGATGTTTAACTACAGAGGATGTGAACTTGCGCATGATTCCAAATCTGCTACAGTGATTCGGGAATAGTGGCCAAGATTACGAGGTCAATAGTAGAAGGGTTAAAGAACCTTATGCTTGCCTGACACCCGTTTCCAACAATTTTGACATTATTTTCTGGTAACATTTCAATAGTTCATTTCGAGATTAGCAGTAAATTGCCCACATTTCAACAGACCAAATGGATCAAGAATCTATGGATATGTTAGAAATCCATGGTATCCAAGTACAGTACAATGCTTGTCAAGGGTTGGATTACTATGGAGTGCACTAAAGTGTGCTAGTAGTTGAAATTTGGACTATTGCAGCATCCATGCAAAGACCGAAACTAGCAAAGTCATGGGCAGGATGACAATGAATCTCTCAAAGTACAAGTGGAGATTGAAGTACATGATTCATATTGTCATTTGTGGTGAGTTGTTGGCTGACTCCCAAATGGAGGGCGCCGCTCCAACTTACTGGGTGACAATCCAATCAATCACATGTTGCTCTGAAGCATTTGGGGCTGTTACGTTTGACAATCAACTTATGGCATTTGAATATTTTGTACCTTTGTCTGCATTGTCATTTTGACTACCAACACCGTTTTCCATTAAAAGTGCATACTGATTTTACATGTGTATGTATCTTTACGAATAGACACTTTATTCACGCTGACCTTGAAAGAGGATCGGAGTTTCTATCTATCTGTATGCATTTGTATCTCCTACAGTCCAACATTAGCACACTAGGCTGCTAATTTGGTGCCCAAAGACCACCCTTTTTGCTACACCGATTATTGCCATTAATGTGAGTCGCAATACTTCAATATTCTCACAGTAACTGTGATATTAGAACAATTTTTATACTCACAGTAATTGAAAATTCTCACAATGATTAGTGAGGATTGTGAGTAAAGTCTCACACTAATTGAGGATTGGTGGGAAACCTCACACTAATTATGTGACTCACAATAATGGGTGTAGTGCACGGATTTGTTTTTGCAAATCATTAGTAATCGATCCACTAACGAGCGATTCCAATTAAGTTAAGTGGAATTCCTTGGCTACATCAAGACATGATTTCTACTACACCAATTATTGCCATTACTCTAAGGCACACTAATTGTTTTAAAATGTCTACGTCTTTTTACACAAGGTGAATATTTTACAAAATATGTTTATGGACATTCTACTACATCAGTAGTGCGAGTAGCCTTGACTAAATAGTTAGCATGTCTCACAATAATGGCAATAATCAGTGTAGTAGTAGAAAATTGAACAAATCCATCACTTGGTGCCAAATCTCCTCCATCTCCTCTATATATTTATATTTATGACACACAAGTGGGGATTTTTTTCCATTTCAAAATATCACATCAAATAAAATCACACTGAACAAGAAGAATGTGGCCTCCAGCAAGTTCAAATCACATGTACAAAACACTAGAAGGTTCCAACCAACCAACCAACAGACGTTTAACACAAGGCAGTTTAGTTTCTCTCAAAAGTGTATTGAATTATTTTCTGCTAATGAAACTCGCCCTTCAGGGGAGAATGGTAGCACTCTAAAACAAAGAAAAGCAAATCAACACACATTCAGTGTGTGCCCATATGCTACCTGAAGAGATACAATCAGGCTTGTCATCGTCTAATAGATAGTATACTGTCGAATTCAAGTCACGTGAAGTTACTCTCAAGTTTCCACCCCAATTCCCCAAAGGCCCATCCACGTTCTTGCTGTTGCTCCTCATCATAGCCATTCTTTTTTGGTTCAACCTACAACAATGAAATCACCATATATTATGGGTGGGTGAATGGCGTGGGTACATTCATTCATTTGGCCAAATTCTAATCTATTTTAACAACTTTTCATCCAATTTGGAAGAATTTTACCATAATATTTTGAATTTATTTATTTATTAGTAAAGCCTCTCGTAAATACTGTGGACCACAATATATGGTGATTTCAGTGTAGCACAAAGCTAAGTTTTGACTCCGCAGGGATTCATGTAATTCCAGAAGTCCTACCTATTAACCCTTAAACGACAATTTGGGTCCTGGGTGGGCAGCCCGGAAAGAATCTAAATTTTTTTGAATAATTTTTTTTTTTTTTTTTTTTTTTTCCCAAAAAACGGCTCTGCAGTGCACTGCTTACTAGCACTGTAGCACTGTAGCACTGCGACACTGCTGAACTTCAGCTGCCCCAACCTCAAAACTTGTTCAATTTGAAAACTTTGATTGCTTACCAACGATTCCACAATCTCTCAAATGAGGCGAAAATTTGGAATCTAGATCGCTTTTTCAGTAGCTTTCCAACGCAACAAGTCTCGCTTGATTTGGTTGAGAAATGAAACTTCTGTCGCAATTATTCCTTAAAACCAGGCCCCTGGGGCCGGGGTTGACGTTTAAGGGTTAACACCGTGTTTCCAATTCCACCCTCATGTTTTCGTGGTGTACTTGGACAATGGTATGGGTTTCTATCAACAAGACTCCTAATTCACGTTACGTTGGTCTCAAAAAAAGACAAAGGGTTCTTCTTTTTGGCATGAGAACAATTCTTTTGACATGTAGTCTCGATGTGATGTGATGTGCAAGAACGATCAAAGAATGGAAAGGCACCAAGAATAAACCTCATGGCACAGATAAACAAACAGACTCTTTATTCACAATGGTTTTTGGACCAAGTGTTATTATTATTATAATCATTATTGTTATTTTGGTAATCTACAGAAGAAAGTGGACGGTGATAATACATACCTGAATATCATCAGTAGGTCCACAAGTACAGCATTGCAGGAGGCATGAGCTTGGACCTTTTCCCAAAAGCACATCAACAACCTGTCAAAGTATCTATGTTCCACTTGCACATCCTGCCATCATGCACAATCTTTTTAACCCTTAACCCCTAAATGCCTAGAGCCCTCTCCAAATTCAGTAGTTTTGCAAAGATGCATTATAAAATGCAACTTAGAGGGATATTTTGAACTTGATATATGAATAAAAGTTGTACATTATGAATTTTAGATTCTATCCATACGGTTAGATCTATGATTGCTATTACTAATAATTTTGTATAAAATTTGAAACGTGAAATTCAAAATTATTTTGTAATTCAATTACGAATAAGATATTGACAATCTACGGATGATTTTTTTTGTGATTGGTTGAAATGTAATACTCTAAGTGTAATGATTTTTGGAGATTTTTTGGTTGCTTAATTTTATGAGTTGACTTTTTTTAGAGCACTTTTACATTGAAATCTTCATTATTTTGGGTGAATCACTACAACATGAAATGAGGCATAAAAATTTCATAAATCATCCCCTTTCTAATCAGATCACATATGCATGAAGCTAACTTCCCATAGAATCTACAGTAAAAATTCCACACTGCTAAAAGTGCATGGCGGATGAGAAATTATGGATGAAATCTGTACATCGTCCAAAAAATGGACGCTTAGGCAGTTAGGGGTTAAGTGCCCAGCAAACCAGATTATGGTCACTGGAGTGTGGAAAATGCAAATAACAGAAAATTTGTGAAGATTTGGAGATTTATAATACACATCTTTTAGAAAAATATAATTCCAATTTAGAGCTGTGCAACTATCAAAATACCTATGAACAAAACTCGAAAATATTGCAAATACTTGAAAATACAGTGAATACTTACAAATACAACACATGTACTATGCGCTATTTCTTGTGTTTGGAAGTTTGTTTTCTTGTTTAATTTTTTTGGATTGTGTTCTCTTGTTCATGTTCCATTAGTGTATGTATTTGGATCTTGATCAATGTACCAACTCCTTTCATTTTTTAACGTATAAAATTTGTTCTAAAGCATATATGGTTAAGTCACTCTCACTTATAAAATTTACAATAATTATGTGTGAGTCCATTCTTGATATGAAAGACTGCAACGGAAAGGTGTTGACTTAGGTCATTGCTCAACGTCTTCACTTTCATTTTAGAAAATTTATCCCAAATTCTATTTAACTTTGAAGTCACACATCCTCCAAAATCTCATTTTTAAGTGTGCATTGTACGGTTCAAAGACATACTATGATCTTCCAATCCCACCATTGGGTGATTCTCTAGTTTTGGCAAAATATCTCCATTATACAATTATAGAATTACTTTCCAATTTAACCCATTCTATTTCTGGTAGTATCAATCATAGTGAAAAAACCCAATGAAATCCAGTGAACCCAGCTACAGTACCGTGGGCACTAAAGGGATTAATCCCTTTAGGATGTTCTCAAAATGGCATACGAGATTTATTCCTGGGTATTTTGAAGGTAACTGATGTACAGTCACCATTTAGTAACCCACAACCACATCTTTTTGAGGAGGATTTTTTTACAGAGTGAACACTTGTAAGTGTGCCACACAATTTCACAATTGAAAGTGGATTTGAAAGATCTGTGCTCTGGCAAGAAATTCATGAATGCCAATGGATGATGGCCCCAAGTATACTAAGTTTGTACTGTATAAAGCTAGAGAAGGAGTAAAACAGGCGGGCTTGTAATCCCTGTATGTGTTGTAATACGTATAATGTGCCAATTGCGTAGGCACAAAATCTTCAATATGACTCAAAAAAAATCCCCAAAAATCTTAAAATATTACCGAAGTCCATGCCCAAAATATTGTAGAAGTCATAATCCTTGAATACTTTTACCATCAGGTACTAAATTCTCAAATACAGAAAACGTAAGCCAATTCTGGCTGCAACATCCTAAAGGGGTTAATACGCACATACAGTGTTATTTTCCAGATTGCAAATTGGATATGGTACTCTGTGGACATCGTTTACTTTATTTACTTTGAAACAAGGAAAATGGCTCTATTGCAAGAATTATGCTGCAGCCACACCAAGGCCAGTTTTTCACAATGCAATGTTTTTTATATACAACTCCATATGATACAAAGTTTCTTAGCTGCATAGAGAATACGGTCTTTCAAAAAAAATTCAAAAATCAGCAAACAGAAATTCCATTATCAACTCCACTTGATTATTCCCCTCATATGGGAACAACACTTCTAGTAACTCACTGTCAGTCAACGGATGTACAATTTGAAAAGAAGAAACAACTTGTTCTATTAAATTAAGATAAATCACCCAATTTGTGTCATGTGAATATTTGTCACTTTCATATATATATATATATATATATATATATATATATATATATATATTACATTTAAAATTTTGATATGTACACTATCGGTACATGGTGGCAGAGATAAGGTGGCTTTAAAATTGTGTCTAACCTTAACCCCTAATGCATACAACAATCTCAATGTGCTCTAATGATTCTCACTACCATAAATGTATAGGAAATTCTTTCATGATCTTTCGCACAAGAAAAAATTCTGAAAATTTCATAGCAACATGTCTTGTAGTTCTTATAAGGCTGACAAAAAATTGGCCTCATAGGACACCTTAAGCTACAGTAAACGCCACTTGTATGCGAATGTTCTTCCCAATATGTGCACAGTATGAACAGGGACAACCTCCGCACAAGCTCCCCCGCCAGACTTCAGACACAAAAGTACCATGGATCATTTTTATCATTCATCTGCCCCAAGCATCACTCATGCCATTCATTCAGTACCCAGTCAGCAAATCACAATTGCCAATCCAGATAAAATATACAGTGCCAATTTTAGTACAGGAATACTATGTAACTCAAATGCAATACGGTACTGTATTGTGGGTGTAAAACCAACCGCTCATGGCCCATTCACACCAAGCCCCTGCCGCACTTGCATCTGCATTCCCGAAATGGAGGAAGGTAAAACCGAGAAACAAAAAATGTTTGAAACCTTGTCTTTTCTTGCTGCAACTATTGTTCAAGCATTGTGCAACTATATCCCCTAAATGCCTAAAGCCCTCTCCAAATTCGGCAGTTTTGCAAAGATGCATTATAAAATGCAACCTAGAGGGATATTTTGAACTTGATATATGAATAAAAGTTGTACATTATGAATTTTAGATTCTATCCATACGGTTAGATCTATCATTGCTATTACCAATAATTTTGTATTAAATTTGAAACATGAAATTCAAAATTATTTTGTAATTCAATTACGAATAAGATATTGACAATCTACGGATGAAATTCATTGTGATTGGTTGAAATGTAATACTCTAAGTGTAGTGATTTCTGGAGATTTTTTGGTTGCTTAATTTTATGAGTTGACTTTTTTTAGAGCACTTTTACACTGAAATCTTCAAATTTTTGGGTGAATCACTACAACATGAAATGAGGCATAAAAAATTTGCAAATCATCCCCTTTCTAATCGGATCACATGTGCATGAAGCTAACTTCCCATAGAATCTACAGTAAAAATTCCACACTACAAAAAGTGCATGACGGATGAGAAATTTTGGATGAAATCTGTACATCGTCCAAAAAATGGACGCTTAGGCAGTTAGGGGATATTATAGTGTCACAAGTAGAGCCATGCTCCTCTTTTGCGTTGTGTTCCTTTCTGTCATGCGTTAGAGTAATTTCTAATTGCGTATTTTATAAATTCCCTCAAAGACACTTGTCGCATGCATGCGGCAGCGTTGGTGTATGTGAATGGGCCATCATGCCTTGATCAGAAAGTGTAGTATTCAACATGGCAGTTTTTTTGGGTGAAATAGTGCCAGATTGCAACAAAGAAAAAACCAAAAACTGGCTAGAAAATGGTTAAAAATCATGAAGTTTTTCACCCAAAAATTTCAAATTAAAAAAAATAGCTTGGATGAAATTGCAAAAAACGTCTCTGAAAACAAATGACAAAATCTATGGGAAATTATTTTTGGGAAAAAGTATTGATTTGAATGGTGAAAAAGAGAACCTTAAAGAATATTTGAAAATATTCCATATATTGAATCTTATTTTAATTTCAAAAAAATTGAATATTTGACATAGATCTTACAACATGTTAGTCATTTGTTTTGGCGAGTTTTGTCATAATGGCTTATTTGGTTTTGGAAGTGGCTCCCTTTACACACAAAAAACAAACAAAAAATTGGATGAAATTGCCAAAATCTTCCCAAAAAACACTAGAATCGCCAATATATAGATGAAAGTGCCTTATAATACAAAAATTTATAGATGGGCATACATATCGTACCTTGTTGTCAAGGTCGGCAAAAAATAACTATAAAAAGAGTTATATTCTCTATGGTGAAAAGAGAATCTTAGAATATATCCATTGAATCTCACATAATATTCGCATCATTCGAAAAAAATTTAAATATTTGGTAGGAATTGACGATCCTAATAGCCAAGTACGGTATGTGGATGATGTTCATTTATTTCTTACCCAACTACATTCCAAGGTGCATGGTGTTCAACCAAAAAAAGGCTGCAACCTAGTCCTCTAGATACTACTAAATATTATATAGGCTCTAAAAGGATAGTTCTCACACTAAGGTCGAATGTCCTTTAGTGGTTAACCCCTAAATGCCTTCAACCCTCTCCATATTTGGAGAATTGTAAAGATGCATTATAAAATACAACTTAGAGGGATAATTTTTTTGTAATTTTCACAATTTTCACAAACCGGATCATCCCCTTTCCAATTGGATTATACATGCATGAAGCTTTCTTGCAACAAATTTTGTAGAATCTTAATTAATTGTAAAAAGTGCATGAGGAATGAGAAAACGAAATTCAATTATGTACATCAGTCAAAAAACGGCTAGTTAGGCAGTTAGAGGATAATATACCCAATCTAGTCATCGGTTTTGGGTGATGGCTAACTTTTCGCTTTGAATATTTTAGAAATTTCACATATTAGAATAAAATCATGGAAACAATTGTGTTCTTTATAATTTCTATTTTCATCTAATTGAAAAATGCTATTCACCTTCTACTCCTACCACTTCACATGTGGTGGTGTGTGATTGAATCATCTGCTAAATGCAAAGTGAAATAGTTACCGTAGTACCACATCAGGAATTTAGGACCCCATGGATTTTAAACGATTTCCATGTGACATCCGATATTTCATGGGTTCGTACATTTTTCGCACGGATTTTGCACGGACACGCACTAATTCCGCACAAATTCAACACTTTGTTAGATAACGAAAAAAGTGAATGTAGAACCCATGCGTATTCATGCAAAATTAGCACGAAATTCACGCGGAATCCGTGGGAAAAATGTACAAACCATTGAAATATTGGATGTCGCACGAAAATCGTTAAAAATCAATGAGGTCCTAAATTCCTGATGCATAGCAAGTGCGCCACCTTTGAAACGAACAATTAACTAAAACTGAAAAATACAATTTGTCCCAAGTTTTGAAATTCGCCAAGCTGAATATCTCAAATGAATATTGGCACATTTTGGATGAATACTATCACTTTTGGATGAACATCAATCCGTTTTGGAAGAATGATAGCACTTTTGGGATTTCATTACTTTTCTAAATTTTCGTTTTTTAGGATCAATAAATTTCGATTTTTCTTTCTAGAATTATTTTTGGGCGAACCTGCTATGGTACTACAGTATTTGCTGCTGAAAAAGTATCGCTCTGTATTATTCAGAGTCCGTCCGTTTTGCAGAGTTCTCCTGGAGATGCTCTAAGAGAGGGCAATGCGGCGAGTGACTGGGAGAGTGAACAGGGGCACCCGGTCGCTCCGGGCGCGAGAGTCAAACGCTTGCAAGGATGCTTCCAGGACTCGGTCGTCACGTTGTCACGTCGCGCGTCACTCGCCGCGCTCGTTTACTTTGCCATCACCGTAATCTAATCGAAGCCACTCCGAAGCTCCGTCCATTTCAGATCCACCTCGAGACCAGGACCACGGAAACTTACTCGTGCCCAATTGCCCAGTCATTCCGTCCAGCCATTCTACCAGCCGGCAGAACTTCTGTTTGACTTTCTGGAACAGTACTGTAACAATTTGCAAACCTATGTTCCTACTTCCAAACCTAGCCATCACTCCACCCGACTTGGCCGAGTCGTCATCACGAAACATCCAAATCCAGCCATCATCGCTCCACCAGCCCCCTTCAGCTTCTTATTATTAGCTACCTCGCCGTGGCGATCGAGCATAGGGCCAAGGTAGATTCGCTAGCTTCGTCCTCACTCACTATGGTCATATATGTCGGTACTACACTTTGAGAGGAAACTGCGCCCGAAGCGACTCATCAGTCGGAACAGTCGGGATCATTGACAGGGGATCGATCGAACGCGGCCTTACTTTGTCGGCATTTCTAGATCTTTAGTTTTAAAACTGCATCTCCGATTTCCCCATTCAGTATCAGTGGTTGCGCGCGCCGGTGGTGGGACGTCACGCTAGATCTAGAAACTAGTATCAGAGAATTTGAGACGTGTCTGTGTGTATGTGTGTGTGTTTGCTTAAGCGAAATATATCAGGTTGGGTTTTTGGGTGGGAGATCAGGATGTCTGGGGGATGTGGGCCTACGGGGATGGCGGATTGTCCGCCGTTTCCAGGCTCGCCTTACAACAGCTTCAACCCGCCACCGAGCACCTACGTGGTGAACAGCAAGATTATGGTGGTGGCGGTGGCGGTCCTGTTCGCGGTCGTGGTGTTCATCCTCTGCCTTCACGTCTACGCCAAGTGGTTCTGGCGCAACCAGGGCGCGCTGGGCGCGACAGATGGCACGCTGCGCACGGTGTCGTGGCGAAGGCGGCGTCGTGTGTTGGACCCCAGCAACAATGGTAATCCCTTGGTGGTGATGCAGCAGAGTGTGGGCCTGGAGAAATCCGTGATCGCCGCGCTGCCCATGTTCGAATTCGACTCAAAGAAACTCACGGGCGCCGCGCTGGAGTGCGCGGTGTGTCTGGAGGAGTTTGAGGAGGGGGAGAAAGGTCGCACGCTGCCCAAATGCGGCCACCACTTCCACCTCGAGTGCGTCGACATGTGGCTGTACTCGCACTCGACGTGCCCGCTTTGCCGCGCCAGCGTGCGCCCCGACGACGAGTCCAAACCTAGTCCCAACATTGACGACATGCAAGCGCCGGTCATTGGCGACGTGCAAGCGCCGTTCATGGCTGCGATGCGCGCATCCCGGAGGCGACAGCGAAGCCGTGGCCGGTCGTCAACTCAATTGCCAGTGACGAGTGCCGATGCCCCAACCGAGGATGCTCAGACCGAATCGTCACCTACTGATGAGCCCTCAAATCACGAAACCACAACAACAACAGCATCGACAGGAAGTGCGGTGGATCCCAAGGCGCTGGCGATGGAGTACGAGACCATTCCTTCCAACGTGTTGTTCTGGGGCAACAACGGCGCGCAACCGAGCGCGTCGCAGCAATCTATTCGCGCTCCGTTTCAAGTCACCATTGACATCCCGGCCGCGGCGGGATCCAGCACTGTCATGTCGCCCATGGCGCGTGCGTCCGCGAGTTTCCGGAGATTGTTGAGCCGCGGCAAGAGCGTGGTGTCGCCGCAAGACGTCGAGGGACCTGATGAAGGCGGCCCTTCTTCTTCTCCTCGCCATCACCAAATGCCACCCTCGTCACCACCACCACATTCACCAAATGCTTCATAACGAATTCAATCTGTAAGAACTCTGCAAGCTGTTCCCTTCCATTCCATTCTCTCAAACAAAACCATTCAGCGGTAGGGCACTTGAATGGAATCCTAATCCTGCATCGGTTATGGCGAATTCTTCCCATTCAAGCGGCTGAATTCTTAGGGGACCTGATGAAGGCGGCCCTTCTTCTTCTCCTCGCCATCATCAAATGCCACCCTCGTCACCAAATGCTTCGTAACGAATTCAATCCGTAAGAACTTTGCAAGCTCTTCCCTTTCATTCCATTCTCTCAAACAAAACCATTCAGCGTGAATGGAACCCTAATCCTGCATCGGTTATGGCGAATTCTTCCCATTCAAGCGGCTGGGTTCCTTGAGGGTGGTGTGTATTTCCACTGTAAGATAGCACTAGATAGTTCAATTGATGATCTATGTAACATAGAGCCCACACTGAGCACAACTGACCAGCGTCTTTTTAGGTTTGATGCATCAGAGCTTGCGTGGCCACTGGAGTTGTAAATAAACGGAACGACATAATTTGAATTGCCACTATTTTCAGAGCTTGTTTTCTGATGTTTGAGGCCATTCATAGCTTTCTTTTGTCACTTTTGATGCAATACATTTGGCATATGAGAGAGAGAGAGAGAGATTGAAAGCAATAATTTGTTATGGTGATCAGAGATGCAGAAATTATGTACTGGAACCCCAGTGAGCAAATCGAGAGGACGATCTGCCTTTGGGAGTTTGTGCCACTACCGTAACAGTATGGCATTGTTTGTTTGTGCGACTTCCTGTAGATGTCCTTTGGAAATCAGAGACTGGGGGATTGCGAGTCGATGGTGATGCACATGATAATAATGGCATGAGGCAGTCTGGGTTGTTTGTGCCTCACATTACTCCCTGGCTATCAGTCTGTCTTTCACCTTCCAGTAGATATCAGATGATAGCATTCATGTCGTCTGTCAGGGATTGTACTGAGCACTAGCATCTTCTTTTCTGTATTCTCGTCATCAGTTTGCACACTTTCTGAGAGCCCTGACCAACTTTTGGGAGCAGTGGTTGTCCAACATTGCAAGTCTGCACGTCTGCACACGAATCAGGTCCTATGTATAGTGTCAAGATGTCATATGTTCTTGTTATTGTTGGAGTAGTATAGAATCGAACTCTACCTAAGAGCATCTCCACCAGCACTTTGGATGGCTCTCTGGCACTGGAAAAATGGATGTGCATGGGTTGGTGAACACTTTATTTGGAGGGAGACATTGAATACAACAACCCAGTTCAGGGCCAGGAAACCCGTCTCGGCCTTGGGCTACTACCCTCATCCTTGAGGGTTTCCTTGTGTGGAAACCCCTCCGGTGAGGGCTCCTTGCTATACACAATCTATGCATGGTGACTTGTGAGTGACTTACTTACTATTTTCATAGTCTAATTGAGCGATGAGTTGGTGGGGAACTCCATGATATGCCCTATAATTTTTAGATGACCTTCAGAGTGTAATTTAGAGTTGCTGGTGGAGATGATCTAAAAGAATTGTAACCCAAATAGGGTTGGTTTCCTTGAGAGTTATTTCTCTGTTTCCAACAATGAGGTCCATTTTAGACTGGTAGATTTGTGAGCTTAGCTCTCATTGGATGAAATCGTCATTTTATCCACTACATGTTCTAGGTAGGTTTTGTTTGAGGTCCTCAAATGTCAATTTGAGAATCTTTCAAAGGGACAAAGGAGAAGAAAATTTTGTCCCACAAGGTCAAAGTTTGACCACTGCTTGTCTGGACTTTGGAATGGGCTTGAGAGAGAATTAATGAAATTCTTTCCACTCCTGTCATTGTCTTGTCTCATATGACATTTGACCTAGAGTCTCAAATGAATGGACTCTTGATTCAGGCCAGTTGTAAAAGAGAACTACAGAGTTCATATGCATTCAAAGGACGACATCGTCAAGAATGAGATCATACTCATGCATATATTCTACACAATGCTTGGTACATATTGAATTCAATTGTCCATTTCTTACCAACTTAGTGCAAGAAATTAGCCCCTTTGCATCATTCCTCTCAGAGGTGAAAGATACTATGCAGCGGAATTTTTAAGGAATCCTGTTGGTAGAGTGACACACACCCTGGGAACGTAGCCAGGTATGGAAAAAATGGATAGAATCATCCATATCTATTATGTAGTGAAGATGTTGATCTATTGAGAGTTCAGATGAAAACTTAAAGGAGAATCTCAATGAATGAAAAGAGCTACGGTTTTGATTGCTCTCCCTCACTCTCACAGGCATGGCTCACAGGACCCTGCCAATGTCTGTTTTGATTAGCAGAGTTTTTGGGTGTCATTGAAATTTGGGATTATTGGAGCATCTTGTTGTTCTCTCTTTTTCACAAGTAGTACTCTCTTATATCTCACAGTAACCGGTTCTATTGTGAAAACCTTCATCAATAAGTTAGGGCTTGGATTTTGGAGGAAAGATTTTGCAGTGAATTTTGAAGCAGAAGATGCAAGGGCGAACATTTTGCTTCATATTTGGATTATGGCAATCGTGATATTTAGGGTATAGTGAGTGAGTTTTTGTGAGGTTTTGAAGCTCAATCCCCTCTCTTCTCTTTGATGGAACAAGCATATTAGAGGACATTAATAATGCAGAATTGAGGTATTAGCTGACACTTGGACCCCTCAGAAATTGACACATGGGCCCTTCCCCCACAGATAGAACTATGAAATTAATCAATTTGGCTTCTGGAATGACACGTGAGTACAGTATGAATATGAAGCCAAAACGCATACTAAGGGCCGCTTTACACTAGGGTCCGGGTCCAATTCTCATGGGGCCCAATAAACTCATTAAATGAACTTGAGAAACCTCACCTTTGGACTTGAGTTGAACCTGCAATTGGACCCAAAGGGGGAGGAATTGAATTCTCAAAACCGGTGCTCTCCTTTGGAGCCTTGGGTTCAAAATTTTCCCTCCAAAACTATGCCACTTAAGCACTACATCATTTTGGGATTTGGATGAGTTTCTTGGTCATGGACCCTAGTGTAAAGCCATTTTCAGCTCTTGACCAATAAGATTGTTAGATTTTTGAGGTTTGTTTGAACCCAGACCCTAATGTAAAGTGGCCCTAAATAAGGTGCTAAAATGATCTAATTACGGGGTGTCTTTGATGCAATATAATTGTACTTTATTCTTAAAGTTGCAGGCCATCCCACTGCAGTGTAGCACATGATTTGGGGGATCTGTTCCCATTCCCTCACTCATTTGGGTGCACCTCCTCAAGACCCATTGCATGGCAAACTTGAGTATGGTACTATGTCGCAGAATACAAGAGAATTCTACCATATGCAATTATTCCGCAATGCCCAAAGAAGCAAAGTGTTATTTTTCATTTTTTCCTTCTTTTCTTTTTCTTTATTATCAAGTCCTGAAAGTTTGAGTTGTTCAGCAGTCAACTCTGGCGGTGCAATTGTTTTGGTTGTCGTTTTCACCGTCTGATTTGAAGGAAATACCATTCATTCAATCAAACATGCCTTGTAGAAGGACGAGGTTGGCCCCTGTCGGAGTTCCCCATGGTAGTTCCAATTTTGGAACCGTCTTCGTTTGCGTGTGTGCATAAAAGAAAAGAAAAGAGTGTAGGTACTGCACAAAAGGACTTCATATTTTCAACAGACTCAACATTTGCTTTAGCTTTGTACTGTATGGCAATAAAACTCAGATATTCAATCTTCTGCAGAGTTTGAATGGCTGTCTTGTCTGTTGTGACTACTATGAACAGGAATTGTGACTTCCCACCTTGTGTTATGATATGAGAATTGACATGTACTTGAACAAGTTATGATAGTTTGAAAGTACGCGTGGCCTACCTTCTATCTTCTAAGTTCTAACACTCTTAACCCCTAAGTGACCGATCGACCATTTTCTGGTTGCAACCCAAACAACGGTGATTGCCCATAGTCAGGAAATGACATATTTTGAGTTTTGAATTTTTGTCGAAATTGGGAGTAGAGATCATGTTCTAGTGTTGTTTGATGCATTTCATTTGCAATTTTGAGGTCAACTAAGGAATTTTGCAAAGACAAACACCTCAACATTGTCCTAGTCTTATAAAACTTTCTATTTCGAGAAAGTAATGATGTTTTTTCATTTGAAATTTTTAGAATATAATGTCAAGTTTTAACCAATCATACCAAATTTCAAATTCTAAAAATAAAAATTGTAATTTTGGTGAATATGAAATGGTAAATGCTTCTAAATTCATTAAATGGGTGTCTAAAACATTTTTTGAAAGTTTGACCGTACACATAATTACTAAACATCATGCTTCTCATTTTCTCTTTTGGACCAAACTTCATCAAAGTTGCAGAAGTAACATTTTATAATACATCTAAGTTTTGCCCTTACCCCCTCTGTCATTTAACCCCTAAGTGACCAAACGACCATTTTACAGTCGTTGCCCTTTTTTTATGGGCTACACAAGATGGAAAAATGTTTTTATAAAAAATTAAAAATATTTTCAAAAAGGAAATCACGTCAACTTTCCAACCCAATTTGAATCATGTCAATCCAAGTTAAACTCCACCAAGGAGAAATTTTCAAAGACAAACACCTCAACATTGTCCTAGTGTTATAAAACTTACTATTTCGGGAAAGTGATGATGTTCTCTCCTTTGAAAATTTTTCTTTTTAAAATTTTAGAGTAGAATGTCTAGCTTTAATCAATCATACCAAATTTCAAAGTCTAATTTCTTTTTATATAATTTTTTGTGAATATGCAACGATAAATGCTTCTAAAATTCATTAAATGAATGTCTAAAACATTTTTGAAAGTTTTATAGAACAAATAATTACTAAACATCATGCTTCTTGTTTTCTCTTTTGGACCTAACTTCATCACAGTTGCAAAATTAACATTTTATAACATATTTAGGTTTTGCCCTTACCTCCTTTGTCATTTAGGGGTTAAGGGTTAACCCCTAAACATCCAACTGTCCAGAAAGTGAACGATGTACAAAATCAAACATAGTTTTCTCATCCGATATTGACATTTTGCAATGTGGATTTTTTACTATATATATTATGGGAAGTTAGCTTCATGCATGTGTGATCCCATTAGAAAGGGGATGATTTGTGAAAATTTTATGCCTCCTTTCATGTTGTAGTGATTCGCCCAAAATTTCAACGATTTTAGTGTAAAAGTGTTTTTTAAAATGTCAACTCATAAAATTAAGCAACCAAAAAGTCTCCAAAAATCACTACACTTAAAGTATTACATTTCAACCAGTCACAACAAATTTCATGTGCAAATTGTCAATATCTTATTTGTAATCAAATTACAAAAGAATTTTTAATTTTAAGTTTCGAATTTTATACAACAATATTGGTGATAGCAATTGCGGATCTAACTATATGGATAGAATCTAAATTTATAATCCTAAGCGTGCAAGGAGCCCGTAGGGCTATGTTTGATCGATTTTCAGTCAAATGCTGATTTTCACCTAATTCCTAATTTCACATGAAAACGATCTCAACTAAGAAAGTGTGGGAGCTATCTTCTACTTTCTAGTCCAATTTACGGTTCTTCAAAATTGTTAAAATTGCGTTTTTTACAACACTTTAAAGCTCAGAACCCTAAAATATACACAGCAAAAGAAGTTTTTCAATCAAATTTCTTTTTGTGTAAACTCGAAAAGCATGCCACCTACACTTTGTTGTTCATCACTACATTTTTTCTTTAAAAATATACTATTTTAGGCATTTTTGTAATTACCATGACTATTACAAGGGAAAAACTTTGAATTTTTTTTATAAATTTCATTTTTATTTAAATAATTATGAAAAAACCAATGTAAATCAATTCAACAATAAATTATATGGGAAAAATACCAAAAATATAAAATATATTTTAAAATGTGAAAAATTGATGAGGTTTGACCAAGTGAATGTAGTGTAGACGCTTACGGGTTAACCCTTTAGTGCCCAAGTAACCACTAAGTGGTCACTAGATCACTAGAAAATGAAATGCTGTGAAATCCGTGAACCATCTCAGTCCGATGTCTGAAGTTCAGAAGTATAACTTTTGATTTTGCAGATGATGCAAAAAGAAAATTTGGAATCTGACTTTCTTAACTATCCAAATACCTATGTACAAAACACCAAAATACTACAAATACCTCAAAAGACAGCAAATACTTACAAATACAACACATGTATTGTGTGGTATTTCTTGTGTTTGGAAGTTTGTTATCTTGTATTTTTTTTTGGATTGTGTTCTCTTGTTCATGTTCCATTAGTGTATGTAGTCCGATCTTGATCAATGTACCAACTCCTTTATTATTTTAACATATAAACTTTGTCCTAAACCGTACATGGATAAGTCACTCTCACTTATAAAATTCACAAAAATTTATGTGTGAGTCCGATCTTTACATGAAAGATTGCAATGGAGAGGTGTTGATACAGGTCATTGTTTAACGTCTTCACTTTCATTTTTGAAAATTTAACCCAAATTCTATTTAACCTTGAAGTCACACACCCCCCAAAATCTCATTTTTGAGTGTACATTATACGGTTCAAAGACATACTATAATCTTCCAATCCAACGGTCCAATCTTACCAAGATTTAACCAACATTTGTTTCATTAAGCTATGTTTACATTTATACGATTGAATACTATTAATGATATCCCTAATTTCAACAGAGAACGTTTTAAAAAAACATCACCCAAAAAACTGTGGTTTCTTCAAAACCACCTTGGGCACTAAAGGGTTAAGAGTTGAAATGTTATGTCACATCATGAAGCTTCCAGAACTTGCAATTGCAGGTGCAGAGTCAGTGCTCTATCAGCATTTGGTCAGAGGAGGGCGTAGAAGAAGCCGCAAATTTGGTCGTTGTGGTGCAGCATTTTCCGTACATGTACAGAAAGCATGAGGACGGAGGGCTATGGCTCCGTCATAGTACAACTAAGTCTACGAGGGAGTTGATTATTATTTTGTTTGCTTCTCTCCACAAGGGAACATCATACCAGTCTACCTGAGCAGTGTGATGGATTCAATAGTCTTCGGAAGCTTCATATTTTTTAGGTCTCATCTGTGCCCAATACGTGAACATGATGTTGAAGCTGGCGCTGGCTTGTCATGTTTCCTGGGACTGCCCACTTGCTTGCCATGTACTGTACCATACAATACTCATGTTGGATCTGTCCCATACTCATTTTTGTTTACCCTAACCAGGTACACTACTTTTTGCTAATAGTGAGAGTGGGTTTATAGTAAGGGAGGGTAATTAGTGAAGGTGACACCAAAATGTAAAACTCAATGCAAAATGAAGATTTTAGCCATTCAGTGAAAATTTCAGCCCTCACCAATTTCATGATTTTGTAAAATAAAGTGTCTTTGGAATTAGTACTACAGTCACGCACTATTAGCAAAAAATAGTGTAGCAGGTCCAGCACCCATGGAGTACCATGTCAGCTTTCTCGCCATCCACAACCTCCCGTTACACTATGAATTTTTCCTTGTTACAAACCCCAACAAATACCCCTCCAAAGATTAAGAGTACCTATTGCTGCAATCCATTGTTGTCTCCATGTCCCATTACTTCTCTGCATCGCATAGATTCTCCAAGATAATGGGGTGTTTCACATTAAAAGGTACACTTGAAAGTTGTTAACCCCTAAAGGACACGGTATTAAAATGACAAATTCAATTGATCATATTGTTAAAATATATAATTTAAATTGAACCAAATTTGATATCACCAAAATCAGTGAATAACATTGCATGTGTTGGTAATTTTTATATATTAAATTAAATAAAAAGAAGTCCACATAAGATCTACTCAAAAAGGCTAAGAAAAACATGCGGCCTAATTTGGGTCCCCATTACACAATCCAACAAGAAAGCATTGCTACAAGGAATTTGCTTAGGACGCACCTTCAGGAACACTACTTGAATAATAGGACTCTTAGGACAGGAAGGCATTGAGTCTATTCAAGAGTCTATGTTCATGCCTATTCAGAGAATGTTCATAACATTCTCTACAATTCTCTACTGTAGATAGCAACACAAGATATATTTCACTTAAAAGGCTTAAATTCACTATAGACAACATGCACATGATGACACTCCCCTTTAAAAGCACACTATAACTATTTTAATCAACAATTCTTTTTTGAAAAAAACAAGGAATCCAAGAACCCTTGACATTGTTGAAGGAGAATGTTATGTTCCACTCAATCCTAGCATTGTTTGTCATTTGATGAAGTAAGACTAACCAATTATAAAACCCTTGTGCAACTCTGCAAAAGTGAACTAATGTGACTAAAAGTGGTTGCTTTCATATTTATAGGAGTTTAAAACGTAAGATATGATTTCAAGGCAACAAAATGTACCAATAGAAAGAAGAAATCATATTTAAGTTTTTGAAGAAAATAAATAAAAAATGGTTTGAAACTTCCTATAATCGACTATTAGCTTCCAAAGTGAAGGTTCTATTTTTAGTTTAGGCACTTTGAGGTTCAATAGTTTTAAGAGCTCACAAAGAGAACAGTAGTTAGCATTCAAATATCTGCCATGGTTGGTTCCACAACGAAGTTGTTCATAAATCATAAAACCTACTCTGCATCCAGCAAACGCTGGAAATCATGTTCGTTTCAATATAGGATCAGTACAGAAAGCCCACCAAATATGGAAAGCATTGATATGAAGCGAAGCGTTTCACTCTCATTGTTGGTTACCCATCTTCTGGAGCACCCCCATGGCTTGGTCGACCTCACCATTTGCCTCGTACATGTTGATTAATGTTGTGTAGATCACACTGTCAGGTTTGCATCCAGCCACTTCCATTCTCTCAATGTAACTGACCGCCCGTTGCCACTCTCCACAGGTCCAGCACGCCCAAAAAATTGCAGTGTAAGCATACTTGTCAGGTTTAATTCCATACAGCGGTTCTATGGTTTCGAAAAAGAGTAGCAATTTCTCCAGTTCTCTCCCTTTGGCGTAGGCACGAAGAAGTGCACAACAAGCCTGGGCGTTTGGCCTTCAATCAACAGGGATAACAGATTAGATGAAATCATCAACTAATTCCTAAGTTTGTACTCCCTCAGTTTCAAACTAAGAGTCCTAGGTTTTGGCAATTTTTTTTCCTACTTCTTGTCCTATGTTTTATACTTCAAACGTGAGCCCTATCCACATCAAATGGGGTAGACGATGAGAGTGACACAAAACTTACATATTACTATTAAAGATAGACCATTTTTTGAGTAATGAGACGACTTTTTTTGGCAACAAAAACGTTAAGAAAAATACATACATTTGACGTGGACTCTTATTTTGAAACGGAGGGAGTAGTAATTTACCCGTAAGTTCTATGGGTTTAAACATGTCTAATAATATGATATCTCCATAAAAAAATTGAAAGTATCTAAACAGAAAACGTGAAGCATGATGTCTAAAATTAGCTAGATTCGTTTGGAGAAAAAGATTTTTTGCCTCGTGCTAAACATTTCAGAGATTGCAAGTTGACATTTCATGAAACCAAAACTTCCAGCAGGAGAACGAAAAGCAAGGGTGGTGAAGGGTGAGCACCTAATGCCTCTATGACACATCATTTTGAACACAGATTCTGCTTTCTCCCACAATGCAACATCCCCGTACGCTTTGATGAGTGAGGAATATGTGACGATGTTGGGCTGACACCCACTCTGCTGCATCTGCCGAAATTTTTGCTCCGCAAGCTCCCACTGCCCGGCTTTGGCTAAAGCACTGATTGTGGTGCTCCATGCCACTACATCAAGCTCCATGCCTAGCTCTTCCAGTTTCTCAACTGTGTAGATGACCTTCTTCCACTGCCGACCTTTCTCGTAAGCACTGAGCAGTGAGCACCAGGCGACCTGCTTCACACAAGAGTCACCTTTTACAATGTGTACAAGACAACAATGGTCACTACATTCCTGCTTTCCCGTGACTATCCTCACCATGTGTCACAGACGCTGATGACTTATCGAAAGAAGTCTATAATAAATTTACAAATTCGTTAAAAGTGCACATTAAGCATAAATTTCTTCTCAAGCGTTTTTTGCACAAAAATGATCATCAAAGATCTTAGGAAAGGGTGGACAGTTGTCCAGCCCCTCCAGCTTTAATTACCATGTTAGGCCCCGCCCGCACCAAGCACGTAAGAAGAAATAGCTAACAAATGTTAAGAGCGGTTAGCTTAAAATGTGCCCGCACCTAACAAGTAAGAGCAGCTAGGTAACAATGTTTAGCTAATTCAAGCCCGCATCTACTAGTTAAGAGCAATTAGCTAATTGATCGAGTAATTGATCAAGTACTGAAGTTAACTAGAATGTCTTGTGCGTGAAGATTTTGGAGTCAAGTAGCTACTTCTCCATTCATGGAGAAGTATGACCCAGTTAGGGAGAGTTAAGGAGAATCATAGAGAAGCATAAGAAAATAACATCTGTTTAGCTATTTCTTCTTCCTTGCTTGGTGCCTAAGCACAATGGATGTTATGTTGAAGGTTGAATAGGTAGAATGGGAGAAAAAGGTGCTCATGGCTTGGTTTATGATGAATGAACGAAAAAAAACACCTACTCACTACTAAAAAACAATCACAAATGGCAAATACAGAGAATTCAAGAAAATAAAAAGAAACCAGCGCCAAAGTACTAGAGAGAGAATAAGAATGTGTGAGGGTCCCAAGACCTTGTTAGGCGGGCACCCTGAATCCAGCATGGCATGGAACGTCTGTTCCGCCTTCTCCCAATCGCCTCTCTTCTGATAAGCTTTGAGGAGGCCACACCAGGAGACGACATTAGGGGCACAGTTACTGGCCTTCATCTTCTCCAAAACCTCCACGGCTATTTCCGCTTGTCCAGCATTGGCACACGCACTGATAAGACTACTCCAAGACATCACATCAGGAGTGAGGCCCTTGTCTTGGATCCAAATAAATGTCCTCAAGGCATCCTCCCATTGAGCTGTTTTCTCATACGCACATAACAGGGCATTATAGCTTTCCAGTCTGAGTTCACAGCCTTGTTCCAGCATCACTTGGAAAAGACCGTACGCTTCTCGAGGTTTCCGCGCTCGCGCACATGCCCATTGCATTTCAATGTATTCATTTACTCCAATGGAAAATCCTCTCGCCTGCGCACAAATTGGCATGATTCCTGAGTACACAATAACAGCCAAGAAAGCTGATGTGCAAACTATGGCATCAACAATGTTTACTCAAAGGCGTACTAACAAAACTTACTTGCATCTTATCAATAAAGCCTTGAGCAAGCTCCCATTGACCTGCAGCAGTGGTTGCAGAAACTAACGCAGTGAAGGTTATCCTATCAGGTGCTACGCTCAGCTTCTCCATCTCCTCAAAAAGCTCCACCGCAGTGTCGGCGGCAGCACACTGAAAATTTCATGTTCTGAGTCGTGATTGATACATATGAATTTTGTTTACATAGAGCGCTGGTATCATCCCATTTGCAAGGTCAGTACTTTCGACAAGAATTTACACTGAGGCTACTCCTATTTAAAAAATTCACAGCCCAGAGATTTTTATCCTTCCAAAGCGCTTAGCAAGCTTCATACCTTGCCACATGCGACCAGGATTGCATTAAAGGTATAAATGGGCCGCTCGATCCCCTTCGTTTCCATCCACCTGAACAGCTTCAAAGCTTGTGATAATTCACGGCCACATCTGCAACACATAGCAGGGAGAATTCGAAGCTCAGTCGATAAGCGAATCACCAAAACTTGACTAACCCCTAAACGACCGAGGATTCAAGGTTTTAAAATAACCAATGGAATTCACCATATTGTGAAAGATATAATTCAAACGGAACAAAATTCTATAGCACCAGAATCAGTGTTGGTCCAAATGAATCAAACAAAAGAGACCTACTCAAAACTGTTAAAGAAAAACATTAGATCCTCACACTCTTAAACCCTAAACCCTATAAACCACTTGACTATCTCCGAAAGGACCAAGGATTCAAGGTTTAAAAATGAAGCATGCAATTCACCATATTGCGAAAGATATAATTCAAATGGAACAAAATTCAATAGCACCAGAATCAGTCTTGGTCCAAACGAAAGAAATTCGCCATATGGCCTACTAAACTGTTCAAGAAAAACATGAGATCCTCACATTCTTAAACCCTAAACCATAGAATAAGCTGAGTATGAGTCCTACTGACCCTAGAGCAGCAATGAGAGAGGTGCAGACATAAGCATTGGGCTCAACGCCAGCGTTGCGAAACGCGCGAAAGACCTTGGTAGCCGCATGCCAATTCTGCATATGCCCGAGCTGCCAAACGACCATGTTCATCGACCGCACCTCGACGCGCAACCCAGTCTCATGGACCACTTGCATTACATCTTCGTCTGAGACCAGATTCTCCGACACCACACGGAGCGCCACAGCCTTTGCCAGATTGTGCAAGATATCATTCGGCGCTTCTTTTCTTGGGGCTCTCACATGGCCACTGTACTGAGCCCTCCTGATGAGTTCTCCCTCTTGCACAGCCAATCTCTCCGCAGTGCAAACCCTTGTAGTATGAACCCTAATTTCACCATAGCGGAGATTACGAGGAGAAGCGAGGATCCTTGGTGTTGTTGTTGCAGGATTGATTTGGAAAGGTGATGAGGTGGTGTGGAATGTACGAAAAGACGACGATGGCCCCGGAAGGCGCATAATTCCACTCATCGCCATCGATTCCAGAAACGCATCGTTAGTAGCGCGCAATCATGAAGAAAAAAATAGTCGGAGTAAGGCTTTTGTGTGCATCGTGATGCCGCAAACAATAATGCGACACTGAGGCTCGGAATAATTCTTGCAAGAAGAGCATTGCAGAATTGGCAGATGCTGATGAACACCCAATTCGCTGCTCACGCTCTCGATCTTCGTCTGCCTCGCCGCGAATCTCAAAACTCTTGAAACGCAGGTAGCCGAGTTTCCATTTGTCCGGACAAACCAATAGATAGATAGAAGATGGACAGAAACTCCTGTCCTCTTTCTAGTCCGGCATGAATAAAGTGTCTAATCAACCCGTCCATGATTTAGTGTCCATGATTCAGGGCCAAAAAAGATACCTTGAAACTCCATTCCTCTTTCGAGGCTAGCGTGAATAAAGTGTTTGTTCGTAATGATAATGACCCAATGCCCACCGGACAAAGGGCCATTGGTGCAAAACGACTATCCCTTTCAAAATGTACAAGGAATGTACATACCAGACAAAGAACCGTTGGTGTAGGACTACTCCCCCCTCTTGCTTAACTTAACCCCTAAGGGTCCCTAGCTTTTTTGGGCTTAAAATCATCATCGCTTTTGATGTGTTATAGGTCTAAATGTAAGTGAGGTATAGAAATCTCAACCGTACAATCTTGTAACATACATGTTGTAGATCATGTGGATCAACTTTGGGGTCATTTGGCCATATAGATTGCAAGATCGTAATGTTTTAGTGTTAAAAAAGGATGCTGAAATTTTCCTAGCAACACAATTAGAGGTGAAATTCGTTTTCAAAATTACTCAAATGAAAACACTTTCAACTATAAAGTAGTTCAAAAACATCATATAAACACATTGGTACCAAAAAAGCCTCAAGAAAAAAATTTAATGTGCCCTAAAATGGCCTTGCAATGTCAAAAAGTAGCCCGAAAAGTGACCCATTTCAACCAAAAAGCAAAAAGTGTCCAAACTAGACCCGTGCACTAAAATGACTCCTAAACATTCATAAAAACATGGATTGACCTGAAAATTTTACTATGATAACTAGACTTCAAGAGGAATTCAACCCAACAAGTTTTATTGAAAACGGACTTGGGATGAAGGAGATACAAGCCCCCGAAGTTGCTGCCATCAAAATTCACGGAACTGTCCAAAAAAAAGATACCTACTTTCAAATGATCACCAAAAATTCAATTCATCTCGGATTGATCTGAAATTTTTACCACACATTCCATACATCATGCAGGGAGTTTTGCAAAATTTCATTATTTTTGGACACATTTTGCAAAAGATACAGCTGTTCGAAGGTGAATGTCCCCCAAAAACGTCCAAAATATGGACGTCGGGACGGTTAGGGGTTAAGAATTATGATGGGATTTGGTGTAGGAGCCTTACATCTAGTGTAGTGACCTTGTGTGGCCTCGAAATGGGGTTCATTACCCTGCTTAACCCCTCAAGGACCAACCATCCATTTTTGAATGGTTTTTGGTCAAAGGCCCAAAAAATCAAGTGTTTTGGCTTTGTTAGAGTTGGTGTTTTTATTAAATGTTTAACCCCTAAGTGCCCAAGGGTTTTCTTGAAATGCTAGATGTGTCATAATGTCCATCTTACTCAACTTTTATGAGCTTCAATTTTTAAACATATGTAGAGCACAACAAGTAAGACAACATCCATACGGTTAAATTTTGGAAAAATGCTATGAATTATTTAATAATCAATTTATAAGAATTTTCTTTGAAAATTCATAAAAAACACATGTTTAGTCATTTTGACTTGGAATCAAGTATGATAGGTCAAAAACATTGGTTTTATATGGTGGTTACCTTGTTCATCTTAGAACTAATCTTATTTGGTAGAAAACTTAAAGATTCCATTCCGGGCAGATTTTCAAAATTGTGACAATTTGAGATGCTGTCACTTTTAGGGCTTCAGAGGAAAATCGGTAAACGTACGTAGCACAGAATCAAAATCTGGCCAGCTGCACAACATAATGTTCAGTTACTAATATATCGGTAACTATGTAGACCTTCATTATTTTGTTTGGTTATTTGGTGATGAACTCGATCAGGATACTGAACTTAGCAGTTATGCTTATGAGGTTTCTCTGTTCTTGAACTGAGGATATGTAATCGTACGTGCACTTGTTTGCAGGTGAAGAACATACTCCTCGATCAGGAGTTGAATCCTAGGACTTACAGTTTACTTGCAGCTGGCCTGGATCCTCGATTAGATCGATCATAGCGAACTTGAAGGTGAAGACAGTGATCGATCGTCAACCGTACCCAGCACGAGTTGGTATTACGAGTTGGGAACCGAAACTGTTATGCCAAACTGGCCTCAATTGTGGTGGGGTGAGTAGAACATCGAGATCGACGTGAATTGGACGTACCAAGAGTTTGCTTTGGAGCCTGCAAATATAACAGCTGACCGTGTACTAAAGTCTAAGTTCATTCCCAGTTCAGACGACTGAACTGATTGTGATTATGAGCTCATGACGGTGACGGAGTGCGGAGGTAAGCTAGCTTCAAGAACACAAAGTGTTTCGAGGCCAAGTGAGTTGCAACGCCGATCATCAACTTCCGGTGCTCATCAAGTGGAGGTCTTACTCTCGACCTGGCCCAAGTTCCATTGCTAGCCACAGAGTAGAAAGCATTTGTAGGCAAAGAATTCGTTGTACAAATTTTTTTTGCAATTTTTGAATACTAAATTGATGACTCTACGTAACTTACATACCTTAGTTTCATCTAAGCATGTCGCTGCACTACTTTGTACATTCGTGTCAGAAGAGTTTTCGCGCTGACTATAATTTGTTTTTTGAAATAATTCATTACTCTTAATTTGAAGTTCATTTTCGTCATTAGTATGTAGAGCTTTTGTCTGTAATTAATGAAAATAATGCAAGACAGATGTATATAACAGGTTTTGATAGTTTTCTTAACTCTATGGTAGAAATTGTTGACCGTATTAGGTTTTAACCATTTAGCGCCTGCGACCACTAAGGTAGGATGTCCTAAAACCACCACCTCCCCCAATTATGACATGTAGACCTTTCTTGGGGCCACCACAGTTGAGACTCAAAACCGCCAATTTCACTATTCAAGTAGACCAATGGCATGCCAAGCATTGCGAAGAAATAGTTGGTGGTTTTGGGTATCATTATGAGTGAAAATTAGTACATGGTGTGGACATGGGGAAACCTAGAGGTCTGATTTGGGTGACGAAGTTCTTTTCACTTTGAAAATTTGTATCAATTTGAATATTGAGAATTAAATTGCAAAAATTTGTGCACTCCGTGAGAAATCTTCTTCCAAATGACCGAAAAATATTCTCATAAATAACCTTGTTAAAATGAGGCCATATTTTTTAAATTCATAGTTTTAGGATGTGACATTTTTTATCCATCTAAATTTCTATTGGTTCTTGTGTTAGTCGGGGTGTTAGTTGACTACCATTTGTACACTGTAGATCTTCAAAATAAGATATTGTGATTTTTTCTTAAAAAAATAGAACTACTTAGGGCTCCGCTTCTCTCCGCACCACTAGTGACGAAGTGAAAGGCCATGAAATTGAATAAGACGTAAAAGGCTAAGTTACTTCACATAATGATCTTTGAGGGTGGAATGGAATAGTCATAGGAAGATCATCCAACGATGTGAAAAATTAGGTTACATCATAGAAAACCCTGCAACTGCCGGTTTGCAGCTCGCCGGCTCACTTACAAATTCTACAACCGTTGGAAAGTCACAAGTAGAACCTATAGTCATCAATACCATTTTTCTAAACCAACTCCGACCTACGGTCATCACTGGGATTGGTTTATGTCAAATTTCATTCTAAGTTCAAAAAGTGAGATCTTAATAATGAATTTCCAAAATAAGTACAATCAAAAAATAGAAATTATACTATCTCATAGTACATCTTATTCCAAATTCGTTACAACAATTTTAAATTTAATATATTTTTGTTAATTTGGAATTTTTAATTGAATTTCAAAAGAAAACCTTAAAAAATAATTTAAAAAGTTTAATTAAAAAATATGATAAATCTAACCGTAGATGTGATCTACACATTGGCGTTTACAAATTTTCTTAGTACGCTAACTTACTCCATTTTATTAGTCATCAAACATATTATTACGTATTTTTGAAATCGGTGCATCATCTAGACCTTAAAAGATTAAAAGTAGCAAACATTTTCAACAATTTACATAGCATAATAGAGCTCTATTATAATATATACAAACGTAGCAAACATTTTCAATGGCTTACATAGCATCATAGAGCTCTATTATAATATAAAAGTAGCAATCATTTTTAACACCTTGCATAGCATAATAGAGCAATGGAGCACCCTTTTGAAAATAGGATCAAAAGAGAATTTTCACTTAGATTCATTTTTGTAAGTAATGAAAGAATGCCACATATAATCCATGAATTTTGGGACACCGTGTCATTGCCATGTAAACTTAGTTTCCAATTGTAATTAAACTGTGGTCTCATTGCAAAAGGGTGTATAAATCTGTGGCTCTTGAAATTAATATATTCCACATCTTGAAATTATTATATTCCACATCTTGAAATTTAGAGGTCCTTGATGACCAAGCACTAAGAAATACATCCCAAGCTTCTGCAATGATTGATGAAAATCTGCCCAAGATTTATTATTTTTGAATGTAGATTGAGGTGATTTTGTAACACTGGATCTCATACCGCCAAAGCTGTACTCTTGTGAAATGTTTTCTTGTCAAATGTAGGTTGAAGTGATTTTTTTACAGTACTGTAATTAGAGTTAACCGAAAAGAGTGTCTCAAAAGTGGAAAGAAACCTTAAACTCATCTTAGATTTGTTTTGAGTTCAAAAAGACTACAAAACTAGTTTATAGTGAGTTGGAGAATAATTTAAAGTAAGGCCCTGCACCACTACCGTACATAGAAGGCAGGGTCGGCACTTTTATGTCGAATAATTAATAAAAGTTGAAACAGTGGAGGTCGGCACTTTCAAAAGTAATTATTAAAAAATCGGCTATTAATAGCTAACATTAAATTTTTCTGGAGGCTAAAATGTTTTATTTTATTTCTTGTCTACAATTTTCATTGAGTGTTATGTTTTTTTTTTTTTTTTTTTTTTTTTTTTTTTTTTTTTTTTTGTTAATTTCGACAAAATACTTAATAAATTATTTATTTATTTGGCATTTTTTGGGGAATTATTTTCTGCCGACCCTGCCTTCCATAGACAGTATTAAAAAAGGTGGCGCTCCTCATGGAGATGCTCAAGCAAAATCAATGTGCATGTGTGGAATCACTTGCATGGGCATCTTCCTCGGCAGTGACACCTTTTCTACTAGTGCACTACCATGGGGTGTGGAACTCATGACCTCTCCAATGCTAAAGGAGAGTTTCCACATGTTCCCTCAAGCCAAGAGCCCCGGCCATGGAGACTATTCATAAACAATGGTTGTCATAAATTATAGTTATAGGAAGAGAACTCCACTTGAACTCCACTTGAAAACCAGTTCTGTTTTCGGATAACTCTATTGCATATCCAAAAAGATTACTTCAATTTAAATTTGAAAAATAATTAAATTAATCTATAATGATTGCCATGTGTATATGTTACATCCTTAATTTATAAATAAATGATTTCTATGTACATAGTACATGTTTGATTTACAATAATTGCCATGTACATATTACATACTTAATTTACATTGTTCCGATGTTTTTTCAAGTAAAAAAAGTACTAACCTTTCTATTCAATCTTGTAAAACATATAGAAATTGATTACTTTTGTGATCTTCCAAGTTCAAAATGCAGTATAGATCTCATTATTGAAAGCAATTCAAAACGTTTGAAAACACTTATATTAACATGGCTTACTTCAATTAAAAAATCCTACAACTACTAAACTACTTCAAGCACTCAACATTATTTTGCATATTAAGAAGAAGCTAACCTTTACAAGTTTACCAACGCTATATGAAAGATCATGGGATGAGCAAGCTAATGTGAACACGAAAAGTAAAGTTTTTGTGCCTTTTTCACTTTTCAACTTTAGAGAGCTGCTTAATTTGTTTAGTGGATTTTGTCCCCCTTATAGTGAATTTATAGCATGAAAATTTCACTTTTTTAAATTTCTAAGTATATATATATATATATATATATATATATATATATATATATATATATATATATATATATAAGAATTTTAAAATTACATTACACCAAAAGCATTCTTGAAAAATCAACATTTTTAGTGCTTCAAACTACATTTTTTTGAAAATGAAAACATAAACTGATATTTAACTAATTATGGACTTTTAAAAGTCCAGAAATAATATTGAATGCATCCGCCGAGGCGCCGAAAAAATTTAAAAACATATTTTTGAACTGAAAGATGTCCACATGCAGACTTTTTTGCTTCAAAAAAGATCAAAACAATGAATATTAGCCTATAGTTAGGTCACATAATTGATTTTTGGCCCAAAAAATAAAAATAAAAATAAAAATTCTCAAAAGTGTCGGCCGGCAGCCGATATAATCTGGCTACCCACCGATAAAAGTTTCAATTGTCCAGAATTGAGCATTTTCTACAATTATTGGCAAATTGTTTAGAATTTGTCATTTTGTCTAGAATTCATCGTTTTGTCCATAATTAGTTAAATATCTATTCATACCTTACCAATGGCGATGTAACACATTGGTGTCCAATACTATACTAGAGTGCAGTGCGCAGAAACCACACTCTTAGGTTAAGAATCTATGCTCGATGAAGTGAAAACACAATAAAGCTACATTTAACTATGTGACACTTTGATGCCACAAAATCTACATAGTTTCAAACCGTGATTTTTGAGCTCAAATCACTTTCTCATGATGCCTTGTTATGTTACGAACACATGCCCCTTAGAAATTGAGTGGTCAATCAAAATCATGAAACTCTTAGGTGGTTTTGTAGGCAAAGGTCGATTTTTAGATTTGAGCATCCCACTCTTTTGTGGTACACTTTATTGAGCTCCCCCCGCTCCCTGGAATGTAGCCAAGTAAGAAAAAAATGGACAAAATCATCCATATGTATATACTCATCCATATGTATATGCTCATCCGTATGTATATGCTCATCCATAAAATTATCTATTGTAAGGCACTTTTGAACATCCAAATAGTGGCGATTTTAGTATTTTCTTGAGAAGCCTTTGAAAATTTCATCCACTTTTTGCCCATTTTTTCTAGTCTAAAAGCAACTACTTCTGGAATCAAGTAATTAAAAAAATTCTTTTTTAAGGTGGCGAAATATAACCGCAAAACGAAACTATTTTTACAGAGAACTATAATTTGGATCAAAAACTCATTCCTTCATTGCCAAAACATTCATCCATGCTGACATATTTTCATTAAGTTATGACAACTTCACCTAAAATCTAGATGAAAGTGTTACAATGTTTGTTTAATTGGTGCCACCTGTTTGAAAAATTAAAAAAACTTATTCCTTCATTGCCAAAAATATTTTCTTCATCATCCATGTGACATGTTTTCATTCATTTGAGCAAATTTTCATTAAATTATGACAACTTCATCTAAAATCTAGATGAAAGTGCTGCAATGCCGGTTTGTTTAATTGGTGCCACCTGTTTGAAAAATAAAAAATTACAGAAAAATCCCTGCAGGTAAGCCAAAAAATTGGCTGGCTAGGATGCTGTGAGAATCGACGGTCGAGGAAGACGAGGAAGTCGGCGGTTCGGCGGTCTGCCTGCGAAACTTAAAACTTACTTGTAAGTTGAGTGGCCTTCTCAGCTGATTCAATTCCCCACAGCAGCCTCCATTATTATCATTGCGCCGTGTTTGATCTTCAATTCTCCGGGCTGACTCTTCCGTATGTGTCTATGTTTTTGTGTTTTTTCAAATTTTCCAGCCGTTTGCATTGAACCATTGTTTCGGCGTTTGAATTGATGCGCGTTTGTTCGTTCTTTTTCGGTTCTGTAACGAGCTTTCAACCAGGTTTGAAACCCGGAATTCAAAGTCATTCTGAAGTCCAGGTTTAAATTGGAATAGTTATGTTCATTTCGAACTTGAGGTATGAGGGTCCTTGACGGTTTCGATCGACAGTCTCGGCAATTGAGAAGCGCATGCATTTGTTCTGTTATGTCTGTCGACTTTCAGATCACGCATTCCGATGTTGTTGAATGCGGGGTCCGTACAATCTTGAGCCTCGATCTTCAGTTGGAACAGTAGACACACAGATTGTGTAGCATCCTCTTGAAGCGATGTATGTACCTCTCACAACTAATTAGAAGCTCGATCTGACTCATTCGAAATGAGGGTTTATCAGCCGAGGCGGCTCTGCAAATGCAATGCTATTAAACGCAAATGGTTTGCGGTTTTATGCTTGCTTGTTGTTTTGAAGTTTTGCTGCTCCTCCGGTGCTTGTCTGATGAGATTGGAAAATAAAGTACCCTCGCTGGAAGGTCAGAGGTCGATTGATTGTGTTTAGACGTTACAATTTAAGGTCAGTTGAGATCAATTGCTGTGTTGATATGGTGGATGTTGCAAGCCCCGTGACAGGGTTGCATTTCAATGATGAATTACCTCCGATTAAATTTGCGAATCTGCTTCTAAACTTCATTTCCTGTTCAACTTCAGGTACCTGTTGTACGTAGGGGGAGTTGGTTCTCTATCTGAGGAGATTTCATCCCGTTTTGTATGTTCCATCAGAGGGTGGAGGCTTTACAAGCAGCAAATCCTGAAGCGGCAGCCAGTGTGAAGCGACTGTTTTCACTGGCTGCTAGGAGCCAAGATAAGCTAGTGGTTCGGGTTCATCCTCATCTTCATCGGCCGAGGATGGCATAAAAGAGTGTCAAATGAGTTTGATCAACCATCACTCACTCATTTCTCCTCTTCCACAGCTGTTGTGAAGTGTCAGATCGAGCTTCTAATTGGTAAGCTTCTCATTCTTCCGCGTCAGGCTCTGCTTTGATCAATGGCTATTAATTTTTCGCTGTTCTCGTAATCTGGCTAAGGCGTTAGTATACCCGGTGGATGCATTAGTTCGCTCTCAAGTTGCGCGTCTGCTCAATTTTGTCTTTTTCTTTGATTCGAATTGGCATTAGAGAGTACAAATCATAATTTCGGTTAATGCGTTTTAGGTAAACTGTGAATCCGTTTTTAGGTTGTTCGGTTGGAGGGAGAGATGCTGAGTTTGCGAATGTTATGTACAACCAGATTTTGCGCTTTGAGGACTGCGAGGTCTACTTCAACCTTTAAACCCTGACGTGCGGCAGAGAGGTAAGTACGTGTATTAGGTTTTTAGCGATATTTGATTATGTCAATCACTATTTAATGTGAGTGATTAAGCTTACGGATGTCCAGGGCTATTGATCTACAGGTTCGATGGAGTTGAGTACTGTCTTGTGGAGTGGGCTCCCGTTCAATCTCGTGAAGCGAGTTCTGTCGTTCCTGTCTGTGCCGGAATTGTGCCGATATTCCGTGGTGTGCAAGAGATGGAACGAGCTCATCCGCACCCGAGAGTTTGGTGTTCAATGTGCACAAAACGCTGGAAAGGGAGATCCGTCCATCATGCTACTCCGCTTTTATCACGTAATACCGATCGATGACCCATCACCAAAGCCTCATGGAGGATGGGGGATTTTGGATTTCACCACACAGCGGTGGTACAGAGTGGAGGACGATCCCAGACACGAACATCACAGGCTGTACCCTGGAGGTCTCGGCATGGATGGAGGTTTAGTTTGCCAAAACCGTGCAACAAACAGGGAGGAGTTGAGCAACACTCAGGGCAACAGTGAGGGCAATCAAGTCGTTGTCTATAATCCCATTGCAAAGACGCAGAAACTATTGCCAATCGCACCGACTCATGGCGCCTCAAGACAATTTCCACACCTGCATTTGATTGTCGATGAATCCCAAAGCTTCTAGGTGTTCCTGATAAACCACAGTTTTGATGGTTCGGATATTTTGGAAGACCCCGAGTCGAGCCAGGAAGATCGCTCGATTGTTCTGAACGACCCTTTGGTGCGGCTGTATGATTCAACGACCAATGACTGGAAGAGCTTGACCAACCCATCCTGTATTCAACGTGGCATTAGTGATGAAATTAGCACCGTTTTCTTTCAAGGCTTCCTATACCTGTTTGTAGGTTCTATCACTGATAAAGAGCGTCGGCCGCTCTGGAGGTACAACCTTGCAAAGGATACGTGGGAGAATGTGGCTGTGGAGATTTCGGGAAGCATCGACAGTCCCCAGCTCATAGTCTGTGCCAACCGCTTATTTTTAGCTTCCTGGAAACAGGAGCAGATTGTCTTCAGGCTCTCTGGATTTTCTCGAGAAATCCAGAGGTTTTGCAGCTTCCAAGTCAGCGAAATCAGAATCACTGATAAGGCTCCTGAAATGACATCCTTGTTCAGAATGGCAAATAGAGACGTGAAGGATTTTTTTGATATTACAACGGAGGCAGAAGAGACCTATGATATGGTTGCGTTTGGCCTTGGGAACTCCCTCCTGTTTATTTCAATGGATTCTCGGAAGTCCATGGCATTCAACTTGCGGAAGAAAAAGTGGGTTCCGGGACCTCAAGTTTCTTCGGATCACATCTCTGAGACGGAAATAATATGGGATGGGAAGCCCAGAGCCTGCGAGTCGGTATGGCGAGGACGGTCCATGAACCTGATTCTGCCCAACGCTACACCATGGTAACTTCAAGTGCTTGTTCAGATCAGCAGTGAAACTCTCCCTTCTCCATGACTCATCAGAGTTTTCTTGTGCTATTTTTGACATTTTGTGAACTTGAAAGTTGCACTTCTGATGTTTTAGCGGATATATAGTAGATTTTCTGTAAAAAAATTTCTACTGTTCTCGTACTTTGGACAATTCTATTACACGGGTATGTAAGTAATTTCAGAGACTTCAGTTGCCATTGAGGCAGGTTTTGAAGAATACAACTTTAGACCTGAAGTTCTCGTACAAATTCTCAATCTGTAATGGTGGTTGTGTACGTGATGTATGTGGATAATTTGTTTTCAACTATATGTGCACAATTCATTTATTCAGTGCTGGTGGTAACCATGGCTAAGTTTCGTTTTTTGATGAGAAAGTAGTCATGAAACAACAGTCTTTGTTACAACAATTTGCATACACATGTTTACATCCGTGTACTGTTCCAATCACGGGCAATACAACTTGCAATGAAATCAGAAAACGAGCATTCTCTAGAGTTAACTACGGTGCAGTACCACTCACCTAATTGTGACACTCTCTAGGAATTGTCTTCATTTAAAAATGTATTCCTATGTGAGTCATAGATCATAGTTTTCGAGATAAATTGTCACCATTAGGTACCTCTACCTTAATTGTAAAGTCATCCCTTGTTTTGTTTAATGAGATTTTCACCCTTTGAATGCCTAATTTTACCCCCAAAAACTCAAATCTTCAATCAAATCAATCATTGGAGTTACACACCAAAAAAAATATAGATGTTCTATAACAGAAGTTAATTGACACCTTGTTACGTATTCGGTTTTTTCTTTCACCTCTAAGATATGAGAATCATTGATGACTTAATTGAGTGAATCATACCTTGCTACACCAATTGCACCCCTACAAACTCAAATCTTCAACGAAATCAAGAATTGGAGTTATGAAACAAAAGTTACTAAGGTCAAAAAATGAAAACATGTCAAAACCTCAAATTTGGTTCTAATTTGAGTTTTGCACTTGTTTTTGTTTTCAACCTTCATATCTTATTACTACTAAAAATTAGCAAAAATAAATAAAATTCCATTCAAATTTTAATAAAGTTTTCTTCATTTTTGAATGAATTGTGAGCTTGGATTTAGTCCAATTGGTGTCATTGGAAAGAATAAAATAAAATAAATTAATTTTTCTTCAATTTAGAAAATAATATCAAGGAAATGAAAAAAAAAATCATCTATGAATGGCATCCAAAAATGAGTTGCAATCACAATATGGTTAGCCCCATCGATTATGGCAAATACCCAATATTTTTGCTCTAACACCCAATATTTTTGATGATAAACATCATGAAATAGCATAGAGGGCAAGTAGCCACATGCCACATTTGGAGAGTGTCCCGAGTCATCCAAACCATCCTCTATGACTAAATTTGGGTAGATTTTAGTACAGTGCCCTAACAATAACATTGTTGCCTATCACTCAAAGTTATAAAATTGGTACTTATTAAAGAACAATTCATGTCACTAATTTTTGTGACTTCTTTATGAAAATTTTCAAACTTCAAGAATATCAAGTTTAATTTTTGGTCATTTGTTTAATTTTTAAAAATTCCAAATATTGAGCACTTTAATACAGGGTTGTTCGGACGCTAGGACGCGGACGTCCGGCGGACGCGGGCGTGCCCGTCCCAGCGTCCGATGACTTTGAAAAAATGAAGTTTTTTACCCCAGCGGACGGGTTTTACCACATCGGACGGTGGTCGGCGATCGGACAGGCGGACGGCGCGATCGGACGGACGAACAGGTCGGACGGCGCGATCGGACGGACGAACAGGTCGGACGGCCACGTCGCACGGCCAGGTCGGACAGCCACGTCGCACGGCCAGGGCGGACGGCCACGTCGCACGTAAGTTGACATCTACGATAACGGGTGTCCCATCTTCGTTCCGGTTTGATTTGAATGAACTGAAATCAGTGAAATCTACCAATTTGGTGGTTCTATCTACGGGGTACTAGCACGTTTTCTGGGTCACACTGGTTTAGTGTGAGTCGGACGGGCGAGCGAGTGTCCGATCGGATGGTCCAGTGGTTTAGGGTTGGGTTAGAGTTCTAAATTGTATTGTGATTTTAATAGGACTAATTCAATAAGTTTAACCCTTTAAGGTGCGGATTTAACACTGTTTTCAAAGATTCGTTATAAAATGGTTGATAAAAAACATGAATGGGGTGGATGTACAAAGCAAAGTTGTAAACGTCAATGTGAAGATAACAACTGTATAGTTCGATTCATCGTATTTTTTATTTTTATTTTTTAATTAATTTTGCAAGATTTTCTCTTGAAATCCAATTTAAAATCCAAAATCAGCACAAAAATTTTAAATCCGTTGCAGGAATCGGTGATTTCCCACAGTAACCTTGCTTCCTAGAGCTATGTTTTGAAAAAGCTCTTGCAATCCAGCTTGCCTCAACATCGATGCCAAATGCCAATTTGACGTTGTAAACCGCCAGGCGCTCGATATCACGGAAGGCCTCGCCCTTGGGAGGGCCTCTGCTACCTTGGTTTAGGTACGGCCTATATAATGGGGACGGCCCATTCCATTTCTCACTCTTGATCTCCTTGCGAACACACCATGTGGCCTGGGGTCTCCCGATGGAGTCCCCTTGCATTGGTTGTGGTGGAGATCGGGAGTCCAAATTCATACCGAGGTGCATCATTTTGTTTTCGTGATTTCGCACGAATTGTTGATTTCTGCAGTGCAATTATAAAAACAATTGACCGTGATTTATGAGCATATTTTGCATCACGGACTGTCAAATTCTAGTCATACAAACTTTATGTCAAAAGCTTATCATTTTGTATAAATTTTAAGTCCATTTACTCCATATCCGCATATAGCATATGAGCAAAAAATCAACCAAGTCAACAAAACTCAAGATCATAAGACAATTGTATAATATATTAATATGTACACGATGACATGTGTTGATATGTTTAATCCATACACTCAACACAAGTTCACGTGTCGTATACATTGCTCCGTACCAAAAGTCATAGAAGAATACAATACTATTACTACTATTCTAAACCAAAAAATCCTATATTTCGCCTAGTACGAAGATCTAAAATGCTCGTATGGTACTGGCCAGTTGTATGTGCCTCTGAAACGCGTCACTATGTGAGATAAACCTCCAGCTCCGTCTCGATCACTAGTGCACAATCGATTCAAGTAGCCCTGGAACACGTCTCCCAGTTCTTGCAGTTGATAAGAACTCTGTCCAGGCTTTTGCAACTTCCAGTAATCCTCCGACATGTTGCGTTTGTTTATGCGCATAGCAATTTTTGCAACAGCATATGCTTCAGATGTCTTCGTCAATTGTGGGATTATGTCCACATCCGCATCACGCTTATGTAAATAAGCAACCGTAGGGTCCACCCACCACCGTTGTGCAAGAGTATTGTTCATTTCCGCTGCACTAGTGAACGTGTACAGTGACTTCATTGGCTCATTTGCGAAGGTTAACATGCCCCAATCACATACTCCAATGTATATACGCGACTCGTCCAAAGGAAAATGTAAAAGGATGTTATCGGGAGATATATCATCGTGGAGGTTGTTGGTCATGTGTACCTCAGACATGATAATCACAAATGCCCATGCCAACTCCGTTCTTATCTTACGGAACCGGTGAAGATAGTCTGCTTTGATCACATCGTCCGGTGCTAAAGGTGCATGCAACGTACGGGCATAGATATCGTCTCCATACGCACTGTCCAAATTAAGCATTTGTCGCAATGTCCCACCATTCCACCAATAGGAATAACCCTCGTATTTTTGGGGATGAATAGCCGTGTATCGTATAACACCTGGATGTTGAATCCTCACCGCCATTGATTCATTTTGATGCTCCAATTTCGCTAGATCCGGTCTTGTCCATTGCTGATTGGATAGTTTGGCAGCAAACTCCCAATGAGGTTCAAGCCCTGGAGCTCCTTCTATCTGAACCCTCTTGATGGTTGCATATCCACCCTTGAGTGCTCGGCGCTCCAATTCAATGACCGTAGCCGTCTCTGGCAATGCTACTAAGTGTTGCCTCATTAACTTCTCTTCGAATTTTCTGGCACATGAATTCCACCAACCGATGGACTCTTTGCGTTGTTTGCTCTTGGCGAATGGTTTCATCAACCCAACAAATAACTCAGCTTTCAAGATCACTTGCTCAACAAATGTATCGTCGTCAAGTAGTCCGTGATCCTTGCCGTATTTAGTTAATACGTTTTTGGAATTCCACAAAGAATCATGCACCCTTTGGTCCAAAAACTTCATGAATCCACGGTTCTCGGTCTCCCGAATCCATCTTGGATTATGAAGAGCGTGCAACATATCGTTCGCCATCTCTCGTTGAAATTTTTCGACGCTTGCTTCTTTGTATCGAACGTATTTACTCTCCAACGCCATAATCGTGTTTTCTTCGTAAAATCTCACCATAAACTGCACCAAGAACTTCTTACAGTCCTCTGATGGCGTGTCATTCAGACCAAATGGAGATTGATCTTGCCCCTTACCTTTCTTGTGTTTATTTCCTTTCGGCATGGTGACGAAACTCTCAGTTTTTTTCTTAAAAAAAAACCAAGAGATCCCCCCCCCCCCAAAGCTGACTTTTAATCTCCCCGAGTGAGGAGCCAGAGGATGGTATTCACCAGCCACAGCCACTCCTAACTACTCTTACACGAATGCAAGTGGGGAGAAAAAAAGTGAGCCGTCCGAACTGGTCGGACGGCTTTATAAGCGGACCTGCTGTCCGATTAGGTCGGCCGCCGGATCGGACGGCATCCGCTTTTCGACGCCCGATCGAACGGCCGTCCGCCCGTCCTCTGTCCGCCCGATCGAACGATCGTCCATCGCCCGTCCGCTGTCCGCCCATCCTCTGTCCGCCCGATCGAACGATCGTCCATCGCCCGTCCGCTGTCCGCCCGTCCTCTGTCCGCCCGATTGAACGATCGTCCATCGCCCGTCCGCTGTCCGCCCGTCCGCCCATCCGAAATGAAACTGTAGATTATTTTGGAATAGATTACAAATGAAAGTTCTAGATTTTGAATTTCAGATTCTATCCGTACAGTTCGAATCACTAATACTATCACCAATATTTCATTATAAAATTTGAAAGCTAAAATTTGAAATTCCTTTTAAGATCGATTACAAACAAAATATTAATATTCTTTGAGTAAAGTTTGTTGGAATGAATTTGAAATGAGATACTTTTGTACATGGTGGTTTTTAAATTTTTTTGTGTTTCTTAAATCCATAACCTCATTTTTGCAAGGCCACTTTTGAACTACAGTCAATGCAATTTTGGCTTGGTCAACGACTTCAACTACTTCTACATTTGTAATTTTAGAAAACTATCTAATCAACTATGACTTAATCCAACCGTTAGATAGGACAACAACTTGATGAAGAATCTCCAAAAAATTGGATGACTTTCATCCAAGAATTGATGAGAACGTGCGAAGGATTTGAATCTGTTAGTCGTCCCCTTTCTGGACGCTCTGACGTTCAGGGGTTAAACTTGATGTATAGATAAAAGTTGTACGTTGCGAATTTTAGATTCTACCCGTACGGTTCAGGTCTATGATTGCTATTATCGGTGATTTTGTATAAATTTTGAAATGTAAAAATCAAAATTATTTTGTTTTTAAATTACTAATAAGATATTGGCATTCTATGGATGAAATCTTTAGTGACTGGTTGAAATGTAATACTCTAAGTGTAGTGATTTTTGGAGATTTTGGGTCGCTTAATTTTATGACTTCACTTTTTCTAGAGCTCCTTTACATAGAAATCTTCATAGTTCTAGGTGAATCACTACAACATGAAATGAGGCCTACAGATTTCGCAAATCATCCCCTTTCATCACATGAATAAAAGTTGTACATCGGGTCCCCTTTCATCACATGCACTCTTTTTGGGTTGAGAGTTTCCGTTATTCACTATTTTGCTTACATTTTTTTTGGAACTTCACGTTTAAAGCAATACAGTTTCACTTCTTGGACTTATGAAGAATATTAACTTACATCAATTTTTGTTGTTTTTTTCTAAAAATCACAATATCTTATTATGCATGATTCATACTGTGCAATAACTTGAACTTTACGTTAATAAAAACAGGCTACGATAAAAATTCAAAAATTTGGCAAAAATTGAATAATCCGGCTCGCAAATTCTAAACTTCAACGAGTACATAACCGAGCGTAATTTCCAATATAAATTGTTGCAGTTCGTGCCTCATTAAAAGATATATCGATTTCATCGATCTTCTCTACATTCTTCTAGCAAACATTCTATACTTGGTTGACAACGAAACGAGCTTCATCCAAATGCAATTGTGAAGGTTTAGGCTTATTTTAGAGCTTGGTTGTGCATAGCACAAAGGCCTTTCCGAGAAAGACTCCCACCGCGTTCTCATTTCATACCCTTTTATAACTGCCTTCCGCAATGAAAACGTCCATCACGTATAGGATTATTTCTAAAAAAACATTTTGTTTCACTATAGTAGGAAGTTCAAAAGGACAAATGAACCGCCAAAAGTGCACTTTCTTCAAGCTCTCTTTATTTTAGGACCTTACTACATACTCTCCACTTGAATCATGTGGCTTCTCGTATCTACTCTTGGCTGAGCTCTTTTTTCAAACCATCTTCATCATCAAACAACCTCATGAGCTTTTATACTCAAAGTGCAGTTCGGCAAAACCAGTTCTCACAAAAACACAATCGTAAAGATCGTAACGAATACCTTTGACGTACATACTCACGTAGCTTGAGAACGACCTTGCCACCTAACCAGTAACCACTTTAGTTCCCCCATTGAAAGGCTTGAAAAGGTATTGCTTCTCTTATGCTTTTAGATCTTGGTATAATATATAGGCAAGCTAAATATCAACATCGCATTCCCCCCATCCAAATCAAAGTAATGCCACGAACAACATTGTTTCTAAACTCACTTCGGATCAAACCGACCATTCATGCTACAAGTGTTGAAGTGTAAGGAATAGAGACATTGCTATGACCTACAACAACTGCACCATCCAAGCTACACTCAAAAAGAATTTTCTCCTTTCAAACACTTTGATTGTATCTCCCCACCTACCTAGTCTTCTTGCCTCCACCAAACCACATTGCAAAACTCTATAGGTAATGACAATCTCTAAACTCAAAACAAACTTACACAGCAAGAAACTGTTTTGAACTTAAAAAGCAAGCATGCGTCGGCAAAGCAAGGGGCAATACCCAGAAATGCGTTTCAATGGGGGACTAAGGTTATTAGGTGGCAAGGTCGGTCTCAAGCTACGAGAGTATGTACTTCTAAGGTGTTCGTTTCGATTTTCACGATTATGTTTTTCAGAGCTCTGGTGTTGCCGAACTGCACTTTGAGCACACCAGCTCATGAGGTTGCTCGATGATGAAGAGGGTTTGCAAAAAGAGCTCGACCAAGAGTATATACGAGAAGTCACATGGTTCAAGTGGGGAGTATGTGGACTTATGGCCTTAAAATAAAGAGGGTTTGAGGAAAGTGCGCCTTCGGTGGTTCATTCGCTATTTTGAACTTCCCAATATAGCAAGACAAGAAGTTTTTTCATGAATAACCTTATTCGTGAAGAACGTTCTCATTGCGCAAGGTAATTATAAAAGGAGTAGGAAATGACAATGTGATGGGAGTCCTTCTCGGAAAGGCAACTGTGTTGTGCACAACCAAGTTCTAAGATAAGCTTATAGCCTCTCAATTGTACGTGGACTGAACTCATTTCGTTTTCAACCGAGTATGTAAAATCTGCGATAAGAAACTAGGCAACATCGATACAATTGATAGATCTCTTGGCGAGCTAGGAACTCCAACTCTTATTGTTAGAAATAACGATCGATTATGTACTCATTGTAGTTTACTCTTTGTGAATGGATTATATATGTGTGTATATATATATATATATATATATATATATGTGCCGGTAATGTTCACACACAAGAACGTACATGCTTTATAAGCATACAACTAGGAGCCTATGATATATCCAAAGTTTGTAGCATCCAAACAAAATTCAAACTAAGGACATGCCTTCATCTATACAAATCAAAATGGAAGACAGTGAATTCTACTCTGTAAGCTCTGTTTCAAATTCCACTAGAACATGATGAGTCTAGTTAAACCAGCCTAATATGGACGACCTCCTCGAAATGTCCCGCGTTCGGAGTCCCACTGTTGGTCAAAAAAACGTTGTTCTATTTGCCGCCTTTCATTATCCTCCTCTTGGCTCCGTCTAATGGCTTCTTGGAGATCTCTTTCATATTCATTGTCCTCATTGTTGTGACTGGATGGCCCAGCAGAAAATGTAACAGGGGGTCCGTCTGCAGCACTATACATATCTCTACCAAAACTGACGAGTGCATTGCTTGATGAGCTATACATATCTCTACCAAAACTGACGGGTGCATTGCTTGATGAGCCTTGACCGGGTCCAGAATAAATGGGAGTATAGCTTTGAACCCCGTGAGTTCCAAAATCACTCTCGGCCGATTGGAGAAAAGAAGCTCGTGGGGTACTATATCTGTCCGGATACGAAGACCGCTCATCATTGTTTGCTGCATATGCATTATCATCGTAGCCATGGCTAGATCTCCCTTGTTCACCCCTGCCTATTGGATTTGGAGTTCCGTGATAAGTTTCATAGCCATAGCTATGAGGAGTTCCAAACGTCACTGGATAGTCCTCAACGTCGCGTTGCCGAGAACTATTGCGCGGTCGTACTTCCCACTGCGAAGTGTCATCATCAGCAACAGCAACGTTTCCCACATTGGCTCCACGATTGGACCATTGTGGCACACAATCACTTGGTCCGATCCATGCGGTGGGAATCATATGATGTGACCGATCCAAATTATTGACGTTGCGTCCGTATACCGTACGCCAATCCACATCCTTGTGCAATACAATCTCTGCCCAAACCATTGCCATTAAGGAATAATTCATCATGGTTGGTTTCGAGTTGGGTAACCCAACTGCATCATGCACCTCCCAATACCGTCGCAAGAAATGGTTGCTTTGACAATTCGAAGTCGGGCCTTCCCAACGAGGGGCATATATTTCCATTTGAGATCGTGGCCAAAGTTTTGCCAAGTGCGTCATCTTCACATATTTCTCGCATGTTGTACAAGTGCACGTTCTCTGAGGCTCGGTGTCCCATCCCGGCTCGGCAACACAATCGGGGTCAAGGACTTGATCCCAGTTGAATTCTTGGGGAGTCCCTTGTGAAGATCTCCTGTTCTTGCTTCTTTTTAACATCGTGTTAACAGTGCCACGTAAACCACGTGCAAATGCAAAGCGCCACGTGCTGCAAAAGGCCCGGAAATGAGTCAGTACTGCGTAAAATCTTACGCAGAAACCCAATGAGGAGGTGCAAGTGATGTCAGACCGACAGCACTAGCCCACCGCCTCATTTGAGCGGACGAAGAAAGCCGTCCGCTATTTATACTGTCCGCCCAAGGCGAACGAAGCGTACGACGGACGCCAGCCCGATCGGACGGACCAGACTGATCGGACGGACGGACGGACCAGATCGCATCGGACGGACGGACGGACCCGATCGGACGGACCAGATCGGATCGGACGGATCAGCAGAGTCGATCGGACGGCGCAGTCGGACGACGAAGATCGGACGGTGTAATCGGACGCTGAGATCGGACGATGAGATCGGACGGACCCGATGTAACGGAGCCAGATCGGACAGCCAGATTGGACGGACCAGATTACTCGCCCGCGATCGTCGGGTCGGACGACAGATTGGACGGGCGGAGCGGACGGCCGAACGGACGGCACGATCGGACGGGCCGCCCGGGGACGGCAGAGCATGGGGTGTTTGCTCAAAGTATTGAGTTTTGTGTTGTATTGCTCACTCTTGCTCTTGCTCCAGTCAACGCCTTGGGGTCAACATCGATTTAGAGAATCTTCACGTACGTCGAGGACCTTTAAGTACGGATAGAGAATGTTCCTACATTAAATGTGCTCCCCATTAAATTCTTGGAGTGCTTTACTTCTTGGAGAGCGTACCGGCCTACCTCACTCATGATGTCTCTTATTTCTACTCCCTCCGCCTACCTTACCCTTCTCCCTTCCCTCCTTTCTTCATTCTCCCTCTAACTTATGCCCAATTCCATGAATTCACTCCATTGTTTGTACTTACTTACCAATTGATTACATAGGCAAAATAATCAAGGAATGGATTCCAATTTGAATTCCATAAGAGATAGCAATTTTTTATGCACACATTAAAGCTTTAAGATAGAGGTAGAAAGATTGTAACCTCTACAAATTCATTTTCTATCTATCCAAGTCATGAACAATTCTACTTTTAAGTGATAACAATTTAATTCGACATAAAATATTGAATAAAGTATTTTCTGTGGATATTCAAACTATTTCTTTCAAAATTAATTTATAAAAAATCCAAATGGTGTTGATGATATTCAACCATGTAGACGAGATTTAGAGATTACACATCACAACTTCCATATTTTATGCAAGTTTTAATGTTGTATCGACATGATTCGAAGTTTTTGGCATGTTTTGATATTGTATCATATTCATAAGATAATTATATTGTGGTTCACAAAACTAATATTCACCATGGTTCCTTTCAATGATATTTTCTTGGGGTATTTCAACAAATTTGGAAATAATTTCTTTCAAACACGTTCATGGTATTCATTTTCTATCTTTCTTGACCCTTTAACGTCCCATTCCTTTTGAGAACACTGAACGGAATCGTGGCCCAACCGCCCAAATTTACAAAGGAAAGACCACTTCAAATCCCTAAAGCAAATTATCATGAAATATATGTTACAATTATTTAAAACCTAAGTTTAGGGGAAAACTTGAAATTAAATTAAAGTTGAAACTATTCAATGCATGCTCAAATGAATAGTATATATACATACATGGACATATATGTGTGTATGTATATACATGTATTTACATGTATATACATTCATGTATATATACATATATATGTATGTAGGTATATATACACGAATTTATACATATGTATGTATATATAGTTATGTTTATGTATATGTATGTATATATGGACTATATGTTTGAATGTACATACGTATACATTTGCATAACTTTGCATATGTATGTGTGTATATATTTACATACATATATATAAATGTATATGTATACATATGTGCATGCATGTATATATATATATACATACATACATACATCCACATAATCACATACACATACATGTACAAATACATAGATACATATATATATATATATATATACATATATATATATATGTATATATATGTATATATATATGCACATGTATTTCTATGTATATATAAATTTATATGTTCACAATATAAATATATTGTGTACACATGTGAAGATGGATGGGAGGATGGATAATGTTCTTTGAACAAAATAGGCTCCTATTTGTTATCAGCAATATTGAACTAGTTTCTAAGAAGGGACAATCTTGGTAGTCATAGCCCTTATAATATGTTAGGATGTCGTAGCCCTCGGTGTTGTAATACATAGGTTCTAATGTTATGAAGAATTGATAATTGGTTTTATAATATAGGGAGATACTTTTAACATTTCAGAATTATATCTTATTCAATAGATCAAAATGTTTCTGTTGACAATACTTTTAAGCAATGGGGTTATATTTTTGGAGTTCCCCCATTGATGTTAAAAAATGCTAAATTGTATTAATCTCAAGTATACAATGAGACTTTGAAATAATCATAATATTTAAAACATGTAACCACTAAGGGGTTTGAAATACTCTCAACTCAAAGAAATTGTAGAAAAACATCTGTATGGGATAAAGATAGCAATGCACCTTTCCTTTTATCAGATCTTTTTATATAGTCATGCATGTTATATTGTTGTGTGGCAATATCTTTAAAAATCACTTCATTTACAATATATCATTTCAACCAATCACAATGCATTGCATCCGTAGATCAATGATATCTTATTCCTAATTGAATTACAAAATAATTTTGAATTTCAAGTCATGTAATATTTATACAAAATTATTGGTATTTGGAACCGTTGATCTAAACGTAATGGGCTATAGGCATTTACAAATTACATATGTAATGCAAATGTGAATTTCAATGATGGTTTAGGGAAATCAAACTTTTTAACGTTTCGCAAAATTGGCAATTTCATCAAATCATTCTATGGTTAATTAGTCCTTTCGGGGTAAGAAACAATTGAGTTGTTAATGCTTCGGTATTCATTTATGAGTTTTGACCAAAGACATGGATTTCACCATACCAACCGCTATTTTTTGTTTAGGGTGCCTTGCTTGTATCCAATTATAGAAAAAATTTAAATCTTTATATAACTAAGTCATGTGAACTTATTGAATACAACATCATATTATAAATCCATACATTATTTAAGACGTAGTAGTCCCAAATGTATAAAGGGTAAATGAAGAATGTAAGATGGAATATAATAAATTTGAATTGTGATTGTTTTATTAAGTAATATAGATCATCATCTACGAATTAGGGTCTAGGGTTTAGGGTTTAGGGTTTAGGATGCATAACAATATTTGTTGGAGATTTTATGGGATGTACATTTGGATACATTTTAATAAGATTCTTTGGCTGCGTTAATTACCTTCATCGGATTTTTTGTGGTATTTATTCCGTTTTGGGACGTTGTTGAGTTTGAGTATTTTTTGTAATCTGACGGTGGAGGGTCCGAACGGATATATCGGACGGCTGAATCGAACGGCTGAATCGGACAGCGGACAGCCGGCAGATGGCAGGATCGGACACCGTAAATCGGACAGCAGATCGGACACCCAAAATCGGATGGCAGATCAGGGTGAAATAAAACCTTGCTTGGAGAGCAAACCAACTTCCTTCACCAGCTCTTGGACCAGGTACTTTGACCAGATAAACTTCTATATGCCTAGAGTGCTCTCTGATGTTGTTTTTAAAATTATTACATGAAACACAATAAATTGCATTTATGGGAGCTCCTGAAATTGGAATGGGTTGTAAATATGTAATGCAAATTGTCAATTATTATGATTTCCTAAAAACAGTTAAAATATAAACAGATTAGTGAAAGAAAGCTGAGTGTGGAAAATATACTCTACATTGAAGTCAACAATAATGGAAATGACAATAGAAGATTATATATTAATATAAAAGCCAAATGGCTGAAAAACAATCATGCGTTATCACTATTCATCGAACGAGTACGTCTACGCTGACTATCATGAGTAATTCTACCGCCTGCCTCAACCTCTGAATCTATCGCGAGCTTCTTTTCAACGTGGTCTTGAGATGGTTCCCAATTGTCATCATCGTCGTCCTTTCGTTTCCCCTTGCGAGAACGATCCATATCCACCTCTTTTGCCTTAAAAACCTCCATGTACTTCTCCACACGACCGACCACGTCCGCTACAACTTCCTCATTTTTTAGAAATGCCGTGGACGTTGATGCGTTATTGGCTAGCATATGATGTCGCCAAGTTTCGATGACGTCATTGATCCTTCTATCAAATGCACCAGCAACATCCGCATAGGAATTTTCCTCATCAACAAACATGTCCTTAGTTGTTGTAGCACGAAGCTTAGCCGCCTCCTCCAACTTTGAAAGGACCAGAGCTCTACCAATCAATGTACGGTCATACGTTGAGTATTGTTTTCCTAAGACCGCACTGTTTGCCTCGTACCAAGTGTTATCATCTCTCTTTTTTACTTCCTTCTTTGGGAACCGAAAGAACCTCTTATGTTGCACGCTCCAATGTCCTCCAAAGTTGCGACAAAATACCTCCCGGTCCGCCTCGTTATCAATTGCACGTGCTCGCACTTCGACTTCGTAATCTCGGGTCATCCAAAAAAGAGGATCAACATCCATAACAATGTGTTCCTCACTATTTAGTACTTCCACATGGTACAAGCCGTGGCAGTTGAAGTCAACATCCCATACCCATGGTTGACCCCAGTTCTTGTAATTAAGAAATTTCTTTGGTAGTTGATCTAGAGGAAGGTTCCATTGGTTGTACTCATGACCAGATGGCATAACGGCGCGAAGTCCCATCATTTCATAGAATCTGGCATGTATAGGAGATCGGCATTGGGGACAATAGGAACGCCGTAAGCAATGTTCCGCAATGCACTTAACGTGAAACGTATGGGAACATTGTCCTAGTTGGATTGCTCCTTCTGGACCAAAACCATATTGACACAAGCAACATGTTTCTTTCAGAAAGGCGGGAGCTGGATCACACGTATGAACCACCGTCTTCTCTTTCTCCAATAAATGCGAGGAAAACACGTTATATGGCATCCACCCTTCTTCAATCGCCGAAGCCCGGTCAATGTTGTCGAACATAGAACCCTGGAACCCATGTGTCCGTCCCATCATCAAGTCAATATCACCCCACGCGGTGAACTCTGTGAGTGCACGCGCTCCGGGCACCGCGGCTTGTCGCTCAAATAAGTCTCTCACCCTCCTCAATGCCCTCAGGTGAGTATAGAGATCCCCGCTTTTCTCGCTCCCATATTTGAACAGAAAACCCAATTGCCTCTCGACCAATTCATCCACATCCATTAATTGGTGGACATAACTCAACCAAGGCAGACTATGCTCTTTCCGTATCGGTATCTTTATATCACTGGTAGTTTTCCAGAAGTCTAGTTCAGTCAGAGCTATATCCCTGTCAATCTCTGCTTGGAGCAATTGTTGTCTCAACGTCTCGATCTCTTGGTTGCTGGCTTCACCCTCTTCGGTTGGTGGTTTGGTCCAGGGTTGACTATCCAGCATTTTTTGTACAACTACTACCTCGGCTACACGTGGACGATGTACCATAATATCATCCGATTGTTTATGGTTGTCACCGTCCGAAGTCTCGGCAACAAATGGAAGAGACAACTGGTCCGATGGGACAAGAGTTTCTTCAAGTACTGCTTCGTCCGAAGTCTTGGCATCAAAGGGAAGAGACAACTGATCCGATGGGGCGAGAGTATCTTCAACTATTGCTTTGTCCGAAGTCTCGGCAACAAATGGAAGAGACAACTGGTCCGATGGGGCAAGAGTTTCTTCAAGTACTGCTTCGTCCGAAGTCTTGGCATCAAATGGAAGAGACAACTGCTCCGATGGGGCGGGAGTTTCTTCAAGTATTGCTGTAGTTGATGATTCTTTGTGTTTCATCAACTCTTCAATCATAGTGGTGAGATGCAACTCCTTGAAATAGTTGAGTATATGGGTTGCACGCAATTCGTCCTGGAAATCCCACGCCATCTGCTCAAATTTATTTGCACGTTCCTCTGTATCTGCTACTTGTTTCTTGGTGAGCTCTTGAACACGCTGAACGCCCGTGTAAATGGACATTTGTTTTTCAATCGATTGGATAGAGTTTATAAGCTGTGGTGCCAACTTATGAAGGAAATGTGTTACGTCCATGGATCGTACCAAGTTTTGATACAATCCCTTCGAAAGATTTTTCAACGTATTTAGATCACGTGCAAAGTCCGGTGGAACCTGTTTGGCCCGACTCCACTGCTCTTCTTCTGCATTTGGGCCCGACATTGGAACTTCCTTCACGAACGCATCGAATGCATTCGCTATATCGCCTATAGTCTTTGTCTTTGTCTTAGACGGCCTACATGTTCCTCATACACCATCTTCTAGAATTTCTGGATCCGAGTCATCCGATGCGTCTTTCTCGTTGGGAGCCTGGGGAGAGACTACAGTTGCACTGTTTGGACCAACATGGTCCAATGCAACCGTCATGGTCCAATTCGGTCCGATGGAATACTTTTCTTCGCGGACTTCTTCGGAAATGTTATCCGGCTCCAACTTCTGTTTCCCTTTTGAACCTGCAGTTGCGTCAATTGGCGTCGATGGATTTTGCGGCAACTGTTCCACCTCCTTCATACACGGAATCGATGGAATCGTGCTAGTTGCAGTTGACTGAAGAGTTGTAGTTTCGACTTTGTTTTCCTCCGGTTCAACTTTGACTTGGGCTTTGTTTTCCACCCGTTCAACATGGACTGTGTTTTCCTCCTGTTCAACTTTGACTTGGTTTTCGACCCGTTCAACTTTGACCTTGTTTTCCACCCCTTCATTCAACTTTTCCAAAGCGGCCTTAGGTTGTCTCCGTAATTTGGTGGTCTTTGGTTTTACTTCCACCCGACCTGAGCTGCTTACAGACTTCTTATACGGTTTCTTCAAAGAGACCAACATCTCTCTTGTACTTGTGTTTGATGGATCATACAAATCAGGAATATCCCGCTGCCCATCTTCTAACTGAATTGGAAATGTGATAATTGTAGGGTAAGTACTCCAATCCACCTTGCGCTTCAATTTGAGTTCCACGTAGACCATTGCCAGTAAGTTGTAGTTGAATACCCCCTTTGATCTGAGACGGGCCCCAAACATTGCCCTCCATACCTCTTCCGCTCGGTGAAGGAAATGATCGTCATTGCACAGCCATGGCTTGCACGTAAAGGACCGTGTAATTACCGGGAATTCATTCCTCGGCCAAAATTTAGCAATGCGGTACATTTTGATGTATTGCTTGATTGTCTTGTAAGACCAGTATTCTTCATCGAGTACTTCCCATCCTGGATCAACAACAACATCTGGGTCGTCCAATGCCTCGTAATCGAGCGCATGAGGAGCCCCCTTGCGCTTGTTCTTCCTAAGTTCAGCATCAGTATTCGGAGACTGGGGCTGTTCGGGAACTTCACCTTCACTTGCCATTACTCTGCGATGAGCGAATCAACCGTGTGGAAATACTGTGACAAAATCCCGCGAAAAGGTGAATCAACAGCGTAGAAATTCCGTGACGAAATGCCGCGAAAATGTGAATAAACCGACCATGTGAAAAAAACCGCGAGAATGTGAATCAAATGGTAGTAGATGCTTATTGTGACCAACCAATGATTGGTGACAATAAGCATATGACCTCTCACGTCCAAGTAAAATAAGGCCAAAAAGTCCTCAAAAGGAATTACTTGCCGCCTGATTTTGGGGTGAGAAGTGAGAGCAAATGAGCCTAAGCGTCCCTTCTATAGTGGCGTCCGCCCCCCCGTCCGCCCGCCCAAATCTGATTGGACGGCCGAACCGGCCCGTCCGCCCGCGACGACCGTCCGATCTGTGTTGTCCGCCCGATCTGTGCCGTCCGATCTGCGGCGTCCGATCGGGCTACGGCGACCGGCCCTAAAACTGTCCGAACCCTAACCCGTCCGCTCCTATCCGGTCCGTCCGATGCAGCCTGTGCGATCCGGCCGTCCGATCCAGCCCGTCCGATCCAGCGCGTACCCTAAACCCGTCCGATCCAACGCGTCCGATCCAACGCGTCCGATACAGCCCGTCCGATCCAGCGCGACCGATCCAGCCCGTCCGATCCAGCGCGACCGATCCAGCCCGTCCGATCCAGCGCGTCCAATCCAGCCCGTCCGATCCAGCGCGACCGATCCAGCCCGTCCGATCCAGCCCGCCCGATCTATTGTTCCTAAATGGCTAGTTCAACGGCTATTTCACCAAATGGTAGTATAAATCATGAAGGTTTTCATTTGGTGAGTTCATTCAAACTCACCAATTGTCAAAGGCTAGGGCAACATTTTGTATCCCTTGCTTGACCATTAATGAGTTTGAATGCGCGGTTGTCAAATTCTTATTGGAATTTGATAACTCTTGTATTCAGACAAACCTTTTTCCGTCACACGACTATGTGGTATTGCATGCTGTCATTTACAACTGCTGGGTAGCTGAACGTCAACCTTCTCAACCTTTCAAGATGCCTAGCGATTGGGAAGACTGGTACGTGGATATAGTCCCTGGAAAAGTGAAGTGTTTATCATGTGGATCAGTTTTTGCAAAGAAGGCGGCGAGGATGTTGAGTCACTTTGGATACCGGAACGAATCTGGAAATCGTGACACGGGCGTATCTCTATGCAAGAGACTGACATCTCAAATTAGAGGGGTTTTTCTAAATTGTAAAGGAAATCCTCCGAAGCGTCCAAATCGAGATCATTCTGATGAATGTCGCACTCCGAGAGCGGGAAATACGGATATCATGGAAGTGATGGAAATTTGCACACCACAATCAACAGATCGAGAATCACGCGAAGGACCACTAGAGATTCCAATTCACAGGTCTGCTTCTAATACAACTGAAACTACTGCGAGCAGACCACTATCAATGGAACGTGACAGTGCAATTGGTAGGGTTGGCCGTCCATTGCGACAAGCGGGCATATCAGAGGGTTTTCAGGAAGAGAAACGAAGGGAGTTGGACAAGGTACGGGCAAAGTTTTTTACGAAGCTAATATACCTTTCTCGATTGCACGAAATTCAACTTTCAAGGAGGCGATACGGAGAACTTCTAATTTTCGTGCACCGTACGCACCACCCTCTTACAATGATTTACGGAAGAAACTCTTGGTGCAAGCCAAGAATGAACTCGGGGCGGTGTTGGAAGGTAAAATGGCTATTAGCGTTCGCAAGTTTGGAGCCACTTTGACATTTGATGGATGGAGCTCGTGCACAAACCAACCCTTATTCAATGCAATGATAGTGTCTCCAGTAGGAGAGCATTTTCTTGGATCAGTAGACACTTCGGGACATACGAAGATTGCAGCGTACTAAGCGTCAATTATAGAAAAGTTCATCGAGGACGTTGGCTCGCAGAACGTGATGCAAATTGCAACGGACAACGCATCTGTCATGAAGGCAGCAGCGGAGATCATAACCAACAAATATGATCACATCTATTTCCAAGGGTGTGCTGTTCATGCAATGAACCTCTTATTGGGGGACATCGCAAAGGCAAAGTGGATAACTGAAGTGTTGAAGAAGGCCCGGACGATCGTGACGTTCATAAAGAAGAGACACATGCCTCTTGCAGTATTTCGAAAGCACGAGAAGAAGTACAGCCTAGTATTGGCAGGGAAAACTAGATTTGGATCCAATTTTATGATAGTGGATCGATTACTCGAAGTCAGACAAGCCTTAGAGCAGTCTGTGGTGGACGAACAGTGGACGTCTTATGTCACCACTTTCAGAGACGACAGAAAGAAAAAAACGCACACTATGTCTCGAGACGTGAAAAAGAACATTTTGGACGATCACTTCTGGCAACGGTGTACTAACTTTCAAAAGGTGGTTGCACCGTTGATGTATGCTTTGCGAGACTTTGACAGTGGGGAACCTGGTATGGGCAAAATCCGATACATCTTTCGTAATGTGGAGAAACACATTGAAAGGGTGCGAGATGAGTTCTTTACCTTTGACGGTGAAGAAAGCATTGACGTGGAGAAGCACTTCCGCTAGCGATGGGCATTGGTCAGAACGGATTTACACGACGCGGGTGCACTTTTGAATCCTTATTTGTTACACGATAAGGAACTGGCGGATGACTTAGATGCCATTACAGCATGCAAGCGTGTGCTTGGGAAATTATGTTCTCCAGAAACATATCCGGATGTGGTGCTAGAGTTTTTGGCATTTCGTCACAAGGAACCCCCCTTCCACAATATGTTGGATCCGAAACAACAGAAGTGCTCGCCTCATGCATGGTGGGATTTTGAAGGGGCATGGGGAAAGCTCATTGCACCAATAGCACGGAGGATCCTAGCCCAAACCGTGTCATCGTCATTATGCGAACGTAATTGGAGTAGTTATTCTTTCGTGCACAACAGGTCTCGGAATCGCCTCCAAAAAAAGAGGGCTGAAGATTTAGTGTACGTGTACACAAATTTGAAGCTCCTCGCGAAGGCAAAGAAAAAGGATGAGAAGAAGTGGTACAACGAAAATGTATCATCAGAAGATTCTGATTCCGCTTCAGAGGGAGAGGATGGAGATGATGGACTCGATTGGATGGTAAATCATGCATCTGACGATGATGGGTGGGCTGATGTGCCTGTTGGTGATCCGATGGACGATTGGAGTGACCAACTCTCTCCACAAAGGCCTGAACTCTCTCCACCAAGATATGGTAACTCAAGCAACGATGTATACGATTTTGCTGAGGATGGAGAGGAGGGCAATCACGAGCAAGTATTACATGCCAACGATACTGGTGTATATGTTAGAGAGAAGAAGAATTCTACGCCGGAATGGGGTGAAGAAGAAGGGCACAAACGTGGTGAAGATAGTGGTACGAAGATTGACACAGTGCAAGAGGGTATTTCGAAGGACCCCAAAGATTTTGGGTTGGAGCTCTCAAATGGGCGAAAGTCCACAATGGTGAACAATGGTCATCCTAAATGGAAAGCCATAGAGGAACAATTTGGTCCAATTAGTAAGAGTCCATTGAAGTTTGTAGACAGAGATTCTTCTCGTCTTGAAGACCAAATTCAGAGCACCACTCTTGCCTCTAGATCCTTATTTGATAATTCAAAAACACCAACAAACCCTAAACCATTGACCTCTTCAATGGGATTGGTATCCCTTTCCAGAACACTGCATGGACGTATCAGAGAATCGGACGTAGATTCGGAAAGTGACGGAAATTTGCCTTTAGCAGTGGCAATAGTAAGAAACCATTCAGGTGTGCCCCCAAGGCACAATCACCGCCCAATGGAGAAAAGAACGGACAAGGAGACACTTGGGGGCCAGAAACATCTAGCATCAAGTGTAGAGAAATTTGGCCCAACTGCAAATGGCAACCTTAAACGGAAAAGACCCATGCAACCATTTGATGTTTCTCCGCCAAAGCTGGGACTACGTGCCAAAAACCCCCTTGACGCGAGTGGATCCACGCGGAAAATGAAGAGTATCCAACGAGCATTCAAGGAGACCAAGGGAAATGAGTATTACTCTAGTGACGACGAGTCATGTGATCCAGATGACAGTAGCGGAGCAGAGGTGAAAGGAGATTCTGATTACAAAGAAGATTGAAAACTCAATAGCATTTATGTATTTTCTTAGAGTATATTTTATAAGATATTCTGATATTCAGTAATTGTAGTTGAGTGGACAGTAGATGGATTTTATAAATATATATTTATATGGTGAATGAATGGCAATATTCTACTCACGTTTCCTTTTAGGAATGTTTTTGAGTTACGAAATATAAAATATACAAGTGTTCGTTCTAAGTCTTAATGATTGCCACGTGAATGGTATAATACATTTCATTTGTTTTTATGTTTTATGTTATTGGAACAAGTCGGGCTTTATCCCGTTGAACAAGTTCGCTATATTTTTTATACAAAGAGTGCCACAGTGACTTATTGAGAATCTAGTATGTTTTCTCCGCCACTTCAATTTGTTTTTTGTTTGAAACGGCTTGCATAGTTCAGGGTTTAGTGGTTTACCTGCCTGCCCTGCCCTAAAACGGCATGGCCGTCCTCTAGTTTTCTACGGGCCGTCCGGCCGACCGGCCGTCCGCTTGCGCCGTCCGCCACGTCGTCCGCCAGGCCCATCGCTGGCCGTCCGCCGTCCGGAAGGCCGTCCGCCTCGCCGTCCGCTACGCCGTCCACAAGGCCGTCCGCTACGCCATCCGTCAGGGTAAAAAACGGCAGCGGTAAAGTAAATCGGGATTTACCCAGCGGACGCTACGTCCGGCCGTTCGGACGCTTTTTGGTCCAAAGACGTCCAAAATGACAACCCTGCTTTAATATATTGCATTTTAAAATTGTATGGGTCAAAATCTCGGTCAAAATCTAACTCTCATCTTAGACCATGAAAACCTATCAAATCTTCAAAATAATTTTTTAGGGAGATTCTTTTTGCTCAATATGGATTTCTATTGTGAAATTCACTATCCACCAAAATATTAGATTAATTAAAGTTATTTTATGGTTCTAATGATATTTTATCTCATTTAAACCTCAAAAATCACAAAAAGATATGTAGTGGAATTTTCGAAGATTACGATGGTCAACTTTAATAAGTATGAATGACTCGTAATTAGTGAGTCACCAATCATTGATTAATGACTCGTTATCATGTGCACTTAGAAATATCAGCAATATTTTTATAAACTAGTAACTAGATAAACAAATTCACCTGATCTCATTCCAATTCAGAATGTTTGGAAGATCCTCAAAGATTCTATTTAGTATTAATCCCTAAACGTCCAACTGTACAGAAAGTGGATGGTGTATAGAATCAAACACAGTTTTCTCATCTGTTATTGACTTTTTGCAATGTGGATTTTTTACTATATATTTTGTGGGAAATTAGCTTCATGCATGTGTGATCCGATTCAAAAGGGGATGATTTGTGAAAGTTTTATGCCTCATTTCATGTTATAGTGATTCACCCAAAATTTTAAAGATTTCAATATAAATGTGCTCTTAAAAAAGTCAACTCATAAAATTAAGCAACCAAAAAATCTCCAAAAATCACTACACTTAAAATATTACATTTCAATCAATCACAACAAATTTCATGTACAAATTGTCAATATCTTATTTGTAATCAAATTGCAAAAGAATTTTGAATTTTAAGTTTAAAGGTTTATACAAAAATATTGGTGACAACAATCTTAGATCTAACCGTATGAATAGAATTTAAAATTCATATTGTACAACTTTTATTCATATATGAAGTTCAAAATATCCCCCTTAGTTACATTTTATAAGACATCTTTGAAATTCTCCAAATCTGAAGAGGGGTGAGGATGTTTAGGGGCTAATAGTCCAAGTATTGACCGAAATTTGAAGGAGTTGAGGCAATTTCTTGAATGCCAGTGGAATTTGATTTGTGGAAACCATCTCCTTGAGTTGTATTGATCTATGCCTTTTAGATTGGAAGCAATGATCAAAATAAAGGGTGAACACACACGTTGGTAAATTAGTCAAGTTTGGTGATCATTAAGTCACTTTTGTGTGTAGGAGAAATATAGACAATCAAGTAGTTGTAGGGCTTGAAGTAGTCAAATGTAATAGGCGGCAATCAATATGCAACTGCGTTTATATGAAAATATGTAACTTTTTTGAATTCTCTTCTAACTAGAAAGTTGTTTATATTTATGTTTTTGATTGGCATGTTCAATTGGAACTTTAAAGCTATTTAAAATCATTTAAAAATGAATTTATAAGGTCAAACACCAAAAACACTTCAAAAATCAACATTCTAGTTTTAGAAAGTGAAAATTGGTATGATTGATTATAGTAGTGTTAGATAAGAGTATACATTGATTTTTTTTTATAAAATATTAATTTTATGTCAATTTAGACTAATTTTCTCATTGGTGAGTAAAAGAGGCGACAATCTTTTTGTTAGGGCACTCTACTTGATTGCACTGTGATGAAACCTTGTTTTATATTCTAAATAAGTGACAATTATAATTGTTCCATTAACTATATACTGTGCTCATGTAGGGAGTATGATTAGGTCGCTAAAATGAATGAAATTGTACTTTGAAAAGGTGAATATAGAGGTCTGGACTAAGGATGCCCTCCTCCAATACCGTAAAAAAAAATCACTTCGCATGAGATGCTCTAAATTAGGCAGATTCAAAATCCACTGAATCAGCGGTGATAGGCACACCCGAGAGTCTTCGTTGACCACGGTATTAGGTACTGTCCTCCGAAACCGCGCACGAAGACTTGCTCTGCTCTGCAGCTGCGTGACGCAGCAGAGCAATACTTTCCTTGTCGATACAGCAGCGGATTGAGCTAAGCCCCAGATTGTATACACGTCCAGCTGCTCCGCAAAAAACGAATTCTGTGATCGTTTCGCGTTCTGCAAAACCTCGGATTTCTGGTTTTGGTGGAAATTTCGCTCTGGACGAAGACACTAGGGTTCTGTGGATTAATTTTTGCAAGTGGTTTTTAGGTCTGATGAGCGACCGGCGATGCTAGTGTGAAGGATTGATGGAACAAGAAGAGTGATCGGAGTCACCATGAGGAAGCGCGACTTAGGAATTTTGTTACTCTCTGCGTTGGCAATTTTCTTCTCGCTCCAGGTGCGTGGTTTTGTGATTTTCTGAACGATTTTGAGCTTCGTAGTATTGGATTATTTGAATACAAACTTGGATTCTTTAATCAAATATTCTCTTGTGCTAGGTTAGTTGTTAAAGACTGTAGAGTTTAATTAGATTGTCGATGGAAAGACCTATAACTAGGAAGCAAACTTCTCATTAATGTTAATTATAGCTTCATCATGAATGGTAGTGACTGAACAATTTAATAATTAGGGTTTCTCCACAGTACACGCTTAATCAAATCAAGAAGTTAAGAGCTGAAGCGCATGCTAGAAAATGTAATCGAAGATTTTGAAGAATGGATTAGCTATTGTGGTCCGTTATATTCCGACATCAATCAGCTGGCTCAAGATTGATTTCAGAGCGTATCGAATTTGTACAACTCTAGTTCGTGTTCTGCCGTAACAATTCTGCAATATGCTTGTGTTGGTTCTGAATTTCTTTCCTGTGTCTCGTTTTATCAAGAGAGTCTTATTCTTTCAAGAGAATCCTTGCTAGTGATGTTGTGAGAATTGCGGATATCTTGAGTTGAGGATTTTAATCACCTCCTATTCAATGGCAGTGTCGTTCAGATACCTGGTATGATATGTCGTGGGTTTCTAAATGTACTAAAAAGAATTTTGTTGATATTGAGCAGAATGAAGGGAGTCTTTCGTTTCGAGAAGCGTGGGTACATTACAAGGATAGTTCAGTTATAAAGCACGAAGCAGAGCGCTTGCCACCACCAGTTATTGCCGATCTGAATGGAGATGGCCACGTTGAGGTTGTTGTTGCCTTAGAAGACAAACTTCAGGTAAAAAGAATTGTTGAAGGCACAGAGTTTCAGTTCTTGAATACTTTGGTACCTAGTTTATGTTAACAAACACTAACTTCTGTTTGTTCTTATTAACCCCTAAGCGTCTAAAACGCCCAATATGGCCATCTGCATCACTGAACTTTGCAACGGTGCCATTTTCTCATTTTACCTTGGTTTTCTGTTTGCAATACATCATTTTAAAGCTCTATACTACAAGATCAACAGTGTCGATCGTGTCAAACTAAGTCATTTTCACACAAAAAAATGATTTGCAGCACGGGGTCCAATTTTCCTACACTACAGAACATACACAGTGGACGCTTAGGGGTTAATAATGTATCACGAGAAGAACCATCATGTATTGTAAAGCGTCGTGCATTCATCTTTTTTCCCTTTGTGTACCCGGGCCTATACATATAGGTTGGAGAAGTTGAGCAGAAGGATCATTATGCCACTCTTCCCCCAAACCTCATTTCCCATTAATTAGTTGGAAGGAACAAGAGTTTCACAAATTAAAAAAAAAATGGGATTGGCTCTCACTGCCTCTTATTATTGTGTGGTACATACATTATCTTCATATGTGTTCAATTGTACTTAATTAAAGAGTTTTCTACTACATGCATCTCTTTAAACACATATCATGTGGATACAAGAAATGAAATGGAATTAACTTGTAGACTTTTTCCTCTTTACACCTTTGAAGGATTGGAGTTTCCTCCCACCTAAAGGGTATAAGAAGCATGATAGAAGTTTATTTCTTCATTTCACTTGCTTGAGGCTTCAAGGCAAGGTGGTAGATAGAAGGGATGCATGCTGACCTGTACTTTTTGTTTCATAATAAAGTGGACTAGGTATCAAATTAATTAATTAATGCATCATGCATCACACTCTCCATTAAGCCATCGACTTTGATTGGAGCAGGTTCTTGACCCACGGGTGTCGTTTGCGGAGTATGGATTTGCGGAAGCACGAGTGTTGGCGGAGGTTTCTCTCCTGCCGGACAGAGTGCGAGTGGGCGCAGGAAGGAGGCCGGTTGCTCTAGCAGCAGGCGAGGTGAAACAAACTTATAGATCACAGGATCTGAAAAAGCAAGTGATTGTGGTTGTGACAGCCGGCTGGAACATCATGTGCTTCGACCACAATTTGAAGAAACTTTGGGAAGATGATGTTCAGGTTCACACTTGGACGCTTTTCATTAGCAGTTCAGCATTTTGTCTTGTGCACCATAAGCGTCTGTAATGTGGGTAACCTTTTGCAGCACACTAGTCGAAGTCATCGAGAGTGGTACTCCTTCTGTCCCACTAAAAAAACCCGTGGTTTTTGGCGAGTTTTAACTGAACGCCTTTTTTCTTTTCTTTTTTGCCAAAACGCTTTTTTTTTCCTAAAAAGCCGTCTTAATACTCGAACATGGTTTATCTTTAATAGTAGTATGTAGTTTTTTGTCACTCTCATCGGCCATCCCGTTGGAAATTGGACAGGGTTCACTTTTGAATTATAAAATATAGGACAAATATTGCAAAAAAGAAAATTCCAAGAACCACGGGTTTTTAAGTGGGACAGAGGGAGTATCAGATACGGTTGAACTTTCTCTCACTAAGTAGCGGATGATTTGATTGACAGGATGACTTCCCACATGGTTCTCACCACAAAGAAGTAGCCATCTCCATAAGCAACTATACCTTGAAGCATGGTGATACTGGACTCATCATTGTTGGGGGGAGTATGGAAGTTCAGCCTCAGGTACCATCTTCTTACGATTTAAGCTTGTGTTATTGTCGAGCCTTGATATTCAGAAACTTTGTAGCAGTGGGATTCTGGTTCGCTCCTTAGTACTAAATTATAACCTTGGACATTTAGGTGCACTTAAATCCTTTTGAAGAGGAATTGCTGGCTGAGAAAGCAGTGGAGGGTCACCGACATTCTGCTGGTGCCAAAGAGGTAGAGTGCACTTGACCTGTAGATAGCACTTGGCGCATCACAAACACCTATTACCTGCAACGTGGATTTTGAGCTAAGTACCACTCATGATCATTTATGTCCTTATTGATTATTACATGGAACAGGAGGAAGAAGATTTGAGAGAGAAGATGGGTGGTGGTAAGGAGCGTCATTTTTCATACTACGCATATGCTGGTATGACTGGCACCCGTCGTTGGGTACATAGGAGTGAGGTAAGGACATTGTTTCAACTAGATCGTGATAGGGTTTCATATTATTTTTGGCTTCTAATGACTGTATCAAGTATTCTAGACCGTTATAAAAGATGATATTGGAATTGAACTTGATCTAGAGCTCATGTTTGTCTGTGTAGGATTTTCAACGTGCTACGAACAGTGGCGCATTATTACCTCAACACTATTACAAGTTGGATGCTAATTCGCTCGCTACTAGGCATATTGGAGAGGTGTGTTTCTTCACTCTACTTCACTAGACGTTTAGATCATCATTCAACCCCTAAAGGACAAAGGGGTTTTCTCATTTTTGATGGTCAATAACATCTTATTGGTCATTTTGGTTAAAGTAATAATGAAACTAATGTGGGTAGATGGGACTACGGGAGGCTTGTTTGGCAAAAAAAGCATTTCAATTCATCGTTTTTGTTAAAGATAGGTTTAAAGAAGTGAACCAAGCCTATTTGGGCGCTTAGGGGTTAATAGAATGGTTGCTGAAGTTCTTAGCTAGCTACTATGAAGCGGTTATTTTTCTGCATTCTAATGTATTCATTATCATCTATGCACAAGGAGATAAACAGAGAGAATTGTTGTTTTGCCAGGTTGAATGCAGGGAATTCCGAGAGTCGGTCCTGGGCGTTATGCCACACCGTTGGGTAATCTTCTCGTCTATACCATATATTTTTCTAAATTTGGCTTTGATCAACAACGAGAATTATTACGTGGTTCTCAGTGAAATAAATGAATTAGAGTCATTATGAGAAGTAGTGGACCTCAAACGGGTATTTAGAATGAACCACTGTCCAAGGGTTCACTGCTGAAAGATGCCATACCAGTTCAACACGGGGTATACGGACTGCAATATTTCTCTGATTTTGTGGAGGGTTTTGCATAATCAGGAACATCGAGAGGATACAAGGTTTGAGCTGTCACATTTCGAGAAACATCGTCGAAAATTGGTTAAGAAGGTTCGGGGCAAGAACAATGAACTTTCATCTCGAAAACCCGCGGACAAATATGCTCCAGGCAAGGATTCATCTGGTAATCCTATTGCAAAGGTTTTTGGCAAGGCTGCTGAGCTTGCAGTTGGTGCGAAAGCTAGAAAGGTGACAATCAACTCTCCGTTTTTGGTTACAGACAACACAGGGCTGCTTCTTTGATTGCATTACACAGCAGTATGCATAGAAGTATTCAGTCTAGCCAGGAATTGGTATCTGGCTACTTCTTTGTCAAAGGTCGATGTTTTATTTCAGTTAGTCTTAGTCGGTGAGTCTATCATCTGATTAGACGATTGTATTCAGTGCATGTTCATCAATACAGTGCTTTGTTGTGCAGAAACAATTTATGCACGTTCCCATGATCACAAATCACACCTCGTTTTGGTGGGTGCCCAATGTGGTTGTAGCACATCTCAAGGAAGGAATCGAGGCCGTACACTTAGCTACAGGCCGAACTGTTTGTAAGGTAATCACTACACAAGTTATCACAGTAAGATACAGATGAACTGCAAGCATTTGATGAAGTTGGCCACAATCTTAGCTCCTTCAGAGTCTCAGAAATCTAGAACGGAAACTTTGAGGCATACTTTGAAACTCCATGGTACAAAGAGGATACGACATAATCAGATCAATTTGACCTACGCATTTGCAGAGAAAGGAATATGATACGGTATATCTGGTAGTGGTCCTTGTGTCAGTTATGTACAGTATTATCCTTAGTTTATGCACGTAAGTTTAGCGAGTGCTTTTTGCGGTGGTAAATTGTTAAAGCATTGTATCTGATGTATCTGAAATTATTGGTGTCTTTTTGCAGCTGTTTCTACCTGAGGGAGGTCTTCATGCAGATATCAACGGCGATGGGGTTCTGGATCATGTTCAGGTGATTACGAACTTATTGTATGTGTTGGTTCTTGTGACTATCTAATGCCGGTGGATGCACAGAAATATAGCTATAACCCACAAGCAGTTAAGGTATGTGCACCTAAAATCGCCCCTGGAAATGAACAGTGCGCAATCATTTCAGGGGTTGATTTTGGGTCCACCTACCTTAACCCTTAAAGGACCGACCAAGCCCTGGTTTTCTCCGTTTGCAAACCACTTTGACCATGAATTGCTATAATGGAGAAGCGTTTTTATGAATTTTCTAATAGTATGTGCCTACATTTTTAGAATGTAAATTACTTCTATATTTTGAGGATAATACTCAAAAATACTCCTTTCTTTCTAAATTAGGGAAGGACGTTTAAGGTTAATTCCACAATTGTCATGTATTTCGTTTCCAGCATTATCTCTTGATTTGAGCTTTCTGACATCTCAAGTTATTTCCTCCCATTCTAGGCTGTCGGAGGTCATGGATCAGAACGTATAGTGCCAACTGGAATGATGGAAGCTCTGAAGCCGTGCTGGGCGATTGCAACTTCCGGTGTACCTGTGAGGGAGCAACTTTTCAATGGCACAGTGTGCCGACATTCTCCCTTCCAAGTCTTGCCTCACATTGGTGATTTTCAAGGTGAATTTGGCCGCCGGCAAAATCAAGGAGATGCAGATTTTGTAGAAGTGCTTGCTCCAGTCATTCTGCCACACCCAGATGGCCACCGCCATCGCAAAGGGAGCCATGGTGACATTATCTTTCTTAATAGCCGCGGAGAGGTAGGCTCCCTTTGAACCCCTAAAGAACCAAGTATTCATGGTTTGATTAGTCATATAATTGTGGAAAATATAATTCAGATGTGGCCGCATTTTATATCACCAGAATTAGTGAATAACATAGCATGTGTTAGTCAACAAGTAAATAAAATTGAACAAAAAGAAAGTCCCCATATGACCTACTCAAAACTGCTATTAAACATGAGGCCCGATTGAGCCTTTAGGAGTTAATTCTTCGAGTCCTGTGTTTTGTGATACTTTTTTACCTTCCGTACTTGATGCTGTAAAATATGTGGTGACTTGTACATTAGCAATGGCTCTTGGCTTTCCTATGGTTGCACGTTTTCTAAATTGGTTTCACATCTTATGAACCATTGCAGGTTACTTCTTTCTCTGTATTGGGTCCCAAACGCGATCAGGAGGCTCAACACCGTTGGCAGCTTGTGACCAATGCCTGGTGGACAACGTCACCTGACTTGCAAGGTTTTGGGACACACAAAATTGTGCCAACCTTGATGGCGTTGCCGCTGAGAAAGAATGGGGACGCAGAAGCCATTCTTGCAGTCGGAGAGCTTGAAGCTGTGATTCTCTCTCCCAAAGGCAGTCAGGTAACTGGGTTCCCCCTTCCAGCACCTGCAACGGCTCCTGTCATGTATGCTGATTTTTCCGGTGACAAGTTAAATGACCTCATCCTTGTAACTCAAGATGCTATATATGGTTTTGTACAAACTCGGCACCCAGGAGCTATTCTTTTTAGTACGTTGGTGGGGGTTCTCATAATGGTCATGGGGGTTATCTTTGTTACTCAACACCTTGGCACTGGTAAAGGGAAGTCAAGACCAACAGAAAGACGAAGTGCTGTTGGCATTTAGAGCCTTTTAGTCTGCACGTCCTTCGATAGGTAGGAATCATAGGTTCTGGTTCTTAAATCATAGGACTTTTATTCAGAAGTGCTGATGAAGTTAGTTGTATCAAATAGAGGTGAGTCCTAAAGTTTCAATGACAATGAGTGTCCATTTTTGTTGTGCATGGTTTTTGGTTGTTCTTGCTACTTAAAGTTTATTTTGGGTCACTCAAGGTAATTTGGATTTTATGCAAGGTCTCAAAATTGATTGTGAATGTAAAGCTTATTGGGTTAAAACCAAAGTGATTCATAAGTTTGTACGTAATTTGCTAGTGGACCTTGAAATATAAAAGGAAATTGCAAGTAAAGAGAAATTGATGTCATGAGATCGTGCAAAATTTTAATGTTGCCTAAAACTATGTTTTCGCTTGATAAATTAAGATGTGACAAAATTGACAAATGTATTCATAACATTTGGTAGCCTTCATGCTCTTTGCCTTTCCTTCATGCATCATGTTGGGCCCACTTAGCTACTGATTTGGTCTTGTTGGGTGTGGAATATGTTGCACCATCTACTGTGGGGCAAGGTAGAGCTACTGAATGTTATGTTAAGTTTCTATTGTTCCAAATACCAACCTACGCTTATGAATCCAAATTCGCTTCCAACGTTATGCCGCACTAACGAGTTCAATAACATCAAATTACTGATTCACATCAAGAATAATATTTCAATCAAATTGTTTAAATGTGATGCATAGAAGTGGATATCTATAGAAATACCATGGAAAAAATTGCCCTTACTCTTCATTGACACTTTATGCTCTTTAACCAGAACCAACATTCTTCAAACCATGCATCCACATCACCCAAAAAATTAAAAAAATAAGATTTTTGAAAATGTTGTAGAAGACTTCAATCCTACACAATGAATGGGGAGAACCGTGTTCTACTTATATATTGACCAATCAAAATTGGCATTTGATTGATTGAATTTTCACATTGCAAGAAAAATGACCTTATAAACTCTTATAAAAAGTGAGACATGTCATGAATGTCTTAATTCATAAGGTTCTTTAGCAGTTAGTAGAGTCCATCCTTTTCAACAGTAGCACTATAGAAGTTTTAGCATTAAATACAATGTCTCACCACCCAATCTTTAACTAAAGATGACGTGGACTTGTCATGATTTGGATATTTGCTACAGTGATTCGGGAATAATTACCATGATTCGGGTATCTGCTACAGTGATCTGGGAACAGTGGTAAGGTATTCCAGAGAGGAGCTAGTAAAGAACCTCATGTAGTTGAGACCCCTAAAAACAAATTTAACAACCGACGTATCCATAGCCCATGACCAAATAATTTCAAAGTGAGAGGGACTATCCTCTCTAAACCATGATCCCAAATTGTGCATGACCCCTTTGCCACATTACCACATGTCACATGGCCTATGGCCATGGTCCCAACATCTTGCCCTTATCCTTTTATATCAGCCAAAAATAGTCTATCAGCCAAAAATCTTGTCCCAATTCGATTTTCAAAAATTTCAAGCACAGTACAGCGCTTATTGCCATTACTGTGAGTCACAGTAATTCAATATTCTCATAGCAATTGTGGTATTAGGATAAAAAAGTGTAAATCACAGTAATTGAGAGTATTTGAAAATTCTTACAATAATGTACATTAGAGATCTATATATGTAGTGTACTGAAATTAGTGAGGATTGGTGTGAAGTCTCAAACTAATTCTGTGACTCACAGTAACAACAATAATCGGTGTACTATGCTTGGAATTTTGAGATGCCTCCACCTTACTACCAAAACTTTGTGCATTTTCCAGAGTGCCCATTGCTATTTAACCCTTTCAGGTGCCTGCGTCCAGAATCTGGACGCCGGATGAATTTCAGCAGCTCGATTTCTGTAGGTACCAGATGTTTTTCATCCATTTTTATTTTTTTCATTCTTGTGCTAGTTGAATACCATTTGTACGGTATGGATCTTCCAAATAAGATAATGTGAATTTTTGAAAAATTACAAAAGTGATTAATGTCAAGTTTCAATCTTAGTTCAAAAAGAAAGACCTTAAATATGATTTTCCATAGTAAGTAGAATCAAATAATGGAAACCATACCATCTCGAAGTGCATGTCATTCTAATTTCATTACAATATTTTTAAATATTTTTGTGTTAATTTTGGATTTTTAATTGAATTTCACGAGAAAACCTTGCAAAATTACTTTAAAAATATTAATAATAAATATGATGAATCCAACCGTACAGATGTTATCTACACATTGACATTTACAACTTTGTTTTGTACATCAACTCCATTTTCGTTTTTCATCAACCATTTTATAACAAGTCTTTGAAAACAGTGTTGAATCGGGACGTTAAAGGGTTAATATCCTTACTTTTAGATTCAATGCTTAGGAGATACATAATAATTAAGAGAAATATGTTAGATTCCTACGGTAACGAACAAACCTGAGTATTGATTTGAAACTTTTCCATTCAAACAACCATACCATAAGCATCATTGGGCAAAGTCCAAAAGTGAATATGCAAAAGTTGTAGTATGTGACATATAACACATTACTATAGAAGTTTGAAGAAAAACTCAATTGTGATTTGAAAGAAAATGAATTCCAAAGTTAGCCATGTCTAAAACTCGGTTTTGTGCGCTATAATTCGGAACTACTTTAAATTTTGTCAATTTTTTCTTAGAGCTTCAAAAAAACTTTTTGTGCCTTGGCATGTTGGTATACATCATTTTAAATTGTTGTACACAAAATTGAAGGAAGTTGACATTTATAGAATTTAATATATTCACAATTTGATAAACATGCAAATGATGTTGGTTCTCATGATATTTGAATATTTTTTGGAATTGAGAGCATGGGATTGCATTGGCCATTGTATAGAGAGCATAGGTTGCAACATGAACCATTGTTACATCTTAATGCCCTTGCATTTGAAATAGTTGTTGAATAGGCCAATGCATTCAATTTATATACTAGAGTTGTATGATGCAGTTTTTTGGTCTAACTTTTTTGTACAAATTTTAGAGTTCATCGTTGGATTGATTATGTGCGATAAGAACTCTAGTCTTTGTACAAAAAACCTAGACCAAAAAACTGCATCCTACAGCTCTAATATATAAATTGAACGCATTGGCCTATTTAACAACTATTTTAAATGTAAGGGCATTAAGATGTAACAATGGTTCATGTTGCAACCTATGCTCTCTCGGGTGCTCTCTATACAATGGCCAATGCAATCCCATGCTCTCAATTCCAAAAAAAATTCAAATATCATGAGAACCAACATCATTTGCATGTTTGTCAAATTGTGGATATTTTAAATTCTATAAATGTCAACTTCCTTCAATTTATGTGTACAAAAATCTAAAATGATGTATACCAACATGCTAAGGCACAAAAAGTTTTTTTGAAGCTCTGAGAAAAAATTGAAAAAATTGAAAGTAGTTCTGAATTATAGCGCACAAAACCGAGTTCTAGACATGGCTAACTTTGGAATTCATTTTCTTTCAAATCACAATTGAGTTTTTCTTCAAACTTCTATAGTAATGTGTTATATGTCACATACTACAACTTTTGCATATTCACTTTTGGACTTTGCCCAATGATGCTTATGGTATGGTTGTTTGAATGGAAAAGTTTCAAATCAATACTCAGTTTTGTTCGTCACTGTATATTTACTTCAATCATCTGGCAATTCAATGATATTTATTTTAAAAAATAAATGGAAATAGAAACTTTTCTATGTAAATACTCCCTCCGTTTCATAATAAGAGTCCACTTTGCAAAAAAACTTGAGATTTAAGATAGAAATAGAGCCCATGTTGAAAGGGATGAAACGGAATTTTCTTTTTTAGAACTGTGTGTCTCGATGGAAAGGGATGAAAAACGTAGGAAGTCAATGTAGAAAGGCAACACAATGAATGAGTAGGAGTCACAATGAATGAGTAGCTTGAGTCAATGTAGGAAGGCAACACAATGAATGTGGACTCTTAAATTGATGCCAAAAAATATGTGGTTTTGGACTCTTATTATGAAATGGAGGGAGTAGTTTTTTTTTTCATGCTCATAATATTCAGTAGCATGCAGTGGCTCTGCCTGGCTCCACAGTAGTTGGTGCAGCATATTCTACACCCAACAAGACTTCATCAATAGCTAATTGGACAAGTGGAGTCCCAAGGTGATGAGCAGATTGAGTGCATGAAGGAAAGGCAGAGGCATGAAGGCTACTAAATGTTATTATGTAAGGAAGGCTACTGAATGTTATTATGTAAGGCACTTCAACCGGCTAGACTCACATTAGCGGAAGCTACACTACAAGAAAAAGGCGTCGCTTTTCACTTCATATGTGAGTCAAACGGCGCCACTTCACACTCACCAATCTTTTGGTTGGATTTGGGAAGTGCGATTCGTCATGTAGGACAAGCGTGTTTAGCAAAAAGCGACAATGAACATGATCGTCCAGAGTGAGAAATGACGCCTCTACTTGTAGTGAAAAGCGACAATGAACAAGATCGTCCAGAGTGAGAAATGATGCCTCTGCTTGTAGTGAAAAGCGACAATGAACAAGATCCTCCAGAGTGAGAAACGACGCCTTTGCTTGTAGTGCTACTACCGGTAATTCTTCCCAGATGAGCTTGCAACAGCGGGTCTTGTTTTTATCACAGTTCTTGAATTTTATGTACAATGTGATTATTAGGCCCAAGAGCTCACAGGCTTGCCAATCAATGAACATGAATAGTCTAATGACCTTCCAACGTTCAAGGCTGGGTGTATGCATTTCACAGGAGGTCACTCATTGTATCTTTTGAGTATCACGTGTAAACAAAGGGTATTTAAAAGTACTCTAAAACTTAAAAGTAATTCTTACTATAATCAATTTTGAGCATCCTATATTAATGTAAATCATTTATAAAATTTTCCTTCAAAGATTTATTTGGACCCCATTTTTTTTTGCACATTGTTATGTAATATTTGAAAGTGACCTCCCCGAGATGTATTTATTTAAAGATGGCTGCATAATTGTGATGCTTAACCCCTAAACGTCCTTACCCCTCTCCAAATTTGGCAGTTTTGCAAAAATGCATTATAAAATGCTACTAAGAGGGATATAATTTTATATAATTATGCATAATTACGTGACTGAAGTGATGACAAGCTGGGTGGCTTGAGCAACAGTGGGGAACAGGACAGCATTATTGCCCTGTGGAATCGACGTTGTAGTAATTATGGGACTCCCAGTGCACAGATTGCTGGCTTGAGTGTGGTCATGATCCAGGGTGGTTTTGGGTTTGTTTTGCAGGAGTCCTTTGGCTTGCAAACTGGACACAGCGCATGTCAAAGTTTGGTTGAAAGCTGTGAATTGCAGTCCCAGCTGTTCCACCTTGTGGTTGCAGAATTGAAGTGGGACTTTCCCTGGTTGACCCTCATCCTTGCACCTACACCCCATGCATGGCTTCCGCATTATTAGCTAAGCGGGCATAAATAATAACACTTCAAAAGCATAATTAACCCCTAAAGGACCAAAGATTCATGGTGTTATAATGATAAATTCAATTGATCATATTGTGAAAAATATAATTTAAACGAGACTAAATTTTATATAGTTAGAATCAATGAAGAATAGGGCATATGTTGGTCTAAAAACTAAATAAATGTGAACAAAAGAAAGTCTACATAGAACCTACTCAAAGTTGTTAAAAAGAACATGTGACCCAATTTAGGCTTCATTGGTCCTTTAGGGGTTAAGGTCCAAAATGACCTTAAGCCAGTGAATCATAGGTCTACCCAAATCACAATCAAATGATCTTATGTTTTTCAATTCATAGAGGCCTCCATTTGTAGTCCGACTTCCAAGTAACGTAATTTATTGGTTTGCAATGGGCTTCATTGCCCTATAATTTTGTTTCAAAATAATAGTGATAACAATTGATGAAAGAATTGAAGACACACGTGTCAAGTGATGTGAATGCTCACCTGGTTGGGATGGGGAAGTGGGGACACAGGCGAGCGAGAGCGTCCACGAGTTGGCCCCGGTGGCAAGACCACTTGCAACACAGATATCTGCCCGTTGCTGTGGGTGTGACAAAGGCTAAGACATGTGCTTTGGCCGCGTCCTCCACATCCACATAAGCCTGGCACAGATTTGCGTATGTTTTTGTTGACCCTGAGACAAAATAACAGAAAGTTAACTCTCACTGATGATGTTGTCATTCATGAAATCACAGATTTATTACAGGCTGGTAATCCTCTCGAATGTCATGCCATCTGACGCTAATTTTATTATTCAAAGTGGCAATAGAAAATAACGGCAGAGGACTTTAGCATTGATCACTTACCATTGAGGTATTTGAGAATATGGATGGAACTTTGGTTAATGCGAGGCTGCAACATGGTTCCCAATGTGACACCCGGACATATGGTCACTAAATTTACGTTATGTGTCCTCGCATAATCCCAGGCCGTTCTCTCAGCCATCAGTTTTGCCAAGCAATACCACTCCTGCAATTCAACTGGCACTGAATGAACCAAAAAAAATTCACAATATTGCTTGATAAGGAGGTTGATGTATTAGATAACCGACAATCCACGTTGGCGTTGAAAAGTCAACAACCGGTATAAACTTCAAAAACTGCATGCCTACATGATAAAAGGGTTGGTGATTTGCCAACCCCATAAAATTCACAACCCAAATTTAGAATAATAACAATTTAGAACCACGTGCACTTTTCACATTGCACATGCACATTTCACCGTGACCGTACTAGCAAAAATGTACTCCCTCTACCCGCTCAAAATAAAACCGTGTTTTCCTTTGTACTTTACAAAGGAAAACACGGTTTTATTTTGGGCGGACAGAGGGAGTACGTTTTTTTGTACTGTATGTGAGGGTCACATGCATTCGAGAACAAGGTGTTGAAATTGAATTTCCACGCTAAATTTTGAGAGGTCCACGTCACCCTAAGCAAATCACAAGATGACAAGTGGCACTTTTAAACAAAAGTTAATTTATTATTTGTATGTTGAACTTACAGACCATGACGGTAGGCCAGGTACCTTAAGATCCTTGAGATAGTTTTCATCTGACCAGCAGCTCTCATCAAACACGTGCTCTGGTGAACTTGTGTGGGGGTTCATGTACACAGCTCCTATGGACGAAGTCATGACTACGCGCTTCACATGCGCTTGTCACAAGCCCTTAACACATTTAATGTGCCTTCCACTGCCGGTCTCAGCATCTGTGCCTGCGTCACATATCGCTCCACATTCATTTTCGATCTCTTCCAGTTCCTCACAATAGAAAAATCATTCATGAAAAATAAAATTTTATCAGTTGATGGTATTGCGCTAGTATATATCGATTGGTGTCAATTATGAGTAGGATTAGACTCTTACTAGAAGAAAATCACAGTTTAGAGCTGATTTTAAGGACCAAAAAAAAATGGTTTCAGACAAATGGACAAAATTTTGAAGGCAAATTGGTAATGCAAATGAAATTTTAAAGTAGAATAAGTTATTTTAAGGTAAAAATTGATTAGAAAAATTTAAGTGATTTCTTCCTAGTCACGAAGGCCATATTCGTTATATTGAGACTTTTCACAGTCTCATTTTTATCTTCGACTCGAAGATAAACCGTTTTATCTCCTTACTACTATTTTTTTATAAATATTTAACAACACCACCTTTTGGAATTTCATTATAGAATCACTATTTGAGCATTAGTTTTTTTTTGGTTTCAATTATTATTTTTTAAACGAATTTTTGAATAACTGGCATTCTGTCAAAATTAGCTAAAAGTCTCAATATAACGAATATGACCATAGTGGGATTTTGCAGCCAAGACATATCAAACTAGTTTAATCTTGAATACCAGTATATACATTGCTATTTATACCAGGGTAACTTAGTGATACCAGTGCAAGGCTAGTGAGCACTTTTCAAAATTACTCAAGGTGTATTTCCTAGGATAGTTTTTACAACGCTATTTAACAGAATTTAACAATTTTTTTTATTAAATCTTGTTAAAGAGAGTTAGAATTAAATCCATCCAATGAAATGTAATTAAATTGGGGTGGTATAACCCTTTGACGCACCTGCGTCCATATAATGAATGACGAACAGATAGCAACCTTTCTCTTGACTACATCCTATATAGTTTTCATCCATCCAAATTTCTCTGGGTTCTTGTGCTAGTTGACTATCATTTGTACAATATAGATCTTCAAAATAAGATATTGTGATTTATTTTTTAATAATAGAATTGGTTTATGTCAAGTTTCATTGGGTGATGGCCCGATAAGGGTACCCCCTCCTGAATTAGTGTGATTTTAGAAAAAAATATTTTTGGTAAGGAAAAAATATTGAAAAATGACAAAAATTATATGGTGTTGTAGATGACATAGTAGGAGCCACATACACTATGTTAAAAACGGAATTTTTGGCACGCATAAAATGAGTTACACATAGTCACACATATGGTTACGTGTAACCGGGGTACCCATATCAGACCATTAGCCCATTCTTAGTTCAAAAAGTAAGACCTTAAATATGATTTTCCAAAATAAGTAGAATCAAATAACGGAAATCATACCATCTCGTAGTGCATGTTATCCCAAATTTATTACAACAAATTAATTTTTTTATTTTGTTAATTTGAGATTTTTAATTCAAGTTCAAAAGAAATTAAAGCTGGAAAATTTAATTACAATTTATTAATAAAAAAAATATGATAAATCCGACCCTACAGATGTGATCTTCACATTGACATTTACAACTTAAATCTCTACATCAACTCCATTTTTGTTATTCATCAAACATTTTATGTTGCATCTTCAAAATCAGTGTTGAATCGGGACATCAAAGGGTTAATAATTTGTAAGTCTAGTGGTATCTGAATGCTCACCTCCGGATCAGAAATGACGGGAAGGACAGGGCAAGCAGTGTGGAAGACGCCCTCACAACCTTGTACAACAGGCAGCAGGCTCGGCAGGTGCAGAATGTTGGCCCTCCGCAGCTCCAATCTCTCCCTTGCTCCTTCTAGACTTCTCAGATGCGCTGTATTCTCATCATCTGCATGTTGCAAAACAATCATTCCATGTGACCCATGTCAACCAATTGAAATCACAATTTCCATTCACCTCCACGTCGGACATTATTTGCATATTATAATGAATCTTGACAATTATAACATTAGAATCTTCCTTGACATTCATGATGCTTCACAAATTTTCATATTACAGTGAGGGATCCATCTGATGAACATAACATACATTAAGGAGGCTATACATGACACCTTAGAATTGATTGGATATCCATTTTCCCATTCTGTATATAAACATACATACGATGAGAAGAAAGTAGAGGGATGTAAGAACAAATTACTCCCTCTGTCCGGAAATAATTATCCTAGTTTTTGCCAAATTTTTCTCAAAACAGTTCTTATAAGTCTTCAAACACAAGCATTCTCTACTTCAAATGGGGCGGACAATGAGAGCCACACAAAAACTACATACTACTATTAAAGATAGACCATTTTTCGAGTACTGAGATGGTATTTTTTGGAAAAAAAAAGCGTCAAGTTGAATTTTTTAAACTAGGACAGTTATTTCTGGACAGAGTATAATGTAAACATAGTTGAAGACAACATTTCTATTTTGGAACAGTACAATCGGGTACAACATGCTTACAAATTTTTTTGTAAGCATTGAAAGTAGGTAGATCATATATCAAGCGGTCGCATTGATTATGAAGATTGCAAATATGGCAAGGAAACATTTCTACCAATAGAGGACTAGGCTAGGAATGTCCCTTTCAATTTGTAGGTCCAAGGGTGTCATATTGAGCACATTACAATTTAGAGAAGGGACTCTACTTTTATGAGGGAGGAGTAAAAAACTTGTAAGCAACTTGTACCCGACTGTACTAGTACACTGACTTGTCCACTCTTGAGTTGCCCATTCCGGGAAGGACGCTGTAACAATGGCCCAAACAAGTCAAAAGTTGGCAATATATATTGATCACCAAAAAAAAAACATGAGTGACTGGTAAGTTGTAGAACCAAGAAAGAGTCGTTCGAAGCAATTGATATCTTATCATCTATTAATAGAAATGATGACGCAGTGCTTGAACAATGACTAAAGAATGTTATGAATCCTTACTGTAACAGTACTAGCATGAGACTCTTGCCTGACATGGGGTGAAAGGCTAGTAGTACGTACCAATATGACGAAGAGTTGCTCGCACATAGAAACCGCACTGCAGGAGCAATTTCACGATCCACGAAGCGATGAATCCTCCCGCACCCGTCACTGCAACCACACGCCGCTTAGACTGCAAGCACACGCCCTGCTGCGCAGAACTAGGTCGTCCATTTTCACTGTAAGCAGATATCAATTTATCTTGACTTGCAAGCGCTCCAGTACAGTCCGATTGCGCAAGTTGATGGACAGTCTGCCCGTTGAAATTATGCTGCAAACCCCGTGCTTCCTCCGATTGTAACTCTTTCCCGTGACTGATCGTAGACTGCGCTTTCGAAACTATGCCTTGGTCGACTTCCACTTGCAACGATGTCTCTTGTGTCTGATTGCTTTCCTCTTCACACACGAATCCATCTGTGCACTGGATCTCTTTCACTTCTGTGGTCTGATCCAAACTCAAGTTACTTCCATTCTCTGGACTCCCAGTTGTCGACATCACTGATCGACAGACTTTTAAACGTACTCTATTCCCTTAAATTAATACTTGCAAGTGAGTTGAGCCTTCAGGCCTGAGCTAGTTTTGAAAATCAGAAGCTTGCGCACACTCTAATATTCCCGAATTAATGAATCATGCTGGTACGTCTTTTTATTTGCATGGAGACCACGTGATTATGAGACGTGTATTTCCTGCAACTATTTGGAAACACTGACATGAAAACCATGTGGATGGTTGGGTAGCCATGTTTTGGAACCTATACGAATATTCTTGATAGGACAATTCTTGATTATAAGTGTGGGTTGTGAGTGAAGATCAGGTGGCTGCCTGTGCAGATGGAAGGTAAGATTTTACGTCCTCTGCAGTGGTTGCCACTGACATGGGGCAGCATCAGAAAATCAAGTCGCTAGGCTCAATGGTGGTTGATTAGTTAGAGATTGCAAATCGGGTGGTTGGAACTGAATCATTAACCCTTGACAGAGAGACCAAGGATTCATGGTTTTAAAATGACAAATTCAATCAATCATATTGTGAAAACTATTATATTTCAAAATGGTCCTGACCAAATTTTATATTATCTACCGGAATCAGTGAGGAACATTGCATGTGTTGATCAATAAAAAAATAAATTTGAATAAAAGGAACTCCACATAGGGGGGAATGGTCTGATTGGGGTACCCCGAAAGCCCTTTGAACTCTAAAATCACCCTCTAAGGCAACTTTGAATATGTCCCTCTTTAAAACAAAATAAAAAATGAATCGACCAAATGTGGTTTTGATTTCCTACACTCAATGTAGTACACAAAAAAAAAAAAAAAAAAAAAAAAAAAATCATGTAAAAATTGAAGAGGTTTAAAGATTTTAAAAGAGACTTTTTGTACAAAAATCGGAAACTGTCCCAGCAGAAATCCAAAACATTCATTAGAGGATATTTGGACTCTCAAGAGGGTCTCCAAAGGAGGGGGTTGGAGGGCCTCTTTTGCATTAATATTTGTACTTTCAAAATATAGTACCAAGAGTAATAGGCTACATTCTGGAAAATGTGATGATGGGGAAGAGGATTGTGATTGGCCGGGTTAGAAGGCACTCATGTCGCCCGAGAAGAGAATGGTACAGGTTAATATTTGTTTATTGGGGAATGTGATGTAATGGGGCTAGCACTTGTACTCAAGGTGGAGGACGGTTAATAATATACAATTCCAGGTTCTCCTTATTCTCTAGTCGATACTACAGTCCAAACTTTTGAAAGACACTTTGAACGTTCTGCAACATGTATAAATGCAACAGTGTGACTTTGAGAGCAATTAATATTCTCTGTGTCTGGCATCATTGCAAAACCATTGCAACACGCCTTCAATATCTTTACAAGTTACGGGCCCTCCTCTAATAGTGTATTAATACAGTTAAAGTTTATATGGTAAACAGTGACTGCATGTATGTCAAATGATACCTGCAGGTTTGGTGAATTTTCTGTACAGAAAGAATCATTAATTTCCTTGTCAACATCTTATCTGCCGGGGTTTCGGTGAGAAAGAGAGGATTATAAACGGGTTCACACTTGCAACAAAGTTCGCATGTATACTCTGAAGTTGTTAGATCACACTCTCCAATGTCACGTTCCAGTATTTGCAGAGAGTAACTAATATTCGTTATTGGAATGTGTAAATATGTGATTGGATACTTTGCACATGGGATGCTCTGAACTTATGTTGGTACCAAAGGGGTGATATAAGAGAGTTCTGAGTGTACATTTATTCCGTGGGATTTTAAACAATGTGTGATAATTAGAAAGGTTCACACTAATTATACTTAAAATCTAAAATTATGTGGATTTTTTAATTAGTGTGAATTCATGTTTTTTTATTTAGTGTTGATAAACTTGCAAGAATTGGTTTTTACATAATTATATGTAAAATAGTAAGAATGTTTGAAGTAGCTTAAACAATATAGATTTCTTAATTGAAGTGGTCTATGTTAATAATGTAATGTAAATAATGTAAATTTGCTCTAAATAATGTGGCCCACACTATGTAGGGGTGATGGCTTGATATGGGTACACCCTTCAAAAATAGTGTGATTTTTGAGAAATATCTTTTTGGTAAGAAAAAACATTGGAAAATTACAAAAATTAGAGGGTGTTATAGGCACCATGGCTTCAACTATATAGATGGTATTAAAGACAAAATTTCTAGCATACATAAAATGAGTTAGACATAAGTCACACTATGTGAGACGCGTAAAAGTGGTACCCATATCAAACCATTCTCCATAGAATAAACACTATAGTGATCTCCATTCTCAACTCGATTAGTACTTAAAAGTAAGACATTGTATTAATATTGGTTAAAAGGCCATATTCGTTGTATTGAGACTTTTCGCAGTCTCATTTTTATCCTCAACTCAAAGATAAACCGTTTATCTTTTTAGTAGTATTTCTTTATAAATAGGTCACAACACCAACTTTTAGAATTTCATTATAGAATCACTATTTGAGAATTATTAATTTTTGGTTTCAATTACTATTTTTAAAATGAATATGGCCTTTTAAACAAATTTCTTTCTAAATTGATTCTCAGAGCTATGTGAAAAAAATAATTTAAAAGAATAATTGGAATAACAGAATAAATAAATAAATCTAAACTACTTCGTCCGTTTTGTAATAACAGTCCGCCTTTTTTGGCATGTTTCAACTTGATGTTTTTTAAATTGCAAAAAAAATCATCTGAGCAATACTCAAAAAATGGGCTATCTTTAATAGTAGAATGTAGTTTTCGTGTCACTCTCATTGTCGGTCTTGTTTGAAGTGGACAGTGCTCACGTTTGAAGTAAAAAACATAGGACAAAAACTAGGAAAACGTACAAAATGCCAAAAAAGGTGGACTCTATTATGAAAGAGAGGGAGTACAACTTAGCATCCAAATGATCATATTTGTTAAAATGGGCATGTTAAAACAGCTTCAAAATTGTGAGCCTACTCCAATTAAAATTTAAAAAGCTCTGAAAACTAAAACTTTCAAGTGCCTGAAGCTCTGAAAACTAAAACTTTCAAGTGCCTGAAGCTCTGAAAATTCAAACTAGTATCAAGTGCCTAAAGCCGCTTTACACTCGTCAAAAAAAATATCCAAGGTGGAACAGAAAACTCTATCCCATGCCAGTTTTGCAGTCAGTCACATTCATGAGTACTGTGGTGTGAAAGTGTGAAAATGTATTGAGCAAGACCCCATTCTGTATTACTTTCAAGTCTCTGTAATAGAAACAGTGAAGAATCTCAACTCGTCAAAAAAACAGGATCGGCATATCCTGCAGCTTGCTTCAAACTCACAACAAAATATTTAATAGTTTCTCAATCCTAGGGATGATGTCGGGCTCCTCCCACTAGTATAGTGACCTTTGACACAAAGGATTATAAAACTTCAAAAGGAGTACAAGCAAGGGAGGGTACTTCATACAAGATGGGGACTTCTATCTAAGTACCGCCCCTAAGTGAGCCTACTCCAATTAATTCCAATTTGTGTCAAACTTTGGGGGCCCTCTTTAGAGTCCAAATATCCTCTAATGGTTTAAAATATTCAATAACGTCATTTTGGTACCAATTTTTGATATGAAGTACATTTAGATATGTATTATTTGAAATGATTAATGTGAACGATTAAAAATATTATTTGTTTTGTACTACAATGCCTGCAAATGTTAATTTTTGGCAATTTTGGGCACAAAGCATAAATACATGAAAATTAATTTATTCAATTAAAAATTTGAACTTGAATTAAAGTATTTCATCATTTTCATGTCATCTAGGTGTAGATATTTATTTAATTAAAAATAGTTAATTTTATTTAATTGAAATGGACAAATTTGTCAAAATTTCAAAATTTCAAACATATAGTTGTTTTTCCAAATTTTGACAAATTTGTCCATTTCAATTGACTAAAATTATAAATAAAAATATCCACACCTAAATGACATGAAACACTTTAATTCAAGTTTAAAATTTTAATTGAATAAATTAATTTTCATGTATTTATGCTTTGTGCCCAAAATTGCCAAAAATTCACATTTGCAGGCATTGTAGTACAAAATAAATAATGTTTTTAATCGTTCAAATTAATCATTTCAAATAATACATATCTAAATGTACTTCATATCAAAAATTGGTACCAAAATGACGTCATTGAATATTTTAAACAAATGTTTTGAATTTTTTTAAGCTGTTGGGACAAATTCCGATTTTTGTACAAAAAGTCTCTTTTAAAATCTTTAAACCTCTTCAATTTTTACATGAATTTTTTTTTTTGTACTACATGAGTGTAGGAAATCAAAACCACGTTTGGTCGATTCATTTTTATTTTGTTTTAACCCCTAAACGTCCTCACCCTTGTCCACTTTGGGCAATTTTGAAAAAATGAATCATAAAATGCAACTAAGATGGATATTTTGAACTTGATGTCTAAATAAAAGTTGTACACTATGGATTTTAGATTCTATCCATATGGTTCGATCTGCGATTGCTTTCACCAATATTTTTCTATAAATTTTGGAATATAAAATTCAAAATTATTTTGTAATTTGATTACGAATAAGATATTGACAATTTGTGGATGAACTTTGTTGTGAAGGGTTAAATGTAATACTCTAAGTGTAGTGCTTTTTGGAGATTTTTTGGTTTCTTAATTTTATGAGCTTTTTTTTTCAAGAGCACTTTTAGACTAAAATCTTTGAAATTTTTGGTGAAACAATACAACATAAAATGAGGTATGAAGTTTCACAAATCATCCCCTTTCTAATCGGATCACACGTGCACAAAGCTAACTTCCCATAAAAAAAGTCACTAAAAAAATTTTAATGCAAAAAGTGCATGATGAATGAGAAATTGGAATAGGATTCTGTACATCATGCATATTATGCATGGTTGGGCAGTTAAGGGTTAAAGAGGGACATATTCAAAGTTGCCTTAGAGGGTGATTTTAGAGTTCAAAGGGCTTTTCGGGATACCCCAATCAGACCATTGCCCTAGGACTACTCAAAATGCTAAGGAAAATATGAGACTCAATTTGGGCTTCTTAGTCCTTTAGGGGTTAACCAAGTCCATGTGCAATCTGGGTTCCCATGTAAGACTTTTCATGATTTTCCGTACTTTCATGAAACATTGTTTGTTTGCTTTAGGGTTGTCATGTGTGACACTTTTTTCCAATTGGACGTTCGAAGTCAACTCTCTAATTAAACAAGTTTTGAATATATTCCTGGGGGTGCACTCTTTTATGTGTGTGAGGAATCACATGAGTGCACAAGAGGGGGATTAACTTGAACACTACCGTACTATGTATGTACATACAAGAAGCATATTTAGGGCTGAAAATAGGGTTGTATATTTAAATTAAACATATGCACATGATCAAATATAAGAATATTTTAACGTGTTCAAGGGATATTTTAAAGGGGGTCATGAACACACGTGATAGAATATATCATGTGGGTAAAAATGTGCTATTTAAAAGGACCCACTTTACACGTAGACAGTGCGATTTTTTCATTCCTACACAAATTCAAAAAATCGTTGTGGTTAACCTGCTAATCCAAATGGGCTGAAATTTCTTGGAGTGTTTTGAACAGGGTGACTGCAAGATCCTCCAATACACATACCCTAAGGTACCTCGGGACCTTCGCCTTGAAGCCTCCCTGACGCGCTTTTGCTCCAGTCCGGTTATAGACAAGATGATACGCATAGAGATCACTTGAATCATACGAACCCCTCCCGCCCTCCCCATCAAATATGGACGGTAATAAAGGCTTTGTAACTCGTTTTTGCTGATTCTTGTTGATTCTTGTTGATTCTTGTTATTTCTTCCGTAGACCGGAAATAACCAGGACAAATGGAAAATAGAGTAATCACTTGTATGTATTATGCTATGAATATTGAATTGACAGAATATGTCCTAAGTATCTTGGGGTGACAAGTAAAGAACTGTCTCTTTTACCCCATTCTTTGAGGCTGACAAGTCATACAAATGAAAACTGTAGTTGACGACTTTTCCATAACATCCATTTTTGTTATTCATCAAACATTATATAACATATATTTGAAATCGGTCCATAACATTCAGTAGCTTGTGGTAGCTCTGCCTTCCATGGTGTGGAATATTCTACACTCAATAAGACCAAAGAGTCAGTAGCTAAGTGAACAGATCATGGAGTCTCAAGATGATGCATGAAGGAAAGGCGGAGAGCATGAAGGCTACTGAATGTTATGTCATTCCACCATAACCAGTTGTTGACTTTTCAACGCCAACGTGGCTTTATCCCATTGGCAACCCGTCATTATCACCACCACAAGTTGCAACTCATAACCCTCTCTCCTTTCAACTTGCAACCTACGCCCTTAGATCATGAAGATCAAGGATTGTAATTGAAAAGTGAACAACCGATTATGTATATCGATAACCTACTTGCTACGACCGCGGCTCGTCGGTTATCTAATACTTACATGTCCCAAACATTTGAGACACTACATATCACAATTGCATGTTCTCAGGACTTACATATTGGTACAACACTGGTGAAGTGTTTAGTCAGCAATGCTGACCTAAAGCTTTTTTGCACCAAATCTATAACCAAAAGATCCACTAATAGTTCAAAATTTTACAAGAAAGTAGGGTTTTATTATATTTAAATTCACCTTCTTTTTTTCTTTTTTTTCTGTTTTTAAAGCGTTTTCTACAAAATGAAATGCATATATGCCGTTGCTAGTTGCTAGTTATAATCGACTGAGATGAGGAATATCTTGGAACTTCTGTACATAATTTATCAACAAAATTTCTAAAGCTCATTGAAGTGTGTGAACTTTAGTTTACTTCACTGCTGAGGCCACATCGCAGCAGTCTTCTTGACCAGCTGCACCTGCTTCAAAACATCCTCCGGCGCTGCAGTGGTTGTGACAGACACTTTCATGTTGAGCCTGTCATAAATCACAGGCTTCTCTACCCCTGCATGAACCCCAAATGTAATTAGAGCACAAACTTTGTTTGAAGAGAATGCATGCAACGCTTCATTGAACTACCAAAAAGGGGGTAAGTTGTTTTTGACACTCTTTTTTACATTGAAGTGTCGAAAACAATGTTGACGAGAGTGTCGGAAAAACCACCCATTTTCGGTAATGTTGTGACACATACAGGAATGGCTTGGGAAATGGCCCTACAATATCATGTCTGTAAGAAACAAAGTTGAGTACTCACCATCCATAGTCTCCAGTTTTTCCGTCCATTTGCGAATGCATGAATCGCAGCATGGGAATACTTCCAATTCAACGACCTGCATACATATTGAAACATGTAAAGCCAACTTGTAAAGTGAAACATGTAAAGTTAACAAGCGAGAGCTCCACTTTCCACCTTAGTAACCCATGTTCTAAGTCCTTCCAGCACTAGTTACAAGAAAACTTGGTAAAAAAAAATTACCGCTGAAATTGGCTGCGGTTCGTTTGACCAAGTTTTCGTATAGTGCAGGTACTATCACACCCGCCATGGTGTAAATGAAAGATATATACTCAATCAAGTATCCTAAAGTCTTAGGAAATCGAAAAAAATTCTACACTAGGCTGGCACCACATGGCATGCAAAAGGCAGATTTATAATTGGATCTTTGATGATGAGTATATATTAAATTTGAGAATAATAACAGTGATTGTTCTAGGTCATTTACCAAAAAAGCTTTGAACCCTTATAACTTTTGCAATACAGTGTTTAAACACAACATGTTAATCTCCTTGACAAGAATTTTAGAAAAAGCATGGGCCAGTGTAATTATAGGAACTATACTCAATTCTTAAGTTGTTTGGATTCTTACATGAAGAGCACATGACTGGCTCTGCTGGTCTTCCTCAGAAACAGATTGCAGCTCCGAGCGCGCTTCAAGTCCTTGGATGATTTCGTTGCGTCCGCTGGCCTGTCCAGAGATTGTCCCGTCCAAAACTGTCGACGTAGACTTTGAGGCTGTTGAGACCGTCAGATTATTCAGGAGAGTAGCCACCATATCTGAATCATTTGTGTCCCAAGATGATGCCTCAAAACAATATAAATCTTTCTCATGCCTCATGCCTCCTGCCTCATGCCCCATGTTAATCCCCATGCCTCCTGCTACATTGACAGCGCCATATTGCTGCTGGTGACTTGGCCATTTACGTTCCAAGCGCCTGGGCACTATTCTTGTCTCGATTTGCTCATCCTGCATACAATATGGACATCGTAAGCACAAAAATACACCAGGAACTCAACAACATATAGCCTGCACAAAGAAGAATTTGCCATTTTCTTATTCGCTGATTCACTGTAATGACTACATCATGGTGATCCACTATGTGTATTTTACCTCTGAAGGAATCTTGTTGTCAGACTCTTCGATAAAGTCAGACCACTTCTCATTTTCCAGTCGTTTCTGACACATTCAATCACAGAGAGAAAGAGTATTAGCAGGAATGAAGGAAGCAAAACTATACTAGGTTTTCTTTTGCCGGCCGTTCTTTTTGTGCCAAAGCTTTAAGTTGATTTAAATACGCCGTGTTACTCATTGTACTTTACAGACACAGCAAGCACAATCATGAACTGCTCTACAAAGATCACGAACAATAACTGAGATGACAGCTAGCAAGTGGCACGAAAAACGGTCTAATGAATTAATTCATTCCCTGACAACATTAAGTACTTGGCAAATGACAGCAAGATCAAACCAAGCAGAAATGAAAATAGGTCAGAAGTCAACAAACAAACACACACACACACACACACACACACACCAAGCTTCTAGAACTGATTGGAATACCTCATCTTGTTCAGTTTCTTCTTCAGGACTCACCTTCAAATCTTCGTAACTTGGCCTTTGTACATTATCACTCACAGATTCACTAGTTGATGCCTGAGGTGGCATAGGCAGAGTGTCCATTGCAGGAGTGTGTTCTGGAAGTGAGTCAGAATGAGAGCCAGTGTTTGATCCATTACTCATCGTTCCAGCTGCTAGACCCCCACTAGGGCTTTTGCTACAAACTTCTTGTACAATGTTGTACCAATCCGATCGATACTTGGTGGCCAATTTCAGAGACTTTAACTCCTTGTCAGTGAGTTGCCGATGCCCTTTCCCAGTTTTCACACAATAAGCTTTGATTTTTGTGTAAACTTTTACAACGCAGTCCCATCTGTTTTCACATTCCTCAGCTGATCTCCTTTGATCGGGAAATCCGCTGGAAATTTTCTGCCACATAACTGGACCGGTTTCTGTGCTAAACTTCCTTTTCAATACTGCCAGAATCACGGTTTCGTCAGGACTCCAATTTGAGGCTCTGAATCTCTTCGTTTCCTTTGCCATCTTTCTTGCACTAACGTACCTTGCAGTTTTTTCACTTCTCTTACTGCAGATAGGTTATCTCCAGCAATTTTGTCTCCTGAACCCAGTTACCAAACCTACAAAAGCAGCCATGACACATGAAGAGATGGTCATATTGCTATAAATATAATCCTCAACCTTGATACTTTCTAAGCCTATTGAGTTCACATCCGAACATCCAAAACTAGTCTTCTGCGCATCGAATTATCGATGAGAGTTTCACGTCGGGATAGCAATCCAGGGAGTTGCCAGCGAGAAACACCACCTGGAGCTACCGATGGTTAAAACGCCGTTTACAGAGCGTTAAAAAGTGATATTAATCTAAACAACCTCGTACTCGTTAAAATGGCGGATTCCAGTGAAATCGACACAGTTTCGGTCACTGAAACCTCAGATCTGTAACAGTTCTCGTTTTCAAAGCTCTTGGCACTTGAATTAACATAACAATTTTGGCGCTCTGAAAGTTGCCCTTGTAACGAATATGTCCACGAATCCACTTTTATGTCAGTCCTGCTAACGCTGCTTTTACGTCTGAATGAGAAGGTACACATCCACAGCAAAGCCTAGAGGGCAGTTCACAGCTAGGCAAGCTTAAAGTTTAGATTCCTGTCATTCAAAACTGTTGCACCCACTGCAATAATTAGTTTGCAGGAAGAACAATCACGCTACCAACAAAGTCTGACATCGCATCACTGGTCGATCAGCTACAACACGAGTAAACAGACCACCGCCTCGGTCGAAATCTCGAAACGCATAAGAAGCTCAAACTAACAGTGAAGATTTCGTTCTTTTACAGAATGCCAGAAATCATTCTGTCGCTAGACACTTGCTTACAAACTGGGAACAAAGTGCGAAGAAAATGAGGCAACGCTAGTATACACACCCGTTTCAGAACGTCGTTTGAACCCAAGAAGTCACAACGCTCGACGCTCTTTGGTTCAAACGAATATAAATATGCAAAGAGATATCTTAGTAGTCAGAATTGACTCAAAACAACTCAAGTATATTTCGAAATGACAAAAAAGAATTGAGACGATTAAAAACACTTCAATATTTTCAAAAGCGGCTCAACATAAGTCTAAATGATTAGAACATGTGCCTAATTTCTCGCTCGAATCAGTCACCTTACATTCTTAGAGTAACACCTGGACGACACAGAATAGAATGTTTTAGTGGAGCAGAGATCGAAGGTTCGACAGTCACCCCTTGGAAGTAACGGAA